>OY294028.1:38174743-40674743 GCA_958510845.1 Cantharis nigra
ATCGACGTGGTAGCATTTCCACCTTGATTGCTATTATTACAACCGAAAACAGAACACCTCATTCTTGTAATATAATATTCACACCTGTTTATTGCACTTCACACTTACCTACTTGCTTTTATTTTAACACAAACAATTCACTTTGATTTCACTATTATTCTAGTAATTACATTGTTTACCAACTGCAATAAAAAATAGGCATGACCAACTTTAAAATCAGAAACGTTTTAGTTTAAAATACATTTTAAATTATTTGAAATAATAAGAATTCTAAAATAAACAATAGGAAACGTCAAAAGACGTCTCCTCGATTCGCCATTTTTGAATGCGCAGTACTCAACGAGTTTTCGTTCACGGATAGATCTTACCTTGTAATCTTTATACCATGGTCTTACTCGACCATTAAAAAGCTCAAGTAAAGTAAACGACAAGTTACTACTTCACGTATAACTTAAATAAGAAAAGATCGGCCCTTAGTCTCACTATACTCTATTCATTTAGCACATGCAGCTGATGTAAACAATGATCGCTGCGTGATATCCACATGCTTGCTTTACATTGTAACGGTTCAGAATTGGGTTACGATAATTTTGCTTTGTTTATTGTTGGTGGATTTCTGGAAATATGAAATTATGTTGGAGGTCCTGTGACTGATATGATTAGGAAACACATTTTTCGTGGTTAAAATTTTCAAGTTTTGACGATTCGTAATTTTGGTCTTTTGAAAGAGATTTTTTTTTGAATTAGTAAAGTGCTACGAAAGTGGGTTTATGTTTTGTTATTAGCCTTCCGATTTCTCGGGATTCATTCGCTGCACTTACAATTGAAGATTGTTATCGAAGATATTTAATCTTATCTCCTTTGGAGGATTTTGTATTCAGAATTCTTTTTTTGGAAGTACCAAATTTTCGTTTTGAAATGCAAACTATGTTTGTAATTTTTATTTTAGTCAACTGTACATCTGCTTGATACTACGAAAATTACCATATGAAAATTGACCCTCGACCACATCTGAGAGGTAATTTTAGGAATCCTCTAATGTTATTTTTCTCCTTTATCTACGCCAACTATTGTTTTTAGGGTCTTCGTTCGACCTCTTACTTTCCGTCAGTTAACTGCTAACTGTTGAACCAAACCTTTATCATTTTCGGTGACCGCCATTGTAGTGGAAAAATCGCTTTGTATGAAAAGGTCGATTTTGAGAACATCAATTCACCCTTATTGGTTAACAATCTAGAACGTCCACCATCTTAATTCAAATTGATTCCGTTTTACCATCTACTAGGACTCCGTATCAGCTGTTGAGATAAGTGTTTTGTGCCGTCTATGTTACTAATTATTAATTTTTGTTAATGATTTTTATTGCGCCTCAATTTTGATTCAACATTATTTACCACCAGTCACGATATTGTTTATTTTTTGCCTCCTAATTGGAGTGAATTGTGTAAACTTTTGTGTGAAACCGCATATAGCTATATCGGGTTGATTAAGCTTTTCGCAAGAAAAGCTATTCGCGACTTTGTTACTATTTTTGGGTTAGATCAAATTGAAATTTGGCGCTATTTATTTTATTATTCAATAAAATCACGTTATCCAATTCAAGTGTATTTTCTTGTACCAATTTCATTTTTGTTTGAGTTTAATTACGCTACCGTTCGTTGTTTAGGTAGTAGCACGCTTTGGGAGGTTGATTTTTAACCACGTGGCGCCTAGGGCAAAACTTTCAACCCTCTCAATTTATTTTTTTATCAGTTTTAAAACTCACCAATCACCTTTTCTATTTAATAGCTAGCCAGGGCATTGCCAATTTTTTTTACCCTGAGATTGGGATTAGCACCATCAATCCCTTTGCTCAATTTTGAGCGTGGCAACATTCAATTGCGATTGGATGCTCATAAGGTCAAGACAACCCTATATACCGTCCGTACTTACAGTTTTTCATTGTAAGTAGATGCATATAATTTTCACGCGGCGTTTGAATTTCTAAAAATACAAGGCAACCTAGATTAGTCCCTCTCTGTAAAGCTCCTCCCCATAAATCACGTGCAAACTGCATGTATTTGTTATTGTCCACTGCATGTGCTAAATGAATAGAGTATAGCGACTCTGTAACAACTAATAGGTTTGTTCTTTTTAACTGCACTAGTGCTACACTGGTGCTACACCTGCACTGCACTAGAACTGTCAAGTGCAGGGTAGTGCAAGCAAGTGCAAGAGTACAGCGAAGGATAAAAAGAACGCCGTAGTACACTTCAGCCTTATCTCGTTATCTCTCTCATGCTTCAGTACACTCATAAATGAGAGAGATAAGTACACTTGTTGTAGTACACTAATAAGCATGGCTCATCTAATTTTTGACATTTGAATCGTCTAACGCCGAAAAAATTGTTATATTACTACCACCCATGTACATAGAACCTGATATAATTAAAGAGGATGAATTATTGAATTATTTTATATAGGAAATAAATAACTAAAAATTTGGGAATCTAACCTAAGAATTGTATTTTATATTACGACGAATTAGTCCAAATACGTATTAAATTACATAGAAAACATTGTATCCAATTATAATCAAATAGATTTTATAATGCATTTTTTGATATCATGAGAGAAAACATTTGATCTTATAAATAAATTTCGAGTATCTGAAATATTCATGTCTTTCTCGCATTGATCTTCCAATTTGGTATTTTAAATTTCCCGCTGTATTATTGCACTGCACTGCTTGCACTTTTTACACTTGCTCCAGACCTAGTGTAGGTAGGTAGTGTAGTCAACTACTGCACTAAGTACAACGTACAACTGCACTGCTAAAAAGAACAGCGACGATGACGTCACTACCCTGCACTACCCGTTAAAAAGAACGCTTTAGTGTTATTATCTCTCTTATCTATGCTTTAGTGTACACTTTTTGCACTAGTGCAACTAGTGCAGCTAAAAAGAACAAACCTAATAACTGATCAACAACAACTCATAACTGCCTAAGAGCTGACTGATTGTCTAAAAACTAACTGATCTGATTTTCACATATATGCGTGCCTTTTTATGTTATTTTTCGGGGGTGCTTTACCCTCCTACCTACACACTAAAAAATTTGTTGTCAATTTAACAACAGTTGTTGGATTATACGGGCCACTATATCTCGAAATTAAAACTATAGTACAGCTTTTGTTAGATAAACAATAGTAGTTAATGAAATTTGATCTTAAATGCAGGTGTGTCATAATATTGACTATATGACTTTGTTAAATCAAATTAAATTCAGTTAAATGTTACTAAAATGTCCACCATTTTAACTACTAGATGTAGTGGCCCGTATAATCCAACAATTTGACTAAATCGAGAACAAATTTTTTACTATGTATCACCAACCAGGTGTTCAGGAATAAATCTTATGTCTCGATTCCTAATCTTTGGAAATCGGGACATTGTCAAGTTTCCTTTTTATGGAACATTATTTTGTTCAAATTTTCAAAGTTACGATGTCCTTCTGCTTAAAATGTTGCAATATATTTACCCGCTGTGCAACGGTCGATCGTAAATTTACCGTTTTACTTCTTGGTCTATTTGACGTGATTGTTTACCAATATAGTTCGATCTAATTTTACAATCTTTTTCTTAAAATAATTCTTTATGATTTTACGAATTTTTACTGAGAATTCTCCAACAAGAGAGGCTGTAATAAACAACAATCGCGAGTACAATCTGACAAAACGTGAGACTGTTTATATTTTGAATAGAATGCATTAGTTTTCCGTCTGTTTAAAATATTAAGCTAATCTAAGTTTTTATATTTTTAATTTTTGACCAGGTTACCACATTAAGATGGATAATTCAATCTTCCTGTGTACTCACTTTTGTACCGCCCTAAACTGACGGCATAGTGCTTAAAGTTATTCTTTCATGTATTAGCAGCATCGTTCTAAACATATTATTCATGATGGGTCATTTGACCCCCTAAAATTTTCGATGGGCTTGTAGTCTTTAAGAGCAAATGTTTTCTTAAAAGAACGCATAATAATTAGCACATGATTTGCACAATATTATCAACTATTATATTTTTAATTTTGAGGAAGTGGGGATGCTGGCTTTATACACGTTCGAAACTCATATTAATTAATTAATTGAATGTAGGTAGTATTTGTTGTCAACTAGGCAAAAATTTGTCGTTTTGAGATATTCGTGTCATGTAATCCAGCAGAAAGACGGACGCTAAACTCGGCCAATTTTCCAAATTTTTTTCTAAAATTTTGAGAAAATATTCCTAAAACGAGGATCTTTGTATGTACCTACATATAAAACTAAAAAAATCGGATGTGGCCATCACATAACTTTCCGAATATTAAGGCTAGGATATTGCGATGCGCTCTTGTATAACCAGCTTGCATTCAAAAACGGCTGAATAGATTTTCTTCAAATTTTGAAATTATATTAACGATAAATTAAGGACTGTTGTAAAATAATTTTTTTTTGCAATTTGTCTAATTTAGAATTAATTGTGTTTAAATACCCCATTTGCAATTTTTTTAACAAAAATTAAAATAGATGAAATAATTACTAAAGAATTATCAATTAACAAAAAAAAAAAATTAGCCAGGTGCAAAAAAAAATAGTAAAGCACCTTGCATTAAAAAACGGCTGAATGGATTTTCTTCAAATTTTGAAATTATATTAACGATAAATTAAGGACTGTCGTAAAATATTTTTTTTTGCAATCTGTGAAATTTAGAATTCATTGTGTTTAAATACCATATTTGTAATTATCAATTAATAACATTCTACTTATATAAATAATGTACACGTCTAAAAGAATTCATAAAGACATTTTTTGAAAATTTATTTTATCTATAACACATTATAAATGAAATTGCATATAATTGTTCAATTAAAATCAGGCGGGAATAATTTGAGATGAAATGAATCATTATAGTTCAGGCATTATCACAAAGATGGGTAAGTGTTGTGTACAATTTAAAGCAAATTTACAGTTGCCTGTTTTATACAGTCGCCCAAATAAATCGAAATGATAATTTGTAACTCATATATATTTTGAGTTACAATGCTAGAAATATTTTAAATGTTCTCCCGTCTTATCTTATCTTATCAACACAATAATATTTTGTGGTGGGGATTTGCGTTTCGTTTCAAATCTACCACCAATGTTTTAATACCTATGTTTACTTTTTAGATGAATACAAAAATATTTTATTAAATAATATAAATTCGCATAATTTTAATTCGATAAAAATAGCATACAATATAAGTGTAGGTAATAAATGAATGTAATTTCCTATAATCAAAATAAATAATATAATATTATTATAAAAATATTCAAATTTTTATTTTCTTCAGTATTGAATTATTGTACTAACAAAGGAGTAAAACCCTTCAATACACTTCTGAACAATCAGCTTCTTTCTCTTTCGAAAATGATTAAACATGGTTACACGTACAGCATTAGACATGATTAGACCCAGTGCCGGATTACACTATTACAGATATTAAGGCAGAAAAGGCGGCTGCCTAGGGGCCTCGTTAATTTTAGGAGCCTCGTGAAAACGGAAAAATATATTTATTTTAATTATAAATTTTCTTCTTAAAGTTTATCAAGAATCTGTGTTTTAAAGTAGTAGTAAATATAAAAATATTAGGGGGGGGTCAAGCCGAATCTCACCCACTCTCACATGGGGGTGAAGGGGGTCTCGGCAAATATCATGTAATTTTTTTTTATCTTACTAGTCCTAAATAAAAATAATTAAGGGATAATGTTCACCAAATTTTTATTTTTTTTCCAATTTTTTTGTATTGGCTTAAATCGTGCTAAAACTATCCTAGAATCAAAATCTACAACGCCCAAGTACTGATCTAAACTCAAAATTCGTTTAAATCAATTTTTACCGAACAACTTTTATGCTGTAAAATCACCATCAAAATCAATCGGTGAGCAGTAGAACTGAAAAAGTTAACATCCGATTGACTTGAAATTTTAACTGTAGCTTCTTCATTAGATTATCTAGTGAAGTACATACGATTTTAGCGATTGATTAACAACAAAAAAAGTTATAAACAATTAAAGTTGATTTTTTTTGTATTTCATTTTCAAATATTTTATTGAGACAGTTTATTTTAATTATTGAGTAGTAAAATTAAAGACAAATTACGCAAGTAATAATTTTCTAGAAGACCCCGAAAATTTAACTACCTAGGGGGCCACAAATGTTTAATCCGACATAGATTAGACCCCACGGCTGCTTAAAGGGGTAGGTATTCTAGTTTAGAGGCATGAATTTCGGGCGGTTTCTGAAGCTCTGTACAAGCGAAACAAAAAATATTTTTACTATCAATTTTGTTATCATTTATTTATTGATATTTTAAGATTGCATAAAAATTAACCGAAAAAACCCTCAAAATTCACAAAGTTATGAGCTGGCAAAGTGGGAGGTCCAAAAAAAAGGGTGTTCTAATGTTCGAATGTACCGATTTATTTGAAATTTGGTGTGTGTTTCTTATCGATGCCGTTATAGCATGAACCGTGGAAAAGTAAAACAATTTTTTTTTCACGAAATGGCGGCCGTTAAAAAACTTTTTTTTACTTTATCATACAAAATATAAAAAAGTATTGTTATCGTGCAGAAAAAGAAATTTGAGATTGATTTTGATGAATTTAGGCATATTGGGGTTCCAGAAGCGGAAAATCATCATTTCCAAAAAATGTCTGTAATCTGTATGTGTGTGTGTATGTGGTCAAATTTACCTCAACCTCTACTTCAAAACGTAATAGGAATTTTTTAACAAAATTTCGTATTTAGTATTACTGATATATTGGGACTTAGAACTGATTAGAAAAATGGTTAAAATCGGTACACGGAAACGCAAAAAAAAAAATTTGGCAAATTAAAAAAATTATATTTTTCTTTTTCTCAAATTTTAGTATTTTATTAAATTCTTCTCTATAATAATAATAATATTAAAAAGTATTAATCAATAATCGTGTAAATATTCTATTTTTGTAATTATTCTTTTTTCAAATGTAAAAAAAACTTTATTCTTAATTTTCAAATTTTATTTTTTTATTATACAGTAAAACTTCTATATAACAAGATTTTTGCTATAAACAGTCAGTTTAACATGTAAACAAAAGTCAAAGGACAAAATTTTTACTTGTTATAGCCGATTCTTCGTTATAACCGGACTCGTTATAAAGGGGTTCTACTGTATTTTGCTCCATAATAATAAGTATGATAAAGTTATGGGCATGGCCACATCCGATTTTTTTTACATGTTTTAATTAACAATTCCGAATTTTTTAAAAATAGTAAAATTAAAAATTTTGATCTGAGCGTGGTTGAGGCGATAGAGGAATATATAAAAAACATTCACACCAAATTTCAAATAAATCGCTTCATTAGAACTTGAGATATCACGCACACCAGTTTTTTTTAGACCTCCCACTTTTCCAGCTGATAACTTTCTGAATTTTGAGTTTTTTTGTAGGTTTAGTTGTTATGTAATCTTAATTATATAAATAAACAAATGATAAAAAAATGTATAGTAAAACTATTTTTTTCGTTTGTACAGAGCTTCAAAAACCGCCCGAAATTTATGCTTCTAGACAGAATACCCCCTTAAACCAGATAGGACATTGTGTGCGGTTAGTTACAGCAAAAACTACTCTGGATAACATCTAAACTGTGAGACATTTTCCCGACATGTTTTGTATTAAATTTTTCCGAAAATTGTAAAACATCGAAATTTTAAAACACTAATGCCCGTATTCACTAACTACAAATAGCACTATTTGTCGAATAAAATGACATTATTACAATGCAAAATCTTGTTTTTATTCGACAAATAGTGCTATTTGTAGTTGGTGAATATGAGCATAAGAACAACATTTATAAATAAACTCATTAATTATTGAAATAAGCACCTAAAATATAAAACATATAGGTATTCTAAAAAATTTGGGTGGGCACTTGGTTGGGCACTCCAGTCAATAGGGACTGGACATGTGTCCACCCTGTTCCCCCCTCTGGCGCCGTCACTGTCTAATGTATAATTATTTTAATTACTATTATGGTATGGTCGTACGGTCTTCCTAAACCAAAAACAATACACGTCAACACTGTATATCTTGATTATGTATACATTGTGCAGTGTTGCGTATTGCTTAATCCTAATCGCATTTTTTACAACGCTGGTCTAATGTGACCTCGTCAATGCTATATCGTATTGTTTTTGGTTTTAAACAGACCATAGCTTAAAATTTAAATTTTTACTTTTTCAAATACTATGTATTATAAGATTATTATAACATAAATTATAATAATAGTGCTGTAAATCAAATACAGTGGCCGTATATAAAAAGTATTCGTACACCCCTATCTTAACCATGTAAATTGTACATTTTGAAGCCATTCTTTGACACATAAAAGTCGCTTTTACAACAAAACTTTTTAGACATTTTTTGTTAAGAATTTCATTGTCTTCAATTTTGTATCTATACATTTTTCTATTTTGTCGCCCCGTTTCCGACTGACAACAGCTTAAACAAGACTCCGTAAAATACAAAAAATATTACCATCTGTATCTCGGAAACGGTGTGACAAAATAGAAAAATGTATATAAACAAAAATGTAGGGAATAAAATTTGCAACAAAAATTACTTATACATTTTTCTATTTCGTTGCACCGTTTTTGAGATACAGGTGACAATATTTTTTGTATTTTACAGAGTCTTGTTTGAGCTGTAGTCAGTCGGAAACGGGGCGACAAAATAGAAAAATGTATAGATACAAAATTGAAGACAATGAAATTCTTAACAGAAAATGTCTAAAAAGTTTTGTTGTAAAAGCGACTTTTATGTGTCAAAGAATGGCTTCAAAATGTACTATTTACATGGTTAAGATAGAAGTGTACGAATACTTTTACGGCCACTGTATATGTGTATTCATCATTTTGAACATAATAATATAGTAATCTTCAATACAACATAATATTATAATAAATTATCGTTGGATAACTGCAAAAGCAAATTGGAATACTTCAGTTTTCTGCATTCGTTATCTTGGCAAGGTTAAATCGCAGATATGCACTGTGCATGGTTTTATACGATTGCAAAATTTTTTACAACAGATGCGAAATTATAATATTATACCGAATTTATATTATGCATTTATACATATTTTAAATTAAAAATAATCAGTACGTAAATCCAATTCCTAATTATTATAACTTGTAAACTAATCTTTGAAGTTTATTCGAATTTCCTATGCTTATAGTTATAGTTTATAGTTCGAATAAGGTTTCTTCCATTTTATTATAAAACAATTTAAACGATCTTATAATATATTTAATGGAAACAATAAGAATTAGATATTAAAGTAAAGTGCAAAATTCCCACCCTTACGATTGATATAATTTTTAAAAGGCGGAGCTTATATTTCAGCTTAAACGTAGGTTTTAAAAGTAGATTCCTGTAAGTTTGCTATTGAATTACCCATTAACGCAACCAGACTATTTGTGAAGCTTGTTGCCTACCAACGAATTAATTAATTAATTTATACACCATAGCTTGTAAGCCCCCTCGCGTTCGTGAATTAAAGCTAGATCGACGAAACCACTCCTTAAAAGTAACTTCCAATTTATCTCGGATTGAGAAAACTAAATTTACTAATGCCCGGTTTCACCAACCTTCGTCAAGGTTGTCAAGGCATTTGATCCACGTCAAAACTGTTTTAATCAATTATGAAACAGATTTTCATGAGTTAACGAACGTCAAACCATTTGACGTTGATCAAATGCCTTAACAAAGGTTGGTGCAACCGGGCATAAATCTTATTATCAGAGCATCAGCAATAATCGTCAAAAACATTCAGAAAATCGAAATAATAAGCAAAAGCAAAAATACAAATAAAAAAATATACTTATCACAAATAATTAAAATTTTATGTAAAAGAAAATTTGCTTATTTATAGGCAATTTAGAAATTTTATAAAAAAATTAAAAATTTTTTTTTTTATTTAGAAAAACTTTTAGAGAACAAATGTAGGTAATTTTATACGAATAATTTTTGTCATAATAAACGTTTACCTATTTCATTGCGTTTCGGAGTTATGATGGATTATGTTTTATCGCTTCCCCCTTATGATTTCATCCATTTTCAATAGCCTTCGTGCCACAACAGATAAAAACTTAAATTTAAAATTTGGATTGATTTCGTTTGGTTGCTATCGTGTTCACAGACATACATACGCACACACACACACATTCAGACATTTTTCAAAAATAATAGAAATGGTTTAAGGGAACATCAAAACATAAAAATTTGATACAAAAATGGGGAGTTAATTTTTTTTTCAATTTTAGATTACAATACTTTCCTTACTAAGGAGTTCGGAAAGTAAAAATTTTAATTTTGAAAATTTATCAGTTTCCACTTTCCACCCCCTTATATAATCAACTGCCAACACCATAATGATAGGCTTGGATCACTTGATATGAAATGATTGTGCATTCAATATAAACTAGTGAAAAGGTTTATTACAAAAAGAAGGTAATAGAATAATAATTCTGTATAATTTATTGGAGACAGTACATTTTCATAAGGAAACAATTCACGTAATTGTATTCCATGACACAACGACTTGATGACAGTGCAATTACTTACATTATGACTTAATGGTAATCTTAAAAAGACATTTATGTATGAAGCTAACATTCAACAAACATCGCCGTTAACAACTATAACTTTTTGCTATCTTACTTTATTACAATAAAATATACATGTGAACATTTTAATCACCTGTGCTAAATGTTACTACCTACTACCTATTTATTATTGAAAATGATAATTTCGATTTTTTTCAATAGGATAAATTTATTTAACATCAAAACTTGCTGTTCACAAAAGTAAAAACTACAAATCTGTGCTTGTTATGTACACGTGCCAAATTAGTCTACCTAATTGTGCCAATTATGTAAAAAATTTCGTTATCGGTTTGTCATGATTTTTTAAGATTTCAAAAGAATGAACAGCAAGAAACGACTTGATAACAAAAGTTAATGAGTTATTATGTTTAAATAATAGATAATATTTAAAATTAGCACACAAGTACATATATGTACAAGTAATATTGTCAGGAGTAAGGTATGATGAATTTACATTTTGGTTAAACGAAATATGATAATCTTACAACACCGGAAAATACAGATATTAGATATAATAATATGATTATAACAACTATGTACACTGGTAACAACTTTTGGAAGAATTATGTCTATGCATATATTAAGAATTCTTGATTTACGGCTACATTTAGAATATATAATATACAAACAACTGTGATCTAATCTCTCCACAATAAGCTAAGTGATAATTTTGTTGATAACATTTGGTCAATAGCATAAGCAATTAGATTTTTTTTATTAATTGTCATCATTTTTTATTTAATACTCCATCACACCTCTTAAAGATATGTAGATAAGAATGATCTACAACTGAAAATTGAAACTTGCAAATTCTACGTACTTAATTCTTTTTTAAACAATTCAATTTTCAATTTTAATACGAAAAGATAGATATAAGTAAAAATTGAACCAAATAAATATTCATCTTTTTACATTTAATATGTACAACTTTGTACACAAAAATGAACTATTCTGTTATTTAATAATAATAATAATAATGAAACATTTAAACAAAAACTACCTAAATACTGAGAAGGCATTTCTACATTATTTTCTCGTTTCAAAGTAATTCGTTACAATATGAATTGTTTAATATAATATTATCATCAATGGAATACCTCGTAAGCCTACATCTAAAAATATCAACAAGATGAAAAATAATCTATAAATGGTATAACAGCAAAAAGGAAACATTACGCCGAACTGCGTGTAGAGGAAAATGTAAATTGTACAAGACACTATATCATCAAATAAGACTAGATAAATTCGTATAAACTGTGTAGTTATCTTAAGTACACACATTTTAACAAACCTATTATTTTAAGAACACAAATACTCATGAAACATTTGAATATTACTTCAGTTATTGAATAAATGGTTTCACAAGCTTTTATAACTGAACACATCGAGCATGTGCCTTACGTATTATTACTAATTTTGGATACAAACATTGCAATTATTGCAGTTTAAAGAGATGCACAACATTGACTTAAAGAAACTGAGTGTCATCTTGAGTAACAGTAAGATAATTTTTTAGAAACAATAAATTATTATCCACATGCATGTAATTGTAGAGTAATGCTATTGAATACTTTATTTAATAAGGCACTCTACACTTACTTTCTTCCTGAAATTTTGATCAAAACCCATATTGCACCACAAACCCAAGTGTACACTTCAAAAATACCTCTCGGGATAATTAAAACAAATTTTGTTCGCAATTTGTTTTTGTTTTTGTAATTTTTAAACAAAAACAAATCAAGGCCTCAAGAAAAATACTTAAAACAGGAACAATATTTGCCGTGCTGGGCTTAGGAAATAACATAGACAAGCTAACCTCGTCCCTTCACTGTAATTGTTTGGTGGAAAACAAGTTTTAAGCAAATAGAATTACTTTATCGCAAAATATCTAGATTTGCAGCTATGTAACAATGTTTAATGAAAAGAGTTGCATTTTGAAAATTGACATTTAAGTGATTAAATGATCCAATAAAAGGGCAAGTCCTTACACACATCAAAAGATCAGGTATTGAAGAGCGTATGAAAACTTTATTTTACACAAACATGAGTAGGTAACAATTTCTATATTTTGCCAAAAGAAGTAGTCAATATTATTTTACTGACCTTAAAATGTCAATCTATTAAATTTATACATAGAAAATATAGAAACTTTAATCCTTAATAAAATTTAAAGATAAATAATGAAGCAATCGAGTTTTACAAAAATATACACAACTAAAAGTGTCGTCACAATATACAATAATAAAATAAAAAAACTTAAATATCAAAACTAATAAAGCAGATATGCATTATTCACAAAAAAAATGTACCTTGGTTGAATAAGATAAATTTTAAGTTGATCACGTACTCAATTGACACATCACTCACTATATTATTGTTTCTGATTCTCTGCTTTACTTAAAGCAATCGCTAACTCCAAATCGGCTTGTTCTTGAATTTGTCTCTGTTTTCTCACTTCTTCTTGTTTTTTACTTTCTTCAGTTGCCCAAGCTAATTGTTGCAGTTCACTTAGTTGTTGCTTTTGAAGCGGAGCTGAAGCGCGACCACTGGAATTCAAATACGGATCGCTAAACGGTAACGGCACCGACTGACGACCACTTAAACCCCATGAATCTTTCTTTATCGTTCCATTATTGCTCGCCGATGTTGACCCCGATTCCAACTCGAAAGGATCAAACTTCAGGTTTTTATTATCAGATTTACTCAATTTCAAAGGTGAAAAACCAAATTTGTCTTCACTCTCTTTATTCGCAGCATCATCAGGATCTTCATCGAAAGCAATATTAAATGGATCTTCGTAACGATAGTCTTGAAATGGATCATCTTTAAACTCCAGAGCTTTGCTATTTGTTTGGGCTTTTGCTGATGTTGTGTTCAACTTGCCGGGAAACTGAAGAGATGAGAAGATTATTAAGGCTGTAAATTACGGGTTAATTTGTTAGTAAAAAATCCTTGGAATTCTGGGCCTGAAATATTTATTAGTACAAAACAAAGAAATTAAATACTTGCTGCTACAATTGTCATGCACGTGCCATCGGTGTAATAAATAAAATATAAGTAACTAAAAAAAATAAAAGCAACCAAATTATAATTTATATAATACAACAAAAAATGCTTTAAAACCCATTCAGATAGAAAATTTCATATGTACTGTATAAATTAGTGTATTATTTTTGCAATAGTTTTCCACTAACTGTTCTGTGTACAGTTATAATAGTATTGCAAAAAGTACTATTACTGTTATGCAAATGCTTTCTACTAATTTAATATTTTTCAACTTTTGCTCTACAAAATAATTTATGCAATACAATTGCAATTCCATGAATGGGATCTAAAATAATTTCAGGTGGTGTTACCTTAAAATGAATATTTGAATTATGGTAGCACATGGAACTTTTGGAAAGGAACGGGTAGGATACAACAAGAGGTTGGTTGTAATATAGATAACTGTAGTGACAGCACTACAAAAAAGTAATTAAATCTACAACTACAAAACATAATAAAATCTCTACTAAAAAATGTAATGTACCTTAGCATCAAAATCGGCAAAATTTGCAAATGATCCATCGCTAGAAGAAAATGCGTCGGCCGATCCAAACGCATCCAACTGTTGCTGTTTTTGACTAGGAGGTGCTGGACGTGGAGGAGCTGGTCTAGGCGGTGGTTGTTTGCCTTTTTTAGGAGGCAATGCAGGACTAGGACTAATTGGTCTAGATGGTGTTGAGCCATCTCGTGTTGGAGCATGTAAAACGGCAAATGGATCACAACCAAAAGGATCTTTATCGTCCTACAACGTTCAACAATGTAAATTTTCACTAAGCAAATAAAATAAAATAAAATTTACTTCAGGTGCACCTTCAGAAGTTGGTTTATTTTCATCTCCAAATGCATTAAAAGGATCAGCTTTTGTACTAGTGGGAGGGTTAAACGAATTAAAAGGATCTGATGAAAAGCCGTCCTAAGATATAAATACAAAATATTAAATTAATATATTATTACAAATTAATACTTACATTACTCTTGGTAAAGGCGTCACTAAAAGCGTCATTTGAACTAAAGGCATCTGTGTTACTTTTGAAAGGATCTAGAAAGAAAAAGTTTTTAAATTAAACACCATGAAACAAAACAGTAACAAACCTGATTTAAATGGATCATCTTGAAATGTAGAACTCATATTCGTAGGCCCATTATAATTACTGAAGGGATCATTTGTAGAAAATCCATTCTGCAATTATTTTCAAAATCAATACAAATTGTGCATCATAAAATTTTACTAACCTGTTGAATTGGCGTTGAATTGCCATTCGTCATTCCTATTTTTCTGAACTTAGGATCACGAAACTCGGGTTCAATTCTTAATGCAGTATCTGCTACACTAACGGTATCTCCAGATTCGATAGCAGTATCACAATACGATATAGCATCAGTCATTTGTCTAGTTTGTTCTTCTAATTGTGTAATCATTGATTTAGCCTTTAAAAAGCTTTAAATTAATATCACATTAATTAATTCAAATATAAATAATAACCTGACTAATATTAAGTTGAGTATCTTGTAAACTAGTAGAAAGATGCTCTAACTTTCTCACGCTTTCATTTTTCTGTTGCTCCAACCGCTGTTCTTCTTTTTTAAGTCCTTCCAATTGTTCTTTCTTACTAAGTAGTTCTGATTCTTGTGCTGCTACCATCTCCGCTTGTTCGGTAGCTTGTGTTCTTAATTTATCTACCTAAAAAATCAACGATATCAACGTGTCCATGTAAACTTATAACATTTCACAACATAAAAGTGACCCACACACCATGCACAATGCAAGAGAGCACAAAATAGTTACATAAGAGTAAGTAACGTGTTCCACATTCTCTAATTCAAGTTAAAATTTAAACGTACCTTCTCGGTTTGTTCAGTTATTTCGGATATTACCCCTTCCATTTGTTTGTCAACTTCTGATCTCTAACGAAAAAGAAATGCAACATGCGAAATCTAAACTATAGTCTACAAAACTTAACATAATAAAATATCAAAATCATTCAAAACGGCAACCTGAACCAAATTAATAAAAGTCATATCCAGGTCTGTACAAAAAATTAAATCAATAAAAAATATTTACATTTACAAAAATTAGAAATAAAAAAAAAGGGCAAGCATTAGTCTTGCAGACACAAAGAACAATCACTAAAGCTTTGCTAAAAGCCCATTTATGTTTACTGCAAAGTAAAAAATTAAATAATGTTAATTACCTGCATTTTAAGATCATTTAACCTCTTTTGTGCTTCTCCTTTTTGGTTTTCTAATTGTTTTAAAGTGGCCGCTAGAGTATCTAATTCGCTCTGTAAAATAAATGTTATTGAAAAACATTCTTGTATTATTTTGATAATTTACCTGCAAGCTCTTAATCTCACCCATTTTAATTTTAATATCAACTTCCTTTTGAGTAATTTCTGCTTCTAGCAAAAGTTTCTCTCTCGATAATTCCTCAATATCCTTGCTAATCATGTCTAATTCAGGATTAGAATATGGAGTATTATTATTTTCCTAGATACAAAATAATAAAATTAAATTTGTACAAATTTACAATTTCAAACACAAGCCAACCCAATTAGACTTGAAACTTGAAAAATAACAATTTCAAAAGATAATCAAAATAAATTGAACAGTCTCTGATTAAAAGTTTTCTTTGCATGATAAAAATCTTTTGAGATTTTAATTTTAAATCAGCTTTTGAAAGAACAACTGTTCCTATCGACACACAAGGTTATATAGAAAATTTTACTTGTATTTAATGTTAATATAAAAATATTAATTGTTAATCTGTGTTCTCAAGATCTTCTAAAAATGAATTTTAGGAATTTTAGCAACAAATGTACCTGATCCGTTGTTAATCAAAACTTTAAAACATTTTTTTAAGCTTCGTTAAATTTCAGTTCACCTGAACTCTGCTTGAACTTGAGTTAAAAGTAACTAAGTATACGTTAAAACTTCTTGAATAAATTTAGCCAATTATAAAAGAAAAAACATTTTTAATTAAATGTTAAGTAAATATTTCAAGTATTAAGCTGGTATTAAAAATACTAATCAAGAAATCTTCCTTGAATGTTATGACAATTGAGACATTAATAAATGAAATGTCGAATAACAATGAACCAAATCCAAACATGGAAAATTTTAATAAAAATTTTACTCTTATCGTCATTATTATCTTGTTGTGAGTGTGGATACAAATCCAAATATAAAGATGCTTTAAATAAAGCTAAATCTTATTATAAAGCAAATTTTAAGAAAGATAAAACTTGGCAGTTTTTAGGTCACGATTTGACTGAATATCCAGGACATAATGAAAAATATAGAAAAGTGCATCAAGAAAAATGGGATGAATATTACAAATGTTTAAACACACAAAACAGCGCACTTGGTATACATGGATCGGTAGTTCCCGAAGCAGTGCAAGGTTTCGAAGGTCATTTAACTAGGTTCACCAAATTAAAACAATTTTGTTCTATTGTATCAGTATTTCAATTTCTAGTTTCGATTGCAAAATTTGTTTAAGTCCAAAAGAAAGATTAAATATTGATGCGGTAGTATGGTATTGGGCACCATTGGAGAGTGATAATATGATACAAGTAGAATATAACGAACACATACTGATAGCTCCCGAAGACAAAAGTTTGACTCTGTATAATTTACAAGTTGATCAAACAGGATTATATATTTGCAAATTGGGAAAAGCTTTAACTGCACCATATTATTTAACAGTGGTTAATAGCACAACAAACATAACCGAAGTTCACACAGAATTTGCAGCCGAAGGACCTTATCCAAAAAATCCACAAGTGATTAAAGAATATCATTTGGTTTTGGATACAGTATGGGGTGAATGGTCATCCTGTAGTACTTGCAAAAATGTAGGAAAACGACACAAATTTGGTTATTGTATTGTTCTTACAAACACAGAAACATATCTTTCTCACGATGTAGGAATTCCATCAAATTCAAGCAACAATAATGTAAGTTTTAAAAATATACTACATAACACAAAGGTAAATCAATTGAACGTAGTTATGCAAAAATCTACCAACCCACAATTTTCGAAAAATGAGTTACTTACGAAAATGGACCTATTTTGAACTATTCTTTGACTTGCAAAATGCTAGAAAAAATTCAACAAGCTAATATGGATTTATTTGTAGATGTTCATTATTATGCATAAAACTACCAACCCACATAATTTGAGTATATTTGTACAAAATCAGAAAATATTATTATTGGCTAAAACGTAACTTAGAAATAATTGACTATATAATATAAAAGCACTTTCACAGTGTTCTAACCAATACAATATTTAAAATTAAATCTTATTTACAGTCAAACTTCCCTAACTCGAATCGCAAGGAACCACCAAAAAAGTTCGAATTAGAGAAACTTTGAATTATGGAGATAAAATTACACGTTCAATATCACAAACCTATATATTTTTTCAAAAAAAAATTAATTTATAGAATAATTCGAGTTAGAGCAGTTCGAGATAGAGAAGTTTCATTATATTTACTTTCTCAATAAGTGTTTTATTGGGTTGGTAGGTTTCTGCATAACTACGTCCAATTAAAGCGTAGTTCTCATCAAATTATCAAATAATAATTTATTATCCGTTATGTTATTTTATATCTTTTATGAATTTTTATCTATTATATTAACGAATTAATAGGTAGGCGCATAAATTACTAGTAAACGTTAGAATGTAATAATTATTTGCAATGTGTATTGTAAGTAGTATAATTATAGTGAATTTATAATTTTATAATATAAATATTATATAATTAGTCAATTTAACGCCACCGTTTTGTTATGTTATGTTATGGCTATGCAGCTACAGTGGACGAAATTTCTATAAGAACACAGTGATTAACTGAAAATATTTCACTTTTTTCGTAAATATGCTTTTAGTAATATAAAATAATGTTTCAAAAACTAAAGTATTATTAGGTAATAATAATGCATATAAGCAAAATTGCATGATAACACTTTATAAATAGAAATATTATTATGCTGGCTAAAGTAAGAACGAAATATCTATAAGAACAGTAAGTTTTTCTTAGTTCCGCTTCATCATCTGTATATCAAAAATATTTTAATATTGAGTACAGTTGAGTTACAGTCATAGTGTGCATTGATTATAAAAATTGAAGGTATATTTTATAATACTGAACCATGCCGCGTGGAAAAGTTTTAAATTCAAAAAAAAAAATCAAAAATGGGTTCATATCACGATGCTGGATTTTCTATTAGAGAAATAGCCCAAACATTAAATAAATCTGGTACATGCGTACATAATTTTCTAAAATGACGCGAAAAATATGGCAAAAGCCACTACATTGGTGGTAATACAAAATTAACAAGACGCAACCATTCTCGCATCTTTAAAGAAACAACAAGAAATGATGCAAGTGCAAGTGAAATAAAGAGTATTTAACATTTATCTGTAACCACACGACGTGTACAACAAATAGTTCAAAGCGATACACGGCTAAAATGGACTAAAATGGTACAGAAACTATCTCTTACACAAAATCATAGAAATGCCAGATTAGAATTTGCCAAATATCATATGACGTGGGATGAAGAATGAAAAACTGTAATATTTTCGGACGAAAAGCAGTACAATTTAGATGGTTCGGGTGGATTTAAATATTATTGGCATGATTTACGACAAGATAAAGCCGTAAGCATGAGTAGAAATTTCGGAGGTTGAACTTTAATGGTTTGGGCAGCATTTAGCCACAATTCTAAAACACCAATATGTAAAACTACTGCAACAATGGATGCAGATAAACACATCGATCCTTTAGAAGACATTTTAATTGAGTTCATTGGAGAAAACCACAACGACATCGTTATTTCTCAGCAAGACAACGCAGCAGTACATAACGCTACGAGGATTCGAGAGTGGTTTTAACCAAAAAATTTGCCACTTATGAAATTCCCAGACCTAAACCCCATTGAGAATGTGTGGGGAATATTGTCCCGTGCAATATTTAAAAATAGGAAGCAATACAACAACATTAAAGAGTTAGAGAATGCAATAAACTATGAATGGAAAAAAATCGAGAAAAACATATTGGAAAAATTAGTTAATAGCATCAAAACCAGAATATTTGAGGTAATTAAAAACAAGGGCGGCAGTACAAGTTACTAAATTCCAAATGTAGTTCATTTTCACAAATTTTTTGAGACTGTTCTTATAGAAATTTCGCCACACGTTTATGCGTTAATTTGAAATTTTTTGTTTGTAACAAAAATAAACAAATTTTTTCTTTTCTGGACATCAATTTTTTCTTTCTATTATTCCTTAATTATTTTCTAGCATTCTTTTCATTTTATTACAAATATTCTTGTAATTTTTATTAAAAATAGCAGTGTTCTTATAGAAATTTCGTCCACATGCTATATTCTGTAGCGTTAATTGTATGAGAACGACGCCAAGTCTGAATTACCTCAACAAATTAAATGACGCCCACACTAATACAATGCATGTTCAATGAAACATGAATTTGTCCTTATGGTCTAGTCAATAGATAAATTTGCATAAAAATAACTCGGAAATTAAAATTTTTTTTTGCTAAACCTTTAACTATAGTGCAGTCAACCCTACTATAATGCGGTAAATTTGTACCGCATTGTAAGAAAAACCAGAAGTTAGCATTACAAAAGATGTTAATTTGTACCGCCTTATATGAAAAAAAAATATATTGTCTAATATTAAAATCGTAGGAAAATACGGCAATTTAAGGTTGGTATTCCAATGAAACGTCTGTTAAATTCAACATAACTACTTCCGAACAGCTGCAGTAAAAATAGGTACGGTGCTTTTAAAAAGTATTCGAACACTCTTATGTTACCAATGTATATTGAACATTTGGAAACCGTTTTTTGACATATAAAACCGCTTTTACAGCAAAACTTTTTAAACATTTTTGTTAAAAATGTTTCAATTTGTTGGCCCCGTTTTTGACAGACAGCGCCAGTGACACTTGAACAAAACTCTCTAAAATACAAACAAATATTATCATCTGTATCTCAGAAAGAGTGCGACAAAATAGAAAAATCTATAAGTAGTTTTTTGTTGTAAATATCATTCCCTAAATTTTTGTTTATATACATTTTTCTATTTTATCACACCGTTTCTGATATACCCAGATGATAATATTTTTTTTTGTATTTTACAGCCTTGTTTAAGTCGCTGTCAAAAATTGTAAAATTGTACCAAATTTACAACAAAGGTACATAATTGAAGAAAATGAAATTTTTAACAAAAAATGTCTAAGAAGTTTTGCTGTAAAAGCGATTTTTATATGTCAAAACACGGTTTCAATATGTGCAATTTACGTTGATAACATAGGAGTGTTCGAATAGTTTTTAATAGCATTGTATATCAAAATTAAACTAAATAAAATTCTGTGCAAAAATATAAAAAAACTTTTGTTCTGGTTTATCTAGTTTTCGAGCTATAGCTCTTCATAGAACCCTAATTATATTTATTTTTCCCTAAAAATACGTTATTTTCGGTTTTCGCCGCAGTTTTTTCTGTACATCTGACACAAAAATGATCTCTAGATAAGTGAAACTAGATTCAATTATCTATAAATCGGTGCATTAGAACAACTTTGTGTTTGTAATTTTTTTATGAGCGCAGTCATAGGCTAGTGTTATTACCCTGTCAGAATCATGTTAACATAATGTTAACAAACGCTCCAATCAAAAGCCACGTTTCTGCTGATCTACCAATCCAAAGCTGCCGTTCGTTAACATTAACGTGATTCTGACAGGGCAGTTAGAATGCTAGATTGCTACGTCACAGTCATGAGTTCGATCCCGACTAGGTACATTTGACACAAGATGGACACAAGATGCTGGCAACATGTTTGTTGTATTAAATGCCTAAATAAACAAGCCATGAGTCTACAAAGTCTGTAGTGCTACAGAATATAATATTTCTTTATAACTTGTAATATTGGTAATATTCTTGATATTTTTCGGCTTTGTATTACATTTTTGTAAATAGCTCAATTTCAGTGCATCTCAAGCTTAATTTTAACACTACCTAAAACGTAAAATACAAAATTTGCAATAAAAAAAAATAGTCTAAGATCCGAAGTAAGGTCGTCCTGCACTGATCTGCTTACAGTATGAAAAGTATTTTTTATCAAACATAATATGGTAAAAAATATATCGCGAATGGGTTGCCTAATAAAATATGGTCATGACCATCCTTAATTAAAAATACTGTAATTAATTTTTTTTTTAATATTTCACTGACTTGATGCTTACCAAACGAATTTAACATCAATCGGAAGTATAAAGCATAAGGAACATGCAAAAATTAGGTTGCTTAACTTTTTCTGGTCCCTAGTATTGGGTAGCCTAAAATAAACAATTAACGGAAACTAGTAATTTTCACTGATCTGCTTTCTCATTGAATCATATATTAAAATAAAGATAATTTTATTGCGAACACAATGGTGTAGGGTTGCCTGCGAAAAATCGGTCATGAATCACGGTTGCCCGGCTTTGAAATTTCAATATTGGAGCAAGCGAAGATGATGTGCGACAGAGAAGCATAATCGGATAAGTGTATAAGCGGATAATCGGATATTTTATGATGAATCATATTTTCTACTTCTATTTAGCGCCTCAACAAGTAAGACTAGCTTTTTGTTTTAAGACGGCGACAGTTTCCAATTAAACTTGCCTTTTCCATGACGATCAACAAGGCTCAGGGACAGATGTTAGAAAAACTAGGAATATATCTGCTTGAACCTGTGTTTAACCACGGTCCACTCTATGTAGCAATGTCAAGAGTACGGGGATCTGAAGATAAAAATAGTTGATAGAAAAGAACAAGGGAGATTGATTCAATGTTCACAAGCAGTGTAGACGAAGGAATTTTTTAATTAATACCGCTAAAACAGAAATCCACCGCCTAGCTGCCCATCCGTGGACGGGCTTTCCAGCTAGTATCTCTATAACTGGTATAATATTTAACAGACTAAACAAAACGATAAAATAATCATAAAAGTCAAGTGAAGAAAAAATACAATATGTACAAAATTATTATTTAACAAACCAAAAAAATCTGATGTGGACACCACATGACTTCCTTGTATTGTTCTATGAATTAGTTCCATAAATTTCTAAGATGTTTCTAAGAGGAAGTATTGTTTATAGAAAATCAAAAAACAGTAGTTTTTAGTTAAAATCTCGTTAATCCATTTATGCGCGTTTTGACAAGGACAATTGCAACCAAAAATTGGAGGTGCATAACTAGATGCTATAAAAGTCTCGAATACAAAATATCTGTTCTGCGTTTTATACTTAGATTTACAGATAATTTAATCTAGTTTCACTTATCTATAGTCTATAGACCACTTTTGCATCAGATAAACAGAAAAAAAGCTGAACACAACGTTCTTTTATTCAAAAATCGAGGTTCTATGAAGCGCTATAGCGCAGAAATTAGATAGGCTAGAACATTAATTTTTTCACACTTTTATGCAGAATTTTATCTACTTACCTAATTTAATTTTGTTATAACCTATTTTAGGCATAATTTTTTTTTATATACAAGAAACGGCCAATTTAAGTTTTTGTGATTTTCGGAACCTTTCATTACAAAGTTGACCCTGTTTCGGATTGAATTTGTTGTAGAAAACTTAGGACCTTTTTTTCCAATACTAAAATAAAGGGCTTAAGACAGCGTTGCACAAACTGCGGCCCACTTTCAATGTGTGTGCCAGCAAATTAATACAAATATAAAAGTATTCGAATTAAAAATTATAATTTAATTAAATTCTTTTTCAACTTTTATTCAGTTGTTTTTATTTGTAGTGGCCCGTCTTTAGCTCATAATCTGCCTGAGTGGCCCCTAGTCCCAATAAGTTTATACATTTCTATCATTTTCGAGTTATCGCCACGCACACCACCTTTTCATTACCTAATGGCTGTACTATTAAAAAAGAGAAAAATGGTAATTTATACAATATTCAAAAATTAGGTAATCGAAATCGAATTAACGTCACATTGTATTTTAACTTTTTTCTCCGTTATTTCTTACTGAGGTTAATTAAATTTCGCTGATTGGAGCACAGCTAGAATAGTTACTTTTGAAAATTGTTATCTTAATAAGTATCTTGTATTTGAAGGTACTCTCAGCTCTGGAAAATAGTACAAAAATTCCTGTATTGAATAGAATGCGCAGAAAAAATATGAAAAATCACACAGACAATGACACAACTAAGGACATTGTTCGAGATTTAGAATTAGTTAGGATATTTGAAAACGGAATTCCTTGTTTATCCCACATTTTACCAGAATCTATAAAAAAATTAATACAGACAGAAAACAGAACTAATGAGGTCTTGATAGGCTACTGTAAAGTAAGTTAATAATGCCCATATTCACCAACTACAAATAGCGCTATTTGTCGAATAAAAACAAGATTTTGCATTGTTTTGCATTGTAATAATGTCATTTTATTCGATAAATAGTGCTATTTGTAGTTGGTGAATATGGGCATAAATGAAGTAAGTAATTATTATTATAATGTTATCCAAAATCAGATGGCATGTCCAGAAGAAACCGTTTTTGAAGTAAAAGATAAGCAAGGCAACGTAATAGAAACAGCTAACAATTCGGCGGGAATTTATTCAATGCTGCAAGGAATTCCCCAGGTAGAACCGCCTGTGAAAAGAATGCTTCAATATGAAAAAACAGGCGAAAATATTGTAATTTCCTGTCCCGGGTAAGAAGAAAGTTTTTATAATGCGTTTTTCTAATCTTTAATATGTAAATAGCAATCTAAATTCAGATACTCCAATTCAATGGCAGTTAGGGTCAAAAAAATTAATAGCAGAATTAATTTCACAACAATCAAATAAAAGAATTTTTATAAGTGTGTCAGATAAAATACACATTCACAAAGCAAAAGTGTCTGATTCAAACATTTACAGGTAATCTCTAATCTCTTATCTCTTCAGAAAAAATTAATATTAAATTTTCAGCTGTTGGCAAAATAATGAATTAGCTGGCACAACAAGATTGGTTGTGGAGAAACAAATTAAACTGAGTTTTAATCATCACATTATGTTATTTGGTATGGTTGTAATTTTAGCAACATTTTTATATATATTTGCTAAAGCTGTCTTTAGAAGTAAATATACAAAATATGCCCAGTAAAAGTACAATACAAATTGTCACTTACCATAATATCATTAGGTTTTGAATTTCTAAAACTAGGTGGAACCATATCTGAAGTTAATGCAGGCGGAGGATCGACTCCTTTTAAGCAACGAGCAACAAACCACATAGCAAGCGCAAACTGTTCGTTATTTAATTTTCCACTTTGTTTGATATCACACAACGCCCTAATTTAAAAATAACAGTGAGTTTTAAAACTTGTAACAAAATTCGAAAGACGTACCAAATATGTGCTAAAATTGCTTGAGCTACTCCCGATTGCAAAAACACATCTTTAATTTCTTGCCCAGATACAAATCCGTCTCTATCTATGTCGCTTTTAATAAACAATGCATCCGACTTTGCTTTCTCGTCTGGAGTAACCACCCAAGAAAGAACAGGTTGAGGTGGAAGTGTTGGATTAACCTTGGCCATTGGTGGAGGCCGATTGGGTGGAGGAGCTGCAGTCATAGGAGGTAGTTGCGGTAAGTCAGGCTTAACGCCATCTAGTCCTCTCGACAACAGCGAAACATTGGGTGGTATTTCTTTTCGTTTAGCTGGAGGCATTAGTTCGGCAGGAAGAGTATTAGGTATTGCGTGTTTCTCCAACGCTTTGTATACTAAATGCATGGCCTATAACAAAATTAATTATTTATATTTTCCAAAAAGTATTCACATGGACAACTAACCACTACAAATTCGTGCCTATCAAGCATTCCATCTTTATCTTGATCTGCTAGGTCCCAAATTTTGCCGAGAGTATCCATTGGCAATTTGGAATCCATGAGAACTCCTTTTACCTAAAGAATCGTCATGTAATCTATGGATTTGTAAGTTTTTAGTTATTTACCTTAGCACCAGGTATTAAACCGTTTGTGGGGCGTAAAGAATCGAAAAGTTTATCATATTTTTCTTGTTCTGATGCTTTAATTGTCCAATCCACGCCAGCTGAAGGTGGTACCGAGCTAATTAAAGGAGCATTAGTAGGAGGAGGTGGTTTTGTAGGCTTCGGAAGCGGTATATCTTCCTGTTGACAATAAATGATTGATTTCACAATATTGACATTGACAGAAAATTTTTAATTTTAGGAGATTCAAGTTACTAATGATATTATTGTCTGTTTTTGGCTGATGCGGTAGAATTGGTTAATCATTTAAATTAATAATTTGTAGTCAAATTATACTTTCAATTCTGCTTAAAAAAGTAAAATTTGACTACAAATTATTAAATTATTAATTTAAAAAATTACTAATGATAGTTTAGATTTTGTCTCTAGTAATGAAAAAAAAATAATAATTTTTTTGAAAGGAAAGCTTTTATATGTGTAGACCATATGTAAACAATATGATCAATGAATTTTTACACAATATCCTTTTGTAATTTTTAATGAATCACATGAGTTAAGTTTTATTGGCAATTCTCCAAGATTAAAAACAATGTTTTATACTTTTGTAATCCCCGATACAGCATACGATGCTGAAAAATGTCAGTAATGTACATAAAATTATTATGTTTGATTTTAATCCAAGACAATATAACAGGTCAATAGTTAAAATCCCTTTTTGTAGCAGTTGTGTTAAATTGAATAAATAAATATTTATCTGTGCAGCACAAATAAGATGAATTTATTATGAATTCCCAAACAAAATAAGAGGTGGGAAAATTTTCCATTTTATAGAATTGCCCAACCACTCAAGTGCAGAAAGTTTTCAACAACTTTTAAAGTGCCAGTTAAATCTAATTTTAATATAAATCTTTTTATATCTGTCAAAAAGTTTACCCTTTATTGCAAATTTCTTCATGATAATTTCTTAACTTTATATTATTCTGTATTAATCAAGGATATGTTATATCATTAAGAGTCCTTTTTAATATAATGCAGATTATTATGTTGTATGTGATTTATTTTCAGAATTTATTTATTTCAAGTTACAATCCCTGATTCTATATTCTATATATCATGGCTCCGAAGCTTATGTTGTACTGCCATAATGTCAAAAATTACGATTTATGTTCCTTTACATCACCTACATATAAATTTAGGTTTCCCTTAAACCGTATTCAAACCAGTAAGGGGGAAATGAAATTTAGTGGCACTTAACGATTTAAAGATCGTTCTATATTTTAGAGACTTCAAAAGATATATTAAAAATAAGAATCTAAATACAAGAAAATGAAAGGTTAGTTCAGAAATTGGAACTAAAATATTTATTATCATGACTAAACCAGTTCACATTAACATTTGGATAAAGAATAACTCTAAAAAGTGATTAATTTAATATTCTGAAAATAAAACTCAGAAGATCTAGATAACTTAAAATACAATTTGGTTTATAACTGATAAGTAAGTTTCATCAACAATATATTACAGTAGAACTCCTCTATAACGAGAGCTCAAGGGACCAGCCTACTTACTCGTTATAAGCATATTTTCGCTATAAACAGTTTAGCATGTAAACAAAAGTCAAGGGACTAAACTTTTACTCGTTATAGCTGATAAATCTTTATAACCGGACTCGTTATAGAGGGGTTCTACTGTAATTAGTTTATATCGGAAGCCAAAATATTTATCTAATAAAAGTAATATTGAAACGATTTAAATTTACCATTTTTGGTGGTGGCATATCGAGAGAAATATTTGTCAGGTTAATATCTCGTCCTGCTTGAGCTAAAGCAACTAATTTAAGTGCTACAAACATGCCAGCTTTGTCGAGACATCCTCGACCACCTGGATCAGACAAATCCCAAACACGTGACAACACTACATCACTAAGACCGGAACGTTTAAGAAAGCGTGCTGCTTCCATGGCACCCACTGTACCAAATCCATTTGGATCGACCTTAAAATAAAAACAAGTATTATAATAAATTGTTCGTTTAAATTTTGACCATACAATCATAAGTTGATAACAAAAGTAAACAGGAAAAGATTTATCATTGTCATAAGAAAACTAATTTGCCTATTCTGAAATTAAATAAAAATGTTTTGAAATAAATCTTCACCTTATCGTCTAAATACCTACTCTAAATAAGTAGGCAGGTACTTTCATTAATCAAAATATTTATACAGTGATAAAAATGTAATCTGTGTCATCACAAACTATTTTAGTTGAGAAATTGGAACTAAAATATTTATTATTGGTTCGAAAAAAACCAACTCGGTAAATCCTTACATTGCTAATAAAAACTTGTTACTTACATAATTATAATATATCTCATATATGGCACTATCTTTTCCTGCAACCTGTAAATAAGGCACACATTAATAACTTGGATGATTCTTTGAGATTAACCTAATGTCGAATCCTGGTGGGGCATCAAGTTAATCTTAAATATTGAAATTATCGCAAAATCAATATAAGCGTGAAATTAAGAGGTTAGCGAAAAGTCAATTTTGACACCAAAGTTAAATATTAATATTTTTCAATCTAATATCGACAAAATCAAGAAAACATGACCCTTGACAAATGTCAAGTCCTAAAATATATGTTACAAGCGTGACATTCAACAGTTTCGCAGCCCCACAGCGTTCCAATCAAAAATAGCAAATGAGAAATGCACTCTCATTTATTTTTTCTTGAAATAAAATAAACAACCGAAATCCATATATTGTATAATTGATAAAAAGGTGAATTAAAACGCCGCCCACCAAACTGTCATAATCGTACTTTAAATTAAACAATGCAAAATTATGCAAACGCACGATTAGTTTTATTATTTAACCATTGTCGACCGTTACCGGGCACCGTTTTACGTGACATTTAATAAACAATTAAAATTATTAACAGAATTATTCGAAATTTTAACAAGTCGTACCTGTGTTGGAGACGGCAGAGAAGCCATCTTTTCGAATACTGACAAATTTCTCTCATTGGCCGACGTTTATAATTTCGTCCAATAACAGAACCAATCAATACGAAGTACCAGAATTAGATCGAAATAACACGTTTGCGCATATTTAATTGAAAACCCGCCAATACTTTAAAATTATTTTTGATTTGCTGGACTGGATACCAGCTTTAATAATAAACACGAAGCAATTTTTAATTAAAATTACTGGTAAACAGAATAAACAAACAACACAACTACTGCTTCGGGGTGCATATATATACGTTCATCTGAAGAGTTACGGGGTACATTGATTTTATTATATTGTACGGTCGTACAATATTTATTATACAGATAAACCATTTTACTTAAAAACTCAGCACTATTTATTTATCATCGATCCGCATATAATGACACCTACATTTTAAGCAATTAACGTGGAATCCAAACCACAGCATAAATACCGTCATCTGGGGTGAAGTCGGACAGTAGGGGTGAAGTCGGACAGTAGGGGCACGTGCCCCCTTCCCCCCCCCCCCAGACGCTTGAAATTAATAAGGAAACAAGGAGACAATCCCAAATCTGAGAACCCTTTTTGCCCGTCTCGACCCTTTGTGCCACCCCAAAAAAAAATTCTGGATCCGCCCCTGACACTACCATTTACCAATGCTTTTAAACATAACTATATGTAAAACCACATGCTCAGATGTAATGTTACGGTCAATAATGGCAATTCAGCCATTAACGTTAATGACCATGCATTTTGGGCGATGTTGACATTTAAAATTTCATGAGTGGTTTTTACATCATTGTCCGGGCAATGACGTTAATGCCCAATACAGGGTAGGCAATGATGAAACTATTATTTTATAGATTCCATCTGAAAGTAATATATTAAATGTGCCTTTTGCAATTAATACTGGTTATTAAGGGATACTGAAAAGTTAATTTTGTTAGAAAATATATTAGTAATATGACCAAAGAAAATGAGATTATTCATTTAGTTTTAGGAGTCCAGGGTTACAAACGTTGTCATTGCAAGCGTGGATTTAAAAATAATAAATGTGCCTAAGTGCTCTGATTTGTGCAAGTTCTGACGAAGCAAGACTTCGACAAGACGTTGTCTTTGTTGAAATCGACAACACTGACGACGAGGAAGACCCAAAGATCAACAGCACACGAGAACCAACCTGGACCCTCCAAAAGATTCCGGTTATGATGCGGAATTGTGAAGTCTTCAATACGTACATTTTGATATCGCCATTTTTTTTTAAATTACACTTTTTTTTAGAAAATTTAAGATATGTAAGATTTTAGAAATAAAATACGTTTTTACTTTGAATATTTAGGATATTTTCGATTTAGTTAAGCCTTTATTACCCTCGTTAACAATAGCAACTATTGGTTCCGCAAATCGTCCAGGCTCCAATAATTCCTGTCGCTGTCCCTAACCCCGATTTCCTCAATTTTTGTTTTTCTAAGATAATGAGTACCTTTTGGGCCTACAGACTTCGTTCAAAACTTAAATTAAAACTAAATAACTGCTCTAAAATTTCATATCCAATGAATTGTCGCCGTATAATGAGTATATTTAAGTCAATATTTAGCCCGACAGACTACAAAAACTGAAATGTTGAACTTTTTGGGAAAAAAATGAAAATTTTGAGGTTCTATATTTTAGGATCTATTGGACCTAAAAATTGGGGTTGCGCTGAAATTGTAGAAAATATTCACAGCTTTAAAAAAAGATAGAATAACTTTTTCCGTAGGAAGCACACTTTTATGAGTTTCGGGCGAAAACCTGAAATCAGTCGAAAAATTTCTAGGTTTTTCGAGCACCACGAAGTTTAGCACGGGTAGGTATACCTACCTTAACACATACTACAAAATCAGATACATATGTGATTTTTTCTGATGTTGGATGTCTAGAGTCAGTGGTCTAATAGTGCCTTGAATGAATGCACAAATGGAATAGCGGTACATTGTCGGCTATTAGCCGAGATATTATATTTGCATTTCCCGTCCTTACGAAAAGTGTTAAACGCACGACACTTATTTTTAAACTTGACTTTCGCGATTCTCACCTTTACGGACATTCAATTTATCCCGCTCAAATCTGTAAACATTTTTACATCTTCTTAATTTTCCACACAATTACAGAGCAGGCTTGATATTTCAGGGCTTGAACCGACCTCCTTAGTTAATCGAGAAGACCCGCTAGACGTAGCGTTAAGAGTTTTTATGTTAAATTATTTCACTTCCTTGTAAAACAAGGAAGTATTGTAAACCCGATTTTTTTCGATTTCCAGATTTTGACGGAAATATCCGTTTTGACCTTCCCTGAATCCATTTTGACTATTTTCGTTGTGACGTCTGTACGTACGAACGTCTGTATGTCGCATAACTCAAAATACGGTAGATATCGTAGAAAGTTGAAATTTTGGATTTGAGACACTTATAGCATCTAGTTGTGCACCTCCTATTTTTGATTGCGATTGTCCGTGCCAAAAGTCGTAATTCATGACGCGCACGAATATATTAACGAGATTCTTGTACAATCATTATAAAAATTACAAGGAAGTTATGTGGTGTCCACATCAGATTTTTTAATTTTACAGTTTTTAAATTTAATTTACCTCAGCAGTGGATTGGTGTGATTGCTGGTTGAGTTACAGAGTGGAAATTCTAGGTTCGAACCTTGGACTTCCAGAATTTCTTAGCTCGGCCATCCGGTGTGTTATCAACAAGTTGTAGATTTAAGTTTTAAATTGCTTCTACATCAGTTTGCAAATATAAAATTACAGTTGATGTTTTCTGAATGACATATTTAACTGAATTACTGATATTGAAAGGTGTAATTGGCTAAAGACTTCAAGTTTTTGGACAACTTCTGGGTTGGGAATAGAAGAAAGCTTGATTTAAACTTAAATATTTTATCTTAACAAAAATACAAATTATTTAAACAAATAATTATCAACAACACTAATTAATTCGTTAGAAACTTTAAACGCATCTTCATTAACCAAATTGTGCAAGTGCCGTTCTCGAAGAAATATTTCGGTGTCACCATATATTTTTTTAATAGCGTCGACAGAAATGTACCCCGAATCAATCATACGTAACCAATCACGCTTCTTATTGATGTCACGAATGTAGGAATAGCACTGCTTTAATACTTCTTTATCGTAATTATTTTGGTTAATTAATTTCCAAACTTCGTCACTTTTTGAGGTGTAATATTTGTTCAAGTCATCAAAATTGGAAATTACAAAATCAACATTAATATTTAGTAATTTTTTACAAGAATAGGTTTCTGAAAGTAAAATGTTTAAAAACGGATTAATTTACTACAAATTAAACAAATGTTACTCTCTAATTTAGTTGGTTCAATTATTGGTAAAGTTTCATCGCAATCCTGAACAGGTACAATTTTAGAATCTTCAGTTTCTACTTCATCTTGCAAATTGTCTTCGGGTTTCGCTTCCTTTGAAATGGCCAAGGAAATCTTGGTTTTGTTGATAAATTCACTTAAAATGTTGTACATGCTGGAATCGTTTTCATGAAATAAACATTTAAAAATCACATCAGTTAGGGCCACTTACTTGTTGTGTAGTGAAACTCGAGACTTCTTTATAAGTTCAAAAAATGTTGAGTTTGTAGGACCTCTTTTTTTGGGTAGAGGTACGGTGGTTAAGAAGTAGAGCAATATGTTTGATGGTAAATCTTTCATTAACTCATGCAAATTTTTCAAAATCTTGAAGTAGGTATATAATTTTGATTATTAAATAAAAATACAAGTTATGAAAACAATTTTCTACCTCGTCATACTCGGTATCAGCTTGATTTTTGTTACAGTAATCTTGAATCATACGCGTGGAATCAGAAATAACGTTTGGCCTATCGTAATAATGCAAATTAATTGCTCGTTTCAACATATCTTCTATAGTTTCCACAGTCAAATTATGATTTGCAAACATTCTTAAATTACTGATATCAACTTAAGCTAATATTTTTTATTCATGAAATTCAATTTTTTTATTCCTACTTGATTTTTTAAATAATTAATTATTTTTAAAAAAACGGGGATTGTTTGCTAAACCTGGCTAACAGAAGATATTATCTCTTAATTATTAGAAAAACTTAGTCTATTTTTAGCACATACAAGTAAGTAGTACTGCTAAAGCTTTTAAGTTCGCAATTACAAAAATTTTTTTGGTAAATTGGTTCCAGCTATTCGTACTGACATGATACTAGACATAAGAACCTCGTTGCAACATGCCAGTATAGAACTAATTATGGCCTTAATATAGTCCCATTTCAAGAATGATTTTGATTTGTTCCAATCGTCATTTTGTGGATTCAAGTCCATTATTGTGTGAAATATTGATATTATACTTAACTTACACCACCAAGTTCTGTTATTACTTTCTTTTTTTTTCCAACGTAATTCCTTAGATTTATGTAAACTGGTTTATCCGTATATAAATAAATGAGTTAGTTTTTTGATTAAAAAGAAAAAGAATTTATTTCGTTAATAAAATATTTGCATAAACTATTGCCAGAATAAAATACTACTTAATTTTAATGTAGAAAAAATAAATCGGCATAGGTACATAAAAATAAACAAACCATGTGGGAATACAAATAATTTTAATTGGTTCATTCTAACACAAATTTTTTACCATAATTCAATTAGCTATATCATCTTATATCTTTGTTTGTTAATTTAGTAATAAAATGATCTAATTTTTTATTAATGTGCATTAAAAATAAATAACCTAATAAAACTGATACCAATGTGACTAGAATACCAATTGCTTCAAATATTAATTTAGGAGCAAATATCTTCCAAACCATTAGGTGCCTACAATGTATGGTGGCAGCTAACATACAAACAAATACCTAAAAATAAACTGTTAAAAATAAAGTTTGATAAAATAAATAAAACTTACTCTAAATGCATGGTACAAAATATATTTACAGCACATAACAAAAATATTGGTCAGCATTATTTCATCATTTTGGAACAACGTAACTTCTCCATGTGAAAAATTTTTATCAAAATTACTTTTTGAAGTTAAAGTTGGAAATCTGATGAATAGTGTAAATGGGGCGATTAATAAAATAGGTAGCGTAAATCCCATTAAAATGTAAGATCCAAATGTATTTAAAATTACCAATAACGCCGGTAGGAAATTATTGGTAAAATTCTCACTGGTGCCAATAAAGGCAGCATCCCATGGTATATTGGGAAACGTTGCTTGATGTCCGGTGGCATAAAAGAAATAAACAGATAATAACATCCACACAAGAATCGATGAATTTGATACTTGAAGTAATTCTTCTAAAACGTAAAAATAAATTTTCTAAGTAGGCCAAAAATTTTATGTGCTTTACCAATATTGGTCGTCTTTTCGCATTTAGACAGAGCAGTGATTACTAAAATCACCACCACTGAAAAGTATAATAATATAAAAGATGGTGCTAAGACATCTCCAAGAAGTAAAGCTAATAGTAAGCAGGTGTACACACTGACAGAGGTAAAGGCTGCACTGTAAACTGTGCTTAAACCATAAACAACTGGAACATTTTCGCAATCATCACCGGAACTTATAGATTTCTGATTAAATAATCCTTTTACATGTTTAAACAAATGAGGAATTATATTATCATCAGAAGATACGCCCATATCTTTCTTTTGTTTAGATTCAATATAAACAAACAGGGGTTTTATCACAATACTAGTTATTCCGACCAAGCAAAATGTGTACACGATCCATGGAAAAGAATTAATGTGCCATCCACTCATAAATCTGTTTTTGGTGTCTTTTGGCAATTTATAAAACACCCAATAGCAACCAATAGACACTACCATAATTATGGGTGCATAACGCATTACAAGTATCGAAGGAGAAAATCCGATAAGATTGCCACTTGACCGTAAAAAATTTCGATTGATGGTAACAAAAACGGCTATAGCTACCGAACTAACAAGGTATTCTGCCTTTCCAGAGTTGCTTCCAAATTTAAAGTTTTGTATATGGGAATACAAATGTTGTGCACACCATTGCTGTTCTTCACGACACTTCCAGAAGGTTGTCGATAATCTTATGAGTATGCTAGCAAAGCAAATCAACAAAATAATTTTAATTTTTGTCCACTGCCATTTAAATTTTACGGGAACAGAGTTACTGTTTAAGTTAAGCTTTTTCTGCAAAAAGAAAATTATTTTATTTTATAAGGAAAGAATTTAAAAATTATAAAAACATACATTAATGCCGTTGTGTTCGTAGATCATCACAAACAATAAAGTTACAAGCAAGTATAGTGAAACGCTTCCTTCTTCCACGACATAACTATTTGAAAGTAAGCCACACCAACTTAACAAAAACATGAGTCGGCATATAAAATCGGTGATGGTTCTATATTTACTCAAATTGTACCAATAAATGGCAATAACGTCCCAATTTTGTATAACGAGGACGGCCAGCATAAAAACAGACACAATTCCAGTTAAAAAAAAAATTGTTGACAGTAAATTTTCAACTAAGTTGGCATAACTGCATCCTATACTTATAATTGTTGCAGCTATCAGCGCTAGATAAGAACAACTTAAAAACGAACTCTGAAAAATTTGAGGTAACTGAGTGCTCGGTATACCGGTTATAACCATATACACAAGAAAAATTGAAATGAAAGTTAAAACTAGACCTCTCGACATCGAAAACGAATCAAATTGTATCCACACTTCTTCACACATAATTCTCAACATTGTCGTATACTCTTTAGCATCACCAACAAACACTTTAAATTCTTCTTCCGAATTGATAGTTCGTACACGTGCATTTAATAAAGCATATTTTTCGTATAAATTTTGCAAACGTTCAACACTAAAGGTTTCTGTTGTAACGGCGTACTCTTTAATATAGTGAGTCATTTGCTGCACGTTAGACCAAATCGAAAAAAGTATGACCTGCCACTCGCGAAAATCTAGTAAGGTTTTGTTGTTAATAGGTAGAGAATTAACAACTAAGGAGCCTAAATTTGAGTACGGTATGGGCACTCCTAAAATAGTTGCCAAAGTGGGCACCAAGTCCACTTGTTTTATGGTATTTTCGTTATTAATATTCAGCGATATAAGAGGGGTCTTCGAATGAACAAACATTGCAGATGTAACTTCATCCATACTTTCTCCACCGTGATCTCCTGTTGCCGTCATTCCGTGATCTCCAATAACAAATAATATTGTATTATCGTCTAAAGTTTTAGCAACATTTCTAAAATAAAAAATAAATTTCTTTCATTAAAAAAAAATCTTAAAGAGTAAAATTTAATGCCAATTGAGAGTAATTCGTGTGTTGTAGTATCTATAGAGGATAGACCGAAAAAAATTTCTGTTTAAAGCAAACTCAAATCTGTAGGAAGTGTATAAACCTACATTACACATAGAAGGTTATTAGCATTTATATCCCAAAGATGTCGCCAGCACCTTGTGAGATTTGAGATATTAGTTATAGTTTAGAGTACACGCCACAACAATCTATAACTTTAATTTAATTGTTTGGTTTTTGGCACTATTAAATCAATTTATTTTTTGTACTTGCATTAAAGAGATGTTACAAGATGCTAGCAATGTTAACATTATTGTAGCATTCCAGAAATAAATAATATAAAAGACAAATTACTCTATTAGCACTAAAGATTACTCTTAAGTAATTACAGTTGAGTCTAGTTTATATGTTATATTAATTGCAAACCCTGTCTTTATAATTGAGGATTACATTTAAATGAGAGATATTATTTTTAAGAGGTAGATTGACCAAATAAAGTTTAGAACCGGGTCTTAAAAAAGGTTCATCAAAGATAGCTATATTTTCGTAAAATGTAATATAATACTGCTAGCGTTCATGAGTGTGAAGTGTGTTCACGAGAAGTGTGTGTTAATGATTCAACTTTTAAAGTTTATTAATTTTTTGTTTTGAAAATCATCTTATACCTACTTGAAATTTTAATTGATTAAAATCAACTTGGGTGGTTTCCCTCTTTTTAATCTTTAAAGCTATGGCTTTATGCTAATCCCCTTATGGACAAATAGTACAAAAAAATTTAGTTTTCTCAAGTTCTTCTATAAGTTAAAATATTATAATAGAGTTCTGATTTTTAGGCTTCTATACAACGTATAGGAAGAAGCCTTATGATCTGGCTCCGTGTCTGTCTGTCTGCATGATTCAAATAAAAAAAATTTTCCGTTGGTATCTACCTATTTAAAAGATTAACGCATTAAAAATTCTAATAAAATAAAGCCCAAATAATTTAATCTATCAAAAAAGTACATGTATAGAAACCTAAGAATTGTCGCAAAAGCGAGTTCCACCTTGTTTTTCTAATGATCATATAATATAGTTCCCATATAAAATTTTAATTGTACTTATAACTAGACGTAGTTATGCAGAAACCTACCAACCCACAATTTTCAAAAAATGAGTTAATTACAATAATGGACTTATTATGAACTATTCTTTGACTTGCAAAATTCAACAAGCCAATATGGATTTGATCTAGATATTCATTATTTTGCATAAAACTACCAACCCACATAATTTGAGTATTTTTGTACAAAATCAGGAAATAGTATTTTTGGCTTAAAGATAACTTAGAAATAAGTGACTTATTATATAAAAGCACTTTCACAACTGTGTACTTCCTAATACAATTTTTAAAATTAAATCTTATTTACTTATTTTCTCAATAAGTGTTTTATTGGGTTGGTAGGTTTCTGCATAACTACGTCCAACTGGAAGCACACATAAGCAAGACTCAACCGAACTTCCCAAAATCAAAATTGCATTAAAAAATTAAACATAATTTTTGAAAATAGCAAAACCAGCGTGTATTAAGATGAGGAGTGTCCACTAAAGAGAGTACACTGTATAATATTATAATATTTTGATATTCCCAACTGTTAATGGTTGCATACTTTTTTTTATAGTTTGATGAAGTTTTCAAAAATTTAAATATAAATTATTGAAAATTAATGACAAAATTCTGTGACAAACATTCAAAGCAAATTTAATAAAAGCTTTTAAAAATTAAATTTGTTTAAAAGTGAAAAAATTATTTACTCTATGATTCCGTTAATTTCTGTTAATTTTCTAGTCATTTCAGAATGTGCAGGTCCATATCTGTGTCCACAGTGGTCTACACCTAAAAAATGGCCAATCAATAAATTCCAATCAGTCTTTGATAATTCCGGGTATAAGTTCTTAACAACACCAGCATCGACCATATCCAAATCAAATACATTAAAAGATGGGTAAGAATAACTACGAATAAAGCGATTAGGATATAAGGAAACCCATGTATCGTCTCCCATAAATACTATTTTTTGATTTTGTTTAATAATCTAAAAGTAGTAAATTTTAGTAGGTTAACAAAAATTCTTTAAATTAACATGCCTGGTCAATAAGATTATCTTCGTTAATTTCAGATGTAGCAAAGTTAGAGCCTGCATCAATAAATGTAGGTAAACTTCCAGTGGTTAATGCCTTCAAGCGTTGCATTGTCGTAGTTGGAGGATCGGCAATAAATTTATAAAGCCTCGTCGAAGATTTGTGACTTTGTAATAACTTATCCATAACCGGCAGTTTGTTTTGAAAGGCAAAAGGTTCAACATTTGTTGAATTAAAAATTGTAAAATCGTAACGAAGTGCATCGACCACAAGCAAAATAACTTTGGCCTTCTGAGGTAAACACACATGTGAAGCTCTATGAAGTTCGCTCATTAAAAATAATTGATTATCATCATCGAGACAGTGGTCAACATTGTTCGACAAACCAGATATTGCAGAGTTGCAAGAAGGTGAAACGAATGACTTGCACGTTGCATTTGTTGGTTGAGTAACTCGATTTAAAAGAAATCCACGAGTAAATAGTAAAACTGAAGATATTAACAAATAGGCAAACCAAAGCAAAAAGAAAAAGTAGCGTACAGGTTTAGCCATTTTTAACGAAATATGTATGTAAAAACGTAAATTGAAATACTAGATGCGTCACAAAACGGTTATATTTAAATAATAAGAATTTATAATAAGTCTTGCGTTCATAATTAAGCTTTTTAATAGTAACAAAAGTATGGACCTAAAACACCGACATTTGACATTTAACCATAAAATTTAAGAATATTTGAACTACCGATTCTCTATTAAGTAGCACATATGAGCTACTAATAATACCAGTGTTTCCAAAACATGAATTTGCTTTTCATTAGCTTTGTCATGTCCGATGTAATTTATCGCATCCTCTGTATTCTGCAACAAATTAATTTTTTAATCCATTATTCTTTTATCGTCCATAAATATAAATATGATACAAGTTATTGGGATTTGGACTATTGTAAATAAAACACACCTTTTACTTTTTGTCGACGTTTCGAGTTTTTACTTCACTCTTCTCAGGACTACAAGATAAGAACATTAACAACCCAAAACAAAAAAGAGGCTACTACAACCAAAATTGCCTCACCTTAAGTAGTAGGTTTCCATAAAAATACATAGGCATAACAAACAAACCACACGCCATCAAGCAAGTCCCGCAAGCGCTTATAAGATTAAAAACGAATTCAAATCAATATAAACATACAAGTCAAAATATAAAATTCCATAAAATTCAACATAATATAAAACTGTGACAACAATTTTAAACAAATTTAGCAGATATCTAATCAATCACTCAGCGCATAATGTTGTCACCCTTTCTTAAACTTAGTGCAAATCTACACAGGATAACAACCAACAATCAAGAACAACCCACAATTATATAACTATATACATATACTGCTAATGAGATCACCATAAGAAATATTCAACTTTTGGGTATCCTCTCTGTAATTGACACATTGTTTATTTCTTTTTATAAAATAGTACATCTCGCTTATTATATTTCTTTTTATGGTGTTACTTTCACTGTCCAAGATTTTATAATCAGTGAGATCAAAATTGTGGCCCGTATCAACATGATGCTGTACCAATGCCGTGGTACCCCACCCATCCTCCTTTTCGTCCCTTTCAACCTCTCTGGACGTGGCTCCCATTCTTGGCTGCTTCCTATCACTTCTTTTGCAATCGCTCTCATGCTGTTTCAGTCTTTTTTCCATCCACTATCTAGTCTGTCCAATATATGTACCTGAACACTCACCACAATTAATTTCATAGACTATTTCAGATTTCTTACCATTGCTAGTTGGGTCTTTAAGTTGTGTTAACAACCCCCTGTGGTCTCTCAGGTTATACGATGCTAGAGTGCAAAATGGCTTCAACAATTTGGACAATTTCTCTGTTAGTTCCCTTATATACGGGAATTTGAAATATCAACCTCTTTCTGATCCACTTCCTACCCAATTTTTATCTCCTTGATCCTTACTATCCTCTCCTCTTCACATCTTTTTATAAGTTTATCTACCAACCATAATGGATAATCGTTAATTTTTAGTAATTCTTTTATTTTCGTTATGAAAAATTGGGTGGCTAATTGTTATAACTCTTTTTTTATTAGTCCCACAACCAGCGCTATTTTATGATTAAAGTAGTGATATGATTTGTAACTAACCAACTTTTGGGCGGCGTAAGGTTTAATGTGCCAATTTGTTGTAATCACATCTTTAGCTCTACCCACTTTCATATCCAAAAATGCTATTTCACCCTTACTTTCCTTTTCCAGGCATTTTAAATAGAGTATTGACAACATCACAATATAATATAAAAGGTTCAAAGAAGTTTGCAGAATTGATTAATGGTAGAACCATTCCAAATAATTACACACTTATATCTTTGGACGTTGTTTCACTTTTTCCGAGCATTCCTGTGGATTTGAATTCCTATGAATTTTTATCTCCTTGATCCTTACTATCTTCCTCTTCACATCTTTTTATCCAAGAAGAATCCAAGAATATTATGACCCATTCAGAACTAATTAAATTTTTCGTCTTTCTCAACATGTTCCTATAAATATTTATAAAAAAGTTTAAATTACAATTAAATTAAAATTACCCTGACTTTTACGAGTTACTGACAAAATAACACGCATGCGAAAAGCACCTAGCAAAATCATCCTTAAAGAACTTCCTTTTTCTTTAATTTAAAAAATAATTCATGAAAATATGCTCTAAAAAATCATGAAACACTAACCGCATTCGGTCACCAATACAACCTACGAGGAGGAAATGCTTTCAATATTTTACTAGCAATTATCTCAGGAACTATTAAAAACATTACTGAAAGACAAATAAGCGTTCAAGCACATAATAGTTTGCATAACAAACTAAAAACCATTGGCTATGTAAACATCACTTAACTTTCCCCAATTAATTTGGGTATAAAAAAATGGTGGTCCAAAAGTAATTGACACTTGGAACTTTTTTATTTTCAGTATTATTTCCGCAATATTTCCGTAGTTTAAACCTGTGCAATTGATACTAGCTCGATTAGCCCAGTCAATGGGGAATTTTGCTTTGCAATAAATCATAAAGTTTTGAAACTTGGCGCATAAAGTTTCGTCTTAGGTCCCTGTTTAACCAAAAAAAAGTCGTCATTCCTCCGAGGTCCGGAAGTGTCCGCCATCTTGGATTTTAAGTGACAATTTATGGTTTTTCAATAATATCTTCAAAAATATTAACTTTACAAAAAAATAATTCGTGTAAAAATTGAAGCTCGTTAAATTCTCAGTTCATATTGAATATTAGCGTCAATGTAATATTTAACCGACAAAATCCATTCGCCTGTCGTGAAATGTGGTGCTGCGATTCATTATAATAATGACTATAGTGTAGTGGATGATTGTCAAAAGCGTTCACTAACCCAATCATTACATGACGTAGAACTAAACAAATTATATATCAAAATGTTCGTATTGACTTAATGGACCAAAATACAAAGTTTATGACATCGGTTTATGACAAAGTTATAAGCTAAAAACGAAAAAAAAATTTAATTTTATTTAACCAATTGAAGAAACTTTTGAAATCGATCGTACTTGAAAATTGCTATAGGTATATACCAAGATATATCTTTTTTTATATGTAACCCTATGATAATTTTATATGCCTGTATAGAGAAAAAACTGTAGATTACAAAAATGCTAAAAAAAGACATGTTGTCATTTGAAAAAATAAATTCTTGTTTACTTCCGGTTGAGTTTGAAGTATAAAAAAATTTACTTCCGCAGTTTCCGATGTAAAAAAACTATTTATACTTTTTTTGTATCTAGTAAGATATAAGAATTATTCACTGATACCTCTTATCGTGAACACTGTATATGGGGAAAGTAAAAATAGTATATTTACTCTGACAACCAGCTTTGTTAGATCAAAAGAGCACCAAAATTAAGCAAACTTCTGCTTTTTTACTTTCCTCATAGGTATACGTATGTATAAGTAAGAGACAGTATTGTAATTCACTCAAAAATTAAAAATCAGAATTTTAGTATTAAAATGCTCATTATCGTGCCCTGATAAGATTTTGATAAATATTAGTTGGATGCTCGTCTGTATGTCAGTGTGTGGTTGGAGCATTAAAAGAAGTAGTACTATATTCGCACAGATTAAACCGCTCAACCAAATGTCTTGAATTTTGGCATAAACGTGCATCATAACCAAACTTAGAGACTATAGCTGAAAGATATGGAATGGCAGAATACTTGAAGAAAATAAAAACATAGTTATTGTACGGTCATCCGAAAAAAATAAGACACTGATGGATATAATTGGAAACCATTATGAGGAAATTCATGACATAGTTAAGCAACTGCTCCAAAATGAGAAATAAAAATATCCATAGATATCTGGATAAATACACAACTGAGATCCCTTCCTTGTCAGTCCACATAATTTGGTGAAAAACGACGAAGTTAAATGCGACTTTTAGATAGTCAGAGATAGTTCGGATTTCACGTTTGGGTTTCAACCCTAAGTAAAACGGTTTATCTGTAAATAATATAATAATACAATACACATAATCAGGGCTATTATGCATCACAAACGTTATTATAAAGGTGACAGTTATGACATAACATTAAAGGTTTTCGGCAAATTGGTATTACCTATCGTTTTCAGAATCCGTTATTTTAACATGATCTTTATAATGAAGGTTTTCTTAACATTTATAGTGCATACGAATTTGCCGAAACCTTTATTTTATTTCATAACTGTCACCTTTATAATAACGTTTGTGATACATAATAGACCTGAATATTTGAAATTTGTTGACCTTTGATAACTTTGAATATAAATTTGATCAGAACATAATACATCAAAATTATAATTTATTGTGTATATTAACCATGACCTAATATTTATCACATTGTAACAAAACCTAGTTTGATCTATTAAATTGCAATATTATTGCCTCTTATTGTAAACAAAATATTACACATCCAGACATTTTAATTATAATTATTGGAAAAGACAAGTTTTAAAGCATTTTCATAGTTTCAAAATATGTTTTTGGTTAATGGAATTCAGACGTGAGAATGGAATTATTGAGTCCAAATAATAATTACTATAGTAAAATAATAATAATAATTCATATAAATACTGAAAAATTATGTTGTTATCAAAAATAAATAAAATTTGAATGCGATATTTCACAATATCATCTATTAATTTTGTAGATTGAATTTTTACTACGATAAAAACTTTCTGCGGCATTTTTTATCGAGACGAGTTTTTGTTTAAAATCCTTTGAAGAAATTAACGATAAACTTATATCGATAGCTACATATAAGCAAAGAAAAAATATTCTCAATAACATAAAAATATGTTTTAGTCGTAAAAAGGGTTTATCTAGTAATCCTCACGGAATCGTAAAGATAAGTAGAAAAGTAATGAATGTCAAAGTTCATAGAAAAAATAATTACTATTTGATTTATAAATTTATCAGTTGCAACAAGAAGTGCATTTTAAACTGATTAGAAAGAAAGTAACAAGTGTAAATATAATAACAATGAACAAACTGAAAATTTTATTGATAATATGTTTTGGATTGCAATTTTGCAAATCTCGTTTAGAAAGGTCAGTGTCTTTTTTATTAATTAATTAATAGAAATATTAATTTATCAGACATAATTTACAATGTTATATTATATTTTATTATTTTGTAGTGCTGAAAATATTAGAAGACGGCATCCAAGATTCCTGTTTACATCTCCCAGGGTCACTTATTCTGGACATAATGAAAGTGTGTGTTTGTCACTATTCGAAGTTGCTTTACCTACAGAAATTTTGGTAGATTTAAAAGTTAAAAGCAGACATTATGTCACAAGTCAAACAATTAATTCAGGTACGATGTAGTTTAGAACCAAAAACCACCCAATCCAATCAATGGAATAGTTAGAAATTTCTATTGTTATTAGTTATTTATTAACGTTTTAAAAATATTTTTGATAATAGTGCTATGACCTATGCTGATATGTTACATTGCCCCAGTAACTTGAAAAATGCATTAATCTGCAATTTGTTGACGAAAACAACTTAGCCAACAATTATGACCATGCACAATCACAAACAATAAATTCATAGAATTTTTCCCTGCAACTCCCATATTTCTATATATAGATACAATAATTGATAATATTATAATAGTAGTTTCGAAATTATTAAGCAAAATTTTAAAAATTTTTTTAGAACATGAATGTTTTGAAATTTTGGTTCCTAAGTTGCGAAGTCACATAAAAGATGCTCAGTTAGCTAATCTTCACGTACAAATTAATTTAAATGGTACTGTTCATACCAAGCATGGGCAAGAATCTATGATAATACTTCCAAAACAAAATATCGTATTCATCGAAACAGACAAAAAATATTATAAGCCTGGAGATAAAGTTCGAATTAGAATTGTAGTTTTAACCCAAGAATTGAAAGCGCCAGAAAATTACAAGGCGAGTTTTAACACACCAAAGCATTTTTGCCTAATCAAACAAAATTATTTTAGATAAAAATTATAAAAATATTAAATTCCAATGGAATCATAGTTACTGTGTGGGAAAATATATCTATCGAATTGGGATTTGTACAGTTAGAACATCAGTTAACACAGGATACGACAATGGTACACAGAAAAAATTTTTGTAGAAAATTCATCTACTTGACATTAGATGATTACGTTTTAGATAATTCACCTAAATTAGTACTAAAATCAATCATATGCAGTTAGGTAAATCATCTAATTTGGAAAAATTGAAATCATCTAAATAAATCTGTTTGAATCGCCTAATGTAATAGCTGTTTTAGCTAAAATATTTATATAATTTGTTCTGATCAGGTCAGGTAATTCAGACAATCAAGTTACTTGAAATATCTATTCAAATTAGCAGTTCTTGCTAAACTTTTAGTTGAATCTTACAAATAATGGTGAAAATATTATCTTGTATAAATTTAGTCGAATTAGCTAAACGCCAGTTATAACCTTTCTACTACTTCCTTCGGTAAAGATCATATAAAATCGTATATGAGTATAATATAACCACGTATCGAATCTTGCCCAAGGAGGGTCAATTTTTTTTTATAAAATTCTACTACAAAATTATTCCAAAATTTATTATTAAAAAGTTAGTAATCAAAGTTACATATTCTGCGGACGTGCATTTCAAAAGTAAAGGATATATACAATATTTGATACAATTAACGTGTAACTCATTGTATAAACAAACAGATAAACCTTAAAAACAAGTACAGCCGAGCATGCCGAATACAGACGGGCATTCCCATGGTATAATAACTAGTAAGGTAGGATATGGCTCTCGCTTTGCGCATATTAAGAGGGGATGACTACGTCACCGGTGAGGAAGCTACCCTATGTCTATATGTTGATATAAGCGCTTATTGTTAATTGTGTATAAACACATTTATTTTAACAAATTTCTGATAATATAAGATCAAAATGAATTAAATTAAATTAAATGATAAAAAATTAATGATTACAAATTATATTTTGTTTTACTGGACAAATGAAAGATACACAAAAATCTTCACAATTTTCAAAGCGCTTGCAGTTTATGCAGTTATTGCTTTAACATAAAATTATTTTATTATTGTCAATTTGTCAACTGCTTAAAAACTTTTGATTTTTAAATTCAACAAATTGAAGTAGTTAACAATAATTTTATATTTTAATAATAAAATACCATTGTTAACGACGAAATTTTTTGTAATATTAAATTATAGATGAAATAATAAACGCACATATTTTTTAAAAATTGATGTTTTAATAAACTAATCTGTCAGGCTTATAGCAGTTTTTGTTAAAAAAACCCAAATATTTTTACTTTATTGGGGCAATAACAAATTCTTTCAAAAAATGTAAAAAAATTTGATTTATTGCGATACATTTAATTTTGAAAACTTGGTTGTACGCTTTATTAGTCCAAACCAAACTGGAGCAAAGGTTAAAAATGAAAGTGAGTAGACCATAGACAAAAATAAGTTTGTACTTTACTTTATTGGGGTAATAACAAATACTTTCAAAAAATCTAAGAAAAATTTGATTTATTTCAATTCATTCCATGTTGAAGAGGTTGGGTTATAATCCTAATTAGTCCAAACCAAACTGGAGCAAAAGTTAAAAATCAATGTGCATAGGCCAAAATAAGTTAGTACTCTCCATCATTTCCAGCTTGCAACTTTGTAATCCAGAAAAAAGTTGTGTATTGTTGTTGTGTAAGACACATTGCTATTGCAATCAAAGAGAATCGTTCTTGTTCATTTTAACTAGTGTTAACTAAACATTTTTATATTTCTAATTATAAAAATGAGGTGCGTGGTATTTGGTTGCAATTCCGACAACCAAAATAAAACTTTTGACGGGAAGACAGCTTTTTTCTGTTTTCCTCGCAATAAACAAGGGATGCTGAAATGGATTCATTTGTGTTACCGTTCGGATAAATTTAATGTCAAAAATTCAAGAATTTGTTCAAAACATTTTAAAACTGACGATTTTGAGAGAAACTTGAATTTTAGGACGAAACGAAGGCTCTTTTGCAATTTGTAGTAATATAGAAACAGATGATACCCCCGATTTGCCATTCCAGTCTGAAATTGATTTAAGCAGTGCTTGCTTAGCTAAAATCGATGTTAATACGCCGAATCTTGAAGCTGATGATGTTCAAGATTTTGAAGAATTCGATGATTTGGTATATGACAGTTTGGAGTACTTGGGTGGATATATTTGTAACAGACTGAAAAAATCTTCTGCTCCAATCTCTTCAACAGGAAGTGAATGCCCAAGTACTTGCTTTACATGGATAGATCACGTAAGTGAAGGGGGTCTAGTCAAACCGTCTCAAGATTTTATGGAAGCTATTCAAAAATTAGAACGAATCTTTGAGTTTTTTAATGGAGAAGAATTATCGTTTTCTAATAATTTCTTAAAAAATTTATTAGATAAAGCTAAACACATTACAACATGTTCTGATGAAGCAAAATTATTATTCTTCCGCTCAAGGCTTTATTTCAGAATGAAATGCTTAAACAAAAATTTAATTGATGTTGCCCTTAGTAGGAAAAGAAAACTTGTAAAAACAGTTAGCTAAAGAACAGAAAATTATAATTATTAAGGTAAAATCAAATCAAATGCACTCCACTTGTTTTCTTTATTATTTATTCTTGGCAAGCCATAGATTGGCGTATTTAATCAAGAAGAATAAATAATTAAGAAATACAATGGAGTGCATTTGATTATATTTTACCTTATACGAATAACTTGTAAAAATTCCTCTTCATACTATACAATAATTATTAGTTTGTATTATTATTTTAGTTTAAAATTTAAATTTAATTGATTAATAAAAACTTGAAAAAACACTCAATATTTTATTAATTTCCATTCTATACTTGAGGACCGTTTTTTCAAAACTCAACAATTAAAAAATATCAATTTTTCAGGAGAACGTTTAAACGGTGTAACTCTATGCTTGTATCTTATGAGAAAACAAATTTAAATTTTATATTTGCATGATAATCATTCAACTTAAGTTACTTTTGACTTTAACATTCGATAGTCCTTATAAAAATTATACAGAAAACATATATAACTCAATTTCAGCAAAATTGTATTTAACGAGTTTTGAAAAAACGGTCCTCATTTCTATTCATCTCCCTGTTAGAATTACTTCGCCACTCACGTGTGACGTCACACTGCGCAAAGACGAACGCTTTTAGAGCACGAGCATATCCTACCTAGGAAGTTATTATACCATGGGGCATTCCTACCGAGTACAGGCGACGAGCAGAAATCGGATTTTGTAAACTACAGCTCCAAAAAAAAATCCAAAATTCACAATTTAGAAAACTCTTCAAAATTCAACCCCCCCCCCATCGGTAACGTTATTTAACTAACAAACCAGCCCACCCAGACCGCCGTGGTTTCCCCACTTCAAAGCTTAATTTCACAAACTTCAATGCCAAAACAACGAACATCAGATGAAGAAGATTAAAGTGCCTCCGGCACTAAACGCTTCACACGCCAATCAGCTACGCTACGCTAACTCATTGTAATAGAAGTGTTAAGACGATAGCTAGAATTAAAATAATTATACGCGAATACCAAAATTCCAAGAATTACTAGAAATAAATCGAAGAAGTAAAATCGGTAGATCAAGCCGTTGAGACAGGATATATTACAACCAGCTCTCTCCGATAAGGGATTGTCCTTTAATCACGTGAGGTTCTAACGGGGGGAGGGGGTTAGAATAACATCACGATTGATCACGATGGGGGGGAGGGGATGTTGTGACAATCACGTGTATATTTTCTTACGACCACGTGAAATCCCGAGCGAGAAAATTTATGCCTAAAAAGCAACATAACAACAATATTTAGCTCTCAGCTGGCTTCCGGCACTGGACCTTGTGACGACACTCGTCGCCCCGCTGCCCGCAGCCTTCTGTCTCGCCATCTGTACTTAAAAAAAATTTTCAAAAAAAAATACACGTGATGTTGAGTAGGGGGGGGGGTAGTCTAAAACCTCACGACGTATCACCAAAGGGGAGGGGGGGTAAAAAAATGGCATAAAAAAACCTCACGTGATTAAAGGACGACCCCTAAAGATAGGGGATTCTAGAATAATTGTGCAGTAGACCAGTAGATAAAGCAACTATAGCAGTAGTTAATTCATTTACATTTTATTTTAACCCTTCGTTTCATATTGTAGCAAATTTGCAACAGACATTTAAATTCCAAAAATTGATATTATAAAGCAATTTTTCATGGTGTAACTAATTTTATTTATACAACTTTTAATTGGATTTCATTTACAAAATTAAATTATAATTAATTACAATTAGTGATTCTCATGCGGTGTTGCATATTATTTTGCTTGTTTAATTGAAAACTATTGAGCTTGGATTTTTTTCATTATTTTTCCTACTATCTACAATACAAAATGACATTGAAAAGATATTTTTTTTCAAAAAAGAAAAAATCATGAAACGAAGGGTTCATCCTCTACATCTATTTAAAATTTTTTTCTAAATTACTAGATCAATTGCCTAATATCTACTTGTATTGCACAAATCATCTACTTAAAGTAGTAATCGTATCCATTGATACTAGAAAAATTGACTACATTGATAAGATGAATCACCTAAACCTGCACTTGTCTAATTCAGCTACTTACAATTAGATGATTTAGGTACTTCAAGTAGAAGGTTGAGAATCAACCACACTTTTTAGATGAATTACTTACAATTTTAGATGATTTTACCAATTGCTTTTTTCTGTGCAATAGTAGTTTAAGTACCAAGTTTGGAAAGGAAAAGTTTACCGAACGAGTAGATAAGTATCTTCCACGAGCCCAAGGCGAGTGAGTCAAATACTACAAATCAAGTAATCTTTTCTAAATGCGTTTGACACACGTTTTATCTACTATCGCAAGGAAAATACTAATAATCCGCACGATATTAGATAAAATTATATAATAATCAAATATAAATTTACTACAGTCAATTATAAAAATTAATCTAGGGAAAATGGAAAATTGAAGTGAACGATGATTCAAAAATATTTGAAGTAGCAAAATATGTTTTACCAAGATTTTCAGTAAAACTCGAAATTCCAAAAACAATTTATGCTTCTACTAACAGCATAAAATTTATAGTATGTGCTCAGTGAGTATCAAATGATTTAATATCATTACTTAATTGTTTATTATACCACATTATATCCAATTTATAGGATATGTCCTTTCTTTCTTAAAATAATTGTAATAGTAATAAAATTGTTCCTTTTGTTCATAAAATTTTAAATTTATCTGCCGAATCGTTTTTAAGCTAGGAATATTATTTTAGAGAAAATATAATTTTAGATATTCATTTGGTAAAAATGTAAATGGAATAGCATCTATTGAAATCAAATTTAACAATGAAGAAATTTTGCCTTTTATAAATTCGAGAGAGGTAAGTCGAGTTAAAATATACATAGATTATGCTCGTACCTAGTAGATGCTTGACACGAGAAATACTTGAGTGAGAAATGAACTGATTTGATTGGTCGATTTCGTACTTGAGTCTGACTCAAGACCGAGTTCGAGTGAAGTATCGACTCAAGGTACGGGCATTAGTATACAAGTAGTATAAGTTTGACTGAAATTTATTTCAGTTAAACAATGGTTGTGTCAGTTACAAATTATTTAATAAAGATTTGCGCTTAAGTGACCAAGCAAATTCTCTTCTGCATATAACAGCAACTGTAACAGAACAAGACACAAATCAATTTGAAATTCACGCAGAAAAAATTTACATTTCTGACGAGCCGTTCAAACTAACATTTTTAAGCAAAGCCTATTTTGATCCCGGTTTAATTTATCATGGCAAATTAAAGGCGTTGAATGTACTTACATCACTTGAAGACGTAGAAGTTGAAATATGCTATAATATAGCGGTTAGAAAAACATGGAATATAATAGAACTTCACCAATGTTCCAATTTCACGTTCGAGCATGACGGCGCCATACACTTTTACATACCTTCGTTGAAAGATGATGTTATTCAAATAAGATTACAGGTAAATAGTGATTATTGATGAAGTTCTAAAATGTTATCTTAAAAATAATATTAAGGCAAAATATCGAAAGCAACCCAACCAAACAGATCTAAGATCAAACAGTTCTGATACGTCCAGAAAAGAAATAATTACCCATTTTAATGTAAACAGATGGCATTCACCAACGAACAGCTATATTCAAATCGAAAAAATTAACAAGATGAATTCAAAATGTAAATCTGTACAACAATTTATTGTTTATTACACAACCGGAAAACTAAGAAACAACCATAACGTTACGTTTCATTATATGGTAAACGAATGTTCACTGTTTAACATAAAATTGAATAGTTAAATTTTTAGCTTAAATTTAGAAACAGAATTTATAAAATGCGTAGTTTTGTACATTTAGTAAGAAAAAATCAGCAGGAAAATATTGATGAACAAATAAAAAATGGTATTGGCGGAGGAAACCATTTCTTCCTAAAGAAAGAATTAAATTTCGATAAGTTTATGTTGAAATTTAAATTGGACCCACGTATAATTTCTAACTACAAAATAATCGTTTATTATGTCCTTTCAAATGGAGAACTTGTAGCTGCAGATTTGAATGTTAGTATTGAAAAATGTTTGCATAATAAGGTGGAAGCAAATTGGTCCAACAAACAATATTATCCAGGAGAAATTGCAAATCTCGTCATAAAAACAAGCCCCAATTCTCTTTGTGCGGTAACAGCAATAGACAAGTCGGTCACCTTATTGAGCGAAATCGACAATTTAGACATAGATTCGTTACTTCATCCTTTTTTGTATAAAAATATTCCCAAACTAACATATAAATCAAAATGTTTAAACCAAGCTTCATCCATTTCAGGTATTGTAAAAAACTGAGCTTTTAATTTGTTTTAATTATTTCGTAAAATTTAGAAATAACAACAATCCAACCCAACGAAGAATTAAGAGAGAGAAGTAGACGTTCCAGTAATCCCAAGATCTTTAGCCAATATGATACCTACGAAGCATTTTATGTAAGCATACTAATTAGTAGGTAAATTTTTAATTTAATGAAACTTTTATTGTAGAATTTTGGAGTTGTGGCTATAAGTAACTTAAAGATGATTAGCAAACCTTGCATGGAAGACGGTAAAATAATAATTACCGAATAAGTTTAAATAATTTAAAACGTTTCTTTATAGAATTCAACGGTGCACTATCTACTCTAGAATTATTTGATTCAGAAGGTGAAACCGAAATTTCATATAATATTTACTTTGCATTTCAATGGTTTTCTTTAAATTTTATATAGCGCAACCGCTAACAAATCCAAATTATTACGATACAGGACCAGACGACAGAAAATCCGCAATTCGTTCATATTTTCCAGAAACGTGGCTGTGGGAACTTGTTCCCGTACAGTAAAAAATTTTCTGCTTCAATGTAAAACAATTAACTTTTCATAAACATTTTCAGCACAAACGAAACGTTAATTTACAGAGAAATGCCACATACCGTGACAAATTGGATTACAAATATTTTATGTGTATCGCAAACTTTTGGAGTGGCGTTAGCTGAAAAAACTGAAATAACAGCATTTCAACCCTTCTTTTTGGACGTTTTAATGCCTTACTCGATGAAACGAGGCGAAACATCATATTTGCAAGTTATACTTTTCAATTACTTAAATTACAATTTACCTGTAAGTTTAATTTTTATAAAAAATTTGGCGATTCAATATTTTTTCCGTAATAGATTCGTGTAACATTAGGAGATTCAGATGGATTTGAACTGCCTTTGCGTATGGATGAGCGCAGCGAAGTGTATTGTATATCAGCTCAAGAAAGTAAATCGGTTACGTTTCGTCTGAAAGGTACAAAATTAGGAAAATTTAATATTAACGTCTGGGCCGAAATAGAATCATCATATCCAAACGAATGCGGCCCTGACACTATCATTAGCAAAAGGTAGACATACATCTTAATTTAATATCGCGAATCACTTTTTTGAAAAATTATATTATCAGAGATATGGTGGTGAAAGAAATTTTGGTGGAAGCAGAAGGGTATCCTGTAACTGATGTAAAATCGACACTTTTATGCGTTCATGGTGACAATGTTTCTAAATTTCGTAAAAATTGAGAAAAATAAGATTTGTATAATTTTAGACACAATAAACGGAAATAATGTCAGTTGGAAGTTGAACCTACCGCATAATATAATTCTGGACTCAGAAAAAGCTTACTTTATAATAAATGGAGATTTACTTGGACCCACAGTTCATGTAAGTAGGTTCATACAATTTAGTAGCATTAAAAGATGTAATTTCATATTATTTCAGAATTTAGAAAAATTATTACTCATACCTACAGGTTGCGGTGAACAAATAATGGCAATCCTTATGCCAAACCTTTATATTTTAGAATACTTTAAAGCAATGGGAAAACTAACTCCTGGCCTACAACACAGAGCAAGGCGGAATTTAAAAATAGGATATCAAAGAATTCTGGATTATCTTCATGATGACGGATCATTTTCGGCATTTGGTTATCACGATAAATCTGGTTCTATGTTTCTAACAGCTTTTGTCGTGAATGCTCTTCAACAGTCCAAAAGTTATATTTATGTCGATCAAACCATTTTAAACAAAGCTATCAAATGGATTCTTGATCAACAATTAGAAAACGGATGCTTTGCAACCATTTCGCACGTTTTTCACGATATGGTAATTAATAGTTTAAATAATTTTAGGTATCTACCTATTACATACATATACATAACACAGGGCAACAGTGATTATGCGGTCTGGGGTTTATGAGTCAATTTTGGGTAATTATGGTCTCCTGAATTCAAAAAAATTTCAGATTTGTCGAATTGGCTCCAGTTTTTGAGATAAAGATAATCCTTTTATATTGAAAATAAAATTAAACTAAAATATTCAAAGACTACATAGTGGAACAGTGATTTTGTGGTGTGGGATTTATGAATCAAATTTAGGTAATTATGGTCACCTGAATTCAAAAATAAATTCAGATTTGTCGAATTGACTCCAGTTTTTGAGATAAAGACAACCCATTTATACTGAAAATAAAATGAAACTAAAATATTCAAAGACTACATAGTAGGAACAGTGATTTTGAGGTGTGGGGTTTATGAGTCAATTTTGGGTAATTATGGTCACCTGAATTCAAAAAAAATTTTAGATTTGTCGAATTGACTCCAGTTTTTGAGATAAAGACAACCTTTTTATATTGAAAATAAAATGAAAATTTCTTTTTGAGATATCTGCGAAGATTCGCTGTCAATGGCTCATTTCTTCATAAAAATTAATAAAAATTTCACAGTATATTCTTCAAATATCACTTTATTATGTAGTAATTATAGAAATAAATATATATTAATAGTTTCGTCAAAAAAAATGATCGAAATATGCTGATTTTGCTTAAAATTAACTTTACCCCCCCCCCCCTCCTTAACATGAGAACTAGAGTCAATTTAAACAAATTAACTATGTGCCGAGTACATTATTACATTAGTGTATCCAAATTCACTGCAAAACCCAAGACCGCAAAAAAAAGTTTTTGTTTTGTTGCCCTGTGTAATAAGTACCTACACTTAGTAAACCTCGAAATTTTTTTAAATTCCTGTTTCCCATTAGCACTGGAATAGGTACACCATTGTAATACAATGTTACTATGAAAACTTTTTCTTCCATGGAATAACCGTTTACCTTCATCGTTACACAAACTTATTGTAATCGTGAAAATACTTTCTACAATTTCGAGCAAAACGCCGTTAAAAGTTAAAAAGATCAATATTATTGCCAAGTTCTAGAGTAGAAATTAGTTTAAATCTGTTAAATGCATTTCAGGGAGGAACTAGTACCGAAAATAGTACTGCAGCTTTAACGTCTTACGTATTAATCAGTTTACTAGAAGCTGGTATAGAACTAGACGAAAAAGTAAAATCCAATGCAAAGTATTGCATAAGGGGTCATTTTTCACCTGATAAGTACACATTGGCCATAAGCACCTATGCATTATTTTTGGTTGGATGGGAAAGCGAAGCCATTCGTTCTTTACACAAACTTGTGCAAGTAGCGACCCAAGAAGAGAATTTAATGTGGTGGAGTAGTTCTGGTATTTTTATAATAATATTTTTATTTTGAGTTTTATAATTTACTTACTTGTATGATTTGTAGACGCTACCTCAATTAATATAGAAATGACTTCCTATGCCCTAATGTCACTACTACATCATAATACAAGTTCAAATTTGATTTATGCAAATTCCGCTATTCGTTGGTTAATAACCCAGCAAGGCCCTAATGGAGGATTTATATCAACCCAAGTATGTCGTACCAAATTATCTATTATTATATCAAATAAAATTTTCTTCTAGGACACCGTGACAGCCTTAAGTGCAATTTCAAAATATGCTAAATTGATGAAAATGAATACCGCCGACATTCATGTGAATTTTACGACAGATGATCATGAGTTTGACATTAACATCAACGTTCAAGATCGTCTGAAAGCTCAACAACACAATATTTTGAAGTTACCAAATAATGTTAATATAGAAGTTGATGGTGTAGGCTGTATTCTTGCCCAAGTAAGGCAAATTTGTGACTAATGCATTATTGCACATTTTAAATAAATTTTTACAGGTACACCTTCAATATAATTTAGTCGAAGTAGCAAGCAGTGAAGCTTTCAAATTGGCTATTGACGTAGAACCCGTGTCTGCCATAAATCAATGTTCAGTAGCTATTGTATCACCATGCTTAGCTTATTTGGGACCTGGATTACATTCCAATATGGCTATTTTGGAAGTTACGATGCCTTCAGGCTATGAACCAGATCGAGAATCACTGTTTAAGCTAGTAGAAGAAAGCGATTCAAGTATTAATTCTAATGTTTTGGTTATTTTCATACAATACTAAAAACTATGTTTATTTATAGAAGTTAAAAAATTTGAAGAGAACGAAAATCAAGTAATATTGTATTTTACTGAACTCACAAACGAACCAATTTGTTTACCTTTCAATATAAACGAAAATTCCAAAGTGGATAAGCGAATTGATGCAATTGTGAAACTGTACGATTACTACAATCCCAAGTTACAAGTTACAACGGTAATTTTGGAAGAAACACCTACGAAAACTTTTATTAAATGAGATTTGTCATTATTTTATTTTTTAGACATATAAAGTAAACGTATGCCAGCCAAATAACGTCGAACCTATACCTCAATTAATAGGTAAGAAAAAAAAGAAAAACTTAAACAAATAATTTTTCACAATTCCGGGAGTAAAGTGCTCACTTTAACACCTCATGCAAAAACCTTTGCACGCGGGATGAAAAGTAGCACCTTAGCCTCATGATGTATAATTATTAAGATTAATAACGATAACGAATTAATAAAGAATGTTTTATTAAATAACTGTACAAGACTGAATATGAATAACACATAACATTGATGAACAAAAATAAGAGCGTCTTATTTGCATGTAATCTGCTTTACGACTACGACTTCTTTCTTGTTGACATGCGCAATGACAAAAACATTTGCTACTAAACTTGTCAATTTCATGTTCATTTGTTTGAATACTTAATACTCCCACTAATTGAAAGTTTAATTCTAATACATAGGAAAATTTTTAAATTTGAAAACAATAAAACATAAATAAAAATTTCATATCATTTCACCTTCGATCATGCCGAATTGTGACTTCAGGTTTTCGAATTGGCTTTTGCTAATAGGTTTGGTTGTTATGTCGGCCAATTGTTCTTTAGACGGCACAAAAATAACTTTAACTTGCCCGCTTTCGCATTTCTCGCGCACAAAATGGTATTTGATATCAATGTGCTTTGTGCGCTTGTGGTGTTCTGCATTCTTTGCCAATCGTATAGCACTTTGATTGTCCACGCACAAAGTTGTTGGTCCTTCTTCTAATTCACCTACTTCTTGTAGAAGATGGCGTATCCAAATCGCTTCTTTTGCTGTGTTTGAGCTTCCGATATATTCGGCTTCGCTTGTGGAGAGGGAAACTGTTTGTTGTCGTTGACTTGACCAAGTAACTGCTCCACCATTTAGATTGAAAATATAACCAGAAGTTGACTTTCTTGTATCTGGGTCGTTGGCGAAATCTGAGTCAGAATAGCCGATTAATTTTGGATATTTTGAATCCGTTGCACCATATTTAATGCCTGTATTTGGGGTACATTTCAAATATCTTATTATTCGTTTTACGGCATTCCAATGCGATGTGTTATGATTGTTCAAAAATCTGCTGACTAATCCTATCGCATATATGATATCAGGCCTGCTTACAATAGCAATAAACATTAAAGCTCCCACTGCTTCTCGATAGTATGGAATTTCATCTGTCTGCGATTGTTCATTGGGACAGGTCAGTATTGTGTTTTTGTCTGCTGGTGTATTTGATGACTTTGCGTCAGTCATCCTAAATCTGCGAATGACTTGTTTGATGTAGTTTGCCTGATGAATAAAAATAGTTTTATTTTTACGATCTCGTAAAATTTCAAGTCCAACAAAATAATTCAAGGTATCGCTTACAGTGACCTCAAAACTTTTCTTTAGTTCTTGTAGAATCTTTCTGATCATTTCTCCATTTTTACTCATTATCAAACCGTCATCAACAAAAATTACTATAATAACTTTGTTCTTTTCAAATTCATCTTTGTAGACACACCGATCTGCTTCACATTGTTCAAAATTAAGATTTTTCAAAAATTTATTCAGTGTTTGATACCACCTAAGAGACGCTTGCTTGAGACCGTACAGCGCTTTTCTCAATTTGCACACAACACCAGGTTCAATGTTTGTTCCTACTGGCGGCATCATGAAAATTTCCTCTTCCAAATCACCATTTAAAAATGCTGTTTTAATATCGAACTGGGTGATTTCGAAATCATTTGTTGCTGCGATTGCAAGTAGAATTCGTATGGTATCGTACCTTGTCGTGGGTGAGAAAGTCTCTTCATAATCTATACCCTTTATTTGTGTGAATCCTTTCGCGCATAATCTCGCTTTGTAACGTGATATGTTTCCGTTGGGTGTTCGTTTTACTTTGAATACCCATTTGCAATCTATTATGTTTCTGTCGTTTGGCATTGGTACCAATTTCCAAGTGTCGTTTTTGTCCAATGCTTCTAGTTCTTCTTTAATAGATTCTTTCCACTTTTCCGAGTCCTTGCTCTTCATGGCTTCTTCATAGCTTTGTGGGATATCCATTTCTACACAATTTGCTTCAAAATCTTGGAACTTGTTAGGAGCACGTAGTGTTTCACGTCTTCTTAAATTGTATGGAGTTGCCTTGGAGGTTGACGGTTCCATTTCTTCCTTTTCGTGTTGTTCTGGTTCAACTTCTTGTGGAACATTCTCTTCATTATCAAGACTACTTTCTTCGTTTTCTTCCACACTTGCTTTTGTTGTATTGGTTCTGGAGTTTATCGTTGCTATATCCTCGTTGAAGATTACGTCTCTGGAAATGTTTATCCGTTTGGTTTCGGGGTCTAAAAGTCTGTAATTTGTCGAGTTACCATCATACCCAACCATTATCAGTCTTTTGCTTTTGAAATCCAACTTTGTCCTTTTTTCTTTTGGGATGTGCATGTAAGCATCACTTCCGAAGGTTCTGATGTGATTTAAAGTAGGTTTCTTTCCCGTCCATATTTCGTATGGCGTCATTTCTGTTTTGCTGTTCAACGTTCTATTTAGAATATATACGGCTGTGTTGACAGCCTCGCCCCACAAATTTTTCGGTAAGTCTTTTTGGTATAACATCGCCCGTGCACACTCAACGATTGTTCGCATTTCTCGTTCCGCTTGTCCATTTTGCTGCGGTGTGTAGGGTGCCGTTCTTTCTAATTCAATTCCTTTTTTGATTAGAAACTGCCGAAAATTTATGTTGATATACTCCGTTCCATTGTCCACATGTAGAGTTTTTACTGAGTAATTAAATTTGTTTTCACATAGGTTTACAAAAGTTTTAAAACATTCTAGCGTGTCAGCTTTATGCTTGATAAGAAATACTACGCGATAACCTGAGCTTTCGTCCTTGAATAGTACGAAGTAATTTGCACCGTTTAAGGTTGATAAAGTCATCGGCCCACACAAGTCTGAGTAAATGACCTCTCCCGGTTTTGAGTTACGTTTTACACTCCCGAATGTGAGTCGGTGTTGTTTTCCGTAAACACATGACTCACAAAATTCGTGTTTAACATTTTTTAAGTCTACGTCCGTAATTAGTCCTTTCGACACCATTTCTTCCACTTTTTTGAAATTGATATGACCAAGTCTGTTGTGCCACATTTTCAACTTATCGATTTCCGTTACAACGTTTCCTTGGTGTGAAATCACTGTCTTAAACTGTAGATGATAAAGATTGTTTGTCTCGCGAACCGCACTTGCCGTAATTTTATCATTTTCGTAAATATATGCATGTTTGTTCTCTTTCACAATTTTCATTCCTTTACGCGTAATGACACCTTCTGAAAATAAGTTCTTTCTTAGTTGAGGAACATATAACACGTTTGTTATTGTCGCGTCATGCCACTCATCATTCAGCAATTTTCGAATCTTTATTGTTCCTTTTCCTTTAACTTCAAGAGTGTTATTATTTCCTAGAGTGACTAAGCTCTCGTTTTGGTTTTCTTTAAATGTATGGAAATACTCGCGTTTGAAACTCATGTGTCCCGATGCACCACTGTCTAGCGTCCACACGTCATCTCTTGACTCAGTTACATGGACAACATTGTCCTCTGTTGTGAAAGCCGATACATTTCCTTGTGGTCCATTTTCATCTGGTTTGACATATTTTTGGTTGTTTCTTGCTTTCTTTGGGTTGGAACAATCTCTTGCGAAATGCCCTTTCTTCTGGCAGTTGTAGCAAGTGATCTTCTTTTTCCAATTTTTCGAATTTCCATTTGCTGCTGTTTTCAACTTTACTTGTGTTGAAAACGCGTTGTCGACTTGTTCGACTTTGGTTAAATTAGATTCTTCATCTAACAATCTCGCAGTAAGATTTTGTATTGTTTGACGTTCCTCGTTGACTGATAACCAAGCTTGCCTTACTCCTCGAAACTTTTCTGGTAAGGAGCTCAACATCTTAGTCATCACCGCTACGTCACTAACAACGTCACCTGCTTCTCTTACTTGTTTAGCTAGGTTTTCAACTTTGGCAACATGTAAAGCAACGCCATCATTGGGATCCATTCGGTACTGATGAAAACGTTCTTGATGCATCATCTTGTTCATTTCCGACTTTTGCTGGTAGATGGTGTCCAAGCGATCCATGATTTCTTTTGCGCTGTTACAATTTTCCACTAGTGTTATCTGCGCAAGCTCCATTGCCGATGTCAAGGTGAACATAGCTATGGCGTCCGTCCTGTTCCAAAGTTCAAGCTGCTTTTTATCTTCGGAATTTGGCTTTATGGACTCTCCAATTGCGACATCGTAGCAATTTTTTGCACGTAGAGCACACTTCATTTGGAATTTCCATTGCTGGTAGTTCTTCCCATCGAACTTATTTATTGAACCCATTTCAATCTTGTCAGCCATTTTTGCCACGCCTAAAACTGATTCACGACGTTTCACTTAATTTTCTTTTATTAATTTTTTGCGTTCACTGGGCGCATAACCTATTAAGATTAATAACGATAACGAATTAATAAAGAATGTTTTATTAAATAACTGTACAAGACTGAATATGAATAACACATAACATTGATGAACAAAAATAAGAGCGTCTTATTTGCATGTAATCTGCTTTACGACTACGACTTCTTTCTTGTTGACATGCGCAATGACAAAAACATTTGCTACTAAACTTGTCAATTTCATGTTCATTTGTTTGAATACTTAATAATAATATACTATTTCTATTTTGATGCTTGAATTGATTTTAATGAACGCTTGATTTTCATATTTAATACAAATCATTTTTACACACGTGGAAAATGAAATTAAATTGTTGAATTTCATTTAATCCACATCTAAATTACATTGAATGTAGGTTCAAATAAATTTTTTGTTTATCTATATTTCGTCAAACACAAGAGTATAAGATTTATTTGAGACAAATAAATTTTGCATTGACTCAAATAAATTCTTTTTTCTTCAAGATGCCATATTTATTATCATCTATTAAGCACAAGCTTGGTGTTTCAGAAAGCGAAAATGTTAGTAATATTTCAAATAAGTGCACCTTTAACATCAAGTATCGAAATGATACTGTAAATTCCATTTTTAATGATGAAATAAACTGCAATATGGACAAAATGACAAATAACAGATTAATAGATACTACTGAATTTAATCTATATTTTGCTAATTTCGACATTGAAGCCACATCTGATGGTAAAGTATAATTGTTAGTATAAATTCAATACCTACTATAATCGAATTTCTTTAAAAGGATATGAAAAACTTGCTACAGCGACATCAAATCCATAGATTAACCAAGATTACAATTATTATTAAATACGTCGCGCCGTACCTATATTATCCTTTATTATTTATTAATTTATACATATAAGTACATAATCAGGCCTATTATGTATCACAAACGTTATTATAAAGGTGACAGTTATGACACAACATTAAAGGTTTTCGGCAAATTGGTATTACCTATCGTTTTCACAAACCATTATTTTAACATGATCTTGATAATAAAGGTTTTCTTAAGATTTATAGTGCATACCAATTTGCCGAAACCTTTATTTTATTTCATAACTGTCACCTTTATAATAACGTTTGTGATACATAATAGACCTGATTATTAAATATTATAATATATCATTCGTTAGGGCCTGTTTCCACGATCAATATTTTCATAAATTTTTTTAATCAAAATTTTGATCAACAACATGTTGATGTAACGTCATAACAATAGAAACATGATAAAGATATTTATGAAAACGACCCAAAGCAGGTTTTCATCACAATTATTATCAAAGTATTGACCGTGTGAACAGACCATAACAACTATCTCGTGACATTGCTAATGTAAATAATTAAATAAATAATTTTAATTTTGTCAGTTGAAATATTTTATTTATTTTCTATAAATATGTAGGGGAGGTTAGTGGGTACTAAGTAGGCAGATTTTTGAAAAATTTCACCTGCAACTCACTTAGTTTTAATTCCACTAAACAGCAACCACACTTAAATAAATATAAAATGAATGCAGAGGAATTGCTGGTAAGACGTTGTTGTGATATATTTGAATGAGACGATGGTGAAAAACTGAATGGTGTGGGGATAGGAAGTCGCAAAGACAGTTGCGAAATCACACAAAAAACTATAGAAAGAATGATAACAATGAAAAGGTGGTCTACCTTGATGAAATGAATTGTGACAACTGTTAAACGAAGTGCCTATTCAGGAACCGGCCAAATCGACTCTTTTGAGGGGGGAACAATCTTGAAATTGCCAACTATTTTGTTCTACGAATTACCTCTTTTAGCTTTTCCGCTTTTCTTTCAAGGGAAAGTGCGATTTGTACTACTACTGCAAATTTTGCTACTACTAGCAAACCTACTACTTAGTTTTGCCAACTGCTCACGGAAAATTGCTAACTTTTCACAACTTTTGCCAATGACCGAAGAAAAACCCATCCGCCGCCTGGTGCTTTTGACAATTGTCATTTGTTCAGTCATTTTTAATATAATATTTAATCCCTTCTTTGAAGGCAAATACAAAAGAAACCGAAAGAAAATCTACAAATAGATTACTAATTTTTGAATAAACCCTAATCAAAACCAATAACTAGAAATTCGAAGGCTGAAAAGTAAAGCTACGCGATGAGTGCTGACTTAAAGCTGACTTTTTTTCCATATTCAAGTTAACTAGAACATAAAGGGAATTTACTGTGAAACCAATAGGGGCAGATGAAGTCGTACAGCCAGTCATAGTGCATACATAATGCAACAATCTAAATATACGAAGTTGATTCAAATAAAATTTTAAAAACTAATAATTACATAAATAAATTGTTGCGAATTTTTAAATGTACATTAAAAATTAAAACTAAAGGGCATAGGAAGATAAGCATGGTGAAACTACCCCCGGGGAATATTTAATCGCCACTTTGGGCATATGTTAGTACTAATAAAATACTAAGATCGTGAAAATTTTAGATCTCTAACTCAAGGGAGTTTCGAGAAAATCAAAATATAATATAAAAGAGAAAAAAAATTTTTTACTCCAGAACGGCTTAATCGATTTTGATAAAATTTCAGTATGTTATAGGGGTATACAAAGGTCACCTCAGGACAAAATAACAGCCGCATAAGATTTCATTATCCAGTGAAAAAAATTTTTTTTATTTCAAAATATTTTATTTAAATATGTTGTGATTTGAGCAAAATTATAAAATAATTTTTTTAGAAGCTTCATACCTTTTTATACAACATATATTTTTTTCAATTCTTTCGAAATGGTGTGCCATACTCAAAGTAAATAAAAATTGGATTTTACTTAGTTTTCAGTTTTTTTCTTGGTAATAATTGATCATTACTTTCATAATTACAATCAATATTTTTTAAATTTGAGTATGGCGCACCACTTCGAATAAATAAATTTTTAAATAAAAAAAAAATCTTTTAAATAAAAAGATTTTTTTTCACTAGTTAATGAAATCCTATTATTTTGTCCTGAGGTGACCTTTATATATCCCTATAATATACTTAATTTTATCAAAATCAATTAAGCCGTTCGAGAGTAAAAATTTTTTTCTTTTTTTTAATATTTTTTGATTTTCCCGAAACCCCCTTGAGTTAGAGATCTAAAATTTTCACGATCTTAGTATTTTACTAGTACTAATATATGCCCAAAGTGGCGATTAAATATTCCCTGGGGGCAGTTTCGCCATGCTTATCCTCCTTATGCCCTTTAACCCTTAGTTGCATGACTTAACGAATTTTAAAAATAAAAATTTTTTTGGTTACTTATTATGCTATAGTTAATGGGAAAAATAAAGAAAAAATTCCAATTTCAAAATCTATTGTAATATGTTGTAATATTTAAAAAATGGGTATGTGCCAAATATGGCACATCATGCTAGTAATGATGTTTATTGCTTTATAATAGTCTATGAAGCTATTGTTTTATATTATATTATATACCTTTACTATTTTGCCATACCAATTTCATAATTTTCCTTTGAAAAATTTCAGTATAAAACGTGTAAACAAATACACATCGCACTGAAGATTAACCAACTATAAAAAATTCTGATTATTCTTATGCCTAATCAATACTGTTGTGCCCTACCAAAATTATTTTCAATTTTAACTATTTTTAGGTGTTATACAAATATGCTACAATAGTTAAAATTAGGCATTAACTTCAATTGTAGGAAATATAATCGAAACTTCGGTATGTGCCAAATCTGGCACACCATGCAACAAAGGGTTAAAAGAAAAACATAATTCTTAATTTTATCAAAAAATAATACTCGATAATAAATTTTGCAATTTATTAATCAATTAATAATGATGTGATCAATAGTGAATAGTGATCAATTAATCACTGAAATTGAATTGAATAAAGTAATACTTACTAGAAACGCACGTTCCCTGAATTCAACATCTTCTATTACACTAAAATTAAACACTGCTTATTTTCTCTAAATTTAAATAAATGGAGTAGGTACTACAAGATGAAATACGGCGAATAAAGAAATAATTCGGATTGTTGTTTATATATTGTCGTGTTACAAAATCTTCATTTTTGGAAGTTTTGATGTGCGTCTTACTCGCTCCTTCCAAGTTGGTCCGTCGAGGTGATGAGACGCTTTTGCGAGAAGGTACCGTAAAAGTATTAAATTGCGTCTCAGAATTAAGATTTTTTATTGATTTTGCAAATAAAGTTTTAATTTGAGTGAAGAAATTTATTGATATTGCTTTTATATGGAAATTGTCCAAAATTTGGACGACATTGGAGTGATTTTGATGAAATTTGAATTTGGAAAATTAAGATAAAATTGGACCCATTAATTAATAAATGATAAATAAGATTCGATAATTCGACAATAAAATAATATAATTGATTTTTCAATAATTAAATTGAAATTGGAAGGCATAGTAAAATTTATGTGCACGTTGAGCACCTGGTTTGAATAACACACTGGATCGAAAACTTGTTTAAAAGTTTAATTTAAACTATTAATTTGGAGTCATTTATGGATTACTATTATGAAAATTTGGAAAGTTTATTTGGAAATAATTTAAATTGTCCGACAATTTACAGATAATTGAACCCACTTCTGAGAGGTTTCAGCTCTGCCTCTTGTTAAGCTGGTCGGGAAAAGAAATATTGAAGAGGAAGTTAATAACGTAATATTCCATAATAATATAAAGTTCAAAAATTTTGAAATATAACTGAAATTAAAAATTTAAAAAACCTCCAACACAAAAAACTCTAAAAAGGAAAGAAATACTTTAATATAAATAGTAATATTTTAATCCAAGCGTCGTCGCGTCGGGCAAGGACCTCTAAGTAAATAAAATTAAAAAAAAAACTCTTTATTAAAATAAATTTTAACAAATACAAATTGGTTTTGGTTTTTCAAGTCCGCACCTATTGTTATTGAATCAATTTATCGGACTGTTGTGGTTTATATTACAGATTGTGATTTTAGCGATAGTTGAAAGTAAACTGGTCTGGAAGAAAAATAAAGTACACAAACCAACCATCATAAAGTAGATAGATTGAATTTTCTTAATGCCAATTTACATGAGGACATTGTGTAGCAGTTTGTGTTTTATTCTAAAGCGCGCGGTGGAGTTGCATATGTTTGCGATGTCTTTCGTGAGTGGATTTAGTATGATGGTTTCGGTGAAGAATTGCATCGCGTTTTATTTCACCCCGTGGTGTGGGTGTATTGTTTGCATATCTGTGTAGTTCGAAATTTTCTGTGGTTATTCACATGGGCGCCGGCAGGATTATTTTCAGGGAGGTGCATCTGCATCTACACATCTAGAAATTTATTTCTTAATATTTTTCCGTGTGTTTTCTTTCATGGCAGGGGGGTGCAAGTGCACCCCCTTGCACCCTGCTGCCGGCGCCCATGGTTATTCAGGATCCCGTGATTAATCTGAGACATTTGTTTTGTATCCTTTGAAGGTATTTTGAGTTGAAATTAGCAGTTTTACTCTATACCGGCGAGGCGAAACGTAGAATTGGGCAGATCATGGAATTATATAACTAAAATTTAGTCTTAAGCGGGGTTTGTTTTGGTGATGGAGTAGGGGGTTAAGTGAGTGATATGCCGAATTTGCATTTTTTGCCGTTAGTGCGCAGTGTTCCTTGAATGTGAGTTTCTCGTCAAGCGTGACACCTAAGTACTTGACGGAGGCAGTACGACTGATGTCAGAATTATTGATTTGTAATTTTTTGCCGGCATTTAATTTAATTTTCCAGCAATAGTAGTAGAGTTCCAGTTCGTCGAGATGGCGTTGTAGAAGCGAGATGGCGTAGTTTCTTTTTTTCCTTCAGATACGATCGCGGTGTCATCCGCAAATAGTGCTATTTGGGTGTTGTGGTGTTTTAGGATGTCATAGAAGGAAAGGAAACAACAATATCAAATTGTTTAAGTCTTAATTAATTTATTCCGAAAAATTCGCAAAAATAGAAACAGCCGTCAACGACGTCTGCTCGTTCGGGTCACCACACTTGGCCACGCCCCGCATACCGCGCGCTAATGAAGCGTGAGTTAGTACGCTACCTCGTTAAGTTCGTACGTAATGATAGCGGTCCCCCAACGCAACGACGGCGACGCTTGAATCAAAATATTACTACTTACATATATTAAACTTAAATGGGCAAACATTATATTTTTACTTTTTAGAGTTTTTTCGTATAGGAGGTTTTTAAATTTTTTAATTTAAGTTTTTGAGATTCACTGAATTAAAAAAGTCTGTATAAAAATTTTAATATGACATACCATAAGAGTAATGTTAATTTTATTAAATTTTTTTTAGTCTTTTTTAAATCGCTGTATCTCAGAAACGGAGTGACGAAATAGAAAAATGTAGGTATATAAACAAAAATAGTAGGAATGACATTTGAAATAAAAACTGTCTGATAAATATTGCTATAAAAGCGATTTTTACATGAGAAAAACAGTCTTCGTTGTGTACAATTTCCATTGCTAATATAGAACTGTCTGAATCATTTCTTTATTCACTGTATATCATTACAAAAAACCTATACATAAAAATTTTTGAATCAGAGCAACATTGACGCAAAATATAAAATAGATATATATCGCTCCATGAGGTGATATAAAATCTTATTAAAATAAAATTGCATATCTTTAATTATGCGAAAAAAGTTAATAAAATAATAATTAAAATTTAAATTTAATTATTTTATTTAAACATTTGTAAAATTACACAATCATAGTTCTATTCATACTTAACCAATCATTTAAAGCAGCAGAAGGGTTTAGATATTTCAGCACATATTGCGATAGATTTATTGACGGTTTTTTATTTGAATGTAAGGCTGAAATTAATGCAGCCCAAGTTTTTGCATTATAAGGATAACAATGAACTGCTTTTTGCGCCATTTTTAAAGCTTCAGAATAATCTTCAGTTAGGTACAAAGCCATAAACATTATGCAATGAACTTCGGAAACGTCCATATTTGTTCTACCTAAAGCTATAGCACTTTTTGCACATTTTAGGATTACATTTAAAAAAGACGGAAGTTCTTTCTGTAACCGTAGTAATGTGACTGATAATGTTAGCCACAATGACGCTTGATTCGGATATCTATGAATCAATTTGCTTAATTCGCGTACCGCAGTGGTGTTTTTACCCTAGGAAAATATGTTTAGTGCCAGCATAAGAATTTTGAATAAACTCACCTCTAGTAAGTAGGTGTAACTAAGCAAGATACCATAATGTTTCAAAGATTGTAAATCATCACGAATGCTATTTAATTCATTCAAAACTAAATTCGCCATATTTAAATCATTGTGTAGTAATCCTAATGAACATGTTGCATAGAGCCCATAAGCAGACGGTGGTTTTAGTTGAATACTGTTTTTTTTTCATTTTAAAAATATAAATATATTATAGAAAAATATGTTATGCTTAAGATACTTCAAAAACCCTTCCACCTTAAGAATATAATAATTAATCTGAAGAGAGTTAAATACCTTTGAAATAAAAGTGTTTTTGCTGCATCTGCACCTTGAAACATGTAAGCCATGGACGCTAAAGCGACTAAGAGATCAGATTGACAGGTTTGTTCTACCGTTAACCAATGCAAAGATTGTTCGTATATTCCATAAGATTCTTCATATTGTTTATCTGTTCAATAATAAAAAAATTATATTATTTTTGTACTTTTTGTAAACTTTTTTAGAAAACATTTACTTTTAAATAAAGAAAGTGCCAGCCAACTCCCACTACTGAATGTTGCTTCTTTCACTGTCTTAAATATATCAGTAGCTTGGTCATACTTTTGTAATTTGAAAAGCAAACGTCCATAATTAATTTTAACTTTGTCCATATGTTCTTTATCGCATATTCTAAATGCATTCCTAAACGATTGCGCAGAATTTAAATTTAATCCCATCCGTTCTTGCAGTAACCCCAACATATTCCAAGCACAAGGGTCATCGGGATTATTTTCTAAAAAATAAAGCAATTAACAATTAACAAGAATAACAAATGAGAAAGTAAACCGATGATAATAATATTATAGTACTAAATAGAAAATAAACAACACACGGTGACCCATAAAAACCTGAAATGACCCAATTTACTTTCTTAAAAATTAAAAGTGTTAAAGTTATAATTAAATAAACACATACAAGAGAATATATAAATGTTTAAGTAAAAGAAAGAGTAAATTAGTCTTATTTTACTAACACATAATGTGGAAACAATTAGTAATTGTAGCAGTAACATTTGTGGTGGTGTGCAATGCTAACAATAATGCAAACCAAGAAATTGCAAGAAAAGGTCCATTTAAATATCATCATCATGGATTATATCGTAAGTACCAATAAATTCAATTTAAACTTTTTCTACATGTAGAACTACAAATTTTAGATGGTTTAAGGCATTACTGGATATTTTTGGCGATAAAAGCTAAAATCATATTTTTAATTGGGACATTTATAAGTTTTTGGATATTTGCTGGAAAAGCATTTGCATTTTTATACTACATAAGTAAAAAAGGTAATTTCTTTTAATTTTAATGAAATATTTGTTAACGGTTGTCATTTTAGAAAGTTGTAAGTGTGCAGATTATCATCAGGAAAAATTTGTGCTTCCCGAAGAACCACCTCATTTTGAACACAAATATTCCACTTTAATAAATGCTGGACCACCACCTGATTTTAATGGACAATTTGATAAACCTCCAGGATACTTTTCACCATATGGAACTTATTCGGGGTATTCTGGTAGAAGCCTAAAGGATTCTATAATATCTAGCAAAGATTTTATTAAATACATCATTAATGGGTAGGTAATAAGTGTCCATTCAGATAAATTTATTTAAAAATTTGTTGTTTTAGAATTGATGTGACTGATGTGGCATTTGATACAATGAAACTTAAAATGACATGCAGAAAACGATTTGTTTGCGAAATAGAGCATCAAAGTAAAAAATATGATTTACTTACTCTTGGAATGTATATATTTAGGTATGAAAATTAGTTAACTATGTAGCAAAAATATAATTTGCAAATTTTCAGCGATGTTGGTTTGATGAAGTATAGAACAAATACCACACAAAATTCGATAGATGATTGTTATATTTTAGGACCACACTGTGATAAGTTTTAATCTTAATTTAATACATTATTATTTCTATTAATTTAATTTCGTTTAATTTAGTCAAGTTTTCTATTTTTTCGACAATAAGCTCAAATTTATAGAAACTTAAACACCATAGTTTTACAAATATTTCTAAAACAATTAAATCAGAAAAATAAAACAAATATTTTGTCTACTTTTCAATGTGACAGACAAAAAATAGAGTTTATATTAAAATAATTTGTCCCGTTGAGTTCAAGTGAAAGATATTGACAATAAAACAACAATAGAAAAATTTGGAAACAAAAACTAATCAGTGCTAAAAAAGAATCATACTATTAATTAATTTATATTTGATGAAAATTTAATAAAAATTAATTCAGATGTTTGGTTGAGAATCGAGCTACAATTGCAGCCACTCAAGAAGATAAATATTTTTAACTTTCCCATGCATTTTTTATTATGACAAAGTTACAAATTAAAATCAAACTTACCAGTATACCAGGTGAGAGCATCACAAGCAACAGGTACTGCATGCATATTCTGAATTGAATATGTAAAGGATTGTGATTGTGTTTTCAGTAGTGTAGAACAAACCCAGTGACCATAACCGATAGCCCCTTCTTGATGTATCCCTAACTGAGTACTGTGTCGAAATAAATCCATCGCCTCATCAACAGCAAAATTCTCGGCGACAAGTGCCTAAATATTGTAAAATATTTTTTAAAAATTGAATAAATGAATAATGATTCAAAATTACCTGTCCAACCCAACTGTTAACATAATTTGGATCTGCTCTTTGTGCCTGAGTGAAAGCCTCATTGGCCAATTTATAATTTTCACCCAGTAACATATACAGGAGCCCCAAGTTACACCAAGCTATTGCACTATTATTTTCAACACTAACAGCTTTTATAAACGAGTGCTGAGCGAGCGCGTAATTTTTTGGTTCTTTCTTAAAAGCAATAATGCCCATTAAATTCCAATGTTGCCAATGTGTTGGATTTTCTACAGTGCAGTGTTGAATTACACTAAACGATTTGTTAAATAATTCGGTACATTCATTACTTTCTGCACATTTTTGTGCATGAGATGCAAAACAAACTGCTAAATCATGATATAGCAAAACATTATTTTGAATACTCAAAGCTTTGCAGTAACATCTTTCTGCCATTTCAAATAGATTATTTCCTTCTAAAACTGCTTTTCCCTCACTAGGTTTGCCTTCGACCAATGATTTTAACACATATAAGCAGCTATACTTTTCTGGTAAATTTGCAACCAACAAGCAGCTATCTCCAGCTAATTTCCACAAACAAGATAAATAATTATCTTCCTGAATCGCACTTAAAGAAAATGTTAAATTTCGTATACAAAAAAGTTCATAAGCTTACATAGTAATTTTTTCAATAGCAAATTGGGCAAAATCTTGGGCAAGCCCATGAAGATGATGTCTCCTATAATACTTGGCTTGAAGTAAGCAATTTTCAGCAAATCCTGTGAGTGCAGGCACATAATGTTTATTATCTTTTATAATATCTTCATAATCTGCTTTCGCTTCAGCAAATTCACCTAAAGCCTAAAAAAACACTAATTTTCTAACTTTCTAATACTGAAAAAGATAGATACCTGCTTAATGTTAGCCATTTTCAACAACGGATATAAAGAATTCTCTTTATGTTCTGCAGATTTTTGATAGCACCTTAATGCCGAAGTGTATGCTCCTCGAGCCATATAAGCATCAGCTAAACTTTCCCAACAATGGCTAAAATATTTCATTACTCCTGAAATTATTTCATTATCAAATTTTTTATTCACCTGTTATTTACATCATTTCTAACTATAAACCGTAATGTGTCTATTGCATGATCATAATCTTCTTGTTCCAAATAATTTAAACCTAATTGTATCCATGCCCATTTATTTTTCGAGTCCATAGTTTTGCCAGTTATGCTTTTCAAAAGAGCAATATTAGCATCCTAATAACAAAATCTTAGAGATTTAAAATACACAAAAATTCTAAGTACTTACACATTTTTTTTCCATTGTATACAGTCGACTAAGTTCCATTGCAATTTCGTCACATTTTGGGTTAAGTGTAAATGCCTTTTCGTAGCACCGTCTAGCTTTATTTCCGTCATTAAATTTCTCATAATATCGTCCCAAATATAAAAAATTTAAATAGCAATTTGCATCAAGTTTTGTTGCTTTCAAAAATGGAACTAAACTTTCTTGAAACCGTTTTAAATCCCAATATAAAGTTCCAATTTCCAACCACCATTCCGAAAATTTAATATCACGATTTAAGAGTCCCATTATGTTCAGCGCATCTTGAAATAAACCTTTTTTGTGAAGCAACTGTGCATTTAAAAGCGAAGTCATAAAATCTTCAGTTTCAATTTCTTTCAATTTTAATAACACCTCATGAGCTTCATCATAATTTTCTAGATTTATGTAGCATCGTATAAGACTTTTGTAGAAAATAGAATTTTTAGAATCTTCATTTATAAGCTACAGAAAGTGAAATGTAATTTTCGTTCATTTATTTTGTAATTTTTTACCTTATTGCAAATTTCGACCCCTTTCTCCAGATTTTCAATATTTGATTGTCGCGAAAAAGTTTCAGACAACAAAATATTAAGTTGTTTGCGCAAATTTTGATTAGAATCTTTTATAGATTGTAAAAGTTTGTCTGCTTTGGAGGAAGAATTAACAGCTTCATCGAAATGGTATAATTTTAAATTTAAATTGGTTAAAAGAATCCAGGCGTGCAATAAGCCAGGTCGTAAAGAAGTAACTAAAATTTATAAATTAAAGGAGAAGCAAATTAATTTTGTTTAAATAACAAACCTCGAGTAAGATGCTCTTTAGATTCTGCAAAATTGTTGCTTTGATAAAATAAAACACCTTTTGTAAAAAGTGCCATACTTGAATCGCTTTGTAAATTTAATAAAGAATTTGAATATTTCTCAATTTTATCACGAGCAATTAAAACTAAACCGCTATTTTCGATCGTCATTTCGTTAAAAAGTTTACATATCCATTCCAATGGAGTTTTGTCATCTAAATAAGTTTCGCTCATTTCTTCTGCTTTTTTAAACAATAATTCATGTTTGTTTAGTTTATATAAAAGCGTCAAATATTGTAAGTAATATTGCCGTGTTCTAAGTTTAGAATCGTTAAGCATATACAATAAAGAGTCTTCATACTATTAACACAATATAATTCATATGTAAATGTTCATAAATCTCATTTCTATGTAGAGATTTTTACTAGTAAGGATCGAAAATTGGTGCAAAAATAAATAACATGGTATTATATTTTTTTCCCGTTAGATTCACACCAAACCACCTCTCTGACCATGATAACAATGCAAAATTAAAATATTCAAGTTTCTCTTTTCACTTCATAAGTACCATTTTTTGCACAAACTTTCTGACTTTACTGATTAGTAGGCAAAGAAAATATTCTAATCTATTCTATCGAATAGATTAAATATTATTATTAAATCTATCGAAAGTAATTAATATGTTACTTACAACATCGTATAATTCTGGAACTATTAAGGATAAATTTGAGATTATGGAAATAAGCGATGATCGCACAGTAACAATGAGTTTTTTGGAACTTGTATCGTCTTTTAAAAGGTTAATTAAAGACTCTACTACTAATGTAACGTTTTCTTGAAGAAGACTCATAGAAGATATTTTTTCACATACTTCAATTAGCTTTTGTTCGTTTCTGTAAAAAGTAATTATTTATACTTAGTCACAATGATCAAGAATATAAAAAAGTTTATGTACCTTTCAATACCTAGAAGTTTTGTATAGACCTCAATCAAATCGTTCAGTGATTCCTCGTTTGTCAATTTCTGATAATAGTTTGCTAAACCCTGCCAAGCAAGTACATTTTCTGAATTAATTTTAATGGCTTTTCTAAATGCTTTTGGAACCTGGTCTAAAGATCCAGTTTCTTGAAGTGATATACCCAAAAACACAAGAGCCATATAATTCTCTTTGTCATCTCTAAGTATTGTCTGCAATAATATAAATAAATCAATTCCTGTTTAAAATTTATAAAAGCTTATTTAAAAAATGCAGTTCTGAAGCGCAACCTGAAATCTTCTTCTAAAATTTGTTAAAACGCTTAACCCCTTACCGCATACAAAGCCACATATGGCTTCGTATGGGGTAGCCATATTTTTGTGTGATATAAATTTTATTTTATAAAACCAACTTCTAATCATAATTTTGGTGTAACGGAACATATTTTAATTCATGCAATAAGGGGTTAAGAAGTCGGCGTTATAGTATTTTTATAGTAATAAAGGCTAAGTCACATGCATATTAACAAAAGTTTGGTAAAACCCTGCCAAACATAATATTGTAAATTAAAAATTAGCTTAAATATCTCTACTCAGGTAAGAGTTAACTCAGGATCAACTCACTGTTAATCCAATCAGAGTGTTCAAAGTCAATGGTAATCCTGGTTTAACTCTGATTCGAGATCGATCATCTATTGTAAGGAGATTATCCATTATCCAATCCGGAGGCCGCTCTTATTTATTTTCATCTATTGTAAAACTAATTCTTGGAATTTCTCAAAAAAAAAATGTCTAATTTTTCATTTTTTTGGCAGCGATCAACGTATACTTGAAATAGAGAGCTAGTTTTTCTTTGTTACAAAATTTATTGGAGTGTAATCTTACTTTGTTATGTGGTCGAAATATCTAAATTAAGGTTAATTATACTAGTAATACAACTAGAAGGCAAAGAAGTACGATACAAGTTACAGAAATGAGATTCCGTAGTAAAATAGAAGGTAAAACAAAAATTGATATAATCCCAAATTTAAAGTATCAAGAAGAACTTGGTACGCAATTGATAGTAGCTACTACAGTCACCAGATAGATTTATGAGCGCCGCCCATAGGAGCGCACATTTTTAAATTTTGCGCATACATTAGGACCCCAATACGGCCGGACGTTGCGGTACTGTATCTATCTAGTGACTGTAGTAGCTACAGTACATGAGAGACAAATGGGATGGCTTAGACATCTAAAATCAAGGCAAATCGAGTTACTAGAAGAATATTTGAAGCTAGACTACGAGGAACAAAAGCAAGAGGAAGACTGAGAAAGGCTTGGAATGATGAGATAAGGGTGGCATCAGAGCTACGAGGGATAGAAGAGAATTAACAGAATTTCTTTCAAGAAAAAAAATTTAAAACTAACTCCATTAAAACCTACTAAATGCTTATATTAGTAATAATATTTGCAACTATATGTACGAATTCTCGTCCAATCGAATTAAATTAACATGTTTATTTTATATTACAAATTTCCCAAAATTGATTTTATGAACAAGTGCAGGGCTCCTTTCTGGCCAGTTAAAAAAATGACCAATCGTTCCTATTGATTGTGAAGCAAAACCCGGCATATATATTCGCACGATTCGATGATAACAGTTTGAAAAGCTGAAGTATTTTGCCACGCGAAAGCTAGTATGTAAAATATGAAAATGAGTCAACCTAAAACGACCCGAAACGTTGGACAATAAACTATTGTTAAAAAAAGCTTAAACTCAATTTTCGTCTTACTAAAAATAAATAAAAAACTTATTTGTAGGAAAGTTGATCAACTTCAGTTTGATATAACTATTTGGCCAAGGTTAACCGTTTTCGAGATATAAGCAAAAAACCAAAATCTGGAACTTCCTTTACCCTTCCTTCCTTTCGGAACTTTTAGTATATTTACCTCCTAACTAGACCAAACACGCAGCTCTGAAGTCAGAACTTGGGATCTCGACATTTTCCTCTAGACAGCAGATATTGCCTGGACTATAATTATTGCTTTCTAAATATTATATTTTTTAAAAATATCATTTAAAACGGGATCGGACAAAATCCCGCGGCCACAATCCCGCCGACAAAATCTGGCCGTACCAAAATCCCGCCGGACCAAAATCCCGCCGAATCTAAATCCTGCCGGACCATACGTACAAACTCAAATTACCTTAATATCTATCGCAGGCTTAAAATTTATTATGTTTAAGTTATAGCTCGTGCCAAGTAGAAATGAACTCGACAATCATCGTATTTCAGCAATAACTTTCTTAATTTTTGAGATACGGCAAAATTTGTAATATACGAACTTAAAGAATTTTATTAGTTCTTTAAATTGTATATTACAATTTTAGCTGTATCTTTAAAATCAAGAAAGTTATTGCTAAAAAACGAGGATTTTCGGTTCTATTTCTATTTGACACGAGCTCTAGTAGGTTAGTGTTAGTTTATGATTTTCTTTAGCGAAATTGTCCATGAAAAGAGATATTTGTGCGTGAATATTGATCGGTTATGTAGGTTAGTGTTAGTTTCTGATTTTTCTTTAGCAAAAGTTATCCGTAAAAATACTCCTACTAATACTTCATAATCTACCCTGAACTAAATGGTCTTCATTTGGGAGAGGAAAGTAAGATTTGCTTAAAAAATTAACCAGCGAGCTGAAAAGTTTAAAGTTTTAAAACTAACCGAATGTTATTCGCACAAGAAATCTATCACACAACAAAAATGGCCCGGCTGGATTATCGTTCGGCGGGATATCGGTTCGGCGGAATTTTGGACCGGCGGGATTACGGTCTGGCGGGATTTTGGTCTGGCGGGATTTTGGTCCGGCGTGATTATGATACGGCGGGATTTTGGCGGCGGGATTGTGGCCGCGGAATTATGGCCGCGGGATTTTGTCCTAGACCGCATTTAAAAATCATTTCTTCTTTTCGTTCAATTTATATTGAAACATTTTCTTAGCAAAACGTTTAATTTATGAAAATAACACGCAATTTATTTCATTTATAATATAATAATTAATATAATATAATGTTTATCTATAGCGAAAGATATAAAGATGATATAGTCGAAAAATATAAAATAAGTTATATTTTCAACTTTTGTAGTTGACCTCGAAATTGTAAATAGATAGTAAATATTATAAACATTATACCACTTTAGTACTTGTTATGCTTTAACATAAATGGCTACCAAAGGAACAATGTTTAAAAATCTAATTATTAGTTACTTATTGATATGTTTATTCTTTAAGAATGAAACTTCGAGTGAATGCATATGTATTAATGATCTAAACCAAACAAAATGTTTAATCGTTAATCTAAAAGTTAATGAAACACTTTATAATAACGGCAACTATGTAAGTGTATTTTAGAAAAAAAATTTAACATCCAATTTTTAATCCATAATAGTAGTAGTATATTTATTCATTAGAAAATTTAAATTTAGAAATAAACCAAATTTTAAATAGCTTTTTCCTCATGTGCAAAAAAGCCAAAATAACTTGCTAGAAAAATATTAAAACCTAGGTGATTTCTCATTACCTTACCCATAATCTAAAAATCAATTACCTATTAATTGCACTAGAGATCGTGGCAATACATCCTGCTCGAATGAGGTTTAATGCTGTAGTTATAAAATTTTATAAAAGAAATTTAATTTTGACATAAATAATTTAATAAAATAAAAAAAATTTATTTAGATTTAGGTCCAGTTGTATGCTCAGATGAGAGTTTAACCAGGATTAACTCACTGTTAAATCAAAGAGTGCTCAATATGCCAAAGTTAACTCTGGTTTAACTTTGATCTGATGTTGATCGATGAAAAGGAGGTTTTAACGCAGATAATTCATTTTTGTATTAATTTACGTAGCGTTAATTGGTTTTTATAAATAGCGTTAAACAGTTATACTCTAATTTTTCTCAGCTAAATGTCAATACCTACTCTACGTCTAAATGTGCTATAATCGGTTAAATGATCAATCAAGTAAAAAACACAGTACCTAATCATATTATAAATATTCTCGCATAAATATTAAAGCATTCATTTCAATAACTTTTGCAAAATTTAGAAATGAACGACGGATACCGTGTTTCTGGTTGATTAGTACAGCATACACAATAGTAACTCTTAATATTATTCAATGTTGCACTCAACGGCTATACTCTTCATGTATAGGTATGTGGATTGTGGCCACAATATTTCGGTCTCACCAAAACTCGACTATGTCTAGGTGCTATCGAGCCGTCCGCTCCATCGACAAAATAATCATATCATGAAAGAAGACCTAAAGACTACAGCTAGTGTGTGCAACATTGCATAAAGCACGAAATAAACGTTCAACTTGGTTGACAACCTAAGTTGCCAACTTGCCATGTTGACAACCAAGTTAACCGTGTGTAGGCTAGTTGAAGGTTGAAAGGGCAAGTTGAAGCCCAGGTTGAAGAAAATCAAATGCATTGGATTATGTTAAATTAAAGTAACGTATACTATACAATCTTTAATAACGCGAGATAGCAAAAAGTGATGTTGACGACTAGGTTGTCAACCAAGTTGAAAAGTGTGTAGTGAACAGTTCAACTTGGTTGTCAACTTAAGTTGTCAAACAAGTTGAACGTTTATTTACCGCTTAACGTGTGTGCGTTACCGCGCTACGGCTAATGAGTAAAAAAGCAATAAAATGAATAGCTTTTTTTTTTAAATAATAAAACTAATAACGGGCAAATAAAAACTAACAAAAATATAGACAAAGGCACATTGCTTAAAATAAAATACCAATGCTGCATGCGCCCACTGATTTTGTATCGTTATCAGAATAAAAAGTGGCACTTTAGTCTCTTGGTGTATAATATACTCTTATACTGTTCTTCAAATATATAAATTATTTCAAAGAAAATCAGTTTGTGACTGATGACAAAGAAAAATGAAATAATTAATGAATAAAATACTAATCTTCTTTTTTTTGGTTTAGGAATCTCAAATATTTCCTGAAATCAAATTAGGGAAAGAAAATATTCTACTCTCCAATTCAATAACATATGAAAACTTAAGCCAGATTAAAATTCTCTGTAATATCACTGCCCTTCAACAAGATGCATTTGTTAATCAAAAACTGTTAAAAGAATTGGATCTCAGCAAAAATTTTATATCGAGTATACCTAATGATTTCTTTGAACCAATGAAACATTTAGAAACATTGAATATATCGCATAACATTTTACAATATCCAACACTGGATACCTTTTATGCAGCCAACTATTTAAAAATTCTAGATATGTCCTATAATTCGATATCAGAGATAAAACTTGGTGTAATGGATGAATTAAAAAATTTGGAAGAATTATATCTACGCAATAACATAATAGTAGATTTAGAGCTGGGCATATTTGATGAAATACATAATTTAACCATTTTAGATTTGTCCTACAACAAAATCAAAAATATTACATTAAATTTATTTGATCAAACACAAAAATTACAACAAATTGATTTCTCCGGCAACGAATTTAGTGAAGAAATACCGTTAGGAACATTCGATGGTTTACAAAAACTTACTCTGTTAAAATTATCTGAATGCAAAATTGAAATTCTTCAGTTAGGTCTTTTTGATGAAACCACAAATCTAATTGAACTAGATTTAAGCAAAAATAAAATACAAAATTTACCAGAAGGTATTTTTGATACTTTAATAAATTTAAAAAGTATTAATCTTGAAAACTGCAACATCAATACACTTTTTGGAGACATGTTTAACAAAAGTCCAAAACTTGAAAAACTGAATTTATCAAATAATAAGTTGCACAGTTTATCAGATGAATTGTTCAAAAATACAAAAGAACTTGTATATTTAAATTTATCTCACAATGGAATACATCAATTGCCTACAGAAATATTTCATACTACTAACCTCGTAGAAGTAGACATAAGTAATAATTATTTTAATACACTTCAACCTGAACTTCTAAATGTGAAAACCTTAGAAAGAATCCATGCTCAAAGTAACGAAATTAGTTATTTAGGCGAATTAACTTTGGAAACGACTGCTAATTTTCCATTAAATTACCTTGACTTACGAAATAATAAACTAGTGTTTTTAGAAAAAGTATTTTTTGATTCGATAAAGCATTTAAAAGAAATGGAAATTTTTGGTAATCCATGGGATTGCAAATGTTTGGAAGAATTGGTAAACGTTTTGAATGAAAAGGATATACAATACACATCTGAAGGCTATTATGATGGTGTAAGGCCGAAATGCGTAGAAGGTCCAAACAATATTATTTGTCAAGTCGATATTAATAATCTTAATTATTATTATGATATTTATAAACCACATTTAATTGAAGAATAATGTTATAACGGTACAAAATAAATTTCTTTAATAACGTTCCCTCAAACTACCAAAATTGACTTTCCTTTCTTCTTCCTCTTATGTACTTTAGATGTAAGTCTTGTTAGTTTCAATTGTGTGCCAAGACATAATATACCTTTCGTTTCGTCACTCATTAGTTCTATTCTGACTAGAAAACCCGGAAATTGATATTAACCATTTAAAATGCAACAGCACAGTTAGCCGAGCTAAAATTCAAACATGGAAATCCACATTATTCATGCTCCAACTTCCAGCAAGTACATTTTGACTGACTGAAAGAAATAAAATGTAATAAGCATAGGTTCAGAAAGAAAGCATAATAAAATCTGTAATGCTAAATTTAGAGATAACAATTGCTTTTCGTGTCACCGAGGTGAACCGTTGCCAGAAATGTACCAACCAACCATGTAAATATTTATTTGTGTTTCGAGTCGCCGCTATTGTTAAAAAAATGCGAGTTATATTAATGTTTGTAGTAAATTATTAGATAAATTACATTTGGTACCAAATTATTTCTGAAAATTTTAAAATTAGCAAACTAACCTTACATATCTTCAGTGCAGTTTGATAATCCTTGTTTCCAATTGCTTCTCGTGCTTTCTTTAAAATATCTTTTGAAGCCATTGCAAAGATTTCTTAAATTTAAATCAACACAGCGATTACAACTACTCTTTAAAACTCTTTTGAGGTTAGAACTGATCTGTCAAAATTTAACAAACAAGGGTGAATCGTTACACCTTGCATTCATCCTTATATTTTAAAAATTAAATAAGCATGGCAACTCCTCCAAGAGAAGCAATTCAAAAACAAATACAACAAGATTGGGCCAACAGAGAATATATTGAGGTGATAACAGTCAGCATTAAAAAAATTACAGACTTTCTCAATTCTTTTGGTAAGTTGAAACCTTAGATCAACCTTAGAAGGTTGAAACAATCAGCCACCAATTGATTAATAAAATATTTCAATTCAGATATGTCTTGTCGGTCAAAATTGGCCCTTCTAAACGAAAAACTTACAACACTCGAACGTAAAATCGATTATTTGGAAGCTTGTGTAAGTAAATATTTAAAAATATCATTTTAAAATTATTCAATTGTATGATTTTACAGGTAACCAAAGGCGAAACCTTAACATAAAACTTCTACGACAATTAAGTGGCCAAAATTTTTTATGAGGATTTGAAAATTTGGTGATATTTTTTTTTACACATAATTTTAGTTTTAAGGTTAACTTTAATGTCAAGTTCATTAATTCTTCTTGGAGCAAATATTTTAACGTTTTATCATGTTTTCTTTGTTTAAATTTAATGTACCATTAATTGTGGGGAGGCGATACCTTTGGGGACATTTAAACATGGTTTTTAATTCTGTCGATGAAGAGCGTCGTCAATTGTTGGGACCCGATAGAACTTGTGCCGAATGGGTTCTACGCAATGGAGGCCAAGTAATGTGGACAGATTCGAAGGAATATATTTCAGATTATAATAGTCTTCCTTCCGAAGAGGAAAATGTGCAACAATACGTTAAAGAAATTAATGGAACCGAATCGAGCATAAGTCATTTTGGTTTTCCCCATTTCGTTGGATGCAATTATATCGAAAAGATCATTTTGCACAAGTGCCCATATATAGACGATAGAGCTTTCCCATTACTTCAACCCATAAAATCAACTTTAAAACATCTCCAAGTGTCAGAGTGTGGAAATGTTAGTGAAGTAGGTTTAAAATCATTAATTGATCTCCATTTGAATACATTGGTTTTGTTTGATTTGTCAAATGTTCAACATAAAGAAAGTATATTAAAATCTTTACAACACCATTTGCCTAAATGTAACATAACTTTTAAATAAATTAATAAAACTTTTAATTAACCTAATGGAAATTTTTCCTAAAAATAAAATCATTTCTATTAGAAAAGAGTGCGGTATTAATTTTTCAGTTTTCCGTTCCGCGGGCTGACGAAGCTGTACCTGAAGATAGGTCTGACCACAGTGGTGGCTTGATGTGACCGCTAGTTGAGTTATGAGCGGAAATTCTGGGTTCAAATCACGAACTCGGCAGAATTTCTTAGCTCAGCCCTCTGGTGGATATCAAACTGTGGATCGAAATACTAATCACTTTCCTTAATATCTTAATGGAAAACGGGGTACAATAAGCCTAGAGCTTCGGTGCAAAGTGGGCATTGAACCACTACCCATGCAGCTAATTTGGAATTTAGGTCTGTTCCAACAAGCAGTTATCTCCAGTTCTCGGACTATACGCATGCTCTTTAGTTAAAATTTTAACAGAAATGATCTTTAATACTTAAAAATTTAGTTAAAGAGCATGCGTATAGTCCTTAGAACTGGAGATAACTGCTTGTTGGAACAGACCTAATGATAATACGGACTCATATTGCAATATATTGAACTATCAAAAATTAATAAAACAATGTCACCAATTCAATATTGGAAGACACTCCTTGGAAAATTGTGTAAGCAGTGTAACAACACAAAAAATACAAATTGATAAATAAATGACGTAATAGTTGTAAATACCCCTCTCAGATAATTGTTGAGGTCATCTTAGGTCACAATAAGAAACCTCAAAGAGTTCCATAATCTCGTTGATGTGCAATGAATCTTTTAAATTTATTATTTCTAATATTCCTCACACAATTTAATATTTATTCTGCACAAATTTGTAGACTAAGTAATAATCACAAAAATTATACCTGTTCTGGGTTTAGGTTGAACCAATTGACGGTATCAAGAAGAACCAAGGTATGTCACGTTTAAAATTATTTTTTATTTATAAGTGCTACACATGCAGTTAAGGCCATCCATAAATACGTCGGGCATGGAGAAAGTTCACACCTAACCTGAATGATGTTTTGCAAAGATATTATAATAAAAAATGCAATTAACACAAAAAGTGATAAACAACAATTTTTGCTTTTAGTTTCTGAACCAGGTGAAGTGTATTTGATTTTTTCAAATACATAATATTATGTTATAGCAAAACTCTTTGGACTTTAGAGTAAATATCCATGAAAATGAGTGCACACGCAGGGCTGGGCAAAATACATTTATTTTGTATTTCAAATAAACATTTGAAAGTCAAGTATTTAAAATACAAAATACATTTATATTTAAAATACTTTATTAAATTTAAATTACCTATCTCTCGATGGACATATTCAACATATAACTATATTATGTGAATTGTATAATTTTTTCTAATTTAGTACATAATTCAAATCAAGAAAAATATTTTAACATAAATTTATTTAATTGACCATTTTTTAAAGAATATTAATGTGTTAAAGTGAAAAAATTTACTTAAAACTGAATTAGTTGGTAATTTTAATCATGCAATTTTTTTAAAATCAAATTTAATATTTAATTAATTATTTTTGGACTAACAATACAGATTTTTGCATAATTACCAAAAGATTCTTATCATAGATATGTTGAACTATCAATAAATTCCATTTTTGGGATGTATTTTAGTTTTTAAAAAACAGATCTGCTCCAGAGGCATTTTAAAACACGTGTTTGGACAATTTTAATATGGCAACAAAATGTAATTCGGTAAAAGTATTTTAAATATAATTAAGTACAAAAATACATTTAGAAACTCATAAAAAATACAAGATACAAGCCCTGTGTACACAGGACTCGGAATAACACAGAATACCAAATAATTTCTGAGAATGGAAAGTTTGCCGATCTTTATTTTTTGCTTATCCACTTTTTTCAAGCTTTTCAAGTTGTAAATTAATTTTTTTAAATACAATTTTAGCACAGAAAAGCTTTTATTTTGCTCTTACAACCTTTTCATCAAGTTTATATGTTTAAGATAGGTACGGATAGTGGTATTTTACAATAATAAATATTTTCTTGTTTAAGATATTTTCCTTAATCATTGTAAACTTGATTAAGCAAGTGGTTTAACATTAAAAGTTATTCATAAGTTAAAAATTTATTTTAAAAAATAAAGCAAATGTTTATAAAATTTAGTCTCTTACTCTTTTAAATTATATTTCAATACTGACAAACAATTTCCAATTATTATTATTAAATATTTGCATGTTATAAACCTGTATCCATAATTTTAGAAATTTCCATACCTAAAAATGAACAATATTAAAAAAGTATTAACAGCAATTTGTAAAAAAACTAATTTTACATGAATAATTTTCTTGTAGTTGGAAATATTGAAAGCCAAAATTTATAACTGCAAAACAACTTCAATTCCTGCAAATGTCTTACAATTTCCAAACTTGCAGCATCTCACTCTATCATGTAATACCAGCACGATAGATGAAAACTCCTTTGGTAACTTAAATCAACTTGAGGAGCTAAACCTAAGTCACAATGCGTTATCCACATTACCCAACAACATGTTTGGATCTTTGGCAAGTCTACAATCGCTCAATTTATCCAGTAACATTTTTGAAGAACTTACAGAAACAATGTTTGACGGACTAAATAATTTGAAGGAACTGATTATTTCTAATAACTTAATCTCCAGATTAAATATAAATACATTTAAGAAAATAAAGTTTCTGGAGAAATTGTATTTGAACAACAACAATATTTCGTTTTTACCTGGAATAATTTTTAACAAACTGACTAAATTAATATTTCTGGATTTATCTTATAATAAAATAGAAGTTATGGGAGAACTATTTTTACAAAATAATAATTTGATACATTTAAATTTATCTTATAATAAAATTCGACAACTTCCTGCTTTAGCTTTCCAAACTATAAATTTAATAGTTTTAGATTTATCCTATAATGAACTGGAAACGTTTTATCCATATGCTATAAAATTAGAGACACTTAGTGAATTTTATTTGAGAAATAACAAATTGTCGCTATTCGAAGTTAGTGGACTTGGCGAAAAACAAATTTCTCTCAATATATTAGATTTGAGAAACAATCGATTGGTATTTTTACAAAATGATTTGATTAGATCGGCTACAAAACTAGTTATGCTGAAAGTTGAAGGAAATCCATTGAATTGCAATTGTTTAGAAGAAATACGATATTTAAATAGCAATTTGACTTTAGATTTGGATAACTTGGATGATGACATACCCAGGTGTGTCTCAGGCAATGTTGCAGGTTGCAATGTTGACTTAAATAACCTTAATAGTTACTACGAAGTATTTCGAGAACATCTGGATAACAGATAACTTCAAGAACATGTTCTAAAAGATATTTTGACCAAACTTGGAAAATGCAAATTTAGTCTAAAATAAAGAAATCTGTTGTTGTGATACAATGCAACTAATTTTAATTAAAATACCTATGTAATTTGAATTGCAATAAAAAGTGGACTGAATGTATCGTAATCTTTTTTTATTCAATTAACAAAATTAATAAATCATAAAATAATTTACAAGAATTGTCCAATGTAACATCCTATAAAAATATATAGTCGGTTTGATCAAATTACAAAACTAGAATTCAAAATAACAATTACAAACAGATCCATTCATAAAGTGTATCATCATCCATCTAATTTACCTTTAATACTTGAAGGTGGCGAATTATTAGCACTCAACTCACCTGATTCTAATTGTTTCAATAATCTAAATAGAGCTGCAGCTTCTCGTATCCTACTAAATTCGATGCAAAATGCCTGAACTTCAATAAATAACTCCTGTGAATACAAAAAATTATCAACGTTTTACTAGAAAATTAATGTTATTACAAACCTGAACATTGATAATTTTATTCCGAATTAAGGATTGTAAAAATACACACACCAATCTTACCAGTCTATTTTGCATGTACCTATCTTTGATAGTTTCACAGGTAGATATACAATTGGATATGTATAAATGTACAAATTCCGTAGGTAAATCCACAGTGGTCGTCAGCCTATTAACTACTTCCATTGAATGAAGAGACATTTCCATGTTCACCAACACCGTAAAATATTCAGTAATTTGTTTAGATTGCATTAACTTTAATAAAACTTCTATAGCTATTAACGGATTATTTTCTACCAATTCTGGAAGCTAAAATAAAATTGAGAATATGTTTGATAAAATTTTATTTACTCACTTTGGAAGGAGTCAAACCAATGTGGTACACCAATTTAGAGTCATTTTCAAGTTCACTGAGTAATTGTTGCTGATTAGGTATTGTGAGAGCATGTTTGTATGCCCTAGCCATAAGTTGTCTTGCTTCTTGTCCTACAGCATTAGGAACACACATTGTAACATCGTAGGCCACAGTATGTTCTTTTGGAGTAGTCGAATTCAACCATACTGGCTAAAAATTAAAGATATTTAATAGCAGTTTATTAAATACCTATTTGTCTTACTTCGTCCATACTATTTAGTAACGGAGGAGCTAAAGTTAAAAATTCTGGTTTATAAACAGTAAAAAGGTTATCTGTTGTCAATAAATGTTTAATCACGTCATCTTCTTTGTCTGGTTCAGTATCATAACTAAAACAAATTTAAACTAATCCATACAGATTTTCTTTCAATTCATGTAATTGTAATCAGAGCTGGTATAAATAATCAAAGTGTTTAATTAGTAAAACAAATAATTTATCTATCATCGTCATGTAATGACCAAGATTTTGAGTAACGTAATGATGATTCACTACAAATGCATTGAATATTTAATCAATCATAATAATAATAAAGGAAAAGATATTAGGAACGCATACTTGGTTGAGGTAGCAGGTCCTGATAATTAACTTTTGTAATAAGTAATGATGTGCGTTATCGCACTAGTGCAAAATGAAATTCAGTACCACACAAATATAATAGTGGAGAAATAACAGTTGAGTTAGCGGTCAAATGTAAACAAAATAATTTTTTTCGACGTTTTGGATCTTTTATTGTTGACTCATTATCAAGGTTAAAAAATATACCGGGTGCTGAATGAGTTAGCCGAACATAGGAAATTAACATGTAAAAACTTATTTATGCAAATTCCTGCTTCCCTAATTATTTTAGAGAAAAAATGAAAGACACAAAAATAATGCAGAAATAAAAACTACGAATGATAATAGCATTAGATTTCATCTAACTTTTACTTAAAAGATCAAAAAATGCTTTCAAAATTGTTAAAATTTTCATTTATCGGACTGCCCACGGTAAGTTTCCATGGTAATTATATTTGAAAATAGAAATTAAATTGAATTTATTACATGGCCAGTGCGATAAATGAAAATATTAACAATTTCGAAAGCATTTTCTGACCTTTTAAATAAAAGCTAGATGATATCTAATGGTGTTATCATTCATAGTTTATATTTATGCATTATTTTTGTGTCTTTCATTTTTTCTCTAAAATAATTAGGGAAGCAGGAATTTGCATAAATAAGTTTTTACATGCTAATTTCCTATGTTCGGCTAACTCATTCAGCACCCGGTATACAAATAAAATGAAAATATTGATAATTTTCAATGAAATACCAACCTGTTATGAGAAAATGGAGGTAGAAGAGCCACCATATTTCAGGAAAACCCTTACTCGTTTTAAGAAGGAAATTGAAAGTAGTTTTAGAAAAGTTATTGCAGGAAAGGATGTGGGATATTGTTGGATTTGAATGAGATGTGAGACGGTAGGGACTTTATGGATAAAATTACGTCCAACATTAAAGATCTGGTATATAGGATTACTTGAAAAATAATTTAATTGTCTTCCTGAAATATTTGTTTATGGTACCAATAAGTGATTAGTATTATTATTAGCCTCAATAATGGATCAACAATAAAAGACTTGAAACATCAAACAAAATGATTTTGTCCCACTTACATAACTATTTCTTGGCTATTATTATAATGGAAAGTGAACGATTTTCTAGCAATTTTAATTTAGCAAGTATTTAAATATTAAAAAAATTCCCAGTTCTGGTTGGAATGAAAATATTGTTATTATCCAACCTGTTAGTTTGTTTTTCTGGTAGCGATAATACACCAGGAATTGCAGATCTACAAGTACGTGGCAACTGAGATTGATTTTCTGCTACGGTTAATTGAAGAGCCGACAAATCCACATTTGTCGGACCTACCACATCTGAATTGACAATTTGTGTAGCAGTCTTTTTCAACAGCTGTTGAATAAAAGATATTAATAAAATTCCAAAAAGTGCTTATAATTTCTTACGGCATCTTTAGGCACATCTGCTAGTAACTGTGCTATAAAATTTTTTTCAGGAGCAGATAATTTTGGTAATTGTCCAGGATATTCTAATAAAGGTGCACCTACATTGTTTTGTTGCTCTGGTGGATGCTAAAAATAATAAATAATTATAAAGCACTTATCCATTCAAGTTTACAAGATTTCTTACCAACAGCTGTATAAATACATTTGAAAACGGTGTATTTGCTATTGGTTCTCCCCGATACAATTCATGTAGTAAAGTAATAGCTGCAAGTCGTTGTTCAGCATCTTCTAGTAAATTTTGTTGCAAAAGTGTAACTATACATAAACCCACTAAAATGAAACCGTTATAACAAAATATCAAATTAGGAAACTTCCCACCTTGAAAGTACTGATCGCTCTCAAACTTCTTATGAAGATCATTCGAAAGAGCTTCCAATGTTTGTGTTTTTACGTTATTTTCGTTTAGTAAGCTAAAGTAAAGAATATAAGTTCTTTAATATTTTAATTGTTAAGTCCTTAACTTACTTTAATACAGTTAAACATTGAGAAATGTTCAGTGTCATTGCCATTACTCGCTTGCTGAAATAATGTCTGGATATTTTGATAATATTTACCGATATTAATTAATCATAAAAATTATTTAATTTCACCAGTTTTACAGATTTTGCTATTTACAAATAACAGACGATTATTATTGAATCATAACCACACTTTACAATTAAACTACATCATTCGACGATATTATTAAAATTATTTCACAGATAGCGCATCTTAAAGTGGTATCGTTTACGTAAGCCTTCTTGAGACGCAAAGTATAACGAAGTATTATTTTCACTCTATCTCTGTCTTACACATTTATATAGATTGTTTTTGCATATCTTTTTAGATTCAATACGTCCCAATACCGGTTTAGAGCATTTTTATTTTTGCGGCAATTTTAAATTTAAAATATATATTTTTAAATTTTTAAAAAGCAGAACAAAACAAATTATGTTAGGTTTTTCTTTATTATTGCATTAATTAATTAGTATTTATTATTATAAAACGGGATGTAAATTATGCGTTTTTCTTTAATATTAAATAATCTCAGCTATGGCAAATAAATCAAAATTTTATCAATGTTTTATAAACAAAATAAATTTAAAAAAAAAATTATAAAACTAAATCTCGGCAAGGAAGAGCAATGTTTTCAATTTTATAGAACAAAAATTGTAGGTACCTAATTTGTTAGTGAAGTTATGATAGATTGTCTTATCGCTTGAAGCAAATCCCCTGTTCCCCTCATACGATTTCATTCATCTTCAATAGGCTTCGTGCCACAACAGATTAAAACTTAAATTTAAAATTTGGAGTGATTTTATTGAAAATATTGAGAAAGGTCATAATAGAACTGGGGGCCTATTTAACTGGGCACCCGCGTATGTCGCACCCATTGCACCCCGGTAGTCTCGCTCCTGGATAACAATAATACATACTTTCCTTACTAAGGAGTTCGGAAAAAATAAAATGCTGTTTTAAGTGAATTTTACTATCAAACCATGCGCTATATAGAAATCAAGAACTTGCGGACATAGCCAGTGGCGGATCCAGACTATTACCATAGGGGCGGCGACAAAATAAAAATTTAATAAATAATAGTTGATAATAGCAAAAATAAGTTTATTATTTGTTTTTTAATAAATTAAATACCAAAAAAAAAGATAAAAATAAATAAATTTTATTAAAAAATAAAAAATTAAAGTAGGTAGCTTCACGGTTTATAATATAAAATTAAGTTTACGATTGCCACTTTTAGCAAATCTTACAATGATGTTATCGACTTTAATTCAACTTCACGGTGCGTATGAAGCAGATCTATTAGATACGTTAACCTTTCTTCCATGTGCTTCTCAAATATGTTTTTAATCTTCTCAATGAAGAAAAGCTCCTTTCTGCAGAGGCCACACTTATGAGATATGTAAGCAGTATTACAAATAATTTATTTATTAAAGAATAGATATCTGCGTCTCAATTTTTTAACACTTCGTTTACAGTATTAGGTATTGTGGATTCAGAAACAGTGAGCCACTCCAGTACATATCCTAGAATTTGGAGAAGCTAAAGAATTTATAATTTTATAAATTTTGCTAGGAAAAACCGGGAAATTTGAATTTTTAAGCAAAAGTGAGAGAAATTTAAACCTTGGCCTAGATAATATTAAAGCTTGGAAAATCATTTATTTAAGAGCCTTACTGCTCAGAGTTTAGCAGCAACTTTTGCGTTATTTTGAAAGTTAACTGGCAAAAGTGTAAACGGGGGGGGGGGGGGGGGTCTGGGGGTGAACACCCTCCAGTGCATATAATAAAATTCCCACTCTTCTACTAGAATACCTACAGAAGACAGAATAATTATATCAATTTTGTCAGAAAATGCTGGAACATTATTTGTTTTTGAGCAAAAGTGAGAGAAATTAAAACGTTCGGCTAAAGAAAATTAGAATTTCAGAAACTTATTTATTTTTAAATTAATTTAAAAAAATTTTTAATTGCCCGTCGGTACATCACGTTTAGCAACACTTTTTTGCGTTACATTAAAAATATAGAAAAACGGAGAATCACCCAGTACCTAGCGGGAAACGAAATTAAATATTTAATATTATACCACTAAAAAGGAGATCCACCGTCTTAGCTGCCCGTCCGCGGACGGGCTTTCCAGCTAGTTGGTATATAAATTGATCTTCTGTAGTATTCTTCGGGGGTGGAATCAAAGAATATTTAAATATTCTTTGGTGGAATGTTCAATGTTACATCTATTTCTTTGTACTTACCTCTTTAATTATACATCCGTGGATGAACTATTGAAAATATGCATAAATTCAAAAAACCCAAACTGGAATAAAAGCGCTTCTGTTTTGTTTAAATACTAACAAAGGAGAGCATAGTTACCTAAAAACACCCTTTCAGGGATTAAGGAAAACACTCAAATTTGAGATTTTCCAAAATTGCAACAAGCTTATATTATTGACCTGTCTAGAAGCCTCAGATTAGGCGGCTTCCGGAAGTTTGGATTTAAATTCTCTAAAGTACTAAATTTCTCTTATTCTTATCTTATAAAATAGATTTAACATTTAAAATACAATACCGTATTTTTGTTATTTTGTTATAAGGTAATCAATTAAAGCCCGAAGTTTAAAATATACGAAATATTTTTCAAATCTTCAAAATAGTTTTGGGAACTCGTAACGCATCAGAATTTTTTGGTTTAAAAATTAACGTATCTTGAAGATCTAAGAGGGGGCGATCGCCCTCATCGCCCCCCCCCCCTGGATCCGCCACTGGACAGAGCGGAAGGGGGCACTCGTAAGGATTACGCTATCGGTCTTTATGTTTTATTATTATTCTGCTATGTTTATTTATAAAAGTAACAAATAAGTACTTATATGGTGTAAGCGTATGAAATATTCTCCATAAAATTCTGCTTTTTATTGTCACATGTATGAATTTTCAAATTTTTATCAGACAAGAATGCCATTAAAAAACAACTTTTCATTTTGAATGAAAAAATTTCACACAAATTTTTCACTGCGTATACTACAAATTATTTTATATCGTTGAAAAGTAGGCATTTCAAGCTAAATAATAGAATTAAAAATCACTTTCGTAACTATAGCAGTTTTCAAGTATATCTACGAACGATAAAAGTTCCTCCAATCGGTTAAATAATAGTATATTATACATCATGGGACCTAAGTGATATTTTTCATTTCGCGTGCAAAGATTTTTGCAAAAAAATTTACCCCCCTTGCCAAGGGGAGTAAATTTTTAAACATCTATTATAATAAAATTTTAATATTTAACTATCTACTCTGCAGAAAATCTGTGAAAAATTACTTATGGTCTCTTGCCCTAACCCCCAGCTATTTGTCGTAGGAAGTAGGAAGCCATATGCAAAATTTCAGATACTTTATTCTCGAAATTGTAAAAATTAATCACAGTTTAGTCCCATGATGTATAATATACTATTTTTTAAGGGTTTGGCTTGTAATGTCAAAACGTCAAATCAAATCTCCCACGAATAACCCCACTTCCTAATCTGAACCTAGCCCTCCTAAGCGCAATTATGGTGGCCACCAAACCCGCAATGCCGTATCGTCTAATACTAGGACCCCCACGTTGTGTACCTAACCTACCCCGACATTATCTTCCAGACGTGGCACTTCTCTCATATCCAAGAATAAATTTGAGTAAAGCAAATGAATCGAAAGAAACGCAAAGCGAACACATAATTAAACACAGTAAATTTTGATGTTTATAATTTGTCAGCTGTCATTACATTTGTCTATTCAACCTTGTGGTTAGCTTTCGTTACCTTATAGGTTATCATATCAATTCTGTCATTTTGTTAGGTAAATTACATACATGTTAATATTCATAATATTGTCAATATTCATAATGGTTTTATCATTTAAGTTTATATGTTGCATTTTGCATAATTTGGTAATACATAAAATATCTAGTGTGATTCAGAATATAAAGAGATTGACATCCTTAATCTCCCATAAACTGTTAAAACATAATCAATAAGATTCCCACGTGGATCCAAAGAATCAAGTCTCGTGTCGTGCCTTTCATAACAAAATGGCTACCGCACAAAGAATCTAATCTCATTTCATCAAATCTTGAGATGTCTAGAGCTCTTGAGGTTCTGCAATGGACTCTGTCTAGTAGTCCCACAGTGACCCATAGGTCTTCTGTGAGTTTTTACTACTGGGGTCAGCAGGCTCGTCTCCAACTCGTTCTCTAAGATTAGAATTTATTATATAACTAATATGTTCATTGAATTCGATTACACGAAACTCGTATCTTTGGAATATATCAAATATAAACATTATTACCTTTAGATTGGTTAAACTGGTTAAACCCACAAAGTTGAATCACAATTACAAACTGTTATATACAATTAAATATTATAAGCACGTGTTCAATACGGCTTCAGCAAGATGTCTGCCTTCTTCCGTTCACCCTGCCGTTGACTACCCTCTCATCCCCACCATCATTCTTCGTCGTCATCGTTTCTCCTTCGGTTATGTCGAGCGCTGTAAAGCCATAGGTTGCCATCTCGTGCATTATTTCCAAAGTAATAAGTATGCATTTGGTGGTAATTTCAAATGATTTAAAATCGTTCATTAAGCGCCAATTATAAACTACGTTTATAACATTACAGGCTTATAACTTTTGTCCCTTACAATGGCCGATGTTCTAAACTTTGGATTTTGATATATTATAATTCACAGTTGTTGGTGATTGGGTTAGTGAACGTTTTTGACAACCTTCTGCCTTCTGCAAAAGATTAGTTTTTACAGTTGTGCAATACAAAAAATGTAAAAGTGTGCTCTACCACCTTTACAAACGAAATGAACACCAGGTCACTACGCCACTGGATTTTTGAAGAAATACCATTAGAATATTAGAAAAGATCATAGGAAATCACCAAAAATAACTTGGTTAACTTCAGACTCCAGGTTACTCGCGAAAATTCCAAGGTGTTGAATCTCGGTAGAAGAAAGTGAAATAGTAATTTTATTTGACGACTACACGGATAGATGGTACTGATGAAGTAATAAAAATCAAATTTGAGAAATTTCGAAGTGGGAGGAAAAATAACCTATAAATAATATGTTCTGCTTGTAAGGCGATTAACGGCATTCAATAATAATGTTTTTATTACTTTATTATTTGTGGATATTGTGTAATTTAAGTGTAACGGCCAAAATGTACTTAAGGTAAGTAATACACTGATGCATTTATGTATCCTGTGGAAGGAAAATAATATTTTAGCCCAATTTAGTGATTTGTGACCAAGGAAGTAATGTTTATGCAATTAAGAATTTAGTTAAGAAGGAATGCATATTCGACGAAATCAAGAGTTGATTCCAAAAGTAAATGATAACCACGTTCTTCCAACTCATTTAAAAAAATGAAGGGCTCTTGTTGCATTCAGATCTTTAGTCACTCGTTTGCTTGTGCCATGAATGTCATGGTTAAAGGAAGTAAGTATTAAATGTTTTAGTTTGTTTTATATGCATTTATTTATTTCATCTTTAGATATGACTGTAAAATGAAACATATTTTATTATCATTGCATGAATTTGTAAGGCAGGTAATTATTTTTATTTTAAATAAGGGTTCATCATTTAAACTAATTCAATATTGATTGTAGGATGTACAAAACTCTGATGAACCACCTCCCAGCAACAGCGACATTCAGGTTTCTAAAGATTTAAAAAATCTAAAAATTTGGAATTAATGGTATATTACATTACGTCAGCTGTTTTATTTCAAAGAAGGTTTTACCCAGAATAAGAAATTGTAAAACTTGCAAAAAAAATATTTTGGCTAACCAAAATGAGAAGCAAAGTGTTGTTGAACCAGAGGAAGAAATTGAAGATGTCGATGAATGGGAAGAAGAAGAAAACTATGAATGGGAGACATTAGATACATCGGAAGAAAAAGGTATTTCAGTTATGATGGTATATGATGGAAAACTAAGGTTGAAATATGATGGAAAACTAAGGTTGAAATATTGTTCTAACAAATTTATTAATTATTTAACTAAGATTTACAATATAATTAATTTTGTGTTCCCTAAAATTTGTCATTTGGGGAATATAACGCAAACAATTACTCAAATTGTCAAAACAAATGTAGAATGTCCTTTTACTAATAAATGTTTGCACAAAGAAGTCTTGGAAAATTTGGTTATTAATTCCTTAGGAAAAATTTTATTGTTTCATCACAACATTAAAACGTTGAATAATATTATGTTAGGAAAAGACAAGAGATTTCTTCATGATAAAGCTCCTTCTGTATACAGGGATGCAGCAGTGATATGTGAAAAAAGAAAAAGAAGGTAACAAGTCAGTTAATTGCAATGGAGTGAGAACCACAAAGTACTCTAACTCAAATCATAGTCTCAAATGTCGACCTGCTTATGCTCGGGTGTATGCTGATAATTCAACCGAGTGTATCACTCTCTATCTCATCGACTGCCACCAATTGTAACACCCAACCGTGAATTGTAACCGAGAGGTTACGTTGATTTTGAATAACGGCTGTCGATGATGATTCCGTAGACCTTCTCTTCTATTTTCCTTTATCGGTAGCGGCCACCAGTCAACTTTTTTTTAAAACAAGAAATTAACAAAACTTGTGGTAACGTGGAAAACTTGGAGGTTGTGGGAATTAAACCAAAAATTCAGAATTTCTTATCTTGGCACAAAACAAAATAAAAACACTTAAGACTTCAATTACCAGTTTATTAAAGAAAAATAAAATAAAATGTGATTATGCTGATTATCTACACTAAGAAAAATTAATCCATATAATTAATAAGACAATTAATTTTTATGTTGATTATAATTTTTAATTTGACCTGTAGATTTTTAAGCTCGACTCATAAATTTTGGTTTATTTCGAAGATACAAAGATACTGTAAAATAAAACATTTCCAAAATTTAAGTTTATATTACCTTTTATTGATGCTGATGCACACACAATATTTTTATTTACGAGTTGATGTAGTGAATTTAAAAATTAATTAGGTTGAATTGTTTTGAAAAATAAAAGACTAATTCAAAAAAAAAATGAAGTTGAACTTAGAAAAATTTAAAGCAAAATGACAATAAAAAGGGGTAAAAACAATGTTTCTTTTGGGTTAATCCAAGAAGAGAACACAATGGCTCAAAAAAAAACGACTACATGGTAATGAGTTTAAAAAACAGCTCGGAGACGGCTGTTTAAAAAAAACGGCACGAACGACTCTCTGTAAAACTGAACTGAACTGACTGAACTGGCTGATGATTGTTCTAATCTTGCCTTTTATGTAAAAATGAAATGGTCAAAATGTAGGGTTTGGGGGGTGTAAGATTTTCCTCCCCGAGACAAACTTTTAGTTTCAACAGTCTTCAAAGTATGGAACTTGTAAGTTAGCCCTCTTTAAAAACATCGATGGTAGACTATTTATTTTAAGTCGATCTTTGTATCTTTGATTTCGTCATAAGTCATAACAATTTACATTTATTTCGTTGTTAAACATGTTCCTTTTTAGAATACAAATGTTTAAGTGTCAACAGTTAGCATTTTATATTTCCCTTTGGTCAAATATTTATTTAATAATTGGGACCCTTTTGGATCTTTTGAACATATGGTGTTTTTCTTTAAAAGTGATCTTGTTTAAAATAAATTTGTTTAAATTATAATATTTTCAATGAAAATGTTTCAGAGTCGAGCTATGTTGAATTATTTCAATTATTACACTTAAAATTAAAAAGGGTGGTTTGTTACACGAGGTTCTGACGACCAAGTCACGGCGGAATAACCGTACATCAACATAGAAGAAATGCTATGTTTAAGCTTGATGCCAAAATAACTACTTATGCAAAGTATGTAAACCTAAATATAATAATATGCTGTATTAAATAAATGTAATGCAATAAAGTTTTATTTAATTTATAATGTTTTTTATGCTTTTAAACATTTTTTTGCATTATTTTTAAAAATTTTTAAACGAATGCATAGTATTCTAAGAATATTGTGTCAAAATTTCAAGTCGAACGGAGCAAAATTGATGAAGTTATGAGTAATTGAGCTTCATTGCTGCAAGTGAGTTTCTATAAGTTTCTAAATCTTTACAGCATTTTTCTGAAACATGTAATTTTTAAAGCCCTTGTACGTCATAACTCAAAATTTACTGGACCTATCGGTTTGAAATTTTGCACACTACTTCTTCACATAATTCCCCAGGTATCCCTAGGAGCTTTTCTTTTTTTAGTAATTATTAACTTTACAATAGCAGGTTAACCGATTTTTTTTTAGCGTAAATCGGTTTTTTGACTTTCAAGTGCTGCAAAAAATTGAAAAATTGAAAAAAACAAAAATCCTCCCAGGGTTACCTCGAGAAACATATCCTCTCACAAACGCATTTTGAGTTTTTTTGTTTGAGATGATTCAGTTATGGTGTACACCACAAAACAACTCTTTCTTGAGGCGCTTCCGGAGATTCACTGTCACTAACTCAATTTTCAATATTCCGCAATGAAAATTTAGAAAAATATTGTTCAAATGTTGCATTATTATATGAAAATTTACTGAATAAACTAACACTTTCGGTATCGCCAAAAGTAATTCTTGAAAACATGCATTGCTTTCACCGAATTAACCTTACCCCGCCCTTAAGATTATGTTAAATATTGCTAATTTATTATTATTGATATTTTATGAATTACGAATGTCAAATATAAATTTCAAATAAATAAATTTTTTAATATTTTGAACTATTTTACTTGGTGACCAGGCGGTGTGGCGGCGCTGAAAGCTGATTTTCAATTTTAACATGGGAGTTTCCCTTCTATTGTAAATAATATGTTCTGCGGAAAATTCGCCCCATAACTACAAGATTCGAAAACAGTTTTCCGCGTAAATTTGACAGTTATAACCGTAACTGCGTAATTTTAAATAATTTGATGCAGTTAGTGATGTTTGTATTTTTGATTAAAAAATGCCTGAACTACAGATTTATAATCTAGACGATGCTACTGCCCTAGTAGCAAATTTAACAGATGGAGAATACGTGTTTGGTCGTGGCTCACTTTTAAAGGTTATAATCTGGTTATAATACTATTATTATTGAAAGTTGTATGTAAGTTTTTTTTCTACTAATATCAATTTTTTTAAGTGTGAAGATCGTCTAGTATCTCGTAACCACGGTGTTCTAAAAGTCCAACAAGATAGTATTACTATAACTTCGGTAAGAATACTTTCATTGATATTTATTTAATAATCCCTTTGGTAAATGTTTTCAAGTTTTTTTTTCAAGATACATCAAAATCCATGTTTTTTTCAATCATCTGATAGTACGACAATAACGATTTTACCAAAAAATAATCCCATACGTGTCAATGACGGCGACAAATTTGCACTTTTGGCTGATAAATTTTGGTTTAAAGTACGAGTTGTGAATTTTATATTACCAGGGGACCATGATGGTAACGTAGTAATTGTCACAATTTTTCTAATACAAATCTGTACTTTTCTTTAGACTCATCAATAATGGAAGAAGCGAGCAGTTCTAAACGAAAACCTGAAGATGAGGGCTATTCGAGTTCAAAAAGATCAAAATTGCAAAATAATCAAAACTTTTCTTTTAGTGAAAGTTCTAGTGATTCAGTAGATTTTTTAAAGCTGGATCAAAATTGTGCTAAAACTAGTGACGTACTCGAGAGTACTAAAGTGTTAAGTAATTCTGGTGATGGGGTCAATTCTAACGATTCCGTTGACTTTTTAAAGTTAGGTGATACTAATAATGGTGAACAATCAATTGCAAATAAAGAAAATAATGTTAGTGTTACCAATAACGTAGAATCTTGCAGTATAAACAATTCAATCAATTTTTTATCGATAAACAATAAAAGTCTAGAAAATGGTGAATCAAGAAACATAGAAAGCACAGATGAGGCGAAGAACTTACAAGCATTGGAAAACGTTTTATCCGATTTGGTCAATAGTAATAAAACATCAATGATTAGAAGTGAAGAACCAACTGAAGCTACTAGTTCAAACAATGTTTTTGATATGAAAGTGAAAACTGAAGGTGAAATTCAACCAAAGAAAGAAGTTCTATCAGATGCAGAAGATGAACAAGATTCAATTCGTTTGCTGACAATCAACACAGCAAGTGGAAGTGGCGGAGTTGTACCAAAAAGAGAAGTATTGTCAGATTCGGAAAATGAAAATGAATCTATTAAAACTAAAAAAAAGATCAACATCACCAAGGTAAAAGAAGAAGCAAATGAAGCTCATCGTGCAAAGCTAAAGGCTATGCTAGATAGCTCCGATGAAGACGAAGTAGGAGTAGAGGTAGATGAGATTGTTGCAATTGTAAAGAATGAAGTTGATGACCAACAGTCAGATGACGTAAATAAAAATCAAAGTACTGACACAAATTGTGCTACCACAAGTGGCACCACTGATAGAATATTCCGTGAACGTTGTTGGTATGGTTCATCTTGTTTCAGGTTTATAAACTTTTAATTCAGATTGGTTTGCAAAAAATGCTTATTTTTACATTTCAGAAAAAATTCCCAACATTTAAGGCAGTTGAGTCATCCAGGTGATTCAGATTATGAAACCGATCCAGGTGATGAACGTCCAATGTGTGTTTATGGAGGGTCTTGCTATAGACGTAACCCAGATCATCGAAAAGAATACAGGCATCCAAAAGGTATTAAGAGACCATTATTGCCAAATCGCTATTGAATAAGCATTTAAAACATTGTAAATTTATTTCTATGTGTTATAAAATATTTCAATATGCTTTCATTTGTTTGTTTGTGTGTATGTATAGTTTTCTCCTCATTTCTTTTAAATTTAATTATTACATGACGATTTATGTAACTCAATTTTTTAGTTTTTCTACAAGCTCCACAGAACTTTTCATTCAAATTTTTCCAGCTAAATTAGTTCAATTATGACGTACTTACTTTTGTTTGAAAATAACTCTGCAGTTGCATTGTTTTGCTTAAATTCTTTATCGTATGATATTTATTTAAATTTATTTTCACTTGTGTTATATCTTGAACAGTTAGCAAATGATAATGAACTATTTACATTCATATTAATATGTTGCACTAATGTACACTAGCTCACCTTTTTTGTGATACAAAATTTAAATAGTTACAGAGGTAGCTTTGTGAAAAATGATGAACTGATACAGTACACAAACACACTCAATATTTTTATGAGCAATGTTATTTTATGATAACAAGGAAGCTGGATGGAGTTGATGTAATAATGTCAACTACTACACCTATTAATATTATAAAAAAAAAGTTATATTCTTGAATCACAATTCCTGCATTAATATACTATGTATTTGTAACACAATTCTCAAAGTTTGAATGAATGAAAATCCTTGCATTTGCTACTGCTGAATCTCGTTTTTATGATTTCTGTTTTAAATCTGTGTCTGTTTTTGGTTTTACTGATTGCGTATATTATTATACCAAATTGTGTTATTTTAATTCTAGGTATAATTACTTGCCGATATTTTTAACCCTTCTTGTTTCTGTATTTGCTATATTCATTACCGTAAAACAATTGAATATTTCAATTTAATGAACAATAAGCAATTTCAGAAGTTGTTTTCGTGAGCATGTCAATAATTTATGATTTATTACAAGCAGCTTACTAGCTCTACAGATTAAGATTATCTTGTTAGATTTATTCTGTGTTGCAAGACAGGTAATTTCCTTTACCTATCACTATGATCTCATTAGTTATTTAAATTTTTTTTTGTCAATTACTTAGCAAGTAATTAATTATTGAAGTTCTGATTCGTAAATATTTTCAAAAATGTGGTGCGACGTTAACGCTACCTAAACAAAATTTCATTGCTCTTATTGTGAATTTTGTTAGAAAGCTTGGAGTGCACCTAAAATGTCGATAGTTTTGCTCCAATCTCAAAATTAATTAAACCATCATCGAGACAAAAATTAAACTTACAAAATTGAGCAATTATTGAAAAAATTAGTGTTAAATTTTTCTAGTTAATGCAACTTGTGAACGAAGGCAATAACGGTCGCTGAAAGCTTAAAAATATAATTTCATTGTATTATTGAATTTAACTTGTTATTTAAAGTTTTATTGTTGATTTTTTGAATAAACATTTTGGTTTCTTATTATTATTATGAGTTTAATTCAAATACAAAAAAAACTTGATTTTGAAAATTTAAAAAGAAATACTATTTCTTTTGCCGCACATTTGAAGGTTTGGATGACACTTTGCAGAGTTCAAGTTAATATTATACCGATGGCAAAATTTTCATTCCCTTTCTCTTAGAAAAACCAAGTGCCAGGGAGAGAGTGTTGAATCGGATTTTTTGGAAAAACATAGACTTTGAAGTTTGAATCATAAAATGAAAACATAAATTTTGTTCCGATATCCTTTGTTGCCTAGTATTGACGTCACAACCCGTTTTCGGGTACCTATATTTTATAATAATTAAAACTTCAATAACTAATTATTCGATAAATAGTTGAGCCAAAATTATGAGAAAAAAAATTCAGATGGCAATGATAACATAGGGATCGTATTTTTTACAAACTTCTTCCACATTTTTTTTATGCAAGTGCCCCATTAGTCTTAATTATTTGTGTCGAGGAGCCATATATTAATTTATTATATTATGTTTAATTATAAATTAATTAAAATAAAAATTATTTGTATTTCTTTTTTATTTTAAATTACAATATATATTTGAATTTTATAGTGTTTTTATTCATAGTATTAATAATCATTATTACTTTGACTATGACACAAAATTTAGCAGTTCTTCATCATGGACAATAACTTACATATTTAAAATTTAACATAACAATTTATTTCTTAAATGAAATAAAAATACTTAAATTTTATATTTTGTCTTTAGCTAAGAACGACAATAATGCTGCAAAGAAGGCTCCTGCAAACAAGAGAAGAGCTCCTCCCAAAAAGTACAATGAATCATCAGAGGATGATTACGATTTACAAGATCCATTTATAGGTGACAGTGGCAGTGAATTTGATGTAGACTCAGTAAGTGAAGATTCAACTGATACCGATTTTAGTGATGGAGCTGAAGAAGAAACTAAACGTTTGGTTAAAGAGTCGAAACGATTTTTAAAGAAAAATAAAAAAGGCAGTTAATTTCCATTGCCAATATTGCTGTTTATATAATATTATGTATAGTAATAAATTATTATGATAGCAAATGACCAGAGCCTGGGTTTTTATGCATTTATATCTACATAGTTTTTAATTGTTGATTCACATAAATCTGGTCTCTAGATTAGATCATGAATTGTAATTTTATAAAGTTGCACTTTCAAATAAATTATATTTTCATATATTTAAAATAAATTTGATAATAATAATTATTATAATTATTTGTTTTGTTAATTTAAATATTTACACCAAACTTTCAAGTTTTTATTTAAAAAAAATCGAATTACGAGAAATTAAAATTTAATTTAAAAAATCCGCGGCTGCATATTTCATTAGAACTTCTGCGCTGAGTATTTTACAGGGTTGTATTTTGGTAATATTTTTTAGTCAAATACTTGAGCATGGTTTTTGTTCATTAATTAAATATTATTTTTCTTTGTTGTAAAAACTTTTCTTATCATTATTTTTGTCATTTCCTATGCATTTACTCCAATTTTTTTTTTATTCAAACAAAAGTTGGTTGCAATTTAGCCCTAACCAAATTAACAAGTTTCTCGATACGGACCCCACGCGAAGGCGATGATGGTTCTAACGGTTTGGATTTTGGAATCATAACAATAGTGCGCCGTATTTGTGTACAAATTTTACAAAACCTAATTTAGTGTATTCGATAAATGACAGAAAATAAAAAATGGATTACAAGATAGTAATTAAATGCGGTATTAAAAAATTTTTAATTTATGGTTTCGTTAAAAATAGTTAGTAACTGCTGACAAATTAATTTCCCTGCTTCGGTTACCCATTTCCTTGACGTCATCAAAGATGTCCGGTAAGTTGTTACTATAATTTTCGAAAATATAAGCCGATTGTTATTTTCGTAATGCGATTATTTTAGATTTGTTCGCAAAGATTAATTGTACATATTGCCAAGAGGAAATAAATGGATTAAGGGTACAATGTTGTGTTTGTGTAGATTTCGATATATGCTTACAGGTAAGGGCTTGGATTTGACTGATGTCAAAATTTTGTCAGAATTCGCGCATATTTTTAAATTTTTTGTTTTTAGTGTTTCGCGAGTGGAGCTGAAATAGGCCCACATAAAAATAATCACTCATATAAATTTGTGGTAAGTCTACTTCATTTGTGAGAATTTATATCTGCTCTTGAATGCTATTTTATTGTTTTAAAATAAATTTTAGGACCACTGTGCTGTTAGTATATTTGGAGGAAGAGGAAGTTGGACTGGAAGAGAAGAACTCCAATTATTGGAATCTATGGAATTATATGGTTTTGGGAATTGGGATTTTGTTAGTAAACAAATTGAAACCAGAACACCCGAAGGTACAATTTTATCATCTTATTTGTTTACTTTATTATTTTTAAATTGACGATTTTAGAGGTGAAAGACGAATATATAAGTAGATATTTGGAAGGGAATATTGGAAAAGCTACCTGGGCAGAGGTGGTAGATCGCACTCCTACAATAACCGATCAAACATCAGAAGATCATGGTCCACTGTCTCCTACTGTTGTATCTAGATTACCCCCCTTAGATGCAACTCCAGAAGAAGCACGACAGCTAGGGTATATGTCACACAGAGATGATTACGAGAGGGTAATAAATTGATAAAATAATTCAATTTTAATATTGTCATGTAACATGTTCTGCAGGAATATGACATGGCAGCCGAACAGTTAGTAACATCTTTGCAATTAAATGTACTTGAAGATAGTAATACAGAAATTGCATTAAAGTTAGCACAAGTTGATATGTACACAAGAAGATTGCGAGAAAGGGCTCGACGTAAAAGATTAGTTAGAGATTACCAGTTAGTTGCCAAATTCTTTAGTAGCCAACGGAGAGATTTTAAAAAGTCTTATACCAAAGAACAAAGGTAAATTTTAAATACGTGATTGGGAAGCAGAATAATTTTGTTTTATTTAGGGACCTACGAGATAAAATGAGAGCATTTTGTCAATTTTTAACTGCAGGCGAACACGAAAGATTAGTTTCAAGTTTGGAAAGAGAACGCGAGTTGAGGTTTAGAATCTCCGAATTACTGAGATATCGAAGTCTGGGTTTGACAACTCAAGAAGAGGCCATACACTTTGAACAACATGCTGCTTTTCAAAGACAACAACAAATTAAACAGAATAAGGCTGTAAGTTTTAGTACTCAATTTTATTGATACCTTCCATGACTGAGTTTATTTGGTACTTTGGGATTTAATAAGAATTTTTCATCAAGGCCGTAGCTGAATAACATCGGAAAATCTGTTGCCACATGTATCCAGTTGATACATGGAACAGTTACAATTAAAAAAGTAAATTGAAACTTTCGAAAATAATTCATCTTTTAACTTAAAGTACAGAACTTTAAACTAATAACTTCCATTCTTTAAGTTATTTACTTGAAGAAGAGAATTTTGATTTTATTTTCAAAAATTTTTTTTTACTTTTTAGATCTAACGACTGATTTTTATGAACTTCTTTAATAAATTTAGTAATCTTTGGGTTAGAGTTTTATGTAGAAAACTTGGAAGATTTTTTTTTGATGCCAAACTAAGCAGCTTAAGTGAAACATTTGAATTTTTGAATTACTTCCATATGTCGACACGATTTTTATTTAGTACAGAAAAAAAATTTCTAGATAAATGTATGTGTGTATAACAAATATTTTTTCAAATGAATCTGATACATCTTTCAAAAGGTTTTAATGTTAGCAATTTATTGCTTTCTTGAGGCTAACATTTAACATGTATGATGTAAGTTACTTGCATAAAAAATTTAAAAAATGCAGGGCAGATTTACCATTTTTATTTGGTTATGGCGGTCAAATGCTTAATTTAAATAATATTTAAAATTTTATTAATGCAATGTAGAACAAACCTACTCAATCATGCACTTTTTCTGTTTTCTTTCAATAACTCTTTGTTTCTTCATTATCATTGTTCATATCATCATACAGGCTAAAGTTAACAGAAAAACTCATGTGAACAGATCACACAGATTGTATCAGTTTGCATTTCACTTAGGGCAGCAGTGGCTTCGCAGTATCAACAATACAGGAAAACGTACCAAAAGAAGGGTAAGTTTTATATTTTTACCCATATTTCAATAAGCTAAATTGTATAGTTTTTATTAAAAAAAATTTTGAGTTGGTTGGAAAAGGGCTGTAAGAAGTTCACTCAAACAAACGGATACATAAAAGCCTTAATATGAAAAAGCCTTGTAGTGAAATGTTTGTGTTTTTAAATTTTTAGAAAAAGCGAAAGCGAGAAATATTTGTTAGAAGGAAGGTGCACGTGGCTTCTCGAAAACGAATTCGAGAACAACTACTGCAACAACAACAACAGCAACTCCAGCAACCACAGTCTGGATAATATAACTCAACCTCCATTGTCTACTATGCCACATGGCAATTTGTTATCTCAGAATGAAATACAAGTAATATAATTTTGCTTCAAAATTCTTCAATTATAATTGATTTTTTTCAGCTTTGCTCATCATTAAATTTAGAACCAATACAATATACCACTTTAAAAACTCATATTATCCAGGTTTGTTTCTTTAATTTTGTCTATCAATTTTGTGTAACCATTATATTATGTTTTAGGATAATTTAATTTCTAGTACTAAACCTAAGTCGATAGAGTCGGATTCAAATGAAATAGGAATACGCGATGCAATTACTCAATACTTACGTATAAGTGGTTGGCTACCAGTTGCTATTTGATCTCATTAGGAATAAATATTTTGAATCGAAACGTAAATTAATTTTATTTTAGAATATTTTAAATATTAGATCAGCAGTTTAATTTATTTTGCTTCAAGAGTGAAATAAAACTTGCAATTTTGTTATTTTAATAATTTTTTATTTTCTGAAAAAGTTGTATTTCAGTCTTAACTGTACATTAAGTTTTAGGTAAATTAAATTAAATTAAAAAAGAAATTTTATGATATTAGATAATAAAAAAATATTGTGAATTTCGCATTTAGCTTTAAAATGTTTAAAGTCAAACTGTATATATTATGTTTTAATATGAATCGTATTCATCATCCTCCTATGGACGGCTATGTTGTTACAGCAAAAGATTGCTTGAGATATTAGACTGTGTACATGTCAGTACAAAATAAACATGTGTACCTCTTTAACCTGATTTTTTTTATTGTTACCTACCTAAAGTCTGGGTTTTTTGGTAAGTAACATATGGTGGCGGTGATGTACCAATTTGCACAGTAAAATTACTAATTTTTTTTTAAATTAGTAATGAGTTTTTTAAAATGGTTTTTTAGCATTTCTTAAAAGTCACTTTAATGCGTAAAAGTTGATAGTAGATAAAAAATTTTATTTTTGAAAATTAGAACCTTCAATTAGATACTGCCGTCCTAAGCTAGAAAGCAGTATCTCCATTTCTTAAAAATTTTATTTATTAATATAAGCGATATAAATAAAATTTTTAAGAAATGGAGATACTGCTCTCTAGCTTAGGACGGCAGTATAGTCATCCTTCCGCAAAAATTCAAAACCCTTCATCAATCATTTCGGAACGTAATTAATAATTGAAAATCAAATTGCTAACATAGAGCTTTATGAGGAAGCAGCATTTTTTTGTGTTTAAAATTATAATAACTATATTATTAAAGTAGATACTATAATAAATAATTTCTTAAAATATTCTTTAAACTATGCAGTTTATGTAATTGCATTAAAAATCATTGTATGATTATTGATAGATATATTTTAAAATTTTTCCCAAGTTCCGAATACATTTTGAAAAAGGTTAGTACTCATTTGACTCTAGCGTATCGCATGAACGTCCTTAAATCTCTAAAAATTGTCTAGAGATTAAGCATTTTCTAAACAAAATTTTTAAAGCCAGTGGTGGGCCCAGGTCCGCCTAAACTACGAAAAATTTAGTTATAAAAACCTACTTTCTTTGTAATATATCTCTTTTATTATCGGATCTATAAAAAAGATCTCTTGCGTATCAATATTACAGGTCGGTTAAATTAGGGCAAAGTTGTGCATTTTCAGATTAAACAATAATTATCTGAAAAAAAATTTGATGCGTCATATTTAGTTTTTGAATTTATTGGAAAAAAACGGAAATTTGTTATTTTTATTTTTTCAAGCGAAAACCAAAAGAACTAGATATTTTTAACTAGAACGTTCTCGAGGCACTTTTTTATAAGAAATCTAAATCTGTCATCGTATTTTCCAAGGCGTTCTTGATGCCAGAGTTATATAACATTCAACTTATTGGCGCCATATTGGATTTTTGAATAGTCTTTCTTTTTCTGATTACAACAATATATCACACGATATGGTCGAATCTTACATGTTGATCAAAACTGAGAAAGAGATTTTGTGAAGTGTGTGCTTTGGAAAGAACGCCAACAATTTTGTTTAGCAAACTAAATTTTGACAGTTCAATTGAATTTGGATCCATCAAGCTTATCTACTTAAAAACTAAGGTTTTGAATTAGGAACGTCATGATAACCTAGAAGTTTATTTAAAAAAAAAAACAAGAAAACAAAATAGAAGTTTATTCCTCGCAAAACAAAACAAAGTTATAATAGATGCTCGAATACTCCACCTTCTACTTCTAATCCCAATTCTACTCGTTTCCTCAGATTCTGAATATATGGGATTGTTTGCTTATATATCTTAGTTCTAAGGCCGCGTTCGATTTGGCACTTTTTTCGCTTATAAGCGCCAACAAACACTTTTCGCCCGTTCGATTTGGCACTTTTGCGCGCTTTCAAATGCTTAGGCTCCGCCCACTTTAAAAGCTTGATTCGCTTTTTCGAGGTTTTTCATTTTAGGTGGGTCGACGAAAGCGTGGCGCTGTGGTGGCAAAATTGCAAATGAATTTGAATTTAAATTTGAATTTATTTGCTTTAAAAGTTTTACACATTATACACGTTTGCTTTAATAGTTTTACACACTTTTGTGACATAACACAACGTGACTATTTAGTTTATGAAGTGCATAATAATTATTGTTGAATTAAAATAATCAAAATATGAAGAACATCGTAAATATGGTTATTCTTCTGAAATGTTCTTTAAATTGTTTGTCGGTATACTGAGATATCACATCTTCCGAATAATTTTGTATTCGCGGTATTTTATATTGATGATTATCTAGGAAGTCATCGTCACTACTTTCCTCTTCATCAGAAGAAAAAATTAACTCTATAATTTCTTTCACCACCGGAGCAATAACCATCGTATTTTCTTCATTTACCATTGCTAATATGTATTTAATTCTCATTCGCAAAACGTATAAATTGTTTTATAATAAATATTTCACTTACTTATTTCTTTATTATATAATATAATAATTAAATAAGTTAGGTTAAGTACCACCTGCAAATTTTAAATTACACTTTAAAATCATCAAAAACCCCGTTCGGTTTGGAAGCATGTAGACACGCCTTTTTCCAAATCGAACGCAAATTTCACACGCTTTTTTGCGAAAGCGCTCTAAAAGTGGTGATTATGGTTCTTATTCTCACTAATTAATGAGGAGCTCAGACGCAAAGGTGCCTATATAAGCAACAAAATGTTTTATAGAGATATATTGAGTTAGGTAACTATTTTTTTTCTATTTTACTCACCGCTTGAAAAACAGTCATCTAATTTATATTCTCTCTAGGATTTAGAAATGAACCATAATCGGCTAAATTCCATTAGTCCAGTCAATTTAGATCAATTTTCGGCAAATAAGAACATTAATCGGTAAAAATCTGAATTTTGGTATACATGTTTATTACGGCTTCCCGTTAAACTTACTAAAATTCCCCGTCGAAATCTGTTGCGTTCGAGTCACCATCTTGGAAATAAGGTCCACTTTTTCAGTTTTTTGCCTATATCTCAGCAACTTTTGCTTATACAAAAAAATAGTTTAGATAAAAATTGTAGTTTATTAAATTTTCTTCAAAAAGTAATAGGTAGTATAATACATATTTTTATATCTTTAATTCTTTAGCTAATCTGACGTTGCATACAGAAGGTCGTACTCAAGTTGGATGTAAGGCGCGAAATTTCTGTTCGAGTTCAAACACGCGATATCTTGGCAATGCTTCTTCTCTGGAGTTTAAGGAATAAGTTTGAAAAACTTATATAACTGTACGAAACAAAAAAGGTATAAATCGACAGCAAAAATATAAATAATTTTACTATTCAACGTCGGATTACAACTAAAGTTGTACCCTCATTAGGCTTTTGGGTTACCCCGGAAACTCAGTCTTAGCTGGGCGTGGGAAAAGAAACCAGAATATCGCAGAATTTGGTAGAAAGGGCGCCACCCGCTTTTATTGGTTTGTAACAAACCGCCTTCAGGTAATTTAGTTAAAATTAATTATAAATTACAATTTAGCTCGACTCTTAAAAATATTCATTTCAAAATTATTTTAAAAATTGTCAAAACGATTACAAATATTCAAATATCATGCAGACGGTATGGTAAAAGTAACCAAATGGCTCAATTATCAGGTCAAAATTTTAACCCAAAAGCCATAAAATTTCTTATCTTGACTTTTATTATTTTTCTATCAGCAGATTTTCGACATACAATATTCAACCATATGAACATTAATAGTGCTTTGCAAAATCACTAGCTTGATAAAAATCATAACATAAATATTAATTTATTAGTTAATGAAATTCTTCTTAAAATTAATATCAACTATAAGAACCAATGCGAATTATTACAACTTAAATTATGTTACAACTAATTAGATAAAAATATAAAATTACCCCAAATGTAATACACATTTCAACACTTGAGATAAGATGATTTTCAAACATCTTTCCAAAATTAAAATTGATAAAACCAAGTTCCGTCCACACCAGAGGTAAACTAACACACCCCTCGGATTTCAAATTGTAGACAAAAATTTTACATAAAGGAAGGGCCCAGAAAAATTATTATTCAGCCGTTTTTCCGAGTTGTTGAGTTCTTCTTGGTATAATCCAAAAGAAACGTTTTGTTTGTTGTTGATTGTTCTTAACATTTTTATTTTAAATCAAATTCAATTAAATTAAATCGCAAATAAAAATACTGTGAGTGCATCAGCATCGAAACAAAGGTAATACAAACTTAATTTTGAAATTGTTCTATTTGTATTTTTTTAAATTGTGTCTTCGAAACAAACAAATTATTATGAGTCGAGCTTAAGGTTTACAGGTTTAATTAAAATATTCTTTTTTTTATTTTTTTTATTTCATTAGGAAAATTTCATAATTTAATTTTAATTTTCATTGTAATCAACGTACACATTTATTTTGTTTTCTTTAATAAACAGTTAAGCGAAAACTTGAGTGTCTTTATTTTACTTTGTGTAAAGATAAGAGAATTTGAATTTTGCTTTGATTCCTACGTCATCCAAGTTTGCACGCTTTACCGTAAGTTTTACGAATTTCTTCCCTAAAAAAATTGATTGGTGGCAGCATAAAGGATTCCGCGGAAGAGGACAATACTGGACAGTTTCGACATCCAAACTCGTCAACTTCGGACGTTCGTAGTAGTAACGTTAGTCAATCGCTACCTATAACGTTACAATCAAAGGCAGGGCAAACCACAACAGTTCCAAATAAAATGTACAATAAATTCTTACCAAGATTTTCAGAGTTCAGGATTAGCAAACAATCTCTACTTACGCTAGCGCTTCTTGGTGGATCAGCACGTTCATAAACTTGTACATAAATACTTCCTTTATCCAAAAAAATCTTTCAAATGGGCAATAATTAGTTAGGCCAATGGACAAGGATTGGGGTTCCATCAACTGCTCGCGAGTTACTCAAGTCCCTCTGCCGCTCGCAATAATTTAATAACGTCACTCAAATTACTTTTTTTTAATCTAAACTAGGAGCCTAAAAGAATTTAACCCTTACTTGCCACACTGGGGTCTAGAATACCCCAACCCCAGTTTTCGTTAATTTTAAGTATGTATACCAGAGAAAAGTGGGTTTATGGCATAATTTGTTATTTTTGATCTTTTTTGTAAAAAGTTATCACTTGATCACTTTCTTGATATTTCAATTTTTTAATAGTATTTAATTTTATTTTTTTGCCAAGAAGTAGCTCTTGAGGAGTAATAAAAAAATTGGCAACTTAAAATATTTAATAGATTGTTTGAAATAACACGGTTTATCGCTGGAGTGCAATGCACCCCAGTGTGTCAAGTACGTTACTCCACAGAAGTGTGGCAAGTAAGGGTTAAATAAGCAACGATCAACGTACTAAAAATACATTAACCTTCCTTGCGGAAAGCTGAGCCCCAAAAAAATCTCTAACGGAAAAACTACTATCAACGATTACTTGCCAACATCGAATAACTCTAAAATTACGGTAGCTTCACAAATAACAACTAATTGTCGATTTACTACTAAATTTTAATTTTCAATTACTAATTACTTATGCATGTAGCTAAACGGTTCGGTTTCTTTATCTTCTCTTCTCCGCGCAAGCCTTACTCCTTCTTATACCGGGCAATTCCAAATTAATGTTATAAAGTATAGAATATACAAGAAAAATAACCAAAAAAACTTATCAAAGTCTTCCAGTCAAAATAATGCCGGCCGGTAGCTCTATGGTAAATGTACTAAATGACCATTATTTCAATTTTATTGTCTTTTGTTTTCGTGTGAGAGCCATATTTGCTTGTGATTGCTATATCTCGACTTGCAGTCAAATCTAAAACTCAAATTTTTTTTGCGTAATGCCATTATGTAGTAGGGGAAAGTGGGGGAATTGTGCGCACTTAAGCAGAAATCAGTATAGCTCTGATAGCATTGTAGATAATTTAAATGTACAAACGGTAATGGAAGAGTTATTTAGTTTACTCTCAGCACGTAATTCAATTTTAGCAAAAAATAAAGTATTTAAAGCACAATATTGCTGAAAGTACAGAAGTGCAAAAGCGCACAATTCCCCACCCTTGCGGGTAATTGTGCGCATCATTCTTCCTTTAGGTATTAAATGACTGCATTTAATAGATTTAACAAACTACTTAACCTAACAATGTTAATCAAGCATCGATAGAGGCATAAGATCGTATTTTTCCATAAATTAAATATATCTTATCGGTTAGGAAACAAATCTTATTTTTCGATATCAAAAGCATTACAAAAAATTGCTTGATTTTAAATATATAGAACTAGTTACGTGCAAACGTATACAACTGATATGAATAATGGCGTCAGTGATTCCTAGTGGACAGGAGAGAGTGCACCCTTAATCTATTGCGCTTAAAAGTCCGCGGAATATGAAATAGTTTGATGCGCACGATTACCCGCTGCGCACGATTCCCCCACTTTCCCTATTATGACAAGAAATTTCAGATTTTTATCTTGTCCCTCACCAGCGATATTTAGTGCCATAATTCGCCATTTGGTTAAAATTTTCAAACTTTGAAAATTTTTAGAAGAAAAAGGGAGTAAATCTTAGGGTTAATATTTGGTGTGTGATTTCAACTACTTATCATCTCTTTGTAAAAAAATATTTAACTTTGAGATATTCTCCCTTCATGCATAAACTTCTCTTTAAAAATGTCATTTTTTTATAAAACTAGATAAGAATTGAGGCTGCAATTTTACCCTTTAGGATTGCTTTTAGGTAAAAATATATAATAAGGACTATTGTAGTCTGTTTCTTTTTAAATAATTTCTTTTTTTTTCATCTTGATAGGACAAATAAGAGCTGAAATATTTCGGTTGCCGTAAACCCTTAAAATTGCAAAATATGCCGCATATTGCAAAGCCAATATGGCTCTCACACGAAAACAAAAGACAATAAAATTGAAATAATGATCAAACTAATATGTTAGGATGTTTACACAAAAAAAATCAATTTTTTTAGAATGGTCAAACCATAGGGTTCTATTTTTTTGTATCAGTAAAAGTTGCTGAGATATAGGCAAAAAACTGAAAAAGTGCAGCTTATTTCCAAGGTGGCGGCTCGAGCGCAACAAATTTCGAAGAGGACTTTTAGTAACGGGAAGCCGTAATAAACATGTACCGTAGAATGGGGTGAAGTGAATCAGGTGGGGTGAAGTGAATCACAGGCGCAATATTTTGAATTTTGCGGTTTTTCTAGGTTTGTCAAAATTCCTAGCATTTATATTGGTACTTATCAATAGTTTAGCTGCTACTGCAAACTCTATTTATGTTTTAAAGTGTCTGGAAGTAGTTAATGATGAGTAATTAATTGATTTTTTAATTGTTGAATTTTCCATTTTTTAAAATAGTAGAAAATGAATACTTGTACTACATACACGTATGGCGTTGCAGCAATGCAATATTTTTTTTTATTATCATAACATGCATATAAAAAATCATTTTAAAAAATATCCAAAATATTGCGTATGCATGGCGTAGTAATTTTTAAAGATGTTTTTTGTAAAACCATGGGGTGAAGTGAATCACGCTTTTGTTATAAGAAGTACTCAGGCTTACGTATTTGCCATTTTTTATTTTTGTTCTAGACATCATGTTAATAAAATTATAAAAAAAGTACGATGAGAGATAACCCAGATATGCCCAATGTCCTATATATATAGGACGGCTAGTAACTATAAATATTTTTGTATGCTATAGTAACTACATAGTAACTGCGGGCGTTATGTATTGTTGGGCAATGTGACATGTATCAATGAATAAATTGAATGAAATACATTTTTATTTTGACTTTTTTCTTAAAAGAGCTAAGCTAAATTTTCTATTACTAGGCTTTTCCGCTGACAGCTAATATTGAACTATGATAATACTGACGGACCCCTGAGTATGATAATATGATTCATTTTACCCCACAGAGCTTTTAAAGCGAATCAGTAAATGATTTAAATGTGTGATTCACTTCACCCCACCCAATAGGGCGAAGTGAATCAGACTTTTGATGGCCATTACTCTGAGTCGATTGGAAATCTTACTGATTTCCTGAAAGGGAAAGGTCAAGGAAGAATGACACATTGTCTACCCTTAATCAGAAGGAAATTCTTAGTAATTCAGAGCTGTAAATGAAAAAAAACCGTCAAAAGTGATTCACTTCACCCCATTCTACGGTATACGAAATTCAGATCTTTATACCGATGAAGATTTTTTTTTTAAATTTTATTGGACTATTATGCAGCAATAGAAAATAATTCTGAACTGGTTGCTCTCTCTCTGGATACAGATGGAGACTGGAGATACGTTTCGGAAGTAATTTGCGCATTTCGATGCGAGGTGTAATAAATCTGAAGTATTATCACGCTTTTCTTCACTTCAAAACAGCATTCTTGTAGATAAACTTAAAAAAAATTTAAAAAGTTTACTCGCATATTTAACTGAACCTCAGAAACTTAACTGTCAAAATTTAATTTGGTAAACAAAATTGCTGGCGTTCTTTCCAAAGCACACTCTTCGCTAAAACGATGTTTTCTGGTTTGATCAGCATGTAAGATTCGATCATATCGTGTGATACATCGTTGTAATCAGAAAAAAAAGACTGTTCAAAATTGTAAAAATTCAATATGCCGCCCATAAAGAAAAACCAAAGTTGAATGTTATAACGCTGGCATCAAGAACGCCTTGGAAAATACGATGACAGATTCAGATTCCTTATAAAAAAGCGCTTCGAGAACGTTCTAGGTAAAAACGTCTAGTTCTTTTGGTTCTCGCTTGAAAAAATAAAAACGAAGATTTCAAATTTTTGTTTTTTCCCAATAATTCAAAAACTAAAAATGACACATTAAAGTTTTTTTCAGATAATTGTTCATCATAAAAATGCACAACTTTGTTCGAATTTAATTGATCTCGTATCTCTTATAATAACTGAGATCGCCCAATAGTGGAGTTCCTATTCAGAAGTGATCGTAGAATAATTATTATAATAAAAAAACCTTATTTTTAAAATTTGCAACTTTAGAGGTAATCGCAGCTCGGTGAGAATATATAAAAAATAATAATAGTTTAAAAATACCTATCGAATGTAATTTAAAATTTGTAGAGGAAGTAACAGTTTACCAAAAAATTAAAAAAAAACATTGATTATTACATCCCAGCAAAGGCGTATTAACCAAGTGTGACGCGTGACGCCATGCACAAGCATTTAATATTTTGCGCTCCTATCCTCGATTTTCTAGTTGACCTTTTTTAAATTAGAAAAATTTATAAAGAAAACGAAACGTATTTTTAATAATAATTAAGACGATTAATAGGTGTGTTCCAACAAGCAGTTCTCTCTAGTTCTAGGACTATACGCATGCTCTAACTAAATTTTTGAGTATTAAAGATCATTTTCGTTAAAATTTTAACTAAAGAGCATGCGTATAGTCCGAGAACTGTAGATAACTGCTTGTTGGAACAGACCTAATGATTAGGTAATAACAACTCCTGAAATTAAATTTTGCGTGTCCTGAAATTTTGTACCACAAGCCTGGGCTTCAAGAGATTTTTCTATAATACGGCACTGCTTTCCCGATAACATGTAAGCTTACAACAAGCTTGTGGCTTGTTTGTTATTGGCTTGCAAGTCCTGTGAAAAGGAGAAAGGTTGCCATAAGGCTGTTGGCGACAAGCTTTATATAAAACCCTTGTCAAAAGGTTTACGCAATGTTTTTGGAGACAACCTTGTCATGTTGCCACATAATAAAACATATTTGTGAAAAGCGTTTTATTCGTTATGGTAAAATATAATAAAAAAGTTATTAACAAAATTATTTTCGTGCGCAATTAAATTAGTGACAACTATTAGGTTTCGAATAAAATAAGTAAACTTTATTTAACTAAACTTTTTTATATACTTTCTATTAAAATAAATATTAATATCTTATATCCTTAAATAATTTAATCTTGACAATAAAATAGATTTACATATAAATTTCAAGCTGTTAATAATTAAGTAGAGAGGTATTAAAAAATAGCACCAATATACCTAAACCTTAATTCAATAGGAGTATAACTTTTCAAGTCTAGTACTACACATCATGTTAGATATTGGCCCCAAAAATTACAAAATCAAATTATTTCAGTTATACTTGTTGTAAAAAATTCGGTTTAACGAAATGAACCAGGTTTTTTTGCACCAGGTTTAGGTTTATTATAATCGTAGGTTGCACATTTTGGTATATGTCTTTCGGCTGCAGTTTCATTAAATCTACGTCCACAATGAGGGCACTGTACATAGTCGGGATTAGATGAAGGTGGAGGTGGTGGCAAATCGCTAAGTTTTCCTCCAGCTGCCACATGTGCTTGAGCCATCTTAGCAGCACGGATGGCACCAATAAATTCTTCATGTTTGCGACGCCAATCTGACTTTTTCGGTTGTTGATGTGGTGCCTGTTTGTTGCTCGACTGAAATCATATCGATTAGAAATTAATATCAAAGTAAACATAAATAACAGGCAAGGATAGAAAATTGGGCTTAGAACAAGACTTCGTAGGTAAAAATTGATAAGACATAGAACTAAAGTAGTCAATCCTGTTTATTCAGGAATTTCGGTACAATAAATAATTAAATATTCTGATTTATTTTTCACTATTTGTTGATTTGTATTATTCGATTTGAATTTTATTCTAAAATAGTAATTCTAGAAGGACAAATTGCTTAAGTTATCGTGGAAAGTACATGAAGTAATAAGAGAATTTATATTAAAGTAGGTACGATCGCTGTTCCAAACCACCATTAGTTAGAAAATCCAAATGAAAAGGAAAGCACTTAATCGCAAGGTTTTTGAAGAGCATTAAGTTGGAATATCTCGCTTATATCATGAAAAACACCAACGATGTCTTATTCGATAATACTGAAAGAAACATTGACATCCTTTATCTAATAGGATGAAATGTAATAATATCTCAAAATTTGAACTCATTACAGTGTTATCATATACTATTATCTATTATTGTTTTAACAAACAAAAACAAAGAATAATAATTTGTGTTGTTATTCGATTTTCCTCTTGTTGTCGCTTCTATAATCAGTTTAATAGTGGAAAACACCAAGAAAAAGTTTATTGTTGTTTTACCTTTTTGGTGTTTAATTGTTGTTTGGAAAGTGGATTGCCCGTATCTGAATAACCTCCAGCAGGCTATTCCAATAAAACATAAAACATTTAAAATTACCTATCACATCGACATAAGAGTACATTATGATTTTATATTATCATAATTTACTTTAATATTAAAATTTAAATATTTTAAAATGGTTAAATTTGAAATTTATGAATTACCTATGCATTATTAATACATAAAATAATATAGTTTGAAAAGAATCAATAATTTTGTTTAGCAAATTAAATCATAATTTGTATATTTTACATTGGCGAAATTTAAAATCAGAATAAAATAGCTTACAAAATTTTTCACAAACTATTAAGATATGCAAATTGATGTGACGTATTTCTTAGAAGTATAATACAATGAACGCTTAGTGATCGATTTTATATTATTTAATTCATAAATTTAGGAACCTTTTTCATTTTATCGGATTTTAGAAACAATTATTATTCAACACCTCAAATACAAACAGAAAGTTCGTAGAAATTTAAATACCATCTATTTATAATAAAAAAAAAACTAATACTACCTACCTTGCTACTTGGCGTCGTTCTATTGGCTTTTCGAGTATAGGGTTCCAACTCTGTGCCCTCCACGCGATGTTTTGTGGCATCGTATATTTTACGTTTTTTCTTTCCTGTCTTAGCACAAATATCTTCATGTACGGCTAAACGATCTGATGCAAATCTACGGTTACAATATTTACATCCCACCAAGTCGTCTCTGTTAACAGCAGAAGTTGGTCCTCTTCCAGATTGCTTAGAAGAAGGTCTTGCCGTCGAAGGTACTCGTTCCTTCTGTATAATATATTGAAAATTAATTGTCAGTTAAATTAAAGTTAAATACAGTATAGTCAGCTCTTGAGTTAGTAGACTTAGGTAGGCTATTAGGCCAAATTTTTCAATCATGAGTTAACCCAAATTCAATGGTTAACTGAGATTTCTGACTTATCAGGGTAGTCATAACGTAGGTTAATCCTTAAACTTGATTTAACTCACAATTGAAAAACTGGACCTTAGAGTTTTTCATGCAATACAAGGTTTTCTTCACACGAATCTACTTTAGCAGTGTTGATGGCGAATTGGTTGATTGCAATGGCAAGTAACAAAGTATTTATGACGTTGCCAAAAAACGCCTCGTGTAAAGACACGAAAAAACTGAAAGACTCTCGTTGATATATTATTTTGAATTAAATATCAAGATTTACTAAAAGATTTTCAATTCAAAATACAAATAACTATTTAGGTATTATTATCGTTGCAATTAAAATATTATTTACACGTATGGACCTAGATAGTTTTGGTTATGTTAATGTATTAGTTTTTATATAAATATAAGAAAATGTATTTTACCTTATCCGACATATTCGATAAAGAGGAATTCACAGAAATATTATTATTGGTCGAATTTGATGTATTTGAGCGTTCAGCCGCGATTACATTTGATTTATGTATTACTCTTTTAACTAAAGGCTAGAAAAAAATAAATTTAAAATTTTTGAAATCAAAATGTTCAAGTGACAGCTAATAAAAAATAAATTGCCATTTTTAAAATTCAAGTGGGTTGCTTTACTTTGTCTAGCGTAACATGTTTACTAAATATTGCAAAAATTTCAGGATTTTCTAGGCTTCGTAAAACTTCTTTGAAATGTTGTCTCAACATTTACTTAACGTATTTCCTAATTACTAAAATTTTACTGTATTTTTTTGGATGAAACGATTAGATGAGTGGTAGAAATAACTAGTATTAATAACTAGGTAACATAAAAATAGTATACATTAGTTTTGACATTCAAATTCATAATAGTAGTTTATGATATCAGTGTTGAAACAAAATTGTGGGTAATATTTTCACAACAATGATGAATTTCTACACGCGTTTTATACAGAATTTTATCTTCTAGTTACCTATTTTTTTTGTAAATTGATAAATTACAATTCCGTAATAATTATCCTGCCACCTTGTCAGATTTTAATTTGACACACTTTTACTTTTTTAGGTTACAATCCAAGGTTACAATGGTAATAAATGGACCAATGAGAGGTATGGTATGCAGTTACAGTATTAAAAGTGATATACCTGTTCATTTTTGAATACAGGAGAGTATTGAGAGTATACTTTTAATAATTTTGCATGCTTTGAATAAATATAATTTAAAAATGTACCTTAGGTTCACTTTTTGAAGGCGACAGTGGTTTTTCTCGAGATATTCCATTTACGTTTTGACTAACCGGTTTCTTGGAAATACTTTTTTTTTGATTATATACCTTTTCATCAGAATATTTTATTTTTGGTTTTACCGTAGGTTCATCAAATTCATCTATGTCAACATCGGGAAATTGCTCATTATCTATGTTATCGTTGAGATGAAAATGATTTAACATTGTTTCTAAGTCCTTCTGTCCATAGGTTTTATTCAAAACTCGACCATTTCTATTATTATTATCATTATTTTGGTAGACAATTTCTTCGTAGTTTTCATCTCCATTATTATTGGTATAAACACTATGAATTACTTCCTTTTTATTAATGATCGGTTTACCATTTTTTATATTGGATACGCTTTTTTTTACAGTTGATTTAACAATGGTTTTGTTGTTTACTTGGTTTTTAATTCGATCTAAGCTATTGCCTCTGGTATAACCATTTGTTTTTGAATTTTTTAAAGGTTCTAAAGGATAACTACGGTCTATTCCAGCTTTCTGACGCCTTTCGTCAAACATTTGTCGAACTTTTCCTCCTTGTGATGTAATACTCGTTGCACTCGTGTTGCTTCCTGCGCTACCTCCATTAACTCGGTCAACGACTCTTTGTTGCTGATTTTCGTACAACCGCAAGAGCTTTTCTTCTTTTTCTTGCATTTGTTTTTGTTGAAAACGAGCCTGGAAAAGTAATTAAAAGCAAGAATTAGCATCAAAACATTTACGAAATCAATTTAATAATGTTGTTAGAATACCGCGGTATTAAATAATTTATTGCCTTTGCTTGATTTGTTAATGTTAGGTATTTATTTAATCCTATCAATAAGGTGTTTAATTTTGCCTTAATAAATAATGAGGGTGAGATACAAATGCTGTTACTCGTATTAAACGTTTATAAACAGAATAAACTTTGAAAGTTAACCTTGCTCTAATTATCAAAGCAAGGTAAGGGCAATGTATTCCTCCTACAGTTATACAAATTAAATATTAATAAGACCTTGCTTGCAGGACACTTGAAAAACCTTGATTAAACTTCACCTGGAAATAGTAAATAGCGTAACCGACGAAATTAAATTATGTAAAAAAAATATTTACTCAATTATAGTTACTCAATAAAAAATGTTGTTTTTAACAATACATGACCAGTAGAATTTTTTAATCAATAGTACTAGTATTATTAATTTTTAAACAAAATTATTATAAAATTAATACAAATATTATTTAAAAGCAACAAAAATTTATAAACTATCACCACAGTATGCATAAAACTAAATCTATAATTTAACCCTTTCAGATATGAATTATGAAAAAAAAATATAAAAAATTTTAAACTCAGTATGTGAACTTGTTTGATTTTTGAAGATACTACACAAAAATTTGATCTAAACCTATGTCCTCTGGAGAGGATGCTGTGTCTGAAAGGGTTAATAAACAAATGTATGCCTTTATTATATTATGTATATTATTTATAAAATCACAGATAGGAATTTTTAGATATACCTACTATACTTATTCCTATACAAATATTTTTAGTTTTTTTATTAAGCTGTGAATAATTAAACTCTATATTTCAAGGTGATTGATTTTTTTTACGTTTTTACTCACAAAAATATTGATTTTGTGCTTTATATTTTTTTTTCGACCAATTAAAATATTTTTTTTAAATATTTCTTACCTACCCAGAAATTGATTGGTTTTATAATATTAATAACGTATAATGTTAAAATTTAAAAACAAATAATTATATATTTTTATGTGTAATTACAGATTAATTTTTATAGTAATTTTTGAAATTTACATTTTTATTTATTATTAATTACAGCCTTTCATAAAGGACACCTGCAACTTTCACAAGCATACCAATGCAAAGCGCGGAATGCTTGGGATCCCCCTTATGTGTTCGCGGTATTTGTTAATATGATCTTCATCTGAAGATGAAGACTTCGATAATTTGGAAATCCAATTCACTTAATTTTATTTTTATTACACATTTCATAATTATTAATATATTGGAACTTGAAAAGTTCTAACCAAATTTCAGTAATGTGAAGAAGCATTAACCGCAAGTATTAGTCAGCATTATGCTAACAAAAAGACTTCGTACAATTTAGTGTTTTTCGTTTAATTTATTTTTCTATATTTCTATTAACCCGTTTGCGCACTGCGTCCATAATTATGGAGATTGCTTTTAAATGCGTGTAATTCGGTGTTACTTAAGCGGATGACCTTGGGTGCCAAATGTCCACAAATATGGACATACTATAAATGTATCTGAGAGGTGCTGGCATGTTGTGATCAACTTGAGAAGATTTTACGTGATTTCGAAATATGTCAGTCGTCAACACGTAGCTAACTTTTAAATCAGCTCATTTCAGCTGCGTTTTGCTTACTCTGTGAATACTTTATAATAATTGGACGTAGTTATGCAGAAACCTACCAATCCATAATTTTCGAAAAATGAGTTAATTACGAAAATGGGCTTATTTGGTACTATTCTTTGACTGGAAAAAATCTAGAAAAAATTCAACAAACTAAAATGGATTTTTTGTAGCTATTTATTATTATGCATAAAACTACCAACCCACATAATTTGAGTATTTTTGTACAAAAACAGGAAATAGTATTTTTGGCTGAAAGATAACTTAGAAATAATTGACTTAAGGATATAAAAGCACTTTCACAACTACTGTCTTTCGAAGTGTTCTATCCAATACAAATTTTAAAATTAAATCTTATTTATTTATTTTCTCAATAAGTGTTTTATTAGGTTGGTAGGTTTCTGCATAACTACGTCCAATTATGGTGTCGGTTTTTCTGAAAGAATTCTGAAAGTTCTAAAGTATGAACTTACTTTGTACGCAATAAAACTCAAATTTTTCGGGTTAGCATAGGAGATATGGCACCTCCATAATTATTTTGAAAGTGCTATATTTCCTATGCAATAGGTCGGATCACAACTTTTTTTTTTAAATGTTAAAAAAAATTAGCTTTACAAGAAAACATCATGAAAGAATTTTTGTGGTCAACATTAACCCCTTACCCCCAGCCATATTTTTGTGTGATATAAATTTTATTTTATAAAGCCAACTTCTAATCATAATTTTGGTGTAACGGACATATTTTAATTCATGCAATAAGGGGTTAAAAATGCGTGCGTGAACGGGTTAAATTGAATTCTTTGAAGTAATAACATTCTGGTGTGTCTAGTTGAATGAATAGAAAAACAATTTACAATAAAATCACTAGCAAAACGTCTTAAAAATATGTTTTTGGTTACTAAGTGAAATTTAAAGTTTAAAATACCCTTTTTAATCCACACGAAGAAGGATTTCTGACGTCAGGCAAGTTAACATCGTGACGATAATGTTTTTTGTTCACGTCTGATAGTGAGATAGTCTTTTTAATCACGGCTATATAACGCTATTTTAAAATTATTGAATGCCCTGAATATAAGAATTGTTGGTTTGTGAATTCAACTATGTAGTTATCATTCATTTGTAAAAAAAATCTAACTTTGAGATTATTTCATATTTCATGCAAAAACTTCCCTTCAAAGATTGAATCTTTGTTAAAAATCAGATAAGAATTGAACTGCAATTTCAATGTTTAAAATTGATTCCAAATAAAAATACATAATATGTAACGTTGACATTGGATTATTTGCATTTGAATGTTTGCATATGCATGTGCACATGCACATATAACTCGATATTTATAACATTATTGCATAATTTATTAGTACTTTCTTACCGATCGTACTTGTTTCGGTAGCGAAGCGTATGTAGAAGTATTATTGTATTATACCGGGTGCTGAATAAGTTAGCTGAACATATGTAGAAAATTAACATGTAAAAACTAATTTTTGCAAATTCCTGCTTCCCTAATTATTTTAGAGAAAAAATGAAAGACACAAAAATAATGCAGATGATAACACCATTAAATATCATCTAGCTTTTACTTAAAAGGTCAAAAAATGCTTTTGAAATTGTTAAAATTTTCATTTATCGCACTGGCCATGTAATAAATTCAATTTAATTTCTATTTTCAAATATACAGTGAAACTTCCCTAACTCGAACTGCTCTTAACTCGAATTGTTCTATTAAGCGAATTTTTTTTTTTAATATACGTTTGTCAGATATTTTCGTGTAATTTTATCTCTATAACTCGAAGTTTCTCCAATCCGAACTATTTTGATGGTCCCTTGAGATTCGAGTTAGGGAAGTTTGACTGTAATTACCATGGAAACTTGCATGGCCAGTCTGATAAATGAAACTTTTAAGAATTTCAAAAGCACGTTTTGAATTTTTAAGTGAAAGTTAGATGAAATCTAATGCTGTTATCATTCGTAGTTTTTATTTCTGCATTATTTTGGTGAATTTCATTTTTCTCTAAAATAATTAGGGAAGCAAGAATTGAATAAATAAGTTTTTACATGTTAATTTCCTATGTGCGGCTAACTCATTCAGCACCCGGTATATTATTCTTCCTAGTATTATGGTTTAATAATTTTGTAAAAACTACAAAGGCTAAAAAAAGTTATATGTCTAATACGATGGGTCCAAAAATATTTTATCAATTGAATGAAAAAAATTTAATTTTATTGAAAATAACCGATTATTCTGAAACAAACAAATACTTAATTACAAACAATAAATAAACTACAATTAAAATAAAAATTAGTATTTTTATAGTGCATATATTTTGTGCGCATATTTGCCTTTTTTTATAGTAAATTTGCATGCATATTTTGGCTTTGTATTAATATTGTAGTCCGTTTCTTTTTAAACAATTTTATTTTTTGCTCATCTTAATAGGACAAATATTAGAGCTGAAATATTTCATTTGCAGATATGAACTCCACACGAAAACCAAAAACAATAAAATTGAAAAAAATAATGGTCATTTTGACAAAAAAAAACATTTTTTTAAAGAACGGTCGAGTGACAAGATTAGGCACTTGATATGGAATAATCCGAATGATCCTTTAATATAAAAATTAAATAGAAACTTCTTCGCAGTGTAGTACAACTGCTGAATGTAATTCCTACATCTTTTTAGAAATTATAGCTTATTGTTTGATGATTTTCAAAATCGCTTTCACTTTTCCTTTTATGACAGGATTATATTAAAACTGTAGCAATGGTGCGCCGGGAATATTATCATCGGGTTTTATAGTTTTTTCCTTATGTTTAGAACTGCCTAAATTTTTTTTGGTAGATAGTACTTATTAAATTTATTAAATAATGATAACAATCATCCTAAAATTTGTAAAGTTTATAACTGAATATGACTATTTCCCTGCCAATTCAACAAAAAGTTGCTTGTTTTATTACATTTTTGGAAATCTTTTATTAATTTAAATCCTTTAAATCCTTCATATCCAACTTAGGAATAAGAATATACAATTAAGTACGTTCAAACTTCAACTATTAGGAAAAATTATTATTTAAAATTAAAAAAGTTAACGATGCAAATAAATCAGAAAGTTAGTGACCTCGATAGATAATATAGGTAATTTATATTATATACTCCAGGGCTTCGAAAATTAGCAAAAAAATATAAGAATATAACAATAAGTATAGTGCTCCATTTGAAATCAATAGAAAATAATCTTGGAAAGTTTGTATTTCAAAGCAAACTTTTAATAAATTAAATGAGCAATTAGCAATTATTGTAAAAGTTTACCATAGTTAGTGAAAATAATAGACATTTCATGTATTCTTAAACCGAAAATTTGTGACAAAAAATGTTTCAGATGTCTAACTGGTCCTGACGTCAGATAAAGACGAACTTTTTAAATACAATTATGCATCATATTATTATTACACTGCAAATAAAAGCATAGTAAATATACAAATAAAACTACCTACACCCATACAAAGAATTGAAAGAACACCCCTATGCCAGGGAAAAATGTATATAAACAAAAATGAAGAAAATGAAATTTTCAATAAAAAATCTTTAATAAGTTTTTCTGTACAAGCGATTTTTATATGAGAAAATATGTCTTCAAAAGGCACAAGTTACATTGCTAGTATAGGGGTGCACGTTCAATTCTGTGTATGGGGGTATGTCTTTTTGGGATTTTGGAAATTTTATAGATTAAAAAAATTTTGGAAAAAAAACAAGTTTAAATTTTTTAGCTCACTACCTACTGTATATGATATATTAATATTCTTTTTTTGAACTAATTAGAAGACATTCTATTTTTAAGTATTACTTCAATTGTGTTTTTCTCTAAAATGATTTGAAAGCCTGTACTATGGTTATCATCAGCTGATTGCGCTCTACAAACATAATTATTTCTTTCCATATTGTTTATAACGATATGAAATCAGACTGAGTTTATAGAGTTTGTTTAAAAAAATTACTAAATCAATATCAACAAAAATTTATGAGAAATGTTAATGGTACTATAGTAATAATTAATCTATATGTACATTATTGTATGTAAGCATTTTAGATACATAGATATTAGATAGGTATAATGTGAAATTATACGACCAGAATACTTACACGATAGTATATTTACTAAGCAAAACTTTATTATTCCATAAAAGTATTTTGAAGTAGGTTTAGGTACTTCTTATATTTTTACAGTTACATAAATTTATAAAATATTTGCTTGAAGATTTATTATTATAATTTTTTTTATTTATGCATTACAACAGTTTTTAGTTAGACCAGCATTGTTGATTTAGATAAAAATTTACAAAAACATATTAAAATCACCAACCACTATACAAACAAATCCCTAGAATACAATACAGGTCATCAACTAATGAATGGATTATGGCGATTATGGCTAAAAATATGATACAAAACATATTGATCTTACTGTATAGGTAATTTAGAAGTTTTCGTGTATGAAATTTTTTTTTAAATACTACCTATTGATATTGGTCAAATGAATATTTTAGAAAACCCAAAAAATGCACAAACATTTTTTAGAACTAAATAAATTTTTACGAGTTACACTACTCAAACCAAATATCCATCGATTATATTGATATTGATAATAAAAACTGAGAACTAAAAAAAAAAGTTAAAAAAAATAATCATATAACTACTAATGCGGCAACCGATACTAAATTGATAATAATTGATAATTTTCACTATAATTTAAAATTACATTTATGCTAAATTCTGTATATTATATTCCAATCAAAAGTAATTTGCTTGCAAGAACTCCAATGTGAGTTCTCTTTGGGCGGTCAATTGATACTGCGATAAATTATCTAAATTGCGTGATGAACAAGTATTAATTTAAATTTTATCGCTGTTTTGCTAACGCATACTAATCTAACCACAGTAGAGTGATTTTAATTTGTGACATTAACATGATTATATTAAGAGGTTCATTCGCTTCTGCCTATCTAATAGGAAATAATTGAAGCAAAGCATAGAAAAAGTTATGAATTCTGCAAAAATTACAACTTAAAATTTTCAAATTTCAAATGAATATAATGTTTATTTAATTATTTTCAATTTAGTTGTAATGTTTCTTTGAAATCGTACAAGACTAACTTATAAAAAGTTTATAAAGAAGTTTCAATGCAAACCTTTTCTTTTAGATTACTGACACTTTTCAAAATGTGACATAACACTTTTATTCACTTATGTCTTCAATTATTTTTTTGAATAAAATTTCTATCATCACAACCAATCAACATTTAGGCGGATAGTACACCAGGGAAACAAATTTCATAGTTGTATGAAATAAATAAAATGAATCATTTCTTTGTTCAAAACCCACTAGTAAATTTTTTTAAAAAGATATTTACAGGTTATTATAATATATGTATTTGGGGAACGGTACGATTCGCCGCGCACGATTCGCCGCGACACGACTCGCCGGGAACTATTCGCCGCCGCACGATTCGCCGCGGCACGATTCGCCGTGAGTTTTTGATTTTTATCCGTTCAATAAGCCCATCTATTGATAATCTTTGATAGATTTTTAACCCATAAAAATGAATTAAATATATTAAACAAATTAAATAGATTAAATAGATAAATTTCTCAAAAGTTAGAAAAAACAATAGTAGTTCTTTTTGTTTTCGTTTATTTTCAATTTTATTTAGATTAAGCCTCCAACATTTCGAAATTGTGGGCCAAACCACGAAGGTATTCTAATATATCCCGATTCTCAAAATCATTGACTAATGTCAAGATTGCCTACCATTGCCTTTACGATTTCCTTCGCCCATGTAGTACCTTTCGAACCAATTTGCTAAGGAATAAAATAAAGAAAACAACGATAAACATACACTATCTTATTACCTATTGAAGTACTTGAAGATGAATAAATTAGGAAGTGACGGTTGGACATTTAAAATTGTTTGGATTTTTCTTCTTCAAAATGGTATAATGCGATTGGTCAATATACCGTTACCAATTAGAAATTGGAAATTTATAACGATAAATTGTAATCCTAACCTATAAAACCATGGAAGGTAAAGAGGTATGAAAGACATACCCATACGCCTCCAGTCAGTTAAAGGAGTAACACGTGTTTTACCGTTATAAAACCGTTAGTGATAGTTAGTGACCGACAATGCGATCCAAAAGGAAGAAAACAAAAACTATTAACTCGCCGCCACCAAGCACACCTCCCGATGGAATCTCACCCGAGCTCAAGAGGTTAATTGAAGGGGAAAAGGCAGCCATGGAAGCCAGGAGATCAATAAACGACGTAGTCAGCGACATACTAAGCCAGCCAACATCGGGTACAGGCGAGGACTACGATCCAAGAAAGAGAGAATCCCTCAGGCAGACCGAGCAAGCAATCCTAGACGAGATGACCACAAACAAACCGATTCAAACAAGCAAACAAAAGAAGGGCAAGGGCACAGGGTTGGCCGATACCCCCCCCCCTCCAACTCCGATTGAGAAACAAACAGCTCAAGCATCACCAATCCAGCTAGATATGAAAACTCCAGTCCTACGAAACCATCTGCTAGAATCACTAATTGCCCACCGCATGCAATTAGCCAGAGACATGGAAACCATGGCCTCGGAGGCCAGCGACCTGGACGACGAGATCGCTAACATAGTCAGTTCATCAACCACTGTGTCACCCGCCTCATCCGATGCAGAGACAGACAACGAGGGAAGCTGTCCCCCGGAACAAAATAAAGAGGACTTCACCCTGGTCAGTGGTGCAAGGTCCAAACGTACAAGGCGTAACTCGAACAACTCGCCAACTGAAGAGTTGTACAACGCCAACCGTTACAAGATCAAAAAACCCGCTACACCAAAGGAGCAGCCAACCAAAACTCCCAATCCTATACACCCAGTTCACATCGAACCAGAGGTCACCATCATCAACACAACCACTGTTGAAGACATGGATACAGACGACGAGGAAACCGCTCAAAACATAAATCCAGCCCAAACTGCGCAACCAGATCAAGAAAAACCCAGGAAATATAAGATATCTCCCATTACACTGAAGGATACAGCCGCCTGGCCAATCATCAGAAAGAAGCTCAAAAAAGAAAACATCACATACACAAGAGTAAGAGGCACCAGAGATGGACTCCAAATCACCGCAGGTTTCATCAAGGAATTCCACGAGACGATCAAAGTTCTAGAAAAGGAACTACCCAAAGACGGACCAGGATTTTTTTATGGCACTTCCATCCGACGAAAAACGACTCAAGCTGGTTATCAGAGGTATCCACCACGGTATCTCCACCGATTTGGTCAAAGAAGAACTCACAGCAAGAGGATTTACTATCACCAACATCGCCAGAATGTATCGGGGCAGAGAAAGAACACCGCTCCCACTACTCACCGTCACATTGGTAAAGAACCCCGAAAGCAAGGAAATCTTCTCGATAGAAAGAATACTCGATATCGACATCATCATCGAAAGCCCAAGAAGAACATACAGACTAGGACAATGCCACAGGTGCCAGTCATTTGGGCATGTTCAATCACGCTGTAGAGCACAGCCTCGCTGTGTCAAATGCCCCGGTCCGCACCTCACCAGTACATGTGAAAAATCCAAGGATACCCCCGCAACCTGTGCTAATTGCGGAGGGCCCCATCCAGCCAGCTACAGAGGATGCAAAAGCTACCCAAAGCCAAAATCAAGTCAAAGCAACATATTCATACAACAAATCAAATCCAGATCCAATAAAAACTCTCGACAAAACAACGTTCCCTATTGGACAAATAGACAAGCCCATTAAAATCAAGATCAGCAGAACACAGGCAACCCCGCCTCTCCAAGCAACCTAACGTTTCTCTTGACACTTCTAACGCAACACGAAGTAAACCCAGATACCATTTCTGCAATCATGAACAGCATGAAATCACACTGCACAGCCATCTAAAAAACTGAAGAACGAAAAACTGAGCGACCCGCGACGAAGGAATTACGAAGAATGAAGATTTAATATACCTACAATAGTAGCGTACCAACAAACCGAGGTTACAATGCCGCAACAGCGGGCCCAGCAGGGCCTTGAAAACATCGCCGAGATTGAATACATCACCAGATGGAGGAGATTACGGCAGCACTTGCGTGCTGCCACATGCTCCGCATGTCACACTTAGATTCCGATTCCGAGGTATGAAAGATAGAATTTGAACCATATTAATTGACCTGTGTATTCATGTAAATACAAAAGGTCAACACATCAAATAATTTTCTTCTTGTTTAATTCCGAAGATTATTCATATGTGGCGCTGTAAGCTCTCGGCGAATCGTGCCACGGCGAATCGTGCTTGGCGGCGAATCGTGCCGCGGCGAATCGTGCGCGGCGAGTTGTACCCAACCCATGTATTTGTTAGGGTAGTTTATATTTTTTGATTTAATCCACAGTCCATTATAAATTTCATCAATTTTTTTATTGTCTCTTCTGTCTGCTAAAATGTCACTAATTTTGTTTCCAAGGCCAGCCCGTTTTCGTTTCTCTTCATGTTGTTGACATTCTACAACAGATTCAGACTTGACCAGAATATGACTTATTGTTAAATTTACTCTGCCTTTCTGCATATCTCACATTTCGGGGGTTGATATTTTGTTAATTGGTGTGCATGGGTAATTTTGGAATGACCTGTTCTAAGTCGGGTTAGAATTATCTTTTCAAGTCTTTTGGATCTGTTTGATGTTTGCCATTCCGTGTGTTGATTTTTAACTTCTCTTAATTTATTTTGTTGCAGGGTAATCCAAGTAGTCTGTTTGTTTTTTAATACTTTCTTTGATTAGATGTTGGATATCTCGGCTGGTTGTAATAGGTAAAATTTGTTGATTGAGATGTACATCTGTGCGGCAACATCTGCTTCCTCCTTGTCCCGAACTCCCATGTGGGATGGAACCCAAAGAAACTCCACTAGGGTGCCAAAACTAGTAAAATTTGTTTTTACAATTTTTGCCCTTTATTACAATTTTGAACATAGCTCAATTTCAGTGCATCCCATAATATTAACATTATCTAAAGTGTAGAAAATATAATTTCATGTCTAGAAAATGAAACGAAGTCGTATGAGTTTAACAATAGAGATACGGCTTTTCAAAATATTTGAGTTATTGGTGAAAATTATAAATTTATTTTTGAGGATCGATTTTTTGTTTTTTTTTCTTTTAAATTTTGTTTTTAATAACAAGTCTAAAAAAGTTAAGAGATATTAAGTTTGAATGCTTGCAGCTAGGGTCCTAATATAGCTACAAAGTTGTTGGATCATTTTTGTGTAAGATAAATAGATAAAAACTCTGTAAGGAAAACTGAAAACATTTTTTTGGTCAAAAATCGATAAAAATCAGGGTTATATGAAAGGCAATAGCTTGGAAGCTAGATAATGTAGAACAATCACTTTCCTATCCTTTTACACAAACTTTTATCAACTTGAATTTTTGTACAAACTATTTTGAGTATAAAATGTACAGAAAACGGCCAATTTAAGAGTTTTGAGACCTTTCTTAGAGCAACAACAGGTAAAATCAGACGTTTTCGGAGAAAATGAAGATTTCTGACTTGTTATTGACAAATTTGTGTCTCTTCCGATTAGAATCTGTTGTAGCAAACTTAAGGTCTTTTTCTGATAATAATTATTTATTTTCATGCAAAAGTCCCTAATGACTAGGATCAACTCGAAGGACGCCCTCTAGACAAACAAATGTTCAATGTGTCAGTCGATAATTTTGTTTCAGTATCAGATAGCCCGTGCATATAATATATGCGACGAAATAGAGATTGGCGTTTTTTAAATAGGACTCTAAAATGTGTTCTATATACAAATTTTATGAAACGGAGCGCATCTTGTTTGAATGTTATACGCTTTATTTAAGTATTTACTTACACGGGTTATTTGATAATGAAACAAATTACGAATTAAAATAATTTAAGAAGCCCTTGCTAGCAACAAGCTTGTTATGTTTCATGAAACTTGTATATCAAACATTTAAATTTTTCATGTTTGACAAAAACCAATGTGCATTGTCTCATTTTAGTTGTTAAGCGATAATGAAACAAGTTTCATGCAATTTGTTTCTTTGGTGTATTAATCACATTGTTGTACTAAAGTACCTACTTAACCCATTCAGACCCAGTGTCTACAATTGTACACATTAAATTAATTTGGTATTATAGGAGGTATTATATAATTTTGGTATTATATTCATTATATATGAACTTAACTCTAGCAATTATTTCTTAATGAAAGAACCCCAAGGAATTAAAAAAAATATTAAAAATGTTCTATGAGTAACATAAACTATGATAATAAATTAATTAAAATAAAAATTGTAAAAAATTATTTCCATGAAGAACAGTTTATACTTAAGTTAAGCCAAATATCATTATAAATGCATACTTCTTTTTGCTAGTTGTTATCATACTAAACTTGGTCTACGAATGATAATCACCTGTTTAAATCTGTTATCATGCGTTTTATAATGGTTTATAAATTAGGAACTCTATAGTTTAATTACCTGTATTTTCGTGTTGAAAATTCAGAAAATTATGAAACTCGCCAAAAACACTTTTTAGAGCACAGTAATACGAAATTTAAAAAAATATAATGATTTTCCTCAGCCAAAAAAAGTCGGGTCTGAAAGGGTTAAAGTAAAGGGGGTTATATTGCATGATAGTGCTGACATCAAAAAATTATGCTCAATGAATGTTATCAGAATTTTAACATGTCTTTAATTTTCAAATATAATAATTTGTGTCAAGAATCCGGGGAAAATATGAGATACGTAGACGAAAATGTTTTCCAAACTATGCTGTGTGGCCGTTCTCGGTTTCTTTTTAAAGAAGTCTAACTCCTTTATTTTTGAAATAAAATTTGATTGTAACAAAAGCAATTATATGCTTGTATAAGAAATGCATTTAAAAGCTTAACACTACCCAAAGAGAGAATATTAAACAAAAATCAGAATAAAATCAAAATATATTAGGTATAAAAAAATTAATAAAAATTATTTTTCGAAATGAAAAAATTAAATATTTATTATTAATGAAACTTCAAGTGTACTTGTTCATTATTCAATACTTTGATTATACCAACGCAACGTAAAGTAGATAAACAAAAAATAGGCGCACTCCTAATGATCCAAATGTTATTTATTACGCATATCGTAATATATGACTCACATACAACTATAAGCGTGGAAATATTTAAAAATTGATTACCTATAGTAAATGCATCACCTCTATATTATACCAAATTAATTTACTGTTATGGTTATAGCATAGCAATTCTGTCCAAATCATAAGATCTTTAATTTCAAACATTTTAAGCATGAAAGTTTCAAGTGGTTTCAAAAGCCGCAGATGAACAATATCTGTTATAGAACTAAAATTGGAAACATTACAATGTTAGAATAAAGGATTCACTAATTCTAAACTATATTTGTATGTTCTATATTAATTTGAATTAATGTGCATTCTTACGCCAACAGTAGCTTGTCTGATAGCTTCCTGGAGATTTCTTGCCGCCCAAGAAGATTCCAAATCTAATGAAACTACATTAGCAATACTGGATGATACGTACTGATTCATTATTTATTATTAATAAATAATAAACTAATTTAGCAACATATTTCATAATTGGGTTTAATCTACACCATCTTTTATAATTATCTACACAATCTACACCATTTCTTTTTAATTAAAAATAAATAAATTTACCAGTACTTCAACTTTGTAACACACTTGAATTTAACGCTTTATAAAACTTTTATATTCTAATCAAATGTTCGTAAACAATAAACTAAATTCATTAACTGATTATTGTATCGAGCTTGGGGATAAAACTTGCATTAGAGACATGCGCTTCTACAATAGTCATGGTCACTAGGTTACCCCAATAGTAACACAAATGTATTCATTCATTAGGTTCAAGGAATGAAAGAGTTATGACATCATAATATAATTTTAGGTAGTAGAAGGGTTAATTTTTTAATTTTGCGAAAATAATGGAAAAAGGGAGAGGGCATGAAGAAATTTTGGAAATAGACAAATTTGAACAGACCTAGCATTAATACTTACTTTTTATGTCGTTAATTTCGTTTTCAAAATGTTAACCAAGCTTACCTATAAATTTTCTGAATATATTGGCGTATTAGTACAATAAATAATGAAAGTCAAATTCTACTCATTTGGTTAATAATAATAATTTAACAATATTCACATAATTATTAATGTATTTATTTATAATTTTTAAATTTGTTTTTAATAATATAATATTTAATGATATAATAATATAATAATTAAATGCAATTAATTTTAAGTTAGTGTAAATAAATACACTGTTGATGCAAATAATTTTTGCATGTTTGTTTTATATTTGTATATAAATTGAAATAAAAGATTGTTCTTCAGGTTTCTTGAAAATGTGTATAGTACTTATTTTATTTATTATAATTACAAATAACGGAAGCACAATGCATTATAACAATAAAACCTTTTTATAACAAACGCATTATGCTTAATGACAAATTTATCGACTTTCAGCTTTAAAAAGTAAAAATGTAACTTTTTTTTAAAGTTTTGTAAAAAAACTCAATTTTAAGGTTGAAGTAGAAAACTATTGATCGTAGATAAAAAATGGTAATGACAAAAGTTATAAAGAATGAAATGAGTTAAAAATGGGCGAGTTACTTAATTAAAACAAATTCCGCCTGAAATTCAAGATGACGGCGGACGCGACAGCAGAAAACTCCCGAAAATTTGGATTCAGACTACCAATATGTAGCTTACTAACTACCTTACTCAAAACTCAATAATTACAAAAAAAAATTGTGGAATCGAATAAATGCAATTACAAATGTGCATATAGCGACTGGGCTAAAAGAACGTGTTTGTTTATAACTTATTTCTATTTTTGTTTGTAGTATTTTCTAACTCGAAGGGACAAAATATAAAAAACCAAAAATTATGATTAGGATTTAGTGGAAATGCTAAGAAATTAATCAAAAAATTATACAAGCCCTCTCTTACACAGTTAACAAATTTTATTTAAATTTAAAAAAAACATTTTGTGCAATGAAAAGTTACACGAAAACTTTCTTTCGATAAGATATCTACGAATGATTTTATACTAGCATCTTTCTGGATTTATTAGATGAAAATATTATTATTATGTTGTACATTCCTACATTCCCATTTTGATTTTAAGTACCTACAGTCAGTGGCTCAAGAAAGTATTCGTACACTCCTATGTTAACAATATGCAGTGGCTCAATAAATTATTCGTACACCTTAGAAATTTTTATAGAATTTACAATTTTATAATAGTGACTCGTTAATTATTTTTTATTTCACTTTTATTATAAGCGGTGATACATTAAAATTGATAACAGAAAGAAAAAAAAATAAAAATACTTGATATGTAATTGTAAAACTAAGAAAAGCAGAGTAGTAAGACTAAATTGCGCCAATAAATTATTCGTACACTAAACAAAATGTACATTAATAACCCGAATTTGATCACATAAAATGATGCAGCTTTGCATTTTGCTTATTTGCAACTTATGTGTTGAAAAAATGACTTCAAAAAGTACTATTTACATTGTTAACATAGGAGTGTACGAATACTTTCTTGAACCGCTGTAGGTACAGATAGTAATTTGTAAAAAAGCAATAAGTTTGCTTTATTGCTTGTAATGTCCGTTGAGATAATAAAATAATTTCATTATAAAAAATTAAAGTAATTATTGTAATTAAAAAGTCATAGTTCAAAATAATAGTAGCAAGTAAGCATGCAATATTGTGTCATCTAGTATATTATTTACAGTAATACTACAATATTACTAATTTATAGTTAACACAATTCTCAGGGTGGGTATTTCATATTTTGGCGATAAATTTAATGATTAATAGATTACTTACCAAGATAAATATCAAATTTTATTTATAACTTTATAAAGTGCCTACCTATATTAGATGAATACATTAATAATAATTAATTAATTTGAAAAATCAACAAAATTAACTTTTTAATTATTTATGTAGTTCTTATTTATTTGGATACAAACAAGTGCTACTAATAAGTATAAAAATATAGTAATTATATAATTTGTCCATATATGGTAAAGTTAGGTGAAGTATACCATATAATACCTCTTACCTATACTATGTTCGTGAGTCATTTGGAGTAGGCGTTGTAAGAGGTTTATCGAATTATATAGTTTTATTAACAGTGCGGTTTACTGAAAATTTATTTTAGTAGAGAGATCATGCATTATTTTTTAATATATTTTTGCGAGTGTTGAGTGCCATTCTCATCCAATTAACGCTACGTAAATTAGACTTCAATTAATAATAAAATTACATTTCTCTTTGTTAAAATCTCGTTTTCATTCATATATTTGACTTAAATTAATTAATAAAATAAATAAATATTCACTTTAAGTCAAATACATTATACTTATTTTAAAGAAGTAATTTCTTTTTTCTTTATATTATTAATTTACGTAACGTTAATTGGACGAGAGCGAGCTTATAATATAGTAATTACTTTTAGACATAAAATAAAAATATATATCTATAAAATTAGTAATTAATATATTGATAATAATTAAGCTGCTTTTTCTATAAATTTGAGCAGGAACGCTGAGAAAAGATATTTATAAGATACAAATCTCAAGTTTGGCAAGATGCAAACTATAGAACTGTATCATAGACCAAAGTTGTTAAAATATTGCGTTACTGGAAAATAATGAAAGTGGTCAAGGTCTAAATTTTGTACCAACAGGTTGTATTAACCAGAGACGAGCTAATATACAATTACAACATTTTTTACAACGAAAATAAATTTCTGATAGATTGCAAGATTTATTTTGGCTCGAAAAATTAAATTAATTATATTAAATAAATTATTAAATACCTATTAAAAAAACTAAAATTAAACAAAAAAATTAAAAACAAACTAAAGTTACAACAATGGCTTGACGTGATTACTCCTCGGGTTATAGAACGAACATTTTGGGTCTTATAGAATTTTTTAGTTTGGCTCTTCGGTGAACACTATCGAGATGCTTTGGATATTTACCTAGCTAATAAACACTTACTATTTTTATAAAAACAAACTAACAATTAACGAATAAGTAGATATTAATAATAGTAAAATTTTTATAATATCAATAAGTATATTTTAGTTTCTAATTTAAAAAATACTACTATTTAGATTAATTTTATTTGTTGTTTTAAACTAATAATTTATATAAAATATGTTTAGTCAATTTAAACCCACATCGATTTACTATTTAACAGAAATGGTTTTTACAAGAATTTTATTAGTTTTAATTTATTTGTAGTCATTGTATTTTGGGATAACAACTTTATTTGTTTGGGTTTATTGCAAAAAGTAGTTTTTGATTTATTTGCGAAAGTCACTAAACTCATTCTTACCTACACATTATCCTTGGTATTGCAAAAGGTTAATTAAAGTATAGATAGACAAAGTCGGATTTATATTTAATTGACCATAATAAATACACATGACAATTTAGAGTTATTTTGTACTAATAGCGGTTTGATGATAATGTGAGATTGGCCGGAAAAGGTATAACTTATTTTTAATAAAATTTTGAATTTGCGGTTTTTCGCGCATTATTTCAATCCAACTTCTCTACTACTCAACAAAAAATGTCTACATGTAGAACATTTACAGCTACTCAAAATTTTTTATTTTTCAAATTAAACCTCTAATGCCCGTATTCACCAACTACAAATAGCAGTATTAATTTGTCGAATAAAATGACGTACTTCAATGCAAAATATGTCATTTTATTTGACAAATAGTGCGATTTGTAGTTGGTGAATAAGGGCATAATTCAATTTTATAGATCCAACGTAATTTTTTTCTATTTAAGAGTAATTATTTAAAATTAAAAATAGTCTATTTAAAATTAATAACAACGGTTTTCGGAACGGAATTACAAACGGAAATTTTAAATGTCAAAATAATAATTGCAAATATTTGTGGTTATGTTTAACGTCAAAGTAAAGGGCGGGGTTTGTATAACCTATGTGAAAATTTCTGTGTTGGGTCACGCACTATGACAAAATTTTACGTTACATTCACGATTTACATTAAAGCGAACGCCACCACACGGAAAAATATTAACTTAATCTAATACGTATATAGTTGGTTAAGTTGGTATAGATATAGAGAGTTTTTCTTATAAACCAAACGTTTGCATTCTTTTGGCGTTCTATTTTGTGAATTATCATTTCACTGCGGTTTTACAATAAAATAATCTAGAATCAAACTCAAAATAACATCAAGTATACGTAATAGAGCCGCCATGTTGCTGATATTTGGTAGCGTCACGAACACCACCAACGGTAAGGTAAATCGCGAATAGCTATTTAGGCTATTATAAAATAGCTGATAAGCTATCAGGCGAGGTCTTTAGTACCATTTTTCTGTATTACATAATAACCTAAAATACTAAAGTACCCGCCAATTCCTTAACCCATTTCGGCCCAAGCGCCTAGGACGTTGGAATTTTTTTTATGAACTTTTCAGTAATTTATTTATATAAAAAACAGCCATATTTTAGCTAAAAAATTATATTTTCATAAATATTTTTTTATATATTTTCACTGTATTTTCTAAAGAACCAAGTGAACCGGAGGACAGATGAGAGAAGTTCAAAATATATTTATTTATATTGCCAAAATACCAAACCTCGTGATATTACGTATAAATATTCACTTATTTTTTTAAAATACTTTTTATAAAATGTAAAGGTTGACTGTGTGGGCAACACAACATCGCCATCGGGACGAAATGGCTTAACTTCTTACTGATAAATCGTACCGGCAAATCTAGATGTGGCGTTTCTGATGTCACAAACACTTCTGTTTCATTCCAATATTTTTTGTTTATAAGATATATTATGCCAACATATTAGTGTAATGAGTATAAAGATTTGAAAATTAATAATTAAAATAAATATAAAACTTATACGTTTAATAATAGTTACAAGCAATAATGAGTGTTATTTAAGTTACAAGGAACGTAAGGACCTTATTATTAGTCAATAAAGGTTAATTTAAGACGAGGCGAAGCCGAGGTATAAATTACCTTCCGTAAGTGATAATAGTTCTTACGTGCCGTGTTACTTATTAAAATTTTCCTGCTTCTGCAGAGCACCGGACAATATTTTTATATAATATTACAATTTGACATCGATCGTCAAATATTTTATTAGAATTTTGATTATTTATTATACTAATAAATCTGTATGACACTATTAAGTTCCGTTGCCAACTTTAACTAATAAACGAATGCTATGAGCAACTTGTAAGTTGTAACTTACAACTTTGTGGGTTGTAAGCATGCACATAAGACACACTTACGTGATCGGAAGAAGAAAAAATTATTTATTAAATAAACAACGTCAGATTATTGCTCCTGGTATTACTAACTTTTTCGAGTAGTTATACTATGTAAACTTAACAGACTAATTTCTAAATATTAATAGCCGACAATAATATAAACTTTTGATGCCATTGATAATATGTATACCAACTACCCAATTGAAGGACTGCGTTAGTGTAATAATATCATGATTTGTAAATATTTACTTACTTGTATTTGTGACAGTCTAGAAACCATTGTAGAATTCAATTTTTTACTTCTTTGTATAAAATAGTATACGATAACAATATCACAGCATTATTAGGTTAAAAATGTATTCTGAAAATAATAAAATAAGCATAATTAGAAAATAGAAATATTATAATAGTGTAAAATAAATTTCAAAAAATTGAAAATATTGTGAAAACGTAACTTTTTGATTGCATTTAGTTTTAAATTAACTTCCTTTATGTTAGTGCATAGAAGTAATTTTTTTTAATTTTTAAAGTTTATTTTAAATTTCTATTGTATTTTGTTATTTTGTTTTTATCTAATCATGCAACTATTGTAATATATTTAAATATTTATATAGTAAAATAATATTATACGCTAGATTCTTATCGTGTCATGATTTAATTTAATTTAAATTATTGTCAGCAATTTAAGTTTATCACTTATTTGAAAAATTAATGTTTCCAGACACCCGTTGTACTAGCGGTTATAATCTAACTTCATATTTCTCTTGATAAAGATTTCGAACAAAAAAGAAAATCCCATATAGAAACAGATTAAACACAATATATTTTAAACTTATAATATGCGATTGCCACCGTTATTAAGAAAAATCCTTTTCATTATAGGTATAATTTTTTGACATTCTTTCCAAAATTTATTTAATTGTAATTTTTTTGTTATTATAATAATTATTTTTGCCAACATAATATGTGTAGCATTTTTGTTTTTTTTTATTAATTATTTTTTTCAATCCTCAAAAACTTTCCTGTTTTTATTTACTGATTGTATCGTGCTTGTTGACTGATGAGATTTTGAATAAGATTGTAACGTGGAAGCTATAATTTTCTTCAATTCGACCCCACTATTAATTCATAATTTCTATTGTTTTAACTTTAATTTTTATTTTCTAGAACGTTTCGAAATTTTGTTTTGGATAAGGATTTAAATCCATCTAAACTTAAAATTAATTATTTCAAGATATCATTTGAATTATGTAGTTATGAAAAGCTTTTTATTATAATATTTAGTATTTAACACCTTCAAAGCAACAATAAATGTTAAGTTAGTATTATGCCTACCTATAAATTATTTGTTATACTAATATTATTTAATAGTTAATAAATATATTTACTACGCATACTTTAGCTATATGTACATATCGATGGTTAAGTTCCAATACCTCGTATCAGGAAAAAGGCAACTTTTCAGGAGATGATAAAAACTTCCTAGATTTATACTTTTCTTTTGTAACAGTTCCAATTTCCACTATTGAGGTTATAGCGCTTACGAGGTATTAGAAGTAAGATTTGCCAACTGCTAGATACGTGGTGAAATTGTACATTATTTTAAACAAATTTCCCTTCATAGTAGAGTTACGGGGTATTAGAAACAGATGCCTGGCTATGCTATCTAACGTTAAATGCAATAAACTTAAAATGGAAATTTTGGAAGTTACGAGGTATTAGAACTTAGCCATCGATATGTATAACATAAAATTACGCACGCACAAGTATAATACATAAATTGACTTTCTTTTATTATGAACCTATGTCGGAAACCTATGTCATGAACTTATGTCAAATGCATATTGATTTTTAGTGCAAGCAACCTGCTTTGTTGTTAATTTTTATTTTACGTATCTATTCTATTGAGAATTATTAGAAATTTGTTATAAAGATAATTATTTACCTACTACATATACATAATAATAATATGTATTATGTAGTATTGTTGAATGAGAGATAAATCTTTCAAAATAATCTAAGAATAAGTATATTTCACTGTGATAATATTCATTACATTATTCATTAGGTATATTAGAAGAATGAACTATTTTTATAATTGCAACAATAAAACAAAATTTTCAAACTGTTTTCAATAATAATTGCAATGGGTTGCAAAATGTATGGTATTTGTAAATCAATAATTAATTATAGAATGAGTCATAATCATGTAAATAAGAAAAAGGTTTGGGGTCATTCCATATTAAATGGTCCAACCCTATGGTTTGACCATTCTAAAAAAAATTGATTTTTTTTGTGTAAACATCCTTACATATTAGTAGTACTAAATGACCATTATTTCAATTTTATTGTCTTTTGTTTTCGTGTGAGAGCCATATTTGCTTTGCAATATGCGGCATATTTTGCAATATTAAGGGTTTACGGCAACCGAAATATTTCAGCTCTTATTTGTCCTAACAAGATAAAAAAAAAAGAAATTGTTTAAAAAGAAACATACTACAATATTCCTTATTACATATTTTTACCTAAAAGCAATCCTAAAGGGTAAAATTGCAGCTTCAATTCTTATCTAGTTTTATAAAAAAATGACATTTTTAAAGAGAAGTTTATGCATGAAGGGAGAATATCTCAAAGTTAAATATTTTTTTACAAAGAGATGATAAGTAGTTGAAATCACACACCAAATATTAACCCTAAGATTTACTCCCTTTTTCTTCTAAAAATTTTCAAAGTTTGAAAATTTTAACCAAACGGCGAATTTTGGCACTAAATATCGCTGGTGGGGGACTAGATAAAAATCTGAAATTTCTTGTCATAACAGTACTACCTAATGGCATTACGCAAAATTTTTTTTGAGTTTTAGATTTGACTACAAGCCGAGATATAGCAATCACAAAATGTTAAAAAATGTACACGTTTCAGTGAACGTATAATTGCTTTTTATTCAAGGACGGTATTGTTCAGACACAGATGATATGCATATAGATACATATGTTCTTCTAGCATAAGGTCTATTGTAATAGCCACATAGGAAGTTTGTGTTTCTGTACTTAAAGCGTTGAAAGTTTGAAAAATGGAATGTAATGTGGGTAAACTGATTGGCGAAGATTGTCATAAAAGTATGTATGGTCCATTGTCACGAGATATCAAATTAATTCATTTTTGCTTGCTTTAAGAACAGATGAAACTGTCGTAAATATTTGCATGTTTCATGAAATTAAATATTTTGTAAAATACAATCATCTTTTTGGAAGATCTTGTTGTGATCCGCTAAAACTCCATAAAAAAACTACGCATTTAAAAAAAAACCATTCATCGTTGAATCTTATACCTGGAAAATCGTTGTGTCCTACATGCTATAATAAAATACTTATAATAATTGAAAAAGAGTCTGAAAATAGTGATGAATTGATGAATGAACTTGATTTCGTTCCTACATTTGAACATGTTGGCATTTTAAATGCAGCATTTTCATCTTTAATGTTTCCCCCGTTTCTAAAATTAATAAAATTAGGCCTGAAGTACGAGAAGAAGCAATTCGAAGAAAATTCAGCAAATTATCACAAAATATAAAAAGGAGATTTGTAGCTTCTTTTGAAGAAAGTGAAATTAGCGATGAACGATTGACATAATGATAAGGTATTATCACATTTCACTTTCTGAGGTCTTTGATGAGATGCAGGTGTCAAAAACCTACCCAAAAACGAAAAATCAATCAGCTCTTTAACATCGCAGCTAGTTGAATAATAGTTCCTTATTTACCGACACATTTTATGAAAAAATACCCACACTTCTTCTTTCATTTATTTCAGTTATCGTACCTTTTTTATGTATTCTGTAATATAAATTGATTTTATATAGTATAAAATTATTCATTTCTTTGACATTTTATGATTGTTATATCTCGGCTTGTAGTCAAATCTAAAACTCAAATTTCTTTTTGCGTAATGTCATTATATAGTACTGTTATCACAAGAAATTTCAGATTTTTATCAGGTCCCCCACCAGCGATATTTAGTGCCAAAATTCGCCGTTTAGTTAAAATTTTCAAACTTTGAAAATTTTTAGAAGAAAAAGGGAGTAAATCTTAGGGTTAATATTTGGTGTGTGATTTCAACTACTTATCATCTCTTTGTAAAAAAATATTTAACTTTGAGATATTCTCCCTTCATGCATAAACTTCTCTTTAAAAATGTCATTTTTTTATAAAACTAGATAAGAATTGAGGCTGCAAATTTACTCTTTAGGATTGCTTTTAGGTAAAAATATGTAATAAGGAATATTGTAGTCTGTTTATTTTAAAACAATTTCGTTTTTGTTTCATCTTGATATGACAAATAAGAGCTGAAATATTTCGGTTGCCGTAAACCATTAAAATTGCAAAATACGCCGCATATTGCAAAGCAAATATGGCTCTCACACGAAAACAAAAGACAATAAAATTGAAATAATGGTCATTTAGTACTACTAATATGTTAGGATGTTTACACAAAACAAATCAATTTTTTTTAGAATGGTCAAACCATAGGGTTGGACCACTTGATATGGACTGACCCTTTGGCAATAATCGACTATTATGATAAGAAAATTTCAATTTTAGTGATAAAAAGTAAGTTCCCTTTATTTGTGTTAATAAGAAAGTGTAAAGTTTGGAGAAAAAATTTTTATTCCAATATGTAACGACAAAAGTTTTATGTGAAACATAAAAGGTATGGAAATATTTACAGTGGTCATTAATGCATTACCGAAGGAATATGGCATGACTTGCTACCATCAAGTGGTATTACGGAGGAAGTTATAACAATGTAACACTTATGTAAGTGTAAATTTGCACTAACTGGAATTTTACAAAAGCAATAAGTATTTACAAACTTTTTGTAAATAATCTTGAAAACGAAATATTTTTAGAAGACACTGGGAAATAATAAACTAGAGATTATCTAGATTTGACTTAAATATTTTGATTAAAATAGAGTTTCTTTAAAAATATTTGCATTAAAAGTTGAAAAACTCTCTAATGAAAACCAGGCAATGAGTATATTATTATAATATAGTCATTTATTATATATTATGAATTAAGAAATTTTATGGTTATAACTAGTGCAATAAGTTTAAATTTATAAAATTGTATAGCTCACCTATAAATTTACTAACTACAAGACTTTATACGAATGTAATGGAAAAATCATGTTTGAGTACTCATTTAATAGAGTAATTTTAATTAATACACTGTAATAACTTCCATGAATCACTATTAAATGTAACATTTGATTTTTGTTATTAGAAGTATAACTTCTACCAATGATAGCTCACAAATAAAGTATAATTACGACCTACATTAATGACTTTACAAAGCTCCGTGGGTTTGTTATATAGAACAGTAGGGTGAGTTTTGTAGGACAGGGTGAACGACATCGACGATGTCACGATTGGGCACGATATGTTTTAATACTTAATATTACGATTATTTTTTTAACTGAAAACTTTTATTTTGAACGTGAATTGATAGTAATAGCTGACAAATAACATCTATTTACTATCCCTTACATTCATTTTTGAAAATATCACAAGTCCAATATACTATACATCATATAGGTACCTAAAAGTATAATAAGTATTATAAGATTATAACAGTATAATATTATAAAGATGCTTGCTTACAGTACAAGTTAACATTTAAAAAATGAAATTTAAAAAAGTTATTGCAACATCAACTGTATACTTCTATTCTACGGTTAACTGGTTATAATCCTCTTAACAAGCACTACAAAACTCTTGATAAACATTAGTGTATTTATCAAACGAATTGAATACACAAGCCATAAAATTATAAAAGATTTTATATTTCGGGAGTATTCCGTAAAGGACATAACATAAATTTTAAAATTGTCGGTGGTATCTCAAATATTAAATTTGTGTTTATCATGTATTATATTATATTGCTATAAAACCGGATTCTACTTTAATTCTAAAAGTCACCTGCGGTGGTAACTGCTACCCAAACATATTAAAGTCAAAAAAATCAATTAGAGTTGTTTTGACAAAGGTACGTTTTTCGACCCACACCTAAATAATTAATGAAAATAGTTTTTATTGTTTATAGTGCACTAAAGCAGTGTCTTATTATTATTATTATTATTATGAATCATTAGAAAACAAGGAGAAAAAAATATTTTTAAATGCTAAAAATTTGTAATATATTATCCAAAGAAACTGCATTAACAATAATTGGTTTTCAATTTAAAGCACGAAATATGTAAGTGAAATCCGTCCCTGTAAGATTTTTATAATCATTTCAAATGAAGAAGAAATATTACAAATGATTTGTTTTTCAAATATAAATGTTTTAAATATAGTAGGATAATGTATTTAATTGTGTAAATTTTTACATACTTAATATAGGCGACAGGGTGCGGTGTTGTTAATATAAAATTTAACTTATAGAAATTTTTAAACTTATTTGAGCAACTTTTGGTCAAATGCTACAATAATTTCAATTTTTAATAATTAGTAATTGCTCCAAATTTTATAAATCATTCTATGCAAACACAAAAATATAAATGGATTTACTCTTTTACTGATTTGAATACCTCAAACAAAACATAAGAATATAATTTATTTCTGTTTCGATTTTACGAATGTATCAATTATTTTACGTGTTGCCATGATTCTGGAATGGTAGTGAATTAAAAGAATTAGAAGTGAATATTGTTTTTAAGTAGGTACATATTCAAATCTTCCGGCGAAATAAAGTAAAATTGCAAAACAACAATCAACAAGAAAAATATTACGTTATTTATGGATGTAGTAGGTGCATATAAGCAAGAAATATGGTAATACCTAATACTCATAAGCATAATAAATTATGTAATACTAGGATGAGTATTATAAACTAGGATTATTTGGTACCTTATATCATTTTTGGTCACCGTCAATAATAATTATCATTATTATTATTATTATTATAATTATTTTTTGTATAATCAACACAAAAATATATTATGTAAATATATCAAATCAAAATTGACATTAAAGTAAGAAAATTGTGTATTATTATCAAAACTAAAAAAAAATTTTTAAAAAGGTATTTTCTTAAGATAATATAGTAAAATAGTTTTGAAAGTGAAAAGACTAAATTAATCGAGTGGTCTATTTAAAATAAAAATGTTTTTCCCAACTTCTTTTAAAACTTATCTTGATAATAGTAATATAATTCTTTTTAACTACTACATTTTTATGTTATACAGAGTTTGAGAAGGCGTCTTTTCTTCATTTTAATAATAAATAAACATAAGAACAAATAATAATAGTAACGTACAATAGTATGTAGTTCTATTCTGCTTCATTGTATTACATTGACACACAAAATTATGAAAATTGAGTTATGCACATTTCTGGGTTCCAAATGATGTAACCCTCACTTTCTGTCACTGGTGTAACTAGAAATTTAAATTGAATGCATAAAATATGCAAAATACATGCAAAATTGAAAATACTTCATAGGCCAATAGGCGTAACCATTATTTTACATAGTTTCAAGAGACAGCATAAACTAAATAAATTATTCAAAACTTCAGTAGGGTTTATTTTATTTACACCTAAATTTTCGATTTCAAAATAAATTTTTTTACGGGTTTAGCCTATTGGACCAGTGTGCGGGAAAAAGACTATAATAAATTTGAATGCTATTTTCACATTAGTAGTATAAATTTAAATTAACAAATTAAATGTTTTCATTGGCCAATTTCACCTTAATCCTTGGCTTGAATATCTTGATGAAATCGTCCCTTTTCATCTACATGTTATAAATGTATTACTAATTATGTAGTTTATTGGATTATTTCCTATCTATTATTATATGTAATGTATAAAAATTAAGAAATAAACTGCACCAGGAAGTTGTATAGAAATTTATATAGAAGCTTAAATCGCTGTCAATTTTTTACACTTGCTTCGTAATAGTAAAAATACTACATAATTATTAAAAAAGAGATGACTAATAAGTAGCAACTTTTATAATACTTCTGGGTGTAGTCGTCTGGAGAATGATGAAACCAACCATCCATGAAGAACAATAGAATTGCTTACGCCTGTAGAACATCCTTTTCCTTTGTGCTTTTTCTTTTTTTAACCTTGCATACTTGATAATCGTCTATGACTTTAGTCAACTGTAACTGCTTTTGTAATTCAGGACCAGGGAATTAAATAAAAAAAAAAATAATACAAGGTTTGTAAATATAATTTAAATTTCGGGGAACCATGTGCTTATGATTATTAAGGTTTCATCTCTTGACCATAAGCGACGTTAATGGCAACTTTTAAAATGACTCATTGGTATTATTTATAGCTGTCTGATAATTATTTATACAATCTCAAAAGGAATAGTTGCAATTATTTGGATACCACGTTAGTTCATTTATCGATGCAGGAAACTTAATTATGTGCTAATTTTATTTTTGTAAGTTATAATATAACTTATAAAACTTACAGCTTTGAATAATAAAAATAGTCAAGGGTTGAATAATTGCTTCTCAAATTATTGTTGTAATAATCACAAATAAAATTAATTATCGAAAAACTTAATTTTAATTAAAGTCTCTTGAATGAAATTCATTCAAAATTAAACTCTTATAATAATATGAATATTTTGTTTCTAATAAAATCCAATTTATTATTATTAGTGTATTTGAATAATTTATTTTTAAAACAGTTGTTTTAAAAAACATGTTTACGGTATAGGTACATAATATTTTAATTGAATAAACTGGTATTTTATATACTAACCATATTATTTTATATAACATTTTGAGAAAATAACTGAAAATTACAAATGAGTTCCAAAATTTATCATAATATTTTTCTGTCATGTGTATTATCATGACTTGAAAATTAATAAGTCGTCTGTTCTATAAATCAAACTACTATTATAACCACTGATTAATCAATGTTATAACCTAATATTACTAACCTCGAAGACTATAGTTTGACCGGCATTAGTGTAGTAAATTATTAAAAGACATCACAATTAAAGAAAAGTGAAAATTTAAAAATCGCAAAAGTTAAATAATAGAACAATAAAAATAATTGCGAAACTTTGTACACAACAATTGCCAACTTCTTTAAATTTCACCTTATGAGTTTTCATAATGGGGAGTTTCTCGATACCTATGTTAAGTTTTAATGATATAATTTAAATTAAATGACCGAACTTACATTAGTTGGTATAGTTTCTTTTGATGCACTTAAATTTGTGAATAGAAGAAACACTAAACCACAATTTTGCACTTTGGTACTATTAGAAATTTTATATTATGCAAATATGAATATGTTGTGAATATTCGAACACCAGCACTCTGTGCGATTGTATTCAGTTCTGCAAATAATTTTAGCTATCAAGTCATAAGTAACGGAGAGTACAAGACAACCAACCGAACAGACCAGTCAGTCGTTGCTCTTTACAGTCACTTGTGCCTCTCACCTACCCAATACATATTATTATTCATGATCATAACGAATACCATTTATGAACATTCGATTATTAAACTATATAATTTTCTTTCTACTTTTTTTTTACATTAATTTTCTTTCCAGTACTTTAAGAGGTGCTACATAGTATGTTATTTAAACATAAATAAACAAATATAATAATTTTGTCTAATTAGCAGTTTGCTTTGATTATTATCTATATATTATGTGAATAATAATTAAATTATGTTAATGAGTTCTCGTCAAACACTTAAGAACGTTTAAGTTATTAAATTTGAAGTGTGATATATTAAATTAAGCATACTTTTATATTATTTTAATTAAGTATCCACTTAAAATTATAAAAATACTGTTGATGTCTGTATTATATGTACTAAATTTAGTTCTCTTAAGACCAATTTACATTTTAAGAACTACATATAAAAAGTTGAACTTACGGTAAAAGTTATACATACTTGTGTAAATGTTCCATCTACTAACATATTCGTAAAATAATGATACGATAACTGCGATTCTTTATACATTTTATCAAGTTTTCTTTCCTTAACTACTTTTTTATCAGTGTTACAATTTCGGTATTTAACTATATGTTTATTAAAATCATTTTATATTATAAAAAATATGTACTTATACAATACTGTGAGAATAAAACGCAACACTTTTAATTTGTAAATCGATTGTATTACAAAAAAAAAAGAACTGATATTGTTTATTAATTAATCTTTACAATTATAGTAATCTATATTATTTTCCAGTAAATCTCACCATATTCAATTAATTTATTGGTTTATTTAAAAAAATATTACTACATTATTTGTATGTAATTGTATGAATTGTATGAATATTTATAACATTTTTTATAATTAATTAATCAATTGATTATTATGAGATCGATCGAGAAATTATTCAGATTACTAAATAAAAAGATTAATTTAACTTAACTTTTTAAAACAAATACAACGCCTTTTAGGCCGTTTTTGATCAACTTGTTTTTAACTATATATCAATATTTTAGAAAACTCAAAAAATGCACAAAACACTTTGCAAAACTAGAATTAAAGAACTAGAATCACATGTAAAATACACTGTACATAAGTATAAATAATAATAGAATAATAATATATTATAATAATGTATAGATCCATTTTATATATTTTTTTAATAAGGTTTAAAAAGTGCCTGAATATCTGAGTGGACAATTAAAATGTGTAAATGAAACTCATGATTACACACCACCAGAAACCGGTACGTGACATTTGGGCGCCGCCGTTTGGGCGACACCGTTTGGGCGCCGCCGATTGGGCGCCAGACGTTTGGGCGCCAGGACATTTGGGCGACAGGACTTTTGGGCGCCAGTCGTTTGGGCGCCGGACGCTTAGGAGCCAGGACATTTGGGCTCTGGGCGTCCTGGACTCTCCTTATCTCCATACTGACTTCCTTTTCGTTTTCCTCTATGCTAATAAACCTGAGTCTAAGATCTCCAAATCTTCCGGACATCGAAGACACAGGAGGCACCAAAAAAATGGAGGGCACTTTCCAAAACGGTATCCCACCCAGGCAAAAACCTAGACTCTTTCTCACAAAAGTAATCTAGGAGCGAAACTTGGTTGAAAAACGTGGAAAGCAGGATAAGAGAAACCCAACCTGAACCAATATAAACCGAAATCAGCGCGAAATGATAGTAGGAAGAAAATGACAAACAGATGACCTAAACACTCAATCAGAAACAAAAACGGAACGCAGGAAAAGGCCAACTTTGTAGTCTGCCATTTTTGAATCTGATTAAACCCTTTAAAAAGATAAAAACTTTTTTTTTAATATATTTATTTTTACTATTTTACTTTACTTTACTATTGTAAAAAATAAATCTTTTAGTTAATATTATTTTATATTTCGTAATGTACTAGGTATGTTTGTTATAGTACTAAAAAAAATTATTTTTTAAATTATAGTTTTAAGTGTCTCTTCTCTAAATCTAATCGAAAAAGTAATGCAGGAATGAGCAACATTTGTTTGTTTTTGGGCCACTTGTATAGTGTGACTTTAACAACCGATCAAAGTTAAACCAAGATCAACTTACTGTTAAGCCAATCAGAATACTCAATTTCAAAATTAAAGTTGGGTTAACTTTGATCTGATTTGACTGTACAAATAGTCCTTAGAAATGTTGTGCGGGCCACATACAGCATAGCCGGCGCCGAAATGTCAAGGCGCCCAAACGGCGGCGCTCAAATGTCTTGGCGCCCAAACAGTCGGCGCCCAAACGGCGGCACCCAAACGTCCTGGCGCCCAAATGTCCGGCGCCCAAACGTCCTGGCGCCCAAACGTCCAGCTCCCAAATGTCCTGGCGCCCAAACGTCCGGCGCCCAATCGGCGGTGCCCAAACGGCGGCGCCCAAAAATCCTGCTCCGACCAGAAACAATTTGAATTTTGTCATAGAGAAAGCCAAAAAAGAACAAACAAGAAAATCACTATTTTTTATGGGGTTAGAAATTTACAATCAGTTACCTGATAATATAAAAAATTGTAAAAAATTAAGTTTATAATCAAAATATTATTATGGAAACATATCGTTAAGAACTTTTTATAAATATTTGCTTATAGTATATTTGAATTAGTTGTTTTTGTTTTAATAATATGTGCATTCGATTAAATTGTAATTAATAGCTTAAAAAAAGCTAGTTAATAAAGATTATTATTATTATTATTAAAATTTTTGTAAAAAGATGTTAAAAATGTTTTAGTTCTGAAAAGTGTTTCGTGCATATTTTGGGTTTTCTTAAATATTGATCGGTTAATATCGAGTTACACTACTTAAACCACGCATCAATTGACTACAACTTGTTTTATTTGGATTTTAAAGATGTTTACTATTTTATTACTGAATAAACAAAAAGCAACTTTTGAAAACTTTATTTTGTGGTTAAAGGGTCAACTTAATTGGCATTAAACAATTTCAGCTCCTTTTTGTTATATAATCGGTTTAAATGCATATTAAAGGAGTTGCGTTTAATTTTCACAGTATAGTACTGTTTGTACTGGGGACTTCCATGGCCCTGTAAAATTGTGCAGACGGTCTTGGTAGCCGACGACAAGCCAGTATTCCAGTTTGATAACTTGGTCACAAATTGAGCAATTCCTCCAAGAAGAAGAATCCGAGCGGAAGATTCTACTGGAAGAAATTTTACCAAACACCAAAGAAAGCTTATTTGTGTTGAAACCAAAAGATTGTTTTGTTTCAAATTTATTAAAAAATTAAGCGAAAATTTAATTTAAATTAAAAAGTAAAAGGAGAAGAGAATAATTTTTTATTGGCACCGAACAACGGAGACCCCAAAGGAGAATAGATATTAGATCCTTGCACAGTACAATCCACAAAACTATGCCCACGGGGTTACTTATATAGACGAGTATTTCCATCTTACTAGATAATATAATTTATTATTAATTTACATTGAATATTGTCGAGTCAATGTTTATTTATTTTGTTTTAATATTATATATATCTGAATATCAATAACGAGCTAAAGGGTACTAATAAATCTTATTATATGGATTTCGCAATCCTATACAATTAAATGTTGTAAAAAATTATTAATGATTGAAAGTGCTTACTGTTTATTAATCCGAAAAATATGCTAATTAAGTGAATTAGTTTGCGACACGTTTGCATAGGTGTTTCGAATTTCGGATTCTCATTAGGCAAACCTGGAAAAAAATTACTAACGCGCACAGTATTCAATTCAATATGATAGAAAAGAAATATAAAAATTCAAAATTATTTGACATTTCTTTAAAATAAAAACACAATCCTACCTAACTTGATTCCAAAATGAATAAAAATAAAGAATTTTTCGAAAATGTTTAACCGAGCAAATAAAAAAATAATGAAGGTAAACCTAATTGTGATTAAACTATCCCAAAATGGGATGAGAGTATTTTATTTAAAATACTATGCAATGAAATGCAATATTATGAAAAAATTATTAATTATAATTATATGTTTCTTCAATATCTACAACTATTTTTAGTTTGAATGATAGTTTAATATAAATGATTGGTAATTTTTGAATAATAGCATCTATACCATAGAAACTAATATTTTAATTATTTACTTATAAGTTATAATATAACGAAAAATAAAAAAATATATAGAAAATGGAATAAAATTTTTTGATTTTTAATCGGTAAAAGTATTTAACATATTTTATTAATTTATTAAATTATTTTTATAAATAAATGTTTTGTAATTACATAAAAATAATAATTCTTAAAATTAAAAATAAGTCAAAGTTTCAAACAAAAAATAATATTATAAACAACTACATATTATATAAGAAGTATTCAGGAAAAATGTATGCCTCAAAAATTAAATAATTGTATTGTTGAAAGTATGTATTACATTATGTATATTTATGATTTGCATTATTATTAATAATAATTATTATTTTAAGTTCATTTTATTTTGTTAGATTACCTATAGCATATAGTTAATATAATTATATATTTTCCAGATTTTAAACTTATGAGAAAAAAACTACAAAAAATGATTTATTGTTTTTTTACATTTTATTAAGTTTTAGGTCTTAAATACAGGTATCACAAGTACGTTATAGCACACTTGGGCATGATGTTTACATACATAACTTGGGTAGTAATCTACTTTATGTTATATAAATACATAAACACATTTACTTATAATAGTTGTATAAATATGACCAGTCTAAAGCCCTTTTAAGTATAACAACACAAGTGTTACAAATATTAGACATAACATACAATATTATAACAATTGGACGATTGTCGATTTAAATTTTTATAAGATTTATCTAAAAAATTGCGTTCATTATTTTATCAATTTTCTATATATTCAATTGAATTATATTATATTTAAATATATAAAAATTTTAATAAAAGTTGTAACAAAGATAAAACTCGTATATAAACTATCTGTAAGGTGTAAAAATATTAAAAATATTTATTAACACACTATAATAACTATTAAAGCAGTTATTAATAACATAAAACTAATTTTTAAACAATTAGATTTAAATTTTAAAAATTCACAAATAATTCATTACAAAAAAAAATTAAATATGATTTTGCTTGTTATGAATTAATGAAGATAAATTAAATTGAAACAAAATCTTTACTTTTTGATTTAAATAACTTCGTTGTTATATTTTTATGTTATATTTTGTTGTTAATTAGCAACTTGTAAATCATTTTGAATTTCCATTTTACCAAGACTTTTAGGTAAATTTTCAAATCGCAGATCTATTATACAAAATAATAACCCTTACCCAAGTGTCTATTTCGTAATATTTTAATTTATATGTTCGCTAACAAGTTCAAAAGAAAAAAATAAAAAGTGAACTTAATAAAAGGTCTATTTTGTTTAAAAGTTAGTTTTATGATATGTTCATAATATAGCAGTCATACAAAGTTGCTTCTCAGCAACATTACTAAGTTAGGGTTGGAGTTTGGCTTACAATTTTCATAAATTTTGATTTAGACACATTGCAATGAAAATATTGCTATAGTTAAGACATAAATATAATCAAGTTACAGGTCAAAAATTCTAACATCGAGGGAATATGAAAACCTAAACTTAAAATAGTATATCGACAATTTATATTTCATTTACCACAATTTCTGTAAATTTATTACTAATAAAATAAGAATTTGTTTTACCTACTTAAGTATTTGCGTTTGAAAAATGGAAGGACACAAAATCTGAGTTTGTGCAATTATGTTCTTTAAAAACAAATTTTTAGCAATATTTTCTATTTGGCTATATTAATCTATTCCTATAAACATTTATTACTTTTTTCTATATTTATTAACACTTAATATTCTACACATTCATTATTATTTCTAAAGGTTGCACAATACTGTTAGGTATTTAATATTAATTTATTTTCCCGTAATTTCAAAAGTATATAGTAATTATATATTATACAACAATGTTAAATAAAATTTTATTTATTTCTTTTTATTAGTTCTATTACTTTAGATTTAAAAAAAATAGAAATATTTCAGTTTACTATCATTTAAGTTGATTTATTTAAGTTATTAGAAGAGTTACTTGTTTTTCACTTTTGAAATTACGCAACACTGTAAAAATGTTTTAAGTTTATCTAATTGGCAGTGGAAATATAGTAGTTTCTATACACTTATATAATTTATAAATAGGTTTATTTATACATCAGTCTACTAATGGTTTAGGCTATTTCTTTAGATACTACTTATAAAGATTCTTATTTCTTAACAGTTAATAGACAACACCATCTTTAGTTCTCTATATTTATAATACTAATTAAACTATAAGTATTAACATGTTAAAATATTAAAATTTGTTTGGTATTGAAGAGCGATTAAAAAGTACCAGGTTCTATCGAATTCCGTATGAATTTCACAAATATTTGTTAATATTAATACACCATTTATTTCTGAAATTATCAAAATTATTAGGTCCAATATCTTTCATTTAATATAAGCACAGATTAATATTTTAATAATTAGCAAAGAACGCTTGGTACTTTTCAATACGTAGTACTTATAGATTAAAACATACGTAATAATACCAACATTTAATTGGATACATGCAACAAAATATGTGCGTACCTGTAGTAAATCGTAAAATATTGTTAGTATAATAAGGTAAACAAAAGCTTAACGCAAATAAAAATTAAGCAGACCCCTTCATAACCTGCTCCTTTTCCGAGCTCTTGTAATTATTGGAAGTTACCTTTATAGTTAAGTTTTAAGTAAAAATGATCTAACTTTATACTTATCATTACCATAAATTACTGGTAGAATTAAAAATGTGGTGTTCAATTTTATTCTCATAAACTTGAAAAAGCTCTGCATTTATTTGTTTTCGTTCTTTTTATTTTGCACTAACTTAGGTATTTTAGATGACTATTAATTTTTATAGCAAAAAGATACTATGCTGCTGTATAAATATTATTCGTTACATTTGTTCAAAAACAAAAGTCTCCAAAGGCGCTCCAATCTACTTCGTCATATCCACTAACAGCATAATCGTCTGCTGCATGACAGTAAAGTGCTGTGCTGATGGCAGCGTCATGGTTGTAAGCAGTCTGGGTTGCCCAAGCTGCTTGTCCCCATCCCCAACCATGGCCCCAGTCTATAACAACTCCTGGAAGTACAGTGTGATCTTCATTATGTTTCTCAGTAGGTTTAATTGACGAGCTATTTTTGTGCCCATGATTATTACAACAAGGTTTACTTGGTGGCGGCGGCTCTGAAACACAATAGATATTTATTTATTTTATCTAGTTTAATTTCTATACAGGGTTTTCCAAATTAGAAGTATCATTTTGCTATGTTAAATGTTTTTAATGTTAAAAATACACAAGATTTATTTCTCTTTTCCATCTACGAAATAATCATCTAATTTTGGTAAAAGTAATCTTTTATATGTTAGAAAAATCAATAATTGAAAATATTACTGATTTTTTTGGAAAATTTTTTTGCAAATTAGTTGAATTAGTTTGCGACACGTGAATTCATATGTTTCGAATTTTGGATTTTCATCAGGTATACTTGCATTAGTTTATAATAAAAGTATCGCTAATAATATCCAATTCAATTAAATATTATTCCAGGTTTGTTCGATGAGAATCCGAAATTTGAAACATATGAATTCACGTGTCGCAAACTAGTTCAACTAATTCGCATTATTTTTATCAAAACAAACAATAAGTTTTTTAATTATGAATATTTCTGACATGTAAAAAATATAAACTTTAACAATAATTACGCCAGGAGTAATTATTCCCAATATAGCAGTAACAGATTACACTGTTCAATAATAAAAAAGTTATTCATTTTATAACTTATTAACCTATTTCCATATAAAAATATTGGGATTATTATTGCATTCCATTGCAAAGTTGAGTAGGTTAGTTTTTCGAATTTCGAATAAATGAAAGAGATATCATTGAAAATTAATAAAGTCGGCGCCTATGCACAGATGAGATATCAATAAGACGATGTTGAGGTACAAATAGTTCCACTATCTCATCATTTTAGTATAATTAATTAATTTCAGAAGTTAGTAGTTATTGAGATATTTATGAGACAACGATAAAGCCAAGCAGTAATTTAAGGTATTTCTTTTAATTAGTTGTTTCCGCGTTAAAACTCAAGAGAAATTTGTCTGAAGAGCTAAATTTGCAATTATTGGATTTACACAAAGGTTATTAGATACCTACATAAAAAGCTTGCTAAACACGCGAAAATCTTCAATGTTTCAACGATTCACCAGATGAAGAAGATTAAAGTGCCGCCGGCACTAAACGCTTCACAAGCCAACAAGCTACGCTACGCTACTTTTATAATGAAAGTAGGTACCTATACTACCTACTTATTACAATGGGGTAATCCCTAGTAGTCGAAAATTTGGTTTTTGCCTATGAAAATCGATGGCCGGCAATAAAATACATAGAATAATTCAAAAAAAATTATTTAAAAATACTGGATTAATTATATAAATTGATTATTTTAAAAGTATACATTTGAAAAGTCGCCAAAAAGTGACGTAGTAAGCTTTCCTGCAATGGAAACGTTCCATTTATAGGGATTTTACACTACCGATGGTGGCGCTAGCGACACCTTCAATATGTCTGCCATAGCAAGTATACCTCGGTAGAATGTTGGTTTAAAAAAGACCGAAAGACTGGTTATTTTTTTTAGATAAACACTGCACTGAATTAAAAAATATCAGGAAAACTAACTCGAACACTGTTGAAACACGTTAAAGACACTTAGGTATACTTGATGGAGTAGTTACAAAAGCTGCGTGTGGTGGCGTTTGGTTAATGTAAAATCCCTATAGTTCATATAATTTCATTTCACACGTTACGAAAGTTACATGTACAAGACAGAGACAAAATATCTCTTGTACGTCTTATATTAAGTCTTACATACAAAATTTTTTAAACGTCAACATCTTAACCTCAAATAAAATTGTTTGTAGAATTTAAAATTTAGTAGTAGATGAAGTTAAATTATGATTTAAAAAAGCAATAAAAATATAATTTCAAAGAAGTGCATTTTTAAAAAGTCCACTTACAGAAAAGTTGTGGTTCAAACAATGCAACACAGTTAAATAATATTTGATATCAAGTTTAACAATCGGTTTCATAAATATCATACGAAATGGTTAGTATGATAGAGTAATAAATTCTTTTACTTATTTGTTGACAAAGGTTTTAAGCCTAAAAGTTTTAGTGTAAATTTTTGGGTTCAAATCATCGGATTAAAATTAAATCCAATAGAAAACCTAACAAGGAAGTTATTACAGTTTGTTATATTTTGCAAAATGCCTACTAAGAAGAAGACATTTCTAGATGTGGTAATACCACAAATAATTCTGAAAAAGTTTTTTTTCCGTTCCGATGGATCTAGTTACAAGAAAGTTATGGTATGAAACAGCAAGCATATCATTACCATTTTATCCAAAATCATTATGGCATTATTGTGAATATCATTTTGATGTTGAGCACGATTTTGAAAACTTGATGTACTTTAAAACTATGGGAAGTAAGTCAAAAATTAAACATGGTGTGGTACCACATAAGTTTATTGATAATTCTCCTTTAGAAACCCTCTCGAAAAGCTTAACGAATTCTGCCTAAAAAAGAAAGTTGGAAAATATTAAATAAAAAATATTCAAAAATTAGCAAAATGCCATCAAAATCAAAAGTTATAAGGAATCTTTTTTCTATACCACAGAATGTCGAAGAATGTAGTTTGATGCCATGTGTGCTTCGGGTGTTATATCGGTGGCTCCTGAAATGGATTCATTACTTCCATCGACAAAATCAGTTGGAATACAAACAAATTTGAAAAATATAGTACGTAGTGTTCAAACAAATACTACAAAAATTAACGTTGTGGATGTGAAAACATCTCCTATTCGTATAAAAAAGAAAATTGTAGTCAACTTTAAAGAAAAGCACAAACAGTTATCTTCTTCTAAGTCGACCGGTAGCAACGATGGAAGTTCTGCGTATGTACCATCTACAGGCTCGGATGAATTAAGTTATAAATTTCAAAGAACCGAAAGAAGGAAAACCACAATAACAGTATTGGAGAAAAACCCAAAACCCAAAATACTTTACAAACTTACAAATAATAACAACATTTTGTAACTTTATTTCAAATTTTAATTATCAAAATAACCTCATTTAACCTAATTTCGTATTGACATTTCAAAATAACTTCTTAGTGTCGCTAAGGGGAGTGGCCTAAATCTATCATTTTTGTCATTGGACAACTGGTTTCTACGTCACGATTTACCGCGTTTTAGATTTTTAAAAAATTTTCAATTTTTACATTTGAATTTGATGACTAAAAATTAATCAAAAAAAATTTTTTTATGGCGGAGGGACCTTATTGACATCTAAATATTTGATTTTAATAATAAAAAAAATTTATGGGATTAGCCCATTATTACTTGTGATGGATATACCCACTTTGTAAATAATAAATACCCAAGTTTACTTGGGTTGCAGTTTACCATTATCAGGTAGATTTGGAGTGCAGTTTACTTTACCCCGGATTAATCTACTATAATGGAAAAATCCATCTTAATAATCTAGAAACAAATTCTCATCTAAAAGTAATGATAAATATGAAGGGGGGTCAGGTGGGTTGGATTATTAAGTGAGGAAAATGCTCTAACTGCTCGAAAAATAGAGATACTTGATGGAATGATATAAGTAAAGTAAAGTAATATCGTAACTTGATCATCGTTGTTTTGTTTTCTTGAGAACATTACAATGATTCTATACCTATCCATATATAGCATGTATATAATATGTAACCTTTACAAGTATACTCTCTTTTTTTCTCTGTTTTATATTGAGTTTTTTTTTATGTGTAATACTGCAAGTTTTGTATAATTGTGATTATCAACATTTGGGATTTGTCCCGTAGTTGTAATGTACATATTAAACATATTAAACATATTAAACATATAGGAAAAGTACACAACAGACTGTTTTCAATATTTCATTATACTTATTATATTTTAAATATAATATACAATATTATTATAAAATAATTTTAATACTAATAGTGTATTATTTATTTATTTATTTATTTATTTATTTATTTATTTATTTATTAACAACAGAGTGTATGGCGTAAAGCCTACACCGGTCGACTATAAAGTGAGAACCACAGTTCAAATCCTGGTTGCATTTAAAATTAAAAGACGTGCAGATAAGAATTGAACTGTTCATCATGAATTCTACCATGATGTTCGGACACGGACGTACCGAACAAGGAGAATTATACAATAAAAACTTTTTTGGTTTATTTATAGACCATATACCGGGTGTCCAAAATTCAGTTATAACTAGTTCGGCTGATCTAAAAAATTCAAAAATATTTACAAATTATATATAAATTTCATAATATGATTATAGTCCGACGGGGCGAAAAATTTTATGAATTTATGAATGAATTTTTAGATTCAATCGTTCATTCAAATTTATAATTTTGAAAATTTTTATTATTAACTCTTTCGGTCACCTTGGTCATTTAAACGAACATCGACTTTTCATAACTACCAAAATTAGCGGAATGCATTTTACTCCATCTAAATATCGCGATAGTTTAAGGGTACACATATATATTACATATTTCGGACTGGTGACCACATTATTTTGCAAATTTTGCAGTTTTAGCTAATCTTTTAAAACAAGTGACAACTTCTACCTGATGTGCTTATTTGTTGATGAATTATTTGCGTGTTTTTAAATATATTGTGGTAAGTTGTATTGATGTTGAATTTTTTTTTAGTTATTTAAATGTTTAGAATATTGTATTTATTTATAAATATATTTTTTACCCAAATTTACCCATGGAGTCAATATTTCATTCTAACAAACATAATTTTTTTTTGAAGAAAAGTAAGAACCGTATGGGTTTGAAATGTATTTCAAAAATTTATTAAAAATACATTTAAGCTCCCCTCTTAGTTACAACCTTTTAACTCCAATAACAAAAAGTCGTGACTGAAAGGGTTAATTATTTATATTTAATTAAAAAGAAATCGGGCTGTTAAATGTTCAGTTCCGGCATTTCTCGTATGTTTGAAAACTTGACCAATTATACGAATTTCTTTCTGATATAAATCTAGAGCTCTTTTAAAAACTTTTAGAGTGTACCCCCTCTTAAATCAACAAAATAAAACTTGTTCTACCGACGTTTCGGAAAATCTATTGCTCAATAGATCAAGGTTATCTACCGGGACATCCGAAAATAACATGGAAAATTTCTACTTTGTAAATTTCCGCTTTCTATTATAATGGAAAATGGATAAATGTAAAAAAGGTATCAATTTAAAGAATCTTTTTTCCGCATCTAAAGCTACCCAACACTAGATATTATTTTCTTTAATTATTATTAAAAATTCCATCTTAAAATAAAAAATAGAGCTTTTAAAAATGTACTAGTCGCTTTCTTTGAATTTACGTTCAAGTTGTATTTACGTTTATTTTCAACCAAATTTAGTTTAATCTGTCGAAGTAGCTTATTGACAATTGATTTTCAAATAAAAACAATAGCAATAAAATTCAAACAAAGCTACTAAATTTTTTTATAGCACTGCTTTTTCATTTTCTTATTTGGTTTTTAACAATACTTAAAGAACGAAATATTAAGTATTGGGGTATCTTTGAACGCGAAAACAAATGTTTTCAAGTGTATACTTTTTTCTGCCTGCCTAAAATAGCTGATTAAACAAAAATCAATTTTCATGTTATTTGTTTATTAAATAGGTATTATAATGTAGGGAATACTTTTTCTTCGTTATTAAAACTCAAGGTTTATTTTTATTTTGATCAGGATAATATGATTATTAATTAAAAAGGAAAAGTCGAATATTTAAAATGCAGAATTTGTTTTAAAAATTGTTTGAAGTTTTTCATATAAATTAAAGTAAACCTCTTATTTTAATAGCGAAGAAAGAGTACCCACTACATTATTATTGAACAAATATTTCGCGAAACGTGAATCTTATATTACTTGTTTATGCTCAGGTATGAAGTTTTTGGTAACTATAAGGTATTATAGTGGTTTAAAGCTAGTTACATGTACTTGCGATTTTCGGAATGCGATTTTTGTTTTTCAACCAATCAAATCGCCAAATTTCAAATTTGCGTTCAAATTTGACTAATCAAAACATAAATCGCATTCTGCAAATCGCAAGTGCCTGTGCATGTAACTACTTTTTCACAAGATATTACCTACAAATATTTTTCAATATTGACAATATGACAATGGTATTGTCAATTTCTTTTAAAGCAATTTTACCGATTGGTTATTTTTCCTGTAAATTATTTTGTTTTGTCCAATTTTTTTCGGTAAGATTAACTGAAAGAAAATAATTTTCCTTTAGAGTAAAAATCTAAATTAAAATAAAATATAAGGTGGTAACCTGTGAAAATTAAAAATGTTTATCATTTTCCATATCAATATTTTAGAAAATGCACTATGCATTAAAACACCAAAAATGCACTTTGGCATCATCAGGCGATCGCCCGATGGTAAGGTGAAAACGTTTGCGAATATTATACTTACAGTGTATTTTACATGTGACAACTTAAAAATATTTTAGTTCTGAAAAGTGTTTAGTGCATTTTTTGAGTTTTTAAAATATTGATATGGTTATCAATTGATTATTTATCATTTTACAGTTAAAATTTCAAATAATACGTTCGAGGTCGAAATATGTATTAAGAGAAGATACACAAATTATGGTTAGAAATGTAATTTCTTAATGATCTTATGTAAATTAATATTGCAAAAATGCGCTGTGCCGTTAGATCATTTTTATGATTCATAAGTAATCTTGAATTATATATTTGTTAGCATATCTTTTGAAGCAAGTGCATCTAAAGTGTCCGAGTTTTTTTAACAATATTGAATAATTTATAAATTTTAAAATATTAGTTGATGTGGGTTAACATCTTTTCATTTCGTCGGCTATCTCTACCACCGTCACCGTCTTAATACTATAAATAATTATTCCAAAAATCAAGTTTTAGAAAATTCATGACATTAATATCCTCATATACTAGATGAAAATCGACGACAGGAATAAATAATTAAATTTTAAGGACTAGAAAATTGGTGATTTTTCTTACAGCTGCGGCAGTCATCAGCTACCAAAAAACTAGCTATTTTAAAGGTATTATTTGCTTGCTGCCAGAAAGCTGTCGCATTGCGCTTTTAGCCAAATAATAGAGAGCTTTAAGTTAGTTAAATAGCTAGCTAAATAGCAAGCAAATAGCTTTCAAATAGCTAACTTTTTGCTTAAAAATAGTGAACCATTTTAGCAATGTTGCTTCAATGTGGATGCCCTTAAAGGGTATTTTGCTAGCTACCACAGCGAGTGAAGCTGCCAAATACACAGATTAATTGGTTATTAATTAAGTATTATTATCGTAAACGTTTTCACCATACTATGGCACTGTCAGACGATTGACTATAGAATGTTTCTTAAAAGTGTATTATGAATTTTTTGGGTTTTCTAAAATTATATTGCTATGTTTAATACCGACTTACATTACTTTATATCATTACAATAATTGAACTTAGTTATTCAATAAAAACAAAATGAACATACATATGTGTAAAAAAATTAAATTTGCTAAAGTTTTAGTCAGTGCGTTTCAAATTGAGAGAACTAAAAAAATATTTGAATTAACCATGAAATAAAAATAATATTGCCCCATAAGTTTGACTATATTATGTTTTAATAAAAATGTAATGTAATAATATAAAACTTAATAAGTTAATATTATTTAACAAATAATTTTCTAAAAAATACATAGCTGATTGTAATTATGTAACCAACATAAAAGCTTCTGAATATTAAGCAAAATTTACTTTATTATTAAGTGAGACGGTTAGAAGACGTTCTAGTTACGTTGTATTACATAAAATTTAATCAATTTTGTGTCGTCATATTGCAAAGGGAATTCTAAAAAAAGTTGTTGAAATTTATATTCATAGAAAGTGGATTTTCTAATCGAATTGACAAATTTCTAATTTAGATTATAACTTTTATGATTTTAAAGGGTTTCTTGCATAAAATCGTATCGATTGGAAAAATAGGATATAATTATCTGGTTCTCAAGTTTTGATCCTTGCCTTTGGTGTCAAAACAAAAAGATAAATAATTTAAGTGTGTACAATATAGAATACAAATTTAAAACTTGCTCTAACAAATATGCATTACTTTAACAAAAATAATTTTATACTGGGATATGTATAACTTATAGATCCCCCTGCTTATTTTCTCCTCAACTACATCTGTGTTAAATTATTATAAATACATATTTAAACTGGATGTAGTTATGCAAAAAGGAACCATCCACCACTAGTTAGTTTTGAGATATTAAAGCTTCAAGTTAAAATAATGTAATTAAATCGGTTAATAAGTATGCATATTTTAATTTTGTTTACATAACACATAATGATATGTAATTTGTGTTATCAGAAAAATTTTGTGAAAATTAGTTTTCACATTATTTTGGTGACTTATAGCAAATAAACTAAATTTTATGACTTTGTCGCTTGGTTCCTTTTTTGGATAACTACGTCCAACTGTACATACTTACAATGAATTTTTCCTGTATTCTCAGTTTTCGTGACAATATTTTTGAAATAATATTTGAAATATTAGAAAAAACTTCAGGTATGAATTCTTCCCTGATATAATAAAATGTTTGCATTCGCTCAGCTCCGCTAGGCTTATTCGCTTCATAAATGCAAAGTTGCTTGTTATGTCAAAAAAATCACTTTTAAATCCTTATGAAACAATACATTATTAACAAAATACCTACTTGATTTACCAAAATAGTTTACATAATTGAATCGCTAAGTGCAGAAACGAAAGTACTACAAAATTTATATTTTGAGATAATCGACTTAAACTGTTTAAATTTTTAACCATACTTTTCAGCTGCGCAATTTTTTTACACAAATTTAGAAATGGCTGTTAGATATAGGAAAAGTGAAAAAATAAGTTAATTGTATCAATATCTTACCCAAAAAAAAATATTTATTCTATTGAAGTACTTACCTTTCTGCACTTAATAATGCTGTTTAATTTAAACAATTGAAAAAACTTAAGTAAAAGAAAACTTTATTCTATAGGACATAAAATACATTCATTCAAAGGCAAAATAAACATTGTTTTTCGTTATATACAGTGACTAACAATATTATTCATCCAGTCCTACGTTAGCAATGTCAATTATTGGTTTTGAAGGCGTGTTTTGTCATATAAAAATTATTTTTACAGCAATATTTATTAGAAATTTTTTGTTGATAATTTTATTTCCTTCATTTTTGTTTATATAAATTTTTCTATTTTGTCGCACCATTTAAAAGTTACAGTAACTTTAAAAAAAACTCTGTAAAATACAAAATAAAATTTTGTCTGTATCTCAAAAACGGTGCAACGAAATAGAAAAGTGTATAAGTAGTTTTTTCTTGTGAATTTCATTCCCTACATTTTTGTTCATATACATTTTCAAATTCGTTGCACCCTTTTTGAGATACAGATGAAATTTTGTATTTTACAGAGTCTTTTTTAAATCACCGTAACTCTGAAATGGCGCAACAAAATAGAAAAATTTATATAAACAAAAATGAAGGAAATGAAATTTACAACAAAAATTTTTTAATAAGTATTTCTGTCAACCACAAACATCTGCTGTTAATTATGTTGGCGACGCGACGTCGCAAAAACGCATTGTTTGCTGACGAATAACTAACTAACGCTTTATAGTAGAACTTTTGTTCCTGCACTAAGGGCCGGTTCCACCAACTCTGGTTAAATACTTTAATCATGATTAGTTGGGGTTAATCACGGTTAAATGTAAAAGTGTGTTCCACCATCTATTTAATCATGGTTAAAGACGTTTAATCATGGTTAAACAGCCTTCAAACTAATCGCCCGATTTTGGGTGTTTAGGTGAGTTTAAACACGGTTAATGGTCGGTGCATGCGCATTTTTTTCAATTTATAGTAAACGATAGGTACTGTTGACATTTTGAACATACCTAGCCCAACTAAAATGATCTCTTTTGGAAATACATTTTCGAAAAGTATAAAAAAAATATTTTATAATTATTTAAACTAGTAAACTAGTAATTTAAACTAGTTATATTTTTATTTTTATTATAATAATTGTTTATTTAATAATTCGGTTTGCAATTTTGCATAATTAACCTTTGGGCTAATCTTAGATGTTCATTTTACTTTACTAATTTAAAATAAAAAATTGAAATAATAATTTCCAAGTTTAGTTTATAAAATTCCAGGTATATTTCTGTATTTTTCACTAAACCCCTACTAGACCTAAGTTTCACGTGACTATCTATCAACTAACCAGAAGAGCTTTTGCAAGGAAAAACCGAGTATACTCGAAATCCAAACATTTAACCATGATTAACTAATCATAAATACAAAATGCTTGGTGGAACGCTTTGAAGTTAATGTCGGTCAACTAACCATGGTTAAGCATTAACCGTGATTAGTTAACCAACGATTTAATCAGAGTTGGTGGAACCGGCCCTAAACGATCGAGCTATGTCGAAAATATATGACATGATGTATAACTCAATTTCGACAAATTTGTCAGTACTTTCCTTTCTGCGCTTAGCGATTCAATTATTTAATTTAATTTAATTAAAATATATTCTAAACTTTATATAATGCAATTTTGACAATAACGAAGTTGTAAACACTTCTGGCAGATTAAATTTCAAAAAGGTGTACCTACATAAAATATGTAAGTTAACAGTCATTTACAATTTCCTTATAATATAACCCTTTCTTGTTTACTTAACTTTATTTAAATCAAAAATCTTATTTCGAACCAAAGTACGTCCCAACCTTCCACCTCACATAAATTCCTAAGTGGACACTTTTCGAAATTAAAGATAGTGAGGAACTGGTCGAGCATTCTAGATTTTACAAATTTAAAAAATAAAGGCCACTTTACATAACATCATAATTAATACATAATATGTAGGGGAGAGGCTTGTAAGTTGACCATGCATGTAAGATGACCACCCTGTATTTTATAAAAAACTGTCGATGGTAATACCGTCATTTCAACTGTTATCGTGCTCTTTGACATAGCCTTCAATTTTTATGTGGTTTAGAAGAGAATAGACGCGTCGCACTAGCCCCGACAAACATCGTGTGAAAAACAAAATTTTTTTTAAATATTGATTATTTTCGTTTGCTCATAAAGTGAACAATTTTCGTTGATATCCCATAGTAAATTATGTGCTAAACTCGTATTCCATTGAATTTTAATAATCCAAAGTGAATTCCAAATATATCGTGTTTTTGCGTGTTTGTTTTTGTGTTTGTTTCAAAATCGTCGAGAATGTAAGATGACCACCAGGCGAAAAGTTGCAATAGTTAAGAAGGAATTAGCTGCTAAGCACAAGGAGCTCGTTGCTAAGGATAAGGAAGCCGTTGCTATGCCCAAAAAGGCTGAGAAGCGTCAAAAAGCATCAATTGTAATTATCCCAATTAATCCATTTTTGATTTTTTTTATTCTTTTCTCTTCACATTTTCACTTAAAACTCAATAAAAGATTATTAATTTTGTACATCAGTCGATTTCAGTTAAGTTTTTTTGACTTTTCAGCAACTTTTTAAGGGGTGGTCAACTTACATGCCAAAAATAAAAAGAGCAAATTTTAGTCTCTTCGGGAGAATGGTCATAACTTTTTTGTTTTTCGAGTAATCTAATAAGTATCTTCAGCAAAATTATAGCTAATAACTACCTTTTTCCAATGATATCAATATATATCCAAAAATATTAATTTGAAGATGAGTTATGAGCAAAACTGCTAAGGGTGGTCAAATTACAAGCCTCTCCCCTACTATTACTAGATATATGTACATAGGTAGATAGATACTATAACACCGTATTATATAAAATAATATGTATTATGTTGTATCCAACATATTATGCATGTGCTATGTATGTTACTACATAATTATTATTAAAATGCGAGTACAATGCACGATAACTATTTTAATTGTGAATACTTGGTACATTTTAATTATTAAAATTGTATACAGTGTATTTTATGATTATTCCACAAATTGATATGGTTAACACTACGCATCAATGGTACAAAAGTTGTACACAAAATAAAATATATATAAAAGCCGAATATTATAAGTATAATATTACATAAACTAAACTTTGACTGTTATGAAAGCTCATGAAAAATGGTGAGCTACGTAACTTATCTCGTTTTAGATGCTTTGTGCTATATTTTAACGTTCGAATTTAATGATTTATCAATACTACTTCTGTTATTTTTCTTATCAATCTTTTTTTTTATTTTTAGTTGTTTAAAAGTTTATTCGGTTGGTTTACATATAAATTTGCTTAAATTAATATTATGATTCCGACTTTGATTAACGCGTATTTTGGAATATTATATGAAAAATTTTCCTCACTTATAAATTAACAATAATTATATTATGTAGTTACAAACCAAATAAATTTGCCGGTGCGTCATTGTTTAAAATGGTTTTCATTTTTGTTTATAACCTGGAACACTTTGACAATGACATTTACATTGTTTGAAATTGTGGTGAAAAGAGAAAGCTATATTAAAATAAAAAGAAAAATGTATTTCCAGCTTAATTCATACCATTTTAAACAATGACACACCGGCAAATTTATTTGGATTGTACACTATACACTAAGCAATTTTCAGCTGCATTATCATTGTACTAGTTTAATTGCTTGGTCTCTACTTTTCATTCAATAAGCGGATGAGGCATTTGAACGCATGACTACGCACTTACCAGTGACGGTGCCAGCATTTTTGAAATGGGTGGGCACAAATTAAACCCAATATATTTGGGGAGTGCAAAAGCACACAAAATTTATAAGTAACCTAAAAAAATAATATATTATTGAAATAAGCACCTAAAAAATTTGGGTGGGCACTTGACTTGGCACTCCAATCAATATGGTGGGCACAGGCCCATTATTCTAACCCACTCCTGGCGCCGTCACTGGAACTTGCATTATTCTATTTTTGGCTTAAGTAACTTTTCAAATTAAATTGAGACATTTTACATAATTTCAGTAGTGATAGAGGACACTTTACTAAGAAAAATATTTAACAACATTTTTTTCTAAGTTCAAACTTCACGAGTTAAGCCTCTTTAAAGAATTTTTATAAATTTTCACCTTCACATAGCCATAATATCAAAATATTGATTTTTCAGTAAAAATAGTTATAAGTGCCTTTTTAAAGAGTGTGAAATAATCTAAAAACTAGATTTAAACTATTTATTGTCCAAAAATCAACGGCTTTCGAGATATGAATTAAAATAAGTAAAAAACTGTTGAAAATTTCGAGCTTTTTTTTTGTTTTATTTTGAAATCACTATATCTTTTAAACGAAACATTTTACCAAAAATCTGACGCCCCATTCCGTCTAGGAAATTTAACGGACTACAACGGTTTTTTAGTAAAAAATGTTTTAAAACCCAATCCATTTCACAGAAAATCAGAAATTAAAAAATTAAATTCACAAAATTTTCATTTTTATTAAAAAATTCGTTTATTAATGAAGGTTAAAAAACCATTACATTATTTAAGTAAATGTTCAAAAGGACCACCCTCATTTTTTTCTTAAATACTTTTATTTAGAAAAGTGTCCTCTATTACCGCTGAAATTACACCCTGTACATAAATACAAATTATTATACCATGCGGGTAGTTTATAATATTGCTTTGCTTTAGAACATTTGTAAATATTTTTAACACTACCCTAAAGAATATTATTTTCGAGCGCCGTAAAGTACAAATTCAAGTAACAATCCACCTTTTCGAGTTAAATTTTCTTCTAACATTATTAACTTCAAATAACTCTTAGAGCCCGTAAAATTATGAAAAATATTTGTGAAAAAAAGACAATAAATAAAACTAGTACGGATATAGCAGGTCCTGTGGAAATTTATTGTTTACGTTCATAGTATTTGCGGAAGTTCTATTGAGATATACAGCTGCAAAGCCCAAAAATTTTAAATAACCTACAGCTTATTTAAAAAAAGTGTTTTTTTGAATAACAACAAATTTCAAATCAAAAATGTATAACTTGATGGCTTTGTAATCCATTTAATTTTCTCACCGATAGATACAAGATTACCTATGTAAAATGTCAAGTGTAATACAGTAGAACCTCCATAATTCGACATAAACGGGACCCATTTCCTGTCCAAACATAGAATTTGTCGAATAGAGAAATGAAATAAATATCTTTATAATGATATAAACATTAGGGTGGGCAAAAAAAAAACTTTTAATTTTATTTTTTTTAGCTATCAGGAAAATATCGTTCAAGATGACGAAAAAAGAATTCTGGTAAAGTTTGAGCACGTAATATTAATATTTATAGGTGGCTAATCGTGATTTTTGATTTCCCATTTAAATAACACGGGAAATTTTATTTTTTTTATTTGGAATTTTAATGCGCTTGAACGAATTATCGTCTAATAAAATTTAAAACTCATACTTGTAGTAAATTAAACGATCTACAAAAAAGGTCTGAAATGCTTTTTCGCTAAGTCGGCTCGTTTAAAAGTTATTCGAGGTTTCAGTTGAAGAGGTTAAGTTCAAGCGCATTAAAATTCCAAATAAAAAAAATAAAATTTCCCGTGTTATTTAATTGGGAAATCAAAAATCACGATTAGCCACCTCTAAATATTAATATTAGAGCTCAAACTTTACCAGAATTTTTTTTCGTCATCTTGAACGATATTTTCATGGTAGCTAAAGAAAAGAAAATTAAAAGTTTTTTTTGGCCCACCCTAATAAACATGTTATTCTTGATTACGATAAGAATTTATTTACACTATGCCTTACCCAGCAAACTTGATGATGTAATTTAAATATACAAATTTTGTAAACAGAACTATTTTGCAAAAATTTTATTAGATACACAATATAAACTTTAAAGTAACTTTATATTTTACGAATAAATTTTATAAATTAAATGACAAAATTGTTACGATACGCGTTGCAAAATAACAAAACTATTATACTATTAGAATATAAATATTTTATTTTTATTAAATTCTAATTACCTTTTTCAAATTTAAATACCCTTTATTTTAGCATTGAAAATGCTGGTATTTTGCTATTATCATGTTTCAAGCATTATAACGTAGGTAATCAATCTGTCTGCCTATACGTCCTGAACTTCAGTCGTGGCGAGATAAGCTCACAACTAGTGCGTCATAAGCTCATAATTATCTGTCCATTAGCTTAAGAAATTCTTGGAATTGTCGAATATGGGGGTGTCGAATTATGGGGGTTCTACTGTAATTATTATTAGTATAACGACTAATTTTACTCGTAATTATCATATTTTATTGAAATTTCAATATAAAAAGCTCAATAATACTTGTATATTTTCTTATTAATTATATGTATATATTAACGTCTGTTTTATAATAATTAATTGCGTGATTGCTAATGCTGAGTAGGCAATATCCAGTAATGTTAAGCAGTAGGCTCCTTATGTACATAATGTACACAATATGTACATATGTATGTAATTAGTAATTACACCTGGTATGCACAAGTTCCTGATTGCAAAAGAACACATTCTGTAGTGATGACACCAATAGAAGAATACTATAATATATACTATAATAGATATTATAATATACAAAATTTAACTTTATATTTATACCATGAGATGTATATAATTTTTCTTATAGATTACGATCAACATAGTACTGAGGTGCAACCCATTTTTTTTCATCACTCTCCAATTTTAAGAAAAACGGAAAAAACGAAAAACAGTGTTCTTCAATAGAACTTTGATAAAAATGAATTTCCTATTTCCTTTATTAAAAAAGTAGAAAACCAAAATTTAAGGTAATTAAATTTCCTTTAAAACAAGACCTCTCCCGAGATCGAGTAGGTATAAAGATATCACACACCCAATACAATACCAACATACACTGTTGGGTAATTTTTCATGGTAAAAAGGTAAAATTGCGCTTACTACAACGGTAATAATACCCAGTATTTCGGCGTATTTCTAAAATTACCTAAAATACTGGGCATTATTACCGTAGCAGTAAGCGTAACTTTACTTTTTTACCTTGTAAAATTACCCCTAATTTTTACAGTGTAACTTAAATTTGGACATTTTGAGTAATAATGCCATTGCATTCAGTAAAACAAAATCTTTTGAATGCGATAATAACATATTTAAGAAATGCGGATAATTTACGGAAAAAAACCGCTTTAAAGTTTTTTTTTTCACGTTAATGCTAATAGTAGAGATAAAAGTTTGCTATTTTGAGTTATGTTGGTATTGTATTGGGTGTGCTATATAGGCTTTAATATATGATAATGTGTAAAAAAACGTAACTAACTCATTAGTTAATGTTATCTGAAATTATTTCAGGCTTTTTTCGAGAGATTTTTAATCCACAATAAGAATCTGCCGTCTGATTTCCTCTATCACATTTACTCTTCAAGTTAAACCGGAATATTACTCTAACGAATAACTGAAATGGAATGACTGGGAGTAAGGCATTTTTAAGTAATTTTAAGTAAGGAAAAGGAAATTTTGTCGGTTCACAGATACGTAAACTAATAATGGCAAATACGGACTTTAAAAACCTCTTGTCTATTAACAAAAAAAATGCTTGGGATTCCTTTCGAATCGTCGTCTATGGATTCTTAGGAAACCATAAAAATGAAGATTATGAAAAACTATTGATGATTTATTAAAAATCATGGAATGGGTGTGAATATGTCACATACATTTTTTCCATTCACACTTGCACATTTTCCTTGAAAACTTGGCTAAAAGAAAACAAATTTTGGCAAAAGTATATAAACCGTGTAAACTAATGTAATCAATGTTTTTGCTTTATGAAGAACAAAAGTAGAACTTTTGTGACGAGTTTATAGGGTAGAGACAAGTCCGAAAAGTACTTATAGCAGACAGAAATTACATTATTGAATAAATACACATTTTCTGACAACTTTGGTTTGATAAGAACAGCATTTTTGAATAATTATAAAAAAGCAAAATTATCTGAACAAGAATTATGCATAAAACTTAGTTGTTGATTTAAGGATTAACGAATATATAAGATAATTGTTCAGTGCAGGGTAATTAATTCAAAATATAGCATAAACTTTCTTAAAACAAAGTATAAAGCTCCACTTTTAGACTCTTTTGAAATTCAATATGTACCTGATGATGACGTATTATGGTAAAAATGTTTGCATAATACTTACAGTATATTTTATAATAATTGTAATAATAATAATAACTGTGATTGTGATTTTGAAGTAATTATGTTGTAATTTTTAGTTACTCTAAAATACTGATGTTTCATAAAACGTTTCTCTAACAAACTTATAATAAAGTTTAGAAAACGAGACGTTTGCAGAAAGCTTTCTATATGATAATCGAATATAACTTCTTATTAAGTACCTAAGTTTAAATTTTTTTTTATTTGCATCTTTAATATCTTAAAATAAAAATTCTGCATTTTATTCAACATAGATGCATAAATTGTATGCCACTGAACTTTAGTCTTGACTTTAATATTACGTCATAAGCTATAAGTTCCTGAATTTAGCATGATCAACTTTTCGGAATTGTATTTATATATGATTTGTATAATCCATGCCAAATTCAAATATTGATATCGTAATAATTTTAAAGTTTTATAACATTTTCTGTGTTCGGTAATGGTTGGTAAAATTGACAGTGACATTATTTATAATTTAAAAGTCTGTGTCAATTTATATCACTTATAGAAGTGAAAATAGGTTTTAGAGATTGTGTTGCCTAAAGTTTGACGATGATAATATTTAATGTTACCAACCTTTCAAAATAAAATGTTCCGTATTGAAAAGAATGCCTTTATATCATTCAATTGTGTTTTATAGTAACTTTTCTATAAAAGCAAAATAGAAAATCGTACATTATTAAGCTGATAAATAAATAGCTAAAACGAAGTAAGAAATAACTTAAAAAAAGTAGTATTCGTATTATAAAAATCATATACAATTGTTATTAAATACAAATATTCGGTGCAATTTTCTAAAAAAAAAGCCTTAATTTTTAATAACCAAATTTGGTTGCTATATATAAGTTACAACAACTTTGCTTAGAAAATTGGAGTAAATATATCATTAAATAATATATTTACACATAATGGATGCATTATAATAATAGAAAATTAATAATGTTTACAATTCGTTAAAGTTAATTGGTAAAAATTAATAGTTATGTATGTATCAAGGGCATTATGACGATGTTTATGTCAGGGCAACCAACTTAAAAGGTCTAGAGGCGCTAAAACATCGAGTAATGCCAGTAATGCATACAACGCTTTATATTATACTGCATTTGAATTTGAGAAAATTTAAAATGTTTATAAATTTTGAATTTGATTTTGTTAAATTTCCTAGTTTGCGGTGACTTGTATATATAATTGCGTTATAATAAGCGGTCATTAAGATTTATACGCCCTAGGGTGTTATAGCATACTTATGCCCACATTGACAAACGTCCGTAAAAATTTTAACGAACCGTTTATTTAAACAAACCAATGGAACTTATTTGCTTGTATTACGAAATCATTTTCATTGGTTTGCAAATTTAAACGGCTCTTTAAATATTTTACGGAAGTTTGTGAATACGGGCATTAATATATTTCGTTTTCAAGGTATAAAAAACAAATAATGATTCAGTGTAATATAAAATTATTAAGTTGTTTTATTATATCTGTTATTGTTAAATTAAATCTATGTAACGTTTTTACGAGATGTTTGTATATAGTAAATATAATTATAATTACCAAATAACAAACAGTATTTCCTATATAACAAGTATTATTTCCATATAGCAATATTTTTTCTGTGTATAAAAAATATACACGGTGTAAAATATAAGATGAAAATCATCTAAAAATAGAGACTATAATATAAGTCCATATAATTTTTCCGATGTCTTTATCTGTTTATATCATCATTTAATTTAGTTGATGTATCACTAACATTAAATAATCTTTAATAATTATAAAACTGACTCATATTGTGTCAGAGCTTTTTAAAAGAAGTAAATTGGTACCGCGGTCTCCACCTTATCGAAGTCGGAGAACGAGAACAACGACAAAGCTGAAAATATGGAAGAACTGAGAAGACCGATAATTGTAATGAGTAATAAGCTCAAACAGGAAATAAAAGAAAATAATAGGGAATTGAGACGGAACAGAGAATAGATAGAAGGTATAAAAGCGGAGATGAGAAAATACAACAAAGAATTAAGAAAAAATGGCAAAGAGCTGGTAAGAATGAAAGAAAAAGTGCAAAGAAACAATGAAGAGGTGAAGAGTCTTAAAAGGGCAAAGGCATTGTCACACTGAAAGAAAGAAGCAAAAGATACGAGGCAGAGAAACAAGAAAATAACAGAGTTATTAAAGGATTGAATATTGGAAATGAGAATCTCAAGAAGGAAATGAATGAATTGTAATAGAACATTAAAATGATATAATTATGTGGTGTGAAACATGCCTTAAGTATGTTGCATTTTCTTATTGATATCCGGAGTCAATGGAATGTAATTTGCTTAATATGCGTCGCGTTACCTATTTCATTGCAGTTTAGTGACAACGACCAGTAAACTCCTGATCACAGTTATTAGTCGGGGTCAATAAATAGTGAAGATGTTATATTTTAGTTAGTTGTAAGTTGCAACTTGTTAAGTTTTACAAGCGGAAGCTATGTCCCCCAAAATATGTAACAGCTCATATTACCAGCCGAAAGAAATAAACATGTTTAGCAACCTTGCGCGTTTTAATACGACGAACCTGGACCACCAAAATTGTTAAAAATGGGAAATGACAATAATATTTTTGAATTTATAAGAATCAAAACAAAAACAAATTTTGTTGTTGTAAATGGATATGCACCCATGGAAGGGAATAGCAAAATCTAAAAAGAAGAAATTTATGAACTACTAGAATCAGTCTGCAAATCTGTATCCAAGCAAAGCACATACTGATTGTTGTAGGTGACTTAAACGCACAGATTGGTAAGGAAACCTATGTTAAATCAGTTGCAGAAGTACGCACAATACCCAAAAAAACAAATGATAATTGAGACAGTCAGTACAATCTGGCGGAGGCAATGAATATGGTTATTTTCAGTACAACTTATCCACATAAGAAAATACACAAAGTAGTGTGGGTGTGGACAGATGGAAGCAATAATGATAGAAATCAAATTGATTACGTCATGGTTTTTCGAAAAGGGGTGCAAATGCGAATTCAGACCATTATTAAGTTTGTAATAGTTAAAATCAAACAAAAGTTACTAAAATATAATCGTGGTGGAAAGAAAAACGAAAGAAGAGCTAAATAAAACGGCAAAAAGGAGAAATATGAGGAAATAGTAAACGAAGAAATAAACAAAAAGATGATAAGCGGCAACATAGAAAAGAATGGAATAATTAATCTACTAATGAGACTGAATGATTGTGCAAAGAAAGAACTTGGTTACAAGCAGAAGAAAGAACACCAAGAATAGTTCGACCAAGTATATGTATTGCAGTTAGCGACAAGAAAGCAGAAGTTGTTCTCATACAACAAAGCAAGCTTTCAAAACATTCAAATTTTATAAAAAGAGGATTTTTAACACGACAATATATAGTAAAACAAATCATCGTGAAATTCTATAAACACGATATAGCCTTGCACCTTCTTTTTGTGGATTTCCAGCAAGCTTACGATACGGTAAACAGACGAGAGTTATAGAGCATTATCAAATGTGGCACACCTCAGAAACTAATACGACTGATCAGAATGACACAGGAAAACACAACTATCCGCATTAGAATATAGGACAGGATCAACTGAAAAATTTGAAATAAACAGCGGAGTGAGGAAGGGCAATGCACTTTAATCAAACTCTAATGGACTGATAACAAACAAGGAAGGACAAATACTGTCATATGCGGATGATATCGTAAAAATGGCTAGATCAGTACAAAATTTAAGCGAACTATTTAAAGCAATCGGCAATCAGGAAAACAGCGTGCACGATGGGGCTAGAATTGAGTGAAGCCAAGACCAAATATATAAAATGTGAACGAAGTGGCCACATGAGGCGAAATTTAAACATCGATGAATATAAGATAGAGAGGTGGATAGCTTCAATTACTTTGGAATGCTAATAAACAAAAAAAGAGGAAGACAAGAGGATGTCAAAAGGGGAAACCGACAACTCGGCACTTGTCAACTCGGCACCGGACAACTCGGCACCGGATAACTCGGCACCAGACTACTCGGCACCGGTAAAACTCGGCACCGGATAACTCGGCACCGAGATAACTCGGCACCGGCAACTCGGCACCGTCAACTCGGCACCGAGATAACTCGGCACCGTGACAACTCGGCACCGTAAGAACTCTGCATTCCAATTTTTAATACCGTTTTCAGATAATATCTTAATCCGACACGGTTGGTAATTAAAGTTAAGTAAATAAGAGAGTTTTTACTCTTAGTTTTAATAAACGAATTATCGCAGTGAATAAATACAGAACTAAAATGAATCCCAATGAAATTTTATCTCAACGAGAAGTAGATAGATACAATCATGATGGTTACATATATGTTAAAGATAAACCGAGTATGGACGGTCTGAGATTTTTTTGGCGTTGTCAAAATAAGGATCATGGAAAAAATTTGATTGGCAATAGAACGTATTGTAATGGGCGCATATGGACAAACACAATTGACGGATCTTTTCATTCCTTACGAATCCCACATACGTGCAGTAATACCGGTAATGCCGTTCAAGTTGAAATTGCAAAAATTACCACAGCTGTTAAAAGAAAAGCTAAAGAAACAATGGAAAGCCCCCAAGAAATCAGAACTGGGGTTTCTCAAAATATTTCAGAAGCTGCTTTAGGACAATTACATTCGCGAGAAACGATGAGAAGACTTGCCAACAGGACTCGTGTTGATCAAAATGCAACACCTAATCCACAATCACGTGAAGAAATAGTTTTGCCCATTCAACATAGTCAATATGAAAGTCATCCTGGACAGTTTGAACTGTTCCTTTTGGGAGATTCTGGATTTGGCGATTCACAACGAATTTTGATATTTGGGCGAGAATACCATAAAACTTGGAGTGGACAAATGCGAGAGGTTTATATGGATGGTACGTTTTTGTTAACTCCTCCATTATTCAGCCAAATATTTGTCTTGCTTGTTCGTCGTGGTGAAGGTCGCGGATTTGTTTTTCCGGTTCTTTTTTGTCTGCTTCCGAACAAGTTACAAACAACCTACTCTAAACTTTTTGGAATGATTAAAGATATGTGGCCAGAATTTAATCCAGATGCCATTAATGTAGATTATGAGATTGGCATACATAATGCTCTGCGCGCTGAATTTCCGGATGTCAATATTAGAGGTTGCTTCTTTCATCTCGTTCAAAATCTTCGCAAACATCTTTCAGAAGTTCACCTTCTTGGTCGTTATAATACCGATTCTGATTAGGTATTAGCCTCGGTAGCTTTTGTTCCGGAAGATGGCATTGATACGGCACTTAACGTTCTGGAAGACTATCTGCCCCTAGAACTAGAACCAATAATTAGTTGGTTCACTAATACATATATTGGTAGACTGAGAAATAACGGAACGAGAGCCCCACCTCTGTTTCCCTACAGAGTGTGGTCGGTATATCAGCGTACGTTGCTTGGTGTTGATCGAACGAATAATTTTGCGGAAGCTTGTCATAAAAAGCTACAGCAAGGATATGGGGTAGCACATCCTCAGTTATTTAAATTTATCGATAATTTAATAAAACTACAAAAGACATTCGATGCCGATTACGAACGATTTGTCGCAGGGTATGAAGCACCACCAAAACGAAAACGCTACGAAGACGCAGATCTGCGTATCCTTAATAAAGTGACAAATTACGAGGAAGAAAATATGTTAGAGTATTTGCGCGGTTTGTCACATAATTACGTAATGGATTAATATCTACAAATACCCATCTTTTAAATTAAAAAAATTAATAAATGTAATTTTATAATAAATGTTTTTCAATAGCAACAAAATATATTAATATTTTATAAGAACTTATATATTTACAAGAAGATATTAATATAAAATATTTTTTATATTTTTTATTAAAAATTTGAATGCTGAGTTCTTACGGTGCCGAGTTGTCCCGGTGCCGAGTTATCTCGGTGCCGAGTTGATGGTGCCGAGTTGCCGATGCCAAGTTATCTCGGTGCCGAGTTGTCTCGATGCCGAGTTGACGGTGCCGAGTTATCCGGTGCCGAGTTGTCTCGGTGCCGAGTTTAAAAGTGCCGAGTTGTCGCGTACCGTGTCAAAAGAAAGATAAATGCTGGTCATAGAGGCCATTATGCAAATAAAACAATGTTAAAGAGCAAGGAAATAACAAGAAGTACCAACATAAAATTTTCGATTAAATTTTCGAACGCAGAGTTTTAAAGAACGTACTAGGTCCAAGAAAGGAATCCAACGAAGAGCAAAGAGCACTCATGAACCTTGAAATTGCAGGAATAATGAACGGTGAAGATATTGCCAAGTACTACACATATATTAAATCGCAGCGGTTGAGATGGTTGGACCACATCATAAGAGCAAACGACTCAACAGCTATCAAAATTACAATATAGAAGTTCGGTGAGAGTAGACTTCGGGGAAGGCTGAGAATTAGATGGTGGGATCAAGTGATGAATGACCCTAGAGTGATGTAGATTAATGATAGTGCTGAAAATACTGGCGATAGACAAAGATGGTGAAATATTGTTATGGAAGTTGTGAACCACCTAAAAGCCCGAAACAAATATACATTTAAACATAAAATGTCATTACGTGGACTAATCTACCCTATCAAACGAATTTGTAAATCCTGAAAACAGGATAGCAATATTCTACTTAGAATGTAAAAGCTGATAATAAAAATAAGAACAATTTTGATAAAAACCAGTTTTGACCGTTTGATAAAAAAATTATCAAAATATTGGAACAGTTGGAACAATACTGGAACCATGTGGGAACAAAATTACTTTTAGAGACTAATATGACTGTAAAATATAGATAATATACTATGAATGCCATAAGACTACCTAAGTTAAATAAATAAATTATAAATAATAATTAAAATCATTTTAATAGTACGAGTAATATATTAAAACCAAATTTACTTCAAACAAAATTAATTTTCTTTTATGATTTCCTTGGTAAAGAATGCAATTAATTTAACCAAAAATAATTGTAACAAAACTGAAACTTTTTTCTTAATTATTAATAACATACAAAATTGTTGAGTTAGAGGTCTATTAAACAATTTAATTGTCCGACGTTTCGAGTCTTTTTAAATTTGACCCTATTTAAAGGCTAAAAAATTATAATATTTAGTGGATAATTAAAACAAAATTTTAAATTCAATTTCTATTTTGTTTTATTTATCTAACAGTATAAAATTCTGAAAAAAACTGAAAAATTCATAATTTTTGAGCCGATGAATAAAATTAATCATATTAATGAAAAATTCATGGTATTGACGAAAAAATCATTGTATTGATGAGTTTTGTTCATCGACGCAAAAATGTAGAATTTTTCATCAACATAATGAGCCATTTATTTTAGTGTACCGTTAGATTTAAGCAAAATTAATTTTTGTTACAGCCCAATAGTTTATCTCTCACAATCGGTCTTGGATCAGCAATATCTAAAACTTTTCATTTTGGAGTTTTTAGAATTTTATAAAATGTTTATCAATAACAGATGCGAATTTAACTTTTAGTATCTACTGAACCTTTTAGTTTAAAATTGAATTTCAAATTTAATTTTACTTAAAATTTGTATTGTAAAATATACAATAACAATATTTTGGCCTTTGGTGTTAAACTTTACAAGTGCCATAAATAGTAAGTGGCACTTATTATTTTTATAATAATAATATTATTTAGATTGGATTACTTTGGATTCATGGAAAAACTAAACAAACAAAAATTTTGAAGCATTGGTGAAATTTTACAAAAACCTAGATTTGAATTTTTGTTTGCTTATCAATAAGCCAATAAACGATTTTTAGCAATTTCCACCAATTTAAAATCATTTGTATATCATCGTTTATAAAAGAAAATGTTTTTTCACACTCAATCTTAAACTATGGTATCATTTTTTACATTTAATCTACCTTTTACAATTAAGAACGATTCAATTTAAATTCAAAAATCGGTAAAAACAATTTTGAAAATTATCTGAGCTAACAATTTTGTGCCAGTCGGCACCTAATGTTAATTTTCTTTTATAAGACATGGTTAAGCGATTTGTTCTTTTGCGTTTTTCAGTTTGACTTACTTTTGAAAGAATATTCGGATAAGTATTAACTCAAGAGAAATATTGGCTAATGCAAATATAACTTTCCTGCTTGGGGTTCTTTTCTTTCTCAAGTCGAACTACCAAAGATATTTTTTATTTTTTTTTCAGATTTTTCTATTTTGAATTGAATTTAAAAAATCAAAACTTTTTTATAAATTGACGTAAAATAATGTTTAATGAATAAGATTTGTACAACCATTTTCATAGCAGTTTAAGATTACAATTTATTTTGATCAACAAAGAAGAATTGCGTTTTCGTAAGAATATTAAATTTCGTACTTACTTATTGTGGCTTTTATCAAGTATATTTATTTAGTGTTTCTTTACTAGGATAACAAATTAACGTTTATCCATTGACCGACATTAGTGTTTTATCTAATGACAATATTAGTTACACGCTATATTTGACGTGTCACTCACCGACTCTATAAAACAACGATTATCCTTAAAAATTTACCGAACAAAATTCTAAACTTTATAAAGAAGAAGGTAGGGATTATATTACACCAATTTATATAAATATAATACTACGTATAATTTTTTGAACCGGTCATTTTGTCGAGATTAAAAAAATTAATCTGGACGAAAATCGAATACTTGAATGGTATTGCAGATGCAACAAAATATTTCATATAAAATTAACCGAATAAAGAAAACTTGGTGAGTATCAAATACTTATTATTAAAAGTCGGAGATAAAAAAGAGGCAAATAATAACTAAGATATTTTATTGTCCTATTTACCTGATGTACTAAAGTTAAAATTTGAGAATATAATATGTAGAATAAATTTAGTTAAACAATTACAAATGATAATCTTTTTCAGTTAGGGGTTATAAAAGAAGTGGGTATAAAAAATTATGCAAATCTTATAATGATGTTTCTGCGTTTTCTGTATTCTATATTAAAACGAATTTTTTTTAAATAAAGCTGATACTAATTTAAATGAAGAGAAATATTCAAGAATTTTACCCAAGATGTACTTAAAAATAGTCGAACAATTTTTTATGTGAAAAATGTAAATTTTGCTTTTGTTAGGGTAAGTTTTACTTACGGTGGTGGTTGTGGGGTAGAAGAGTTAGTGAACAACGCTTGCTCTCTAGAGGCAGATGTGGAGGAGGAGGCAACTGAAACAATCGCAATCGATAGTCCTTCGCACTTAATCATATATGTGTTACATGCACACAAGCACTTTGTTTACATCTAATAATTTATAATACAAAAAATATAAAAAAGCTCTAGCCTTATTTGCACGTGCATACTAAAAAGCATTCAGGCAAGTTTATCTTATAAGATGAAATAAAAATTTAAAACTGCTTCCATAAAGACTGCAATTTACTACAAAGAATTTTGTTGTGCTTCTTTTAAAAGCAAAACCAACTTTTATTGTTGCATTTTTACAAACAATTATGAAAATATGCTAAGCTAATTTCTCTGTGGAACAGAATAATAAAACATTTTCTACTGCATTCTAATATTGAATGCATTTTGTTATTTAAATTATTCTTGTTATTTGTCTGATGACAGTGGTGTCATCCAAATTTTCAAGGAAAGTCGCTTATGCAAAATTCATAACTTGGACGAATTGAATATTTCATATTTGTTTTCTTACAAATACGATAACATCGAATTTTTAAATTTGTTTTGCTATTATAATATTTTTTTATTTGGGGTAGAACATCTCAATACTTCCAAATATAAAATAATAAATCCTGCATACGCTAAAAACGTTTTTGTAACAAGTGTAAGTATTGTTATAATTATATATTGTTATATAGTCATATACCTAGTTATATAATGCTATATAATTCTGTTTAAAAATTTACGTCAAAAATTGCTTCCTGATGAACAGATCGCAACTGCTTATATTTAGTTAATAACACATGGATTGTAATGTTTTTGTAAAGCATGTATTTATTATGGTGTAAAATATATTTTATTTAAATAAAATATTTACATCTTTTATGAACATATTATAAAATAATCAATGGATACATGATTAAGTAGTGCTACTCGATATTAACCATATTATATCAATATTTTAGAAAACCCGAAAAATGCACATAAACTTTTTGTAAGTGTAATTAACGCAAACGTTTTCTTCATATAGTTTTATTTAGGCAACTAGTTTATTGCTGTATGTGTAAACTACAGTTTTGCTATCGAAGAAATATTACAAAAAGCTAGTAAGTTAGAACCCAGAAGTGTCCAATCATTGAAAGAACTTAAGAACTCAATGAAAATTTAAATTATTTTATTATGTATCAAAGAAATGAGAAATGCTTATAATATGCTCTATTGTGTTTTATTATTTTGTCTGATGTTTGACGTAGAAGAATTCACAACATTTTGCAAACCTCAGCTTGTGGTTTGTAGATCGAAAAATGAAAATGTTTATTAAATACTTAGAAAATACTTATTTAAATTTACATAGGAAACACTCGGTATGTCTTACTTGTTCCTTTGGTCGTCTTAAGTATTGTTAACCCGTCGTTGGTTGGTGCGCTCACACGTTATTTTTATATCATTGTTAATTGCTCGATCAACTTAGAACGTCCAATCGTACATAGAAATATGAAAGTACGTTATTACCCTCTATTAAAAATTTAAATTAAATTTTGTATGTACTATTAATAATAACAATAATACAATGATTGTTGTGTATTAATGCTAGGCGTAGGTTCTGAAATATCACTATCAGACTCACAAAAATTGTTTTTCGAACTCCTCCTAACTACGAAATTAATTTATTGGCCAAGATGAATTGAAAAAGACAGAAACGGGGTACGTACGTCGGTGATAAAAGTATTGCGCAGTTAGTGCGACGTTCACTTTATCAATGCTGTCAACTTTATAAGACGATAACTATGCGAGAATGACAAATAGCGCTATAATTTATGTTTGCCAATATTTGTAGATATGCCATTTGAAGGTATTAATAGTATATCAGATTAATTCGACATCATTTATACGATTGACGTTCGTAATGTTATTTATGTAAGCGGCGCGCTCACATGTGTACCAACGACGGGTTAAAAATTATAATATGCATTTGAATTTAAATTAAGTATACCACTTTAATAATAATCATTATATTATAAAATTAATATTAACACAATTTCAGTTGGCAAATATTTCCAACATGATTTTTCGTATTAAACTGTAAATTAATTATCACTTAATTATACTTGGAAACGTAATGGATGTTTTGCACGTAGAATTTATTAGCAAGAAAAGCTCATTGTTTTCTGATGACTCTGCTATATGACGTTAACAATTTTGACATGATCAAGGGTACTTATCAAAGTTTTTGTAAATGACATGGTTTACCTAATCCCCTTTCATCTAGAGCATACTTCTAATCTCTGCAATAAATTAAAATTTGCTAATTCGGTAAATTTTTTCTTTAATTATGAAAATTATTATTAATGTCGAATTGACGATTTAAAAAGAATATTATACAATTTGGTAGATACAATAATGAAATCAAATGGCATTATAAAACGCAAAGTTATCTTAATTAATAATTTTATTATCAATATGTCCTTTCATATTATGTAAATACAAAAAACAATATAACATTTTTATATTTTTACAAATCAAAAACTGATAATTGTAAATGGTGAACTTTCTGTGTTACAAAAATATAATTTTTAGATAGAAGCACGTTTTAGCGATAGCAACCGATTACCAGTTTCAGCAGAAACATTGTTAAGCTCAGTCAAAAACAAGGCTAAATCGTCATCCATTATTAATAAAAAAAACTATAATTTAGAAGAGATATTGGATATTGTTATCATCCAATAAAGCTGCAATAACCCATTTTTTTTAAAACAAGAACGATATTGGTGAACCAATTGAAATTGCATAATATTAAATCAACCTTATACCTACAACTGCGCAAAAAAAATTATATAAAGAATTACAGAAAAACCAACGTTGTATTATTGCAAATTTATCAGACATTAAATATAATAATTAAAACGTACAAGTTTCGGATTTGACACTATTGATTTTCTAGTACGATAAAAATAAAGAATTCTAAAAATACTCTCTCTGAGAAATGAATACGAAGTTTGCGTTTCTGTAATTCTTCTTTTTACATTATAGAAGACTTCTACAATATTAAGTTCAAGTTGATGAAAATAATTTAAATATTAAGATTTGAATGTATTTAAACTTTCATGACTCGAACCTAATAATAAGCATCTAAAGGGTATAGCCGGGTTTATATGGGAAATCTGCCTTTGCGGCCTTTTCGACTTATACTTAGGGGATCGTTTTGGTATCAAATAAAAATAATTCAGCCAAATTTTCAGCTCTTTATCTTAAACGGTTCCCAAGTTTTTCAAGAAAACCTCTTTTTTTAATTTTTTTTTTTTTTAAATAGTAAAATTTAAAATTAATGGATGTTTATTTTTTTGCTAATTTTTAGGAGTAAAAGACATGAAAAAATACTGTGGTCATGATTATTAAACAAACAGCCGATTTTCGGCGAAAGAAATAAAATTTAAATCTTATTTTTAAACACCTTTCTGAAAAGTGTCACTCACCAAATTTTGTCAGATAATGTCTTTTATACTCCCTTATACTCATGAATTTTTTTGATTTTTTTGAATTGGTGGAACAATATGACAAAAATTAAAAAGTAATTATTTTCTGTAATTTTACATTTAAAGAAACTTATATATTTTTCACATTTCCGGGAGTAAAGTGGTCACTTTACTCGCACTTTTGCGGTAGTAAAGTACTATTTTTTTTTATCTAAAATTTTGCTTATATACATTGATTCCTACGACAAATTACTAGACGTTTAAGGTAAACGAGGTGGGGCACGTGGGGAAATTTTTTTTCTCGGTTTTTCGATATCTAGTGCCGTTTTCGAATTATTGTAAATTCAAAATCTCAAATTTAGCTATTAACCTATTTAATTTATCATTTGCAGCGAAATTGTGAAAAATAGTATATAGGGTGCCGAATGAGTTAGCCGAATATAAGAAATTTATTTATACAAATATCTGCTTTACTAATTATTTTAGAGAAAAAATTTAAAACACAAAAATAATGAAGAAACACAAACTATTAATGAGATTTAATGCTCATACGAATGAGCATTATTTTTCATCAAACTTTTACTTAAAAAGTCAAAAAATGCTTTTGAAATTGCTAGAAGTTTCATTTATCAGACTGGCCCTGTAAGTTTCCAAGGTAAGTATTTTTGAAAATAGAAATTAAATTGAATTTTTTATTACATGGCTAGTACGATAAATGAAAATTTTAACAATTTCAAAACCATTTTTTGATTTTTTAAGTAAAATGTAGATAGAACCCAATGCTCTTATCATTTGTAGTTTTACATATTAATTTCCTATGTTCGGCTAACTCATTCAGCACCCGGTATACACCTCGGGACTAATGTTCTTTTCATCCCGTTTGCGATTTTTGAACTCGGCTAACACCTAGTGCAAAAACCTTTGCACGCGGGATAAAAAGTAGTACCTTAGTCCCGTGATGTATAATATACTATTCTATGGTTAAAAAATAAATAAAAAATTTTTTTACCGAAAATTAATAATTACATTAATTAGAAAACATTTTTAATCGTTTTACTGCAAAGTGATTGCATAAAGACCATTAGAAATTATATAACTTTAAAATAGTTTGAAAAAATTTCTAAGTATTGAAAAGATTAACCTTACTCAGAGCAGGATTTACGATCTATTTTGTATGCAATTATTACATTTAATGTCAACAATTTATGACAATTTTGTTAAACAGTATCGATAATATACTTAATATAATAACTTTTCTGATTGAAATTTTTGTTTCTATTGTTTTAAAACTGAAAAATTATTCCCAATAATACGGAAAAATTATATATAAGTATAGGTACTAGTTATCTTTAAGAGTGAAGCATGGAAACAAGATTTTTTTAAAGTCTCTTTAATCATTTTTCACATACTATATTATTTTAAGCAGGATATGTCTTAATTTTCTATGATTAGAAAATTCTAGATTAGATTTCTATATTATTTTAAGCAGGATATGTCTTAATTTTCTATGGTTTTCTCTGTTTTTTCTCTGGTGAGGATATATTTTCAGTAAAAAACAATTTTACTCTTTTTAACCATAGAAAAAATAAAAGTTTGTTTAAATGCAAGATTACAGAAAAACATTACATTTTAATTTTTGTCATATTGTTGCACCACTTCAAAAAAATCGAAAAAATTCACGAGTATAAGAGAGTATAAAAGACATTTTCTGACAAAATTTGGTGAGTGACACTTTTCAGAGAGACGTTAAAAAATAAGATTTAAAATTTATTTCTTACGCCAAAAATCGGCTTTACGTTTAATAATCATGACCAAAGTATTTTTTCATGTCTTTTACTCCTAAGAATTAGCAAAAAAATCACCATCCATTAATTTTGAATTTTACTATTTAAAAAAAAATAAAATCAAAAAAAGAGGTTTCCTTGAAAAACTCGAGAACCTTTTAAGATAAAGAGCCGAAAATTTGGCTGAATTATTTTTATTTGATACCAAAACGATCCCCCAAGTACAATTCGAAAAAGCCGCAAGGGCAGATTTCCCATATAAACCCGGCTATACCCTTTCTAGAAACCAAACATCTGAATCAATTTGTTGTGCGAATGATTTTCTTTAAATTTAAATTAGCCTTAAAATTAAGTCGAGTTTTCAATTTTACTATTTCAAAGCTGTATATCAGGCGAATGTTTGAGCTCGAGCGCCACACTGTCTAGTACTAGTATTTTAACAAAGTACCTACCTAAGTATAGGTACCTAACCAGAAAATTTAAATTTTTTAAATTTATACTTGGATTGATTTTAGTTTGTTGAAAAATTTTATTGAATTACATTATACTGGGTGGTCGGTCTGTCTTACATTCGATAATAGCAAAATAATGTGATTATTTTATTCTGGCTTCTCATTTAAATACATTGATGATTTATATAAGATTATTTTGATATTACATAAACTTTACAAACTTTGGCAAATGGTTACTGTCGTGGTATGATTTTTTTCCCTCGTCGCATGACTAAGGTGGCAAATGTGTTTAACCCACAGCGCTTAAGCTTGTTAAGATGGTCCTGTCAACAAGGGCATCATAAATTATAGAAAAGAAGAATAAACCCATATAGAAAATAATTTGTTTTCATAAAAGCCATGAGAGAATTTCCTGCAAAAATTATAAAATGTATTTGCTGCAATAGTAGAATATTACGACAAAAAATATTCAACAAATAAAATTGAAACCATAAAAATGTTGGTAAATAATTTGGAAATTATTATAATAATTATATTATTTTGTATTAAACATTAAATTGAGTTTTTAGAAATAATCGAATTTGAAATATTGATTTTTCACGTAAAAGTCAGTGTTTTGCACATTCTGTTAAGGATATGTGCAGTTGCCTTCTAGGAGTGCAACAATTAATATCGTATTATAAATTTATTTTATATTGGATTTTGTTAAATTAACTTACAAAACAAAGATCCCATATTTTTGTTCTGAAAATTTCAAGTTGTAGCGCTTCAGTGATGATTTTGATGAGTGGAGAGATTCAAAGATCACGTCTTTCTAGATCCGTTAGTTTTAAGTCGGAATGGCTTATATATAACATAACAGAAACAGCCGATCAAATAATAGCTTTTTTACTGAAATGATCCAGTAAATTTTATGTTTATACTGCACTGTTAAACACTGAAGGTGTTTAATCCCAGACAACATTTTTCATACTTTTTTCATAATAATTATATAATATTATACAATTCTTATGAAAAAATTATGAAATATGTTGTCTGGGAATAGTCCATACTTACTTTATTTAAAAAATGCAATAAATGCAGTAACGGCGCCAGGGGTGGGCCAGGGTGGGTACTTGCCCACCCTGTTGATTAGAGTGCTCACCCAAGTGCCCACCTAAGTTTTTCAGGTGCTTATTTCAATAATGTATTTTTTTGAGTTTATTTATAAATTTTGTTTGCTCTTGCCCACCCCAAATATATTGGGCCCAATTTTTACCCACCCTTTTCAAAAATGCTGGCGCCGTCGCTGAATAAATGCACAGCTTATTCGAATCTCAGCTTCCACTTTATGTAACGAATGAATGTGACTTGCAATCTTTTAATTCAAGAAATCTTACTAGTTTTTGAATGAATATAAAATTTAATTTGAAGTAAGGAAACAATTGAATTACAATTATAAAATAAAATAGTTTTTACAGTCGTTGCCGATTAACGCACCAATTATTTTTAAATCGTATTTAATTTTCTGCAATAAACCGCGCGAACACTTAGAATGTTTAAAGTTTATGCAAACCTGTGCCCATATTCTTCCTTTACTCCTATCTGCTTCTTCAATGTAACCCCAATGGGTCCACTTAAACTGGTTGTGGGATTTCCTCCTTCCTCTTCACGTGAAATAAAAACTGCCTTGCCAGTTCCCAATAGTTTCTCTGCCACTGCTCCTTCCAAATTATTTATCCAAAAACAGAAACCACCTGGTTCTCGCCTTAAGTTGAATTTATTTTTGTTTGTTCTAAAGATTTATCTTTAAATTCACTTAATGTATGCCCTTATTTTTTAGAGCACACACACGCACAATCTCTCTCTTCGAGAGGCACGAGTTTTCCCGTCGGGGTTCAGTCGTAAACTAAATTATTTAGATTTGTTATCCTTATCAATCTGTTGCCCAGACAATTTATTTTTTTCTTGATACAATTTTTCAAATCAAGGCTCGTTATCTGACAACGCGATTGCTTTATTGTAATTCAACCCTCTGCATGCATGCTGCAGTCAAACATTCGATACCAAAACATTTCAAATTCTTTAATTTTCGCTTGTTTACTTAAATAAATAAATTCTTTTTCTTGATTGATTATTATTGATAACTCTCTGAATACAAGGTTTCCTTAAACTAAAGTTATTTTTTGTCTTTTAAATTAAACTTTTGATTAAATAAAACTTTACAACAGCCCGGGTTCGATTGCTGAATTTTTGTTATATAGTGAAAAATCGAAAATTCTTTTGTTGACTTCCAAAACCCTCTGCACAAATATACAGTGCCGTGGAAATTTCTCACGTCTGTTGGCTTCAAAGCCCAACTTGTTTCATCGCAATACTTTTTTACGCCATAAACTACCAAAATGTCAATAGAATAGTTTGAAATTGGTAGAGGCTCTTTGCATATTATTCCATATTATCGTTGACTGACAGAGTTATCAAGACACGCAGCCATATGGAAGAATTATAAATTCTATGTCCTTCTCACTCGAACGCACTCCGCGCACTATACTGTCCACACGTTCTAACGGAATGGATCGCGAGATTAATAATTGTTAATGAGGATTTACATTGAAAAATAGCGCCATCTAGTTGTCGTGACAATTTAGTATTGCATTAAAACATATATGGCTGCGTGTCTTAATAACTCTGTCAGTCAACGATATTATGCTACGATTTTTTCTATCAATTATTTTATTGGTTGTTGCAATTTTGTTTCTCATTTCAATCAATAAGAAATAATAAAAAAATAATTTATTACTAAACTGGTGCAATTTTCAAAATATTTTTAATACTAAAATAATAATAATAATTATGAAGGCGGTAGTTTTATGAAACTGTTCCTGTTCTAAATTGGTACTACATACATACATACTATTATATTATTCTACTGTATTACAAAAATAATAGTATTTTTCAAGTACAAACAACTTAAAAAAATTATAATTTAAAATTGAAAGTACTTACTGTGTTACTTATGGCAGTCATCCAATCACTAAAAAAGTATGGTACGAATGAATTGGTTTTGAATACACATATAAGTACTTAATTTTGTGGTAAAATGATATAATTATCGAATATTGAAATTACAGTTCAGAGAAGTTCCGTAAAAAACTTTTTAAGCATTCTGTAGCTTGTTAAAACATTACGAAACTTGTTAAAAAAAAATTACGTAACGATAAGGTTGGGAATTAGTTTAAATACACATGAGAGTAAAATAAATTCGGTAAAAGCGTTAATATCAGAAAAGATGTTGTGGAATCATACCAGTATCAAGAATTTTCCAATAAGTAAATATTCCATTAATATTACCTAACGCAGAATCGTTTATTAAAGTACTCTCTCGCTTATACCTATAGCGATTTCTAAAATGCTTGCTCTAATTTCAAAAGTAAGTTTCTCCCAAAAGATTAAGAAATGCGTTTTTTTTTCAAACTCCAACTTCTAAGAGATATTATGAGTTTTTAAAAAGAGACACCAAATAATTTTCTTTTTGCAGTATTTTGTGAATGTTTTTACCGACTTCGATGACATTTAGTATCAAGACATACCAGAGTAGCACACGTGTGTTTTAGTTAGTAATTTAGTAAAAGCCACCGAAAAATATCACTTATCATAAAAGCTTAGTTTCTTACGATAACTGTTTTAAGTAAAACTTTTTACAAACTTTTATATCATAATTCGATTCAGAATTTTTCATAAAAACTAGATATTTCTGGAATACCAACGTTTCCAGTAATACGTATTCTAATAGCTTTATTAAGAATACTTTTATTTAATTAAATTAATTTTTATAAAAACACAAGAGAAGTTAATAAGAAACAACTTACAAATGATTTAGTTTGCAAAAATATTTTCCTTAAAATTGAAATTGAAAAAAATTCATGTCTTTTTTTTGATGAGATACTTAATTCTAAAGTTAGTTTACGGTAGGTAGCATTTTATTTTTAAAATCTTTGTTAAAAATTTATAAACGATTTGATTTTTAAGCTGGAAAATCATATTTTTAACTTTCTCCAAATTAGTGGCACGATTGCATGCACCGTCTTGAAGTTTCTAAAATTCGAGACTTGAACAGGCAGATTTATCTAAAATTAAATCCGAGAAATGCTTGACCTTATCATTTATTCGCGCAAGCAATTGTTTTCGGCTTCCTTTAATTTGTATTTATCGGAAAAATCTTGTTGTAAGTAATTTTGATCGCTCGATATGCTTTGGGAGGTAATAGTAGGTGTGATGAAATTGAATAAATTAAAAATAATTATATTCTTAGATATAAATTTATTTGGGTACTTACTTGACTTCGGCAGACGATTGTGCCATTAACCAGTACACTTCATGTGGACAACGACAACCCACAACAAGAAGTTGTCCTATATTGCAATTACGAGGTATTTTTGGTGGACGTGGCACTTGTTTAGTCCATTCTCCGACTGCTAGTAAATCCGGGGCTTCACATATTCTTACACACCCTCTTGATCTACTTAAACCTTTGTCTGCATAAAAAGCTATCGATGAATCTTCGTAAAGTACCACCCATTCTTCGCTCCATCCTTTACAAAAAAATCCCCCTAAAAATAATTTTAATACTTAATTTTTGCACGACATAAAAAAATAATTTTGTATAAGAGTTTTTATTTTGGCAATAAACACGGTTATATTGCTTTATGTTCTATAATTTAGGTCAACAAGTATATGTATAGTAGCATAGAAGACCACACAATATATTTTTAACTGTTTCGAAAAATATTAGTCAGGGATATAGAAAGGATTTTCTGATGTAGTTTGAAAATACGATGTTTAAAAGTATATATAAAACATTGTTTCGACATAAATGAATTGTTTATTATGATATTTAATCAAAAGCAACTTTTTATTATAACACAACACAGTAAGTTGTATATTTTTACGAAAATGTGCTCGATTTATTTCTATATAAAAAAATTAAATAGGCACAATTCAATATTATTTCTTATTTCCCACAAGATACGAGAAATTTCATGCAAAGCTGTTTTAAATTGTTAATCACAAGAAATAGAGTGAATATAAAAAATTTGTCGAGTAAGCAGAAAACGAGAACATTTTCTGTTAAATTTTTAACATAGCATCATTTTGTTAATCAAAATTTCCAAATTAAATTGGGATCAAAAATATTTGTTATTGTAGATATGGATTTCTTCAAATCATCTTCGCAGCAACCAATAAAGCACAATAATGTAATTGGTCAGGTTAGAATCTGGTGATTTGTATCTTAAATTGAAGTATTCATCGCAATTTCAGTAATAATACAGTGCAGGAAGTAGGAATAACCTCACATATGTTTTTTTTTAAACTCAAAGTAATTATAATTTTAATTAATAATTTTCTCTACAATTCCCGAATAATGTATTTCAACTCTTCGATTGATTAAAACTATTGATATTTTGTAAACTTTCCTTTAAATAGTATTCCACATGTTTTCTTAAAGTTTAAATCAAAACTACAGGATGGCTAGTTTAATACGTTAATATTTTTTAATCTAAACTATCCCCTGATGGTCCAGAAGTATAATATATTGTTACAATATAGCTTTCTTCAAAAAAAATCTCTCATTTTCTTAAAATTTTACTTTTAACACTTCTATCTATATAGCACAGTGTAATTTAATATACCTCTATTTAAAAGCATTGCATTAAAAGCATTGCATGTCTCCTGAAATATTGCACCCATAAAATTTCACGCCACAAATCCGGGTTGTACAGCAGGCTATGAAATTGACTGAAACCAAGATGACTTACCTAGGGAATATAATTAATTTGCTTTCACTTGCTATTGGTCTTTAGATAACAGCATTCTATACAAGACCAGGATTTGAACCGCGGCTTCCCGCTTCCTATTCGTTCGGTGTTACGACATACTGCTGGTTATAATAATTACATCGGCATGATGTTAAATTATAATGTATATAAAAATATATCATTATGACCATTGAAATCCAGTTTCTGAACATAATTTTTATTTATACTAATTTATAATAATTTAAAAAAAAGACAAGTAAATTTAATGATTTCAAAATTTCTTCACTCAGAGAAAAAGGAATGATTAAATTAACCAGATTAAATTGTTAGTCTCCAATATTTGTAATTTAGTATATTTAAACCAAGATTAGTTTAATTCTAATGAATTACAATTGTTGATTTAATCAACCAGGAAGTGTTAATTATACTAGCCTAGCATAAAGGTTGATTTTACTACAAAAATTGGAAATTCAACATTTTATTGCTTGGTTTTACTAGTTTTCATTGTTTTGTAACACTTACATTGTTGTATACCAAAATAGGTAGTTAACATTCGACAAATATTGTCATTTTAATGATTTGTATTGGTCATTGGACATTTTATTTTGGTACATTTTACTATTTTTCAGTTTCAATGCAATTCAGTTACAAGTTACAACGGATTAATATTAAATTAAATGAAATATTTGGTATTCTAACATTTTAATAGTTCATTTTACCAAGCAATCTTGGTACTTTTCATCTGACTCAGTTTGTTTTAACATTTAAAACTGTTGGTCATCAGAAACTTGATAGATTTAATCTATGCTTTGGTTGCATTTTACTAATAACGTGCTCCTCTGCAAGTAAGGTAAAGGCCCATTTAAAAATTGCAACTAACAGTCATCTTAGATTCTCTTTGGAAGTTTTGTCTTAAAAGGTGTGGTTAATTTAATAATTTTATTATATTTTTTAAAAAATGGAAAATTTGAACCAAGTTTTTGACGTCCTATATTCCAGTGCCCCTAATATTTCCGAAATTAATTCGGATAATAACTTATTACTTGCGGACAGTGAATTGTTATTACAACTTCTAACGTCGTGGGGTTTTGAATACTTGTTGGAAGACTTTGTAGGTAAGTACCTAATTAAATAATTAACAATCAAGTAAGTGTCTTAAGTGTCAATGCTTGAAATAACAATATTAAATATTCAAAGTTTTCAAAAAGGTTAATCTTTTTGTTTACCTTATCATTATAACGATGTGCTTTTGTGCTACACCTAATAATTGAAAATACATTTTTAAATATTATTCAATTATCTTAAATTTGAACTGAATGTCAATTGCAGCTCAAGAAATTACTTTGGAGAGACTTAAATATATAACCGAAAAAGATCTTGATGAACTATTTCACGATAAGAAACTGGACATCAAAGTTGAATTCCGTCATTTTTTAACCAAGTGGCAATCAGAAAATGTAAGTTACAACGATAATTTATGTTTTTTAAATATGTTATATTACAAATAAAATTTTAAATAATGTCATATTATATTACAAATAAGCAGTAGAGTGATACTTAGATTTTTCTTTACAGAATATACCCCTTAACAGTGGCGTTACTGCACCTTCAAATTATACTCATTTATGGTTATTAAATGAAAAAGGAAATCTGGCTTCAACTTCGACTTCATCACTTGGTAGCACCAATTTGTCGTCCGAAGAAACTGAAGGAAGCAGTTCATTTGTGGGCATCAAAATTGTGTAGATTGTGTTAAAGATAATTTTAAAAAACAAAATATTTGTGACAAAAGCTATTATTCAAAATTAAATTTTGAAGCTGTTGAACTTATTGAAAATATCAATATTATAATATTTAACAATAATATTAAATATAAAGGTATACAATATGATATAGACTTTAACTTGTTATCTAAAGATTTACAATTATATCGAATTGAAGACATTTTTTTGGACAGTAAAAAAAATGTGTTCTTTGTATGTTTAAAATATTCTCTGGGCAAATTCTGTAACCATTTTCAATCTTATCAAGTGTTAGAATCTACTGAGAAGTATTTTGTATTTTCACCTTTGCATTTTAATTATTATTCTCCGATTCATACATATGTATACATTACCAAATAGCAAAAAATTTATTCGCCAAAAATATTATTAAGTGTTTCTTACTGTTAAGTAGAACTTAATGTTACTTGTATATATTTTACTTTTTTTTGTGTTTGATTTAGCTATATTTAAATAAAAAAATCGATAATTTAAGCTACTTTGTTTATTTTACCTTATTTTGCTAATATGAGTAGTTAAATAACAATAAATATTGTTCAGTGACCACGTAATGGTTATATACCTTAATAGTTGTTAATCAACAAATAAAGTAGTTCAAGAACCGAAAAATTAATAACTGAACAAATATTAATAGTAAACGACCCACTAAATTAGTTAACCAACCATTTTTGTTGGTACTTTAACATGTACTTGGGTAAGCTGACAGTTTGCATTTGTCCTGTAACAGTTAGCTTGGTTGAATTAATCGTGTAGGAACTAACCAATCTTTTAACAATTTTGTCTTGGTTATTGAAACCGAGTTTCTTGAATGGCTCGTTTTTATATCCTCTTTTTGGTTAATTTTACCAATCTTTTTCTTTGAGTGTTGTTCAAAATGATTGTTTAAAAAGCTTGAAATTATTTTGAATTGCGAATTTATGTTGTAAATCGCTATCCTAAATAGTTTTTTGCTCCTGAAGTTCAGATTTCTTTTATAAAATTTGGATCTTTGGACTAAATTACCCAGGGACTCAAGTACAACGTAGGAGAGTTTCAGATTAAACGATTGTCGAACTGTTGTGAAGTCGAAATTGAACATTTATCTCTACAGTCAGGAAGTTAAAAAATTTATTGCTTCAAAACTAGTTTTTCTAAATTTCAGTTTGTATAAGTAAATATTTGATGTTAAAGTCAATAATTCATCTCCTTGTATTTTTTAGGTATTCGTTGATCTAAATATTATTTTTTTATAATACAAAATTCAGGTTCTCATAATTTAGCTTCATCTTTTCGAATTGTTATACCTACTTCGTACTTATGTTTAAATAATTTTGTCAATATTTTCTCGTTGTTCCGATGAAAATTGTGATAAAATTTTATATATTTTTTTGTTTATTTACCTAAAAAAAATTTACTGCAATGTTGCAAAACCTATTGCAATGCTGTATTATTTCGTCAAAAAATATATTATAATATTAAATCATAGCGACATGACTTACTTTTCATATTTACGTTCCATAGAACCGATAGAATCAAATCTGCGTTTAATAAAGAATTTCTAGTATATGGTATGACGTTGAGATCAATAGAAAGCGTTAACAAAATTTGTTCTTCTCTGAGAGCCGAAGGTTTGGGAGTGCTTATTTCATTATATCATAAAATAGCTTCTACATAATTCTACACAAGTTACATAAATTCAACTTATCCGATATACACTCTAATGCTTATTAATTCTTGTGAATAGTGTTATTACCAAATTTAATTTCATTTATTTATTTAATATTATATCTTTGACACGATCAGTATATCTACTAGATTTGATCCATTACGAAGGTAATAATTAAATTAAAGACTTTATGCGATCGTCTTATTTGAAAATTAAAACATATTATATTTTATTATCTACAATAATTATCCGAAAAAATTTGTATATAGGACTAATTTGTGGAGACTTCAAAAATAAATTGTCACATTTATATCAACAGAAATTAAGATGGAAAATAATTATGTAAACACTTCTTGGTTTTCCCAGACAAACTCACATAAAATCGTACAGATTAATCATTTAATTTTTAACCAAGGAAATAAATCAGTATGGTTTTATTGTTTGAATATTTTGAATGCATTGGCAAATTTTCTTTTCTTTTTATTTAAAAATGCCATCGATAGTCAATTATCAATACTCGCTATGTTAAAAGTACATTATAAGCCATATTATAGTCAATTACTCGAATCTCTAAGTATATAATTAATTACTTAAAGGAATTTCATTTCAACTAAAAGCAATTTAAAGGCTCATACGCTTGATCCGTTCTCTTTACTATACCAAACTATTTCAGGTTTACTTTCAAGGGTAAAAAGCGTCGTTTCTGAAGAAACTTTAGTATACAATTTTCGAAATTCATATAATTGCTATCATTAAAACTTTGGTGTACAAACTACTTAGTAATTATTTTGAAAATTTTGAGTTCGTCAGTAACAATGTGATTGCAAAACGCAAAAATTTTAAATAAAATTGAAATAAGACAAAATGATATTGTATTTTTTTTTAATTTGCTAGGAAAGTACCTATAGAGATACAACATTAATAAAAAAGCTAATTAATTTTATTTATGCAGTTAAAATAAAGCTATTTAAAATACTTGACGTTTCTGAAGAGAAAATTTTATTCTGATCATTGAAGAAAATTTTATTGTAAAACAAACTTTACACCTGGAGGCACATAGAGCTGTAGTTCTAATATTAACATACCGTTTTCTACAAAATAAAATAAATAAGAAGAAACAAATCTACAAATAACTGCATTAAAGAGAAGTATAGATAAATTGATATACATCGCTGAAAGCTAAAAATACAATTGCAATCATATTATTTAATTTAACTTGCTCTATTGAAGTTTTATAGTTTCTATTTTCTCACAAGTTAAGATTTACATATTTAAAATTAGCTTTGAAATTTGAAAAAAATATTTGTTACGATTATAGTGAATGTTTGGGTTTTTTAAGTTTTATTTGCAAGAAACCATAACTAAAGGTTAGTTTGCCCAATTAATAGAAAAATATTTAAATCAAATTACATTTTTCAAACTATTTAATTAGGAACGTGTGCTTTTAATAAATTAGCAATAACGTTTTCCGCACTATTAAAGCTATACTACCCTTCATGACACCTAAATGATTCAAAGGAAGAGAAGCTCAGGGCCGTAAACTTTACATTACCCAATGTAATAAATGTTCAGAATAATCTATAAGAGGATAAATTATTTAATTTACAATTTATAAACTTTTATTTTCAATAGAGAAAGGCAAAAATAAATTGATGGTGAGCAGACAATTTGAATTTTCAATTAACTTAATTACTTTGTCAATAGCTATGTCTAGACTATATGCATATATAAAATTTAATTAGATAACTTTATATTGTTATACATGTATGTATGGATAAACAAATTTGAGTTGATCGACCAGAAGAAAGTTATACAATTTTCTTGCGAGGAATCGATCCACACCGACAGTAGTGTCGCGCAGTTTTTTTATACAATTTAAGTAGGTGCTATTACTTTAATCCAACTACTGGGAACTTCCCGATTTTATTTTCGAATCTTTATATATGTATATTATACAAAAAGAGGTAGTACCTATTCTGATAACATAATCAATTTTAAATTTATTTTGCTAAATTGTAAAATAATTATAATATATTATGTTGAGCATCACTAAAATTGTAATTAAAATGTTCTGAAAATAAAAAATATACTATAATCACAATTATTTTCGAAAGGTTTAATAAAAAACATCTTATTCGGAAATAGGAAAATTAATTTTCGGTTTGAGATTGAAAATATAATTTTTTAAAGTAAACTCGTATATCTGCAAATGCACGAATAGAACGCTATAATAAAGGTAAAGCAAACACGAACACTAAAGCGCAATATCCTGAATTTGGAGAGGTTTCAACATGGCAGAACCTATAAACAAGCTTTACATATTTTATTAAATTTTTGTCAATTTTCTACAAATATTAGTATCTATATAATTAATTCTATTGTGTAAATATTGTATCGTCACTTAACATACATATTTTGTTGACATCGACAGCTTTTATATTGACAGGCTAAAACTTATTTCCGTTTTGCTACATTATTTTTAATCTTCCCAACAGCAAAAAAGATTATTACGTCTATGATTTCATAAACAGTTTTGGTCATTGCTAAATTTTAACATTGCTTTTGAATACTAATCAGTTCATTTCAACCTCGTTGAACTGTTATTGCTATATGCTTAGTTATAGTTACGATTTTTACCTTTTTCTTTACTTAAACTAGTGTAAAAATAACAAATTTGGATTTGTCACACTACAAGTTTATAATTTGGATTGAATTAATAAACTGTAGAGGAATAAAAGTTTTGTACGTGTTTACGAACAAAGATAAGAAGTTTGGGGTTGTTAAAATTTTACTATTTTGTGGTCTGTAAAGTAGTATGAAGATTGGGCTCAAATGGAAGAACACTGAAGTTTAAACGATTAGTATTGATTTGACCAAACGAGATGAACGCATAAAAGATATTATCGCACGTGCGGCAGCGGTATGTAAATAAAATAAAGGTGTTAAATAGCAAAGGACACCGTAAAGGATTACGTTTTCTCAAAATTCGCAAACTTTTTTGTACAAACAGCCATAAATGTAACTATAATAAACTTTTTGTAGATTTTACAAAAAGATTAAAAATTTCCAAACATAACGTTATAATTAAGCAAATATCGATTGTATTAATTATTTTCTAACAATCACAGTGCCAAATTTTTCTTCTATCGCGAAGATATCCACCTTGTTCTCATGAAGAACATCAAATAAATATGCTTCATATTTAAGATATTTTCACCGGGACAAATTTATTGAATTTTGATTTGAATAGATTTTCCGAAATTAAAGGCCTAAAGAAAACAAATTTAATAAGTGTCCAAAAGTGTCCCTGTAAATATTTATCACATTGCAAAAGCTGTTCGGTAGAGAATTTTTTCTCACAAGTCAAGATTATACCCCTTTATCGACTGCTTCAAAATCCGGTTCTCCGATTGGACTTTCCATACACGGACACAATAATCGGTTGCTCTTAAACAGTTTTTAGTCTAATTTCTCTAACGTGGTGGTATTTTTTTAATGTTGGAAATTGATAATAATAAACAATAACAAACTAACAAAATGAATAAGAAAAGATTCGCTATTAACAATCTTAACCGTGCTTCGAATTTCAAGTTAAACTGTAGTCTTTATTAGTTTTAATCCGTAGATATTACTGATCTAAAATTGTTTGAAATACTTTCCAGAAGAATTACAATATTTAATATGTAGGGGTGAGGGGGGCTAGTTGTTACAGGGGCTAGTTGTTACAAATGCAATAACTTAATTCGCCTGCTGGTAACTGCACCATAATTACAACTGAATATTCCCCTATTCATGTACCATTAATGGATGAAATATAAAACTTTTTTAAACATGCAGTTCCCTGTAATAATGAAAATTCATTTTTCACGGACGAATGTATCAAACGTTTGTTTTTACTCTGAAGCGTATTACCGTGAAACGGGAAGTGATGTGTTCAAACTATTTATAGCATTTCAAAGCCGAAACATTACTCTTTAGTTTGTATTGGTAATTTTCTAAATAATTAAACTAATGCTTGCAAGGGCAACAACATAACTATTTTTGTGACATTGGGGCTAGTTGTTTCAGTGCTTGTGGGGCATGTTGTTACTGTAATAAATAATAGGTTGACGCAGCTGCTGTGTGTGTAAGCTTTGTTACTCTTTTACAATAATGGTCAGGTACCATTAGGAGCAGCTAATACTGATTTTTTTATTTTACCTCAAGAAATGCTGATTGGATTCAGTGCACTAGCTCTAAAATGTAAGCACATGTTTCTTGCGGCAGTGGTGACGATTTCTATATGTGTATTCATTGTATGTCGGATACTGATTAATTTGAAGCTATTAAAATACAAATATTGAACTTTATTGTGTTTGTACCTTATCTAACCCATCAGTAACAACTTGCCCCACCAGGTGTAATAACTTGCCCCACTTGCCCCGGTATGGGGCAAGTTGTTACACTTTGGATTACTTGAAGAAAACAATTGTACACCGGCAAACTTAACATTTTCTACTAATTAAAAATTACAGATGTACAAAGGACATTTTAGACTATAAGGTAGCTTTTTCAGAATTTTATTAAAGGATCTGTGCAAGCGTGAAAAAAATGATAAGTAAAAATTGTAACAACTAGCCCCCTCTCCTCTATTTTAAATTTGTAAATGTGTAATTTTACATTTTAATTATTTTTTAAATTTTTATAACGTAATATTCATTTATCTTGTTTCGCAAATATGTTTAATTCTAACCTGTAAAGTGATAATTAATGTCTTTTTTGGTTTTTTAAATAAAAATGTTCTACCTATTGTATTTCTTCACTTTACTGTTAAAATGCTATTATTTTAACGTTTTGCTTAGTTCTGTTAAATATATTATATTACTGATTTGCAATTAGGTATGGCGAGTTTATTACGAATGCAAAATGGCTTATCCGTAAATGAAATTATATCAATTTCAATTTCATTTCAAATAAAATTAATGGACCAAAGATAAATTTTAATGCATTGAAAATTTCTTGTTCATCTATTAGACCTTACTCAAAGCTACTTTTGTAAAATGTCACCGTTAGTAGCTTTAGTTGTGTTCAAAAAAGGAATGTATTTTAATATTTAATATCGGCGAATTCAAAATGTGACTTTTATTGAAAAGAATTTATATTTAAATTTTTAGCAGATATGATACTAAAATAATTACCTAATATATAATTATTGTCGATAGACAAAATTCAGAAGTTTTTCATTTAAATTCTAAATATTTTTTGATGAGTGAAATCGAAAATAAAGATATTGTAAAGTGCATTAAGTACTAAGTACAAAATTAAGATGGTTACGTTATATAATAAGGAAAAATACGAATAAACCGATATGATTTTGCCGGAACGAAAACCGAATGGTAACCTTACCAGAAAAAGACCTCTATAAGCCTATAAAGGGATATACGAAGTAAAACGAGATTTAGAAATTATGAACGTATATAGGGAACTGGAGAAAACAATGTGGGGATAGAAAAGAATGAAAGAAAGTAAAAAATTGTACAAGAAGTTTTATGAAAAAGTGACAATAAGAAGAAATATGAATAATCCACCTTAAAATTGATTGGAAACACGTCATAAAAGAGTTGGCTATATTTCACAAGGATGGAATGCCGTAGAAGAAATATAATTTTTTGATGCTCAATATATATACTGTTTCAAAATTTTCGATAAAAATAATTCTTCCATCTTTTGCAATCTTGAAACACTTTTGAGAACCAAACAAGGTTTTACGCAAAATCAATTGATGTATAGCGGTTCTAGAACAGTGAATTCGTGCAATATAAATCCCCATAAAACTAATTGTCTCGGTTAACCCAAAAGAAGAAAATATTTCTTAGCACATAATGAGGCAACAATAGTATTGGTCGGAAAATCTTTGGTCTAAAAAATGGTTTAAAACACATGGATCTCACTTATTAAAATTATTATATAGTCATCCCTCATATAATGCGGTTAATTCGTACCACATTATATAGAAATTACTTTATAACAAACCCGGCATTTGAACTCTAAATCACGTTTTAGGCCTAAATATACATGCTATTTAAAAAGCGTGCTTAACAGTTATTTAATATTTTTATATTTACTATCAATTTAATAATTAATTTTAGCGAACGCGTTCAGACATGGTTTTTCGAATACCATCTCCCCCCGGTCTAAAAGTAGCAAAATAAAAATCAAATGCCTTGCGATTTAGTAGCTGATGATTTATTAGTGGCACGCTTTTTAATAGAACCGTTGTATACACTTGCTACTAACAGGCACTTGCAACCTAATAGCATGCTTTCGTGCCACTAAGTAGTATCATTGTCTTATTCTATGATTTATTTGTACCGCCTTACATGGAAGCGGTTTACCATCTAATATGTAAACCGAATTGTAACAAACTTAAAATTAGTACAAACCATAGAAATACAACAGAAATCATAATTGGGAAATATGACAATTGCAGTTAGTATTCTTACGAAACGTTAGTTTAATTCATCATGGCGATGGCGTGGCGGCTTATTAGCAGGTGAAACAATGTATTTTGAACGTTGTATTTTGTCCAACTGTTGTGGTATTTGAATAAATGTCGTAATTGAATTATGGTAAAAATATAAGTGATAATGTAAACGGTATAATATAAGACCCATTAGAACGTCGAGCGTTTTTCGTTAAAATCTTGTCGTACAAAACCGCATTATATCGAAACCCCCTCATAATAAAAGGGAATTTTAAAAATTGTCATTTTGTCAAGTTCAATATTTGAACTCAAGATTTCATCTCTAATGCCCATAATTTGTTTACTTTCAGAATCCAAAAATGCTAGATTGCTAAAGCCGCTATTTCATTATATTAAACCATATTGCATATCGGATGCTTATTGCTAAAACAAAATAACTCCATTATGATAGTTTCGAGTAAAACTGTTTTTAAATGTTTTACTGTATGAGATATATCGAATTTGACATTTTTGAATGTTTTTGGACAACAAATCTACTTAGTGATATTAGAACTTCATATTTCCCAAGTTTCAACACTAACTATTTTCATATCGTTTATATGAAAACAAGATAAGCACAATAGAAGCTTTCTGAAAAACAAGGTTTAATAAGAGAATTGCTCTGATGGGTTATTATGCTTTAGTTGATTGTTTTACAATTTAGATATAATAAACATTGCATCATTTTGTTCTAAACAAGATAAGTGCACTTAACTTATTTTACCGTTACTGACGACGAACTATAGTTGGCATTAGTTAAAAATTAACTTATTAATACTCCTTTAACTTTTGACATAAAGTTTCCTGGTTTTGCCAGAATGTACCTTGCTCTAATTAAAATGCAATTATGTACATAAAATTGAGTTATCTTATTTTGTCAATAAGCCTACGATATCCTATTATAGTTATAGTTGGAGTATTTATATCATTTGCGCAATTATTTTAATATTACATTTTGTTTTGGATCGTTTGGATATTTTGCTGTTCATAACGATGTGACCTTTGCCTTGACATTACTTTTTATTCATAATAGGTACTATATGGAATGCCATCTAAATTCCATAAGAACTTTAGAAATATATTCAAGAAAGCTTGTTATTATGAGCAATAAACAGCCCTTCAATTTTGTAGCATTATATTAGTTTGATGAAAATTTACAAAGAAATGCAAAACCACTTAATTTCTTTATCAAATACTTCTAATTATTATTAATAACAATTGTACAAAAACTGTGCAAAGTTTGGAAAATTATCTAATTAGTCTTGAACCGATTTTCCTTAAGATAAGCTAAACTAAAATCAATTAATTTTAGTTGCATATCTCTAATTACATTAAATTACCTGCTAATGATGTATTGTGCGGAATTTATTGGTAACTAAATTGAAAACTGATTTTGATGTTTTAGATTAATAACTGATTTTATTAAATGAGTCATCTTTAAAATTATAATTTGCTTAAAGTGTCTGCATTGTTGAAGACATAATCAAATTTTGATATAACGTTGATCAATATTAACGCTGGATTTAAGTTTAATAACATTTTGTATACCGCATTATATAACACAAAATGACAAGTTCAATTGTTTGTGAAAATGTGCTTTGTTTAATACTAAGGGAAAATCTATATATAAAGACTCGACTTAACTCCTAATATTTGAAGCTTAAAAAATAAATTAGATATTGAAAACGATCAATGAAGCGAAATTAACGTCTTTTATTAATTTTTTAATGAAAATTTACAAAACACGAAAAACATCGGTTTAGCGCTATTTCAGTAACATTTGCAAATTAATAATAACATTTGGTTTATGCACGAAGCCGTTAAGCTTCGTGTAGGTTTATGCATGGTGGAGCGTTTTGTTGCATATTCAAGACAAGAAATAAAATTATAAGTTACATTATTGTATATACAAAAGGTATAGTCGGGTAAGATTTGAGGAGACATGCAGGTAGAATAGTAAGAGTGTGAACCCTTTTCTTTTAAATTAAAAATAAAATTTTAATTCATTAAAAAACAAAATATTAATTTATTTTTGTTTTTCATATTTATTTTAATTTATTTTTCATATTTAATAAGTTTACTTTCTTTAGAGTAATCTCGAAACCATCGGTAGTACAGTAAAAATTTACAGTAGATGTGATGACTAAAATTAAAAATTAAAAATTTGCCAATAATTATTTACATGAAGATTATTTACATACAAAACAAATTCAAAATTACAAAAATCAAAATTCAAAATTACAAAATACAATTTCAAATTTAAAAAAAGAAAAGAATTTTGTAACACGAAAGTATGTATGTTATAGGTTGAGAATGCTGCTAACGATACCTCACATTTCTTTTTGGATATGTATTTCAAAAAAGTCTCCCTTACCTTGCGATAGCGGTTAAAAAATTATTATCTCAATGTAAATATTAATCTTTCACTTCTCAACCTTTATTATTGGGGTAGTAATAAACAATTCGTCTTCTTCGATCTTAGTAGGAGATCACCCGGCCGAAGCCAAGATGACGTTCAACGGAATTTTAAGTAATGGGGTGGTTTCCCGTTGCCTTCTCTGTAGCCCAAATATCTATCTTGGACTTTAGATTACAGTAGTGTATACAATACGACCAGGATTTGAACCGCGGTTACCCACATCTCAGACGGCCAGTATAGGATTCGATTGATTTATGCCATACTGCTGGTTAAGCAATACTTTTTTTTCATTTTCAACCCATAATTTTTTTTCTAGTAGTTTTATGAAAATATTATGAAAATTAAGAAAAACTGTGGCTTTGTGTCTTACTAAAAAAAATATTTTTAGATATTATTTAACTAGAATCTAGTTACTAGATTGATTAGATCATTAGGCGCATATCAGGAGTTTTGTTTGACAACATTATTTGTTCGACTAACATTTGTTCGACTAACATTTGTTCGACAGTAAGTATTCGTATAATGGTAATTAATTCATGACATTTTTATTAAAAAATTAATATTAGATAATTTTAATAACGATTAAATTTAAACAATGCACTACTCTTGTTGTGGCTTGCTTAATTATCGGACTCGATCAGTTCTGCTCGTCCGTCAATCCTACAGATTTACCGCAAAAAATTCAACATTTATTCTTCTAATAAATCAATAATTGCGAGTTTGATTATTCTTAATTTGATAAAACTATTTATAATAGTATATGTTTGTTTCAATAAGAATTAGTAAAATCGGTATCGATAATTTTCAAAACTCACAATTTTTTAAATACCAAAAATACAATTATTTTGACCGCTTTTTCAATGTTAGAAAAAGTTAACTTAAGGTTTTATCATTTTGAAAATCATCCAAATTGAAATTGAAATATAATATAATTTTCGGTCGTGTATTCGGTAATTAGAGCTTTATACTTCGCGGGTTGAATCTATGAAGAAGATTATGGCAAAGATATAGATTAGGTATAAAAACAAAAATCCACCATTTACTTCTAATAAGTCAATAACTTTTCTATTCAACCTTCCAAGAAGTATATTGCTCTAATTCCCGAATTAAAACTTAGCTTTTAAAAAAATAAATATATATGTATATAATATTAACAGAATTACAATACATTGCAATACAATACAACACGAAATACTACAATACAAAACAAAATAAATCAATACACTACAATAGTATAAACATTCTTAATAATTATTATTCAGTCTTTTCTGATAAATATTTTGTTGATTTTGTCTGATGTAATTTTGTGAAAACTCCAAAAAAATCTGATTTTTAATATTATTTCAATCTTAAATTAAATTCTTTTGAAAATTACAGCTTTAAATTAGTTTTTAACGCCTATATCGTATGTAAAAAGCTACCAAATTAATTTTTTTCTGAATTTTTGAAACCACTTGATGTCGGTTCAATATTAACCGATATTAAACGGCTAATACCATTTGGTATTAAGATTGATATCGCTCTTTTTACGTTGAACACCAATAAAGTATACTGCTAGCTAACTTTTTAAAGTTGGTAACTCTCGCAGATTCTTTGAATTCGTGCTGTCAGTGTGCACGTTGGCGTATGTTTGTGATGTAGTTCTATTTAAAATTAGGCTCAATTATATTAAATGGCCCCTGTTACAGAAATATTAGAATATTCAAACTTCGGAATGTCTGGTTCTTTTAATATATTGCAGAGCGTGATTTGAGATTAACATATATTTTAGAAAATTAAATCTACTTACTTCTATAACGAAGGAGATAACCGCCTTTGACCTGTTTGGTGGATAAATCTAAAACAAGAACAATATTGAACGAATTAGAATTTATTTTAAAGCATTTAGGACGGATCCTACCTGGCAAAAAAAATCGTTTAAGCTAAATTTGTATTAATCACCGTGGCAATATGCACATATTAAATTTATCCTGAATTAATTCAAACTTAGCTAAAACTCGTTTTGTTTTTGCTTGGTGGGATCGGCCCTTAGAAGATTAGAACAATACTTGTTTTATTAAATGTTAATAAAATAATAAGAATTAAATCGTTGAAATATTTTCAACTTCTTGAGAAAAATCGACATTGTTATTTTAAAAGTTTTAATTTTGTTTTAATTACTTTTTCAGTCAACTCCCCCACACAAACTTTTCTACGTAAAGTTAACTTCAAAATATTTAAGTTTTGTTACTACATTGAAAACATTCAAATATTGTTTTATGTATAGTTTACGATATTGCTTAATATAAATTATTCAAATTGTGTAAAATCCTAAAAATATTTAGAAAGTTTTAAATCATGTATCGATGATAATATTAAATTCCTGAAAATCGAGTCGTTATGCAAACGCAATTATTTTTTCGATTCAGTAAACTTTCTTTCTTTAAGGCTTTAAAAGCATTTGGTAGTCTTATTTTCATAATCTTAATTTAAATTTATATCAGATTTTCATATCTACGCTTTAGTTGGACCACGTTACTTTGCACCTTGCTTTAATAAAGCAGAGATAGGGTAAGAGAAGTGCTTTTTTGAATTAGAGCTTCGAGCAACGAGTTTGCGTTGTTTAGTATTGTAACACTCAAAAGCGCTTAGAATTGGCTGGTGCTGAGTAAGCTCTTACATAACTGCCGATTTAAAATTTAACTTTAAATCGAATCAAAAGCCTAAGTAAGCAGTATAGCAATTTTTTAACTGAAAAGTGACAATCTCTATCCATTGTTCAAAACAATTTTTAAGAACGATAAAAAATTTTCGATTATGTGTTGTAAAAACTGAAAATCTTTCAGCTTGATATATTATTATGGAAACGACACCATGATTTAAGACGGAAGTAAATTTACGTGACAGCCTTTTTTTACAAAATCTGTTACCCGATACTTCTTTTATCTAACAAAGTGATCATTCCAAATCGTTTAACGGCGTTAAAACGAATTGAGAACAATTCATTAAAATGCAAATTAATTTTTTTAATTCAAAAGTTATCTACCATACAGATTTGAATTCAATTAATTGCAAAATATACATTTTAGATTATTAAAATTAAGAATAAATTTTCTATAAAATGAGAAAATCTAGATACGTAACATTAGGTGTGTTATTATACGTAGTTTACTCGTCCAATCATTGATAGCATGTTGACCATTTCAGTTTATACTAATAAAATACATATTAAATATATAAATCTTAACTTATGAGAATACATAATATTAAAAACTTTAATATAAATAAATTTCTTACGAAAGCGATAACCGTCGCTGAAAGCTGAAATATAATTTTTATTATATTTTTTGATTTAACTTGTTATATTGAAGATTTTAATGTTAATAAAATATTGATAGCGGTATTGCTGTGTTATACTACCAACTCTCGTAAGGATTCTATATAATCACTGCGCAAAATAAAAAAATTGTATACCTACTCTATTAGTGTTTTTATTTTGTAAATAAAAGTAATAATATCTACTTCAAATTATATTTTTTAATTGAAAATTTATTCAATAAGTAATTGAATTTTTATACGTGTTCCTTCTTGGCCATTTCTAAATAAACAATCAAACGTGCTGCAGTTTAAATCTCGAAGATTGAAATTTAATTTACATAAAATGAAAATTATATTTGAAACTGATTTTCTTACTTTATATTTATTACTTAAAAATAATACAATTAAAATGGAATGGAAATAAAATATTATGAACTTATCAGATTAATTTTCACAAAACATACTACTGCTTGTTTCTATTTAAATTACGTAGAAAATTATTTTTAATTTTTTTTACAAAAGAAACTACACAATCCTATACTGCCGTCCTAAGCTAGAGAGCAGTATCTCCATTTCTTAAAAATTGTATTTATATCACTTTTGAGGATTATTACAACAATATCTGTGATCTTGCAATTCTAAAAACTAGTAAGTCTAATAGTTATATGCAATAATTAATGGTCTTACTGCTTTTTAGTGTTGCAGGATCACAGATATTGTTGTAATAATCCTCAAAAGCGATATAAATAAAATTTTTAAGTAATGGAGATACTACTTTCTAGCTTAGGACGGCAGTATATGTAAACGGCAGTTTTGAATGATCAACTGCAGGCATAATATAATATTCCAGCGGTACTACTGCTAGTTATTAAAGTGCATTCAGAGTGCGGGCATTGGATTTCATTCAGCTTCGAGAACAATCATATTATGGTTATCGATCAAAGTATTGCTTTTTTCTCAACTCTTTTCTACAAAATGTATACAGTCCGTATAATAGTAACTAATCGCAAATTGTACCTATATTGTAAGTTAAGAAAGTTTCATTATACAAATACAAAATAAATAATAATAATAATAAATATTTATCTATAAGTAAATGTATTAAAAATGAAATTAAAAGCACTTAAACTAAACTACTTTATAAACATTTTGGAATCTGACTGGAATGAAAATGCTCGATTCTGTCAACACAGGACCTGCAGCTCGATGTTATAAGTGTACAAGTCCATGTGGAGGTCTTGACGGAACTTAGTATTGGAAAGAAAAGTAATGTCGAAACTCCAGTTTTGTTTTTAAGTCACATCAATGCTTGGTATCAAAAGCTTAAAAAATCTTTTTCAATCTTTAAAAATAATCTTATTAAAGCTATTTATAACAGAAACAGATTTTAAGAACTTATTTCTAAAATTAGATACTCGTACACTGAAACATTTTCTACTAAAATAAATAAAAATAAATAAATAAAACAATTTAGAAAGTACTTAAATAAAAAAAATTTTATTTGGTAGGTAAACATTATTATAAATTATGTATGCAAAAATTGCTTTTGCGTTTACTTCGTTTTGGATTGTTTTCCTTTTATTTCACACTTTCTTCTCTTAGTTATAAGATAAAATTTAAAATAAAATAAAAAAAGCGTAAGTTTTAGGCGTACATGATGTTAGGCGTAAAATACCTTAATCGTAAAATTCTTCAGGCGTAGTTGTTTTAGGCATAATGACGTGATACCACCAAAAACAACAAGTTCTCTTTTGAAAAAAAGCAGATACTATCTACTGCACAACTACTGCTGTACTACTACCTGATACTACTGTACAACAGAAAGAATTATACAGTTACAACCAAAAGTGATTGTTCGATATATGCAAACCGAAGTAGTCTAAGATACGAAGTAAGGTCATCCTGCATCCATCTGCTTACCGGACGAAAAGTAATTTTTATCAAACATAATATGGTAAAAAATATATCGCGAATGGGTTGCCTAATGAAATATGGTCATAACCATCCTTAATTAAAAATACTGTAATCAATTTTTTTTCAATATTGCACCGACTTGCTTACCAAACGAATTTAACATTAATCGGAAGTATAAAGCATAAGGAACATGCAAAAATTAGATTGCCTAACTTTTTTTTGAATCATATGAATCATATGATTCATCATATGATATGATTCTCTTGCCATCTTCCAATTGATCGACTAAAATTTCAAACATGCTATACGACTGCCGAACTCTACATTAAGAACTACAATTGGTTTCCTATGTCATCGACATTAGAATAATTCTTTTGCCAATTGTCGAGAAAGCTTCCGAATCTCGAAAGAAATATTATAAAACTTACAGATTGTCTCACCGCAGAACTTTTAATCGCCAAGCAAACATAGAATTTTTTAGAAATATGAACACATTTTGTGCAGCTTTCATGATAGTTCTCTTCGCAAATTATGTACCTGAAAATTACACAATTGGGTTGTTTACCCGCTTAAAGTTGCTAATTCTAACGTGATATTTATTAACACAATATTGGGATTAGCGTCAATCTAGACACAAATTGTGCTAAAATATTGAACAATTATGTAACTTTTAAGCACTTTGTTGTTTGGTGTTTCATTAGGTATATACTTCATGTGAAATATCATAAAGTTCAGCACTGATGACCTAAAAACGTTTATGATGACATTTGTCAACATCAGTCGCAGTTGAGTCGGGCAAAAAGGGTTCTGTCTCCTTGCTTCCTTGTTAATTTCAAGCGTCTGGGGAGGGGGGGGGGGCACGTGCCTCCGTGCCCACCCCCTAAATCCGCCTATGATCAGTCGCAACTACGAAGTAAACATATTCTTAATTTACGTTCCAAAAGCCTACTGTATCGAAAAACCGTCACAAAATACAAGTTTCGCTAAAAAGTGTATTGTCGACCATGCACTGTCAAGAATTCTGTGTCCGATTTCGCTCATAGCAACAAAAAGTAACCACTTCACAAGAGGACAAGTATATATTGGTTACTAGTAAAAGAAATAGATCTTTAACAGCTTCAGAAATTCGTGCAAATGTTAATAGAAGCTGATCAAAATCTAGGATGTCTCAGAACAGTCAGAAGAAATTTAAAAAGTGCTGATTTAAAAGGTTGTGTTGCTATAAAAACAGAGGCGTATTAACCATGTGTGACGCCACAGCCCTTTAATATTTTGGGCCCCTATCCTCGTTTTTCCAGTTGACCTTTTTTTAATTAGAAAAAGTTATGAAGAAAATAAAACTTAAATTTAAATTTATTTATTTTTAAATTTTACGTTTTCTGAAATTTTGCTCTATAAGTCCGGGCTTTATGGGTATTTTAATCAAAAGAATATAAAAAAAATGTTTAGAGAAGGCCTTACAGTATCCATGTCAGGAAACGCCAGATTTGTGTAGTGCGCGCGCTCCCCGAACTTATGGGGATGAAAATGCCAGCCGCGATATGTTCAGTTGAAGTGCAACTAAGTTCGAAGGTCGTTTGTCAAAATTTGCCCATTGCCAACAGCAGAGGAAGGTTCAAGTGATCTTGGAAGAAGCTCTCAGTGCATCATTCCAAGGCCGGGGGCATGTCAGGAAACGCCAGATTTGTGTAGTGCGCGCGCTCCCCGAACTTATGGGGATGAAAATGCCAGCCGCGATATGTTCAGTTGCACTTCTTCGATGAAAGGTTCAAGTTATAAAACTAGCCAATTCGAATGAAAAGTTGTATAAAATGTTAAATGTTAAGTCAAGTTATTGTGTAGCCACTTTTAGAATTAAATAATTAAAAAGGGCAAGCTTTTCTTTTAATTTAACAAAAAGTCTGACGACAATACAGAGCAAGAGTTTTTCAAATAATTACATGGTCCTTCGAAAACCGAATACATAATCGAAGAAAACGCAAGCAGGAAATCTGCTCGTAGCGAACGTTCAACAAATCCAACAGGACAACTCTACCCATAGCGAATACACGCAGGTGGAAATTGCAGCTGCCGATCGAGTGAACCAAAAGATAAGTGATTCTTTTCATAAAATTCCTAATTTATATCCTATTTAGCACATTGTTATTTTGTAAATTCTTTAAAATGCAAGACGAGATTAGAACACGAGCAACTTTAAAGTCAAAGATGACATTATTTTCGAGATTTTTATTGCGTATACAGGAACAACCCTCAATTTCCGAAATAGATTTAATCCAGATTAGTGATCGGTTAAACAAATTCGAACGGGTGTTAGACGAGTACGAGGAAATACAAAATTTAATTGATTCCATAGCGGTAAATTTGGAAGTGGAAATCGAAGAGAGAGAAAGTTTCGATAATGCGTATTACAAACAATTAGCAATCGCAAAGAAAATTCTCAATGACAATAATGAAAATAAAGCCGATGCAACATCTCGGTGTTCCGATGCCTTAAGTGAAACCGGAACAAGCGGGAATATTAGTCAAAGTTCAAATCAATCAATAAAACTCCCGACGATTGAAATTCCCAAGTTTAGCGGAAAGTATCTGGAGTGGCTAGAATTTAGGGACACCTACGTGTCCCTCTGATTCATAATAATAATAACATAAATGAAGTTCAAAAATTTCACTATTTACGGTCTACCTTGCAAGGGTGCGCGCGTGATGTAAACAAGTCGATACAATTAACCGAAAAAAACTATCAATCTGCTTGGCAAGCTCTAATAGATCGCTTTGATAACCACCGACTTTTGATTCACGGTCACATAAAAGCATTGTTCTCAATAGAACCTTTAATCAAAGAAAGTGGAGAAGGGTTATTAAAAATGATTGAAACGGTAAATGAAAATCTTCGCGCTTTAGAAAAATTATAGGGCAACCTAATAAGTGGGACGCACTTATTATATACATTGTCGCGTCAAAAGTTGATCATTTTACTGAGCAAAAGTGGGAGGGTTACAAAACAAATAACGAAGCTGCGACATTGGATAATTTGAGAGTTTTTATTAAATCTAGAGCGGATTTGTTAGAAATATCGCGCGTAAATCATCCCGAAAAATTAAAGTACAAACAAAATACTACCAGGGGGCGTTTATCGGTAGAAAATAAAGACGTTGTACCAAAGTGTAAAATTTGCAACAATGCACATTACATTCAAAATTGCGAGGAGTTTTTAAAGCTCGCTCCAAATGAGCGATCTGAAAGAGCAATGAGTAAAAAGCTTTGTTTAAATTGCTTAAAGGGTGGACATTATAGTAACGTGTGTCGAAGAAGTGCTTGTAAAAAATGCTCTGCAAAGCATCACACACTTCTACACTTCGAAGTCCAACTTGCTAAAGCGCAAACAAGCGATAATACGGTTACAACGGCTGTAAATAACGTTACTTTAACGGCGTATACGTCTTGCGCTTATGTATTACTATCCACTGTATTGCTTCAAGTTTCAGACAAAAACAAGGTTGTATATACTATTCGGGCCTTACTTGATTCCGGGTCTCAAGCAAGTTATATAACCGAAAAATTATGTAAACGATTAGAATTAGAAACTGAAAGTACTGATTTAACGATTTTAGGATTAAACACTAGTAGTTCTAACGTAAATTTAAGATGTGAATTGCAAGTAAAATCTATACACAGTAAGTTTGCTACCAATATATCCTGTTTTATCTTACCGAAGATAACGGAAAGTCTACCGAGCACGCAATTCAAAGGGTCAGATTTCTATATACCGAAACATTTAAAATTGGCGGATCCTACCTTTTACAAGTCCAATGAAATCGATATGCTAATTGGGGGTGACTTATTTTGGAGCGTTATTTGCATTGGGCAAATTGCATTAGGGGTCAATAAACCAGTTTTGCAAAAAACCAAATTTGGCTGGATCTTGTCGGGACCCGTTGGTAAAAATACAAAAAAAACGACTATTTGTAATTTCAGTCAGAATTGCACGGTGCAAGAACAGTTATGTAAATTTTGGGAAATGGAGGAGTGTTCATCAGTAAAACCTTTCTCTCAAGACGAGATAGCTTGCGAAAAACATTTTTGTGAAAACACCAGACGCGCTGCGGATGGAAGGTTTATCGTTGCTCTACCATTGAAAGAAAGAGTCGATAAGTTGGGCGAGTCTTACAAGCGTGCGGAACAACGGTTTTTATCTTTAGAACGAAAATTAGAGAAAAGGCCTGAATTTAAAAAGCTTTATGTCGACTTTATAAACGAATACGAGTTGTTAGGGCACATGAGAAAGGTAAAAAACCGCAATGAAAATGAAATCGCGTATCATTTGCCACAACATGGAGTGCTCCGCGAGAGCAGCCTTACGACTAAATTAAGAGTTGTTTTCGACGCTTCAGCGCCAACTGACACAAGCGTCTCGTTAAATAATTTGCAGTTGGCTGGTCCAACCATACAAAACAATCTCATTCAGTACTGTTAAGGTTCAGAATGCATCCTTTTGTAGTGTCTGGCGATATAGCCAAGATGTATAGTCAAGTTGAAATAAAGTCAGAACAGCAACGTCTTCAGCGCATTTTATGGCGAAAATCTTCCGATGAACCCATCGAAGTATATGAATTACTGACGGTTACATACGGAACTACAGCCGCGTCTTTTCTCGCCATAAGATGTCTCTTTCAACTAGCTGAGGAAAACAGAGAAGTACAGCCTGAGCTGGCAAAAATTATTGAATCCGATTTCTATGTAGACGATCTATTAACCGGTGGCAATACAATTGAAGAAGCTGCTCTTATAGCGAAGGGAGTTGCAGACATTTTACTTCAAGGTTGTTTTAATTTACGTAAATTCTATTCAAATAAACGCGAAGTATTAAAATATGTAAAAGATAGCAGCAATACGTCCTCAAAAACAGTAGAATTCAGTAAGAACGAAAACGCAAAAACTTTGGGCTTGATTTTGTGCCCAAATACGGATAATTTAAAATATGACATTTGAGAAATTCCAGTAAACAACAGGTTTACAAAACGCACAATGTTGTCGGGAACAGCGCAAGTTTTCGATCCTTTAGGTCTCGTAAGTCCATGCGTGATAAATGTAAAAATTATGCTACAGCAACTGTGGCTCGAAAAATTGTCTTGGGATGAAACATTGCCATCCAATATTCACACGTCATGGTCGGAGTTCCGCAGAGAGCTACCTTGTTTGAACTCGTTAGCAATAAAACGACACGTCATATGTCATAATCCAGTTCGCATTGAAATGCATGGGTTTTCTGATGCGTCCGAGCGCGCATACGGAGCGTTCGTATTTATAAAATCAGTTGACAAAAGAGGAGAAACTAGTGTTGATATAATATGCGCAAATACAAAGGTCGCGCCTTTAAAAACCATAACATTGCCGCGTTTGGAATTATCAGGTGCTCTAGTTTTAGCAAGGCTTGCAAAGAAAGTAACAGATTCGTTAAGGATAAGAATCGATCGGCGAATATTCTGGACAGATTCGACGGATATACTTTCTAGAGGAGCAAAACCAAGAAAACTAAAAGATTTGAGTCTCTGGTGGCACGGACCACATTGGCTTAAAAAGGATGATTCAGAATGGCCTTTCAACAACCAATTCAAAGGTGAGGAGGTGCCAGAAACGCGAAAAATTATTCAAACCTTTGTCGCTACGCCAATTCCAAGTTTTCCCTTTGAACGGTTTTCTAAGTGAGAAAGGCTAAAGCGTGTTACAGCTTGGTTATTTCGGTTTAAAACTAACTGCAAACTGTCAAGGGACGATCGGCAGCGTGGAAATCTCACCCTAATTGAGGTGAATGACGCCTTGAAATCTTTGATAAAAATAGCGCAACGCGAATCATTTCCTGACGAAACAAGTACATTGTCAAAGGCCAAAGAAATTCAGCGTAAAAGCCGACTTTTAAGCCTAAATCCATTTTTAGACAATGAAGGTATAGTTAGAGTTGGAGGGCGAATTCAAAATTCAAGTTTTGCTACAGATAAAAGGCAACCAATGTTACTATGTTCAAGGCATCATTTGACAAGGTTAATATTTGAAAATGAGCATTTAAAACTTTTGCATTCCGGTCCTCAACTTACATTAGCTTCGATCCGAGAGAAATTTTGGCCTATTTTTGGGAGAAACTTAGCAAAAATAGTTGTGCGTCAATGTTTAGTTCGCTTTCGACACAACCCAAAGGGTGTTCAACCCATAATGAGTTCATTACCTGAATCGCGACTCACACCAGGTCCAGTATTTAATATAACCGGAGTCGATTATGCTAGTCCTTATTATTTTAAAGATAAAAAGGGTCGTGGGGCAAAATTAAGTAAGTGTTACGTAGGACTTTTTGTATGTTTTGCAGTAAAAGCAGTTCACTTAGAACTTATTACCGATTTGACAAAAGACTCATTTATTTTGGCATTTATAAATACCCAAGGTGGCTAAGTTCGAAGGTCGTTTGTCAAAATTTGCCCATTGCCAGCAGCAGAGAAAGGTTCAAGTGATCTTGGAAGAAGCTCTCAGTGCATCATTCCAAGGCCGCGGGCATGTCAGGAAACGCCAGATTTGTGTAGTGCGCGCGCTCCCCGAACTTATGGGGATGAAAATGCCAGCCGCGATATGTTCAGTTGCACTTCTTCGATGAAAGGTTCAAGTTATAAAACTAGCCAATTCGAATGAAAAGTTGTATAAAATGTTAAATGTTAAGTCAAGTTATTGTGTAGCCACTTTTAGAATTAAATAATTAAAAAGGGCAAGCTTTTCTTTTAATTTAACAAAAAGTCTGACGACAATACAGAGCAAGAGTTTTTCAAATAATTACAATCCACATTAGACACTGGAACAATGGAATAGTAAACTGTGAACCGACGAATCAAAGTACGTATGAAAACTTTCATTTTATCGACGCATGTAGTATGTAGAACCTACTATCAAAATTTTTTTTTTTATTTAACTCCTGTATACAAATCGTAATCTGCTCAAGAGCAATAAACGATTTATTCATAAATAAATTTAAGTAATTACAAAAATACAGCATTAATTAGTATCTTACATTAAAGACCTAACATATTATCACATTCACATTAAAAAAAAATGACTGCAATTTAATCTTTAAAAAAATAGTACAAACAAGACCATATTTATCTGAGACTTATGTTGAGTGGAGTTATTCGTTTCAGGCGCTTCACTGTGTTTTTCTCGGTTAACAGGTTTACTGCTAGTAGGTTTGGGTGCAGTTCGAGCCGCGATAGATACCTCTTACTCGCGCACTTGGCTTCTTGGGTAACAAAAGATACGTTTAAATCGTTGTGTATAGATTTATTAGTAACAAACCACGGGGCATCCGTAATTCTGCGTAACGTTTTAGATTGAAATCTCTGAACGATTTCTATGCTTGAAGAACTCGCGGTACCCCACAGTTGCACACCATAAGTCCACACTGGTTTAATGATTACTTTATACACTGCTAGCTTGCTTTCTAACGAGAGTTTTGATTTTCTACCAATTAGCCAGTAAAGTTTAGATAGTTTCAAACCAAGTTGTTTGCGTTTTATGAAGATATGCTGCTTCCAGTTAAGCCTACGATCCAGATACATGCCAAGATATGTAGCATTATCTACTTGGGGAAGTTTTTGTCCATTAAGAGTAACAGTAGGACACGTCTCCCTACGCAATGTAAAAGTGATATGTTGCGATTTGGCTTCATTTGCTTTAATGCGCCATTTTCTGAACCATTTTTGAATTTGGTTGAGTGCCTCTTGTAGTTTTTCCGAAGCATAGGCAGGTATTTCACTAGTTGCAAGGATAGCAGTGTCATCCGCAAATATAGCTGTTATTGTGTTTGAAGTGGTATGTATATCTGCAGTGTACAGTAGGTACAAGACCGGTCCCAGAACGCTACCTTGGGGTACTCCTGATTGTATTTTGTATAGGTCGGTTATTTCTTCTTGATATTTAACCATGAAATATCTATTGGTCAAAGTAGACTGCAATACCTGGTAGTAGGGTGTAGGCAATTTTGTTTTTATTTTATACAGTAGTCCTTGTGCCATACTTTATCGAACGCCCGAGTAACGTCTAAAAAGGCAGCCGAACAATACTTCTTACGTTCAAACGTGTTGTTTATTATTTCTACTACTCTATGTACCTGTTCAATAGTTGCGTGCTGTTCGCGAAATCCAAATTGGTGTTCTGGGATGATACCGAGTTGGTCAAGTTCTGGTTTTAGCCTTTTCAGAAACAATTTTTCAAAGAGCTTAAACAGAATAGGCAGCAGACTTATTGGTCTAGAAGTAATTCTGTCTTCTGATTTATTAGTTGACAAATCCGCGATGTTAGTTTTTGGATTATTTGCGTTAGTCTCTTTCTTTTCTGTTATTGAAGCATATGACATACCTTCGGTAGCAGTCTTTGTAAAGGTCGGAATATTTGTAGAAATTCTCGCAGTGGCTGGAGTATCTAAATTTTGCTGGTGGTGGTTTCTGGTTCGTAGCGCTGGATATTGCCTTTGTTGGAGTTCTTTGTAAACCTTGCAGCCTTTATAGTTGGCAGGGTGATTTTCGCTGCAGAGTGCGCATTTTAAATCTTTACGTTCCGATATGCTACATGTTTTGTTATCGTGAAATCCGCTACACTTGATACATCTTGGTTGACGTTTGCAATAGTTTTTTGTGTGTCCTAGTCGTTGGCACCTGGCACATTGTGGAATTTGTCTGGTTTGGCGTACTGGTTCCAGATTTACGTTACTACGTTGCAGTTTTCGAATTCCGTATACTTCTTTGTTATTTTCTTTAGGTTCCAAGTCTACAAAAAACATTGGTAATGGTTGCTGATCTCTTCGACTTTTAACATTGTAAATGCTTTTTACTTCATGTCCATGGGTAGATATTTCAGCTTTTAGTTTTTCAATATTTGTAGAGTAGTAATAAGTAATAACGAATCTAAAATTTCTTTTGTTGTTTATTTGGTATGAGTGGTATTTAACATCTTTTGATGCTAATGCTACTAATGCAGCCTTGTATGAGACTTCATCATTAGTTATCACCTTGACTTCGTTTTTTGGCAATATTTTGAATGTGTATTTTTCTTTAACGTCAACCGCCGATTCCAACAAATCAGTCAATCCATCCACATCAGTAATTTATGCTAAAAAGATAGGAGGTGGTTTTATTATAATAGGTTTACCTGATACTTTTTCATTTTTTGCATTTTCCACTTGTGGTTCGTCTAAATTTTCTAACAATTGAAATTTGTTAATTGGATTAACCTTCCTCGTGTACTCGATCATCGACCTTTGCCTAACATTTCTGGGTGGATCTGGTGAATTACGCTTTTTATTTCGTGTGTTTGTAACCGTTGTCCAATCGTTGATGGTTTCTTTCTTGTGCTTATCAATAATTTCTTGAGCAAGTTCTTCCGCCACGCCTTGTATACTATTTCTAATTTCCTCCAAAATAATATGTTCTATTGACATAGTAGGAACAGGGTAATATTGTTGAGTTATTTGTTGCTCGATCTGAGGGATCTCTTGTGGTTGCAATTGTTGCTGTTGTTGATCGTTACCCATAGAAGCAGAAATGGTGGTTTCATTTGAGGTTATGTCACCTTCTTCACATTTGTAACAGGTCCACCGGGCTATTTCGTCTCTTTTATTTAGAGTATTTAGTGTGTCTAGAGACATTCCTACACATTCGATATGGTAATTTGATTTACATTTCATTTTGCATTGAATACAATCCTCGTATCTCGTTGTCGCACTCTTACATACACCGCACGTCAACATCGTTGACAACAACAAGGACTATCAAATATGAAAGTGGTCAATTATGGTCTAAATGTTTCTCTTTTTGGCTATAACAGCGGAGATTTTATAAAAATTTATGACATTCTCAAGAAGGAGCACTATAACAAGATTAATAGATTATAGTTAAATATGCTTTATATTCTGTTTGCAGAATGATAGATCATGATTTTGTATTTCTACAAAATAACGACCCTAAACACAGTTTTCAACTTTGATGTAAGTTACCAGAAGAAAAGTAAGGTGATAGCACTGTAATCAGTATGATCTGACCACCATTTTCACCTTATTCTTTTGGGTTGGATACAACTCGCCGCGCACGATTCGCCGCGCACGATTCGCCGCGGCACCATTCGCCGCCGGCATGATTCGCCGCCGCGCACGATTCGCCGTGGCACGATTCGCCGTGACACGATTCGTCGAGAGCTTCTAGCGACACATATCAATAATCTTCGGAATTAAACAAGAAGAAAATTATTCGATGTGTTGACCTTTTGTATTTACATGAATACACAGGTCAATTAATATGGTTCAAATATTATCTTTCATACCTCTTTACCTTCCATGTTTTTGTAAGTTAGGATTAAAATTTAACGTTGTAAATTTTCAATTTCTGAATGGTAACGATATGTTGACCAATCGCATTATACCATTTCGAAGAAGAAAAATCCGAACAATTTTAAATGTCCAACCGTCACTTCCTAATTTATTCATTCTGAAGTACTTCAATAGGTAAGATGGTGTATTTTTATAGTTGTTTTCTGTATTTTATTCCTTAGCCAATTGGTTCGAAAGGTACTACATGGGCGAAAGAAATCGTAGAGGCAATGGTAGGCAATCTTGACATTAGTCAATGGTTTTGAGAATCGGGATATATTAGAATACCTTCGTGGTTTAGCCCACAATTTCGAAACGTTGGAGGCTTAATCTCAATAAAATTGAAAATAAACGAAAATATAAAGAACTACTGTTGTTTTTTCTAACTTTTGAGAAATTTATCTATTTAATTTGTTTAATTTATTTAATTCATTTTTATGGGTTAAAAATCTATCAAAGATTATCAATAGATGGGGTTACTGAACGGATAAAAATAAAAAACTCACGGCGAATCGTGTCGCGGCGAATCGTGCGCGGCGAATCGTACCGTTCCCATTCTCTTAGCCTCATGGGGAAAGAACTTGATAGACAGGTCCTCAGGAAAGGTCCATATCATCTGTTCAATTTATGGTAATAGTTACAAGAGAGATGAGCTTCTAGTAGGGGCGGTCATCAAATCCAAAAAAGGATTTTTTATAAAATAAAATTTTAATAGTTTTACACAAACATAACAAATATAATTACCTACTTCATTTATTTTAGTTATTTTAATTTATTTTGTAGTTTTACTTTAATACATTCTAACTTTTGACAGGTATTTTGCGAATAATATATTTTCTTACAGTTATATCAAATGAATGTTGTTTTTTAAGATTAAAATAACTTTCTGAAAGAATTACAATCTTTTTACTAAATAACAAATTAACCTTTCGTTGCATGAAACAATTTACAATTAAAAAGTAAAAAAGACAGTATTTAAATTAACTTTTCAAAGTGCTGCTCATTAACTATATGATAATAAGAAAATTATTATGATATTTCGAAAAATTTTTACTGGGGTTATTCGCTTGGATTTTCTAAATTAATGTGTGTAATAGCCCAGTCATAATATTATAATGCATTTTGACATTACTATGAAGTAACTAAAAGTCCCTATGTTATGTGTATTTCTTTTCGATACATATCGATATTGTGAAAGGGAATCATTTCGATTAATTTTTCTTATGTGATAAAGGATATAGAAAATAAAAAGGATGATATTATGGTATAACGAACTAGATGCTATTACTATATTCATTACGACAATAATAATATGAGAACACAATCAAGTTTTTTGTCTTTTTATAAAAAGCTATATCCGATATTTTTGGTCAAGTATTGATTACATGCTTTTATTGCAGCATTTAAATTGCACTTATATTTTTAAAAAATTTTAAAAAGGAATGATTTAAAATAAAACAGTAAAGTTTGATCCCTCCATTGTTTTGAAAATTTGTAAAGTTTTGATGTCTTCTGAAGCCATTTTCACTATATTTAAAATGTCTGTATTACGTATGTATGTGTGTCTGTGTGTTTGTAATACAAATTATTTATTTCAGTTTTTGCCTGCTATGGCACGAAGTCTATTGAAACTAAATTAAATTCATTCAACTAAATGAAATAAAATTAGTAAAAATTGTTGTAGTTAAATTTTTAATAATTAAAAAATTTGGAAAACGTCATTCAAATGTTCTTCTCGGCCTTGCTGACACGACATAATTTTTTTTGGCAAACTTTAATTACGATTTCGCATAAATGAGACTCAATGTTTGCAATTTTACGTCGAATATTGTTCTTGAGGTCTGGAACCATTTGTCGACCTAGACGTTTCCCTTTAAATAATTCCAAAAACAGCTTTAATAACATCAAATAGCAAGATTTAGAAGCCTAATTAATGTAACACGTCGATAGACACCGCAATTTTTGAACTTTGAATACAAAAAGTTATTGTTTTGTTTGCTGGATGGTATGTAGTACTGTCTTGCTAAAACCACACTTCTTGAGATCTTGTCTTGAGAACATGTCACATTAGAGAGAACTAGTAACGAATTAAGGCCCCTTCTTTGATAGTTTTCTTCACTACAGCAATGGTCAATAGCTGATCGACCACCACGGTTTTCCAAATTTTTTAATTAAATTTACAATTGCGTTATTAGAAGGTGCACTTCGTGTACTTACTCAAAATTTCACGAATTTTGAAGATTGAATTGCCGTTTAGTATACCTACTCGTTGTTTTTCTAAATTTTGAGCAACTTGATAACTGAGATACAGAATAGTGTATGATACATTTTACAATATTCCTATTTAAAGAAAAATTTAACGGAGGAAACCAAAATTGGTTATTGTCTTTTGTCGGTTATAAACTCATAAAAATCAACATTTTTTCATTATTACGAGAGTCAGACTAGACTAGTCAAATATTTTAAATATTAAGTGTATCTATTAAAATTTCAATAATCTAGTTTTGTAGAAAAGAACTAACAATACCAAAAATACCCCAGCTGTTAGAAAGTCACTTTATTTTAACCACAAAATTCGGTTAGCGATTTACGAATAACCTGAATAATTGTCCGTGATGATTTGAAATTACACTTTAAAACTGTGTCATTTTATATTTAAAAATCGATTTTTTTAAATTTAAAATACAGTACAGAAGAGATTATTTAGGTATAATTAGGTAATAATTATGAAGCCTAATTATATCAATAGGACATTATCAAGTTGATTATTAAATATCACCAATCATTGGTAAGTTATTTGTATAACAAATAATTTTATATCGCAAATGTTGTAAACTAATTTTAATATTTCTCTTATAGAAAATGTTTCTAAATCCTTTAATTACAAATCACACATTTATATAAAATAATCGTGTACTTGCAAAAAAGGTAATTGACCTTTGCGTAGTTTGCGCATGTTCTCGTCAATAGTTTACCTGACGACCTAAATTTCAACTGCACTCAGTTTGGTTTTATGCTTGATTTTCCTGGACCTAATTTTATTTGGACTAATCTAAATTAGATAATAATACTCTATAAATGTATTATACTAAATGAAAAGATGTGTTCTGCTATACTACTTTGAAGAGACGTAGGTACTTAGGTACTGGTATACAAACCAAAAATATTTCAACTTTGACTTAGTATTCCACATTTTAATTCCAGATTAAGTTTAATTATAAAATTGGATTTTAGAACTATGAACTGACTAATTTTGGTTTGGTTTCTACTTGGTATCTACTGATAGCTAAAATATTTAAAACAGGAAAGCCAAATTTAAAAAAAATGTATACATTTATTTAAGCCTTTATAGTATACTATAATTTTCAGATTAATGAATTAAATATTTTAATTTTAATTGTTAAGTGTAAATACCAATAAATAATAATTATCTGTGAAATAATATTTAATTAAATTATTTTATTTGTTCTACGAAAGTTAATTTTCAATCTATAAATTATACACTTCTGATGCGTTTAACATTTACCTGAAAACGTTAGCCCAATTTACTATAAAACTTATTGATTTGTTTAAAATTTTTTTTTAATTTCTTTATTTGTTTTTGAAGTGTGACTGTTTAAATATTTTTCTGAATAGCTTACAACTTGGTATAAGTATTATTGTTTGATACTTGATAATAGGTTATAACAACCCGAAACATGTAGTGTAATCACAAAACCATTAAAAAAATGGAATTAGACTATAAATTAATTTAATCATCATTATTGATATATCTTTAAAACGAATTTATAATAAATGGGGAAAGAAAACTTTGAAAACTGTAAAGGTAAATTTAAGCAAAAATATTTTCCGAAATCATTAGGACAGAAGATTATACATGATTGTACAACTAAATGCACCAAACAAAGAAATATTCACTAATTTTGTTCTTATATTATTGTGTTAGAATATTAAATAATGTTAACACTTTCTAAGATGGATATGGCATTTATGTAAATAGTCTAACAACATTAAATAGTTTTACATCAAATTGAAATCCTGAAGAAATGAAGAAAAAGTTAGATTTAGTGTGCATTAAGTTCAACATCCAAAAATAATTGTAATTTAAGAAGTGAAAAATAGATTTTCCAACCAAATCAAATCAAACAGGTATCGCAGTGAAGCATCGTAGTCCATGGGTTGCGACTAGCCATCTACATATTATATGATTGTATGTTTTGAGCTGAAGAAACTGCTTATGCAGTAGCCTTTCCGCTATACTTTGGATATGTATTGAGAGAAAAGTATTTGTCTTTAAATAGGTTAAATATGAAACATTTTTAAATAAGTTACACTACCAAAAATCTACCTTTAAAACTTTTCACTTATCTGATATACAGTACCTAGTTTTGATAATGTTAAAGTTTGATTTCTTTAAACAACTTTGTTGTTTTTTAATAACAATAAATTAATTGCAATATTATAAAATATTAATCAAATTAACCAGTAGCTAATATAGAAGGATGAGTGAGTATTATTCAACTAGATTATATTATGTAATAAATTGAAAACTACTTCCATCCCCAAGCATAAAATAATGTAATATGAGGTTCTTTTCTCTAGAAATTCTTTGTTGCAAAATTAAACTTGCAAGCCGGTTTTACAATAAAAACTAAATCTAAGCTTAGCTGAACTTAAATTTAACAAATTTTAAAGGTTTGAACAAACGAATCAAATATGCCAAGACAAATAAATGGTATTAAACGTGTTATGAATTATGTGCCGTGTAAGTAAATCTAATCCAATGTCAAATATTTCAAAATTGCTTATTAAAATTTGTTGCCCTTGAATTTCGCGTAAGCTATGCTGTTGTACTATATAAAATTGACAAGCCAAAACTCAGACCCCCTCTGGTAAAAAAAGCTCTTGCGAAAAATTGGGAAGATTTGTAAAAAATTGGTAACGCAGAGAAAAATTTAGAAATCAATTCTCTAAAAGCTGCTGAAAATCAAACTCAGCGATTTACCTTAAGCAAACGCCACCAAGCGGAAAAATATTAAATTAACTTAATATGTAATTTAACCTTTAAATAGTGTTAACGGTATGACATACCGCAGCGGTCTATAATATTTTACTACTAAAAACCTACTTGAAGGTTAAACATTCAAATTAAACATCCAAAACAACATCAAGTTACGTTTTAGATACGCCATATTGTTGACATTTGGCAGCACCACCAACGGTAAGGTAAATCGCCAATACAAAGTTACATTTTTGTAGTCTACATCTACAAAGTCACAACAACTTGAAATTTTGCAAAACGGATTAGTTTTTCAGGTTGCAAAGTATAATTTTACTTTTTAAAAAGCACAAGCTCTGGATTCAAAACTGTATGCATTTTGTTCACGGAAAAGCGTTATTTTACACTAACGTGTGTGCACGTGTCCACGTTTAACAGTAGGCTCTTTACGTGCTGTTATTCAAATAAAAAGTTGATATTTTGAATTTATACTGGTCGTATACTTGGCTTACTCAACATAGAAATTCCAATGATAAATTCTAAGCGTTTAAATATTTGCTCTCATAATTATTTTAAAGATAAACTGTTAAAAATGTTAAGCACAGAAAAAACTGTTACATCCATACGTACATGTTATTGCCCTGCAATGTCCAGTACATTTCTGAAAATAGCTTAGAACGGATACTGCAAAGAGCGATCCAGATATTTTGAAACTGTCAGCCATTATTAGGTACTAATATGAAAAAGTTATATAAAAAAAATATAATTATTTGTTGAAGATTGTAAAAACAATCGGTTTTATTAATTTTTTCTGCTTTTTATATTATTTCTAGTCTTCTGGAACTAGTATATACTACACATATAGTTATGACTACGTCATTAAGATTGTATTAATCCACGTACTATGTAAAATAAATTCAATCGTTTAAACTTAGATAAAATTACATTGTTATTAGTTTACTTTTTGTTACCCTGTTTGTTTTGTTAATTTTTATTTAATAATAATTTATTGTATCATTTAAATATAATATTTTTAAACTATTTCTTATTTTGTTGTTAGGTTAAAAAAATAAAATTTTCGAAGTAGAATAGTGGAAATGTCCACTCAATTAAAGGAGTCGTTACATTTTTTTGTTAGAAAAGAATCGAAATTGTCGTTTGGATTGATCGAATCTAATCAAACTGTTTGAGTTCAATTAAATCTTTTTCTTGTCGAATTGGTCATTAAAAACGTGATTTATGTAATAAGTACCTAATCACATTATCGAGTATAAATATCAGGATAATCGCAAAGGTTGTTTGATGATTTGCTGCGAAAAATTCAGAATTTAATTTCTAGTCGCATCTAATATTTAGTTTGGCCCACTCCTGCCAAGTGCATTCTATACTGAAATAATAGTAATTATATCTATATATTTACAATAGTTTGACCAACTAATGGAAAGTCAACAAAGCCATGAAGAGAATATGAAAAGAAAATGCTGGATTTTTCTAAAATCTATTTTTCGTTTTAAAAGTTATCAGAATGATTTAAATTAAAGTTTAGAAAAGTCGTACAAATAATATAATGCTGCACAATTATAATACTTTTGCAATTTTTCAATTCAAGAAGTTTTAACATCAACGATATCTTGAAAATAATGACACTTTGAAAGTTTCATTTTATTTATAATCTTTTAAATATATTTCGCTTTAGATGAAAATAAAAATAAAGGAGTAAATATTTATTCCAAATAAGAAACTTGAACATCTAACTTGATAAGTTTACCGATTAGGTAAAATCGAAAAAAAAAATTAAAATGAAAATTATTGATTATTAAAAATATAAAGATAATACAAACAATATAAATATATAATATCCACAAAGTATATTATGTATTTTGGTAAATATTCTGTTTATATTTAATAAATTTAAGAGGTCAATGTATACCTACCTCGACTTTTTTTTATAAATATTTAACTACTTATTTGTATAGTATTTTGGCATAAATCAATAAATGGTTGCTTCGAATTTAAAATTGAATTGAATAATAAATAATGCGGATTTCTATGTATGTTTATCGTTACTTCAATAAATTTAAACTTATTAATTTCACCATACGATTTTGCATTATTTCGTAAAAATATTTTAAAATAACGTGCTTCTATCTAAAGCAATTTGATTAGCTAAACGGTATGAAATATTTTACAGATACTTAATCATTATAGCAAAAAACTTACGATTATGATTATGTGAATCTTGTAAAGTCGGATGCCCACGTGACATGCAAAGCGTGAACATGACGAGCGTCGAAGTAGCACTGAGTGGAGATGGGCTATCACGCCCTGCGTCCTGACGTTCACCAATTCATGGAATTCCGCGTCGTCCTTACCTTCTTCACAACCAACTCCACCTTTACTTCTAAAAACCCTTTTTTTAAATTCATTTTAACTCTTTCATAAAGTTTTATCTAATTATCAATTCAAAAACGTTGAAAAATAAAACATGTAATAACAAAAACCTACAGTGAATGTGAATATATTATGTAGCTGCTGTTGTATGCTTCTTCGAACATTTAATTTAAAAATCAGATCCGATTGCTAATGCCACTCATATCAACATGAGGTGTACACAATGGTTATGATAAAAAAAAATACGTAATTACTTCTTCTTTAATTACTTTAACAGCTTTTTCTAAAACTGACATTTTAAATTTTAAAGGATGATGCTGTTGTTTCAGAATTTGTTGAAAACATGTTATTTTACCAAAATAAAAATCATGTTAAGTTTAAAGAAGTAATGTAAGTTATTTCTTACATTTCTAGTTGAAATAGGTATAATAAAATATAAAATAAAAATTGTGCACTTATATAACTTTATAATGTTCGCAAGTTATAACAAGCTGACATTATAAGGTCCATCTCATGCTGAACGCAGGCTGTCCAACGCAGTTAATATATTTAAAACAAAAATTATATTACAATAAATTGCGATATTAATTTTCTAATTTGAACTTTGAATTAGAACACAAAAAAAAATTAAAGATTGATTCTCAGATGTTCGATGTTGCGATTAATCTTGAGTAAATTATTATAAGTACTAAGTAGTATGTATACTACTCAATATTTCTTTACTATATTATTTTATTATATTATGTATATTGTATATAATAAAATATATTATTTTTGTATGTACATTTTAAACTTTTACATTTAGATTAGATACCTATAATAAAAAAGTACATATATGCATAATATAATTTGTAGTTAAATTGAATTATTTTAAAATCGCTTTGAAATTTAAAATAAAATTTTATTGTCTATTCATACGTAAGAATTTAATTAATTTTTTATAGAACAAAACTTTATGGAAGTTAATGCGAAAGCATTGATTACATCGGTTCAATAGTTTTATTTAACGAATTAGTAAACAATAAATTTTTTTAAATTAATTATAGTTCAGTTTAATAGCGTTGTTTGATTAGTAATTTTAATGGAATCTTAATATATACAGGAAGTTTGCGAATGTGGATTGAAATTCAGAATATAAAAAAGCAGTTTTTTTGCGAAAAAATGCATAAACCGGTAGGTACATATAGTTTCTCTCTACACTATCATAAAATTATATAGCTTCGATATCATGCTGAGCACATAGATAACTGAAACTCGTCACATAGCTTGAAAAGAATTACAAAAATTACTACAAATTTCAATTTAAAAATTAATTTAGAATTTTATATGTGTTAATTGAAAGGTTTGACTAAAAAAATCAGAATCAAGGTAAAATTCAGATATCACAGTATTTTTATCTTTCAATTTTCTATGCCGATAAAAATAGAATAATCTCGTGCAATTAAGTATAATAAAATTAAGTTTTCAAAGTATTTTTAATATTATTTTCAAATTTCAACCCAAAGTTGGTTTACTAATATTTTTATTTTTTATTTACTCTTCATTATGTATTTTTGGTATCATGTCATAAAGTTGTTTAATTATCTAAAAACTTAAAATATTAACTATATATATTTTAGATTTCATGTTCTTCGCTCCCGAACAATTTGCTCCCGGACATTTTGTTATCAGAATACTTCTCTACTAGAAAATTTTATAATGCCACTTCGGATTTGTTACCAAAATTAACCTTAAAAACAATAGCTAACGGACAGACGGAGAATTAATTAAGAAATGATAATTAAAGAAAGCAACTAATGAAAAATTACGTAAGTAATTTAAATATTTTAGAACCCGACGTACCTATAATTTTAGTAACAATTCAGAAGTGGTAGCTAATTGTCCGTGAGCGAAAGCAGCGATTTAATAAGAAACGTCAATTTGAATTGTTCGGAATTTCTTTATAGGACTTTTATCTATAGATTATTATATTAGTATTGTGAAATACGCCCCCAAGTGGTAGACAATTATCGGAAAAATATTTAAAAACCTCAAATTTTTAAATAAGGTGAGTTAAATTCAGTTATGTAATTTCACCGGAGCGGAGGTGGCTCCGAGCGGAAATAATCTGAAAGGCCTCCCTTTATTTAAAATAAACATTACATTTTTATTAATATAATTTAAATTCTAAAGTTCGTATTATATATAATATAAAATATATATTTTTTATGCCGTTTGGAGGCCTCTAACTAAAAGGGGGCCGGGGCGTTTCAAATAAATTATTGTTTTAAAAATCCAGAAATTTGGGAAGATGGTTAATTTGAGTTAAAAGACTCTGCAAAATAGTTAAAAAAAATTAAATATTTAAATAGGGTTAGTTTCAAACGTTAAGTCAAATATTAATTACTTTAGAAATCTAAAACTTTTGGAATCTTTTCAATTTGAGTTTACAACTAGTGTGGAAAAATAGTTAAGATAATTAAATTTCTAGACAAGTTTTACGGGGCAAAATAAAAATAAATTGTAATGAAAATCACGAGCTTTCTAGACGAGTTCTAATACTACCTACAAAAAATAAATTTTTGTATTATTGTTAGTACAAATAGTTATTTCAGCTACTATATAGAAATGTAGCTAATGGCCAAGAATGTCTTGAATAGTCTTTACATAATATTAAAGTACCATCTTGTTTATTAAATTTTGCTCATTTCCATGGTGTACCAGCGTAATATAATAATTTATTTTTAAATAACGGACAGTTTAATATGGATTTATCATATGGATTTAAATTACAAATTATTTTATTTGTCTTTTTTTAAATGTTATTTTGTTTGAATTTCATGCGTTGCTATGAACATTTATTTAATAAATAAATGTTATAAGTAACTTACCAGACGTTGTATCTAAGAATATATAACAAATTTACGTCAATTAGTGAGAAAATTAAATTCATAAATGGAGCAAAAATGAGAAGCAAAGATTTACTTACTAGAACTAATAATTTGAAGTTTAAATGAAGTTTACTGTAGAAAATGTATTAATTAAGTTAATAAAGATAATTTTATGATATTAATGGTTTATCCAGAAAACAAACAATTTTTTAAATTCCGATTTTGCTAGAAAATGTATTTTCTGACATAGAAGAAAATTAGAAGTTTTCTTATTATGATTAATTTAAATAAGTTTATTTTATAAGTTTAATTTAGTCATATAATTAAATCAATATAGGTATTACTGAAAATGTTTGGCCATCGACAATTTTTGATCGTGTTTCGGCATCACAAACATTTTTTAATTCAAAAAGATGGAAAAATGTTAATGGCGAAAATATATATTGTTTTATTAGGAATGAATTAACTTTTTTTGCCTGGCCAGTTTTACAGATGCGACGAAATTGGAACGAGTCGAGAGAATGGAAAACTTATATGTCAAGAAAAGTTGCCTTTTCTTATTGCCTTTCATAGACTAATGTTATTGCAAAAATTCAGATCTTAGGTGTTGCTAAGCAAGGGTACATTTTATACAATCTTTTACATTTCTTGATGATTAATAATTTTTGTAATTGGTTTAATTAAGAAATAAATTTTTATGAATTGCAAAACAGCGCAGCGATTTAATGTCAGGGAACCTATTCACGAACTAACAAGACTTGATACGCATACACAAATACTCGTACGTCGTCTTTTGCGCACAGATGAAGTATTTACAATTTTTGATAGGTCGAAACATAATCATTCGCATAATACGAATCAAATTTGGATTTCTTTGTAGAATTTGGAAGTGTTTGCAAAGTGCTGGCGAATACTGTAAATTATTAAGATATCTTTTTATTAAAAATTTAACAAAAAAAGCTCCGAGCAAGATACATTAAATTAAGTTAATTATATTATTATTATAATTAATTATAATAATCATTTTTCGTCACCTCCAGTCAGTGGCGTAGCCAATAGGGGCCTGGGGGCCCCCGAAATTATTAATTCGAAATTTGAATTGATCCATTTTATACATCTTGTGTAATAAACCCTTTGTCCGGCTTTTTAAAAATATTTTTGTAATAGTTTGGAAGGGGGTTGGGCGACTCAAGTCAGGCAAATACAAGTCGCATGGTTATGATGCATAACCCAATTGTTTTTGATATTTGGATTTACCAGTATGCGAGTGTGGATCATATTCAACTCTTCCCCGATTATTCTGACATTCAACCGACAATCTGAACGCACAAAATTCCGGATTCTGTCGTCATTGTCATTGGTTCATCTTCGATCCACTTTCTTCCTTCTGAAAATGTCTCAAACCACCGAAAAACCTGACAAAACATTGTCTTCGTAGACCTGCCGAAGGTTTGAAAAACTTTCCGTTGTTGCACTGTACCCAAATCTGAAAAAAAACCTGATAGTAAATCATTGTTCAAAATGTTCAGTAAACTTTTTGACCCATCTACTTAACTTGACTTAATTTTTATTTAGATAATAGCAAACGAATAAGTGTGCGTAACAAAACTGAATGATACTGTAACGAACATTAAAACGTTTATTTAATAGGCATGATGACAGTAACCAAAAATCACAAAAATTATGTTTTTTTTATTATTATGAAAAACGTATTTCTTTTTATATTATGAACAAGATTCATAACTTTTTCGATAAAATAAAATAAGTCGAACACCAATCAGAGCGAATGACGTCACATCTCATAAATGTCACTGTCGAAGTCTTGCAGGTTATAAACAATAATAAAAACCTCACCTAACTTCATAATTTCGAAAGTGCGAGCGCTGTTATCTGCGTTTTTTGAATCACGTTGTGCTATATTTTATGAAGTTAGGTTAGGTTTTTATTATTGTTTATAACCTGCAAGACTTCGACAGTGACATTTATAAGGAGTGACGTCACAATCACGCGCCATGACATAAGGGAGCGTTTTGGCGTGAAGTTGCGATTTCAAATTAAAATTGTAATTTTTTCTACCAAACCTTTATTTTCTTCAGAAATTTAGATATTTTTTTGAAATAGTACATACTTCCGGACATGAAAGAACAGTTTTTCAAAATTAGTCATCATGCCTATTGCAAAAATGCTAAAATATATTTACAGATAAAATTAGCAATAATAGAACAGTAAGTTACACACTAATATTTAAGTATATTAAGGGTGCGATTTTTAGAACTGTTTCAAAACTTCAGTTACAGCTCAAAATTGGTTATAGATACAACTATGATTTTTTTTTAACGGAAAGAGGAGAATTTTCCGAACACTATGATATATTTTTTAATCTGTTTTGATAACGGATTAAAATTTTGATTAATTTAATTTGCGATTTTATATTAAAAAAAATACATTAATTACAATTTAAAATATATCATAGTGTAGTTAACATAGTAACCTTTAATATTCTGCATTGAAATCGTTTAAATATCAAGTATTACAAGTGCTGTAACTGAAGTTTTGTTTAGACTATAATTTGAATCATTTAAAAAAAACCGCCTTTTAAAACCAATCAAATTTTTATTTCATTTTTTCCAACTAATGAAAGGCATCCAATTTTAAATCTAGATAATCGCGCCACCTGTTGAAACTTTTTTCGTCCAAATGAAAAATCGCAGCCTTAATTCTAAATCACACTATAATGATTATTAAACATACTACACTTAACCATAAGTCTATATTTATTTAAACTAAGTCACTGTATTTATGTAACACCCGATATAGTTATTTATAACGCCACTATTTATTCACATCATAATATGTTAACACTTCCGAGTCCGAATTCGGACTTTTTTCACAGCAAATTACTCTGCTATTTATATCGGAATACATCTTTCTCGAGTTCTAGAAACTTCCATGAACTTCCAGGAAGTTCTGTAGGTTTCTAGAACGATCCAGACTGCAAATTCAGCAATATTTAAACAATAACAACAAGATTTTCATATATGAATCATCGCAAGCGTCATCATAAATGAATCATCATGGATGAGTCATCATACATTATAATCATCAAGTATAATCAAATCAACTATTATTGTTTCTAACAATATCACTATACAAGTTTTACTAAACTGGCTTTAATTATCCAGATAAATAAAATAAATTGTTAAAATGGCTTCTTGTTTATACGAAATTTTCACTGACAAAAATGCTCTTAAATTAAATAAATCTTATTTTGCAGATTTTTTGGGTTTTGAAAATCTGCATAAGCCACTACTAAATTTTTAATAAAATCGTGGACGGTAATTACTTTCTTGTACATGCAATTTAACTGAAAATAAAAGTTATCAGCAGAGTGTCACTGTTAGTTTTTATAGAAAATATGTCGAAGCATTTACACATGAAAATAATAAAAAAATATACTTACTAGTACAATAATATCTTACAATATTCACAAAATAATTTAAGTTGAACATGTTGTGACATCTATAGTGAAAATAAAGAAATTGATTCAGTAGAGCCCTAAAATGTATAATAGCTGACTACTAATATAACGGAGGGAAAATAAAAACTTAATTTTAAATTTTTTTACGACATAACAAAAATCACTTTATAGACAAATATAAATTATTAATATAGGTACTGAATTTATTGTGCAATTTAATTTTGAATTATTTCAAAAATTTAAATTGTACTTTTGAAAATTAACTAGAATTTAAATGTTTAATGCATTTTATTTAAATCAATATCATACAATTATATTGGCCTTTGACTCTATGGTAATTCGCTATAAGCAAACATAGCTTGACCCTAACTTAACAGTGTTCATTATTGAGTGCAAAGATGAAGACTTTTTTTGTTTTTACTTGTGTATTAATAATTACTTTTTCGGCTGAGGTACAATATATTATATTTTATTACATTTTCTCAAAATTACATATGAATTAAAAGCACTTGTGAATAGGGAATATATCAGTATGTATACCTATTGATGGTTAATTATTGTGACTGCAAAAATTGTGTTTTATAAATTAATTTTGATTTATTAGCAAATTAATAAAATTAGGTATGTCACGTAATTTTTATTTTTAAATACAAGCGTTACAAAAATCATTATAGGTACATTACTTATTCGACTATTGCCTATGCAGTTTTTACCACTGATGCTCTTATCCTAAATCCTAATAGTTACAGTCTCCAGAATTCAATTATTCAATTTTTAGGGTCAGATTGTTGCTGACGATTTGGGAGAATTTAGCAATACAGAAAAAGGATGCATGCGGAAATTAAATTTTGATGAATTTACAATTGACTATTACATGAAGCAATTATACATGCCGGAAGATAATATCAAGTTTACAAAATTCATGACCTGCGTATGGAAACAAGATGGCTTTATAGACGACAAAGATAATTTACTACTCGATAAATTTAAAGAATTTATAACTGAAACTTATGCTGAAGCTGTAAGAAGTATCAAAATTGCAGAAGCATTTGCTACAGATAGTGTCAATAGTTGTAGCAGTGTTAAAGGAGATACACCAGGAGAAAGGGGAATAAAATTTATGAATTGCGTTACAAGGCTTTCACAAAATTAATTTTTACTTTATTACCTTTTGATCTTTATTACCAATTTTTATTTAATTTAATTAACGATTTGAAATGCATTAAATGCGTGAGGTGTTAGAAATGTATCTATACTAGTAATAATAATTTATTATTACTTTATTTTTTGTATTATAATATTATTATAGTAATACTATCATATTTTTTATTTCGTAATTTCTATTGTTTTATTATGACATTAACCCTTTCAGACCCAGGGTACACTATAGTGTACCTACGTTTATTAATTTTTTTTGAAGTTGGTGACAAACTTATATGTTAGATAGCAATCATTTCTCAATGAAAAAACCACAAGGGATTCAATAAAAATATAGAAAATGTTCTATCAGTAACATAAACTATGATAATAAATTAATTAAAATAAAAAGTGTAGAAAATCATTCCCCTGTCAAACAGCTTATACTTAAGTATAACTTTAGTTAAGAATAACTCAGCCAAATATCAATAGTTGTTATCATACTAAACTTGGTCTACGAATAATAGTCACCTGTTTAAATCTGTTATCATTCGTTTTATAATGGTTTATATATTAGGTCAACTAAAGTTTACTTAGCTGTATTTTCTTATTTGGAAATCAAAAAATTATGAAACTTCCTAAAAACACTTTTTATAGCACAGTAATACGAAATTAAAAAAAAAAAGTTTTCCATCAGCCAAAAAAAGTCGGGTCTGAAAGGGTTAAAATAAATGATAAGGCATGCTTTGATACTTGATCATACGTTTTTTTACAATTAGACTTCAGCTATAGGAAAATGATTAAATACTTTGCCACTGTAAATTCAGTTTGGTCAATTTTCCTTCAGTAAATTCTTCTTAAGCCTTGTTTTCCCAGAAAGCGGTGCTGTCATGATCGGGTTGGATAACGTCACATTTATTATTTTTAAATTTAAAAAATTGAAAAATTTCGTTTTATCATTTTTATTAAAATGATTTCCACGAATAGAAAATTGTATTGTACAAATCAAACTTTGCGACGTCACCCACTGCTATTATGTGAGAGTAGTTTGAATAATAATTATGACTTCTTAGATTGTTTTTGTTGTGATAAATAAATAAGTACCTACTTTTATAAAATTCCAGCAGTTTCATAATCTGTTGTTTAGATGACCTTTTGATAAATTAAAAACTATAATTAAATTATGAATTATAAATTCTCCATAATATGTTATGGTGTAATTTACAAATCTGCTTGAAAAATGTTTTCCGTCCAGATAAAATTATTTCTTATGTTGAGTTGTTTATTGTATTGCGCTGGAACTATTTATGGTCAGGTAGGCAGGAAATATTTTTCTTGACAAATAACGAAGTCACGTTATATCTAAAACCTATAATATCTAAAATTCTGGATTTATAAAAAAATAACAACATTTTTGTTTTAGAATCAATTGAGTAGTCAAGAATTAGGAAGCTTCAGTTCAAATGAAAGAGAATGCATTGATAAATTGAAAGTAAATGAAACCATGATAAGTATTGCTTTAAAGCAACTTTACATGCCTGAAAATATAACTCAATTTAATGATTTCATGGAATGCACTTGGAAAAAAGACGGCCTAATAGATGAAGATGGCACAATTTCAATAAACAGTTTTAAATATTATGTAAAAGGTGCTTTCATGGACGCAGTTAACATACCCGAATTGGCTGAATTTTTTGCAAATGATTCTGTGGAAAATTGTAAAAATGTCCAAGGTGATACTTCCGGACAAAAAGGCGTTAGATTAATGAATTGTGTGTTAGGTAGATTGTACGCCCCTAAATAGCTCTTTATTGTTGATTTCATTAATCAAATCGATAATAATTGTCACTTGAATTATTTTAAAATCTGATTAAAATATTTATTTAATAAATATCAATACTTTTATTTTAAAGTTAGTACTCTTTTATATTGTAATATAAATTGTAACTACATAAATATATATATACATGATGTTAGAATAATATTATGTATTATGTTCTATGTACAATTATATTATGTAGGTACTACTATATTATTGTTACTATAAATATTATAATATATGTATAAGTATTAAATACTACAAAATCTTAATAAGAATCAATTTTTCTAAGTACACAATTAGAAATTTTAACTACAGTATCATGAATAGTATTTTCGGTTATATTTCCGCAAGAATTAATTGTATCAGCAGTACCCAATATTGCTACCCAGTATGTCGAGTTTTGTGATTCCCGAAAATAATTTATTAGATAAACTTTTAAATTATCCATAGCAATATTATCATTTAAGTCTAGAATTTTTTCTTTCTTCCAAATACACACAAGAAGGTTTTTTATGTCTTGGTTGTCTTCAGGAAATAAATAATTTTCTAACTCAGCAGCAATAGCACTGTTGTCAATATTTAATTCATTTATACATTCTTCTTGACTTTTGTTGAAAGATAAAGTTTTCTATAAATTTATAAAAAAGTTTTCAATATATTACTTTGGTCAATTTCCTAATTTAACTTACCGTTGTTACATAAAATAGAAATAATATCAAAGCAGCGGTTAATATTTTCATATTTACTAAGAGGATGTATTACAACAAGAAGCATAACAATAATCATACATGAGCAGTTATAAGAAGCACAAAGGTTACAAATACTGATTCTAGATTATAAACAGTGAAATGTCATCAATTAAAATTGTAGATAACTTCATAAGTAAATAATACATAATATTTAGGTTTATTTAACATTTTAATAACTTAAGCATAATATGAAATATTCAAGTAAAAAGGTTAATTTGTACTTCTGTCTTTTTATATCTTTATATTGTTTTTTTTTTTGTTAAAATATTACTGAAAAATTTTATTGGTTGGCATAATATTAGATGACAAAATATTTTAAATATAACGCTGGGAGTGAGCAAATACTGAAACGACTAATTTAAAAAAAAAAGTTTTTAAATTGTAGTTGTTAAATTTTAAGCATGTACCTACTGTCACATTGTTTATTATAAAACTTTAAAAAAAATGATTAAGGTCATTCTTCTCTGGACCTTAACAGCCGATCTTTTACAAAAAATTTAGATTTTAATAAAATATCCGTCAGTCAAAATAGTGTTACTATTATTTTGGTTGCTACATAATTGTAGCTACATCTTGCTACATAATGGTAGCATTTGGTGTTTGAAAGCTGAAGCTGCAGAATATTTTCCAAAAATAAATGTACATTTCACTTATACTGCTATATTGCATTACAGCGACGCTGTAAAAACATTTATAAAAACTGCTACTATTGCGATATCAGTTTGGAAACTTTAAAAACATAAAAAGAAATGTTTAGTTGTTCGAATGTGGTAATAAAAAAATATAGATTTGTAAGTTTATCTGTTTGTTTTTAATTTTAAAAAAAAAGTGTAGTTATTTGATCACATATCTTAACTTCCCCGGGAAGGTAGCTAAGGCAGTGCAATTTTCATCAAAAATTTTCAAAAAATTCAATTAAGCAATGGTGCAAATAGCAAAAGTTTTCCTTCGGTAGAATTAAAGAGTGACTGAAAGGGTTAATAGATTTTTCTTTCTGCAGTGCTTTTTCATTCTTCATCTAGAGATATTTATAGTAAAGCATCAAAATTTAAAAATATTGGTTTATTACGCTGCCTTGGCTTCTACGACCTATCTATGTCTCTTTCTTATAAATGCCCTTGCTACAAAATATTCAATAATGGGCTTTGCAATGTACAATTTAACCATATTATGGGGCGAACTCCATTTAGCAGATTAAAAAATGTTAAAAAAGTTTAATTGCGTAAATCACTGATAAACTACTCAAAACTATGACTATTCAAAGTCAAAATACTATATTTTGTATGTATCTGGGTGAATAAATCAAAAAATTTTTAATTTTCGTTTTTCAGGTTCATCGACGACAAAAATTTGTAATTATGTTCTGGTTGAGAATTGGAGGTACAATCATGCTCTAAAGTTTAAAGCCGCGGCCGATAGTTGCTGTTGTTTTGTATATTAAACAGTTATAACATTTAAAAAAAACATTTGTAATATCGAATTATGATTCATAGAGAGATAGATTATGATAGAATTTAAATACCTACATAGTACAAATATCAGAAAGATTCGTTTTATTTCTTCACTCTTAAACTAAAGTCGGTTAAAGCAAGCATATTATTATAAGATTCTTATTTTTGCACACAACTATTTATATATTAATAAATAAAAAAATTATTGTTGAATTTAGGTCAGATAAATAATGATATTAATTATACAACATTTTATGGTTTATATGTACAATGTACAATATGTAGTATATATCATCATTATTTTTTAATATACTGTAAAACGGTATTAGCGTGACTGTCATGGTAAACTTGACCAAGAAGTCGAAAAGTGTTTATAAGTTATAACATTCACAGATTAGCTATCTTTTTATATAAACAATTTTAATTTTTTTTTTTTTTTGATTTTCTAAATGTGTTATTTTGCAATATAATATTATAATTTAAATCGTTTTTTAAAATTTACACAAAAAAAATATTTAATAAACGTCCCCCCTATTAAAATAATTGTTTAGTGTTATTTTCATTAATATTTTATAAACATATAATGATAAATTAATATGAATATTTGGCGCCGAACAGGCAATCAAAATTATATTTTATACTTAAAATTTTCTACCAAGGCTAAAAGAAGTATTTTTCTATTATGCTAGGTTTACAAGTAGAATATCTAAATCATAAAAATATATTATTGAAAAAAAATGTAATGGACAATTTGCATAAAATTCAAATTCACCTCAAAATGGAATTTATTGATAGTTCAATATACCTATAATCAGAATATTTGAGTGATTTATCAAAATTCTGTATTGTCAACCCGAAAAAAATTAATAAAATGTTATAATTTATTTGAAAAAATCACGTGATTGAAATCAGGATGTGACGACATGAGCCTCAACAATTAGTGCCAATACACCAGTATAATTTCCACTAAAACATCTACCAAGTAAGTACCAACCGCTAATGAAGTTATGAAGTAACCAAATTTTAGTTACTAATCGCCATTTTGATGACGTCAAAATCCTCAAATTTTAAATTAAGTGAGCCATATTTATTAATACAATTTCGCGCGACAAATATATATTTAAATTTCAATATTTTTTTCTGGCTTTATTTGTGAACCAAATTTAAAAAATTAAGACACATTACATAATATGTTCTTATGTAGAATAGTTATATGCTAAAATTAAAAATCATGCAAATTGTCCAATGCAATAAAAAAATTATTTTATTAAATATTACTATTGAGGTTTACAAGAATGATTACTCAAAAGGAGGTTGGAAAGATTACATATAACACAAAATATTGTTTCGTTACATAATAATAATATTATAAAATAAAATATTTAATATGATGTTTTCTTTGCCTCTATGAATAAGTATGGTAAAATAAATAACTTTTACATGTGTAGAAATAATTTTAATAATTATTTAATAATTAAATAAATAGTTTATAATTTTTATAAATTTAAAACTCGATTCAAAACTTAACTTCAAATCAATAGCTATTAGTTCTGACTTAAAGGCCTGTAAAATACCGATATTGCTTATTTGACCAACAATACTTTCTTATTATCGAAATATTTACATGTATTTTCAATTTTAAATGAAAATAATGATTGAATATAATAGATAAATAAACACCTAATAAAATTTACAAATATCAAATAATTTAAATATCAGTTTCCAATTCTTGTATATACCTAGAAATACAATTTTTTAAATTAATTGCAGTTTTAAATTTGTTGTCTCTTGTACTGCGAATACAAATATCGAATACTCGATTAACGTTTGCTTTTTCCGTTTCAGTACCATTAGAACCACCATGAAAGACAAACTTCAAAAAGTTACGAAAATACACCTCATTAATCATACCATTTTCATCCATAATATTTCTTTTGTTGAATACACAAAAGAAGAATTCTCCATATGTTGTATTATCTTCGGGAGTATTTATTTCGTTAACAATAAACTTCATTTTTGATTTACGTAGATGTAATTCTGTGGCACAGGTTTCTTCCGGCTCAAATTTTTTTCTTCGTCCACATTCCACCTAATAAAAATTTAAATTATTTTTATTGTCATAATGACATCAGTGAATTATTTATTATATTTTATATTATTTACTTGTTAATATATAATTGTTTATTTATTTTTAAAATTAATCGTATTTATGGGTTTTACTAAATAAAAAATAATTATATCATAATATTACATAATGTAGTATAAAGCTCCGTTGACATAGGTAGTGAATAATGATCGTGATCCACATTTGTGAATTTACAAATTTTAATTTTCACGATATGATAATTTTTATATTCGTGGCGAAGGTTACACGGATGTTTATATTGCTGTTGTGAACATTAATCACAAAAAAAATCACGAAAAATCACGATTTATATTTTACGAATCAGTAGTTTACACGTTTACAAGGCGCGTATTCTACAAAAGTGTGACTTACTGTCGTGATTCACTACCCATGTCAACGGAGCATTATAGCATATTTTCCTGTCGTGCTTTCGATATAATATTATTATGTATGCATATAATATTTAATAATAGCAACTTTGATAATAATTAATTGCTCGATAATTAGTGAATCAAAATTTAAGAAAGAAATTTAGAAGGCCAATGAAATCAAGAAGGTCTTTTTTTCAGATTTCACACAAAACGTTTTTTATGTAAGCATCTATTGCCAAATTAAATCTATTGCGAAGCGGCGCTAAAATTCTAAGCGTTTAAAATAACTTGTTTTATACGGAGCAAATGTTACTTTTGTGGCTAGTTACTGAGTTATTGTATCTACTATCAAACTATCTACGAGAAGATATACATTTTACACTAATAAAGCAATATACTATTTTATTAACTTACGTGTAATGTAAATAAAGTAAACAATATAAATAGTGCGTATTTCATTTTATATAGGTGATCTTGAAACTGATTTTGTGTAATGCATAATATATGTAAAATTTGTTATCAAATTTAAAAGTTCAAGTGTTAGATGTCAAAGAGCAATTAAAATTCATAATATTTTTAAGTTTCTATGAAATATTAAATATTATTAACGCAATATTTAAATTTTATTATCTACTTATACGTACTTGATTTGTTTTATTCACATATTTTATTACATTGAATTTTTATTATCTGCTGCACAAAATATCACAAAATATTTATTTTTAATTGTGCAATCATTACTAATGAAGTCTTCATTATACAAGATTAGAGGTTAAATTGTTAAACTTCCCAAGTTTTAATTACAACAGTTTTGAGAGAAGGGTTGTACAACACTCTTCAAATTAAAGAGTTACTTTGTGCCGTCATTTTATTGTTTTATGAGATTATAATAGTCAATAAATGAATAATATTTATAATATTTATTGTTTTGAGGATAAAAATATTACAAGCAACATTTATACTAGACAAAATAAAATTAAAAAAAAAATTATTTTAGTCCTTTCGAATACTTTTCTGTGTCAATTTAGACAGTTCCTCCCGAGAAAGGCGCAAGAGGCCTTAGAAGATACTATTTAATATAATATTGTTATGTTATGTCGTAGCAACTTTATTTTCATAATTAAATATTTTTGGAAAAAGTTTTAGTTGCGCAGGCAGTTGCCTACCAAAGAAGTTTTGAAGGTATCCAAAATACACAAGTGTTTTTAGTTAAGAGTTAATTTTTGTTATATAAACTTTTTTATTTTATTTAAATCTTGGTTGATTAGTAAGTTTCCTTATATAATAAACTAAATTTAAAATCAAGTTTGCTCAAATTTATTAAATTAAAAGGGAAGTTGAGTTTTAGACGGTACTCGTGGGGTTGACTGGTTCAGAAATTAAAAAGATTTTTAAGTTTACATTCCTCTTAAAATTGCATAAGAAATAATTACTAGAAGTGAAACTTTATTTTGAAAAATTAATTTCGTTGAGAAAATGCTGCAATAATATAAAACTACAATAATTATTTATACATATTGTATTTTTTTGTTCTTTATTATACCAGATGAAAATAAATCCGTAAACCACTAATATCCTTCTGTAATTCCGTACATTAATCATCATGTGTACCAAAATACTTGAAAATATTCCTTAAAATATGCACTAAAATTGACAAATAAAGATAAAATATGCATTGATATGTAAATTAAAAAATATCTTTTCTTCGAATTTTTTATTTTTTTTTTTAATTTTCAATAAGTGTACTACCTAGATTTATAAAATTTAATAAGGAATATGGAATATTGGGCTTAGTGGACTCAAATCAAACTAAAATTTTTACAATGTCGACGTTTCGAAGACTTTATGTCTTTATCTTCAAGGCTAGAAGAGCGGCCATTACTTATAAATATACAAAAATTTTAGTTTGATTTGAGTCCACTAAGCCCAATATTCCATTTTCCTATATATCAAAGTTGGGACGAGAAGTTTACTGTTAAATTCAATCATTGTAATAATAAATTTTAATTACAAATTAATTAATAATTTTAAACAATATACAAAGCTTCCGAGATGTAGGTACCTATTCATTTTTTGCTTAAATTGGTAAATTTTTATTTTCGCTATTAAAATTTTTCAAAAAACATCCAAAGTGGCCCAAATATGCTCAAATATGTATCATTTACTCAAATATGCAGCAAATGCGGAAAATATGCAAAATAGGGTCAAGTGGGGTAAATGTAAACAGGTATAAATGTAAACACATCAATAAATCGAAAACCTAACTTAGATTACGTGAATTATGGCGGCTTTCTGTTGATGAGAAACAACGATTAACGAGTACATCGCATCGGTTAGATTTTGCTTAACAGGTTGAAGTAAATTTTAGGGAAAGGCTGTATTTTTTTCGTTTTCCTATTTTGGAAGCCGCTGAAATACTAATTATTCAGTGAAAATTTTACAAGGTACCTAAGACAAATATTTGACGTTAGCTTGTCAGTAATATATTAACAAGTAAGTTATGTGCGAATTTTGGAAATTTGCTTACAAATATTTGTAAATTATACATTTCTTAATCTTTTTAGATTTCTCATGTCGCGAAACTATATTAAAAAGAAGAGCAAACTCATACACTCTTCAAGATATCGAGAATACAGTTATGGTGGAGTTTAAGAATGTTAATTTTTCTTATGTTTCACAAGGAAATTTTATTCTTTATTCAAGCCTAGTCTCACCATGGGCAAACGATGGGTTCTATTTTTTTTTGAATTTTTAATTGGTATGTACTGATCGATTTTCTTTAAATTTTTTGGTGAAGAACTGCTATCCAATTAATAAACTTTTAGCCTAGTTTCATAATGGGCAAACAATGGGCTCTATTTTTTTGTTGAATTATTAATTATCAAGATTATATAAGCTTTTAGAAAATTACGTTACTTGTTTTTGAAATTCTTATAACTCCGCAAATAATTGACCAAAGCGCACTTTATTTTAAATATTTCTTTTAAAACGTACTTTCTATAAAAAATATAGAAATATTTTTGAAAACAATATTACTATTTGATTTTGAAGTTTCAAAAATAAAGCGTAATTTTTAACATTGTAAGTACGGATCAATTCTCTTTAAAAAATTTCAATTTTCAAGATTTTAGTTACTTATGTTGAAAAATATTTTTAAAAAAATGTATACTCTGGATCATTTGAAAAATATGTATATGTTACGGTCAATGATGACAATTCGGTCATTAACGTTATTGGCCGGACAATAACGTCAATGCCCAGCTTAGTTGAGCATTGACGTCATTGGCCGGCCATTGACATCAATGACTATGCATTTTGGGCGATGATGACATTTAAAATTTCATGGGTGGTTTTTACATCATTGTCCGGGCAATGACGTCAATGCTCAATACAGGGTGGGCAATGATGAAACTATTATTTTATAGATTCTATCTGAAATTAATACAGTAGAATCCGCTTAATGAGATCACGGATAATGTTATCAGTCGGTTATTGTGATCATTTTTTTTTGGAAACCGGCCACTTTTTTTTTTTCTCTTCTATTTTGTTCTAATTCAAGTCTTTTCTAAATTTCGCTAATTGTTATCAGTTATCAGTTATCAGCTAATATTATTAAAATGACCTTGGCCCAAAGTGATTACATTAAGCGGATTCTACTGTATATTAAATGTGCCTTTGCAATTAATACTAGTTAATAAAGGTTACTGAAAAGTTAACTTTGTTAGAAAACATTAGTAATACGACCAAAGAGAATGAGATTAGTCTTAGAAAAGCAGCAGCTCAAAGCAGTGTTTTAGGAGTCCAGCCATTTTGCTGTTCTTTGTAGTAGTTATTCCATAATATCATCATTGCCCAATAAATTTTGGCCATTAACGTCATTGACCGGCCAAAGACGTAAATATTACAATCAGAGGAAAATATTTGCATCATTGCCCACGGTTTACGGGCGTTGATGTCAATGGCCGGTCAATGACGTTAATGGCCAGTGTAAATGGTAAAAAACAGTAAAAAAAAATTTACGTCATTGATGAAAATTCGAAAAAAACTAGATCCCATTGCTTGCCCATTATGAGACTTGGCTTAAAACTTGTTAAATGGATTTTGAAACTTGAAAATCAAATAGTAATATCGTTTTTAACAATTTTTTAATATTTTTTATTGAAAGTTTAAAATAACCTTAAAGAAACCTTAAAAAAACACTTTACATTTAGTCAATTATTTGCGGACTTATGAACATTTCAATAACAATAAGTAACGTAATTTTTTAAAAATTTATATAATCACAACAATTAAAAATTCAAAAAAAGAAATAGAACCCATCGTTTGCCCGTGATGACACTTGGCTTAAAATTTGTTAAATGGATAACAGTTTTTTACAAAAAATTTTTAAGAAAATCAATCAGTACAAACATTGTTAAAAATGGCGATTTAATTTTAAAACTTGGAAATCTAATAGTAATATTGTTTTAAAATATATTTCGGTATTTTTTGTAGAAAGTACACCTTACAAGAAACATTTTCAAAAAAAAAACGTGCTATTTGGTAAATTATTCGCAAAGTTATGAGAATTTTAAAAAAAGTAACGAATTTTTCTAAAAATTTATATCTCTTGAATGACATGATAAAAATAATCGAAAAAAGTCAAGGAGGCTAGTCTCAACTAGTACTAAAAGAAAATAATTTTTCAAAACGATCCGAGATGCAAAAGCAAAATGCTGAAAAATTGTAGGGCTTCTACCTGATCCTGAAATTTAAATTGGAAATGAAGTATTTTATAAATTTAACGGCACCGTACCAGTACCCGAAATGAGTTTTTGTTAATTTATAGTTACTTCTTTGCATTTTTGTTTATATTTTGTATGTTGTAATAAAAATTGTTGTGTTAACTTCGATTTAACTTTTAAAAATTACTAAACTACCTAAAATCTTCGACTTATGGCTTGAAATCATATCCAATCAATGAGAAGCATTTTGTTTAGATTTTCCAAAATTAATTTATTGAATACCAATTATGAAGTACTAATAGTTAGCTGTTTACAATGACCCCTTTAAGTATTGGCAAATGTAAGCATGCTTGTTAATACAATTATACCGGATGCTGAATGAGTTAGCCGAACATAGGAAACATAGGAAAGTAAGAAAATACAGGATAAACTGCATTTCAATGACTTCAAAACAAATTTGTTCCAATTCAGTTTGTTTATAAACATATCTGTTTATATTATAATTTAGTCTCAACGTTCTAGTGCGATATTAATCCGAAGTGGACCATTTAAGAAAGATATGGAACGTTGCAAATAAGCGGTCATTATTCTAAGTGGTATGAACTTAAAGGAAAATAACATGGAAAATTAAATACTTTTTTAAATTCCTGTTTAAAGTTTAATTTAAGCGATCTTTAAATGTCTAATATAGTTAGTGCCAGTGATGTGAATTACTTGGGAAATAATCCTTTAGAACTCATTCAATTTTGCTAATTTGATCCTAACAGCTTGAGAAAGCTAATATTTTCAATAATATAAATTAATGTTTCTAATACGACGTTTGTATATTGCTGAATGAAAACTACTGAAGCGTAGACTAATCAAATTTCTCGAAACTTAGGTATTACTAATAGGTGTGAAATGGGCGTGTTGATTAAATAATTGTAATAGAAGTATTTATTTTAATATGTTTTTATAAAAAAATTTATTTACATAGTAATGTATTTTGAAAATCACAATATATTTTAAGATCTTTGTTGGATGTAGTTGTTAATACAGTTTTGTATTTTTACTGCTGTTTGTCCGTAACCAGATCCATGCACATCTTTGCATTGCTGAACCATATCGTGAGCAGCTCCTAGTTCTTCTGACCCAGCTGTTCCGAACATTGAAACTAAATCAACAAGGTACTGTTCCAATTTATCTTCACTCAATACAGCTTCTTCAGTAATAATTCCTTTCTTTTCCCAAATGCAACCCCATAATTCATTTAATGCAGAGTTATCTTCTGGAAGTTGTTCAATTCCACGAATTTGTGGAATTCGAGAAGCCTTTGCTGGTCCCATTTTCATACCACAAGCAAATGACTGTTGCATTGTCTCCACTAAGACTGGGGGCATCTCATCGTTTCTGCCAATAGACCGACCTTCTACCTAGATGAAATAAAAATTAAGTTAGCTAATTTATTTTTTAATACAACAGAGTTATTTAACAAAATCTGGTAGAATCTTTATTGCAAGTAGTAATTTGTTTGAAAAGTATATCTTACTTGAAGGAAGGCTGCCACTAAAAATCCAACAATTACAAAACACTTCATTGTGAACTTCTACTTTGTAGTGATTTGGAACTTTGCTTTAAGTTGATTTATATATTCCAGCATCCTTCAAATCAGTACTTGATTATATAGAGGTCACGATAAGTTTATTATCAAATTAAACACTCATTAGCTTTACGAAATAAATAATTCACAAAACAATGTACTTCCCTAATGTATTGTTTATAATATTAATAAAATTATAATTTACAATATTAATTAAAAAATAATAAATGGGTTTCATTAAGTATTAAATAATAACAACAATAATAATAATTCCCAAAGATTATTTGCAATGTTTGCATCTAGTAGAATATTATTTCAGTACATGGACGGAATAGATTTCTGAGAATCCCTGGTACGGTTTTCCCCATAAAATTTCTAGTTTCTACTAATAAACTAAACCAGTTATCACCAGATTTTACAAAAAAAAACTTCTTACTGAATCTTACAGAAATATTATTCTAATAAAGATGACACATAAAAATTTTATTTAACAACAAAATTTCCGATGAATTTTCCAATAAGGGAAAAAAACGTAAAACTTCATCATCATCGAAGGGCGTTTCACTGATGGCAATACTGTACAAATTGTTGGTAATAGGATGGAAATAAGAAGCAATAGATAGTAATATACGGAAATAAACGGCAATTATTGTGGTAATAAGTGGCAATGCAGAGCAATAAATGCGTAATACTGAGTAATAAAACGGCAATAAGTAGCATTAACTTTTTTAATTTGTTTTTAGGAAAGTTGTTTCTTAATAAAAAGGTTTTTTATAAATATTAATTTGTATAAACTTATTTCTTTATCTTCAACTTTTTAGTCTAAAGCTATGTTTAGGGGAAAGTGGGGGAATCGTGCGAAGCGGGTAATCGTGCGCATCAAACTATTTCATATTCCGCGGACTTTTAAGCGCAATAGATTAGGGGTGCACTCTCTCCTGTCCACTGGAAATCACTGACGCCATTATTCATATCAGTTGTATACGTTTGCACGTAACTATTCCTATATATTTAAAATTAAGCCATTTTTTGTAAGGTTTTTGATATCGAAAAATAAGATTTGTTTCCTAACCGATAAGATATATTTAATTTATGGAAAAATACGATCTTATGCCTCTATGATGCTTGATTAACATTGTTAGGTTAAGTAGTTTGTTAAATCTATTAAATACAGTCATTTAATACCTAAAGGATGAATGATGCGCACAATTACCCGCAAGGGTGGGGAATTGTGCGCTTTTGTACTTCTGTACTTTCAGCAATATTGTGCTTTAAATACTTTATTTTTTGCTAAAATTGAATTAGGTGCTGAGAGTAAACTAAATAACTCTCCCATTACCGTTTTTACATTTAAATTATCTACAATGCTATCAGAGCTATACTGATTTCTGCTTAAGTGCGCACAATTCCCCCACTTTCCATTGTTAGAAGCAGTTATACCATAGTATAGTATTATACTATGGTTATACTGTCGGCGCAGAGACGAATCAAACCGACACTTGAGGGGAAACAGTCCTGAATTTGTAAATTTTTTTATTATTCGCATCATACAAATGAGTTATTTTTGAACTTTTTCGCTTTTTTTAATTATTTCGTTTAATAATTTAGGAGGTATTATCATCTAGAAGCTTATTTTTTAAGTAATTTTTGGGAATTAATTTTTTTGGGAAAACTATCAAACCTACAGTACCGGGGGTTTTTACGCATAATAAAGACATGTTTCAACTAATAACACAAATTTTTATGTAAAACTTGATTGGCATCTTCTATGTATGTTATACAGGTGAGACACTCGTGCAATCGGGCGCACAGATTGTGGCGGTTCTAGTCGTCCGAAACTAAAGAACAAAAATTTTTTAAAATCTATATGAATGTATTTTCTCGGAATCGCAGCTTTTTGAAAATTAAGGTTTAATTTTTTTCGAAAAATTGTCAACTAAAACATGAGAACAGGGTTAAAATATTCAAGCTATCGGTATCATTCTAGTTCAGACGATATAACTACTTTTATATAGATTTAAACAAATATTTGTTCTTTTGCTTCGGACGACTAGAACCGCCATAATCTGTGCGCCCGATTGCACGAGCGTCTCCACACTTACGACCAGCATAACTTAATTATATAGATTTAAATAAATTATTTCATAAAATTTGTGTTGTTAGTTAAAATATATTGATGTTTAAAAAATCAAAATATAAACACAGGGTGTTCTACGGAGCACTTTCCGAAGGGGTCGAACTGACATGTCATAAGGACAGTACAGGGGGGTGTTGAGGATTGAACCTCACTCATAACCTTAAGGTTATTATGGCCGTAGCTTATTCTAGCTACTGAGAATTGTAATAATTCAAAGTTAAATCAATATAATCAAGAACACAACAATGATAGACATGTTTCGACCTTATTAGGTCTCATCAGTATCATATAGTTGCATTCTTGAAAATATTGATTTGTTTTTTTACTATATATATAGCATTTTTCGCGCAATGCTATATGTTGGTATCGACCCCCGATTATAAAATCAAAATATAAACACAGGGTGTTCTACGGAGCACTTTCCGAAGGGGTCGAACTGACATGTCATAAGGACAGTTCAGGGGGGTGTTGAGGATTGAACCTCACTCATAACCTTAAGGTTATTATGGCCGTAGCTTATTCTAGCTACTGAGAATTGTAATAATTCAAAGTTAAATCAATATAATCAAGAACACAACAATGATAGACATGTTTCGACCTTATTAGGTCTCATCAGTATCATATAGTTGCATTCTTGAAAATATTGATTTGATTTTTTACCTTATATATAGCATTTTTCGCGCAATGATATATGTTGGTATCGACCCCCGATTATAAAATCAAAATATAAACACAGGGTGTTCTACGGAGCACTTTCCGAAGGGGTCGAACTGACATGTCATAAGGACAGTACAGGGAGGTGTTGAGGATTGAACCTCACTCATAACCTTAAGGTTATTATGGCCGTAGCTTATTCTAGCTACTGAGAATTGTAATAATTCAAAGTTAAATCAATATAATCAAGAACACAACAATGATAGACATGTTTCGACCTTATTAGGTCTCATCAGTATCATATAGTTGCATTCTTGAAAATATTGATTTGATTTTTTACCTTATATATAGCATTTTTCGCGCAATGCTATATGTTGGTATACCTAACAGGTATACCCTGTGTTTATATTTTGATTTTATAATCGGGGGTCGATACCAACATATAGCATTGCGCGAAAAATGCTATATATAAGGTAAAAAATCAAATCAATATTTTCAAGAATGCAACTATATGATACTGATGAGACCTAATAAGGTCGAAACATGTCTATCATTGTTGTGTTTTTGATTATATTGATTTAACTTTGAATTATATTGATGTTTTTTAATAATGTTATAATTTTTTTACCGGAACTTTTATAAAAATGTACTTACTCTATTTGCGGCAACTTACAAGTGACGCCCTTCACTCTTAAAACACTTTTTATCCGTTCCCACACAATCCTATCACATAATCCAACTAAAATTAAACAAATTTTTACAAAAATTTTCCTTTATTTTCACAAATTATATCAAATTCATCGGCACTTAATGAAGATAAACGCGGACCTTTTCGCGGCAAATTCAAATTCAAATAAATAAAACGACATAAAATAAAGTTTCTGCTACAAATTAAATTATTTAAAAACTGAAAACTTAAAAACACGACATTATCTTATTATGCGTGAAAACCCCCGGCACTGTAGGTTTGATAATTTTCGCAAAATTAATTTCAAAAAATTACTACGATATTACTATTATTATCTTAATTTATTTTATTTATAATCAAATTAATATCCTCATTATACCCTAAAGTGTAGAGGATTGCCGAATCTACATGTTATTTATGTACAACAAATATTATTTTCCAAATCTGCGCCACCTCTCCTTGTCAATTGAGGCCCAAGGCTTATTAAATTTCAGTTAATCTATCGTAATCTGCTTCTTTCCTGAATCTGTCCGTTATTGGTTCGAAATTTATCACCGCAAGAATCCATTTCTTTTTTTTACCAAGAATTCCCTCCCGAACCTTCTGTTTGTTCCACTTTTATAGAATAATACACAATATTCTCCCAAATCCATAATATGATTATATCTTTTGTCTCCTTTATTTGGTCTCCTGCAACGCTACAATATCCAAGCAGTGCCTTTTCGCTTCCTTACTTAGAATTCCTAGCACTCCTTCTTCTTATGTTCCTCCAACATTTCAAATGGCCATCAATTAGTCTTTTCCTTATTTTATTACTTGTGTTATGCCGTCTCATTTCATTTTCCTTTTCTCGCCTGTTCGTCCTTTGATTTGTTTTTCCTAGTTTGTGCTTTTCAGTTTTTTGATAGTGGAAGTTTCTCCTCTTCTCGTAGCCCACCGTCTTCTTGTCTCCATTTTAATACCTTGTCATCATACATCAATTTCTGGTAGCCTACTCTTACTTTTTTTCCAATTTTTCTGAGTTCTTCAGCTTGCTTTCTTATCCCTGCTTGAATTCTTCTTTCCGTGTATGTTAAGTCATCATCAATATATATTTTCTTTCCAGCCAACTTGATTAACTTAAATTTATTTCTCATTATTTCCATATTTTCTTCAAAACTTCCCACCTCAATTACCTTTCTCTCGCCCCCCACTCTATACGCTGCTATTATCTTTACGTCAACTTTCAAGGTATCTTGTAAAAATTTCCCGATGTTATCTTTTAGATGGGCTTCTTCATTTCTATCAACTTCCATTCCTGTCACAACCAGTCTATTTTTTCTCTTCTTCCTTTCCTGTATCTCCAATTTAAATTCTACTGCATCTAGCTTATGTCCAAGTTCATCTATTCTTCTTTCATTTAACTTTTTATCATGCTCCCAATCCGCTTTAGTTTCCCTCAACTCTCTTTCCAGGGCTCTTAGTTTATCTGTTTGTATTTCAATCTGTTCCTGAATCTTCCTAGTGTTCTCTCTTATTTTTTGTTTCGTTTCAGCATATTCTTCCTTCATTTGCTTTATATCAATGCTTATCGTTTTCAAAAAATCCTTAATATCCTCCATCTCGTTATTTACTGTCTCTATCTTTTTATTATCTTTAGTTGTTGTTCTTGTAATCTTTTACTTCTCTTGAATACTCCAAGATTGGTTTCAGTCCCCTCTGTCTCTTCAGTTCTTCCTCTTTTGAAATAATCGTCTAGATTTCCGGTACTATTGGTTCTTCTACGTATTTCAATTTTCAGTTGTTTGGTTCTTGTCGTTTCTTTGGTATTCATTTAACTTCACAGCTTTGCTTGCTATCAGAGATTCAAAACCGGTGTTTACCACGTATTCCGTTTTATTTCTTATTTATAAATGAGACTTTATAATAATTTATTCGATTTTATCACTATTTCTTCGATTGACAATATAATTTGTTACTCGCGATATAGGTCTACCATCCAGGTCAACCCCTCGAAGATGATAACCTATTCTTTTCCTTTCCAAATTTGTAAGTATTCTATGAATTCACAAGGATATGCAACCCAAACGACTTATTCTTATCACTTTTTATAACCTTTCCGATTTCGCATAAAATAAATCAAATTTTTACCTGTCTTTCTCATTCAAATTCAAGATTGATCTTTGGATCGTATTTACACACCTAGCACTATCACTTCACAACACTTTAATCAAAGAATCTTGTGATATCACCTCTAATAACTCAATCAAAAACTCGCTATGTGACAGAGCCGTATTAACGGTTATCGTGTCGACATTAATTATCTGTCGACATTAATACCCTTAATTCTATATATTTCCTGATTATTGCATTTAATGCGTGGTATTACCGTATTTACAAAATATTGCTAAACTATAGGCTTATCGATCAGTACAAACATTCTTAAAAATGGCGATTTATTTTTAAAACTTGAAAATCTAATAGTAATGTCGTTTTAAAATATTTTTCGATATTTTTTATAGAAAATACGTTTTAAAAGAAACATTTAAAAAAAAAACTTGGCAGTTGGTAAATTATTCGCGAAGTTATGAGCATTTAAAAAAAAAGTAACGTAATTTTCAAAAAATTTATATCTCTTGAATGGCTTGATAAACAAAATTGAAAAAGATCACGAAAGCTAGTCTCAACTAGAAATAAAAAAAAAATTTTTACAAAAAAATCCGAGATGCGAAAGTTAAACGTCCGATTTGGCGTGGAATGCCCCATATATTTTTTTCTTTGAAAATTTTTTTACGAATTTTTAAAATATAAATAATTAAATGATAAAAAAATGTATAGTTAAAATATTAAGTGTTTTTGCTTTATCGACCTTCAAAAACACGCCCGATATTCGGGCTTCTATAGTAGAATACCCCCTTAAAACAAATAAAAAAATATACAAAAAATTGAGTACCTATTGAATCATATCACAAAATCAGAAAATCAGTAACTAATAAACACTCAAATTATGCATTTTTAAAATTTAACAGTTATTGGACAGCCGTCCAATCATTAAATATTTACGGATTTTAAATAGTACTAATAGTCCAAACACATTTTTCAATAAAAATTATATCAATATAATATGTATGTAGATATTATGTATAACGTGGAAACTTTCAAAACAATTTACTAAAACTCTCATAGTTTGCGTTGAAAGCAATAGTGTTTAATAATTATTATATTATATTGTTCCATAACTGTAGCACTTTAGAGAGGGCTTATTGTGTTTGATAATGTTGTAATGTTTCATATTTTGATTATAATATTATACTACTTTGTTTTAAATGGTATAATTTTACATCAATGTGCTAGTTTTTGGTTTTGTATTTTGCTTATTTTGCAATTATTTTGCAATAGGAAGAAATTTATTATCAAGTTGATATTATTGATTTGTTATGTTGAGTAATGATTGTATTCAGTTCCTTGTAGTTTTTGAAAAAGATCTATATTGAAGGTGGAAACTGGTTATTTAAATATTACATTTTAGTTTGATTTCAAGATCCAAAAATTCCCAAGAAAAATTTTGTTTTTGATAATTAGTACTGCGGAGTTGTAATAGGATAATAAGAAGTTAATTTTGATTACCTCAATTTTACCGAAATTGCAGTTACAATCATTAGACTTATTTTTAGTTTACAAATACAAAAATTACGATATTTTCTTGTAAAGTCAAACCGTCAAACGGGGTGAGTCAGGACATAGGGGGTCAGTCGGGACAAACATGTTTTGCTGATAAATAGCGGTAGATTTTAATTTCAAGTTTCAAAACCTACTCACCGATGTCCTCTATAGTGAATGTTTGTATTCTATCCGTGCTTATCACGTACGTGTTCGTCAATAATTAAAATTTGATTATTACAAAAAAACGATTTTTTTTTTTATAAATAATATCAGTTTGTTTGGAAATTAAATTCTTGTTAAGACTTCTTATGTTGACGTTTCAAAGAATTTATTCCTCAATTTTCAAGACTAAAAATATACACAAATGAGTCCTAAAACTAGTGTTGACAAAATTCTAGTTTGCTCACCAAACAAATTCGTGATGATCATAAATAGTTTTTTTTTTGTAACTCTTAACAGGAATTTAATTTCCAAACAAACTGATATTATTTATTAAAATTTTATTAACATTGGATGAGGATTATCTACATTTATATATAATAACAAGAGTTTTTCAAAGTTTTTAAAAATTTGCCTGTTTTTTATTAATTAGATAGAGTCTGTTGGACCAAAAGGAGCACATTTTTGTAAAGGTGATGTGTATGTTTTTTTAAAGTTATAAAATATATCTCTACTCTCCCCAAACACGGGAAAAACGGGCCAAACTGGGCATTTTAATGCGTTGTCCCGACTCACCCCAAACACTGGGGTGAGTCGGGACAGCAAACAAAAATTGTTTTCTCCTAATTTTTATAATTTTTTGCTAAAGTATTTAGTTCAAGTTCTAGCTTAGGCTTCGATTGCAACATGGTTAAACACTTGGGCCTACAAATGTAACAGAAAAGATGCAGTCATTCAAAATATACCAAAATCTGTCCGGACTCACCCCGTTTGACGGAACTTTAAATTTGTTTTCCTCAAAATCAAAATTTTTATAAATCTATATACTCAGCAATAAACTGATTAACATAACTAAAATTGTTACTTCTTAAATTAGTACCTAATTGTAGTTGAAAGGTGAACTAAATTCACATTACAAAATGTTAAAATTACGATATTTCTTAGTTTTCCAAGTCAAAAAGACAGGTAAACTTTCTAACAGTTTATGACTAGAACTTTCACTTAAATTTGAACGGCTGTGATGATGAAAGTTTATTGTAATGGTTAGTATAAATTCATGATAAAAAAAACTTAATCTTAAATGCATTTATTAATTATTATTGTAAAGCAAATAACATTTTTAATCCAATAATTGAGGTTGTGCTATGTAAGTACGAATGCAATTGCGCATTTTAATTGCGGTAATAGCAAGTTCGGATTGTTTAGGTGTATCTTTACAATGTTCAACAGCTGCTTTTGCGAGATCGTGAGCTTTTTGAGCGCCATTGGGAGCACCACTAGTTAATTTCAAAATTCTGACTTCTGCAACATTCTTAATGATGTCAAATACAAAATCATCGTTACTATCCACCATGCCCATTTCTCGTGCACAACACAAGAACATCTTTTGTATATCAGTGTCATCTTCTGGCATTATCACTTGATTGTATGCTGCAACCATCTCTTCTTTGTTTAAATTTAATGAAGTCGAGCAGTGATCTAGTGCTTGCGTCATAGCAGCTTCAGTTTCTTCCACTGAGTGGGAGTAAACCGTCTATAATTTAAACAACGTTAAAATAATAGAATTACATTTTTGGGAAGTTTATTTGGTTCACTAGTTAATTTTTGGAAAATTAAAGGTAAACATTTATTAGGATGATTATAAAACATACTTACTTGTAAAATCAGCACAACTAACGCAAAAAGTACAGTCTTCATTATGATTGTGTTTATGAAACTAACACATTAATTTTAAATATCTAAATTTATATAGTTTCTTATCTACAATTCTTTCAAAATAAGTGTAATTATAATTAATCTTGGGGTGTTGTTATGGAACTTCTAAATTTAGAGTAATTTTAAAGTAAATAAGTACCTAACAACAGTAAAATCTTGAAACTTCTTACAAAGTAAGTTAAAACTTGAAAGGTTAACAAATAACGTTATAATAGTATTGATATGGTTTATAATGGTATGATTTTAATATTATTATTATACTATCGAAAATTTAAATGGCTAAGCAAGGTTTAATTTTCAAACATGGACAACATTTAAATATTTGCTAAATAATATGTTATTAAAATCACTCCAAATCGAATAACGACTAACGAGTCCTAGAAATGTGTATTCTGGTTCTGTACCATGAAATCATAAAAAAGCTACACGGAAGCTTTTCGTGATACAGTCGAATATAAGTTAGTATTTTAACAATACATCAAGATAAAAATACAATAGTTCAAGAAAGACTATTTGTATTTAAACTGTAAACTTATTATACTGTAGTATAATAAGCAAAAATGTTACTATATGAAATAATTTTTTATAACAAAAAAAAAGATACCTATTGAAAAAGGTAGGTTTTCTGAAAGAAATTAAAGTCTGATAAATTAATCCTACAAAAGAATAAGAAGATAATAAATTTCTACAAATTAATTATTAAAAACAATTAATTACTATTTATTAATATATTGATATTTAATATTGCATAATTTTTTTTTCTGGAAATATAATATAGATAAATTTGTTTGTGTTAAAATTTTATAAACAGAATTAAAAAGATAATAATTGATATATCAAGCATTAAATTAATTAATACATTTTTTATATACATTTTTGAAAGTTCATATTTGATAATTAACAACTACACAGGTCTGCATTAAACATTTTTTAAGAGCTGCTTTGGTTATTCCACATATTTTTTATACATATTTTTTGTAACCTCCGTTTTGTCATAGAACATCACGTTCTATGTTCGACAAAATGCACCCCTGTTGGACTCCGGTTTGGGTCTTAAATGTATCGGAGTGTACGTTGCCCACTTCGACTTTAGCTGTCTTGTTTTCGTATAGTGATTTTATCAGTGCCACGCGGTGTTTAGGTGTGCCCATTTATTGTAGTATTTGCCACAGTATTCTCCACTTAACTTTATCAAAAGATTTTTTGTAATCCACAAATAGTCCAGTCAATTTAGATCAATTTTCGGCAAATAAAAACATTAATCGGTAATGATCTGAATTTTGGTATACATATTTATTACGGCTTCCTGCTAAACATACTAAAATTCCCCGTTGAAATCTGTTGCGCTCGAGCCGCCATCTTGGAAATAAGGTACACTACTTCAGTTTTTTGGCTGTATCTCGGCAACTTGTGCTGATACAAAAAAAAAGTTTAAGTAAAAATTGTAGTTTATTGAATATCCTTCAAAAAAGTTTATATATATTTTTTTGTATCTCTAATACTTTAGCTGTAATCCGACGTTGCTACAGAAGGTGTTTTTGCAGCTTTGTCGTTTCAATGCAGTCAATTATTTTTTCAAGGTGGTAAATCCTTTACCTTTAACAGTAACTATTTCCCCAGGACAAACAGGTATAAGAAAGATATGCGTCGCATAAAGTTTCATCACTATAGTAAGCATGAACATAGTGCATAATGCCTATCCTTTCTGAAGTGTCTAAAGCTAAAGTATTGGAGATACAAAAAAATGTATTTTAACTTTTTTGAAGAAAATTTAATAAACTACAATTTTTATCTGAATTTTTTTTTCTATCAGCACAAATTGCCGAGATATAGACAAAAAACTGAAAAAGTGTACCGTTTTTTCAAGATGGCGGCTCGAGTGCAACACATTTCGACGGGGACTATTAGTATGTTTAACAAGAAGCCGTAATAAACATGTGTACCAAAATTCAGATTTTTACCGATTAATGTTTTATTTTTATCTAATTTTACTGGACTAAAAGCAGAGAATCATGGGCACGTTAAACTCTCTAGATTTTTAAATCAGTTGCCTAACGCTTACTATTTGCTCTCTGGTGTCCTTTCCTAGAATGAAACCTGCCTATTATTTGGCTATTTGTGGCATTAGAAAGGGCTTCAATCTTCCATGTATTATGTCTAGCAGCACCTTGCTCGCGTGTGACATTAGAGCCAGCGTTCTCTAATTATTGCATTTCGTTGGTGAGCCATTTTTCAGGATCGGAGTGAATATGGATTCTATCCAGTTATCTGGCCATATGCCAGTGGTCCAAACTTTAGTGCACAACAGATACATTATATCCACTCCCAGTGTTCCCATAGCTTTTAGAACCTCTCCCGTGACGTCATCTACACCCGATGCTTTTCTGTCTTGGCGTGATTTCAGTGCTTGTTCCACTTCTGATTTAAGGATATCCGGCTCCTTTTCTGTAGCAGAGATATTTTCCAGACTGTCCAGACTGAGTTTCTTTATATAGGTTTTGGCAATAATTTTTCCACACCTTAGCTATTCCTTGGGCGTCATTTATTAATTTTCCTTCATGGTTCTTTACTGTTTGCTATTAGAATGCTGTTCAAATTCTTGGCATATTTCGTTTATTTGAGTGTTTTGGTGTTCTCGGCACATTTTTTTTATCTCCTTGTCAAATTTTTTGAGCCTTATATCTCTTTCGTTGTTACGTTGCTGTTGTTTACTTTTTCTTCGTTCTTCAGCCAAGGCTAAAGTTCCGTCTCTAATCCAGTGTTTCTTTTTAGGAGTATTTGTGTAGGGCATCTCTTTATGCTGTTGGTTATCTATTGCTTGATGTTTCTCCATACATCATTTACCTCTACATTTAGGTTTGGGTATTGTTCTTCGTTTAATGCGGCCAAGCATTTTCCAGGGTCAAGTATTTCTATTCGTTTCTTTATAAGCGGTCTTTTGGGACAGCACAACTTTGGCTTATACCTATAAAACCCCAAGCATTTTGTGATCTGATTCGCATATTGCACCATGCTTCGCTTTAATATTTTTTCTTAGCGATGTTTTCCACCTATTTTTAACCAAAATATAGTCTATCTAATTCTTATATTTTCCGCTAGGGCTTATCCATGTTGACAGTCGTCGTGGATGATGTTTAAATAATGTTTATATAGCTTTAGTGCTAATATAGTGGTAGTTGATTTTCATAATTGGAACAAATTGCTCAACTCAAAAAAGCAATAATCTCTTCACAAAATAACTTCTTTATTATTAAAATATTTGACTAGTTTCGGTGACTACTGTCACCATGTTCACAATTTAAAAATTATAATTTTTTATTATAAAAATGTATATAATAAATTGTGAGATCATTATCAACTGCAAACTGAAACAGTCGCTGGTGTCGTTCGTTGCGTTCGCTTAGCCCATAATTTCCTACATTTTTAACGGTTTCATTCGAAATATCACCTATTTTGGCGGTCATGATAATTAGTCTCAACAGTCAACACCATATGGCATTACCGGCAGAACACATAAGTCAAATGTCTTTGTTCTCAGACAAATAATACAGACAAAATACTTAAACTGTTGTACAAAGATATGCACACACTTCTCTATAAAAAATTTCAAAAATGAAGCATTTTTCGACGTCCTAGATGGGCCTAACCCCTAAAATAATTTTATAATTTTTTTGTTAGAGAGGATGTAATGCTCAACATCGCGGCTAAACCCGGCTAAACCATTCTACGCGAAGTAAAGTCTCGCTCGCGTAGCAGCTCAGAACCCATGATTTACTTAAGATTTGGTTTAATAAAACTCACGACAATATAGTATATTGTGCTACATGTTTTGAAGACTGTTTAATATGTTGAACTTTTGTGGGTATGGTGTTTGAAAATTTTGCTAAAAACATGTTGACAATGCTTTTCCAATATGATGTCATCAGTGTTAATGACGTGTATTGTTGTAAAGTTTACAAACACTAGAATGGAAGATGTACACTAAATTTTAGTTTACATCAGCAAAGACATTTAAAGTCTTGCGATTAAGCCAGTTAATTTGCAAGTCAATACAGTCAATTCAAACGCAGGCAGAGTAGTAACAACGTTATTCTCGGCATCTTATTTGCTTAAAGAAGTGGCAAATTATTATCGAAGAAATCTTGTAATAGAATCTAACGACTTTCGTAAGGAAACAATAAATACGTTTGAGAAGCAGACTTCTCAAAATTTTTTTTAATAATTTTTCAATCAGAATTTAACAACGTGTAAATGAGTTGTGACAAAATAGGTGCGACTATTTCACATGCCTACCGGCATTTTTCTTAATAATTCTTCGCACCTCGGAATATAATCTTGGCTCTAGGGCTATAATGACAGTATTTACAACCCCTGGCCTATAATATTTTAAGTATGTCAATAAGAAGACCAGGCAATCATGTCATGACAGATAAAAAAATTAATTTTTATATGCATCGCTAAAATAAAATTGTGGTAAACTAACTAGTTTAGTATTCTCTCACGATATTGTTTTGTGGAATTCTCTATCCGAATGCAATTCGCATGGTATTATCGGAAATTTAATGAAAACACTAGTTTTAATATGAAATTTGAAATCTAACTAACTTTTATGCACTCGTTCGTTGAATTATTAAATTTTCATATTAAAACACTCGAATTTTAATTAATTTATGTCCAATAATCCGTTCGTGGTATTACATACGAAAACAACATTAACATTTTACTATACATATGTATGTAATATTTTGATTACAACTGAATTGCGATATTTCAACCTATCGACCTTATTCGTTAAAACTAGATTAGAAATAATAATTTATTATTATAGAAAATTAAAAGCATCTCATTTAAGCTAAGAATACAAACTCATCAATCTAATTGGTAATTAGTATAGCATCATGAAAACCACCAAATTATTATACCTTTTAGTCACACTATACCAGGTATTTACTTTACATTGTAATAACTTTTAAATAAATTCAATTTTTTTTATGCTTTCTTATAGACACATTTTGTGGTAGGTAGATCAATTCAAGAACGTAGTACAAGTGAGCTGACAAATGAAGAAGAGAGCTGTGTACTAGAATTGCATCTGAATAAGAATGAAATACAGTTGATGAATAATAGAGACATAGCACCTGAAGACGATGAAAACTTTAATAAATTCTTATCATGTTACTGGAAAAAGATGGGTTGGGAAGATGCGGATGGAAAAATTAATTATGAACTATTACACCAAGATATGCTCCAAGCAATTATATGCGAACTTGGAAACGTGGATCCACAGCTAAAAATGATGTTACAGTTGTTGTTGGAAACAGTAATTTTGAACTGTAAAGATAACATTTCAAACACTGTAACCAACTTTATTGTTCCAAAATTTCAAAATTGTATTGTAAACGATTTAGAAAGGTTGATTGAACGTTCTAACGATTACTGAATAATCAGCGGCGGAACTACGCGCGTGATCAGAGCTATGGGAACCCAAATTTGGGTCCAATGTATCATGGTGAAAGTGAAATATTCATGAAATGAGTGAATCATTCTCAAAACTGATTATTTTAGGGGGTTCTGCCATTGTGGATAATTATAATATAGTTTTTATTGTTTTATTTTGTTTTTATTGTTGTTCAACGACAGTTCCAGTGTAACTTCGTATCCAAAAATTAACTATTGGAAAGATATAAAAAATATTTAGTATTTTTTTGTTAGTAACTAAATACTGAAAAGTAATTTTGATAATATAAAATATTTTATAGGGTTCGGATAGTTTCTAGGAATGGGGACGTCCCTTAATTACGTGATGTCAAAATGGGGGAGAAGTCCGACAAAATCTCATTTAAGGGGAGGGGGGGGTCAATGAAAATCTCACGTTAACCTTTTAATTCAGGGAATAACATTATTATAACAGATAACATTTTGTATTTTAGTATTTTTTAGTTAATTTTTTTTTATTTTACTTATTTTCACGTGAGAAAAAATCTCACGTCAGAAGATAGAGAGGGGAGGAGGGGTCCCGTTACGTCTCACCAAATCTCAACAAGGGGGAGAGGGGGTCTACATTTTAAGAAAAACACCACACGTAATTTATGGACGTCCCCTATGACTCATACTCCAGTCACAAACAACTCACTAGAATATTAATTATTAAAAAATTACAAAATTTGTTGCTGTTATTTTGTCCTGAGGTGACCTTTATACACTCTTATAATATACTAAAATTTGATCAAAATCCATTAAGTCGTTTCCGAGTATATTTTTTTATTATGTTTTAGCATATTTTGATTTTTTCTAAACCGCTTGAGTAAGAGATGTAAAACTTTCATGAACTTAGTATGAAATACATATGCCTAAAATGAGGATTAGAAATCCCCTGGGGGGGCAATGTTCTAAAAAGTATTATTACAGTAAAGTCCAAGATTGCATAAAGCGAACAAGTAATTTATTGTTTTATAAATTTGAAATTGGACATTATAAAAACATTAAATAAACGAATAAAATCAACCACTAAAGAATTTTTACTTCCCCGCGAGCTTATACGGATGAGGCTCACTTTCTTATCTTTTTTTTTCTTCGATAACTTTTCTTATAAATTTTAATGATGAAGAAAGAGATCAGTTAGTTCCCGATTTTGCAGACACAAATTTTATAGTAAAAATTAATTAGCATTAGATTTATTCTCACTTATTAAAAATCGCATAAAAAATTACCGTTGTGTTGTACTCGCCACTCAACAATTGCAAATATATTTTTAATTTACATTATTTTATTCATTAGTTAAATTTGCTATTCAAAATATAAATTAACTCTTAAGTTGCAATAGATAATTTCAATTAGTTGAACGAATATTTTAAATAAAAATTATTTCTAATATAAGAACCATAATTAATCAAACTGCAATAAATTAAGTTATTTATGCAACTAATTACCGTTAAGTGAATTTTACTAATGAAAATCAATTAATATTTAATACTACCATTATTTGTAAAAATAAGAAATATTTGTTACTTTAAATTTTAAGCCTCTTAATTTTAAGTTCAATCTCAAGTGTGCAATTATCTCAAAGACCTAAATGCATTTTCTTAGTTATAAATCCCCAAAATAGTTGCTCATAAGTGGAAATAAGTAGATTTCTTGTTTACTTTTAAACTAATAAAAGTTAAGGATTTGGAGTATTTAAAAAAACATTTTAATCACGTAGGACATTCACACGACCCCTTGGAAATAAATAATATTATAAGTACATGGGAACAAAACTTGAGAGAAAATATATATATATTTTCAAGAAGTTTCAAATTTAAATTTCATTATATTTTTATTTTAAACATAAAATCAATTTGTGCAATTAATTAAACATGGTGACATTTCACAAATCCTCACAAGAAGAGCTGCAAATACTTGAGTAAGAAATCTATTTATGAAATCTTTTTTATATTATTTTAATTGTTAACCTATAGTTAAATAATCATTGTTGCGCCCCCTTTGTTTTATTACTCTCTTTAATTAAACATAAATTTAAGATTCTTTTGTATTGAATAATCTATATATTTTTACTTTACTTTCAATAAATTTAAGTTTAATATTTTTGATTGTTTAATTTTGGTGTTGTAAATATCTTGTTTATTCTCTCCCTGCGCCCTCCTTTTTACCGTAAGTTCACGTTACCAAACAAAACGAGCTGGTCTATCTCGTGTTCATCCTAAACTAGACTTGGTGGCAGCGATACCGACAATAACCAGGTATAAAAGGGAAGAAAGCTAGGATAACGCTAATTTTCAGCAAAACCTTGAGGGCCTACTTTCCAACCCCGAAGTCCAGGTTACCACAGTTGTAAACACAGTGACACATGATCTGCAATATTACAATGGAGATGGGATACTTGTATACACAAAATATGCAAGAAACTTGTAAAAATAAGATTCCTATTTTGTCATTAACCATCTCAATTTTTTTCTTAACTTTTACTCAACTACTTATCGAGTAATTAATTGTTATAGTTTTAATTATAAAATATGCTGGAAAACGGGTGTGTGACGTCAACACTACACAACATTGCACATAGGTTGCCTCAGGTTGCCTAGTTAAATTCATCATTGTCTGTCGCATGGAGATGCGCGTGCAACGTATCTCTGTCACTCTCACCGTTTGCGTTTAAAATTTACATCTAAAATCTAGGAAACCATGGACTAGATCAACTTCTTCATAAGGCAACCTAATACAGTTAGTTTAAGCATAAAATAAGCTTTCATTTGATATATAATATATGATTAAATAGCTGATGAGGGTATATTAATAATATTTACTCACCTCACTCATTCACTTACTCACAATGAAAACTTTATTGAGCCTTCGTTGGCACTCAACAAAGTTTTTATTGTTGCTATAACAAAGTTTTTCCTTACATCAATTAATTTATTTGTTAGATTTAGTAATATTTTGTTATTTGAGATGTTCTTTTTATAAACTATAAAACTTCAATAGAACAAGTTAAATTAAATAATATAATTGAAATTATATTTTAAGCTTTCAGTGATATATATCGCCTTCGTCAGAACATATTATCATAGTATAAGAAGTTATACAGTAGGGACACTCGGTGTCGGCGTCTTTGATGTTCGTGTTCCAGATTTTCAAGTCTGGGTTAAGTTCATTTGAGACACGTAGAGATGGCGCTAATATATTAATTTAAATTTGAAATAAACCGCAAGAGACTTAATTATTTTAAAGGATTATTTTCACATTGTAATTACTATTATTCATTTCAAAAACAATAATTTAGCATTGAACAATCATTTAGAGTGAATATTTTTTACTTTATTTTTCTTAAATTTTGAAATATTGATAAAAATATTGAAATAAATCTTGTAATGCATTCTCTTAACGAGAGAAAGTAATGTTAAAGTACTTTCATTATTAAATTTTTAAAATTTTTACAAAGTCACCAAAATTTATTGTCAAATCATTAAATCTAGCGACATTTTAAGTGACTAGACAACACTGTAGCAAGTTGTGAAACAGCACGAATCACTGGCGAAACTGCACAAAACAGTCGCGACATCTGCTAAATTATGTAGGTACTTAACCCAGACTTTGACATGCGCATAAAAATATGGAACACAAAATAATTGCGAGTGTCCCTACTGTATAACTTCTTATACTATGATATTATCTTCGTCAGAAGGCGATATATACATCGCTGAAAGCTTAACCTTTAAGTGCTCGCGCTGGTGTATTCGAGGCACCACTATGACTAAACCATTCACCATTTTTAGCAAAAAAGGCGTACGCACTTGCGGCATCAACCTAACCTATTATAGATGCGTCCTCTAGAAGAGCAGGATGAGGAAGTTCCAAAAAAAAACGAAAGCGGTGTTTTTATTCTGGAAGACAAAACAAAAGGGTGACAACCATGTCATGTCGTATGTGTAACACTCCTATATGTAAAGAGCATTCAGTCTTAACTAGTGAAGAGTGGTGGTGATAGCGAGAATATTAGTGAGTAGTCATTCAGTTGAGGAACATTTGTGACAATTTTTTGCAAGAACGTGTTTTTAGTTAAGAATATTTTTTTTGTTAGTGTTCTTAGTTAAGAATTTTTTTTTGTGATACAATTATAGCACTTTTATGTTTTTTTGTATATTATCGCCTAATGTGTCTAAATATATATTATTTCTATAATAAGTATACTATTTATTAAAAACAGCAATCCTTTAGTGCCATTTAAGGGCGGGTGCCTGGAATACACCGTGCGCGTAGTTATATTATAGTTTAGTGCGCGCGTAGTTAAAGGTTAAAATATAATTTCAATAATAATATTATTTAATTTAACTTGTTCTATTGAATCAAATAAAAAACACAGGGTGTTCTACGGAGCACTTTCCGAAGGGGTCGAACTGACATGTCATAAGGACAGTACAGGGGGGTGTTAAGGATTGAGCCTCACTCATAACTTTAAGGTTATTACGGCCGTAGCCATAAGGTAAATAATCAAATCAATATTTTCAAGAATGCAACTATATGATACTGATGAGACCTAATAAGGTCGAAACATGTCTATCATTGTTGTGTTCTTGATTATATTGATTTGATTTAACTTTGAATTATTACAATTCTCAGTAGCTATGGCTACGGCCATAATAACCTTAAGGTTATGAGTGAGGCTCAATCCTCAACACCCCCCTGTACTGTCCTTATGACATGTCACTTCGACCCCTTCGGAAAGTGCTCCGTAGAACACCCTGTGTTTTTTATTTGATTTTATAATCGGGGATCGATACCAATATATAGCATTGCGCGAAAAATGCTATATAAGGTAAATAATCAAATCAATATTTTCAAGAATGCAACTATATGATACTGATGAGACCTAATAAGGCCGAAACATGTCTATCATTGTAGTGTTCTTGATTATATTGATTTAATTTAACTTTTAATTGTTCTATTGAAGTTTTATAGTTTATATTTTCTCACAATTAATGATGATTTTTCCCATATTTCCTATTGTCCGTACGCAATTTAACTAGGCAACCTATGTACAATGTGTCAATCAATGTATATTATCTATCATTTATTTCCTATTACTAATAAATAGAGTGTGGAATTTATGCTCTACGTAACCCGATATTTAGTATGCGGCATACAATTTATGCATAAACACAAGATATTATACATGTTATAAATTATATGCTGCATACTAAATATCGGGAACATAGAACATATATTGCACACTCTACTAACAAATAACTGATGAGGTAGATGTTTCTTATACCGGATCTTAGGCCAGGGATTTTTTATGTTGCGTGTTTCTTTCTAGTAGATTTCAGTGCACATTTATTTACAGTAATATTATGTAATTGCAGTTTTACAATGAAAAACTCCGTATCTGAGGCGGCGCTGAATAGAGAATAATATCTTTGTATCGCAATTTTCTAACTTTGAATTAGAGCGTTTGACCTTAAAAATTTCAAAAAAGTTTGCCTGCGGCGCTTAATCCTGGTGGTAAACCCATTTGTTACTTATAGTTCAACCCCCCCCCCCCCCCGAGAAAAGTCCGAGATATGGCCCTGTCTTAGACATAATAAGGTGGTTTGTACTTTTACGAATAGCCGTTTTGTAACGGTGTTTCCTATTTTGCCGTTTTACTTTTAACAAAACCATATACAATTTTTCGATTCCCTACAAAGTAATACCACTAACGAGGTTATTCTCTCTATGTAATAAATTATCTCTTATAAATAATATTTAGTCAGGACTGATTTCGCAAAGTTTAAGGTAGCATTAAAATTTAAGCGAAAATTAAGGTGAACTTGAAGGTAGAAATCATTGGTTTATTTGTCGCTAATTCTTCTATTAAAGTTTAATGTTTTTACAGTGTAATATCAATAGCCCTCGCATTACAGCTAACAGCGTGCCGCTACTGTTAAATTAATATGAAAAGTAACTTTGCTCATACGTGGCTGATTAAACGAAGCCGATCATCCAAGTAGTTCAAAATTATAAGGAATTTTACCTACTTGATTTGTTGTTTAAGATTATAATTGGTAAGTTTTATATTTTAAATCGCTTAAACTGAAGGTTTATGATAAACATTATATTATTTAGTATGTACTACATCCATGTGTGCAGTTGTTACATTTTTTAAGAAACACTGTAAATAAATGTAGTCTTTCAACATGAGTCTGAATACGCGAGTTTCAAAGATTAACTGCATTGTTGCTATCTGCTAAATTTTAAATATCAATTTTATAAAATTCAACAAAATGCGTCAAAGAAAACACACGTTCGGATAGCAATAGTTATTTCTTTGAAGATAAATTTGAAATGTTTGGTCTCCCCTTCATATTGTTATAAATTAATTAATTATGCTCTTTATAATAAGAAAACCGAAAATATAAAACTTGTACCAGCAAACAACATACTAACTTATTATTAAGCCATAGAAAATTTTTAACTGGCAATCACACGACAACAATAAAAATAATTTAAAATACTAGCCATTGCATTTGTGAAAATAAATTTCACGCTTTTTCCAAACTTTTAAACTGCTGAATTTTTTGCTTTTAAAGTTTTATAAATTTAAATAAATTACAATTTCAATACAGCATTATTTTGTTAAATCAATTTAATCAAATTTTTATTACATTTAGAGTTGCACGATGTGTGTACGTTTGAACTACACATATAATAAAATATACACATTGCAACTATTTCTGGTCTACAGATAACCGCCAAACATAATACAATCGAGTCTCGATTACATGAACAGAGAAAATCATACTTTTTTTAAATATTAATTACGAATTTATTTCTTTATCTTTACTCATTTTTATGCTATAAATAATCTTCTTTTTTCTGAACAAAAATATTAAAAGTTAGATTTAATTTTAAAAAAACTAACATGATTTTTGCTGTTTATATAATCGAGACTCTACTGTACTATGATTATGTATATATACAGGGTGCTGAATGACTTAGCCGAACATAGGAATTAACATGTAAAAACTTATTTATGCAAATTCCTGCTTCCCTAATTATTTTAGAGAAAAAATGAAAGACAAAATTAATGCAGAAATATAAACTACGAATGATAAGAGTATTAAGCGTCGTTCTCAGCCAATTAACCACAACATAGCATAGCATAACTTAACATAGCACTACAAAACAAAATGGTATCAATTTATTTGACATAATTAAATTAACTAATTATATAATAATAAATTTGCGATAATTGTACTAATTATGGTACAATACAAATTATTATTACTTTCTGACGTTTACTTTCAATTTCTACCAGCGCCTTCCTATTAATTCGTTGGTATAATAGGTAAATTCAAAATATACCTAAAATCGTTAATGCTTTGTTATGTTATGTTATGCCAAATTGGTCATTTGTCAATTTGAACACACACATAAGTTTCAATGTATTTTAACTTCTGTGCTAAGCTATGCTGTGCTATGTTGTGTCACGTTAATTGGCTGAGAACGCTACTTTAGATTTTATCTAAATTTTACTTAAAAAGCCAAAAAATGCTTTTGAAATTGTTAAAAGTTTGTTTATCAGACTGGCCATGAAAGTTTCCATGGTAATCAATTTAGAAAATATAAATTAAATTGAATTTATTAGATGGACCGTGGGATAAATGCAAATTTATTATGCAAATATTCGGTTACTTACAGTTAATCTGTACCACGAATTTTACTTTTTCCTATATACCCTTGGAAAGAGTTTAATCTTTTATGTATATTAAAAAAAAACTGATGGATTATCCATTAGTTTTCGAGAAAACGGCATTTAAAAATCGAAATTTTCCATATGTTAACATGGGAGTACATAGAAATTGCAAGTCACGAGTTTTCTGTTGATGGTATATTTACTCTTAGTCTAAGTTCCTGTATAAGAAACATCTGCCCTCATCTGTTATTTATTTGTGATAAGAAATAAATGATAGATAATATACAGATTGACACATTGCACATAGGTTGCCTAGTTAAATTGCGTACGGACAATGGGAAATATGGGAAATCCCTTTATCATTCACTGAAAAAAGAGGTACATCAAAACTTCATCATTTTTCAGCCGATGAATAAAATTCATCATATTGATGAAATATTTATAGTATTGATGAAAAAATCATTATATTGATGAAATTTGTTCATTGTTCATATTGATGAATTCTGTTCATCGGCTGAAAAATGATAAACTTTTCATCAATATGATGAACCATTTTTTTCAGTGTTGTCTGACGCACTCTCACCGTTCGCGTTTTAAATATTCATTTAAAAAAATTAAAATTTAAAATGACAGAGATGCGTTGCGCGCGCATTTCCATGCAACAAACAATGGGATAAAGGGATTTCCCATATTTTTCCCATATTTCCCATTGTTCATACGCAATTTAACTAGGCAACCTATCTGCAATGTGTCAATCTGTATATTATCTATCATTTATTTCTTATGACAAATAAATAACAGATGAGGGTAGATGTTTCTTATATCGGATCTCGTACTATCTGATATAGTCTTAGTGATAGCTAAGCTAAAATCGAGCTAAGATGAGCCAAATCAGTGTAATGGACATTTTCCCATGCTTACCCGACTATAGCCTTTTCGATAATAAACAGAGGTAATTATAGAAAATATTTAAATAAATTTCTTAAGAATTTGAAATAATTATTTTCCAAATCGATATATAGTAAGAATTCAAATACAGCAGATAATTTTTGAACATAAATACATTTTTTATATACATGTCAATAGAGACAATACAAGAAAATTCTGAAAAAAGTTATGATTGATTGTTCCCATTAATGGGGGCCATATTGGATTTAAGCCGTTAACTAGCGCACCTGCCCCAAATTCAAGCAAATTTTGTTACAACATAACGAAATTTAAATGTTTAGTTATGCAATTTATTTTACAGGCGTGATTACATTGCCAGATTTTGATCCTTAAAATATGCTCCAGGACTAATAATAATGATTGTTGGGCTGGTATTGATGTGATGAACGACAACCAAAAATAGGACACTACTTCCAAATAATTCTATGATATTTCCAAATATTTTTACGAGTATTTTGTACACCTAGGTATTTTGAATCGCGATTTACTCTTAGTATTTACCTCAAATAAAAGGATTTCCTCTATTCACTTACCTGGTAGAAGCCTTTTTTTTAATCTTTACCGAGGGCCGTCGAGAGCCACGTTGGGCCCCGTAGCAAGACTTGGCTCTTAAATATTTCATAAATAAAAATGAAAAATATTAAACTTCGTATTTTTATTAAGAAAAATTACGCACAAAACATCTAAAATAGGTAAAAGTAATTTAAAAAAAACACCGTTGTCAACTAATTTTCGGCAATGCCTTAACATCACAATATTAGCGTGTAATTTTTCTATTTCCCTCCGGGCCCTTAAGGAATCTCGGGCCCCGGGGACAAATCCTCGAGTGCCCCCCCTCTGTTGGGGCCTGCCTTTACCTGAAATAAAAAGGTCAAAACTGACTGTATATAATATTATTACATACTAACAAAGACACGTTAATATAATCTCAATTATAATGAAAAACTGTTTGTGTCTAAAAATGTTTAATTTTTTTCAACATCAAATTTAATACTTTACGGTACACAGCCACACACATCAAGTATAATACAATACAATTTTAATTTTTATAATCATTCAAAATGAGGGGGATAACTTCTATCGGTAAAATACTTCTTGGGTCAAAAACATTTTATTTATCAAAATAAAATTTTATGATTTACGGCACACAACGACACACCTCTAGTACAATCCAATACAATTTTGTTGTTTAAAATAATTGAAAATGGCAGGGCTACCTGTTACCTCAAAATAAGCAATCTCCATAAAATCTGAAATAAATTTTTAAAAAAATACAGCACAAGGTGGCAAAAATCGGGCACAATCAGGTAAAATATTCAGTTATTAAATTATCGAAAATGGCGGGGCTAACTTCACGCACATCTTCACTCACACTTTACATAAGAATGTATTATTTTGTAATAAATTATTACAAATCTATGTATCATGAGTCTATGTTTTTGTATTACTATTAATGAAAAAAAATTATACAGATCAGTTAAAATGATAATAACTTCTAGATATAGGTATATACAATTTTTATTTGCAGAAAATTTTTACTGCTTTAATTTATTCGTCATTGAGAAAAAGAGATAAATCAACGGATATCAAACATTTCCACCGATGGTTGACCTACCCTACGGTTGGTCAACATAGAGCAGTTGAAAATTCCAACGGCGATGGTTAAGTTAACTTATAAAAAATGCTAGTAATAGTATAATCGGACGATTAAAAAATATGAAAATTCCTTCAAAAATTGCTAATTACTGAAAAAAAGCATAAATAAATTTTTTATTGTTATAAACCGCAAACCACATAAATTTTCAAAATTGAAATTTTCAAAAATTCACTCCCTAGTTGATAGACATTGCGTATGATATTTCCATTTGAGATATAATAAATAATAATTCAGGAGTTATTTATACAAATTAGGAATAAAATTAAAGCAGTTTTTTTAATAACAATAACAATATTTATTTATACTGCCAATAAACAAAAAATTTATTTTATTTAGACACAAATGTTTTTATATTTCAACTAAATATTTCGAGAAATCAACACAATTGCCTATAATTCCGTACTATTTATAGTAATAACAATAATTCATTGAAATCACTAACACTTATACAGTTTCAAGTTTATCAGTTTTTATCATTACCTGACACTTGAAATTTGTTATTATAATTCAATCTAATAAAAAAATTAAATTAATTTTCAATATTTAACCTTTTACTTTCAAAGTCAGGATTTCGCCGACAAACATAAATATAATATGTTAATGCAATGGAGAGAAACCGAAATAAATATATTTTACATTCAACAATAACTAAAAGCAGTAATGTATAATATTATACGTTTTCATATGCTTTAAATATAATTAATATTGAAAAAAATTTTTATTTATAACTATGTAGTAAGTATTATTTATACTGTTTTACTTTATAGTTATTCTTAAAGAAATACCTCTTATTCCTATCATAATATTGTAACATATTTCGGTCTCCCTCTATTGCATTGAAGTATTATGTCAATCTTCGTCGGTAAAATTGCAACCTTAATCGTTATTTTATAATACAATAACAATAGATTTATTTTTTTCTATAAACTTATGGTGTCCGATATCTATATTATGCATTAATTTAAATTAATTGTTTGTTTTTGTGAAAATATTCTATGTTGATATACTATATACCTATGTATATTTCAATTTTATACTATTAGATCCATTCACAATAACCTAAGAAGTTTATACTAAATCTTACATAAGGGAATCAAGTATGAACTTAAAGAAAAGTATAGAACAAAATATTATAACATTCTTGTTCAAGTTTTAGAATATTTATTACTAATCTATGTGTAACTTAATTAGTATATTACATACAACAACTAGAACCGTCAAAAAATGTGCCACACACATTGCTATGGTTAAGCAAAATTTATCTTTCCTTAAGGTAGTTCGGTAGAGTTTGGCGAAGTCAAAATTTAGTCCATTATTTAAATGTATACAGAGACGATTAATTTACAACATTGATATTAAAAATCATTTTCTTTGAAAATATAATTTGTCAAATTATGTACACTCTTATAAATAATCTAAATGGTAATTAAATTTTAATAAGATCTTTGCCTGATTCAGTTACAGTATTGATAGAATTTTATAACAAAATTAAAAACAAATTTATATATCAAAATGACCATTCTAATTTATGCTATTAATTATGTATGTTCTCCTATGTTTCCAATGTATATTTTTAAAAGATAATTTCTAAAATAACTACATGCTAAAAGGAGTTGAAAATTCACCAACACCTAAAAAAATTTTTTTTCAATTTTATTCAAAAAAATATATGGTCACATAACTCTACATAACTATACCTTAACATGGCAACCTAACGTAATAACTATGATATTATTATGTTACACATACAAAATTATTTTTTTACATAATAATGCTCGTCGAGATAGTTATAGGTATAATTTAAGATTAAAACCAAATTTTATATTTGTCAGCAATTCCTAATTTTTATTAATTCAATAAATCAATAATATTGCTATGATATTCGTTTTTGACGGTTACGGTTGTACTTAGAAAACATAATATTTATATTTCGGTGGCATATCAGCATTTTTTGGTACATTTGATTGCAGTTTTTACGTCGCCTTGATAGTCTAGGCCAAAATTGACATTCTGATATGCGGCAATAAAAAAACACTGATTTCGCTCACTCAATACAAAAATAACTATTGTAATACATTTTTATATTATTGGTGTGTGTACTTTTTCTTTCAAGATAATACTTTTTGGTTGAATTAAGTAAGTTATTTATTACATAAAATATAAATATTTATTTTAAAACATTTTCATAAATTTAATATTATATTAAAATGTTTTTGGTTAACGAGGAGAACTCCTCAAGTGTAATTCTTCTAAAATCGGGACAAACTTTGGTAAATTGAAAAAACACTAAAATTAAACGAACACTTATTTTTAAAGTACTATGATGAGCAACTGCTTTTGAAAACATTGCACTTAAAAGTTTCAATATAATACTTTAGGTATTAGTTCAGCAATAATTTCGAGCTAAGATGATAACTCGTCTGCAAACATTAGCAAAATATAGCATGTTGTGAATCGTATTCGAGAAGATATAAAAATGTCCCGAAAAAGCAACTATTCCTGCGAGGAATCAAACCTGTGATCTTCCAATCCAGTTTCGTACGCGTTACCATCTCAGTAGCTAGTAGAACATTGGGTTATTGTTGTATAAATTATCAATTGAAAACTTTTTAAAGTTATTTTCTTAGAAACGGTTTGCTAATATTCTAATTGTGTTTTTCTTAGGTAACTAAGAATACAGGTGTTTGCGTAATTTTAGTGCTCTTTCAACCTACCCAAGCTGGTCCCGATTCTAGAGTTACTTTTGAACTTTGAGGGTTTCTCCTCGTAAATTAGAACTAGGATAATTTTTTGTTCGCATTAGAATCTCTGACATTGATCTTTGCTCAATAGGGAGATTTTTGACAAACGTTTTCTCTTCCGCTCAATACTCGACAGTAGTATAAAATCGTGGAGTTACTGAGTTTGACATTATTTTCTTACAAACTGTAGTATACATATTGTATAATATAATATACCGAAACTACTGTGCTGTGAAAATTCTGGCCAAGTATTTTATGAAATTAAGTGCCTTCTTTTTTCAACCACAAGTTTTATGTGTCATTAATGTTTTCTGTGTTGCTATCAGCAAAAGTGGCAATGGATTTTCTTCGTAATCTGTATTCTGTAGGTGTCAGCATTCCTCTTAAAATTGTGTCAAATGAAATATTAACTCCTTTTTTATTCATTTTGCAAAATGTGTCCCAACATTGCTTTTCTTTTACATTTTCAAGTGTCGTATTTAAAGCTTCTTGTGATTTTAACATTTCTTGAGGTTGTATTTCCTTTTCGTTTGAAATAGGTTTCTGTATTTGTACTGGATTAACTTCATTATCAATATTTGTCGAAGCTGATTTTTGCTGTTCTTTATTGCCATCTTCGAAATCGTTATTCACTTGAATTTTGTCTTTTTCTTCGTTTGTACTGAAATTAAAGCAATAGTATTAATTTTACTATGTTAGTCACTAAAAATATGAAATTAATTTAAAATATAACGAATTCTAGTAATATTTCAATAACTAACAGTAATTGATAGATAGATAAAATGAACTACATAATATTATACCATCACACTTAATCGGAATATATGGTGGATTTGGGATGCTCGCGGACCTATACCTAAATATTTCTGGCTCACCTTTTGGCCTACCCTGGAGATTACTAAAATTAAAATGAAATTGGGAATGTTTTCTCACAAAATTCTAAGATGTTTTAATGTTTGACAGAACGTAGTTTCGGGTTCTAAATAAATTTAAAAATATCTACATTTTATTTATTCGGTTTAGAATTAATAATTCCAATTTATCTAAAAAAAATTTGGTGTAAGTTTGTTGTTAATGCTTGCAACAGTTTTAATGCTAGTTCAACTTTGAAAGCAGTGCCAAGACTCACGCATATCTCTTACTTAATTTTATTGGAGTTTAATTTCTAAAGTTTTAAAGTTTATATAAATTGTATCTTTTCAAAGCTATAGGTACCTACCTACGTGGAAAGAAAATAATGCTTTTAAAAATAAGAAAATTATTCCACCATTTATTATGTTACTGCCTGCGATGCATGAATAATTTTAACTTTAAATTTATCACACAAAAGTTCTCTTGTGGATAAAGGAATTATTTAAATTTTTGGTGATTATAAGCATTTATATTAAAGTGTATGTAATATATTACATTGTTTTCAACTTTATATTAACTTCACATAGTACCTATACACGCAAATTTTCCACATACGAATATGTGGTATTCAAAAATATTATATATTTCTGGTATATTTATTTGTACTTATATTATTATTGTACTAATATTTATTGCTTTTTTGTTTTTCATAATAGCTCGGAAATAATTTTTTCGCCAAAATAACCGAAAATGAACCGTTTTAGTACCAATTTCAGGAATGGAAGTTACTGTTTCATTACTTATATAAACATGAACTGGCGATGTCAAGAAATGTACGTACTTTCCTTTCTTTAAATAACTTTTTTAAATAAAAATTTTAATTTTGTGAATTTAATTTTTTGTTTTGTAGCTGCTTTTTTTGTTATTTTCTGATTTTCTGTGAAATTAATTAGTTTTTCAAAAATTTTACTAGACAAAAGTTGTAGTCCGTTATATTTCCTATCCGGAATGGGACGTCAGATTTTTTGTAAAATGTATCGTTTAGAAGATACACCAATTTGAAAAAAAACCAAGAAAAAAAAAGTTCAAAATTTTCTACATTTCTTTACTTGCTTTTTTTATAACTCGAAATCCGTTGAATTTAGACAATAAAAGGTTAAAATCTAGTTTGTAGATTATTTTACGCTCTTTAAAAAAGTACTTAATAATTTTTACTGAAAAATCAATATTTTCTGAGCTATTGCCATGTGAAGATGGAAATTAAAAAACATACTTTAAGGAGGCCTAACTCTCGAAGGTTTGAATTTAGAAACAAAATGTTGTTAGAAAATCAACACGGGTTCTTTCCTGGTCGTTCGACAACCACTAACTTATTGACATTCGTCACTCAGATTTTTGAAGCTTTCGAGGACCATAAACATGTAGACGCCGTGTATACCGATTTCGCTAAAGCTTTTGATCGTGTCTCCATTTTTGCCCTTCTGGCCAAATTAACTTCCCTAGGATTTGGACCTGATGCCATTAAATGGTTAGAAAGCTACCTAATAAATAGAATCCAAAATGTGCGAATTCAGAATTTTCTCTCGTCTGATATTATGGTACACTCGGGTGTCCCACAAGGTTCCCACTGCGCACCTATTTTGTTTTTGCTATTCATCAACGACATTGGTCGTTATATTAAGCATTGCTCGTACTTATTATTTGCCGATGATCTAAAAATCTTCAAAACCATCACGTCCGCTGAGGACTGTATGTTATTACAACTGGACCTGGACAATCTGCATCAGTGGTGTACCGACAACAATTTATTGCTCAACCTCGATAAATGTTCAGTCATCACTTACAAAAAACATAATTGCGATCAATTGAATTACAGCATAAATGGTGTTCAACTAAATCGTGTATACGAAATAGATGATCTAGGTGTTAGACTAGATTCAGGTTTAACATTCAAGAGTCACATCGCAATAATTTGCAACAAGGCCAGTCGCACTTTAGGCTTCATACGTCGTCAAAGTAGATTTTTCTCTGCTAACACAGTGAAACTTCTATATTTTTCGCTAGTTAGGTCACAACTGGAATATGCGTCAAGCGTATGGTTCCCCTTCTATCAACTTAACATCAATAGGATAAACAGTGTCGAACGAAAGTTCTTAAAATACCATCACTTCAAATTAGGCAAAGCAGCGGATGAGTTCTCTTACGAAGCGAGCCTAATTCAATGTAGGACCAAATCTTTGGAGTACAGAAGAACCGTAACAGATCTCTGTTTTGTTCATCGCCTCTTACATGAGGAAATCAACTGCAGTTTTCTTCACGATCGCTTCAAATTTCGTGTTGCATGCCGTAATACAAGGCTTGTTGATGTGTTCGCAATCTGCCATCACCGTACCAATTATGGTCTAAACAGCCCCATCACTCGAATGTGTCGATCAGCTAATAGACTGAATAAGTCCCCGAGCTTCGACATCGTCAACAGCTCGTATCACAGGTTCAAGGAGTGCATTATGTGGAGATTAAATGCAATCGATCACAATTAACTGCGTTTTGCTCAATTATTTTTTGCTACTTGTATAAATTCAATTGGTTTATCCGTATATTAAATAAATAAATAAATAAATAAATATTTTTCTTAGAAAGTGCCCTCTATCACCACTGAAATTATGTAAAGTGTATCCGGGAACACCCTGTATAAAGTAGCCTTTATTTTTAAAATTTATCAAGTTTTTAAATGCGCGGGCAGTTACTCACTATTTTCAATTTTGGAAGAAGTTCCTCTCGAAGTTTTGTATCGGTAAGACGTGTTTTTGGTTTAAAATACATTAAAAGATTTTTTTTGATTTACATGAATGGTTATTTGCAGTGTCGTAACTAGGGTATGGCCCTTGCCATAGGCGCATTTTGAATGAAGGCGCCGAAAGGCGCCAAAATCAAAAAATTCAAATTAAAAATATTGTATTTAATATAGGCGCCATTTGAATAAAAGCGCCGTTTAAATAAAGGTGCTTAAATTCAAAAGTTCAAATCATAAATATTGTATTTAATATAGGATCTTGAGGGGCCATTTTAATAAAGGTGCAGTTTAAAGAAAGACGCCGAAATTCAAAAATTTAAATTTTAAATATTGTATTTAATATAAGCGCCAGAGGTGTCATTTGAATAAAGGTGCCATTTGAATAAAAGTGCCGTTTAAATAAAAGCGCCAAAATTTAGAAGTTCAAATTATAAATATTGTATTATTTAATATAAGCGTCATTTTAATAAAGGTGCCGTTTAAATAAAAACGCTAAAATTCAAAAGTTCAAATTAAAAGTAGGCGATGATTAAATAAAGGCGCCTAATTTATATTTTCTTGTTGGTAAAGCTATTTAATCAGTTTTTTAAATTTAATAAATTTTAACTGAGAGTATGTCTCAAAATTCGCCATTTTGCATCAAATTCAAAAAAAAATTCCGGGCAAACCCCGGACCCCTCTTTTGGGGAAAGGGAATAAACCCCGCCTCACCCTTTCCGTTAAAGCGCATTTTTCTTAGTTGGCCATAGGCGCCAAAAGTTCTAGTTACGGCACTGGGTTATTTGGTTAGGTTTGGTTTGGAAAAAAGGAATAAAATGGTAAAAAATTCACTTGGTTCTGTGACATCAAACTGCTATACCACGTGATAGATTCATGCTTACATAAATTCTCACTAAATATTCAAAAAAATAACAGTTATTTATTATAACCGTTAATACTGAATAGGTTTACGTTAAAATTGACCTTTACAGATGAGACCCAAAAAGTACACTGGCACCGAGTAAAGCATGTTATTTTATCTAAAAAATTATTAAACTTAACTGCCCGAATCAAGTTTTAGGTTTAAATTCGGTTGCGTTCACAAAAACCGAAACGTAAATTTTAACAGTGTGACTTAAAATTAGCTTTTTATATTGTTTTCAGAAAAAGATTATGTAGGTATGGCCATTATAATATTTTATGTACGTTCAACACACCACGTATTTACATCGAGCGAATTAACTGATGACTTTTCCAATAATTTAATTTTTGTTTTACAATACTGGTTTTATTCCTTTAGCAGTGTGAGAAATCGTGCTCCACGTCCACAAGATTAATATAAAACATTGGAACATGAATACAAAGCGGAAAATTTGATTATTTTAAGGTGCATTATGCATATTCATAACATGAAACGAAAATATATTGGTTATTGACTTTTACATTCTAGGTGGAATGAGGAACTCCCACTGAATTTATACAATATAACTGCATCTATTGAAATATTATTCAATAATTTTGGTAAATTTCTGATAAAAAAGAAGGAAATGTTTTCTCGTTATAGAATTCATCGAAAAGTTGTCATAAATATTCTGAAATTAATATAAAAATAATTCCTATTTTATAATAATTATTGTACGCTCAGTTAGTTCGCTTTAAAGATTCATCGTAATATTTTGAAAATTATTTTTTATTTTTGTTGTACATTATATACCTATATTTATATGACTGGTCTTTATTAATACATCTAATTATATAATCAAATTAAATAAAATATTATTCTTAATGTAGTTTTAAACTGACTTAGATTTTAATTTAATTTAATTTATTATTAGGTCTTGAAAATTATATTAAAGCTGAAATAATATATATAAGGATAATTTAACTATTCCGTGCATTTTTGAAGAAGTTTTTATTGGCAAAAAAATCAATGAAATGTATAGGTAAGAATTTCCAGGTCATTGCATCAAGTTTTTAATAAATTGTGACTTTAAAAGGTTGAAAATGGAACGAGCTTTTAATTTAACATAGCTTATTATTTTATTGTAAACATTTTTTATTTATTGTGTTTTTTTAAATATAAAAAAAATAAAAATTTTGGAAATGTAATTAAATTTTGCAATATAATTTTGTTTGTAAATAATAAAGAAATAAGTAGGTAACCTTAAAACTGCTGTTTGATCAATTTTAAATTCACATCAATTATAGTAATACTTCTTTGAACCACATGACAGAATTGGCTTATTGATTTCTAATTTATCTTTTGAACTATCTATCATTTAGGTATTAAACTTGATTTACGTTCCTTAATGAAAATTATTTGTAAAATTAGTTTACAGCACCAATGCTGATGTCGATTGTTATGCTACAGAAATTAATTATAATCGAGAATGATTAATTTACACATTTTGTAAACTTAAATTAGTTTATGTTATAACAAAAATAGTTAAAATCTAAAGAAGATATTGATAATGGATCATGACTTTTATAAGTTTTATACTTCAATTACTTTATTTTGTTCCTGGTCACGCCAAAATACTATTTAGTTGTGAATTTATTGGGAAAATTTAAAAAGTAAGATCGCATTATACTTTCACGTTTTATGCATTGTGGTTCTATAAATTGCATTTGCTCTGCTCGGTAGAATCGAACTAATTCATAAATAATGTCTAAAACACGTTTTTTTAGATTTATATAATATGATTAGTAATATTGGAAAATTGTAAATTTTAACAAGAACTTAACCAAACGAAACATATTTGAATTTTATCAGTTTCATTAGTTTAAAACGCCGACGTACTCTGACGATGGCGGTACCTAGAAACGGTGACGCGACGGTGTCAAAAAATTCAGTTTATTCACAACGGCGTTATGTCGCATTTTCTAGTGAAAACTTATAACATTAGAACCTTAAGTGGATAGACAAATTATTTTATTATTTAATAATTCACTTGCACAAAAATTATTATTAATGAATAATAATTAGTAAATAACTAGAAATACGTGAGATCTTCAGAAGTCAGTCATAAGAATTAAATTATATCAATCATTGCTGTTAAATCGATCTACTTAATTGATACGACTAGCTTCCGAAGACCTCCATAGGAATAATAGAACAAAAGTTTCGGACAACGTTTTACAATATAAATTTGAAATTTACATTAATAACTCACCCACATGAAGGAAATAATAAAATAACCAGCATATCAATAATTAAACAAAAAAAAATGCGAGAAAAAAGGATTAATGTGTATTATATTATTTATTTATAATATTAATAGAACAATTAAGAACAAAATTAATTAAATTATTATTAATTAATATATTTTAGTATTAAAATTTAAATTGTTTCTAGTTATTTACTTATTTAATTTCATAATATTTTAAACTTTCTTCAAATGCATATTAAATATAATATACATAATATTATAATACTGCAAATAATTATCCTGCGTATAACTTTACATTGGCCCGCCTACTGAGATTGCCTATTATCGGAGATATAATAGAAGAGTAGGCTCTAGCGCTACGATAATTGATAATAATTGATAAATAATTGATCAAAAAGTGTAAACCTTAGTTTATTACTTTATGCGATATAGGTGAGTTTATATGTCATTTTACGTTAAATTTTATAAAATTATTTCTTTTTATTTCTATTTATTTTTGAAGTAAGAAAATTAATTTTTCTAACTTGAATTAAAATTAAGTTGAGTTGTAAATAGAACGCAGCCAACAATACTCCTATTATAAAGAAGATTTTTTTAAGAATAAAGTTCAATTTATTGTTAAAGTTGATTATTTGTAATAATAATTTAAAATACACATAATATTACGTCTATGTTTAAATTTTCAAAATATTTAATAGATTAAAAAAATTACATACAATATAATCTATTTATGATGCACTCCAAGAAACGAAAATAATTGATTCATCACAAGATAAAATTCTGATGAGTTCATCTTTTGCAATTTTTAAATTATACCTATACTAGAGGTAAAAAATTTAGATTAAATAGAGCTTATCATAAAGTCGTCGTATTACGGGAGTTTCTATCTAAGCAGATTTATTATAGGTGGATTCCTGTGTTCCTATATTATATCGACAGAATTTTGATAATCGCGTGCTTTCTTATTATCTACTTACGTTTCAGAATTGATTGACTCCACAAATTGCAAATTGACAAGAAAAATAAAAATCAATGTCACATTTATCTGTATCTGAACATATAAATAAAATGTTTTGGTATTTTTGACAAAGGTTTGTGAGAGATATCTCGAGACTACCCCTACTCCTCGTAAAAAAATTTTCTAAATTCAATTGCTAAGTATGCTATTGAATTATATTTATTATTGTAAGTTACACAAACCACATCATTGTTAAATTTTCTTTTAACATTAACTAACCTGCTATCAGATGTTGCACTTTTACTTCGTAGTAGACGACGTTTTTGTTCTCTAACATTATCACGAGACATACTGTCAATACTTGTACGTCTTGCTTGTGTATAGCCAGTTAAATTTTTAGTTACTTCTTCATTGTTTACTATTAAACTGGTAGCTACCGAACCCCTTCTTGCTGGAAAACTTGCTGAAAAGCTACGCACTGCGTGTATACTCGATTGCTGAAACGACACTGAAACAATATATTTTATTGTCAAACAAGGGGGACCTTAATGACATTCAATAATAATTTTATTTATACCATACATATTATATATGTATTTCATAAAAGTTTAATGTTTACAAAAATAAAAAATAAATTCGAGGTAAAGCAAGAAAAATAAATTTCATCTAGTTGTTGCTGTCACAAGTAACCCAGAAAATGTATTTTCCATGAAATAACGTTAATTGCCAAACTTTAAATTGAATGGAATTTTATTTTACAAACGAAGGCTTAACAAGAATTTTGATAGGCGATAATGAAGACTTTTCACTGATGTCAAGAGCAGAAAGTGGGTTAATATAAATCCTATTAAGTCTTTACTAAGAAAGGTTTTAAGTATTTCTAAAAACACGCAAATTTTATTTGAAAGCTACATAATTACAAAGCGTTATATTTGTAATAGATATACGAGGTAATACATACTGATGCTTCCATTCACTTCACCATATCGAAATACTCATTGTAGTATTACTAAATAAGTAAGTATACGCATCACACAAATAAAGCTTGAAACGAATTTTATATTGCGAAGAAATGCTAGATAATAAATAACAATAATTATAATATACCATTATATTATACGAGGACCTACCTACACCTAGTAATTATATATATGGCGACAAACTTCGAGTGCTTATAAACGGCACGAAAACAAGCAATTTTCTTCCACAAATCCGTATCTGCTTATGAGCTGTTCTAGAGTTACCAGCATATCTATGTATTGCAAAAACTATAAATATTATACAAAAGGCAATTTGTTTATTTTTTTAATTTAAATTATCGTTTGTAGCTTTGTTGCAATAGAAATACTCATTTAATCGGTTCATTCCTAAGTTTGATGAGACTAAAGCCGATCTTACCTTTTAGACAAATATATTTATAAAAAAATTACGTAAAGAACTCTTAAGACATCTTTCTCTCATATAAACGATCGTAAGATTTTCCAGATCTTTTCGCTAATAAATCTAAGCAACATTATTCCTAAATTCATATTTTAAGTTGAGCAAGTTAATCAGGGAACATCTTGTATAACAATTATCTATATTACAGTAGTGTTACTTTCTCTAACTAAAGTGGTAGAGTAATTTTTGATTTTAAATAAAAATGTCAAATATATTTAAATTTGGGACTCCGCTGTAGCTTTTACTTATTTGAATTTTGTTTACTTTTTGTAATTTTCTAAAAAAATTATTTTTTTATAGAATTTGTTCCCAACTTGATAAGTTCATTGTATGATTTACCCCTTACTCTATCTGTAGTCTGTACATATAATATAATAGTATGGTATATTAGATGACAAGAAAATGACATGAGAATGGCAGTGTCACCACGTGATTCTTCCTTGACGCTTTAATAATAAAACTTACAAAACTCATAACTCACAACATGAAATTATCTACGATTAACGGTTTTCTAAACGAAAATTTGATACGGGTAATCTCCTCAATCTGTAAGTCTAATATTAGATGAGTAGGTGTAGAAAAGTGCGATGATCTCAAAGGCAAACAACATAATTATTATTATTATTATCTACATTACAAACGCTTGTAATCAAGATCATGGAATGCGAAGCCAATTTTGAAATTTACCATTTATCAATTCACCCATAAGAAAGCCAAATGAAATTTTAAAACAATTATAACATGAAAGAATAAAATTTGAGTTCCATAATATATTATACATACCAGATTTTACAGTTTTTCTTAAAGTCAACGATTTGGTATGTTGAAACTTTTCAATTTGCTCTTCAATCTGTGGTTTCACTGGTACAGGATTAAGTTTTTGTATTTCGATATCTACTTCAACATGTTCTTCTGCATCACTTTGTTCCGGACTAATCAATGACATCATGGTAATAACTTCCGTACCAGAAAGCGAAACACTTCTTTGATATTTCTTGTTTTTAAGATTAGTTTCAGATTCATCATCACTGCATACTTTCTGAACCGTAATTTTATCTTTTCTTTTAGCAGCAGATTTAATTTTTCTTTTAACTGGATTGAATAATTTCATTCTTGCTTGTGACGATTTAACAGGTACAGAAGAAGCGCGAATTAAAGGTGGTTTAACTTTTTCAGTGTTATTGCTTTCGTTAAAAGCTGTATTAGTTCTATTTCTAAAGCCTTCCCGTTTTGAATTCGCAGTTAATGGACGAATTATCACATCGATAGGTTTAGCTGATTCATTTAATGAGTTTTCGTTTTCCATATTCAAGTTATCTTCGCTGTTTACTATTTTTTCTTCAATTTTAACATCTTGAAACTGTTGATCAATTTTTGGAACACATACATCGATTTCTTCCGCATCCATTTTTACTTGAGATGTTGGATTTTCTTTTACTTTTTTTATGCTTTTATTTTCTTGCCATGGTATTACAACCACAGATCTTTTAAAATCTGATCTTACGGGAAAATGTTCGTTGTACTTTAATTGATCGTCGATGCTATATGTTCGTCGTAAGCGTTTTTGAAAAATCTTTTTATAGTCTATTTCATTGTTAGGCCTAAGATCTGGTTTTAGTGGTAAAATAACTTTCGGTTTATTAACAAGCTTATCGAAAGCTTGATTGCTATCGTTTACAGTCATACTTTCGGTATCCGTAACGTCGTTATTATGTTCTTCGTCAGATCTATCTTTAACATTTTGGGCTAAAAATATGTTTAAATTTTGTTTACTTTTTTCGCGCTCTTTCCATGCTTGTCGTAATCTTTCTGCTAACTGTTGATGTGATAATAGAATTGAATCCTTTGGCAAAGACACCTGCTTAACCAGCTTGCCAGTTGATGGACGCTTGCTTTCTTTACACTTTTTAGCTATAATACCTTCTTCGTTCTTATTACCATACTTTTCCAATTTATAATTTTGATTAGTATTGTCAATCCAAGCCAATTTAGCCGGAGGTGGTTGATCGTGAGATATTGATTGTTTTCTTATGTTTAAAGAAGAATTGTAACTTAAATCGGAAATCTGGCTAGCACTGGACAGATCTTCAGAAAATTGACTTTTCAAAACTTTTTTACGACTATCTGAATTGAAAGACAATTGTCGAATCGGACCGGAATTCTTTGAATGCATTTTGCTTGTTTTATAAAAAGTGCATATTAAAAATTAGTAATAAGTAACTGAACTTATTTCTTTTAAAATTATTTTTATTTTCTCATACATAGCCGTAATATTTTTATCATAATGTAATCAAAAATATTTTATTTCTACAAATTTGTATTGATCTTTCATTGCGTTGTTGTTTTTCGCTTTTTGTCATCTTTTCAATTAAACGGACATCAATTAGAAAATAATAATAGCAGGTTTGAAGTAATATCCAATAATAATTAATAAAAGTTGTGTTTACATACGTGTGTAAATTTTGGAAATATAAATTTTTCAACATAACACCTAAAAGTTTTAATAAACAATAATTCGTACCGTGTGAATAACGGCGAGGAACGTGTAAACTTCGTGCTCACTCCCTACTGGCAAAACTTTGACTGAACCACAATAAAACGTGCTTTTCAACCCTTACTCGGATTTTACTCATTTATTATTGATCAAAACTTTCCCTGTCTGCTTTCAATTTTTATTGTTTTGCTCCAATTGTTGGTTGTTCATTATACTTTACATAAGTGGTGAACGAAATTTTGCAAAAATTTTGCGTGTCAACTGGTACCGCGAAATACAAGCTAGCCTATTCGTCAGTCACTTACAAAAAAACTTTTTAATAGCAGATAATTGATTAATGTTTTACTTATTGATGAAAATATATTTCCAAGTTTTTATGTTTAGAATATCAAAATGCGTGCGCTTATTATATTACTTTTTAGCTATATAAGATTTACAGTTTTTCTACTAAATTTTATTTGATAGGAAATGAAATGTCATAATTCCAACTAAAATTTTTGAAGATGACGGTGATAAATACAATTTATTTTTATTTCTAGATACCTACCTAAATAAAAATGACAAATTACAATTATTTAGAAAATATTCTGCAAAACATTAACGCGCAATATATTGCATTGCAAGAGTCAGAAGAGAGAAAAAATGCTTCCATCTTAATCAATGTAAGTATTTCCATTGCAATAATACCTTATTATTATGATATCACAATTTTACTTAATATAAACACTTACTAAGTATGTGAAACTATAATTGTTTTTTGATCTTTCATTATAATTATTATAGAAATATCTATTCACAAAGGGATTTGAAATTTTTTCAAATGTTAACTTTATTCATTTTCTGAAAACATTTTTGTAGAATTTGGAATATACGAGTATTATAGTAGCTACATAAAAAAGAAGTAAATGCTACTACTGTAGAATTAAAAGTTGCCTACTTTGCAGTATTTTTCTTACAGAATAGTAGATACTAAAAGGAGAATAATAAATTCAAATGTGGGTAGTACAGGTCCAAGTGGCTACTTTAAATTTTTTGTAATAGCAGACACAGAAAAACATTTCAAATAATTTTATTTGCAAAGTTACTTAAACAGTTATTTCGATAATTTCGGAAAAATATATTATTATTTATATATACTTATACGGATCTTCTACTAGGTGGTTGCCTCTCCGTTCCCAGTTTCCATCCCTTTCTATCTTGACATAACTCGTCTTCTATATTTCTAAAAAAAATTATTATTTACTTCCTTTTATGGATTTATGCATAACAGAAGAAATTCATAAAAATCACATTCGGGTTTTTGCTGCCGTTTTTCATGGCATAAATTTTATCTACTTTATATTATTTTACACTGCAAGAAAAAATAACTAGAAAATAAGAAGCTAATACCTTTATTTTCTTCCTATTTTTTTTTTGTCTGTAATTTTTCACTTTTCATTTTTTTAATTTTTTATCTTTTTCATTTTTAGGTATAAAATTATGTTTTATATAATTTTTTTAATTTTAGGTTGTAGAGCAAGTAATAGCAATAATGAAGGAAAACAAATTATTTAGAGCGCTATATCGAAAACAATACTCTGGTGGTAGCTATTATTGTGGATTGAAAGTCGGCAAACCAGATGAATATGACATAGATTTGTTATTTCAACTGCCAATTTTATGTAACGCTAAAGTAATTAATAGTGATGTTGATGGATTTGTACATGTACAAATGCAAGATATGACAAGCTTTTATAAGCAAATGCAACTTTCTTCTGAGTATCCGTAAGTACCTACCTTAAAATCTTGGCGCTTTTTTGGAATTTCTTTAACCCTTATGTGCACACCCGGAATTACCTACGTTGTTACACACCCGGGGTACCCGGGTACCCACCTATAAATTCCACTGATTTTTCATTTATTATGCAGCAGCAACTGGTCTTATGGACATATGTATGTTAAATTAGATTCTTATGTATCTATATATAACACTTTACCAAGGTGTACAGTTTAAATTAGTTCATCCCAAAAGACTTCTCTTTTAAAATAATCACGCAACCGACGAATTACATTACACAGTTACTTGGGTCCTATTTCATAATTTCGCTCACAGCTTACACTGCAGATATTTTATGAGGGGACGTCCATTAATTACGCGAGATGTTTTTCTTAAAATTTGGACTTCCTCCACCCTGGAAAGATTTGGTAAGATATGGCGGATACTCCTCCTCCCTCATGTGATTTACTCTATAATTTTTAAATAATTAAATGTATTTGATATCTTCATATATTTTGATTCGTAGCACTAAATATCTAAGCGTTAATTTTGATGATTTCTATGTACCACTACATTTTTTTGTGAAATAGGAAGAGAAAAATGAGGCTGTGCAAATTAATTAATTATTTTGCGACAGATGAAGTCATGTTTCACAGTTTTCACAGTAAGTTCCTCAATTACCTATTAATTTTTCTAACATGTAAAAAATTTATACTTTTACACTAAAATACAAAATATTATCTGTTACGAGTATAATAATAATTAATGCAAATTCTCTAAATGAAAAACGGACACTCCCTTATAAATATTTTGCAGCATTGTCCTGTATCGTATTTTTCATTCATTCATTTAAGTTGGCGATAGAGACTATTCTTGATAGGTGAGTTTTGCCTCCTCAGAAAGTTTCGCCTGGACCTCAGCCTGTGCGAGATCAAACAGGTAGAGTAAAAGTAACAGGATCATATCATATTTGTTATAAACAAACCATCAAAAGACGTAGAAAAATTAGAAAAAGCTGTGCTGCTTCTGAAAACCTGTATGCGATGAGCATGCGGTGACTTCGACTAAATGTAAAGAGTGCGTTGAATAAATGTTCAATTTTGTTTCTTTGCTAACTATAAATACATTTTTTCATTGCTATTGATGCTATTTATTTGATCATCCTTTATTCATTATTTATTTTATAAATAATTTAACTGCAAGATAACAAAAGAATTGTACTCAAATCATGTATTTTCATATAGGGGTACCCGGGTGTGTCAGACGTGTTGATTTAATTAAAGTTGAAATTTTTATTGTTGATAGTGCATACAAAAATATCAAATAGCATAATTCGATTGGAAAAAGGTCAAATCGCGACGATCTGGAAGGATTTTGAGAAATAGTAAATGAAACATAAAAAAAATCTTAAAAACGTCCGTTGGTGGGCATCCGGATACCCGGGTGTGCACATAAGGGTTAATTAATATCATTCTTCATAAATTTCGTTAATTATTAATAATAATTGATTACTTCTAACCCAAGAAAACTATAGTTAAAATGCATTTTGAGCAGGAATGTCAACTTCTAGAATACCTGCAGTAATTTTCCGTTTTGTTCTTTCGTTATATAATTTTATTTAGTTTTTTTAAGTGGGTAAAATAAATTTCTAGCATATTACAAAATGCTCATTTTTGTGATAAAAACGCCGAGACTCAAAAGTTAAATACAACTGTAAACATTTTGTTTAACCTTCCAGCAGGCGCGCTACTATGTATAACGTGAGCGGGTGCGTGTCATAATTATTATGACACTATGTTTTTTTACAAATATTTTATTATACATAGTACTAATACTAAAAGGTATAGTTTGTTTCAATTTAAATGGAATTAAAAAAATTAAAAACGATCATAATGTATCAAATTATTTTGATATAAAACGTATAAACTTTGCCACAAAAACATGTAATATAGAGATAAGGTGATGTTTTTAATCGCAGGCTAGCCATATTGGCAGTAGCATTATTATGTTTTAGCGGAAATGTTCATACGTTCTTATATCAAAGTAATTTAATATATTCCTTTTTTTAATTCCATTTATTGTGAAACAAACTATACATATAGAGCATATATTGAAACCTCTTACATTTATTTTATATTAAAAATGAATACAAAATATAAAAATTCAATAATAAAATATAATAATATTTCGATATGAGCAACACGTTTGCGACGTATAACGTGAGATTGGACGCAGTCAACTGAAATAAATGTTGATAACAATTTGAAAAAGATAAAAAAATGACTTGTAATAAATTAATATCACGTACTGTATCGTCTTGGAATAGAAATAAAAAACAAATTAATCTGATTACTCAGAAAAAAGTTATGCCAACAAATGTATAATTGTCGTAAAATGTTCGTACGCGCCTGCTGAAAGGTTAAAACGAATGATTTGAAATTTTGACCCAAAATGTAATAGGTACTGAACTTTTATGTGATTTGCATTATTGTAATCGGAAAAGATTACAAAAACATAAAAATTCAAAATGGCATTCTCAAGAAAAACAAAAGTTGACCGCATTGTCTCGTCACCATCTTGGATTCTTGATAAATAAAAATTTTAATAATTTCAAAAGCATTTTTTAACTTTTTAAGTAAAAGTTAGATGAAATCTAATGCTTTTATCATTCCTAGTTTATATTTCTGCATTATTTTTGTGTCTTTCATTTTTTCTCTAAAATAATTAGGAAAGCAGGAATTTCCATAAATAAGTTTTTACATGTTAATTTCCTATGTTCGGCTAACTCATTCAGCACCCGATATAAGCATAAATATAAATTTGTCAAAATTATTAAAATAGTTAAACTATAAATTACAAACGTATAAAATTATTAAAATTTACACCAATTTGTCCATAAATACTCGACAATAACATAATCTAGAATCGCACTCGCAACGATTGACAACGCTTCAGATTTTACACGATCTTCCCTGCGCATATCACCTCTAATAACAAAAATACAATTTCGAATTAACAAAACAAAATACATCCTCTCAATACATCAACCCGCTATAAATTATTCAACTTTAATCGAGTCTTCCTTAAAATTCACACAGCTTCGTGTTTTGATAAAAAACATCTCGCTAATACCTATTTCTCTTTTAATGGTTTTTCTTCGAAATCTAGAATTTTTGTCTCACTGAAATTAAACGAATGTCCTGAGTCTCGGTGGTGAACTACCAATGCTATTGTGTCTTTTTCTTTCTTTTTAGATTCCTGAAGAAGAAAAAAATAAAATCTTCGAAACGTCGAGTTAGATTTGGTTGTTTTATTTACAGAGGCCAAAATCCCCATTATACGTGTATTTATTAATTATAGAAAGATGGACGTGAGTGAAGAACAGAAGTAATTATTATATCACATTATTGCCATTATCCATTTAAGCCGCTTTTACATCTATATGTTTTCACACAGGACTTCTCATAAGCGAAAACATACGATTTCTCTCGAGGTTGGCCAAACTGTATGTTTTTCAAGATTTACGTTCAAATCGTTATGAGTGATAAAGAAGAGTTTACATAAGAGTTTGTTTTGGTTTTGAGTGAAGTTAACCATACTTTTCAAAAAGATTCGTAACGATGAATAATAGTGATAATTATTTAAAATATTTTAAATAGCAATATTGTGCTACGAAATTATATTTGTAGTACTACACTTTAACGGCGATGTTCCTGTTATTGCAAAAGAAAAAATGTAGAAAGATTAATTAAAATTAATTTTAATAATTAATTAATTTAAATTCATTATTAATGTTTACCACATGTTTACAAAGCAGCATACCTAACCTTTCTTTTCTCAAAGTTGTCAACTAGCTTCGTATATGTTCGCCACCTTCCGTTCGTATGTGCTGTATTTTCACATACACGAATAGACTCCGTTCTATTTCGAAAGAGTACCTATGTTTTGCTATGTTTTTACGTATGTCTTTTCCTATGAGTGATTGGCTATGAGAAAACATACAGTGTAAACACCGAAATATTTCTCATATGAGAAGTCCTATGTGAAAACATATAGATGTAAAAGCGGCTTTAGCGAAGCGTATTCTAAATCATTTCACAATCAGTTCAAAATGCATTACCATACCATCAATCTTTATATAGCTATTAGTGTTAGTGATCCCAATTTCGCATACTACTCGTATAAAATTTATAACAATTATTGAGCTACAATCAGGGTAAACAATTACAATCGAAATATCATCATGGTTCCATGCCAGAATATTTATGGGGCAAGAGCGCAGTAGGGTTTATCTCAATAAATATTAATAAAAAGACAATCTTTGTTTGAAGTAAACTACAATCAATATTACTTGTTACTTACCAAAAAAAAACACACAATGTACAATTTTCTTAAAAAATACCAAGTGTTTGTGGTAACCTCGAACATGTGTGTACTCATTAACTGCAGCTTACGTACTGATTTATATAAATAAAGGATGGAGATTCTTCATTACCGAATTATTACAATTCCGCTCATCATACTATTATAATAAATATAGACCGTTTTTGCACTTGCCCCGTTTCTACACTTACCCGACTCCACCTTAATAATAAAATACGGACAGCAAGCCTGCAATAAAATTATAATAATATTATACTTATAATTTTTTGTTAGAGGATTAAAAGAAAAACTTATGGACGATGAAAATAATCTTTCCACCGAAAAATTATTGGATTGGATGGAAAGTGTTATAAATATAGCTCTAAATCGATTTGAAACCGAAGAAAGAAACGTTTACAGATTTGCATCACCATATTATGATGAACATTATTATGTATGTACGTATAATATTTAACAAAAATACTGATAGGTAGGTACTTGAATAAATATTACAAATACTATAGAAATAATTTATTTCTTTTGTAAGCACAAATTGCTCTTATCAACCCAAAAAATGTGGGATATGCGAGATTTTATTGTACTTGAAAATATATTATTGTTAAGATATACCTGAAAAAGTACTTACCTATTGTAAAGTATAATAAATGTTCTAGATCTTCATTTAAAAATAAATAAATGGATATGAAAGAACCCAAAGATAGCTTCGTTATTTAGGCTGGAATATAACTTTTTAAGTTTTAATAAAAAAAAATTCCCTTTATAACTTGATTTATTCGATAAACAAATATTGTTTTTATAAAGTTAAAAAAATATTCAAATATGTTTAGGTATCTACGTATTTGTTTTTTAAAATTTTTTTTCTTATATAGTAAAACTAATATTGCCTATAATTTTTGATTCTTGATCATTTTACACATTTTACACTGGTTTATAATCAAACAAAAATAATGTGTTGCGCTTTTATGTGATTTAATGGCAATATAAAGTTTTTATTATTCACATTACTGTGTCATAATTTATTACTTTCCGAACTCCTTAGTAACGAAAGTATTGTAATCTGAAATTGAAAAAAAAAATTGACCCCCACTTTTTTATCACATTTTTATGTTTTGAGGTTTCCTTAAACCATTTCCATTATTTTTGAAATATGTCTATATGTATGTATGTATGTGTGTGCGTATGTATATCTGTGAACACGATAGTAGCCAAACGAAGTAAGGAAATCACTCCAAATTTTAAATTTATATTTTTATCTGTTGTGGCACAAAGCCTATTGAAAATGGATGAAATCGTAAGGGCGGAACGGGGGGTTTACTTGAAGCGATAAAACATAATCTATCGTAACTCCGAAACACAATGAAATAGGTAAAAGTTTATTATGACAAAAATTATGCGTGTAAAATTACCTACAACTTTGCTTCTATAAATTTTTTTCTAAAATAAAAAAAAATTAAAAATTAAAAAAAAAATTTATGAAATTTCTAAATTGCCTATAAATAAAAAAAAATGTTTACATAAAATTTTAGTTATTTGTGATAAGTATATATTTTTTTATTTGTATTTTTGTTTTTGCTTATTATTTCGATTTCCTGAATGCTTTTGACGATTATTGCTGATGCTCTGATAAGATTTAGTAATTTAGTTCTTTCTATCCGAGGTAAATTGGGAGTTACTTTTAATATTCGGAAAGTTATGTGATGGCCACATCCGATTTTTTTTTTATAATATGATCAAATTATTTTGTTCGACTTGACACTTATTCGGACAAACTTTTATTCGACATGGAATTTTGTATGACACAGTTAATATTTTTGTTCGACAGTATTTTGAATGATTAAATTAAATGGTAATTTTTTCATTACATTTCTATAAGAAACACTTTTTTATTCTATAAACCCCTTTCTTTTTTAGGATTTTTATTTTTTTATTTTATTTATAAGCACAATTGAGTAAATGAGCCCAGAAAGTCTTCAAATTCAAAGTTTTGTTTTTGAATATACAGATTATTTTCAGGTAGCAAAGGGTACAAAAAAAACTTACCATAACATTATTCTAAATTTGGTTATGTCATCGTATTTTTTAACAAGTATACTAAATTGAACTTGAAAATTGTTTCTGCCATTAAGTTTGTGCTTTTTATTATAGTTATGTTTTAATAGCAAAGAGATTCATATAATTAAAGAAAAAAGAATGTTAAAAGAATAAATTATAATATACTACTAATATATAATTTAAAATTAAAAGTAATTTAAAACACCGTCGAACAAAGGTACTATATCGTATAAAATTCCAAATCGAACAAGTGTTCGGTCGAATAAATCTTAAGTCGAACAAAAGCATTCGAGTAACTGCAATGTAGTCAAACAAATATTGTTTTCGAATAAAATTCGTATAATCAACTATGTATTTTCTAATGTTTTAGGTTACTCTACGAAAGCAAGGACCTGCATTTACTTTTAACTTATATCAAAGTTCAAACTTGAGTTCTTTATCTTATATGATGTCTGTTGATTTGGTTCCCTGCTTCGTTTTTACAGATAAGGATTGGCCAAAATTTCCCTATCGTGCTAATCCAACTCAAAGAAAGGTAATCTAAACTTTTATAAAATATGGATGATAAAAATAATGTATGAAAGATTTGTAAATATATAAATCTTAACATAAAACATAAAACATAAAACATAAGCCATAAAAAAAGATGAAAACTTATTACAAAGGAGAAAAATGATAAACGTGTTTATAATTGAAAGTGACTATTTCTATATATAAAAGTATAACCTGTTACGACATCTAGAGTAAATTGTAATTTATTTTTACATTAAAATTATTAATAATATCGTACAATGGATATACATATATTTGAAGGCAATCTGAGATATTGGAAACGCAAAATAAAACTAATTGATGACTAATTGTCGACGTTTCTGCCTATTAACTGGAAGCCATCTTCAAAGATTTCAATTAAGGAAACATATCGATAAATCTTCGAAGATGGCTTCCAGTTAATGGGCCGAAACGTCGACAATTATTCAATTAGTTTTATTTTGCGTTTCCAATATCCCAAGATTTCAAAATCAATTTTTTTTTAAATTATCAAAAGTTAAAACTTGACTTGTAAAGAGAATTTTGCAAGTCAGGTCATAGCAATATGTTGAAAGTTACTTTGCAAGTCAATAATGATTCACTTTTTTGTATAATATGTATACTAGGATGGTCCTTAGTGTTATGGGTAAATTTTTTTTTTAAATTTGATGCTCCCACTCACTGAAATTATTCCTTTTGGTGTTTCATGATATCAGAAGAAAAAATAGAAGGAATTCAGCAATATTTCATGGTCGCCCAAGACATTCAAACTTTTGAAAAGTTAAAAAAACATTACAAAAAAAAAGTTTTAATGTCTTGGGCGACCATTAAACATTGCTGGATAGCTTCTATTTTTTTTTCTGATGTGATAAAGCACCAAAAGGAATAATTTTAATGAATGGGAGCATCAAATTTCAAAAAAAAAATTTACCCATAACACTAAGGACCACCCTAATGTATACGAACTCAAACATACAAGAGGAGATATAGCAACATAAATTATTGCACACGTGATTTCCATTTAGGGTCAATTGGATCAGAGTTAAACCAGAGTTAACTTTGACTTTGAGCACTTAAGTATACAGTTAAAGTTCTTATTTTAGAATGAATTTTTTGTTATTCCAAAAAGGATTCCACACTGTTTGTATGATTATTTAAATAATTCCAAAGAAATATACTGGCGACTCTCTTTTCAAGAGCAAGAAAACGAAATCATCAAAAGTTCTCAATATTTAAAGCCGGCGCTAAGACTTTTGAAGGTAATAATTATTTAAAACGTAATTTTAAAATACTTATCCAATGTTTTATTTAAATGTTAATTTAGAGACTCAGAGATGCATGGAACCATAAAGCTGTTTCAAGCTATTTCATAAAGACGATATTTTTATGGAAAATTGAGCAAAATGACATTAATTGGAACAGATCTTTGAGCTATGTATTCATGACGGTATGTTGTTAAGATTTATAAAAAGTTAATATTTATAATATTATCTATATACAGGTATCTCCGGATACACTTTAAATAACTTAAGTGGTGGATAGAAGACACTTTTCTAAGAAAAATATTTACCAAATTTTTTTTCTAAATTCAAACCCCCGAGAGCATTTTTTTGATTTACACTTTCACAAGCCCATAGCGCCGAAAATATAGATTTTTTAGTTAAAATAGCTTAGTGTTTTTTTAAAGAGCTTGGAAATAATCTACAAACTAAATTCAAACCATTTATTCTTTAAAATCGAAATCGAAATGTTGAAAAATTCGAGCTATTTTATTTTTGTTCTTTTTTTAAATCCTGTATCTTTTAAACAGAACACTTTACAAAAAATCTCAATCCCCATTCCCGATAAGAGGAATGCTTTAAAGAAGCCTCACTCTTGACGGTTCAAATTAAATCAAAAACTGTTTTTAAATATTTTTCTTCGAACACTGTCCTCTATCACCACCTAAGACATGTAAAGTGTATCAGCGGACACCCTGTATAATAATAATTTCAGAAGTAGGTAGCAGGTGGTTATATTGACATAAATTTTAATATAATAATAGTATTAATATTATTTTCTTAAATATCTCTATCAAAACCTCATATTAAATTAATGGTTTAATTTCGCATTGCTCTTTAGTATTTTAAATTAATTTCTAGATGCTGAAAACATACCAGCAATATATTGAACGTGGTAATATTCCTTACTATTGGAACCGTAACTTGAATCTTCTGTATGGAGTCAATGCTTTTCATCTAAATAACACTTCTGACAAACTTAAAAAAATAATAAGCGATATAGAAAGATATCAGGAATTCCCACACCTTCTTCAGAAATGCTTTTGTAAGTACACAATAATTTTAAATTATATATTAGTATGAATAGTAAATTGGAGAAGTATATTGTTTTATTGGGAGCAAATGCTGGACTTTCACTGTCGAATTTGTAGGATCTATTACAAATGATCCAAAAAAGTAGATTTGTTCCGATTGAAGCATGTTATTTTCATCAAGCATAAAAAATAATCATTAAGCAACATTACTTTCACTGCCGATGCCGGTGAAGTAAGAAAATTGCTTAAACACAAAAATAAGATTTAAAATTTCAGTTTCAAATCTTTAAATTTAATTTTTTTACGTTTTACGTTTCTTGATAACATTTATATTATTATATTATTAATTTATTTTATAGATGGACCAAATTGGAATCAACCTGAAGGTATGAGAGATGGTATGAGCCAATCAGATTACGAATCAGATTGCGAATCAGATTATGAACCAGTTAGAACAAATAATGATAATGATAATAATAAATCTTGCATAATTATTTAAATTTTAATGTTTTGGTTTTATAATTTTGATAAATCAAAGTAAAGACGTTCCGTGATCGTCGGCGTCGGGATCATTTTATCAAATGTTAAAATCACATATTTTAGTAAAATAAAATAATAATGGTTTATTGGTTTCGGGTATCAATGCTGAAAAGTATTTCAATAATATTTTACGATATTTCAATTACTGTAATCAAAAAATATAATAAATAAAATTCTAATAATAATATTAGTAGCACAGATTTTAGAAACTTGAACAAAATCTTTTTTTTTTATTGTTTAAAATGTGCTGTCTTGTATCCATTTAGTATTAAAATGCGATGCCCGAAATAGAGGTGAATTTCGCCAGCCCCCTCCCCCCATTTCGAAAATTGGTTCCAAAATAGTTTAAATCGTTTGTACCTGTTTGTACCTTCTTTATTTTCGTTATTACCCATTTTGTTTTTTAGATAGTTCTAAATATCTAAAATAGGCAAGCCCCCCATCATTTTGAATTTTAGATCCAAAATGGTTTGAATTGTTTGTACCTGGTTTCAATTTTGGTACAAAACAATACCTGTTTTAACAGGGGCGGAGGAGGGTTAAAATAACATTAGTTATTTATTTATAGAGCTCAAAATCTGAACTGTATCCTGAGGATTCAAAAGTTCTTGAATCATTTTTGTCTTTTTACAGTCAGATGTTATTAAAATTTTTAATTTTTATTTTCACCATGAATGGTATGTATGGCAAGGGACAGTAAAGACTGTGCGCACTTTGCAGCTTTTATGGAATTGTAATAATAATTATTGCAATAATATTTTTTTAGTTAATGTAATGTAATAATATGAATTGGTTCGTTTTGAATTTCAGTGGATTTGTTAAACATGTAAATATGCAAATAATCGCTAGTATTTGAACCTGTTGGTTGGAGCGCCCAGTCAAGTACCCACCCAAATTTTTTAATTGCTTATTTCAATAATGTATTTTTTGAGTTTCTTTATAAATGTTGTGCACCCCTGCCCAACCCCAAATATGCTGGGCCCAATTTGTGCCCACCTATTTCAAAAATGCTGGTGTCGTCACTGAGTTTTAGTCGTTGGTCTAATGACAGATGAGTGAAATAGTCAATAAATTTTTTGAAACACCAGTTACATTATTGATTTATTTTACAGGTGGACGAAATTGGATGCAACCTGAAAGTATGAGATATTCAGATTTGTCAAGAGTTAAAACCGACAGTGGTAACAAGGGTCGTAACTGGTTAATTATTTTAATTATGATGTTTTTTATTTACTTATTCGGTAAATCTAAAAATTCGAATTCTTAGTAATGTAATAATAATATGCCAATTATCAATTTAACCTTTTGTTATAAAAGTTTCTCTATATGTTTTGTATACAGGTAAAAGTAGTTTTTACTTTTTTTAAATGTAGATAATCTACGAGTACATATTATATTTTCATTAATTCGTATATTTTTTATAAACATTATTTTAAATAATTATTATAGTTAAGGAGTACCACTTCACATTTTTTATAAATTTTTTCTTTAAATTTTTCAATTTTCAAAATTTTATTTAACTTGATTTTAAAAAAATTAAAAAAAAATTCTTCATAAGATTTATGGTACAAGTTATACAAGTGTGTTACAATATGACAAATAAGTCACGCGAGAAAGTTTAGCCCGCGAGGCCGTCAGGCCGAGAAGGCTATTTTCTTAGTGACTTATTTGTTATTAACACACGCGTGGCATAGAAAATTTTATCCAATATCTCTTAATAATAGTATAAAATGTAATTAAATGTTTTGACATTTGACGTTTTAAAATGTCAAATTTAAATTATTACTAGTATAAACCACTCAAAAGTTACATAAGTCACTAGTGAGTTATATATGTTATTTTACTTATTTAAAAAAACCATAGTTATACCTCTATTATTGCGAGATATTGCATAAAAATTTTAAAAATTAAATGATATTTAATCTTTTTATTAATATGCGAATTGGTACTACTTAACTATAATAATTTTATTATTAATATAGTTAACTGCGCTTGACGAAAACAATTCCATTATTTGAAATAAATTCAATAAAAATTAACTAACTAGCAGTCCTTTTATTTCTATAAGTAATATATTTATTAGTAAGTATGTGGTAAGTAATATGTCATGGAAAATGCTAAATGAACATTCGTATTAAAAATAAAAATACTGGTTGTAATGGTGAACCATTATAATACTATTACTAAAGTTGCATTTTAATTTTGCTTGTAAAATGAATAATTTTCGAACTGCATTTTGTTGAATAAATTCAACACTGATGTTAGCTTTTTTCAAAAATTATTATAATAATTATAACAATTGGTAGTGCGTTTGTGTGCAGTTTTTGTTTGATTTTATCAATTCTTCTATTTACATGTAACCATCGCAACACAGTCTTGTTAGGTTCTTACAAAATCTTACGTATTCGATGCCGCGTTATGCGTGACCAAGAACCAGTAAAATAAGGGTAGTTATGTTCGAAAAGTTAACAAAACCAGCAATTTATATTTTTAGATATTATCACAATTTCCTAAACAAAAAAATATTAGGATAATCGATAGATTCGTGGTTTGAGTAGTGAAACTCTATATTATCTATAATCAATATTTTATCAAAAGAACAACTAAACAACTAACATATCGCCTGATGATGCCAACACAGGACGGTATGCGTGTATACTGGAGATGTTGGCAAAATTTTCGCATTTTAGTTCGACTTTTGTTCCATGAAGTGTGTGTATTCCATTTTTTGATTATTGTAAAACATTGATAAGGATAACATAGTCAAATTATAAGAATTTACTAAATTTTTTTTCAAATACATAAACAAACATTATTTTAAAAATGTTATAGTGAGGAGCGCTTATGAGTACGCACTTAACGTATGATTTGCTATAAAAATATCAATTATGAACGAAATAAAAATTTTTTTGCAGCAAATCAAAGAGTTATGTTTAGTATAATTGGTATAAAGGAATAGTTGTTCTTATAATTACAAACAAAAATATGCAGCATCAAGTAAGAAATCGAAAATGCGTACTCTTGGAGCCATATGAGTCTAAGAGTACGCAGTGGTGGTCTTAAGAGTACGCATTGATTATGAAGCTGCTAACCCCTTATTGTATGAATTAAAATATGTTCCGTTACACCAAAATTATGATTAGAAGATGGTTTTATAAAATAAAATTTATATCACACAAAAATATGGCCATATATGGCTTCGTATGCGGTAAGGGCTTAAACGTTTAAATATTACGGGAAAAAAATGCTAAACATTACGAAAATGAAAAAATAAGCAAAACAACTATGTTTTATTATTCATAGAGCAGAAAGAAATAATAAAATTGATAAAAATACAAAAATGTATCCTAAGAGTACTACGCAGGTAGCAATGGAGTATGCTGCGTACTCTTTGGTTCAACGTTGAATTTATCTATTTTATTATAAATTATCAATATCAGTAACCTTTCAGCGTTAGATTTATATATGATTGTATAGCTTAATGACAACGTTAAATAATAGAAACTTAGTAATTTAAAATTGTAACACGTAGTAAACATAATGGCTTAGTTCGTACGCTCAAAATGTTACAAAAATACTTTGGAAATCTGTTTATTTGCTACAATTTCGGCGTAATAATCGACAAGATGAAAACGATGATTACTAACAGCTCTCAACTGGCATTAAAGAATTTTTTCTAAACCAATTGTACCAACGGTAATTTCCTATGTTTACTCTTAGGGAACGCGTACTCTTAGGCGCTCCTACCCTACTACAAAAATATTTTCTCCACTTCTTTATCCCATACAGGGTTAATGGTAAACTAGTCGAGCGTTGCAATCAGTGTGGGGATTTGGGTGTTCTTTTTGATGTGCGGCTAAGTTTTGTTGAGTATATTGAGAGTATCAGGTCCAAGGCAATTAAAACTTTGGGATTTATAAATCGTAATTGTAAAGATTTCACAGACATCGCAGTATTGAAGCGCTTCTATCAGGCTTCTATTATGCATATACTTGAGTACAGATCGATCATCTGGTATCCCATTTACCAGTATCATGTGACTGAACTAGAGAGAAGCTGTTCAGAAACGTTTTTTGAAATAATTATACTTAAAAACGCCTGGCGTATACCCGGTGGTCGGTTCTAGCCACGCTCTGCTGTGTAGTGAGTTCAATTTTCAAACGTTGCAGGCTCGCAGATTTGAAGCGACTATTATATTTTTGTACAAATTGATCAATGCTGAGTATGATTGTAATATATTATTGGATTGTGTTAATTTTCTTGTGCCTAGGCCTGCTAGCCGTTTGAGAGTAGCTTTCTATCTGAGCCACTACAGATCTAGCTGTTGCGGAAGATGTCCCGTAAATGTAATATGTGTGGCAACTTTAATTCGATGTCCGAATCAGTTGATATTAACTTCGACAATCTAGTAAGATTTAAGAGATCCGCATCCGGGATTATATTATCAATTATCTATAACATGTTAATTATGCTTTAATTTTTGGACTTTGGTATTTTGTTTTGGTGTGACTATGTATATATTGTATATTGTTATCTATTGACATTGTTTTCCTCTTATTGGGTGTATGCCTGTAGGAAAATAAAATTTATGATTATGATTATGAGCACACCTGGAATTACCTACGTTGTTACACACCCGAGGTACCCGGGTACCCACCTACTAATTCCACCGATTTTTCATTTTCTATGCAACAGCAACTGGTCTTATGGGCATCTGTATATTAAATTAGACTCTTATGAATGTATACAACACCTTACCTAGATATACAGTTTAAATTAATTCACCCAATAACATTTTTTGAATTTAAAAAATCCTTCTTAAAAGCTTTTATTTAACCAACTTCTCTTCGTCCGTCCTAGAGAGCTGAAATTTGGTACACAGCTTTCACTTGCGGCAAATTTTTATATTCTAATTTGGTTTTTCAAAAATTCTGAAAAATAAGCGAAAAATCGGAAAAAAACTGAAAATGATAAGCACATGCATCTTTGCGTTTGGACATTTTCACCATACAGGATGAAAAATAACGTGAAAGGCAACCTCTTAGGTTTGATACGTAACAGTATAAATTTATTAAGACATTTATGTTTTCTTATATCTATCGGATACAAATCTGTTCGATAAATAATCAAGTAACCAATGAAATTTATTATTTGTTACTTTATTTGTATTTCAAATTTTGAATTTCAAATTCAATTCGGGTACACCAGCTATTCCAAAATGTAAAAGCAAGAGAAAAGAGAAGACCACAGTTACACAGATACTTGGGTCTCATTTCATAATAGTATAGCGGAGAGGCTTGTAATTTGACCACCCTTAGCATTTTTTCTCATAACTCATCTTCAAATTAATATTTTTGGATGTATAATAAAAGAAAAGAAAGAGAACGTCATTAGCTAAAGTTTTGCTAAAGACACTTATTGGATTACTCGAAAAACAAAATAGTTATGACCATTCTCCCGAAGAGGCTAAAGTTGGCTGTTTTTATTTTTGGCATGTAAGTTGACCACCCCCTAGAAAGTTACTGAAAAGTGAAAAAACTAAACTGAAATCGACTGATGTACAAAATGAATGATCTTTTATTGAGTTTTAACTGAAAAAGTGAAGAAAAAAGAATAAAAAACATCAAAAATGAATTAATTGTGATAATTACAATTGATGCTTTTTTGCGCTTCTCAGCCTCCTTGAGCATAGCAACGGCTTCCTTGTCCTTAGTAACAAGCTCCTTCCGCTTAGCAGCTAATTCCTTGTTCGCTTTTGCAACTTTTTGCCTTGTGGTCATCTTACATTCTAGACGATTTTGAAACAAACACGCAAAAACACGATATATTTGGAATTCACTTTGGATTATTAAAATTCAATGGAATACGAGTTTAGCACATATATTTACCATAGGATATCAACGAAAATTGTTCACTTTATGAACAAACGGAAAAATCAATATTTTAAAAAAATTATTTTTTTTTCACACCATGTTTGTCGGAGCTAATTCAACGCGTCTATTCGCTTTTAAACCACATAAAAATTTAAGACTATGTCAAAGAGCACAATAACAGTTGAAATGGCGGTATTACCATTGACAGTTTTTTCTAAAGTACAGGGTGGTCATCTTACATCGATGGTCAACTTACCAGCCTCTTCCCTACTAATATATTACAACTATTACTTAATATATTAGTTGGAAAGTACAAGTTGATTATTATTAACTACTAATGAGTAACATCCAAAGTCAATTTTTGGTTACGGTTTTAGAACATGTTATTTCAGTAATATCTAACAAAAACCAAGCAGCTAGCTGATCTTAAATGATTGATAAATGATAATGCTAGCCGATTAGCTGATTTTAAATTTTCTCAAATTCAAATGCAGTGAAATATAAAACGTTGTATGATTCACTGGCTTTACTCAATGTTTATGCTCTCGCCGAGCAACTTAAAAACTCTTGAGCTTGGCGGCCCTCGACCTTTTAAATTGGTTGCCCTTGACGTAATCATTGTCATAACGCCCTTGATATATATATAACTATTATATCTTTATATCAAAAATAAAACAAACTTTTAAGTACTACACAGAAAAAAGTAATTGGTAAAATCATCTAAAATTGTAGATAATTCATCTAAAAAGTGTGGTTGATTTTCAACTTTCTACTTCAAGTAACTAAATCATCTAATTGTAAGTAGCTGAATTAGACAAGTTCAGGTTTAGGTGAATCATCTTATCAATGTAGTCAATTTTTCTAGTAACATAATTACTACTTTAAGTAGATGATTTGTGTAATACAAGTAGATATTTCGACTAGTTTAAGTAGGCAATTGATCTCATAAATTAAAAGAAAATTTCTAAAAAGATGTAAAGGATGTTAAAATAAATGTAAATGAATTAACTACTGCTATAATTGTTGCTTTATCTACTAGTCTACTAATTCTAGTAGAAACCGAATGTTTCGTCAACCTAAATCTAGCAAAAATGTTTTTATCTGACCAATTAACAAAATGATTTGAACGATCACGAAAACCTTGAACGTTTCTTTGAATACTTTTTCCAAAAATTTCGATAAATTGTTATTTGATAATTCATAATAAATATTATGTAATAAATAGTACCTACATACGTAATAATAATATAATATAGTACTAGTTATAATAAATTTAATAAATCTGCACTTTGAGATTATAAAAATGTAAATATCGACTTGAACCGAGGTTAAACCACCGATTTCGGTGGGTAAGAAAAATCGAGAGTTAAACCAGGTACAAGTCCTGAACCAGGTACATGACAACAGACATTAACAAAAATCCATGGTTTAACTCTGATCCGAGTTTAAACCACTTACATGGTTTATGTAAGACCCTTATAAATTAATATTAATATAAATGGTTTATAATGATTGCTGCTTACCTTAATAAAATTAAACTGTTATTGTGGTACAAATTTGTTTTTTACAACTGTGCACAGTTGTGCATACGGTTCACAGTTCACAAATCACAGTTTCACAGTTGCACGCCTTCTAGTGCACACGAAAAGTTAGATTACAGTTACATTTTAAGTATCTTATTCGAAACGCAATGAGGAAAAATCTTGTATGATACACGTAGGAAAGTTAATATAATAAAATATTCTACTTTCCATTACTAGCAACATAAATAACTATTATCTTACCGGAAAAAGAAATATTAGATATTTTATTAAGTGGAAATATGATATTTAAATGTTTATCACCAGATATTCCTATTTTTTTATGTAAATTATTATTATTTTTAGCAGAAATTGAAAAAATTACTTTATTATTATCATATTTTATTATGATCAACTTTATTTTATTCAAAATTAAATTTCAAAAATGTTTAGCAAACAAAATAAATAACCTATTCAAATTTACCCTAGTTTTGGTAAACTTTTTTTTTATAAACGTCCAGTGTTTTTATTATAATAGTTTAGAAACATGGCAAAGAAAAATTAATATTTATCGAATTTAAAAACAAGGTTTCAAACATGTTGAATAAAAGAAATAACTATGGAAGAGCAGATAATCTACCAAGAACTGCACCATCAAGGAAAACTACCGAAGATAAATTGATTGTAAGTGCAACAAAAAAGAATCCTCATCTAACGGCTCCTAAAATCCCTCGCGATTCTGATGAAAACCGCGAATATAAGGTAAGAGTTTTCACAGTAAAACTTCAGTTCACTGCAGAAGAATTATTTGGTAAACGTCCTTCCAAGAAAAAAAATAGAAAATGGCATAAAACATCAAGTTTCTACTATAAAGCAAGGTAGTGAATGTAGTGGTGGATTAAGCTATTGGTGACGTATAAGCGCTAGCTTCATTGAAGCCCCCCTTAATCTAACATCTTTTAATTGTTATTCTCGTTTACTTTTCACCGTTCAGTGAGCTATTTTGTGTACAACTACTGTAAATATATGTATAAGTTTTGTGCATATGATATTTTATTTAATCGACAACAACTCCTTTGCCTCTTAAGTTGCATTCAAAAAGGCGTCTTCATACAACATCATGGAGTTACGACCGATTCAGTTGGAAGACCACAAAAACCATAAGCTCACGCCAGGGAACAAACAACTATGTATGGAAACATTTTCGGAAACTATATGGAAACCATACCATGGTAAACGTAAAATGACACGTGAGTAGATCTTTCAACAAGATAACGATCCAAAACATACTTCATTATATCGTCACCTTAGAATAAGAGTACCTATTCAATCTCCATTTTTCTAAATTTTACAGTATGTACAGCAGTTGCAAGATTCTGTATTGCATTACTCTTCATTAAAATATGTTTATACAATTTGAATTTAAAAAGTTAATAATAAAAATTTGCTTTGATAAGATTTAGTATTTTAGTTTTTTTTACCTGAAGTAAATGGGGAGGGCGCATGTAAATTGCGTTCCGCGGTCACTATTTTTGAAGATTTTTGAAGTGGTCAAAAAAAGGTACGGGTAAATTGCGTCCCGAACTCTAATCAGATTAGTGGTAATCTCTAACATAATTTACGGTCAATTTTGCTAAAGAAAAATCATAAACTAACACTAACCTACATAACCGATGCATATCTTCAGACAATTTTACTAAAGAATTATCTTAAATTAACACTAACTTACACCTAACCGATCCATATCTTTGCGCAAATCTCTCTTTCTCAGAATTCAGAATTAAGTATTTTTTGAATTTAGTTTATTAATTTATTGATGGGAGGTAGCTGCAATGATTAAAAATATCCCCCCTACCGGGCGGGAAAAAGTCGAAAAGGTGCGATTAACAAGCCTTAGGACTCATTTTAACGAAGTTCTTAGATTTCGCGCAATTTTAAAAATAAATCATATAAAATCATATATTATATTAATTAAATAATATTCCTTTTTTCTGTAGGTTTTGTGCGAGGACACCCTGGATAATTATCTTATATTATGTTAAGGAGAGTTAAATATCCAAGTTCTCTGTGCCCCAACAAAGGTTTTCTTTGCTTCAGATTTTTTTTAGAGCAAAAATATTAATTTTTCACCAAGGCCCAAGGCAATAACTATAAAAAACAGTTAGAGAAAAATATTTTAGAATATTAATAATAGTTGTAACACCCTGTACTATAAAATGCCCAAAACATTGTAAACTTTTATGCAGCTTAAGGAATAAGAGGATTTTACTTAACCATTCTGATCATGAAGGCCGATGGGACGCAATTTACCCGTACCCTTGACCGTGGGACGCAATTTGCCGTCTCCGAATGGGGAGTTACTTTTAATAATTCGGAAAGTTATGCGATGGTCACATCAGTTTCTTGATAAGTATAATAAATAACAATTGTACATATTGCTTACAGTTTTGCGCTTGATGAAATTTTACCAATTAGTTTATTGGATTAATGAATTGGTTAATGATCTTATCATTCGTAATTTTTGCTATTATTTTTGCGTTCTTCATTTTTTTTCTGAAATAATTAGGGAAGCAAGAATTTGCATAAATTAAGTTTTTACACATTAATTTCCTTTGTTTGGCTAACTCATTCAGCACTCGGTATATTATATGCAGTTAGATTTTAAGTACCTATAAATTCCAATTGGATATTTTTGTACCTACTTAATAAATTGCAAATTATAAGAGTATTTAATCAGCAACAGATAATATTTTAATAGGTATGATAAGAAGATAAAACAGCAAATATCTTTTCTTGTTTTGTAATTTTGAATACATTTTAATATAATCATAAATTCAAAAATTTATATATTATTTATTAATTTTTTTAAATAATATAATTTAAATATAATATTATATTTAAAAAACCATAACACTGTAAAAAGAGCAATAACCAGATAACATGCTAGTTTACACTGAAAACTAAGTAAAGCAGGAACGGAAATGTACTTTAGACGCAGACCAAAATAAAAATATGTAAAAAACAATTTACTTAAATAATTAATAGCTATTGGTTTAAATAATATTTATAATAAATAAGAGTATTAAAATCCAGGCAATCATGGCTACGCCACTGGTAGTGTCTTCAAAACGAATTTTATTATGAACTATTAAAAACTCATAACTAGGGACTAGGGGAATTCCTTGTTTATTATTTAATCTTAAAAATAATAATTGTATCTAAAATTAAAATTTTGGGGAATTTACCCACTTATCAATTTTCTTAGAATTATTTCAGTTATCTAAAACCATCAATAATTTTAAGTGAAGGAGGTTTACGTACATGCCTATGATAATATTATGTACATAGTACATAATAGTAATAGGTACATTCAATTCCTGGAATCGACAATAAAATGATAACTGTATAATAATAATAATTTATTGGCTGATAAACATATTTTTGAAATTTTACACCTTAGTTGGAAATTTCAATTTAAATATTTAATGCAGATGCCGAGAAAATAGTTGGTGTTTAAAAGATATTTTTACAAAATAAATCAAAATTAAAATTGGCATGTAATAATAGATAATATTTATTTACCTTGTTGGAACTTCAATTTATTCCTTATGCCTGAGCGCCGATGCTTCTAACACCAGTTCAATTGCTGATGTATTGAGATAGACAGGCTACCAGAAAAAGATATGAGGTAGAGAATAAATAAGATTTTACAACACTAAAATTAAGCAATCAAAAATACTTAATTAGATTTATTGAAAGTAAAAAATATATAAGTCATTCAATACAGCAAAAAATCCTAAATATAAGTTTCATTAAAGAAAGTAAAAAAAAAGAGGGACGAAACAATGGTTATTTGACTAACTAAGCGCAACAATTAAAATAAACAAAAGAAACGTAGCAATCATAAATAAATTTCTTACTTGTGTATTTCAGGATTTAAAAATGTCACTTTGATTAATTACTTAATTGAATACATTGATTTTACGTTTAAAATAAAATTATCATAAAATTGGAAAACATGCTACATAAAATTAATTTTAAAAAAATAAATAAAATATATTAATTAAATTGAGAAGAGTCGTGTGAATGTTCTTTAAGCACTGCTATTTTAAATACTTCAAATTCTCAACTTTTAGTTTAATTTTATAACCTTCAACTTAAGATTTTGATGCTAAAATTTTAAAAATTAATTAAAGAGGTTTGTTTAAAAGAAGTTTGATATATTTCTTATCTTTTAGTACTTCTTTGATAAATTTATGTTCTTTTTTAAAACGCTTTTATTTAGCTTCACTTGTAACTAACTATGTAAGAAAATCTTGGAAGCATAATTTGACCCACTTTCCGTTTTCCGATTGAGCTGAAATTTTACACATAGATTCGTCCCCGATGACAATACACTTTGCAAAAAAAAGTTTTCACATTTTCCGAAAAAAAAAATTATAGTTTTAAAAAAACCAAAAAACACGCTTTTATGACGCTCTAAGACGCACTAAAACTTAAAAAATAATTAAATTTAACCCTTTCGGACACGGGGGGTTGAGTACGAGCAAAGGGGGGTAAATTTTTAGCTCAGTTTTTCGATATCTAACGCCGTTTTCGAGTTATTGCAAATTCAAAATCTCAAATTTAATTATTGATGACACGAATTATAATAAATTGTATTTTCATAAATTTTTTAGATTTATAAGTGCAGGATTGAACAAAACGCTATACATAACTCGTGGAGAAACCCTTTCGCTCACTTATTTGCTTCTGCACACTCGCCTGTCGGCTCGCGTGCAAAACTGGCAAATGCGTGAGCGAATCTTTCGGTTTCTCCACTAGTCATGTAATATACTATTACAGGTTTAACGTTAGCTAATAGATCACTTTAAGTTGAACTTTGTTTTTTCGGCTAGGACGATGTTGTGTTGCTTGCAGATTCTTTCCATTTTTAAGTTTATATTATTACCTTGATATGTGACAGGTTTATAGATTTTTGTTGTGTTAGTTGTTTTTGGAAAATAATTGTATTTTGCTATTCGTTGTTTTTTCTTAAGAGATTGTCGATGATATTAGTTTGGTATCCATTGGCTGTAGTGAGTTGTTTGATTAGGTTAATGTCTTTAATTTTATTTAGGTTGGATATAGGAATATTAAGGCTTCGGTCAATTAGAAAGTGGAAGACATATAATTTGTGTTTAAAACTGTAGTGTGAATGGTATGGTATTAAAGTGTCGGTTAGAGTTGGTTTTCTGTAGATGTTAAATTGAATTTAGTTATTGTTGATGGTGAGTTCTAGATCTAAAAAATGTATTTTGTGAATACCAACTTCTATAGTGAATTTAATGTTGTTATGAATGTTGTTAATTTGTTTATAAAAGTATAGTATGTCGTCAACATATCTCTGCCACGTTAGACAAATTTTAAAGTAAAAAAAAAGGAGTTGAATTTTAGATTCAATCCAATCCATGAATATACATGCTATTATTGGGGATATGGGTGACCCCATGGGACAACCATTTTTCATTTGGTAAAATTGTTCGTTGTATTCCAAAAAGTTTTATTCGGTGGTGATTTGTATAAGATTGTGTAATATGTCAATGTCATTAGGATCTAGCCAGGTTGTACGAAGAAATTCTTTAATTAAAATGAGCGATTCTTGAATGGGAATGTTGGGATATAGGTTAATGTATAACTAAATCTGAAGAGTTTTTTAATCGATAATGGAGATTTATATTCGAGTTTTTGAATTATGATTTCGTTTAGTGATTTAGCTAAATTGTAAGAAGGAGTATTATAGCCGGTAGTAATGGGTGTAATAGGTATGTTTGTTTTGTGTAATTTTGATTGTGCATATAGTTTTGGTGTTAATGGATTCAGAGGTATGAGTTTTTGGGTATGAGTTTATAGATTTGAGTGCTGATAAGTGAGTTACGACGAAAAGACGAAATAATCCGTTCTGTGGTTACGACCTTTAAGGAGCCTTGCACCGTTAATATATTATGTATGTAATATGCTCATTTCTGTGAATCACTGTAGGCAAATACATTAAACTTATTTGCGATTTACCTTACTGTTGAATTTCTTCTAATTTTTTTTGGTCTAGATTTTTTTTGTTTATTTTGCCGCGGTACTAAAGACATGAATACCAAGTGTAAAACTTGGTACATTAATGGTACACAGAGAGAAATGAATGTTTGGCTTCATGATAAATTAGCAGGACTGTGGACTAATTGGACGTAGTACAGGAACCATCCACCAATAGTTAGTTTTGAGATATTGAAGCTTTAACTTAAAATAATTTAATTAAATCGGTTGATAATTATGCATATTTTAATTTTGTTTAAATAACACATAATGATATGTAATTTGGGTTACCAGAAAAATTTTGTGAAAATTATTTTTCACATTACTTTGTCGCTTGGTTCCTTTTTGCATAACTACTTCCAATTAATAAAATATCACTTTCACGATAATTTGTCGATTCGGCATAATAATATATTATGATGTTACTCATAAAATTACATTATAATAATATTATATTCGTACAAAATATAGGTAAATTTAGGTAACAATAAATTATCATGATTTCCTGCATAATTATTCAAACAGAACTGTAAAGTTATCATGACTTCTTTCCAGATATTTTATTATGTCATTTTCATAATAAATTATTTGTAATTTACCTAATGCCTTATTAATCTCTTATTGCATAAATTAAAATATGTCCGTTACACCAAAATTATGATTAGAAGTTGGTTTTATAAAATAAAATTTATATCACACAAAGGGGTTAAGAATTAGACCGATATAAAAAATGTTATACCTGCTAGTGTATTCCGCATAAGTTATCAGTTACCATCCTTATCCTGCCGTCCTAAGCAAAAAAGCAGTATCTCCATTTCTTAAAAAATTTATTTATATCGCTTTTGAGGATTATTACCAGGGCCCGCAACAGTTGTATTGCTTGAGTGCTCGAGCACCACACCACGGATTTTGAGCATCACACGGGAAATTACAAAACAGTATATAATTTGGAAAAGAAAACACTAAACACTTGAAAAAATTGTATTTCACATCACATAATATTATGTGAGCACCACTCGGCAAATCTAAAAGATGCCGGCCCTGATTATTACAACAATATCTATGATCCTGCAACACTATAAAAAGCAGTAAGACTACTAATTATTGCATATAACTATTATAACTAGAGACAATAACATATTGTTACTCTTTGCTAAATTTATCAGATCCTGATCATTTAACAGAAAGGCATCCTGATATTTATAAGGTTGCCACTTCCTGTTAAATTATTAGTAAGACGTGTAATCCCGGTATTTACTCGAATTCCGAATAAATTATTAAGAATTCTGAATAACATTTCTCTCCGTGTAATATCAGGACAGTCCTAAATTAAGATGAAAAAGAAGAAAGTGTTTGAAGGAAACGTGAAACTGTTTCATTCTATATTATTCAAAATAATCATGAAACTACTTCGACTTATACCTACACTACCGTCAGAAACTATTGCTATAATAAAATTTCTATAATTATTTCTTGCCTACCACGTGTTTATGCCCTTTTAGATAAAAAAACAAAATTTTTCAGTTTAGAATTTTAGTATTACTTGTGAAATTGCCGATGTAGTGTTAAAAAAGAAGTATTTGTGTATTTCATAAAAATTATCAGAAGAAATGAAGGTTTAACGACTGAAACACTTTTTTACACGGTCAGGGAAAAACGCAAAGAGAAATTTCAAAAAATTTAAGCATTTTGAAGACTGAGGTGCATATTGCTGTAATTAATTTTAAGGCTACCGGCACTCAGAAGGACCGACATCGATCTGATAGCCCAAGAAGCACAACTCAAGCTGAGTATTTACGTTATAGAAGTATAGATAAACGTATTAGAAGGTGGTTGGCACCTGAATTTTGTTCAAAATTTAATCGGGGCTGCGAAAATCCCGTTTTTGTCACCACAATAAAAAATTGGTTAATTCACGAAAATTTACATAGCAGTGTTGTTATAAAGAAACCATTACTAAAACAAAAAAAACAAGAAGATGCGACTCTAGGGGGCTAGTGGGCACTAACTCATAAAAATTGGACAGATGAAAAATGAAATTCTGTGCTATGGAGTGGCGAATCCTAGTTTGAAATCTTTAGTTAAAAACGAAGAATTTATGTTCGTCGCTTTCCATCGGAACAAATATTTCCAGACTGTATTATGCCTATAGTTAAGCATGGGGGTGGTCTCGTTATGGTTTGGGGATGCTTCTCAACCACCGGGGTTGAAGATTTAATTAAAATAAAAAGAATATTAAATAAAGAAAGCTATAAAATTAATATTTAAATAATAAAAATTGTTGAGATTTAGGTCTTTTTTATATCAATTTAATTGACCGACGTTTCGAGTCTTTATTAATGACCCATTTTCAAGGCTAAAAATAATACAATGAAATCAATTAATTAAAAAATCATTAAAAAATTCTTACATGTAAATGACAAATTACTTGACAAAATAATGTCATAATAATGAAGTTGTATTAAAAAACAAATGCATTATAGTTAGCAAGAATTAGCAAAAAATTCCTTATTTAAAAATTTTTTAAACATTTTTTTAAAAATTAACAGTTAACAATATATAAAAATATAAAAGTTAAAAAGAATTTGACCAAAGAACATCACATGGTTTTCATTATATCCAGGATATATTTATATCCACCATGAAAAAATTGCACATCACGTTTATCGTTCATGGTATTTGAATTTATATGGATATTGATAGCCTCTTTTATTTTACGCTTTTTATCTATCTTCTCCCTGGCCAGTATTCTGATATTCTCACGTTTTATGGAATGAGAGTTTTCGGTCATGTGTTTACATAAAGCAGTAAAAGTATTTTCATCTTCATCACGTAAGAAAACACGGGCATTTTTGACATCTCTGAGATGTTCTTTTATGCGAACACCTAATTTCCTAGAACTCTCACCTACGTACACAGAATCACAATCCTTGCAAGGGACAAGATAGATTAAACCGCTTTCATCCTCATTGGGGATAGGATCTTTCGCTTTAGAAAACAATCTTAAAGATTTATTGGGGCACCTAAGACCAAATTTTATGCTAGGGATAGGTTTAAAAATAGAAATTAATTTATTAGAAAGGTCTTTAATATATACTATGCTATGGAAATTTTGAAAAATTGGGGAAGAAGATGGTTTTGTATAATTGTATTATTGACAAAATTTTGTGCTACATTAAAAATCTGGTGTTTCGGATGGTTAGAGAGAAAATTTAATAATCGTCCAGAATAAGTAGGTTTATGGTACCAGGATGTGATCAGTTTACCATCAAAATCATCTCTATAAATGCGGATATATAGAAAGGGAATGCTTTTATCAATTTCTATTTCTATAGTAAATTGTAGATCTTTATGGAATTTATTAAAATGATCGAGGATGTAGGGAAGGCTGTCTTTACCAATAACGAAAAAGAGGTCGTCAACATGTTTTTTAATAAGTCTGATGCCGTTATTATGAACATCAAGAAGGATGTTCATACAGATGTTAGCTAAATCAACAGATATGCTACCACCCATAGGAACACCCTTTCTTTGATGGTAGGATTTTCCATTAGCTACGAAGTAATTGTTGTTAGTAATGAGTCTAAGAGCTTGCACTAAGGTGTCATTAGGTATATCTGAATGATTATGGATCTGGGAAATCATGTCTTCGATATGTTTGATGACCAAATCGACTGGAACGTTAGTGAAGAGTGAAGAAACGTCAAGAGAAATAAGAATGTCGTCAGAATTAAGCATGTAGTTGGATAGTAGCTTTTTCATTTCCATGGCGTTTTTTACATTGTAGGGATTGTCAGTATAAAAGGGTTTTAGAAATGGAGAAATAAATTTTGATAAAGGTCGGAGGGGTCCATTAAGATCAGAAATAATTGGTCTAAGGGGGTGTCCGTCTTTATGTATCTTAGGTAACCCATAAGCTTTTGGGCAAATTTCGGTGTTCTTTCTCCAATATAGAGACTGTGGTCGAGTTATATAGCCTCCTTTTTCTAAGAAGATGAAAATGTCGTTGGCTTTGGACTTTAAAGAAAAAATAGGACATTTTTTTACATTAGTGTATGTGCTTATATCGGAAAAAAGTTTGTCAAGCTTGTTAAAATAATCGGATTTCTTTAGGGCAATAGTGTTATTACCTTTGTCAGATCTAGTAATAGTTAATGTGTCTTTGTGATGGTTTAAAAAAGTTTTGGTGTCTTTTGAAGCCTTTAGAAAATTATAGTTAGAATTAATTTGAAGTTTTTTATTTTTAAGACCATTAAGGTGGTTATGTAAAATGTTACAAGTCTGAGCTCGAATACTAGTAGCTTGCGTTTCATTTATCGAACTAGTCGATTGAATAACGTGTTCAATGTCTGCTATAATATTGGGTAAATAAGAAGAAGGTTTCAAAGAAGTTAAACTAAATGTAGGACCTAGTGAGAGAAAATTTTTAATATGTTCATTTATCAAAATATCTGAACAATTTTGAAACCAAGAAGATCTAAAAGGATTATTTTCTAAAATGATATCAGAAGTAGTATTATTGTTAGATAATGGAGTATTATTTTTAAAAGGATTAAATTTATTACTTAACAAACTTTGAAATTTTTTGAACATGTTAGGTTTCAATGAGTTAAAAATATTAGATTCAATTTTATCAAAACTGTTTAAAATTAGGGTAATTTTTGAAAGATTTACAATTAATTTAAAAAGAGTATCTTTTATCTCACAAATGGATATACGTTACCTGGATATTTTAAACGAAGCATCGCTTATGGACAAATTTAACAATTTAATATGGAATTAATTAATTTAAAAAATTATTTGAGTCCCTCTGACGTTCCACTATAGGGCTGTGAATTCACCCTACAACAAGATAATGATCCAAACATCGTTCTAAGCTGTCTGTGTAAGGAGTTCATAAAAAAAAAATCGAGGTTTAAATATGGATTGGCCATTTAAATCCCCTGATTTAAACCCGATCGAGCTGCTTTGGGATGAACTCGATAGGAAATTACGATAACCAAGTCCAATTTCCAAGCAACATTGTGGAATGCTTCGCAAAAAGAGTAGCGATACATATCTGCAACTGCTATAAAAAAATTATTTGATAAGATGCCCCGTTTAGCGAAACAAGTTATAAGTGTAAGAGGCTCTTATTTCGATGAAAATTAAGTTGGACCGTTTTAATGCCCTAATATGCAATTTTTTTTTGAAAATTGTCAAAACTACTTGACAATTTGTGTAAACAATTAATATGTATATAATGTGTTCAACAAACACTGACCCATAAGGATTTTTCTTAAATAAAAGCCTAACTGAGTTTCTCCATAAAGAAAAGAGATTCTTTTTTATTATTAACATACACAACATTACATAATATTACAATCTTACCTATAAAGAAAAGAGAAACGACATTTAAAGCAATAGACAATTTGCATGATTTTTTATTTTAGCATATTAATATTCTACATAACAACATATGTAATGTGCCTTAATTTTTTTAAATTTGGTTCACAAATAAAGCCTAAAAAAATACTGAAATTTAAATGTATATTTGTCGCGCGAAATCGTATTAATAAATATGGCTGATTTAATTTGAAATTTGAGAATTTTGACGTCATCAAAATGGCGATTAGTAACTAAAATTTGGTTACTTCCAGTGATTTTCTATAGTATATAGAAATACTATAATATATAGAAATATATAAAAAAAAGTTACTTCATAACTTCATTACCAATTGGTACTTACTTGGTAGATACTTTAGTGGAAATTATACGTGTATTGGCACCAATTGTTGAGGCTCATGTCGTCACATCCTGATTTCAATCACGTGATTTTTTCAAATAAATTATAACATTTCATTAATTTTTTGTTGGCTGACAATACAAAATTTTGATAAATCATTCAAATATTCTGATTATAGGTATATTGAACTATCAATAAATGCCATTTTGAGGTAAATTTGAATTTTGTTCATTGTTCATTATTTACAACATTTTAAAATTTAATACAACTTACAATCACATATACAAATTCAAAATTAATCTCCGCGTTATCACCGCCGTTCATATCTTCCCTCAAAGGTCAGCCGGCTTTACATGTATTTGTATTTTATTAAAAAACTTGAAAGTTTTAAAAATAATTGGTTTTTTTACGTTTTACTGCTATGGTCTTAAACTTTCTGACGGTAGTGTATATTCCCAAGTTTTTAAAAATACTGTTTATTTTTTTATGACTTCAAGTTTAAATAACTATACATTTTGTACATAAGTAGGTATGTTTTTTAGATCAGCAGTTTGGCGAAAGCCTGCATCGGCCGATTGGGAAGCGGGTAACCGCGGTTCAAATTCTGGTCGCGTCGAATACACGGCTGTGATCTAAAAATGCCGAAGATAGATCTTTGGGCTTCCCTCAGAAGGCAATGGCAAGCCACCGACGAAAATTGCCATGAAAAATTATAATAGGTCACGACGCTTCTATCAAGAGACATAACGACTAGATAGATACATACTCGTAATATGTTCAACATGTTCATATTGTCACGATTATTTATTAAATTCAAAGTTTTGTATTTATGTACTTTTAAGTTGAAGGCTTAAAGGGTTAACGAATTAACCTTTTTAGAGTTTAAATTGATTTATGATTGATTTAAACAGATTATGGAAAAAAAAAGGGGGAAGACATTGTAAAATTTGCCAAGTTGCAGAGAATCAGATGGTTGGGGCATATTATGCGCAGCAGAGAAGATTCAACACTAAAAAGCATAACATCATGAAGACCCACCGAAGGCAGATGCAGAGAAAGGCCAAGAATAAGGTGGAAGAACCAGCTAATGAATGATTTAAATGTTTTAGGCGAGAGAAACCGGAGAACTGAGATTCAGGATAGGAGAAGCTGGAGAGAAATTGTGGAAAGTGCCATCTCACACCCAAAGTTGTAGCGGTACAAGAAAGTGATGAATTGATTTTGTTGTTTTTTGAAGTGTAGATGTTGATTTTAGGAGAACTTTATATGTTGAGTTATTTGAAATATGTAACATGGGGCCTAATCCTCCCCGCTAACCGGATTTGTAATTCCCAGAAAACGGGAAGGCAATATTCTTTTGGAATCTTTTGGCATTCTAAGAAATGAGTTTCTTTTTCCAATTTGTTACTTATAATTCAGTCAGCCGTATACGGAACGATTTGACGGATATTAATTTATTTGGCATTTTACAAAATTTAAATCAATTCACTTGATGTGTGTGACACAACACAGCGCGAAATGTGCAAAAGTACAGTGAGTATCGAAAATATCCGGACACTCCTTTATTAACAATGTAAATTTCACATTTTGAAACCGTTTTTTGACATATAAAAATCGCTTTTACAGAAAAACTTTTTGGATATTTTTTGTTAAACTATTCATTGTCTTCAATTTCGTACCTAGGTATACATTTTTCTATTTTGTTGACCGTTTTTGACTGATAGCGACTTAAACAAGACTCTGTAAAATGCAAATAATATTGTCCCCGATATCTCGGAAACAGTGCGACAAAATAGAAAAATGTATATAAGCAAAAATGAAATTTTGAACAAAAAATGTTTAACAAGTTTTGCTGTAGAAGCGATTTTTATATGAGAAAACATGTCTTCAAAAGGTCCAAGTTACATTGTTAGTATATAGGGATTTTACATTAACCAAACACCACCACACGCAGCTTTTGTAACTACTCCATCAAGTATACCTAAGTGTCTTTAACGTGTTTCAACAGTGTTCTAGTTAGTTTTCCTGATATTTTTTAATTCAGTGCAGTGTTTATCTAAAAAAAAACCAGTCTTTCAGTCTTTTTTAAACCAACATTCTACCGAGGTATACTTGCTATGGCAGACATATTGAAGGTGTCGCTAGCGCCACCATCGGTAGTGTAAAATCCCTATAGGGGTGTACGTTCAATTCTGTGTATGGGTGTAGGCACGGGCTAGCAACTCTATTGTTATCCAATCGGAACTGTTTTAGTGCTTACTCTCGTCACCTCTGGCGCTAGTTATGCGCTAGTTTGTGGTTTTTTAAATTTACCGCATTATTATTTTTGGTTAAGAAGTTGGTATTTTGTTTTGAAGTTTCGGGTGCCTATATAATAATCAATTTGTAATTATGTTTTCTGTAAAAACGAAATCTTCAAAAAAGTGTTGCAAGTTAAAATTAAGTTTGTTAAACATGGGTTTTTCTTGTTGTGTGCCTAATTGTAATTCTGTAAGTAATCACATAGGAATGCATTGCTGTACATCAAAGAGGAGGTCGAAGTACATTCAAGAAAAGAAGTTTGCCTACATTGTTTTTACCAGGTAATTATTAATTATGTTTACTTAAACTGTTAACTTAAATTTGTTATTAATTAATTTTAGGTTTTAATGATATACCCACCGAGAGTAATTCTATTTTAGAATTTTTCTTGCCTGAAGCTCTCAGCATTACTGAATGTGAAATTGTTGAATCAAGTAATATCAATGTAGTTATAAACGTTCAAGAACCTCACACCTCAGATAATGCTGGAAGAGATATTATGGAACCTAGTAGATCGAATGTAATTATTAATGAAACGGAAGATGTTGAACTACCTCAGACCCCTGTTGTTGATCAAGAATTTCAATTTCCAAGTACGTCTGCATTGAAAACACCTCGAATGAAACGTAAAGGTAAAACATTATATTTTCTTAATTTTACTTGTGATAACGGAATAATTTTTTTTTTCAGATTTGAAAAGAAAATTTAATTTCAGTTGGTGTAAATCGTATTAGCGAACTTACACCAAAGGCTCGGAAACTGCACAAAATAGCAAGTAGTTTACTTTTATAATTATGTATTATAGAATCCAAAATTTGGATATTATGTATTCTATATTTTATTTAGATGTTATGTATTCTATATTTTATTTGGATGTTAGGTATTCTATATTTTATTTAAATGTTATATATTCTATATTCTATATTTTGTATGTTATTTATTATAGGGCCTGTTCGTTTGCTTGCACTAACTTGAACCGACCAAGTTAGTGCAACTAAAGGCGTTCGCTGATTGGTTCTTTGCTTGCTCGGTTCAAGTTAATGCAAGCAAACGAACAGACCTATTGTATTCTATATTTTGTATGTTATTATATATTATAGTATTCTATATGTAATTAGTTTTTGTTTAATAAAAAATTAAATGTAAAAAGCTTTTATTTATTATCAACTTTTATAAAAAAATTAAATAAAAAATTGAAACCAAATAAAAATTTGAATTTGCTCTATTTCCCGCGTGTAAGTTTAGTACTGACTCTATTCACCTTTGGCGCACTAATAGGGTTTGAAAAAGAACGGAGAGTTGCCTATCTATATTATCTCTCTTATCTATGGGTGTAGGAGTGTTCGAGTTGCTGTAGATAGTAGTAGGTACAGCTAAATGACAAACTAAATAAATGCATAATTACTAGAGCTCGGATTCTAAGCTTTTGCTTATTGCTCTAAATTATAAGCAGAAGATATTCCTTTTGGATCTTGACGTTTCTTAAAAATTTCAGTGCTTTGACCGAATGTTGATAGAGCTTTTTTGCTTTTTTCTCAAAATTTTGCTTAAAACGCACGTTAGTGCTTATTTGAGCTTTTTTTAAATTTTTTTTTGGGACTTGAAATAATTTCTTTTAAAAAATTTAGAAATTAGAAAATTTCAGAAAACTTTTAAAGAAAAATTTCCAGATACACCTATTCCTTCCGAACCAGTGAGGAACAACATTATAGCAAAATGTTTCAGACATTTTTTATTGAAAATTTCATTCCCTTGATTTTCGTTTCTATACCATATTTCTATTTTGTCGCACCGTTTCTGAGTAACAGTGATTTTAAAAATACCAAAAAAAATTGTATAAAACTTACATAAGAGCAATGTTAATTTTATTAAATTTTTTGCAGTGTTTTGAAAGTAGCCGTTACTCAGAAAACGTTCAACAAAATTGAAATATGTATAGAAACAAAAATAAAGGGAATGAAATTTGCAACAAAAAATGTCAGAAACATTTAGCTATAAAATCGATTTTTATATGAAAAAAAAGTCTTGAAAAGGTAGGATTTACATTGTTTACATAGGAGTGTATTAATAATAATTTCTGGAGCCACTGTATATTTTGCGACAAATTTTGAAATGTTTTAAAGATTTGTTTCAGAATTGTCAAAATCGTCTTCGGCAGCAATAAAAAAATGTCAAAAAATTTTTAAAAATACATTAATTCTATCATCCATCAAAAATTTGAAGAAATTTATAAAGAAATCGATAAAAATTATTTATTAAAAAATTTTTTTTGATTTATAAGCAGGTATTGACGACAGACAACAATTTTTCAAATTGAAAAATTTGGAAAAATATATGAAAATTAATTTTTTTTAATTATGCAGCGAATGTTTAATTAATATGTAATAAAAATTATATTTTGATGTTTGATTTTTAGTGCTTTTTTTCAATTTTATATGACTTTTTTTTCTGTTTTTTGAAACTTTTTAAAGCGCTTATTTTTAATTTATAAGTGCTTATAAATCCGGGCTCTAATAATTACATATTATGCATTGTTTGATAAGGTAGTCTCCATTATCCTACATTATATTTATAATAATAGTAGGTAATTATAATATTAGGATATTATCATCTTTGAAATATAAGTTGCATAATTTTGATTATTCTTCGTCGAAAAACGAATAGTTATGCCGGCGCCGATTAAATAACCGAGTTCGTATAGTATATAAACCGATAAGCGTACGTAAACGAACAGTCATAGTATTAATTATTGCTTATAAACGAGTAAAGTAGCACCACTAAAATGCTAATTTGTTTTAATTAAATTAATTCTTTTGTAGGTAAACAATGAATGAAACTACGAAATATAATTATTTGGAGAATGTACTGCAAGGTATAAACAAAAGTTTTATATCTTTGGCAGAAGAAGATGTAAATTTGAATAATCGAGTACTGCAAGCGGTAAGTTATTCAAAATAATAAATTTAAAAAACTTTTAATTAAAATTTATATTTTTTATACTAATCGTCGTTTACACTTAATTATTTAAGAAATATTTAAATAGAGTAGAATAATTTAAATTTTAAAAGGCGTGGTGTCGGGGAAGTCCCTACGTTGAAAAGTTGCTTCAACTTACATTAGTTTGTTAACCTTTGATTAACTCTATGCTCGATGCATATAAAATATGTCATAGTTTTTATGGCTTATTCTTATTAGTTATAGTTAAACAAAATATATTTGCAATAAATATTAAAGAAATTTTTAAAGTTTTAAAATTAATTTAAAAAAAATGACTTAATTAAAATAAAAAAATGTTTAAGAGGTTTAGAAAAAATTACATTCTTTTGCTGTTTGGATTTTAAATAAAGTCACTTGTACAGTAGCTCTATATAATATTTGTACACTCCGATGTTGGCAATTATTGTACCTGTCGAAAATTATTTTTAACAAAATATCGCTTACAGCAAAAAATTTATTGTAACAAATTTTATTCCCTTAATTTTTGTTTATAATATACATTTTTCAATTTCGTCGCACTGTTTTACAATTTTTATTGTATCGTACAGAGACTTTTTTAAATCACATCATCTCAGAAACGGTGCGACAGAATAAAAATATGCATATAAATAAAAATGAAATGAATGAAGTTTGCTACAAAAAATTTCTGATAAGTATTACTCTAAAAGAAATTTTTATATGACAAAAAAAGTCTTGGACATTTACATTACTAACATAATAGAGCCCTACCAATACTTTCTGGAGCCACTGTAGCTATTGGTCTGTCCTGTAATCAACTACAGTGACTCAAGAAAGTCTTCGTACGATCCCATATTTTCCTATATTATATTGTAAATTGCATCGTACAGAGACTTTTTCCTGGCATATAAAAATCGCTTTTACAGCAATATGTCATACATTTTTTGTTATAAATTTAACTCGCTTCAATTTTTAGTTTATAAATGACATTTTATTTAGCAAAAAAATTTATTTTGTATATCACAATAACATGGTTATGTGTGTTCTATGAGAGGCCGAGGATGATTCGTGCCTAAAAAACTATCCGTAAGATATAAAATATTTATATTTATAAATACTACCTACTAAGTAATTACTAAACGTACCAGTAAGTAAATAAATATTTTATATCGTTTCGGATGGTTTTTAGATACGAGTTATGCACATTCGATCTCTCGGGACAGACTTACACTTACTCGCAGAAGTTCTCGGACACTCCTATGCTACCAATGTAAATTAAACATTTTGAAGCCGATTTTTTTCATATAAAAATTGATATTACAGCAAAACTTTTTAGACATTTTTTGTTGCAAATTTTATTGCCCCCAATTTTGTGTATATAAATTATTTTATTTTTTCGCGCCGTTTTTGACTGACAGCGACTTAAACAAGACTCTGTAAAATGCGGAGACGGTGCAAAAATTAAAATATCAATAAGCCTTTTTTCTTGTAACTTTTATTCTCTACATTTTAGTTCCTATAGATTTTTCTATTTTGTCGCATCGTTTCCGAGATATAGGGGACAATATTTTTTGCATTTTACAGAGTGACAAAATAAAAAGATGCATGTAAACAAAATTGAAGGCAATGAAATTTGTAACAAAAAATTACGAAAAAGTTTTGCTGAAAAATCGATTTTTATATGAAAAAAAGCGGCTTTAAAATGTTCAATTTACACTTATGCGAGTCACTGTATATAAATAATAGTGTTAGTGTTCATACTTTACAAAATAATTCTGTAATTCCCCGTTTCAATTTATTACCTAATATGAGACATTATCAGGAAATCCCCTACTTAGTGTACTTGCTAGCCTTATCTTATCAAAGTATTGAGTTCCTAATTTGAATATAGTGCAATGAAACTCAATGTTTGGGGTTCCCAAACTTTACAATTTAACTTGACGCAATAATAAAATGAAAAATAATTTTGTTTTTCCTGTTTGCTTAGCACTGAAAATTACTCTTAAGATAACACTTTATCGGACAATAACAATAATCGGATGAAAACTATACACACATTTTATTTTGTTGATCGCATAATTTAGAAAAATTTACTTTAAAGTATTGTAAACTGGTAGGGAGTAGGTAGTATTCCAAAAACATTGAAAATAATTATTATTGTTTTGATTACTGGTTATTAAATGTATAGTTTTAATTTTTGGGTTTAAAACTAAATTCTTTGTGAGTGTAAGAACTTTATAATGCAGAACACTAACTTGTTTATCGAATTTCTCTCTTTATTTCTTCCTCGAATAAAAAATCAGTTAAATTTATTTTAAATAATAATTTTGTACTGTAAGTATAGTCGCTATTAACCCTACAGCGCATACGTCAATAAAAATCACACCAGTGCATACGTAGGGCCTGTCAGGCCCATAGGTTTAAATCGACGAATGTTTGGATATTTCAGGAAAATTAGATCATTTTTGATTTTATTAAACTCTTTAAAAAAACAAAATTTTCTGTAAAAAACAAAAAATAAATCGAGGAAATATTCAAAAAGTCAACATCACCTGAATCTTGCATTTTGCTGTTATCATTGAAGTTGCATAATATACACTGGCTCACAGAATTATTGGCACAGCCCTATATGTTAGCAATGTAATTTGTGCCTTTTCAAGACTATGTTTGACACATAAAAATCAATTTTGCAGCAAAACTTTTCAGACATTTTTGGTTGCAAATTTCATAGTCTTCAATTTTGTTTATATACATTTTTCCATTTTGTCACTTCATTTCTAACTGACAGCGGCATAAACAAAACTTTGTAACATGCAAGAAATAATTTCAGCTGTAACTAAAAATCGGTGCTACAAAATAGAAAACTGAATAAGAAGTTTTTCTTGTAAATTTCATCCCCTACATTTTTTCTATTTTGTCGCACCGTTATATTGTAGGTATATATTTTGTATTTTGTGTAAAAATCAGAAAGTTATGACAGAACATCTTTAGATTGGAATGATTATAGCAATAAATTTGCTAAAACTAGCTTTTAGTAAATATTGACACAACGCGCAACTATTTTACTTTTTAAGTTTTCTAAAAGAATAATATGCTTTTAATTATATTTTTTAAATTATTTGCAGGTACTAGAAAGAATTATTACAGAAATGAAAGACGACAATCTTTTATTTAAATCACTTTACCGAAATGTATTTTATGGAGGTAGTTACTTTGATGGTTTAAAAGTAGGAAAGCCAGAGGAATTTGATTTAGATTTACTTTTGGTTTTACCAAAATATGCTAAACCAGAAATCACCAACAGCAATTTACCTGGATATGTACATTTAAAATTGCAAGAATTGACGAAGTTTCAAAATCAACCGGAGGCTTCTAGATTTCCGTATGGCTTTTTTATTTATTTAATTTCTCAAATGGTTAATTTATATTATAAGTATTTATAACACTCAAAACTATCTTAAGTACTTATAATGTAATATAATTTACTTCTGAATATCAATCATTGAATGCTGTACCCAAGTAGTGTTAATACTTAATACATAATATAGGGAGACTAAAGAGGTAGACTAAATAGCTCATAAAAGTAGTTGTCTCAAAAGTAGTCAACTCAAAGAGTTAAAAGTATAAAGCTTGAGTGACATTATCAAACTTGGTTAAATTTTCGTTAAATTTTTGGTCAAACATTTTGCTTGAAAGCTTGATGAAAGTGTGATGAAAATTTTTGGGTAGGGATATGTTTGAAGTAAGGATATGCAAAAGATAACCTTACTGCATAGTTTTGGAGCAATGCGCATTCGTGCGCATGCTTATTCAAAAGTTGAACGGAAAAGTTGAACGAAAGTATGACACGCGATACTCTACGTGATACAAAGTTTGACGAAAATGTGATAATGTAATTTGACTTAAATTATTTTAGTCAAACATTTGACAACAAAGTTTAACGAAAATTTAACCGAATTTTGATAATGTCACTCAAGCTTTACAAACAACTTTCGTTTAATGTAATGCCAATGGCTAAAAATGAAATGATTACTTTTGTCAATGTATATTTACTTAGTTCCACATTTGATAATGATATAGTTTGATATTGAAAAAATTAAACCCATTAAACTAGTAATTGCAATAAACAATGTAGTCATCTTCTATAATCTATATGGCTTCATTATACATACTTATACAATTTCCACTTTAAGGTATAGTTTCTCCGTAAACCAACTTTTCTCAGAAATTTCATCAAATTTCGGGTGCACATAAAGAATAAACCTCTTGTATCAAACTGCTTGAAATAAAAAATTGTGCTTGACAAATAAAGAAGATGTTTGCGATCAAAATTTGAACTTTTGCATTGTTCACTGAAAGTTACACATTTCACATTGTAACTAGAAAAGTTTTCTATATATTTTTTTAAAACAACTTATGTATACATCAGTTTGTTACGATAATTTTGATTGACCCGATTTGTTGAAAATGTAAACATTTATAAGATATAGAAAAAGGTAAAAACGCAACTAGATTTTTTTTTTAAATAATAAAATAATTAAAATTTTTATGGGAATCTTTATTGAATATGGAAATACATATAACTGATTACAATTATTATAGATAAATGTAAAATAAAATGATATCATTCAAATGTCTACCACGACTTTTTCTACAGTCCTCCATGCAAATATTAAAATTTTCGATAACTGTTTTACACATCACCTCATTTAATCCATTTATTTCATTCCGAATATTGTTTTTCAAATGTATTATTGTTGTTGGATGATCTTTATAAACTTTGCTTTTCAAAAAACCCCAAAGAAAATAATCCAATGCCAATGGAGTAAAATCTCAAGATTTAGGCGGCCAGTTAATTTCAGAATTTCGTGAAATTAATCAACCTGAAAACTTTTATTTTCTAATGATCTGTTGGCTTTAATTCATGCGTAATTTCTGTGAACGTCGTTGAATTGATGTTGATGACTCATCAAGCACCCTTTGAGCTACAGCAGTAATGTTTTCATCAGCACGACCACTTTTTGGTCTGCCAGACCTTGGTTTATCATGAACAGAACCAGTTTCTTCAAATTTTTTCACAAACCTTTGAATTATGGACTCATTTGGACGACTTGTTACAAGATTGTTACAAGAATATCGTAAATCCATTTGTGCGCGTCATGAATGAATGCTCTTTTGGCACGGACAATCATAACCAAAAATTGAAGGTGCACAACTAGATGCTGTACGATCTGATATCTATATCTCCATTGAAATCTACATTATATCTCAAATACAAAATTTCAACTTCCTACGACCTACCGTATTTGAGTTATGCGACATACAGACGTCACAACGAAACTGGTTAAAATGAATTCAGGGAAAGTCAAAACAGATATTTCCGTCAAAATCTGAAAACCGAAAGAATCGGGATTACAATACTTCCTTTTTTCCTTACTTCCTTGAAGTATTATTGCCTATTATTGTCCTTACGTTTAGCTTGGAGAAATAGACAAAAGTATTCCCAAAATATCAAACCTCTTTAGTCTCTCCCAAATACATAGTATTAGGTATATTTATGCGTAAAACTAACAATTATATTGCTTTTAAATCAAGTACATTCTATTTTATTACATTTTCTCCAAATTGGCCTTTGTAATTCTTTGCAATAGTTAAAGATTTTAAATATCTTGATTTTGAATTATATATTATACTTACTATTTTAATTTTTAAATACTGCTTAAACAACAAACTTACTCTTCACTAGAAAATCCAATAAGAACAGCAGTTTGGAAAACACTTATAATAATTTTTTTTAATTTAAATAAATAAAAAATTGTATGTGGCCATGCCCATAACTTCCTTGTAATTTTTATAATGATTGTACAAGAATCTCGTTAATCTATTTATGCGAGTCATGAATTACGACATTCTTCTACAGGTATTTTTATTAAATCAACCGACTATAGTTTCGTGCACTACTCTGCACTTCCTCAGGGTCTGGTTTTGTCACTTAAAATATAAAAAGCATATATTAACAACTCGATACTCAATTCAACATTACTTCACCAATTACAAATTGTCTTAATTAACCATTAGTAAATTTATAAAATCAAAAATCAAAAACAAAATTTGTAATTGGTGAAGTAATGTTGAATTGAGTATAGTTGTTAATATGTGTTTTTTATATTTTAAGTGACAAAACCTGACCCTAAGGAAGTGCACAGTAGTGCACGAAACTATAGTCGGTTGATTTAATAAAAATACCTGTAGAAGAGTGTCTTTTATTTATTTAAATTTAGAATACCTGCAGTTAATAACTAACAGACTTATAATAATATACGTACACTGAAAGCCGTAGTTTGCAAATATACATCCATTATTATCAATGACCACCGTCGACAATGGATAACTCACATAAAATTACATTTTATTTTAATTGGTTTCTTTCCCTGAAAACATTGTTCTTAAGTTTTTTATAATAACTGTATAATATTACCTATACCTACAATTATTATTATTATACAAAAATTTTGAAAAATTTCTGACTATAACCTTATCGATATTTTAAAACAACTAAACATGCAATACACATTTTTATTAAAGTTAAAATCCAAAGTCTTAAATGTTGACAATAATTTGCATGCAATTTTTTACTAACCCAAATTATTAATTATTATTTTATTGTATTAAAACGTTGAATTTACTTCTAGAGATGCGATTAGTTCGCAAATTAATGATAAACCAAGAATGTTTTATACTGGTATAAAGCCAAAAAGGTATTGTGCACTTTACATTGAATAAAATAATGTATACATATTATCTACTTGAAAACTAATCCTATATATTTAATATTTCAGAAGAAATCCCCAAAATAAAATATATAAAGTCAGGGTCCGGTCTCGAAAAATGCAAAATTTATGGGATTATATTAGATATAGTGAAAATTGAAATTATTTAGATACACCACAGCGTATTCTTCTTAGGTACAGACTTTATAAAAAAAACAATAGGTGAAAAACATGTCGTTCTTAAATGTATGTAGGAACCAGAATATTAGCATTTGTTTGATTTACCATATAATTCTAAATAATTCTAAAAATAAGCTTATCGTATTTAATTGACGGAATTGTCAATTAACTGGCATCCTTAAATTCTAAAACCCGAGCCAATATAGTAATTTGGGTTTTAGGTGAATATACATAAGTATATAATAAATATTTTAAATCACATAAAACGACATTAGTTTTTTCCTAATTTGATTTTGTTTATATAATGCAGCGGGCAAGATCTTCCCAACGGTGTTAAAATATTAACCTTGTCTTGTGGTCTTCTCGCTAAACAGCATTATGTAAACGATCATTTATACTTACTTTATGTTAATACTCGATAATAATTTTAATATTACTAAGAGCAATGTTCTGTATACTAACCGAGTAACGTATTTTATGTCATTTGTTACTATTTTCTGTGTTACAAAAATTGTATTCATCACTTACGAATTTCATACACTAATTGTACGAAACAAATAGTTTCTTACAACTTGGAAATAATGTTTTTATCTTTTTCTATATAATAAAATATCTCTTTATAGTAAATTCTTTAAAGATTTTAATCTTCTTTCTTTTTTAAATTTTTAAAAGTTTTGCTTTTTTGTCTTTTTTGAAATCTTTTTAATTTTATTTTAATCTTTTTTCTTTTCTTCTTTAGTTTTTAGTTTAATTTAGATTTTAATCTGTAATCTTTAAAGATTTCATTGAAGAAATACTAGGTAATTAAGATCAACTGGAATAAATTTTATTATTTTTATTTAGACCTCTAAAATATTTATTTTCCACGATTTAGTGATCCTCAATTTAGATACCATAACGGGAAAAAAATTCCAATAATTACATTCTTGTGAATACTTAGATTTATGTAAGTTCACTTGAGTGCAAAATACCAGATTATAGATCTGTAGCAACCGTGAATAAATAGGTAAGACCATTTTTGTGAAAACTAAATATCTTCACTTCAATATTTAAAAAAGCAATATTTTGTTTGTAAATAAACAGATAATTTAATTTCGAGTAATTTGTATCGCCTTACTATATGTGAATATTTAGGTATTTGTTAATTTGTTGAGTAATATTACAAAAGTCTTTAACTTTAATTTGGCCCTACTGAACATTTACGTTTTTCGAGTTACCGACTTATTCACGGTTATAATAATAATTTTTTTTCTTTTTTCTGAATTTCTAATTCAAATTAGTATTTTTTAATTTTACTATCTATACCTACTTTAATTTATAAAATTATTCAATTTCAAACTTTGCATACTTGTCTAAATATGATAAAGTACCGAAAATTAGTGTATTGTTTTTTAGGGTTTTCGTGACGAGCTACTAAAGGTCACTTTTGCTCCAAATAAATCACACTATTTTTTCTTCAAGCGTAAAATCTTGTTAGCTTTAAAAATAATCGTGTTCACGAAAAATGACATATCAAATGAGTAGATAAATTGATTTATTTTTTCGTGTTTTCATAACGGAATGTGGGAAATTAGCGGTTATTTAAATGTTTGTAACAATCTGAAAAAATTAACTCAATAAACACGAATTAATCAATGTAATAAAAGTGGGCATTGCTCTAGAAGGTAATAAACGTAGTGAAAAAATTGAAATTTATTATTATTAAATTTGTTTCAAATCAAAATTTATGCATTATAAGGCAGAATTATAAACCTAAACATGAATTAAAATAATAGTTTGTAATATTTTATTAATTTTGCAGTAACTTGATCAGTTTATTAAACGATCAATGCTTCTTGAATACGACCAAAGTGTCTGCTTGGATTGAAGGGGTTATTACAAAGGCTTTAAATAAATTTCCAAAGTCTTCAACAGGCGAGAGCGAAATAAAAACCTCACAGGGAACATTGACGGTAATTTATATTTATCTACACTAAGAAATTCCTAGTTCATAGTATGTTTTCTCTTTACTTACGTTTAAAAGAATAAAAATAAATTTTTTGCTAAATTTATATTATATTGTGTACACTGTTATAGGCTAAGATGCATAAAGGAGGACCAGCACACACGCTAAAACTAAAAGGCACAATTAATAAAAAAAATTTGTCCATGGACGTGGATTTAGTGCCATGTTTTGTATTTACAAAAGAGCATTGGCCCAAAACGCCGTATCGTACGAATATTGTAAAAAAGGTAAGTAATGTTTTATGAAAATATAACTAACATAATAATTAAATAATAAAATTAACTACAGGGGCTTGGTGATTAATAAAAACCACTATTCTACAGACGTTCTCTTTATTATTAAACCAAGGCTTATATTTATTTGGTCAGTATTTAAAAACATTTTTGGTCAGTATTTTTAATGAAATGGTCAGTATTTTTAATGAAATGGTCAGTATTTTAAATACATGGTCAGTATTTTTAATAAATGGTCAGACTTTTACCAAAAGTTATAAAATATGTATGGAAAAAGCACGAATGTGTGAAACAGATTTGTTTTTTAAGATAGTAGTATTTTTTAAGATATTAGTTACTGGGGTCCACTGTGATCAAGCCTTAAGGCTTAAACAAATACCTATAAGTGAAAAGCGTTTAAGGGGAAGGTCAAAATTAGCTACTCGAGCTCTTCTAGCGGATTAATTATAACCATATCAATATTTTAGAAAATCCAAAAAATGCACTAAACACTTTTCAGTATTCGTGAAAACTTTTATTCGCGAATACTCACAGTGTATTTTACATGTGATAACTTAAAACATTTTAGTTCTGAAAAGTGTTTAGTGCATTTTTTGGGTTTTTTAAAATATTGATATGGTTAATATCGAGTTACACTACTTAAACCACGTATCAATAGATTGGATTAATTATACTTTATTTTTATATTATACTATCTGGATACCCGGCTTCGCACGGGGTCTCACTAAAAATAAATTTATTTTTCTCTCACAATTTTGAACATATTCCTGCACAAAAACCTTCCCCAAGTCCTACTGAGTAAGTGTGCCTAGTTTGGTTGAAATCGGTCAAAGAGTCTATGAGTTATTAAAAGACAAACAAACAAACTTTCATTTTTATATAATAGATTGTAAAAACTTCGGTTCTTCCTGCATTGTTGGAAATAGGGAGCCAACTGCATGGTACACTTGACCTTGAATTTTGAACATGGCATAAAATTCCCATGCCGAGTTGTACTTTCGTATATTTTTAAGAAAATCATGCGAATTATAGTGAGTGCTAAGTAGTAAGCTCTTTAACGGTTCTGGTGGTTTAAGAATATCATCTAGTAAAACTTTTCCACTACAACAGCATAGGCCAGGTGCTTCTTTTTTTCATTTCAATGTATGACAGTAGTTGCAGCTGAAAGTCATGGTTCCAATAGAAACGTGAGAATCAGCTGCATAATCAATGGAGACATCATAATTAAATCCAAAAATTTCCCTGCTTGTCCATGGAACCAAAAGAACGATTTCATTTTTGACTTCTATATCATGCAAATGATCATCACCATCAACTCTTATTGGGACTTGGATTTGCTGTGAAATGGGATCCTGTGCTCGCTCAGAAGCATTAAAAACATTTCTGTTATCGGTACTGGGGTTTTCTCTATGAAGACGCTGTCTTTTAGCAACCGTAGAATAACGACCAAGATTTGATTTTCTCTTCACAATTTTAAAATTTTGATTATGTATAGAATATATTGTTTCTTATATAGTAAATTTTGTAAGTTGGTATAATAAAAGATTGTAATATTATAGGATTAATGGATTAATATGAGATTAAAATCCAGTTTAGAAAAAATGTGATTACTCGATGGTTTCCTAACTTACAAACGCGGAATTAAGCTTAAAACCTGCTCTGCGATGTACTCTATAATTTAAAAAAAAAATCAAGTCGATCCGTTCAATACTTTCGCAGATAACCCGTGACAAAAAAATACATTTCACATTTATATATATAGATAATTATAAAATTTATACAGAATTTTCTGTTTTTCAGTTTTTATAAATTAATTAAATAAAATTTATATAATAATTATTAATTTGGATTTCTTTTTTTTATATTAAAAATGGTTACTGGCAACTAAAATTAACTAAGCAATAACTGACCAAAATAACAAATTATACTGACCAAAATTGGATTTAATACTGACACTTAAATATTTATACTGACCAAATATTTAGTTGCCTTAAACCAACCGGTTTCGTGTATCTAATTAGGGCCAGGCTATACTAAAAAGCAAGACAAGATTCATATAATAAATAATCAATTTTGTCTGCAATTGCTGCATTAATCTAATGAATCGTCTACTCGAAATAATAAAAAGAACGTCTGTCAGAAGAATAGTTTTTATTAATCCCAGCGTAATAATTTCGGTCATTTATAAACGATAGTGGTATTAAATTATTAGTAGATATTATAAAATTAGTGAGAAAAATTTATAAATGAATGTATTTTATGGCTTACAGAATAATAAGGAATGGTCGGATTTTTTTATTGTCCCTAAGAAACCCTCCAACGCTAGTAATAATGTTGAAAAATATTGGCGATTGTCGTTGCAAGAACAAGAAAGGGTATTAATCAATGGCTCTCAAAATTTAAAACCGACTATAAAATTACTTAAAGTAAGGACTAAAAAAACCTTATAATAGTCAAACTAATAAAAATTATTTCTTTTAGAAGTTGAGAGACTCTTTGGATCACAAGAAGATCGCTAGTTATTACATAAAGACAATCTTTTTATGGGAGCTTGAAAAAAATAAAACTCTATGGGGAAACCCTTTAAGTTATGTTTTTATGACTGTAAGTTAAAATTTTACCTTTATGTCCGGTTTCACAAAAAGGTAATTCAAAATTCAAATTGTAATTAAAGTTTTAAAGTCATGTAACAAATATAAAATTAAACAGCAATTTTAATCATACCTTAAATTTTAACTTGCCTTTGTGAAACCACCAGGTCCTGGTATATGTTTGAGGTTTAGCTTTTTATACACAAAAATGTGTTTTTGTATGTTTTACAGAAAAACTTGAGAGAAATATTTTAAATGGTTAAGATAAATACAAAAACTTTTAAATTACTATAATATTAGTTTTAAAAAGCCTCTAGCAAATGTACTCGAGTTACCCAATCCTTAAATTTACCATTTTTATATTTTATGTTTAATATAGATGTTGGAAAAATATCAAGAATACTTGGAAAAAAAGAAAATATTATACTACTGGAATCCGCATAATAATTTGATTAATTTCAGTGAAATTACATTACAAGATATGTCAAACAGACTGAAAAGAATTATTGGCGATATTAAAAGAAACCCAAATGATGAATATGTTGTAGCGAAATATTTGTGTAAGAATATAAATTAAGACACTGTTTTTTACTGAGCAATATTTTCTAATTATTTGTTTTAGTAACGCCTCAAGAGTATATAGATTTTAAAGCATCAAACCACTTAAAAAAGTTGGAAATTTTCTAAGGTGGAAATTTTACCAAAGACTGCTGTGGAAGTGAAATAAATTTTATATCATTTTATTAATCCTACTTTATATCATTTGTATTATTGTATTTTTCTGTAGTTTTACTAATAACAATAATAATTAATGTTTTACATTTTTTATTATTGAATTAAAATGTGCCAATTTTGAGATTTAATTTTTCAACTTATCCTGCCTACCAAATCTACTTACATTGTGAAAAAGGATTTCTCGCTATACTAAAGTTTTAGTATTTGTGAATCTGGACAGAAAAGCTTTGTTATGATAGTATAAAAAATGTTGTAGTAGCAAAAAAACTCTGGTGAGATTCTAAGATACACCGATATCAAGCTACAACCTTACAACCACCACTTTGTCAAAATTATTACATAATTGAGGACCGTTTTTTCAAAACTCGCTTTGTCCTAAAAGTAAACTTTTCAGGAAACTGTTTTTATTGTTTAGTGAATTTGATATAAACAAAATATTAGTTTAAAATAAATCAAGATAATTTTTTTCCTAGTGTCTTTTAAAGGCTTTTAATAATACATTGAATTAAAAAGAAAAATTTTTTTTAATCGTTTTAATCGTTGTTGGTCACTTGTCGCGCTGCTTCTTCCGTTGTTATTTTCCTTAAAACTTCGTCATAAAATTTCTTCGCTTCTTCAGGAATATTAGTATATTTTATTATTTTAGCTATGTATAAAGTATTGTATAAAGCGAGTTTTGTAAAAACTTTAAGTTTTCTCTAACGTTTTCTAATGAAACAAAGAGAGTTTATCAATATATGATAGCAAATTCTGAAAGGCCACTACAAAATTATATAGATTTGATATAAAGCACAATATTGTTTAATTTTCACAAAGTGAGTTTTGAAAAAACGGTCTTCAATTATTTCTTAGGGATGGATTATAATTTTAAGTATTAGAAGCTTTTGTAAAGCTTATTTATAAAATAAAGCAATGGGTACGTACATACCCATAAACAGTAGAAAAGTTAAGTAGCTGAATATAAATTCAGAGCGGCTTCAAATGGCGAAGTATGATATACTACTGGTTTACCAGAGAAGTTTAATATGCTGTATCTCGGGGAAGAAAAATCACTTCGCGATTATTTCATAGTGGAATTAGAAGGTGAAGACTAGTATTGAATGATGCTGTATGCGGTAGGCCGTATTAGTGCGAAAATTTTGCTGCTTGTGTTTTATAAACTGAAATATAACTAAAAATGGCCATTTTTGCCTTTTTGCACATTTAGGTTGCGATATCTCGAAATCTTGACGTGCTAGGACAATTTTAACGACGGATTCGCTTTTAGCACATCGAAAATCTTCGGGATCACCTTTTCCCATTTTTTGTTATGAAATCTTATCAACTTGTGTTACTGATGTGGTGATTATAGCCTCATATCAAGCTAAAATCAGGACCGTGCTGTACTATGATGCAGAGTTTAATTTCAGTTTGTGGTGCAGATGTAACGTACGTAAAACTCGGGGAGTGAATCACTAAAGTAGCAGTCACGTAGGGTATTGTATGTGCATTTGGATGTGGATGGTAGAATTCTTGCAACAGATTCTTACACAGGTTATTACATCATTCACATAAACTTAACAGTTGGTGTAACGATGCGATGGTCAACGAGTAGTTGAACTTTCGGTTTTATACAAGTACAAGCACCGCCCTTCGACGCCTCTGATTGGCGCTTGTAAGAATTCTTGTACGGTGCATTGCAAAAGTTAAATATTTTTAAACTTTTCCACAGCCCGTTCCACCAGTTCTTACACCGTGCAAGAGATTAAGTTTATCTGAACGCTGCTACCTGAGTCAGTGCTTTCTAGCTCTTACATATTCTACCATCCAAATACAATACCCTATATGTGAATGATACCTTAGTTTGAATATGTCCACCGTACTGCCATTTGACAGTATCCAATCGAATACTTCTACTTACTGCCTAATACTGCCATTTTTTATTCACTTACTCTTCAGGAATACATTTCTTAAATGTTTTAATAAAATGGCTTTGTATCCATCCAAAAAGTATAACAAAATATGTACATATTGCACCCTGAGATGACAAGTGAGGCGATTGTAAGTTCCACTGATCGGTCACATCTTTTTTAATCCGACATTTAAGTTCCACCGGTCCATTTTGGGTCACTATTTTCCGACATGTAAGTTCCACCGATCGATCAGTTAAGTCGAGGTGATCAAGGCTATTGTTAATCTTTCATTGTGTTATGGGAGTTGAGTTTTATTTTGGTTTTATTCAAGTTATGCAAAAATCTTGAGATTTATGATGCAATTTGGCCTGGTTAAAAGTATTCTGATTTTACAAAATAAAACGGTGCGCAAGCACATCTAGCAAATAAAACACATTTTTATTTAATTTTAGGTATAGGTACAGGAGGTGTCTTCAAGGTAGATTTGTAATCTTGTGTTGACGCCATTCTAACATTTAATAGTTGATAATCGCAGAGAGAAATTAAATAAAGCTCTACATTTTCTTATTTATAATATTTTTAGTTGGTGGACCGCTCTTTAATTTTGAAATTGATAATTGTAGCAGATTAAATGTACCAGATTTGATACTTGGTGCTTTATATTATAATGATTTTCCTAATGTACCTAATGTAAGTACTACAAATAAAAAAAATAAATCTGCTATACGACGTTTAAACACGAAAATATTCCAACGAGCGGCTAGCAACAGCCTGTTTTTCTGTTATAGCTGATATGATACAATACATGATGTAGGGTTAAAAACAATTAAGTGGCATTGTACAAATAAAAATTGTTCAGTAAATCTATACACCATGGGAGAAGGAGAACTGCGAGTTATTTCACAAGAAAATGATCAACATATGCACACGGAAGATCTAGAAAAGCTTCTACGTCAAGAGGTAAGTGAGGTTGTAAAGAAAACAGCAGTTGAAGATATTTCGGAAAAACCTTCAAAGGTTTTCCATGTTGCTGTTAAGAAGCCTTTCTGCTGTTAATATTACAGAACCTGACATGGGGCGTATTAAAAGGAATGAATATAGTGCAAGGCAACAAATACAACCGCTTTTACCAACGTAGGGGAGAGTGGGGGAATAGCGACTGTCAGGAAAAATCGACCAGCTTAAAATCTCATAAACTTGGCGCCATACAAGCGAACTTTACCTACTAGTCGAAAGATAGTTTTGTATGTGCCTAATTTACAAGGTTAGTATGGTGCCATCACTCTTCATGTGTGTATGCTGTCAGTGAATCGATTGGAGCACGCAAAATTCGGAATTTTCGGAAAATTCGGACACGAACACGGCACATAATTAGCACGAAATTATGTAGTAAGTTTTTTTAAGCTTTGACAAAGTGGTGGTTCTAGTTTAATATGAGTGTGAGATAGTAACAGCTTTGTTAGAGCGACAAATCCATTTTTGCAATGTATTACTATGAAAAATATATTAATTTTAAGTATCAAAGTTATCGATTATTTTTGACATTAAAACAATAAAAATAAATTAAAACATCTGTTTGTTAATTCATTTTTGTGGCATCATTCTCTTAATAGTGGAAAGTTTTTTTGCGTTTGCATTGCACCACTCCACAAACTTCTTTCCTACAATTGTCGCACACTCAATTAACAAATCCACATCGTATTCAGCTCCGTGTGCATTTTTGGGCTCCTTATTTGTTAATGCTTTGTATACAACATGAAGTGCATATCGTCCATTGCTAAAATAAACCAAGTTAATGTTAGTTTTTAAAGTGTGTTAAATTATTTTAAGCTAATATTAGAAAATAGTATATTATAGGCCAAGGTTGTGAAGACAGTCATTATAGCCCTAGCGCCATGATTATATTCCGAGGTGCGAAGCGCCGAGGAATATAAGGCGCGTAAGCTATAATGGTCTTCACAACCGTGGTTTATATACGATTTTTTCCACTACTAGATTTATTGCCATTTTTTTAAAATTCTGATTTTAAAAAAAAATCTAAATTTAAAATATTTGTTTAAATGACGGTTTTGTTTTGTTGTTTTGACAGTTGATGACAAATTTAGTTTTTGAAAGTCGTTCACTGAGTTTTTTCTGTTTAAAATAATGGATAGAAGTCATAGATGTTAATCAAAAGTATTGTTTTGCATTTCCTAGTCTTAAAATACTGAAATTATTCAATTAACTTGTGATTTTTCACGTTTAATGATACATTAACATGTTTTAAATCGCGGTTTCTCAAATTAACAAGAGATGGCGCTTAGCGCTCCTGTCATAATTAATTCGAGTTTTTTGAAAATGTTTAAAATGAAATTAATCTATTAAAAAAACGTTTTCAATAGTTTAAATGTAATTAAATAGCATCTCTTGGTTATACAAAATTGTTTTCTAACAAAATTTTTCTTGTAAATAGTTGCTAAACGATAGAAAAATATTAATATGTTCATTATTTACTAGTAGTATATAATGAAAAAATTATTTACCACTTGTCTAAAATGCGTCACTTCACGTGCGACTTGATTAAGCTATAATGATAGCCTATATGACTAGTAGTGGAAAAACTTAATAACTATATTATTAATTTATTATAAACTTCATTTTACAGACATTCGATGTTTATAATAATAACGCTCACCACAGTTCACTTGGGCATTCATTATAATACAATTTGTTGTACCTGTGGTTGTACTAATACCCAGGTAGCACAAAATATTGCGCAATATCGGGGTAACATTGAGCCAATAATGGAAAGTTATGTAACATTGGCAATATTGGTTAGCATTTTTGCGGCAATAATGGCTAACAATATTGGTGCAGTATTGCTTACCAATATTGGCGCCATAATCATTAAAAACTGCATTAATATCTAAACATTATTGAATATCTTGTTCCAAATAACTTCCGAGCTATATATTATTAGTGATTTTCATTATTGGAAATTGCATTGCTAACATCTAGCTAAAATTTTCATGTTTCATTAATACTCAATATTGGTACAAGATCGCATACCAATATTGCCGCAGCAATATTAGGACAATAATTGGAGCAATATTGCCTACACAATAATCATTAAAAACTCCATTAATATCTAAACATTATCGAATATATTGTCCCAAATAACTTCAAAGTTATATTATTAGTGATTTTCATCATTGGAAAATGCATTGCATCAAAAGTCGTCGTCACGAATAATGAATTAAGCTTACGTCACAACCATCTGAATCAAGTACTATCGACAACTGCCCTCTCAAATTTTTAATGAACAACATAGGTGCAATAAACCCACACTTATATGAATGTGTCGTAATTGTTTCAGTTTTGACACATTCAATAATGTGCAGGCTTCATTTTTCGTTATTACGACTGTATTTGTTACGACTATAGCTAAAATTTTCATGTTTTATTAATACCCAATATTGGTATAAGATTGCGTACCAATATTGCGGCATTTTTGGGCAGCGACATTGGGACAATATTGCTGATCAATATTTATAATTAAACAATTGTAATAATTCAAAGTTAAATCAATAATAAAAGAAGAAGCTACGCCATAATAACCTTAAGGTTATGAGCGAGGTTCAATCCTCAACACTCACCTGTACTGTCCTTATGACAAGTCCTTTCGACCCCTTCGGAAAGTGCACCGTAGCACACCCTGTGTTTACAATTTGAATTAAACAATGGACAATTTGCATGATTTTTAATTTTAGCATAAAACTATTCTATGTAAGAACATTATGTAATGTGTCTTAATTTTTTTAAATTTGGTTCACAAATAAAACTAGAAAAAAAATTGAAATTTAAATGTATATCTGTCGCGCGAAATCGTAATCATAATAATATGGGCGGACCTAATATGTAACTTTTGAGGAATTTTAAGTCACTAAAATGGCGATTAGTAACTAAAATTTGGTTACTTCATAGCATGGACTTAGAACCTTCTAAGTTAAATTCAAGTATTAGGACTATTATTAGACTTAGGACCTTCTAAGTCAATGCTTCATAGGCAACTCTTCGTTATTTTAGAAACATTAGATACTTTAAATTGAACCCAAAATAAAAATTTTAAGTAAAAATTTGTGGTATATAGTATGTATTTATGGTTAAATTTAAAAAATATAAGAATAATACATACGTAGAAAATCAAAATTCAAAAAATTTTAAAAAGCAACCTTATCACAAACAGGTCTGGATTAAGAATATTTGAAATTATAAAAAATTCATAATGTGATATAACGTTATTTCATGGTTGTTACCAATCATCAGTCACATTTAATGAATAAAATTGAAAAAATTTGAAAAATACGAAAAATATTCGAACTAAACAAAGAAGAATTCAAAACTATTTACTAAAATGCACAAAATTGACATACCATAACCTCACAAAATTATTAAATCTGAACGTTGTGACGTGTAGAAATGAACAATTTAAAATAATTTGAACTTTTTAAATTTAAATTTATTTTACTATCGGACATATATATTTGAACATAGCTAATATAACAAAATATATGAATAAAATCGGGATAAAAATAAAACGAATCTTACTAAATAGCCTTTATATAATACAGAATTTACATTTTATCATTTTATTTTATATTAATATAAAACTACAATCCAATATATAAAAATAAAATAAAATAAAATATAATTAAAATTATTTTAATAAAAAAGCATTTATAATGCCATTATTTCATTTAAAAATGTAAGTTTAAGCTATTTTAGAAAATAAAACAGCTTAATTTATTATTTATTCGAAACTGTTAAAATAAAATGTTAAACTGTTAAAATAAAATATCTGAAAATGTATAAATTATAGATATGTGTATAAAATAAGTAATATCATTTTATTCTATAGGTTTGTTTGTGCTAGCTACACTTTTTACACTTTAGTGTAAATTTTGATTGGCTGTGAGATTTTTAAAATGAAATTTAAAAATACTAACCTAAAGAAATAAAAATAAGAGTTGCCAAAATTAAATGTTTTATGTCAAGTACCTTGTCTTTAATATTTTATTTACTATTAATTATTAACAACTGGCGATTTTTTTAAATTAAAATAAAAAATTTTAACTAAATTTTTAATTTTTTTAAATTTAAATTATGTAAAAGGTAATGAATATTATTGCAAATCGTAAAAATTATAATTATTTTATTGTTCACCAACATCTAAATTTTGATTTACATAACCTACCAACGCAAATTTGAATTCAAGGGGAGGAGTTACACTCAAGTTACACTTTTTGCGTTCGCGTTAAACCTACACTTTTGGGAAAAAGTTCAAGTGTAAATTACACTATTTACACTTTAAGTGTAAAAAGTGCAACTAGCACGAACAAACCTTATGATATTCGTTTTCCTTCTTTCATTGCTGGAATATCGCAAAATGGTCTTGCATTTAAATTACTCCAATTGACAAATTTTTCTCCTAGTACTGCTGCACACTCGATTAACATTTCAACATCACACTCTGCTCTATGCAAATCTTTTGGCTCCGTACTAGTTAGTCGTGTATATACCTCACAAAGTTTAAAACTTACGTTACTAAAATATAAAATTCAGTATTAACACATAATAATTCATAAAATTTCATAAAAATAAAAATTCAAAATTATTTGTATTTCTTATATTATTTACAATGGGTTTCTTAAGGATTGTGGTAGGTTTGCTCGTTATAGGGAAGGCTTGGAAGGTATTTTGATATCGAGTATCTTTTAATGTTATCTCTTAAGGCGCAATTCCACTGAGGCAACACTGAACGACATGAGGCAAAAACCTTTGCACGCGGGATGAAAAGCAGCACCTTAGTCCCATGATGTATAATATACTATTATTTCAGTCGGTTGCTATTGAAATATTGAACCTAAAATTTTGATTTTTTTTGCTTTAGATGACCCAATTTCAAGATTTAAATACCAGCGCAGCCCCACCTACTAATTGAGACATGACATTTAAATAATGTTTCTGTTTTACAAAAAAATGCATAAAATACCTATACCAAAAAATTTTTTTAAAGTTTTTCAAATTAAAGCCTGACAAACCTCATATCAATATCTTTATTATTAATCTCATAAAAAATTCACAAAAATTGCTTCTTTTTTGAGCTTCCAAAATAGAATTCTGCCTTAAATTTATATAACATTCTAGAAATACATAAATGATATTATACACTCGAATTATTTAACCATCCAGTCCACAGATAGGTTAAAAATTATGTGAGTCCAAGGGTGAACCTTTCAGGTTTATATTACTGCATGCAACGCGCAAGATGGCTGACGATGAGTTGCTTGATGGCGAGAGTGAAATAATAAGTGGTGAACAGAAAGTGAGATGTTGTTCAAAACAATGTGCGGTGTACGTATGTGTGGTATGTCTTTCGGTGTACCATAAAAGCTGCGCCAAAAAGTTTTCTAAAATCGAGTATATAGGCGAAAATAAAGTGATTTGCTGCGATAAGAAAAGTGAGGTTATAGTAGAGAACAATGGTGAAATAAAGTGCCAACAGATGGAAAACAAATTACTAAGAAAACTTTTGGAAGAGGTCAAGGATAAGAATAAAATTCTTCAGATGAATAATGATTTGTTATTGCAAAGAATAAAAACACTGGAGGATCAATTGAAGAATGCTCAGGAAAATCGAAATGGCGAGGAGGGCACAAATTTGAGCGAAGAAAAAACCGCAAGTGCAGCGACGATTAATGCAGGAAAAACACCTCATACCCAGATTTTACAGAGACATCAAAATCCAAATCCAATAGCGTTTCCTGAATTACCGATTAGAAGGAATGTAAACAATATCCCTCCATTAACGCCAACAACGAGTGAAATCGTAAATACTGGTAATAACCAACAATTTACCAACTTTTCATATGCGGGGGCTTTAAGGACAAGACAGAATAATGGAGAAAGGATAAACGAAAATATTCATGCGATAAGAAACAATACAAACGAGAATTACCGTTATCAGCAAAATGTAAACAAAAGGTTTATATATAGAAAGGCACCAGTAAAAAACATAGGCACAGGAACAGGAAAAACTGAAAATACGAAAGGTTTTACGGGTACAAGGCCAATAGTGTGGCTATACTTATACAGAGTTGCACGAACAGCCACTGCACAAATGATAAAAGAATATTTAGTACAGGAACAAGGTCTACAAGAAGATGAAGTACAAGTGCACGAGATGCCGAGTGAACAAAACAACAAGAAGCGTTTTGTAGTAACTGGTCCTCTCGAAAAAAAAGATAATATGTATAAATCAGAATTCTGGCCAAAAGGAGTTGGAATAAAAAGATTTGATTTTCAAAAACATCGAGACTTCTTAAATAACATAAATTTTTTGTAAGGCACTCACATGATACAAAATGCAAAACACAAGAACAGACAAAAAAACTTTAGTATAATTCATCAAAATGTGCAATCCATTGGAAACTCGGTGATGGGACTTGAAGTTATGTTGCAAGAACATCAAGATTGCAAAATTCTTTGTATAACGGAGCACTGGAAAACAACGGAACAACTAAAAAACTACGGTTTAAGCGGATATAATCTGGTCTCTACCTACTGCAGAGAGGAAGGTCAACATGGTGGTGCCGCGATTTTTGTTAATAATAATATTTCGTGCAAAGAGAGAAAAGACATTTCGAGTCGATCAAAAATGGGCGAATTTGAGTGTGCAGGTGTTGAATGTTACATAAACAAGATTAAAGTAGTGTGTGTGGCAGTATACAGAACAGGTAGAGTAAATGTGTTTTTGAATGAAATTACCGAAATTTTAAATGCTCTAATACAAGAAGATTCTATAATTGTTATGGCAGGTGACTTTAATATTAATTTGAATGACTGTAATAAAGATGTGGAAGATATGATGTCAATATTAAATTCGTACAACATGCATCAAACAATATTTGAAAATACGCGAGAAACGGCAACTTCGTCAACGTGCATAGATAATATATTTACAAACTTTAAAGGTCACTATGATGCAGCTATTTTAAACGCGCACATATCTGATCATTATGCTCAAAAATTATCTTTACAAATTAAGTATAATCAAAGTGACCGGGAAGTAAAAGGATATTGTCGATGGAAAACAAGAAGAATTTTGTTGAAATGCTGAGAGAAGAATCATGGGAAGCCATTTACTCCATTAATGACGAAGAGGTAAATAATCAATTTGAGAAATTTATGGCAATATTTTCACAATGTTTTAGAGAAAGTTTCCCAATAAGAAAATTTGTGCATAATAATAAAAAAAGATCGAAAGCAAAAATAAATAATTTACAAGTAATGGAATGTAAGAAGAAATTGGATGCTGTGCTGGTTGTAAGTCGGTTTGACAGTAGGTACCAAAAGCTTTATAATGACACCAAAAAAGAATACAATAAACTGCTAACAAATTGTAAGAAGCAAATATTTGATGATACAATAAGTAAATCAGATAACAAGACCAAAGCATTATGGAATGTGGTGCACTCGATCAAAAACTGCAACAAAAACAAAGACATTGCAATAGAAGGAAATCCTTTACAAATAGCAAATGATATGAATAAACATATGATAGCAGCAACAAGTAATCTAGTCAAGGACGGGAACCATGATATCCATAACCAAATGGGTACAATGATAGAAAACGCAATCACATTGACTATAAACCCAATTACTAAAGAAGAAATAATTGAAATTGTGAAAAAATTTAAAAACAAACACAGCAGTGGCATTGACGAAATCCCTACCAGCATAATTAAATACTCCATAAACGAAATACTGGATCCGATCTGGCATATAGTGAATAACTCGATGAAGTATGGAATTTTCCCAAACATGTTAAAAGTAGCGTTAATAAAGCCAATTTACAAAAAGGGGGACCCAACTAATTATGATAACTACAGACCAATCAGCTTACTACCGGCAATATCCAAAATATTTGAAACAGCAATGTGCAATCAAATTATGCAATTTTTTATAAGTAACAATCTTCTCACAGATAGACAACATGGTTATATAAAGGGAAAATCCACTCAAACAGCGATTTTTCAATTTGTAAATGAAATTCTTCAGGCCTGTGAGAAAGGACAGCTGGCGTTGGGGGTGTTCCTTGACTTATCGAAAGCATACGATTGCCTAAATTAGGAAACCTTTTTTTATAAGTTGGAAAAATGTGGAATAAAGGGAAAACCATTACAATGGATTAAATCTTATCTAACGGATAGAAATCAAGTTGTAACAATATCCAAAAATAAAGCTGAGTATCGTTCGCGAAAAGAACTTATTCAAACAGGAGTACCACAAGGCAGTATAGCAGGTCCTTTATTTTTTATAATTTATATAAATGAGCTACCTAAAATTGTAAGTGACGAAGAACAGGAATGCACGAATTATGTTGACGATTCAAATATGTTAATATGTGGGAATAATTGGCCCGAAGTGGTAAGATCACTAAATTTAGTTTTTACGAAGGTTGAAGATTGGTTTCACCTTAACAGTTTGAAACTGAACAAACAAAAGACTAACGTGGTTTTGTTTAAACCATCCAAAGCTCGTATCGATACTCCTGAAATTGTAATAATTGATCATGTTAAGTATGACATTGTAAATGCAACAACCTTTTTAGGTTTAAAAGTGGATAGTAATCTGTCATGGCCAGAGCATATACAGGAGTTAGGAACTAATCTGAACTCAATTGTTTACGGCATGAAAGTGATAATGAACTACGTTAGTTTTCATGTGATAAAAACTGTTTACCAGGCAAGTTTTGAATCGAAAATAAGATATGGAATTATTTTTTACGGAGCTGGAGAAATAAATAAATTATTTGTTATACAAAAGGCTGCAATAAGAACGCTGCTGAAATTGAGCTATAGGGAAACATGTAGAAGCAAGTTTAAACAGCACAAGTTACTCACAATCTACGGAATTTATATACAAGAATGTATTTTATTCATTTACAAAAATAAAAACTTATTTGCATGTCACCACAATTGTAAACAATATCACAATACAAGAAGTCTAAACTACACTACACCTAAACATAGACTTACAACAACCGAGAAGAATTGCTACTACACCTGTATAAAATTTTATAATAGATTACCTGATCAAATAAAAATTATAAGTGCACTAAAAGAATTTAAAATCGCTATTCATGAATATTTATTACAAAATGAACCTTACAGTGTGAGTGAATACTTGCAAGAATGATTTGTTGTTTCTTTTTAATTATTTGTTATTATATTTTTGTTTTTTTGCAATGACGCTATTTTCTTTTTTAATTTTACATTTATGTTAATGTACAATTTTTCTTAGAAATAAAGTTTAGTTATTATTATTATTATTATTATTATAGATGTAGTTAAAACGTAACAAGGGAGCAATTATTTAACATTTATTTTATTTTTTGAAAACCTACCTTATTCTTTATTATTTTACATAAAAATTAAGACAAATATTTTTTTAGTTATTATTTTTTAATTTCGAAAATCAGATTTTAAAGGCGTTAAAACAAAAATAAACCTCGTATATGGTAACACATTATATTTAATACAATAAGAATAAGTGTAAACATACAAAAAAAATAAATTTTAAAATTCCAAACAGAAACTGAGAGCAAGTAAACTTCACTCTTGTAATTTCAAGGTGCACTCTTCGCAGCAGGCTTTAATCTGTTCCATGCATGACAAAATTTTACAAATTTAGAAAAAGTATCTCCTTTGGAGCCGTTTGCAACATTTGCAGTGTCCTCTATTATTTCTAAGAGGGTCTTCAGGGGTTCAAACTCCTGCTAGAAGATATGTTATTTCACGAATTCTTCTAGTTAAAATTTTGCTATTAGCTTCCGAAGTATAAAAAATTAACTGGCAAGCATTGAAACTTTGTATGGTTATTAAATGACAGCAAACTTTTACACTAGATATAATTATTTATTAGACAAATAAAGTTACATGAATCAACGAGTGAAGCCTGTCAGTACAAAATGTGTTCTAAAGCACATCTTTTCATAAAATTTAAAATAATATGGAAATATAACTTAGTATAAGTTACGAAGATAGATAAAATTTCACGGTAACAAATAATTTTATTTTTTAAATACAGAAAATTTTTACTTTTGCTTACAGCTTCACCCGTGGACAGGAGGGTTAATATAACCAAATATTCTAGACTATAAGTCTCTAGTATTTGATATAGCACTGGGAATAATTCTTATTACCTATCAATAGGTACAAATCAAGCGGAACCTTGATATTAGCAAAAGATTGTTTTCATTTTTGTTTCTATCCAATCAATTGAATGATTATAATTGAGGAACGGATTTATATGTATTTTTGTATATTTTGATGGCGTTAATTCAATACCTGTACCTTTTAGGGATTCCATATTTTTTTATTTTGGATAATGATGATATAATTTTTACGAAAAGTGTTATGGAAAGCCTAGAAGGCGACAGATTGCGAAATTACCAACAACGAAAAATGCAAAAATACATATAAATCCGTTCCTCAATTATAATACTTCTATAGCAATTTTCAATAATTATTTCAAACCGCTAATTTATATTATAGCTATTACCTGATCTCTATTAAGGCCCACACAGACACTCTGTTTTACTTGAATATTTTGAGCATCTTTTATCGACAATCTCACAGTTTTGTCTTATTTTCAGAACTATTGTGTAGATGTAATATAAATGCAAACTATTAGTACCGAATTTAACTTATCTTAATTATTTACTTAATAATTATTCACTTAATTATTACTCTCGCAGTTATTCACATGTAGTGTCCACAAATAATGTATTCCCTGAAATCAATTATTTTCTAGTAAAAGATTAAATGCAAAACATAGTGTCTGTATCAGCCTCAAACCATATAAAATTTATTTTGAGAATAGTTTGGTAGGTACATTTGTTATTAATTTTTTAGTTATCAATAATACCTTCGAGTACACTAACCTTGATATTATTTTCCTTTTAGAACTTCCCTTTGCGTTGTTTCTCGGAAAATTTGATGATATGCTATTGTTTTTAATTATTTGCTTGCAAGGAGTAGTTTCGTTGCATTTTTGTATATCTTCGATACTAACTCTTTTAGAATTAATACTATTTTCAACGTCATCCAATACAGAACATAATAACTCGTCATAACCATCTTGAAGTTCTAAGGGAACTTCTTCTTCTTTCCTATTTGAATTTTCACATTTTTCATAATGTAATGCTTTAAATGCAATAAGCGAATCTACACATAAAATATGTTCAAGCAATTGGTTGCCACAATTTTGAACTTCTGACTTCAGAATTGGATAATCAAATCGGTTTCCATTGTGTGCAACAAAACATACAGGCATTTGTTGCAAATTAATAAAATCGTTAATTACACAAAATGTTTTCGCATCGAAAATGGGTTGATACTCTAGTAAGTCATTTGACAAGCCAGTTATTTTAGATGCTTCAGAATCGATCAGTTTTCTAGGATTCAAGCATAAAGTTATTTTATTTTGTATGCGTGGAAACACTCCTGAAGCAATATGATTCGAGTGTACAGCTGTTAAACATAACTCTGTAACTCTAGTTTTATTATTTTCTAAATGAGGCAATCCCGTTGTTTCTAAATCAAGAAATATAAATGTTTTAATATCCATTCTTATGCTTGAGTAGTGTAATTTTCCATAGTAATCTCTTAAAAATAACTTATACCAAAAACGGCCATTTTGTAACCATGAAATCATTCATTAATAGGTGATCTGCAATAAATTATTTCAATTTTTCTTAGATCGCTTGTACATTAGAACATTTTGCTATTTTCATTTCAGCAACATTTAACCTAACCTAAATCCTAAATTAAATGTCCAAAACAAACTGTCAAACTCAAACGTAATGGACTATCAGTGGCGTGCAAGCAATTATTGCGAAACTTCAGTTTTTTATGGGGTGAATTTTTTAAGTACATTAGTGCAATATACAGTAGAACCCCTCTATAACAAGAACTTAAAAGACTTCATTATAACAGATTTTAGCTATAAACAGTCAGTTTAGCATGTACATAAAACTCAAGGGACCAAACTTTTACTCGTTATATAACCGATTTTTCGTCATAACTGGGACTCGTTATAGAGGGGTTCTACTCTACTGTATTATACAATTTTGATAAAATACTAATAATTTTCACAATAATAAAATAATACTATTTGAATAAATAGTATACTATAGGCCAAGGTAATGGCCTTCACAACCGTGGTTTATATACGATTTTTTCCACTACTAGATTTGTCTAAAATGCGTCACTTCACGTGTGACTTGGCAGTTTTATATTATATTTTATATTAATAATAATAACAGAAACAACACATTAAACTATGCACCGAAGAGGAATTTTCCCGTTGAATGCACACATTTTTAAATTTACGAATTTACAAACTCACATCATTATTACACAGTTACTTTCCAAAAATAGTGGGGCACTCCTATGTTAGCAATGTAAATTGTACATTTTGAAAAATATTTTAGTAAAATAAAAATCAATTTTATAGCAAAACATTTTAGACATTTTTTGTTGAAAAATGAATGTTTCTATGCCTTTTTTTTATTTTGTCACACTGTTTTTGACTGATAGCGATTTAAACAAGACTGTTAAATATAAAAATACTGCCATGTGTATCTCAGAAAAGGTGCAACGAAATGCAAAAATGAATAAGCATTTTTTCTTGTAAATTTTATTCTCTACATTTTTGTTTGTGTACTTGTTTTAACACTTTCATACACAGCGTCATCTGCAGAGGATATAGGTTTAGGGCAAATTTTGGTGTGGTATCTTCAAAAATCAAAGAAGTTTACATATTTTTCGTTTGTTTTTCATAATTCGTGTCTAAAAGAGTTATGGGGGTATTCTAGTTTAGAGGCATTCATTTTCGGGCGGTTTTTGAAGTTCTTTACAAACGAAACAAAAAATATTTTTACTATCCATTTTTTTATCATTTGTTTATTGATATTTTAAGATTACATGAAAAATTAACCGAAGAAAAACTCAAAATTCACAAAGTTATGAGCTGGCAAAGTGAGAGGTCAAAAAAAACTGGCATGCACGATATCTCAAGTTTTAATGAACCGATTTATTTGAAATTTGGTGTAAATGTTCTTTATATATTCCTCTATCGCCTGAACCACGCTCAGATCAAAATTTTTAGTTTTACTATTTTGCCATGCCAAAAAAAGGTTTTTTTAAACGGCTACCATTTTGTGAAAAAAATTTATCTTTTTCTAAAAACTTTTCTAAGGTTCATGCTAAAGCGGCATCTATAAAAAACATTCACACCAAATTTCAAAATTTCGGTTCAATACAACTTGAGATATCGTGTACGCCAGAACACCCTTTTTTTGGACCTACCACTGTGCCAGCTAATCTAACTTCCCCCTCAAATGCTTACTTGTAAATAGAAAGCAATTTTGCTAACTTCATAATTTAACTTAGGTTAGATTAACTTAGTTTTCGGTAAATAGAACGCAGCAATAATTGTTATTTTTTAGCCACTGATCTTGTGTAATAATAAATTATAAGTAGCTTACGAGAAACCAAAGGAGAAACCAAAGAGTATGTATATATAGAGGGACAGCCATTAACAAATATTTGTCACAAGTTTTGTTAATGGCTCTGCTACGCCATCTAGTAGACGGTGTGATCTCTACGTTTTAATTTTTAATTTATGGCTGATCCTTTATATACAGGGGGGTATTTTTACAAAAATAAGTTTTTACATGTTAATTTCCTATGTTCAGCTAACTCATTCAGCACCCTGTATATAGAGGACCAAAAATAAAGACGTAGAGATAACCCCCTCCACTAGATGGCGTAGCAGAGTCATCAAGAAATACTTGTGACAAGTATTCCCATAAGAGCTGTCCCTCTATATATACATACTCTTTGGAGAAACTCAATTTTTGGCATTTTCTACACATCCCGTGGCCAGTCCGCCCCTGTTTCACCTACTACAATTTATATTTTAGCAATTACAAATTGACAGTTGACAGTCGAATTTGTTTGATAGTCCTTTATTATATAAATTTTTATAGTAATTATTATCTTTTGCAATAGTCATATTAAGTTTTGTTGAAGATTTTCATTTAAATAAAGAAGCATAATATTTTTTATATTAATTTTGGTTTTTTAAAATTGCCGGTAAAATAATTTAAAGGTGCGCACGCGCCGTAAAACGCCTTTCTTTTCTGTACATCGTGTGCGACCAGTGAACAGAATTATTAATTTGTCGATCTAATACTGGTTCTTGTCATCCATCTGCTGAATCGTTGCGTGCTGTTTGCAGTTCTTTTTTTCTACGTATATATTTTGAATATCGTATGTCCATCCAGAACCTTCAAACATTTGGTAAATATATTTTTAGATTAGTAATCAAATAATGCAGAGCAAATGCTTGGGTTTTGTACAAAATGGCGTTTTGTTTTTATGTTCCACGATTAATCAGCTTGCAATTCTCTAAAATTTTGCATTACAATTTCACCAATTCATTGATACTTTGCAAATGCGATTTGACCTAATTATTTATAAATGATTTTTTACCGTTGGTTGTGACCTCGACCTAATTACATATTTTAATTTACCGTTATATTATTTAGACCCCTTTGCTGATGCAAATAAGGGTGCAGACGACGATGTGCAAGACGGACTCGTTCATATAAGAATACAACAACGAAATGGTCGCAAGACTTTAACTACAGTTCAGGGTCTATCGTCCGATTATGACCTGAAGAAAATTGTAAGGGCATGTAAAAAGGTAAGCTTAGTTTATAAAACCGAAAGAATGAAATTTAATTGTGATTATCATTTGTAGGAGTTTGCTTGCAATGGCACAGTGATTGAACATCCAGAATACGGAGAAGTATTGCAGTTGCAAGGTGATCAGCGTGAAAACATTTGTCAGTGGCTCACGAAAGCGGGCTTGGCAAAGCCGGACCAATTAAAGGTCCACGGCTTCTAATGTTATACCATACTCATTAACACACCTCGACACTTTTAGTTGCTACAAATCACTACGAAATCCTAGTTTTAGTAAAATGCATCATATTCCTAGATGATATGTATCTGGGCGGATTTGATATCTTTAGAGAAATTACTGTCTGTCGGTTTTTCAACATTTAGTTAAATATTTACGTAATGGTCACATTACTAATGTGTTCATTAAAATTTTATATAGCGTCATTGCCTATTCTAAAACTGTAGAGTTGTAAATAATTAATTATTGGTGAACTACTGCAGTTTTTCGAAGCTCGTTTTAATGTATTGTGCCTTTCCATATCTTACGTTTTTTGGGATTTTAATACTAATTTTTTTGTCAATGTTGACTCCGAATTTAGTTGTAATTTAACTCCAATAAATAGATTAATAATTTATTACGACTTTTATTTGTCGTCTTTTATTATAATAATAAATTAAGTTTTGTGTTGCATTTATTAAACATGTAGTAAACAATGTAATTTGTAACTAAAATTGGCAAGGTTATAAAAGACTTATAAATACATCAAAATTTTAAACATTACAACTTGTTCTTTGTTTATTGCATTTAAATAGATTTAAGTTTGAAATTTGTTCAAGTGGTATTATTTTTACAGAAACCGAAAAAACAACCAGTATTAGTTGCTAATATATTATTTAAATATTTACCAAATTTGAAAATATTAAAGTGGTTCAACCACTAAAAAAATTGATTTTTTTTGTATAAACATCCTAACATATTAATAGTAATACTAAATGACCATTATTTCAATTTTATTGTCTATTGTTTTTGTGTGAGAGCCATATTTGCTTTGCAATGTGCGGCATATTTTAAGGGTTTACGGAAACCGAAATACTTCAGCTCTTATTCTGCCTTGCTTAGCGAAAGTGCCATATGTACAAAACAGCCATATTGAGAAATTCGACTTTTTAGTTTTAACTGTAGGTAAGAGACAGTACAAACAGCAAACAAAATCACCTGATTATTTCAACTAGTTATGAAATATACGATATTTTTATTTGTTAAAAAGGTAGCAGAATGCCCATAGTATACACTATACATATACACCAATAACTCATTTTGGCAATTTTTGTACATATACGGTATTTTTGCTAAGCAGGGCAGTATTCGTCCTATCAAGATGGGGAAAAAATGAAATTGTTTAAAAAGAAACAGTCTACATTATTCTGTATTACATATTTTTACCTAATGCAATTCTAAAGGGTAAAACTGCAGCTTCAATTCTTATCTAGTTTTGTAAGAAAATGCCATTTTTAAGGGAAGTTTATACATGAAGGGAGAATATCTCAAAGTTAAATGTTTTTTTACAAAGAGATGATACGTAGTTAATATCACACCAAATATTAATCCTAAAATTTACTACCCTTTTCTTCTAAAAATTTTCAAAGTTTGAAAATTTAACAAAACGGCGATTTTTGGCACTAAATATCGCTGGTGGGGGACCAGATAAAAATCTGAAATTTCATCTCATAACAGTACTATACAGGGTGCTGATTAACTTAGACGAACATAGGAAATTAACATGTAAAAACTTATTTACGCAAATTCCTGCTTCCCTAATTATTTTAGAGAAAATATGAAAGACACAAAAATAATGCAGAAATATAAATTACGAATGATAACAGCATTAGATTTCATGTAACTTTTACTTAAAAAGTTCAAAAATGCTTTTGAAATGGGAGAGTTTCATTAGAAATAATATACAGTAGAACCCCTCTATAACGAGTCCGGTTATAACGATTTATCGGCTATAACGAGTAAAAGTTTAGTCCTTTGACTTTTGTTTATATACTAAACTGATTGTTTATAGCGAAAATCTGCTTATAACGAGTAAGTAGACTGGTCCCTTGATCTCTCGTTATAGCGGGGTTCTACTGTATAAACATGAAACTATAATAATAATGCTGTATATTGATGTAATTGGTTGGTCTTAAAACTCGGCGTACAATTTAAAAACTTTTTTTGAATATTTAATCTGCCCGCCACAGCTACCTAACCAATCAGATTTAAACATAAATATTTTATGCAGTTAGGTTAGGTTTTCATTGTTGTTTATTACCTGCAACACTTTGACAGTGCCATTTACATTGTTTCAAATTGGCAGAACGCTTTTATTGGTTTCTGAAACCCCGCTATTTTTTTTATTAAAGGAAGCCCATGACGTCACCGGCCTCTCCTTTAATATTACTTTCCCATTTACGTAGTAAAGGAAAGTATTGTAATCGAGTAAAAAAAAATTTTTGAACTAGCATTTTTGCCATAGTCTATGAGTCCGTACAAATCGTTTGAGACTAATTTTGCAATGATGTCCGGATGTGTGTGCGTGTGTGTGCGATTTTTTCGTCTACGATTTTTTGTAATAGTTTAATATATACATAAACTATACTCCAAGTTTCAAAAATAACAATTGAACTATTTTTACAAAAAAAATCTACTAAAATTAACAAGTTTATATATGTATTTCCCCCTTAACCCGTAACCGGTACAGTCGTAGTTTTGGTTCATAACCGGTACGCCGTGGTCTGTGAGACAACTAGCCCTTAAAATTAGCCTGTGTTATTATATTTGCTATCTGAAGGTTGGAGGACATTAGTATGTGTTTTTGAAGTTAGCATACGCGAAAAAACAAATCAAATAAAATTTAATTTAAGAAATAATTAGAATTTCTTTCAAGTATCGGCGTAATAATAGGCTTTTTTATTTTGCAAATAAATTTATAAAAATATTGAAATTATTTAAACAAAATGATTTAATATTAAATGTTTATATATTAAACTATAACTATATATTTTATAATTTACCTACACCGCTCAAATTTTGCAACAACATCCTAAATGATTTAATTTGAAAGTACTGATAACATTACAATTATATTACAAAAGGCGTAAGTGTAACAAAGAATTATGCATTCAAGGGTGTCTGTCAGACCTCAAGATACCGGTTACGGGTTAATATGCTTGCTTTTGTAACTTAAATATCGAATCAATTTGTCCATCTCTATAGAAAATTAATCCATATCTGACTTTTGAATCAAACGTCGCCTGGTAAACCGTCTTCAGTATCCCATAACTTACATAATTCGATATTACTCTCAATCTATAGACGATCGCATTTAAACTTGTTGCCACTACTCGGATGTGCTCATTCCATGTCAGCTCACCGTCTTATGCAATCCCAGGAATCTCGCACTGCTACATAATCCATATGATTTTCCATTTAGCTGTACCTTTTCAGGTGTTTCAAGCCTAGAATGTGGAGTTTTAAATAATATTAAATTTGTTTTCTGCTTGTGCAATGGCATTTCATTTGCAGCAAACCATATTGTTCTACCCTTCCAAAAAATTCGCTCGATGCTTTTTATTAATAGGTTTGAATCATCGGCATAGTTGGTAAGATACTGTAATTTATTAGTTCGTTTACGTATATTATAAAATATAGTGGTGCTGCAATACTACCCTGCGGTGCACCCATAGTTACAATTTTGCTTTCGGATTTATATTCCACCCCATTGCTAATTATGGAAACAATTTGTCTTTTTCCTGTAAAATAAGATTTGATTAACTCTAATGCCATTCCAGTTATTCCATATTTTTCCAATTTTTTAAAAAGTATTTCAGGATTTAGGCGATCGTACGTCTTTGTTAGGTCTAAAAACATTCCTAGTGCCTGTTCTCCATTTTCATATGCCTGTAGTTCGTTTTCCACGAATTGGAATATAACCGTTTGAGTGGATCGTCCCTTTTGGTATCCGTGTTGCATTTCCGTAATAATTTCGTTTTCATTCAAAAATTGTACGACCTGCTTACACATAACCAATTCGAAAATTTTTGAAAAAGCTGTAAGTAACTAAACTGATTGGTCTGTAATTATCGTAATTTGACGGGTCGCCTTTCTTGTATATGGGCTTTATTGTCGCTATTTTTGGTTAATCCGGAAATTTCCCATACCTGATCGAGCCATTAATAATATTGGATCCAATATTTCGGTTATGCTGTACTTGACAATACTAGTTAGTATTTCATCAATTCCAATGCTATTTTTGTTCTTCAGGCCTTTTACAATTTCTAAAATTTCATTTTTGTAACTTGTCGCATTTCCAATCTTTTTTCATTTTTAATTTTGATTACTTCACATTCTTCCATAGAATTTGTTTTCTTCGCCGGCTGATGTTTATTGACGCTGCTTGTATCATGTGTTGATTCATTTTGTTTGCAATCACTGATAAATTTCCTTGTATTTGAAAGCTTTTCATGTTTTCGTTATTTTTAATCGAGTTTACCGTGGTCCACAAAGCTTTATTTTTGTTATCAGAATTTTCAATTATCTCATCATGAAATTTTAACTTACATTGCGTGCTAAGTACTTGTTATATTCTTGTTTAGTATCATTGTAGGATTTTTTGTAATCGCCATTTACTTTACTGACTACCTATGTATGTTTAATGTTTTCTTGTATTCTGCCAATTTTGAGTCATTCATATTTACTGACAATTTTGGTTTGCATTTTTTAACTTTTCCTATACGAAAATTTTCGTATATAATATACCAAGAGCTGGGCATATTTCCGATAATTTGTTCAAGCCGTCAAACAAGTGTTTGTTGCACGAAAACTGCCCAAGCGCTTGCGCGCGGGCAGTTTTCTAAGGGCAACAAACACGCGTGTAGACAGTGCGAACAAATTGTCTCAGAAATATGCTCTGCTCGAGGTATATTAGGATAGACTATCGCTAGAACGAGTATTTAAAAATTTATTTTATAAAATTGTTAGGTTGCTATAATAAAACAAATGGATTAATACAAATGTCATTCATTAATTTTTTGTTGCCATATTTTACACATCGTGCGTTTTAAAACTAATTTACATTTTGATATGGAATGGCTAAAAAATATAAGTGAGAAAATTAGTAATAGCATTCCGATTAATACTGTGCGATCTAAAAACTCGGTTTGGACACAATTTCAAAAATTTTGTGGTGAAAGAAGTTCACCTGCACTTGTTTCGCGGGAGACTTCGCGATAGTCTCCCTAAGGCGATTTCCGTTTTTCAAATTTTCGCTAAATTAGCTACTCATTGGTCGACATTGTGTCAATACAATTTGTCAATTGGTTGATGTTCGTCACATGATATGTGAGTGCGATAGTCTCTAAAACATGTTTGGTAGCAGTGCCGTAACTAGGGTATGGCCAATATGGCGCCGGCCATAGGCGCCTTTTGAATGAAGGCGTCGAAATTCAAAAGTTCAAATTAAAAATAGGTGATCATTAAATAAAGGCGCCTAATTTATATTTTCTTGTTGGGAAAACTAGATAATCAGTTTTTTTAAATGTAATAATCTTTATTTAAATATATATTTTATTTATTTTTATATTTTAAATAAAATTTAATTAAGACTCGGCGAAATAAAATTTGATTTTGAATTGAATTTGATTTAAGTGATTGACATCGGTGCTTTGCAAATTTGTGGTGCTTGTCGATGGTAAGAAATTTATCGTTACTTATTATTTTATCGATTGGCATTCAATTTGCTGGGTTTATTTTATCAATATTATTAAAGAAGTTCTGTTCGATATTTAATCTTTTGTCTTTTTCTGTGGAGTTCCAAGTGGAAGCCCCTTCAATCCTCTTGGGATTAGTGTTTTGCTTTGGAGTTCCTGGCGCCCATATTTTTAACATCGTAACGTCGTACCACTTTTTTTTAAGAATCCACGATAGCGAACATCGGCTATACCCTCGCTCCGAATTTCTGATTTTGCTAGCCGATACTTACCTAAAACCTACGAACAGTTATAGGGCCGTGGTCCAATAATTTTAATTATTGGCACACCATGATGTTGTTTCTAAAGATTTTAAGAATTTTTCTTTATTTTTATCCGAAAAATTTCTTCTTTTGCATGTATTTTTAAACTTATTTTTGTTTTTTATGGCAATTGTTAGTTTCTGTGCGTATGATCAGAAATATGCGTTTTAATAACTTTTGCTTCATATGGGCTTTCCTGATGATTTATAAATATGTTGTCGATGCATGTAGATGTGGTATCAGTTTCTCGAGTAACTTCTAAATATCGTTCGATACATGTTGAATGAATTCAATAAATACCATCAGCTCCTCAGCTTCGTTACTGTCACTTAACATGTTTGAAGTTTCCTGAAATTATAATCACTTTGTTTTGTTTTATAACATTGTTCAATATTTTGTTTATTTTTTCTAAAAAAAGTACTTAAGTACCGACATACATACATATCAATTTCGTACCATTCACCTCGCACTCCACTCCTGATCACTCAAATACTTCTATTTTTGAACAATTTGTAATGTCTTTTCTATATTTACATATGATACCGTGTTTTGCATACATAGCAGTACCTCATCCATGTTGATTTTCCTCCCTGCAGTAATACGCTATTAAGTTAAAACCATGTATTCCATAATTCTTCAATTGCTGAGCCGTCTTCCAATGCTCAGTGATGCATAAAATTTTACAGTCTTCATTTTCCTGCAGCATTACTTCCAATTCCAACAATGAGTTTCCTATAGATTGCACATTCTGATGGATAACAGTAAGATTTTCTGATAGCATATTTGGATCATTTTTATAAAAGTTAGTACTGCCAGCTTTGTTTTTGCCTAAGCACTTCCTTGTTTGTTACAAGGGTATGTTATAATTTACATTTTGTTTCATTTGATTCACTATTTCATCATAATAAGGACATTCCATACTTTTTGCGGAGTGATTTATACCCTACTTTGTTTTAAATATTTTGTTGCTTCTAATACAATTTGCACACTTAATTTCTTCATCTTTAGATACACAAAATTTAGTTTCATGAGAGCCTGCACTCCTGCACATAGTGTACACACTACTGTAGCCTGTAGCACTCTTGCATTTTTTGCCAGATGGTAGTATTGACAGCATCTCCAACAGAGCTTAATGTGCAGAGAGTCTTGCAATGTACAACTTTTCCAGCCAACAAAAAGTTTTCTTTTTGCCATTATTCCTTTTCTTGTTATCGAATCCACTGCAACAATTAAATGAGTTTCACTACCATTTCTTAAGGGTGCGATTTTTAGAAACGTTTCAAAACTTCAGTTGCAGATCAAAATTGGTTATAGATACAACTATGATTTTTTTTTAACGGAAAGAGGAGAATTTTCCGAACACTATGATATATTTTTTAATCTGTTTTGATAACGGATTAAAATTTTGATTAATTTAATTTGCGATTTTATATAAAAAAAGCACATTAATTACAATTTAAAATATATCATAGTGTAGTTAACATAGTAACCTTTAATATTCTGCATTGAAATCGTTTGAATATCAAGTATTATAATAATAATAATAATAATAAAAATTTTTATTTGGTTAAATAATTACATGCACAAAATTATTTTATTGCTAAGTCCCAAAATAACCAAAAGGTGGAGATCAGCGACCGCTGGTTTTCATCTCTACCCACTAATGAAAAATTCATCCACACTGTACAGAGCCCTCTGCGTAAAAAATTCTTTTGTCGCCTTCTTGAATTTACTAATTGGAAGGTCCTTCATTTCATTTGGCAAGGCGTTGTATATTTGTATTTGAAGATTAAATCCATCCGAACATTTGAGACGATTTTTATTTCTTTTTATTTTGTTTTTATTTCTCGTGTCATGTCCATGGTTCGCTGTATTTCCCACAATGTCACCTTCACCTCTTATCCTCACTGCACCAGCAAAAGCATAGGCCGATGGAAGAGTCAGAATATTCAAATCGCGGAAAATCGGTCGGCAGTGCGTTCTACTAGATACTCCCTCCAGTGCCCTTATGGCTCGTTTCTGCAGTATGAAAACTTTTTTTATTTGTGTTGCATTACCCCAAACCAGGAGACCATAATCATCTTTGCATGAAAGATTGACCAATAGACAGTCTTTGCTGCTTCTTTCCCAACTGTCTCTCTAATTCTTCTTATGACGAAAAAATTTCTACTAAGCAAATTTATTAAACCGGCAACGTGCTCATTCCAATTCAACAGAGTATCCATTGTAATACCTAAGTATTTTACCGAACATCTATCTTCTGGTTTTGTTCCTCTACATGATTTAAAGTTTACCTTTTTTGTTTTTTCTTGGTTTAATACAAGTTTGTTTGATGTAAACCAATTCACCACTTCCATTTCTCTCTCCTCTGCTTCCTCATGGTCCTCCATGATCTGCGCAGTATCATCCACATACAACACGGTCTCACCGCTTACACTATTCGGTAGGTCGTTGATGTACCAGACAAAGAAGAAGGGACCCAGGATGCTTCCTTGAGGTACCCCACAAGTAACCTCCAACTCCTCCCCAAACTGTCCATTCCAGAGTACTGTTTGCTTTCTGTTCTGCAAGTAAGATTCAATTATTTTGAAAGAATTTCCTCTGAAACCATAATGCTGTATTTTTTTCAAGAATATGTCATGTTCCATCATATCAAATGCTTTCGTTAGATCATAAAATACAGCTCGGCACTTTAATTTATCTTCCCACATCTCGTATATTGACGATGTTAGCCTTAAAATTGCATCAGTGGTATTCTTTCCTTGTCTGTAACCATATTGTTGTTTAGAGAAAACTTCTCTTTCTCGTAAAAAGTCCACAAAGCGACTATACAAGATTTTTTCAAACACTTTTGACAGTATCGGCAGTATTGATATAGGTCGATAGTTATTTATCTCATTCTCGTTTCCCTTCTTATGTATCGGTATCACTTTGGATACCTTCAATGTATCTGGAAAAATGCCCTCACTCATACAGTCATTGATTACATCTCGCAGTATCTCCGCTATGTCATCCGCTACCAGCTTTATTAATTTCGCATTCATGTTGTAAATGTCATAAGTTGTTGTATTCTTCAGTCTCCCGTAAGTGCTGTAACTGAAGTTTTGTTTAGACTATATTTTGAACGATTTAAAAAAAAACGCCTTTTATAACCAATCAAATTTTCTTTTCATTTTTTCCAACCAATGAAAGACATCCAATTTTAAATCTAGATAATCGCGCCACCTGTTGAAAATTTTTTCGTCCAAATGAAAAATCGCAGCCTTAAGGCTAGGATATTGCGATGCGCTCTTGTATAACCAGCTTGCATTCAAAAACGGCTGAATAGATTTTCTTCAAATTTTGAAATTATATTAACGATAAATTAAGGACTGTTGTAAAATAATTTTTTTTTGCAAATTGTCTAATTTAGAATTAATTGTGTTTAAATACCCCATTTGTAATTTTTTTAACAAAAATTAAAATAGATGAAATAATTACTAACAAAGAATTATCAATTAAAAAAAAAAAATTGGCCAGGTGCAAAAAAAAATAGTAAAGCACCTTGCATTAAAAAACGGCTGAATGGATTTTCTTCAAATTTTGAAATTATATTAACAATAAATTAAGGACCGTTGTAAAATAATTTTTTTTTGCAATTTGTCTAATTTAGAATTAATTGTGTTTAAATACCATATTTGTAATTATCAATTAATAACATTCTACTTATATAAATAATGTACACGTCTAAAAGAATTCATAAAGACATTTTTAGAAAATTTATTTTATCTATAACACATTATAAATGAAATTGCAAATAATTGTTCAATTAAAATCAGGCGGGAATAATTTGAGATGAAATGAATCATTATAGTTCAGTCATTATCACAAAGATGGGTAAGTGTTGTGTACAGTTTAAAGCAAATTTACAGTTGCCTGTTTTATACAGTCGCCCAAATAAATCGAAATGATAATTTGTAACTCATATATATTTTGAGTTACAATGCTAGAAATATTTTAAATTATCTCCCGTCTTATCTTATCTTATCAACACAATAATATTTTGTGGTGGGGATTTGCGTTTCGTTTCAAATCTACCACCAATGTTTTAATACCTATGTTTACTTTTTAGATGAATACAAAAATATTTTATTAAATAATATAAATTCGCATAATTTTAATTCGATTAAAATAGCATACAATATAAGTGTAGGTAATAAATGAATGTAATTTTCTATAATCAAAATAAATAATATAATATTATTATAAAAATATTCAAATTATTATTTTCTTCAGTATTGAATTATTGTACTAACAAAGGAGTAAAACCCTTCAATACACTTCTGAACAATCAGCTTCTTTCTTTTTCGAAAATGGTTAAACATGGTTACACGTACAGCATTAGACATGATTAGACCCAGTGCCGGATTACACTATTACAGATATTAAGGCAGAAAAGGCGGCTGCCTAGGGGCGTCGTTAATTTTAGGAGCCTCGTGAAAACGGAAAAATATATTTATTTTAATTATAAATTTTCTTCTTAAAGTTTATCAAGAATCTGTGTTTTAAAGTAGTAGTAAATATAAAAATATTAGGGGGGGGTCAAGCCAAATCTCACCAACTCTCACGTGGGGGTGAAGGGGGTCTCGGCAAATATCATGTAATTTTTTTTATCTTACTAGTCCTAAATAAAAATAATTAAGGGGTAATGTCCACCAAATTTTTATTTTTTTTTCCAATTTTTTTCTATTGGCTTAAATCATGCTAAAACTATCCTAGAATCAAAATATACAACGCCCAAGTACTGATCTAAACTCAAAATTCGTTTAAATCAATTTTTACCGAACAACTTTTATTTAAATCAATCGGTGAGCAATAGAACTGAAAAAGTTTACATCCGATTAACTTGAAATTTTAACTGTAGCTTCTTCATTAGATTATCTAGTGAAGTACATACGATTTTAGCGATTGATTAACAACAAAAAAAGTTATAAACAATTAAAGTTGATTTTATTTTTATTGTTTATTTTAATTATTGAGTAGTAAAATTATAGACTAATTACGCAAGTAATAATTTTCTAGAGGACCCCGAAAATTTAACTACCTAGGGGGCCACAAATGTTTAATCCGACATAGATTAGACCCCACGGCTGCTTAAAGGGGTTAAGAATTTCATTGTCTTCAATTTTGTATCTATACATTTTTCTATTTTGTCGCCCCGTTTCCGACTGACAACAGCTTAAATAAGACTCCGTAAAATACAAAAAATATTAACATCTGTATCTCGGAAACGGTGTGACAAAATAGAAAAATGTATATAAACAAAAATGTAGGGAATAAAATTTGCAACAAAAATTACTTATACATTTTTCTATTTCGTTGCACCGTTTTTGAGATACAGGTGACAATATTTTTTGTATTTTACAGAGTCTTGTTTGAGCTGTTGTCAGTCGGAAACGGGGCGACAAAATAGAAAAATGTATAGATACAAAATTGAAGACAATGAAATTCTTAACAAAAAATGTCTAAAAAGTTTTATTGTAAAAGCGATTTTTATGTGTCAAAGAAAGGCTTCAAAATGTACTATTTACATGGTTAAGATAGGGGTGTACGAATACTTTTTACGGCCACTGTATATGTGTATTCATCATTTTGAACATAATAATATAGTAATCTTCAATACAACATAATATTATAATAAATTATCGTTGGATAACTGCAAAAGCAAATTGGAATACTTCAGTTTTCTGCAGTCGTTATCTTGGCAAGGTTAAATCGCAGATATGCACTGTGCATGGTTTTATACGATTGCAAAATTTTTTACAACAGATGCGAAATTATAATATTATACCGAATTTATATTATGCATTTATACATATTTTAAATTAAAAATAATCAGTACGTAAATCCAATTCCTAATTATTATAACTTGTAAACTAATCTTTGAAGTTTATTCGAATTTCCTATGCTTATAGTGTTATAGTTATAGTTTATAGTTCGAATAAGGTTTCTTCCATTTTATTATAAAACAATTTAAACGATCTTATAATATATTTAATGAAAACAATAAGAATTAGATATTAAAGTAAAGTGCAAAATTCCCACCCTTACGATTGATATAATTTTCAAAAGGCGGAGCTTATATTTCAGCTTAAACGTAGGTTTTAAAAGTAGATTCCTGTAAGTTTGCTATTGAACTACCCATTAACGCAACCAGACTATTTGTGAAGCTTGTTGCCTACCAACGAATTAATTAATTAATTTATACACCATAGCTTGTAAGCCCCCTCGCGTTCGTGAATTAAAGCTAGATCTACGTAACCACACCTTAAGTCAATTTTTCTTAAGGCTAGGATATTGCGATGCGCTCTTGTATAACCAGCTTGCATTCAAAAACGGCTGAATAGATTTTCTTCAAATTTTGAAATTATATTAACGATAAATTAAGGACTGTTGTAAAATAATTTTTTTTGCAAATTGTCTAATTTAGAATTAATTGTGTTTAAATACCCCATTTGTAATTTTTTTAACAAAAATTAAAATAGATGAAATAATTACTAACAAAGAATTATCAATTAAAAAAAAAAAAAAATTGGCCAGGTGCAAAAAAAAATAGTAAAGCACCTTGCATTAAAAAACGGCTGAATGGATTTTCTTCAAATTTTGAAATTATATTAACAATAAATTAAGGACTGTTGTAAAATAATTTTTTTTGCAATTTGTCTAATTTAGAATTAATTGTGTTTAAATACCATATTTGTAATTATCAATTAATAACATTCTACTTATACAAATAATGTACACGTCTAAAAGAATTCATAAAGACATTTTTAGAAAATTTATTTTATCTATAACACATTATAAATGAAATTGCAAATAATTGTTCAATTAAAATCAGGCGGGAATAATTTGAGATGAAATGAATCATTATAGTTCAGTCATTACCACAAAGATGGGTAAGTGTTGTGTACAGTTTAAAGCAAATTTACAGTTGCCTGTTTTATACAGTCGCCCAAATAAATCGAAATAATAATTTGTAACTCATATATATTTTGATTTACAATGCTAGAAATATTTTAAATTATCTCCCGTCTTATCTTATCTTATCAACACAATAATATTTTGTGGTGGGGATTTGCGTCTCGTTTCAAATCTACCACCAATGTTTTAATACCTATATTTACTTTTTAGATGAATACAAAAATATTTTATTAAATAATATAAATTCGCATAATTTTAATTCGATTAAAATAGCATACAATATAAGTGTAGGTAATAAATGAATGTAATTTTCTATAATCAAAATAAATAATATAATATTATTATAAAAATATTCAAATTATTATTTTCTTCAGTATTGAATTATTGTACTAACAAAGGAGTAAAACCCTTCAATACACTTCTGAACAATCAGCTTCTTTCTCTTTCGAAAATTGTTAAACATAGTTACACGTACAGCATTAGACATGATTAGACCCAGTGCCGGATTACACTATTACAGATATTAAGGCAGAAAAGGCGGCTGCCTAGGGGCCTCGTTAATTTTAGGAGCCTCGGGAAAACGGAAAATATATTTATTTTAATTATAAATTTTCTTCTTAAAGTTTATCAAGAATCTGTGTTTTAAAGTAGTAGTAAATATAAAAATATTAAGGGGGGGGGGGTCAAGCCGAATCTCACCCACTCTCACATGAGGGTGAAGGGGGTCTCGGCAAATATCATGTAATTTTTTTTATCTTACTAGTCCTAAATAAACATAATTAAGGGGTAATGTCCACCAAATTTTTATTTTTTTTTCCAATTTTTTTCTATTGGCTAAAATCATGCTAAAACTATCCTAGAATCAAAATCTACAACGCCTAAGTACTGATCTAAACTCAAAATTCGTTTAAATCAATTTTTACCGAACAACTTTTATTTAAATCAATCGGTGAGCAATAGAACTGAAAAAGTTTACATCCGATTGACTTGAAATTTTAACTGTAGCTTCTTCATTAGATTATCTAGTGAAGTACATACGATTTTAGCGATTGATTAACAACAACAAAAGTTATAAACACTAATGCCCGTATTCACCAACTACAAATAGCACTATTTGTCGAATAAAATGACATTATTACAATGCAAAACAATGCAAAAACTTGTTTTTATTCGACAAATAGTGCTATTTGTAGTTGGTGAATACGAGCATAAGAACAACATTTATAAATAAACTCATGATTGAAATAAGCACCTAAAATATAAAACGTATAGGTATTCTAAAAAATTTGGGTGGGCACTTGGTTGGGCACTCCAGTCAATAGGGACTGGACATTTGTCCACCCTGTTCCCCCCTCTGGCACCGTCACTGTGTAATGTATAATTATTTTAATTACTATTATGGTATGGTCGTACGGTCTTCCTAAACCAAAAACAATACACGTCAACACTGTATATTTTGATTATGTATACATTGTACAGTGTTGCGTATATTGCTTAATTCTAATCGCATTTTTTACAACGCTGGTCTAATGTGACCTCGTCAATGCTATCGTATTGTTTTTGGTTTTAAACAGACCATAGCTTAAAATTTAAATTTTTACTTTTTCAAATACTATGTGTTATAAGATTATTATAACATAAATTATAATAATAGTGTTGTAAATCAAATACAGTGGCCGTAAAAAGTATTCGTACACCCCTATCTTAACCATTTAAATTGTACTTTTTGAAGCCATTCTTTGACACACAAAAGTCGCTTTTACAACAAAACTTTTTAGACATTTTTTGTTAAGAATTTCATTGTCTTCAATTTTGTATCTATACATTTTTCTATTTTGTCGCCCCGTTTCCGACTGACAACAGCTTAAACAAGACTCCGTAAAATACAAAAAATATTATCATCTGTATCTCGGAAACGGTGTGACAAAATAGAAAAATAATATCCATTTTGAAACTTTTTCACATTATTCACTTCAATTGATAATTTTGTGGGATCAATGGCCTTCCGAATTTCTGATAGTAGATTGCTTCCTCACTAGATTTAGTTTTTACATAAATGGTGTTCATGTTATTTACATTTTTAGTTCTCTTTTTCAGACAATTGCTGGTTTTGTTTAACAACAACTTCCAGTCCTTGGAAGGACTTGTTGACATTACTTCGCTCATTCTTCTCGTACCTGGTGTTACAACCGATGGACTTGATTTTACAAGGTTAGGATTTTTGGTTTGCACGTTTGCTATTTATAAATAGCCAAAATTTAATTTTTCGATCTTCTTCTATTTTTTTTAACATTTTCTAATATAATGGGATGAAACTGAAATAATAGACCCTACATGTTATATATAATTGTAAAGAGGATAAAAAATTCTATTTAACCCATGAAAAACGGAATAGTGGGAAGTTGGACAGTCAATAAAACAAAGGGTTTTTTAATCGTTCAACGTTTCGACGTTTTATTTTTTCTCTTCATCAGGATCTGTAATAATAATCAATGTCACCTACAAACTCAGCTAAAAAAAGTTAAAAAATAAAGTTAAAAATACATTTACACACCAATAAAAAATGCGTATGACCAAGCAGAGCTGCCTAAGACTGGTGACCATAGTCAATACAACACACGTAATCATGTACTTAATAAATAAATAAAAACTACTGTAAAATACAAAATTTTGAAAATATCTGTAAGAAGTTGATCTATTTAAACAAAATATCATAGCTATCTATGGTTTCCATTTAAAAAAACACAACTTTATATTATAACTCGGAAAAAAATGAAAATATTTAAAATTTCTTTAGCCCACTTTATTCTCCTTAAAAGAGTGTCTGAACAAAATCTAAATATTTTTTCTATAACGTTACAAACAACCGAGATATCGACATTTAACAAAAATGTTATGTTCGATAATGACTTATGTTCTTTTTTATTTTTACTTAGTTGGATAGCACTATAATGTGCGCCATAAGTTAAATTTAGGGAGAAAAACGACCCCTGATAATTGGTTAGAAATAATTTTTAGAATTAATATATTATAAACATGAAACTATACCTATTAAAAATGCTGCATGTTGATGTAATTGGTTGGTCTTAAAACTTAGCGTACAATTTAAAAAAATTTTTTGAATTTCAAAAAAATATTTAATCTACCCGCCACAGCTAACCAATCAGATTTAAACATGACATATATTATGTCATAAAAACATAAATATTTTATGCAGTTTGGTCAGGTTTTCATTGTTGTTTATAACCTGCAACACTTTGACAATGCCATTTACATTGTTTCAAATTGGCAGCACGTTTTTTATTGGTTTCTGAAACCCCGCTATTTTTTAAAAAAGGAGGCCCATGACGTCATCGGCCTCTCCAATAAATTTTTCTTACCTTAGACGTACTCAAAAAAATTTGAAAAAAATTTTGAATGCTCATTTTCACTCCTACTTTCATATAATAAAATAAAAAAAAATATTGAAACTCGTCCATTGTGAAAACATGGTGCACCTGCTTGGTGTAAATGTTCAATGCGCTATATCATTCTCAGTTTTTCCGATTTTGCCCTGATTTTACAGAATTTTTGAAAAACAAAATTAGAATATAAAAATTCGCCGCTTGTGAAAGCTGTGTGTACCAAATTTCAGCTCTCTAGGACGTAGTGAAGTTGGTTAAGGTTTCGGTTATCGTGTTCCGACCGAATTTTTAAGGTTTTTTCGGGAATTATTTTTTATAAGTAATTATCATCCTATCATTTTAAGATTTAAATTAAAAAAGATTTTTAAGTTGAATGGGAATGCAAATCAAACACTATATAATGTACGTCAACGTTTCGGAGTTATCTATTACTCCATCTTCAGGACTAGATGGAAAAGAGCAAACAATTAGTTCCGAGAGTTCCTTCAATAAATTACAAACACTCACCGACAACAAAATAAGATGGCGTTCGTTTGATGTAAGCATAAAAGCGAAATGGAAAGCAATGGCAATGTAGAAGTCCAAATGTATAAAAATATAAAAAATTTTTAAAACACAAAACCTTACTATTGCAACAATAACTATATTGTATCAATATGTAAAATATATGGCATCTGTATATAAAACTAAGTAATAAAATATTGTATCAGTCTTTCCGTTGATAAAATAAAATAAGTGACGTACAGATAAAGGAAATAAACAAAATTGCCACGCTTTATTTCGTAGGTACATCAATGAAAATACAGCAACGTCCTCTAAGTTAAGTTATGTAGGTGAGCGCTGTATACATAGTAAATTAAAAGGTATTTAACAGACAAAATAGAAAATTAAAATGCAAAGTTTGCATCAATGGTCTAAGACGCATAACTGGACAGTTATTTGTAAAAATAAAAATAACGGAAAGTGGACGCTGAACAAGGCAATCGGGCAGCAGAGAACCTCTTTATTTCTCTCTATTTATATTATTTATTATTTATTATTTATTAACCTCTATTTATATTATTGGTATTGGTAGATTATGTAAGCGGCCTCAAGGAATGTTTTTATCCAAATTTCAGCCCAATAGGTTCAGTAGAATTTTGTAAACCCCTCGATTCGATCGAAAAACCGTTGTTTCCAGGAAACGCAGGTATAAACGTGACGCAGGTATAAAGGGAACATAACAATAAGCGGACCACAACTACGAGGCGCTCTCGTGTTTCTGATATTTCGTTGATATTTTGAATTTCGGTCTAAAATTTTTTCAGTATATTAATCTCAATATATTTTACTTTCGAAATATTATGTCAAAAAATAATCAATTTTTTCAAACCCGAAGACGAGAATACATCCTTAAAAATGACTTCAAAAAAGTCTACCCACACCTCGGATTTATGAATAGGCATGTATTTATATTCATGAATCCGTGACGCACACGGAAAACGGTTAAGTTAAATAAAAGCCGTTTTTGTTTTTTTTTTCAAAAACAAAATTTTTCTACAAAAAATCTGACGTCCCATTCCGAATAGAAAATTTAACATACTACAACTTTTATCTAGTAAAAGTTTTTGAAAAACCAATTGATTTCAAAGAAAATCAACAAGGCAGCTAAAAACGACAATATTAAATTTACAAAATTTTCATTTATATTAAAATATAATTTTTTAAATTAAGGTTAAACTATTATACGTTATTTAAGTAAATGTTCAATTTGTTACTCTCTTTAATTCCTCCCTGGTGTGGGATTTCTTCTGTTACTGTACACAGTGTTGCCAGACCCGATTCGAGCTTTTGTCCGCACAGGTTATAAAAATTGCCGTTTCCGACCCAAAATCGCCCATTTTCATGTTTTTTTAAGAAACACGCTTTATACCCTTTAAAACGATAAAACGCGAAGAAAATATTTATACAAATCATTTCTTGTGACTGTCATAAATCATGTGGGAATTCAGGGGGCCCTGTGATTTAAACTTTAAACTAAAAAATAAAAAACTTAAATGACTCTTTTATATGTATACATCCTACTATTGACTAAAAACAATACACTATCATTAACAAAATAAGGCTATTTTTGCCTTAGAATACGAAAATTTAGCGAAAAGGAATCATTTAGCCAAAATTGCCCATTTTTTCCGGTTTTGCCCTTTTTGCTCTTTTTCCAACAAATTCTTAAAATTGCCCATGGCGTGGGCAATTTCCCACGGTCTGGCAACACTGACTGTATACCAACACCAAACGCTTTAATAGAGTACCCCATAAAAAATAATCAAGAGAAGTTCCGATCCATTTTCAAGATATATTTAATTAAAAAAAATTTTTAATTGAAACCCAAAATGTGCGTATTGATCACCTCAAGAAGATACTCCACAAAAACATTATCACTTGATATATCAACGAAACAAGTTCTATCCGTTATCAAACCTACATAAGTGACGAGGTAAGTAACGTCAATCTTTCACCTTCCAAAAACACCACAAAACAACCAACTATACCCATAATGAAAATTCCACCAATTTTCTTATCCTCACAAAATAATTACAACAAAATTGTATCCGATTTCAAATAGATAACAATACAGGGTTACCCGTCGACCATCTGAACATAGGAAATTGATATTTCTTTAATTCCTGCTTCCCATCACAACGGATAAGAATGAAAATGGTATTAATTTAAAGAGATTTTTATTCTGCTTCTAAAGATACCTAACACTTGATATTTTGTTTTTTAATTACTGGTAAAAACTCACTAATAAAATGCAAAAAAGAGATTTTAAAAATAATTTTAGTTGCCTTGAATGAATTTTATTACAATTGTTTTTGTAATACAACTACCACTGTAGTACAATTTTACCATAAAATCTTTTTCTTCCACAGAATAAGTGTTTTTTAACTAACTTTCCAGTGTAGGACTGGGAAAACCTACACTGAAAGAAAAATGTGTCTATAACTTACACAATTACATAATATTCCTGCACAATTTGTGTCTAGATTGGCGCTAAACCCATTATTGTGTTGAAAGAGTGTCAACGTTTGGGTTAAGGATTATAAGCAGGTAAACAACCCAATTGGGTAATTTGCAGGTACCAGATTTGAGAAGAAAAATGTCCCACCTAGTAAGTTTAAAATCTGCACAATAAAATGCACATTATCTGAAATAAAAATTCAGATAATTCTACATCAAAATATGTGTATTTCTATCAAATAATCCTGCATATTTTAAATACAAAAATTTGAGTATTTCTTGAAAAAAATGTTGCATATTTCTGAATAAAATAATGCAAGTTTCAAGAATATTGTATATAAAAAATTATTATGTAATTCTGCAGATTTCCACAACAAATTTGTGTGACTTGTAGGCTTATTTCATATTTAAATAAAAATTCAGTAATGTTTAAAATGCATATTATTTATTAAGAATTGAAATAAAATTAATCATACAAAATTCACAAAACATATACAAACTATATAAATTCACAATATACAGTACAAATTATAATATAAACATTAAACACTTTTGAACAATTATCAATCATAAATAATATCTTAAACAAGTATACAATACATTATTAACAGTTGTTACAAGACAAGGGACAATAAATCAGGTGCATTAATTGTAAAAATGTTGGATGTTTGCTGAATTTCATTTGATTGAAAATGTGGTTCAAACCAATTTATTGCTTTAAATATTTCATATTAAAAAAAAATTGATAGACAAAAAATGATGATGAATAACAATTTATTGTTAAAATTTTTCCTTATTCAGGAAACAGTAGTTCATCTTCCGTATGACTTAAAACAAGGAAACGGTCATTTTCGATTGACGGTGTTTTGCCTCCGATCTCATGGTCCAGATATAAACTTAGTAGCCCAGACATCTTCATTAAATTCTGGAAAATATTTTCTTCAATTTAATTTTCTAAAAATAAAATATTATAAAGAGATTTTAAAGTTAAAATTTATTACAAAATAAATATTTTAAAATAAAAATTAGAATTAGAAAAGTAACTTTCCTGTTTGTTTTCTTAAAAATTATAACGGATTTTGATTTTGCACACCAGCTAAAATTATTGTAAAATTACTTGATAAATTAAAGAATATTATCTATATTATGATTTATGACCGTTACCAGTTTGTTCTTAAGAAAACAAATTTGGAAGTTGTACTTTTTCGCCACTCCGTACTTACCAAATTATAAACCAATGCAACGGATAAAAATGATAAAAATTAAATTAAAATAAAAAAATAAATTAAATTATATTAAATTAAAAATAGAACTACATAATATTAAAAAAAATTCTCCTTACCTTTTGAAATACTTCGATTTTCTATTACAAAACTATCAATCTCGAAACTATGTAGATAAAATAACAAATCTATGGTGGGCGATAGAAACAGTACAAGTCAAAAACGGCAACTTTGCTTTTAGATAACATCTAAAATTAATATTTTGAAAATTTTATAATTTTAATTTCAAAAGTTATGCAGTTTTTTCGCTCTTCTGTAAAGTTGCCGTTTTTGACTTGTATTGTTTCTATCGCCCACCTTAGAAATATTCTCGTGCTCAGTCTACGTTTGACGTTATAATATGAAAGAATAATTTTTTTCGTCCAACGAAAACTAAAAATGTAAAAATTCCCACTTCTTTTGTTGGATTTTAGTGCCATTAGGTAAGATTTTGTAAAGAATATTCAGGTTGTTTAATTTTTTCTAGGTAGGTTCTTTAGGCTTACGGTAAATTTAAGCCGATTTATTTCTTTCATTTAAAATGCACATGGTTTTTAGCAACCCTAGATTTAAATTTAAATTTAAATTTAAATGCTAAAATTATTGTAAAGAATAACATCTTTTATAATTTGTCTTTACTTAATTTTACTGATAGAATGGATAGGACAAAAAAATAAGCATTAATAATTACTTCAAGTAATTTATGAAAGTCTTTACATTCAGTTTCAAAAGTTGTGAACGAATTATAGAAAAAATATTATTCCATTTCAAAAATTGAACATATTTATTTAAAATAAAAATATATACTAATGCTCGTATTCACAAACGTTCGTAAAAATTTTGATGAACCGTTTATTTAAACAAACCAATGAAATTTATTTTCTTGTACTATACGAGATCATTTTCATTGGTTTGCAAAATTAAACGGCTCGTTAAATGTTTTAGGAACGTTTGTGAATACGGGCATTAGTGAGATATTGTTCATAGACTCATAGAAATCTACAAAGTAGATGAAGAAATTCTAAATAAACAAAACAAAAACGAATGAAATAATAGCATGAAAAAATTTTATTAAATTTAAAAAAAACCTTACCGAATTACATGTTTCGATCTTATTCACGGTGTTAGCCGAGACACTGATCTCATTAGATTTGTGCTGGAAAGGGGGCGTCCATTAATTACGTGAGGCGTTTAGGGGGGGGTCGAGCCGAGTCTCACCCAATCTCACGTGGGGGAGAGAGGAGGTCTCGGCAAATATCACGTAATTATTTTGTGTTAACTATTCTTAAATAAAACTAATTAAGCAAATTACGTTTTTTTAATAAATCCAACGCAATCAAGCACAGATTAACGTATTTACATTAAAAATACGCATTTTAAAAAATCTCACATGAGATTAGAAAGGGGGAGGGGGTCGAGCCAAATCTCACCCAATCTTACGTGGGGTAGAGGGGAGGTCTCGGCAAATATCACGTAATTATTTCGTGTTAGCTATTTTTAAATAAAAATAATTAAGCAAATTATGTTTTTTTAATAATCCAACGCAATCAAGCACAGATATTTACATTAAAAATACGCATTTAATAATAAAATAAAATTTAAGAATAAACATGGCGTTCCTAATTCAAAACCTTAGTTTTTAAGAGGAGCAAACCATTTTAGGCTTCAGATTTAGATTTCGATGTTTTGGAAATTTTTTTCAGATGACAAATTTAATAATCCCATCACTTTAAAGTTTTACCATCATTTTATTATAGTTTTATAGTATTAAAGTATAAAAAAAATTTTTTTTATATTTTTAATAAAATGGCGGCTCTGTAGAGTGTTCTTTCAGACAGTTTGATTCAAAAGTTCCTCGTGCTGTAACTCAAAAAATTATTGATCGATCTGCCTCAAATTTTAGGAGGCTCCTACCTAAATTATTATTTAGGTTTAAAATTAAAAAATTGTATACAAAACTTTTTTATACAAAAATTTTTTTTCTATACTTTAATACTATTATAAAATGATATTGAAACTAATGATGAGATTATTTCTTCATCTATAAAAAAGTTCAAAAAAAATTACTTATTTTCGGGCGTCTAATGGTCAATCCCACCAGACAAAAAAATCGAGTTTTAGACAAAACTTGTTATATTACCTAGGTAACACATGCTAAATTTGTTATTTTAATCTAAGTTTTGTCAAAAACTCGATATTTTTTGTCTGGTGGGATTGGCCTTAAATGGTTTGCTCCCCTTAAGTAGGTGAGCTTGACGGTAATGTGAACGTTCCAAATCCAAATTCAATTGAACTGTCAAAATTAGACTGAAACAAAATTATTGGGTTTCTTTCCAAAGCGCTCTTCGCAAAAACGATATTTTTCCCAATTTTGATGAGCATGAAAGATTCGAAGATAAAAAAATCTATTTGTGCAGGAATATCTTTAAAAAGTGAGAGGAGAGAGAGAGATCGCATTAAATTAAAATAAAATAAAATACGAATTGCAGAACAGGTGAGGTGGTGCGACAATAGAAAAATTATATGTGGATTAAATCTATACATAAATGAAAGTTTATTTGTTTGTTTATTTACTTGTCTCTTTGACCTTGGGCCGATTTTATTCAAACTTTGTACACTTACTCAGTAGGACTTGGGGAAGGTTTTTGTGCAGGAATATATTTAAAAATGTGAAAGGATTTCCAGATTCAAATAACGTTAAAATTGCGTTGCGACTTTTTGATATCTTTTAACTCGTAAACTTACATTTTGATTTTTTTTGTCTGATCTCTATTATTCTTAGAATCGGAATACTAGAATAACTTTTAGTAAAATTCAGTGATTTTCATGGAAAGAATAAAACAAGTTTGTCAAAGTTCTTGTGAGTCGCGGTATATTAAATTAAAAAACGTATTTTTGCATCCTTTTTTTGATAAACTTATCACACAGAAAAAGTATTTCTTGATTCAAATTGCAGAAATTTAGTTCTAATATACGTTATTTTCGTATATCAGCAAGTTGAAAGTATATTTGAATAAAAGAAGTTGCATATTATTTAAAATAATGAAATAGTATAATGAATTTGAATATACCTATTATCTAAAATTGAAAATACCATGTACTTAGGTTAAAAGTATCACAAATATACAGATTAAAGATATTGTATATTTCTTTTTAAAAGCTACGTATACTTCAGATTAAAATGCTTTTATTTAATTCCAATAGAGCCATTCTTATGATGAAGTATGTGATATATTTAAAAGCGTAATAATTATATTTAGTTTAAGTATTATGAATTTTTAAAACCAAGTATATAATTAACTGTTATCGAGAACAATGATATATTTAAATTTAAAGTATTGGGTTATTGAAATAAGTACATATTTTATTCACATCAATTTTATTCATTATTAAAATTAAAAATCGAATGTGGCCATCACATAACTTTCCGAATATTAAAAATAACTCCCAATTTACCTCGGATAGAAAAAACTAAATTACTAAATCTTATCAGAGCATCAGCAATAATCGTCAAAAACATTCAGGAAATCGAAATAATAAGCAAAAACCAAAATACAAATTTTTTAAATTTATAAAATTAAAAAATTTTTTTTTACTTTAGAAAAAATTTTATAAAACAAAAGTTATAGGTAATTTTATACCGATAATTTTTTTCATAATAAACTTTTACCTATTTCATTGCGTTTCGGAGTTATGATGGATTATGTTTTATCGCTTCAAGTAAACCCTCTGTTCCCACCTTTCGATTTCATCCATTTTCAATACGCTTTGTGCCACAACAGATAAAAACATAAATTTAAAATTTAGAGTGATTTCGTTACTTCGTTTGGCTACTATCGTGTTCACAGACATACATACACACACACACATACACCCTTACAGACATTTTTCAAAAATAATGGAAATGGTTTAAGGAAACCTCAAAACATAAAAATTTGATAAAAAAATGGGGGGTCAATTTTTTTTTTCAATGTCAGATTACAATACTTTCCTTACTAAGGAGTTCGGAAAGTAAAAATATATAAAAATAATATGTTATAACAATATATTGTTCCATATTTCGAGCGCAGCAGTATTCCGTGGTTCATAATTGTGGGTAAGCCATATGTATATTATAATCTTCATTTTTGAATAATCGACTAAAATTAAAATGTTAAAATAATACATATTACTGAAAACAATAAACTCATACCTTCAGTAGAATTTCTTGTGGTTGATTCAGAAGATTCGCCAGAAGTTTCACGTTTTCGTTTCCACCAGTGAGTCACCTTCACCATCACCGAGTTTGATTAAATTATTTACTTTCGATACCAACCGTCCTTTTGCCATCAATGCTTTTCTCGTTCTTGAGTCTTTTAGCTGGACTGATGGAACATAATTATGTTCCTAAAACTGCAGTTGTAAAGAGATGTCCTATTTTAGCAGCAAGAATAAGAAAATCGTTTTTCCTTCCATTGACTAAAATAATAATAAAATAATTATTAGGTAAGTTAAAAAATCTGATGAGAGATCGGATTTTCTAATCAAAATAAAATTTAAATTTCTAAAGTTACTAATATTAAGTAAAAAGTTAGTGTTCACAATAATATTTAATAAGTTAGGTACTTATTAATTTATTATAAATGTGTAAATGTGTTTACATATTATAAATATCCTCCAATCTTTTTAAGTAATGATTGTAAGCAATAAAATAAAACAAAATAAAAGATGACTTACCTTTACACTGGCGATCAAGAATAATATATGAAGTACCATAATTATTTTTATCATCCAAGTAACCGATTACTTGCAACAACTATAACATTATTTCATTCAAACTTACCTATCAAAACCATATACTTAGAATAAATATTTCACTAAAGAATTCAGTCCAAACATACACATATATTTGAAATAATTATATGATGTTCGGTATATTTAATTGAATTATTTGAATATTCAATTTAAACCTAGCAGTAAAATCGCATACTCAGTATAAGTATTTCATAAACTGATTACTTTTAAGTATACTAATTTTTCAAATTTAAGTTATGCATTAAGTATATTTGACATTAAATTTAAGCATTTCGATATATTTCATTGGAAAGAAATATTTTTAAATCAAAAGTTATTTGTTTAATACGAATAGAAGAATTCAAATATATACGAAAATTAGCTACATGTAATCATTTTTCTGTGTGATTTGCTTCTTAGCTTCTCTACTGTTTATTTGAGATGTTAATTTTCTTAGAAGGAATTTTAGAGCATTAAATTTGAAAATTTCGAAATATACTAATTTCACACAAAATCGTGTATTGAAATTTCATGTTATGAAATATTAGGTAATGGTTGCAAAAATTTGGCAAGGATTATTATTTCAAGAAACCTGAAAATTTGCTTAAATGTTTCTCTATTACTCGATTACAAATTGATAGTAAGATAGTAAGCATACTTATTACCAAAATTTTGATAAAACTCAGCTAAAAATATTGAAAATTGAAAATTAGCTCAAATACCTTTGAGGCTTATGGAATGGTAAAATTTCTCCAATTTGACCAAAAACTGATCAAGATATAATTGTTTTAAGATTAATCTAAGTATATTTCATTTAATCAACTTTTAAAAATAACTGTTCCTTAAAATAATTTAATTGCGTTAAAAAATAACTCCTAATTGATGAGAACTAAGCATGTTGATGGAATCGTTAGTTGTTAAGTCAACTGAACGATGGAGAATGCATGTATGAACTTTGCATTATTCAACAAAAATAAATAAAAAATAAAAGTATAAGTACTCAATAAAATAAATAACAAAATAAACTACAGAAAGCTTAGAATTCAGCAACACAATTTGTTAAGAACATCAAGTATACAGATAATAATTATTAAATCAGTTATCACAAGAGCGGCGACACGGGGGACAAGGAGATAATGGGGTAACTACTTTACCATGACCCCAAATTTTGTTCAAATTTAAAAAAATATACATAAATTGTTATTAAAATAATATCTATCTAACATCCCAGCTTCATTTGCTCCCTCCATGAATTTTGCCTGGATCCGCTCTTATTGGTTTGAGAGAAGAACATTATCGGTTTAGAGAGCATAACCTTTACTACTCAATCGAGTGTTGGCTTTATAGTTTACTACTACAATTATTACATTGTTTGACAATTGGACACAATTCAATAATCGTCTGTTATTTCTAGTTAAATAATTTATGTGGTATGTATAATCATAGATGGTTTGATAGAAAATACATACTATTATTATTATTATTATTAATAAATCTTTTCCTTATCATCATCGCATATTTTTTATTGAAAAGAAGCAAATTAAAAACAAGTGAGTATATCTCTGTGTTTCCAAAATAATTAAACAGTTAGATTTTAAATAATCTTTTATGAAAAATTTTATTGTCTCTAACTCGGACGAACTTGTTTTCCCTTTTTGAGTGACCAACCATTTTTCAACAAGACTGCGCCTGCTCATAATGCAAAAAATACACAAAAGTAGTGCCAAATTAAATTTCCTGATTTCATCAGTTCCATTGAATGGACTAAATACAGGGCCGTCTTAAGATATTTGGCACTCGTGGGCTACTAACTGATTTAAATTGATTTATGCATCAAACTAATTTGAGTGAAAGCAAAATTGCCTCCCCAAAAGGCTGTCGCTCCGGAGCTATAGTCCATTTAGCTCTGGGATTAGGGTGACCTTGCCCCCATACTCACCAGATCGCAATCCAATGGATTATGCCATATGGTCTATTTTAGAAGCCAGGGTCTGTGCAAAACCCTACAAACGTTTGGAATCACTAAAGTAATCTTTGCGTTAGGAATGGAAAAAATATCTCTAGAGGAGGGTGTTACGAAAACCAGTCGAAAATTTCATTCGGCTTTTGAAGGTCTGCATTCACACAGAAGGGAGCCACTTGGAAAATCTATAATTTATGTTGCACATCGTCGTCGTTTATCGTTATCCATTTTAAAATTTTTGTTTTGTTTCGTTTAAATTGAAATTATTTTAAAAGTTTGTTCGAGCAGATGTTGTGGGTTGAGGTATAAATTTTAAATTTAAATCCAACTTTTTTTCATTCAATGTTATTAAAATATGGCATTAAAAGTGTAATTGAATTAATAATCAAAATGATATATTTTCTTATCAATCGAGACGCCTACTATGCGTAGGCAGGGGCGTCGGCGCCGTACGTTAATCAGCTGGCCGTGCCCGGACTCAACAGGTCGGCATGGTGAGTGTCGGTCGGATTTTAAAAAATACAAATGCCACTTCGCAGAGGACGTGGCAAGGCTTTGCCCCAGCCTGACCCGCTGACGGCTTGTCTCGACGCTAATGGCACATATATCTGCACAGCATTTAATCCGAGATGCTACATCATTCAAAAGGTAGGCCACCAACTAACATATGTTTATATTGTAACACTGTAATCAAGCCACATTAATGTATCGTTTTTCAATAATTCCCTTGCATAAAATATCAATCTATTTTGTTTCTCTAACATGTTATTGATATCATATCGAAATGTGTCAAGTTTGTGTTTCGCGCATATTATATTATTTAATCAATTTTCTTCCTCTTGTGTACATCGAGATAGTTGGATCGATAAATGATGTTTTAGCATTATTGCTAAATTAACGGCGCAGCACGTGGAGCAGATTTCATTTTATTTTATTATGTATACTGCTTGTCATTATTTAATACAAGTACGATATATATCTTTCGTTTAAGTCAATATTTTTTATTGTTGAATGGTTAATGTTCATAAGTTTATTATAAAGAAAACCGACAACCATTACGATTATCTTTATTACAAATTATATGCAGTGAGATTTTGTGGACACCGTGAAAAATTTTAGGAATATGTACATATTTTTTAGCTTTTTGTATATTATTTTATTACATTGTTTTATTAAATTGAAAAATGCGGAATTTTCACAGAAAAACGGTTAATTTTCAATTTCCATGGACCCATCAAAAATTAGTACTCTCCTGCCGGTTCTGCCAAAAGAAGAACTTCTTGAGGTGTGCATCAGCTAAATTATAATATGAATACCTAATGTCTAAAAAATGATTTCATTATTGTTTAAAATTTTAAGAATTTTATTTGCAAAATGTGTTCACTATTAAAAAAACACTTTCTTGTTATAAAGTTAACGCCATCAAGTAATTACGAAGGGTTCAAATTTCTAAAATTTGTTAGGTTGGCTCTTCGGTGTATAACAATACACTCAAAAGAATTAGTTCTAAATGTTTACAGAAAGTCTGACTAATTGATAAGAAGTCCAAAGTCAAAAAAGTACATTTCAGGTTTCACTCACTAATATACTTTTTATTGAATAGAAATTTAAAATTATTTTTTTTAATTTGCAGCATTTGCAAAAACTTACTGGAAACAATGGGTTAAAAGAAAGCAAAAATTATAAATCTTTTTTTTATTGTAATAATGTTCAATAGGCAAATCGCCTATGAAAAATTGGTCCATCGCCTCTCTTTTTCAACCAACACATTCGAATTAAACAATGTATCTTAATCCATATTATGCTAGATTTCAATTTTTTGCGGTAATTGACTGATTAAAATCGAATGAAATCTTGTAAGGAATTCAAACTTTAAAATTGATCGATGATTTTTGTTTTGTTTAATTTTTAGGTCATTTGCATCTCCCACGTTTCCCATTTCCCTTGTGAGCAAGGTTGGATCAAGCTTCACTAGGGCCCGGGACAAACAAGTTTAAAGACGCCCGGACGCCCTATTAATAAAACATATTCCTACTTATTTAAAAAAAAGGCCGAAACTACTAATAGGCATTTTTTATACAGTGCAAATTTTATTTTATCGGCGCGAGATAAACAATATTAATTCACGAGCAACGACTTTTAACACTTTTAAATGTTAAATTAAGTGTTTTCTTCAAAGCAAAACTTTGAAGTTAGCTTTGAAACTGAAAGGTTTTATAGTGTTTTCACATTTTTATACTTAGAGAATTGTGCTTTATTGAAATCTGCAAATGAAATTAAAGGTTAAAAAAAACAAAGCACGATGAAAAGTGTAAATGGCAGAAAAAGGTGACATTTCCCAAGAAGTGCATCTAGAATGCGTGCATTAAAAGAAGAAATCGATACAATTTTTGAATCAAGAATAATCATCTTGTTTTAGAATGAGTATATGCGTATGTATTATTAAATGAAGGACCTCACATTCGTACTTAAATTTAAAATGTGAATTTTTTTAAATATACTCCAAAATATATAATAATAATATATTTTTTTGACAATTTCAACTTTTGGTATAACCACAACAGTGCCAGTTGAACATTGACATCATCTGTGAATTTAAGAATGGTTCTATATTTATATAAATGTGGCTAATAAATTGACAAAACTATCAAGCAGTCTGCAACATTGCATCCAAGTTTACCAAAATATTTGAATCGATTGTTGCAGAATGCAGATGCTATTGCCGATTATACTAAAATCTCCGTAATTATCAACCAACATGACTTTGTCTCTGGATGCTCCACATGCACTAAAATCTCTGCTCCTTTACTAGTTTTGTTTTTTTTTTGAAATTGGGATTGGTAAGAAGGTAAATTGTATATTTGCCAATCTGTCAAAGAATTTTGATCAGATTTCTGTTAATCTGCTGTTGATGAAACTTAAGAAATTGTATTTAATTTCTCATCTTTTCATCAACTAATTGAAGTCCTATCTTACTGGAAAGGAACAGATTGTGATTGTAAATGATCATGATTTGTAATAAGATTTTGCGAATTTTTATTATTTACCGATGATTTCAAATTATTGTGTTTGATTTGCTCCGGTCAGAATTTCTTCAGAGTAATCTAGTAAAACTGCAGGTTTGGTGTGAGTTTAGTGGTCTTTGATTGAATGTCAAAATATGCAAGACTATAAAATTTACAAGAATGATGTATCGTGTAGGTACTTCTTCTACTCGATCAATGATATGATTCTTGATAATAATGTTAATGAGCACGACGATCTCGCTGTTATTTTCGACCCTATTCGAACAACATGAGCAAGAACCAAGAACTAATAAGATACTAGGATTCAACACTAGTGATAGTGTTTATGAACGGGTTCATTGTATGTAATGAACGGTGTTCATAGATATTATGAAGTGAATCATAAATACCATGAATCAATCTTACTAAGCAATCAATGCATATAATTACATTAATCTTGCATTTAAATTTACTTTTATGCAATTCGGAGCTTTATAGAATAGATATTATGAAATGAATCATAGACATCAGGAATAAATCTTGCTGATCGGTCAATGAATTGCAGTTCATAATATTTTTTATGAACGGCATTTTTATTATTATGAAAATGAGTTAATTTTTATTGCAAAAATTTAATGAACTTTGTCAATGAACCTAGTTTCGTTGATATTATGACCAACATTTTTTTGAGTGCATGATATTATTTGCATGTTGGCAGACTAAAAGGGATTCAACGTAGATTTGCAAAAAAAATTACATTTTAGAAATCGCAACCAGCACTCTTCTGAAGCATATGGAATTCTCTTAAAGTATTTTGGGTTGATGACACTATCTGCGAAGAGATCGGTTTCTGATTTAACGTTTGTATTCAGATTGCTTAATATTTCCATTCCAGAATTGATGCAGTTATATTTGTTTCATGTACCTGTAAGGCTTCTCTGGAAAACTTCAAATTTTCTTAAGCATTTTCATAAGAATCACAATTTTCGCACATCATAATGTGCCAACATTCAGCCATATCTATGCATGCAATCTTGCAAAGCAGTCTATTTACTATTACTATAATATATGTACATAATATATTATATGTATAGTCTATTTTTCATGGGAGTTCAAATCATTTCAGCAGGTAGTTTGCAGCATATTTAACGGATATTATAATTCTGTTAATGGTTGATAAATGAAACGTCAAGGTCAAAAACGAAAAAACCTTTGGTATAATACATTATTAAATGATGTAAACAACGATGAGTATAATCGTTATAATAACACAAGGACATCTATATAGAATATGTTCATCCGGTGTTATAGCAATAATAATTTTAGTATGTTTGTAATCATCAAAGGGGGCATTCAAGTATTATGTAAGCAAAGTTTCAGTGATTTTAGACCCCCACTCTTCATATAAGAGAAAATCAGAAAATTGTGAAACCCTTCTCCCAAATCATAAGATGTAAGAATTTTTATTTAAGCTAAAAGAATAAAATAATTGATAGACATTGTCATAACAAATACCCAACAATGGACGTATGTATATTTACCTGAATCAAGCCGTTTAATGTCATGCTTTGGTGGAAGCAATTCAGTTACTATTAAATAAATGTTTAGAAGGACAGATCCCGAGGGAATGGTGCAACGCGGAGGTAATACTGATTTTTAAAAAAGGAGATACGCAGCGCCGGTTTAACCATAAAGCGGAACAAGCGGCCGCTTGGGGGCCCGTCTTCCAAGCTCAAAAATGAAAAAAATCGAAGCAAAAAAAAAAAATTGAAGTTGAAATAAAATTGAAGTTGAAATAAAATTAAAATTAAAAACCTAGATCTCTTAATAAATAATGTAAAACACTTTAATTAATTTAAAAATCCCTTAGAAAATCGTACCCCACCATTACAATACACGTTAGAGGGCTCGAAAAAAAACTCCGCTTGGGACCCCATGACCACTAAAACCGGCTCTGGAGATACGACAGATATGGAAAACTACCGACCTATTAGTTTGCTGTCACAAATATACAAACTCTTTACAAAAATCATAGCAAATCGCTTAGAAAAGAATTTTGACTTCTATCCGTGGAACAAGCGCCGGGATTTAAGAAAAATTTTAGCACTACGGACTATATTCAAGCGGTGCGCTCAATTATGGAAAAATCAAACGAATACAACATACCTTCCACCTAGTGTTTGTAGATTTTCACAAAGCATTTGACTACATTGAAACATAGGCTCTACTAAGATCCATGGACCGAGCCAGAATAGACTACAGATACTCGAATATTATAAAAAAATATCTATAAGAAAGCATTTTTAACGATCAAACTGGAGGAAAACAGAAAAACTGAGAAGATATTTTTGGAAAAGGGGAGTCCGACAAGGAGACACGATATCTCCAAACTATTCACTTTGGCTCTGGAAAATGTTTTTAAAAAGCTACCATGGGAGATAAAAGGTATAAAAATTGATGGCTCATATTTAAGCCATCTAAGATTTGCTGACGATGTTATTTTGATGTCTGTAGATCTAGAAGAGCTTAAAGAAATGCTTCGCCAAAATTAATCAAACGTCCAAAGAGGTAGGTTTAAAAATTAACAAAGACAAAACCAAGATCATGAGCCCAGATGACGTAAATATGATTATTGAGAACCACACAATTCAGAATGTTCCAGAATACATCTATCTTGAGGCACCTAATAAAACTTGGCAAAAACAACAAAACTGCGGAAATAACGCGAAGAATTGGGCTAACTTGGGCAGCTTTTGGAAAGTTAGGGCACATTTAGAAAATCCAAACATACCAATTAATTTAAAACGTAAGATGTATGACATATGTGCCCTACCCGTAGCCACGTATGCTTTGCTATAACCAAAGAGACTGCAAACCGCCTCAGAGTAAGCCAGAGAGCAATGGAGAAAGCAATGCTTAGTATTTCTTTGAAAGATACAATCAAAAATGATATGATTAGAGCAAATGACTGGGTGGCAGACGGGATACGATGAGTGGCGGAGTTGAAATGGAGCTGGGCAGGATATGTGGCACGACAAGAAAGAGATCGCTGGACACTTAGGATTACGCAATGGCGACCAAGAGAGACCAGAAGAAGTGTGGGAAGACCGCCAATAAAGGAGACAGCGGATATGGGATGGCAACAGCTGGCGCAGGATAGAGAAAAGTGGAAGAAAAAAAGGAGGGGCCTACGTTCAGGAGTAGACAGAGAACGGCTGAAGAAAGAGAATATTGTATACCGATTTATATCGAAATCTAATCAGTACTAGAGCTCTAATACGAAATTTTGTTAAAAAATTCCTACTACTTTTTAAGGTAGAGCGCACACAAAATTTGACCACATACACACATACATAGGTACAGTTTATAGTTTGCTACACGGTGATATCATGTATTTAAAATTTAGGTTTCTCGTTAGGCAAACCTGGAATAGTTTATAAACTAATCTGAAAAGTTATGCACTTAAATTTAAGTAATAAATAAACAAATAAATTTAACTTCAAATTAATTTAAAAAAATTTTTTTTAATTAATTTGGCTTTTGATTAAATCTTATGAGGTTCGCCTGATGAGAAAATTCGAAACACATGGTATCTAAATGTACCAACCTATAAATCAATTAGTTACAAAGTTTTGTTCTAATAATAATATATGGTAAATATTTATAATTGTATTTTTTGTAATTGTATTTGTTGACTGTATTTGTAAATTTTGGCATTTTTAAAAAACATTATAAGGCGTCACGTTTCTTAGACTATAAGAAATAATAGGTAACAACTTTTAATTTTTTTGATAATAAATGTCACGTTTCCCAAATACAGTGAAGTATTATTGAAAAGAGCCGTTTTCCATTACAAATTGGAAAATGTGGTTCCAAAAAGCACGAATTTACAACCGCTGCTAGAACCAACAAAAATCCCAAAGCTCACCAACCAGTGAAAGCGAAACAATATAAATTATAAAATTATCGATATTAATATAAAATATTATAATAATATACTTAATACAAAATAATACTTTCAACACAGATATTGAAAGTAAATTGCTGTGTTTTAATATTTTTTTAATTGAAGAAACTGATGTTTGTTTACATTACTTATCAAACGTATATCAACAGAAAAATAAATATTTGAATATTTAAATAGCTTAATCACATTGCTTTATTATTTAAATATAATGTGGGAAACGTCAATTCAAATAAAAATTATCGATTTTCAAAAAAATGTATAATAGAAGTTACAATTTTGTTTGGTTACGAAACAAGGCTGTTCGATAATGACTTACTTTCTGCACCGATCAATATAAATCACGAAAATAAACAAAATAAATATCTACCTACTTAATAGTATTTCGGAATAATAATATACTTTTTTTTTTATTTTTAGTTGAATTCCTTGACAAATGATGGTAGTTTTCCAGAAGGAGAAAATGGTAAGTTTTAGTGCATTAAACATAATATGGGCATTTGGGAATTGCTACGGTGGATGAAAAATTTTTTTTTTAAACTGAGATTTTAAGTTTTTCTTTTATGAGACTGTCATTGCCGTAGTATTTAGTTAGTACGACTAACTGCTAACTCTACGGTACCGGGTTTGGATATGGGAAAAATTAACTTGGTCTCCCTGGGTTGATAAATTTCCATCATTAACAATAAACCAAGGTCACGGATACATCTGATGTCATATCAAGCTCTTTCAGAATTCAAAAAATTCAAATGCAAAACTTCGGATTATATAATAATAAATGGAAATTTGAATTACTTCTGTAGTACCAACCTACGCTGAATAAGTTACTGTTAGTGAAAGGTGAATAGAAAATCACTATGGTGAAAATACATTTTTGTAGAAAAAACACAATTTTTAGAACACAAAAATTAGGTCTGAAACCTAATGTTTTCCTTCAAAAGAAGAACAATTTTAAGTAAGCATGTTAATTGGTTCGTTAATTTATCTACTTTATATTGCAATATTTATTAATAATAATAATAATAATTGCAAGAGAGGTGTCGAAAGATTTGGAGAATAGGTACACTTTTTTCTTTCAAATTTTTTAAATTTAATAACTACTTTCGCCTAGAATCTTATTTTTCAGACTGTTACAGCTTACAGGTTGGTAGTTAGTGTGCCAATATTTACTAATAGTGAAAACAACAACTTTATTTTGACCACTTTATTCTCAATCCCCAAGACTACGAAAAAATAAAAGGAATTTGCTTTCGTGCAATTCCCGTTCCTCGATCTCTACTAGTAAAATCTAATTAAGGTTAGGGTATAATTAAGTAGGCATTGAATAAATGATGAAGTTCTATATTAAGTGTTTCTGTAATAGCTTGCAGCATCCTATATTAAGGAAATTTTTACTTCTAACACTTTTTCATACAGCGCCACCGTAGAGTTTCTTCGAAAACAATAAGGTTTTTAAAACTAGAACAATTTCAATATTTTCGTTCATTTTTCATAATTGATAATTTTAGTCAAAAACTGACTACTTATGTACCTATTTATTGCTAAGCGGTTAAAAAGACTTTACGGCACTCTGTCTACACTGAGTGCCAGGTACGATCAGAATTCGTAATCTAGATTTTAAGCCAAATTGTATGGCACATAATTAATATTACAGATTAGATAATTTTGGCACACAAAAAAACAACTAAATTATAAATTTTAGATTATTTTGATTTCCAGTATGTGTGCTTTAAAGTAGCTTATTAGAATAGCGCCATCTATCCGTGTGGTAGTTAAATAAATTTTACATTTCATTTTCTCCCAATTTTCTCCAAATTTGAATGACTTCAAGTACATGTAATTGAAATACAAACACATTTTGTATTTCAAATACAAATTGCAAATGTATTTTTATTATGTACTTTAAATACAAAATACATTTTAAAATACAAAAATATATTTTATTGCTAAGAGTTGGGCCAATGAAAATGTTTATTAAGAGTTCTATCAAATACTATAGATATGATACTATCATATCTATAGTATTTGGTTCTATTCACATTCTGTCTGTGCAAAATATCCTTTAAATTAAAAAGCATAATATTTATTAATAAAAGTTTAAATACCTTGGAAATTTATAAAAATCATATCTACAGGGTATCCCCGGACACATTTTACATAACTTAGGTGGTGATAGAAAACAATTTTCTAAGAAAAATATTTAACAAAAATTTTTTTAATTCAAATTCTCGACAATTATGCCCCTTTAAAGCAATTTTTTAAACTTTAACCTTCACGTGGCCATAGCCCCGAAAATATTGACTTTTCAGTAAAAACGGTTTAGTACGTTTTTAAATAGTATGAAATAATCTACAAACTAGATTCAAATCTATTATTATCTAAAATTAACGACTTTCGAGAGAATTAAGTAAAAAAAATGTCGAAACTTTCGAGCTTTTTTATTTTTGTTTTATTTCCAAACCCTGTATCTTTTAAACCTTTTTTTGAAAGAAAAATCAATTATTTAAAAATTAGATTGGTACCCATTGTTTATTAATTTTTAAATTTAAAAAATTGTAATTTTAAAAATTAACTAGTTTTTTATTATTTTTGTTTTTTAAATACCTATATTAAATTGTTGATTTAAGAATAGCTTTTATTTAATATTTTAATATAAACAATACTATGAAAAAATGTATTTTGTTTTTTAAATACTGTATTAACTTGTATTTGAAATACTATATCTTGTATTTTGTATTTTAAATACATTTTTACATGTATTTTGCCCACCCCTGTCTATACCAGTGATTTTCTATAAGGGGCCATCCATAAATTACGTCACACGTTGGGGGGTAGGGGGGTCATCTCAGATTTGTGACAAAAATGTGACAGGGGGTCCGGGGGGGTTTCAAACGTTGTGATGTCACAAACTCAAATGTTTAAAAATATATTTTTTTGATCCATGGATCGGTTGTAGCAACATAAGTAGCGCTTGCGTGCGTTTTTTCATGCGAAAACAAAATTAAATATAAATTGTTATTTAAGACCTGCAAAATTGATTTAATTTAAGTTAGTTGTTAAACAAAATTTCTACGAATTATTAAATTTTATAGGATAGAAGTGTAACTAAATGTGGCATACGGGGGAAGGAGGGGTCTAAAAATCTTAAAAATCGTGTGACGTAATTTATGGACGACCCCTAATGTATAGATAGAGAATATATAAAATCACTAATACCGCAGGTCACTTGCAGATTGCACCGATTTAATTACTTAAGCTCTTAAGTTCTAAAAAAACTAAAGCCATTTTAGATTTTTATAAATGCATTTTTTTTGCAATTATAAAAGTTTATACGTATATCACCCGTATGGGGTACCGGTAGGGTAGCCGCTCGTCCCGGTACACCGGGAGATGTCCGCTTTGTGGAACTCCTGTCCCGGTTGATCTACAAAATGTCCCGGTATTGAAGTATTTCAAAATTTGTTTTTCATTCTTACAATTGTTTTAAAAGAAATTAGCAGACAGACCAATTAAAGTTTTACCCTGTATTTAGGATTTTAAAAAACCAACCGTTTTCACAGAAATTCTGAAAATAATGAATAAGTTGTAGATAAAAAAAATAAATTTGCAAAATTTATTTTAATACATTTTCAAAATGGCCTCCCTCATAAATTATTATCATAAATCGACAAAGTAATTAAAGATATACTAATGCGCTTTATAACATGTCGCTCAAACGTTAAACGCTACAAATAGAGATTTTTACCAATTTTGTAAATTTATTTTTTTTACCTACACCTTGTTCATTATTTTCAGAATTTCAGTGAAAACGGTTGGTTTCCCAAAAAAATTTATTTGACCAAAGTTATAGCCCGTTAAATTCCCTATCCGGTTTAGATTATTAGTTTTTTTCTAAGACGTTTCCTTTAAGAGATACAGGGTTCGCAAGAAAAGTAAAAAAATAAAACCTAAATTTCTTTAACATTTTTTCACTTAATTTAATTTATAACTCGAAATCCGTTGATTTTAAACGATAAGAGATTATAACCTAATATGTATGTAGATAAGCGAATGATATTTAAAAAGCTTCTAAAGCATTAAATCTTAAAAATCAATAATATCGGAGGTATGGTCGTTTGAAAAATCAGAAATTCAAAAAATTGCTTTAAAGGAAGATACCCTCAAGGGTTTGGATTTGGACAAAAATTTTATTTTAAATTTTGTCTTAAAAAAGTGTCCTTTATCACCACCTCAAAGGTTCTCCACGGTCACGGGGACACCCTGTATGTTGTCTTTTTATCCAGGGACATAAGGGTTAATATCATTTTGTTATTTAAGATTTTTTTCATTGTAGTTCTAATTAGGGGAAGGGGGGGTAATGATGGTAGTTAACCCCATGTTGCTTATATTGTAATGAATTTTTTGGAGTTTTCAGATATAGGGGCTATCCATAAATTATGTCACGTTAGGGGGTAGGGGGTCATCTCAGATTTGTGACAAAAATGTGACATGGGGTCCGGGGAGTTTCAAATGTTGTGGTGTCACAAAGTCAAATTTTTAAAAATATATATTTTTGATCCATGGATCGGTTGTAGCAATATAAGTAACCCTTACGTGCGATTTTCAAACGGCCGAAAAAAAAAGAATATTAATAAAACGAAATTATTATTTAAGACCTGCAAAAATGATATAAGTACTTAATTTAAGTTAGTTGTTAAAAAAAATTTCTACAAATTATCAAATTTTATAGGATAGAAGTGTGACGTTACTAGGCGGGGAAGGGTTTTATAAAAATGTGACTAAATTTGACATAGGGGGGGGGGGGTCAAAAAACCTTAAAAATCATGTGACAATTTATGGACCACCCCTGATGTGTAAATTTTAATTCAATTTTTAAATACATAAAACAAATCTCTAGCGCAACATAAAAAAAACACGATAAAATTTGCAATTTGTGTAGTGCTCACTGCTCAATGTCGAAAACGCTAGAGGACTAAATTGCTGTCCCCTTGCAACATTTCTTCTCTTTTTCGTATGTTTTTTGATAATCAGGCACTTTGACTTATCAGACGATGCACTTAAGCACCAGAGCATAGCATAGCCATATCACTTCTTCAATATCATCTCCTAATAAATTCATTGTTAATCTTAAAGAGTCCAACTTCGTTCCTCTCTGGTTACGTCACTGTTTAACTGTGACTGATGGTCAAGTAAGAAGTAGTAGCAGCAGAACAGTTACGGCCGGCATCAGCTGCAAGTACAATAACTAATGGTATACATACATTAAATTATCGTACATCGTACATCGATGCCTTATCGTACACGCATTATCGCACATTGTACTCATTAAGAATTTATCGTGCAAAAGCGATAATTATTATACATTTGACAACACCGAATATTGCAGCGCTTTAAACGCTAGGGCGGTCTTAAGTAAAACCATTAAACTAATATCGTTACTAAATACTTATATAATTTTCAATATTTTGATTATTTTTCAGAAATAGCCGCCATTGCTTAAACGAAATTGTTACCAACCGCTTGGTATTTACGTGAACGCCACTGTTATGATTTAAACAAAATTTAAAATTTGGGGGTTGGTACAAATACATGGATTATGAATTATGTTGGTAAATATCGAGAATCTTTATTTATTGAAACACCTACCTACTTGTGTGAGTATGCAAGTAAGCAATTAGTGAAAGAAAAAATATTACTGCAAGTCTGGCCTTAAAAAATTTAAACGAATAAAATATCGTTTTATAATATAATTCAAAATATGGAACCAAGTCCTAAAGGTATGTAGAATATTCTAGTATTATTAAAAATTTTTACTTAATTTAATGTTTAACTTTTCGTTCGGAATCATTTGCTTCCCGAGAATGCACAGTAAAAACGTTTTTCTTTGAATCAAAGAAACCAATTTACTTATTTTTTATTATTTTATTATTTATTTATAAACATAATGTATTATTAAACCAAAATAATTTTTTTTAAATAACTGAATTATGCCCGTATTCACCAACTACAAATAGCACTATTTGTCGAATAAAATGACTTACTTTGCATTGAATTAATTAAATATTTTAGTTGTGTGTAAATTAAACAAAATTTGTGTTTGCTTTAAAAAAATTATTAAAAATAAGTTTATTTTTAAATCAAAAAAAGACGTTTTTCTTGTGTGCTCTGCCTATTTCACTCTGGAAATACTCGGCACGCCACTGGCATTCAATCGTTAAGCTGTAACCGTCTCTATATTATTGTATACCGATAATTTTAGTTACACCAAGTTTAAATTACATATTAATTGCTATATTAAATTTCGATCAATAATCAATAATTACTAACAAAAGGTCAAATTTTAGTTTAAGAAACAAAATTTCTTACGTCTGGTTATTAATAAGTATTGTGTATTAGCAGGTAGAATCAGGGTCAGAATGTTCTTTATTGTAGTTTCTTAGACAATTTTTATCTAAATCTAATTTTATCTAATAAACTATTTTTTGCGAAAATTCGTTGAAAAACCCATATTAACTTGAATTTTAAAAAAAAAATTTTGAGTGCAAAACAATAAGTAACAAAAACAAGCAAAGTGATAAATGTCAATTTTCGTAGAATACATTATTATTTAATAACAATAAATTTTATCAAAGCTTCGGTTAACGACTTGTTTTGCAAATATCATGTGCGTTTGATAATAACTTACTTTCTACCCTAATCAGATAAACTACTAATTTTTAACAATACAATATGTGAGCAAAAAAAGTAATGATCTTACGAAATTGGGAATTTGGTTTTATTATTTCGAAAGAGTAAATTTAAGTCACAGAGTAGGTATATATTCAGCTAGAATTACAATAGGTAAAATTTTGCCTCATAAATAACTAACTTCATTGTGTAAAATATGCTATTTCTACTTAAGTAACAGCTTATTTTGGCGACAAAACGGTTGTAGGGGAGGTAGTTTACGTTCAAATATTTACCTAACCGAAGCAACCGCTGTCAGGCAGTGGTTACATATAGAGGTTGTAGTGAAGTGCCCGCCACATTTAAAATTTGAATATTTCTTGAGTACTTTAACTACGATAAAAACATTATTGAGCACATTTCTTTGTATTTATGTTATACTTATTACATTTATCTAGATTGTGAGTTCAAAAATTGTAGGTACAATAATAGCTTTTCAAATAAATTATCTAACTCTTCAAAAATATATTAAATTCCTAAAGATAATCACTTGGTAGTAATCACAAATAGCATAAAAGGTTGCACATTACCATCCGACAAGGAACTGTAAAATTATTTATTAATAATTATCACTATTTTTTTTAAATTAAAAATTCTAAGGTAAAGGTAAAATGCAAAATTAATAATTAAATATCGGCAAAGATAAAAATGAAATTAAACAAATCCAGGAAAGCTACCTGCTTCGGTTAAATTATTTTAAAACATTTTTTAATTTAGGTAGGTACACATCGTATTAAATTCCAATTCTCATTAAAATCTTAATTAGAATGAAGTTTTTGTGAATTCTGATACATAATTTACATTTCATACTCACAAAAAAGTAAATTATTTTACTTGTTTCATTTTTAAAAAAGTATGGTTAGTTTCCAATTTTCGCGGTCATTTAAAATTAGTAGTGGGAGAAGTACCGCAAACAACCAACCGGTCCCTCGCGAAAATACACCTTAAGTCTCTTTTTATTATCTTTGTAATATTGTTAAGCCTAGGTAATATTATTTGTACACCAGCATAATGTACTTTTAAACCGAATTAAGTAACACACACTTAACTCGTTTTACACCGTAAATTTTTTTCGCCCTTATCTCAGTTTGACAAATATTGTCTTAAGCACTTTTTGCCAATAAACCACAAATAATTTATTAGTAAGTTAGATTTCAGGGTCATAGGTTGGATAACTGAAGTCAAGATTTATTTTTTAATTTTCGACCCTCTCTTCCCAATGTAAAAAGTTATTAAGTTTAAATTTTCACCACAAAATAAACTTTTAATTTTTTTTATTATTTTTTTTTATTTATAATTATAATTAAACTAATTTTTACTTGGGGCACTCTGATTGGATCCTGGATTAACCCTTACATTAGTTTCATATACCTTGCTTTAAGTGCAATATTAAGGGTGTCCCCGGATACACTTAGTATAAGGTGCTGATAGACGGCACTTTATAAGAAAAATATTTAACAAAAATTTTTTAAATTCAAACCCTCGAGAGTTAGGCCTATTTAAACCATTTTTTTTAAATTTCCACCTTTACATGGCCATAGTCTCGAAAATATTGATTTTTCAGTTAAAATTGGTTAATGTTGTTTTAAAGAGTGTGAAATAATCTACAAACTAGATTCAAACATTTTATTGTCTAAAATCAACGGCTTTCGAGTTATGAATAAAGTAAAAAAATGTTCAAAAATGCCGCCCCACTCCGAATAGAAAATTTAACGAACTCTATCTTTTGTCTTGTAAAATTTTTTGGCAAACCAATCCATTTCACAGAAAATCAGATAATAATAAACAAAGAAGCTGCAAACCAACAAATTAAATTTTAACTAAAAACTAAAATTTTAATATTTTTTATTCTATTTTAATAATGATTCCAAATTTATCATTGTCTTTATTGTCTTTTCAGAATTTAAATTTAACCTAAAGTTGTTATTTAATTATTAAATAAATTCTCACTGTTGGGTACGGCACGCTTGTGCTGAGGGCCCATTAGATTCTCTGCTGCAGTGTCCTAAATTTTGCGTTACGGGACTGTGCAAATCATATGCAAGCATGTTTTTTTTATTTAAATTTGTTGTTATGTCATAATATTTTTCAAAACTTTAAAATTAAAACCGTTTCCCGGTATGAATTAGCTTTAAAAAAAATTCCATTACAAATATAGCTCGTAATATTTTTATTTTCAAAATTTAAGTCTTATTTAAATTTAAATGAAATGTCAGTGTATTTGTTGCTTAAGTTGTGGCAGCAACCAATAATATCATTTTCTCACTCTTTCCCCATTGAAACCAGTTTACTGTGGCATGTGCCCAGCGACGGCCATTTTGCAAGTATCCGCGAGTAATAGATTTAATTTGTGCCCAGTAAAAACTAGTGGTAAGCGATTTTTTTGTGACTTTTTGCTAGGAATTAGCAAATTATTTTTGTGAGTCGGCGTAAACTAGTAAGTAAAATTTTAACTGTAATCGGATCATATTTACACAGCATTCACGCAGTGTTCGGTTCGTGTTCAAGAAAAGTGCCACCCGTTAATGTGTACCAGCACCGATGCCAAATCTGATGCACATGGTTTTAAGACGTTTTTCGCCGAGTTTCGCATTATTTACATATCGGTATTCGGTTGAAAAAAATTTCGAGTCACTTTCGCTTACGTCTTAAATTGTTATTAAATTTTTGCCAAGTTCATCTGTTGCGAATCTTTTATTTAATTTTACGGTGCTTTGTATTTTCGTGTGCATAGTTTGTGCTTCGATTTTGTATTGTGTACGTAACAATTGAGAATTTTACTTTAAATATTGCACAATCACGATATAAATAATTTGTTCAAAGATCTTATTTGTTACTTACGTTTACTTGACAGTTTTATTCGGGACAAAATATCGATAACGCAAGTCGCGGATTCCACTAAATCTATCGCCTTTTACTAATATTGTGACGATTGCGTGTATACATTTCGATCGGAATTTGTAATCAAGCTTTTGAAAATTAAATAAGGGCCGTAATTATGATGTCGAAATGACCTTGGTTCAAATATTACACCCATCACTATTTTAAAATAAGGTTAGGTTTCCTAGTGTCTGAAAAGTCACCATATTTGATAATGTATGGTACGTACGTTTTGTCATTACGTTTTTGAAGCGTGCTAAAGGCATTATTTGTTTAAAATTCTTGTGAGACCTTAAGCGAATATTACAAAATTTGATTTCTTTTTTATAATTTAAACTATTGTATTGTGGGAGAGACATATGTTACAATTATTAAGATTCTATTTTTAAATTGGCTGTCAAATTACTGTTTTAAGATAAAAATTGTATAAATGTGTTCACTCTAGAAACCTTTCTAATTTGTCTGTTATTTTTAAGGATTAGTGTACATGAATGGGGTTGACAGTAACCTGCCTTCAGGGGCGATGTTGTCATCCATCCCTGATTCCGTTGCCTCGGGAGGCTCCATACCTGAATATGTTCCAGGTATTAATGGAGTAGCTGAGGGAGCGGAGGTACTGAACAATCCTCCAGGACCTCCCGAAAATGAAGACTCATCAATAAACACATTAAAGCGTCAGTTGTCTCAACAATTGGAATATTATTTTTCGAGGTAAGTTTTAAATTTTGTTATTATTTCTAACCTGATTGTCTTGTTGTTTATAATCTGTTATGCCTATCATATTTGTGCGAGATTTGGTATATTTATTGATTTATCAATAACGACTAATCGTATAATCTACCATTGTCATTTTTTCATTCCTGTATTTGTTTTAAAAATTCCAAAGGCTATTTCAACAAATACTTTTTTGTATCACTCGACCGGCCTATCAAGCCGACAACTTACAACCAAGGTATTTTAAGAAGACTACAACTTCTGTTTGATTATGTATGAATTTAATTAAAGAAAATAATACATGTTAGTTTGTTGTTGGAACATAAAATAAGTTGCCAAATACAGTAATATAATTATTGTACCCACACTTAAAAGTCTATAAAATATTTATGTGCAGTATTTAAAAAATTATAAGTGTTTGCTTTATTGTTAGGTACCTTTTCAAACTATAATCTAAAGATTGTTTTACGTTATATTTTGATAAGATACATTACGATAAGCTTCGATTTTAACGAATAGGTAACTTCAGATTACTCGTTAAAAATTCGCAAAAGTTTTGCAATATAATATTCAATTACTATTTGTCAATTTAAATTTACATATATCATTTATGTGTTTATTAATTTGTTATCAGGGAAAATTTGACAAACGATGCATATTTGCTCTCCCAAATGGATTCTGACCAATATGTACCTATATGGACTGTGGCTAATTTTAATCAGGTTAAAAAGTTGACCACGGACATTAATTTAATTACCGATGTTCTTCGGGAGTCCCCAAATTTACAGGTTGATTCTGAGGGTGTAAAAGTGCGGCCAAATCATAAAAGATGTATAGTGATTTTAAGAGAAATCCCTGCTCAAACGCCAAAAGAAGATATTGAGGTATTTATTGCTTTTGGTTTTAAATTATAATATATTAATTAACATTGTACAAATTATTTAGAACTTATTCCTGAATGAGAACTGTCCGAAGTTTGTTTCGTGTGAGTTTGCTCACAACAACTCTTGGTTTGTTACATTCGATACAGATGACGATGCTCAACGGGCATATCAATATTTACGAGAGGACGTTAAAGAGTTCCTAAATAAACCAATTATGGCCCGGATTAAAGCCAAACCTATGAATCGATTACCAAATATACCGCAAATAAAGAATGGTTTTAGAGCACCACCACAACCGCCTGCTACCCCTAGTACATACGATGCTAATGGTGCTGCCTCTGCTCCTTATCCTCCTGGGCAGCAACGATTTATATTTGCTAACGGATCAACCACTAATTTTAACAATCATATTCCATTATATGGGGTGAGTACTTTTTTTTATTTTTAAGTCAAAAATATTACTTTTGTGTGGAAATAACATCGAAATATAAATTTTTGCTTAAACTCTGGCATTTTGGCATTGCAAAACTTCAGGTTTGGAGCAAGCGATAGTCAAATTTGTTGTCACACTAACCAAATTAGGTATGTGCAAAATTAAACTGCATAAAAAACGTAATTTTCAATTTTTGATGGAAATATATCAGTTGCAAAAGCGGTTCACAAATGATTGAAACTAGATCCATTTCTCAGTAAATTTTTGCATATAATGACTGTATTAATTATAATTATTAGCTCTTGAAAATACAATAAATATGAATATCCATATAATAAGATTTATTAGTACCCTTTAGCTCGTAATTGATATTTATATTTATTATAATGACTGTAGTGGATAGGGACTGGTACTAGCCGAATCTTCAAATCTTTCTGTTTCACTATTTAATTATTTGCAAATATAAAATACATTAATGCCCGGTTTCACCAACCTTCGTCAAGACATTTGATCAACGTCAAATGGTTCATTGAAAATCTGTTTCATAATTGGTTAACTGCCCTGTCAGAATGATGTTAACGTAATATTAACAAACGCTCCAAGCAACAGCCATGTTTCTGCTAATCTACCAATCCAAAGTTCCCGTGCCCTGTCAGAATCATGTTAATGTTAACAGATTTGACGTTGATCAAATGCCTTGACAACCTTGAAGAAGGTTGGTGAAACCGGGCATAAGGTATTTAATTTTTATAGCACTAATGACTAATGTATTATACTGTAAGTTAAAATGTTTACTGGATGTATATAATTTTACTTATTACTATATGAAACTGCCAATTATCATTTAGAAATTCTAATAATTATCATCATACTTTATAATTTTTGATAAAATCTTCTTTGACAATTTGAGCCCGATATACGTTAGGGATTCTTTTTAATGACTTAAAAGAAGGAACTAACTGCAGGCAAAATGTGTTATTTCCACTGTTTTTCTGTTTTTTTGCAAAATCTATATTTAAATACCTAAATATTATTTTAGCCTGCGTACCAACAACATCAGTATTTTGTGCAATGGCCACCGAGTGCTGCTCCTTTTTATGATATCAATCAAGTTTTTCAAATAAATGGTTTAGCACCCCAACAGTTTAAATCACAGCCTTTTCGCTCTAATACTAGGCCAAGAAAACAAAATCGGACAAGCAACACGGAGAGTAGTAACTCTTCATTAACTAATCAGGGTAATAGTTCTCAACAAGCAAATGCACCTCCTTCAGTTTCTCCACAAGGAAATTCGAGAGTTTCTACAAGTAACGGAACAAGATCTACAGTGGGGAACGATAGAATAAGAAATATTTTGCAAAATGTGATTTCGGAAGTGGAAGACTCACATTTGTCTAATAATATTCAACTACCTTTAGCAGTATCCTCGGACATAGAAGATAACGCTTACAGATCTATGCCTACAACGTCTATACACCAAAATAAGGATATACTGCCCCCACGTCATCGGCGTAAAAGAAAAGAAGATGATAACATAAATGTCAATCATGCAACTCAGCCACGTGATCATACAGGATCAAGGGGACAATTTGAATTTATAGGTGCAGCATTTCCTCCTTTACAACGTAAAGGTAAATATTTCTTTGCTTATTTGCTTTGCTTATTTTATAACACATATTTCTTTTATTTAAGAGACCTTAGTTAAATCTGGTCAAGTAGGAAACTTGGGATTGGATGCAGTACAGCAACAATCTCTACCCTTTTTACCTAATAATTCGTCCGATGCTCAAAGTCAAAATCTTTGGGGTGACAATAGACTGGCAGATGTAGTTAAAGGCACAGTTAAATCAAAACATAATACAAGGGAAGTTAGTAGTGGACCTGATAGTGATTCGCCTAGAACTGGTTCTCCGCAGAATCCTACTCCACTAATTAGTAATAAATCAGATTCAAAAGAACCTTCGAATATTGCATTAAACCAGGTTCCGGTGTTGAAAAATTCAACGCCACTTTCAATAGAGAAGTAAGTGATACCCTAATATTTTCTTTAAATTTAAATATTTGTAAATATTTGTTTTTAATATTTACTAAATTTATTATTTTAATTTTTAGATTAACATCTCAGGTTGCTTCGAAATGCACCATGAGTGATAAGTCAACAAAAACTGATGATGCCTTTGTTAACGGAGAATTGGATTCCAATTGTCCCACAACTACAAATGCTGCTACTATGACAAATTCAATAGTAACTGAAGCGTCAACGAAACCAGTACAGGCTCAGGTGGTGCAAAATACATCTGTACGTGCTCAAACCGTAGCACCTAGTAAACAAGAAAATCTTTGTCAAGATAATTATAAGCAAGCATCAACTCCGCCACTGGTATGTTGTTGAGAGAGTCTCACCCCTGAGAGTTGTTGCATAAATTTATAATTTTTAGGAGTTTGTGAATAATCCACCACGAATGAGTTATGCACAGGTTGCCCAACATCAAAAAGAATTACGAGCACAAAAAGAAAAACAAAATAAAGAAAAACTAGTAGGCGAACAGACTACTCAGAATAACAAGCAGGCTGTCATCGATAAAAACAATGTTGCTATTGGACGCATACAAAATGACAAAGAATCGTCTAAAAGTAAGTGAGATTTGACCTTTGTACAAGACTTATTGATATAACGATAGCTTTACGTAAGAAGTTATTGCTTTTACAAATCAGAACTAAATGACAAAGAGGAACAGATCAGGCTTGTCATTCTTCATAATTATTAAATCTTTCTTGTAACTTGTTGCTTTTTATTTTACAACGGTCTTCTAAAATTATGTAGGTATAGAGGTAATAATAGGAAAAACTAAATCTTTGATAAGGATAATATGGGAAAAAGACAACCGTAATTCATAATAATTATAAGAAATCTAACTTTCTTTCTCTAAGACTTTTTATTTTAATTTAATAAAGATGCATTGCGGGAATTTTTTAAGTATGAGTTTTAATATTTAATAACTAATTTTAAATTTCATTATGCTGAATATAAATAAAAGCTTTTAAAAATAATGTAATTCGAATCTTAACACTGTAAAATTCTAGTTTTTTTTTAATTATTGAATAAAATATATAAATAGTAATCATAACTATTAAGTTTTTAAACCTAATATTGAAATTAGCACTTTTAAGGAGAATTCAATAATATACTGCATATCAAGTAGGAGTTTGATTAGCTTAGCTTGAAATTTCATCTTGTTACTCTATAATATTACTATATGAAGTACTGCACCAAGTGAAGGTAAATAACTTTGTAGATTTAGGTTAATCTAATCGATTTTGACTAAACTACGAATCTGACAAGAATCTCGTTTATCTATGCTTGCGCGTCACTTTTTTAGTTAATACTGATTAGTTTATTTACAATATTGTGACTTCACATAATAACAAGTTATTAACGATCATATAAAATAAAATCATGGTTTAGTTTTAACAGCTAGTACAAAGTTTTATGAAACCAGGCATCAGTGCATTATCATAAAACAGTCCTCTGGAAATTAACAGCTCCTGCAACTAGTAATATTTGTATAAGGTAAAAACGAAATTGAAATTTAGAAAGTACTTATAGAAAGCTAGTTAATGGATTTATTTTCTTCTAAAATACTATTCCTAATATTTTTTATAGGTAAGGGAATGTCATAAAGGTTTGACAGGTTCCGTATTTGGTGTGTGGTATTAAAACGGATGGGAATTACATTAACTTAAATAAACCAATACAAAGATATGGTCATTGGCTACAACTTTTCTGTAGAAAGTTATTTGATATCGCGATCGAGTAAAAAATATAGCCATTTTAATGGAGAAAACTTTTTTGGCTGAAAAAAAATTTGCCATGTAAGTTGGGACACTTTCAAAAAAAAAAAAAAAAGATGAAGTAAAACTGCATGGTGTTATTATGATTAGAATATTTATTGAAACGTCATGTTTCAAAGGAACAAAATTACCTAAAAATTATCATTCCACCTAATCTGATTGGTAATTTGTACAAGTAAGTTACAGCTGAGTTTACATGGCATTGCTTTCATGCAAATTATACAAAAATTGACATCGTTATCATCTGTATCGTCATCTGATGGTAAAGAACTTGATGATTTTTTCTTTTATCTCTTAACCAGCTTCAGCAATGCATCATCATCAATAGTTGAAATGTCTTTAATATTGTCATTCTCTTTTTGAATATATCTCGCCAAACTGCTTTTTGGGATTTTATAAGCTTCTGTGGTGGATTGAATGCCTTCATTAGACAATTTTATTTGCTTGATCGCTGCGACCAATGCATTGATATTGGTAATTTCATGATCGGATTGTCATACGTAGGGTGACATTGCGAAATTCTAACCAGATAAATAAATGCCATTTAGTTATTATATTTACAATTGCATTTATCATATATATTATAAAAATATTATATTAATATTATAAAATATCATGAAATTATCAATTTATCAAGTGTCTTGCTCTTGGAGTAAAGAAAAGTGCTGTCCCAACTTATACGATATGAGTGCCCCAACCTTTACACATTAGCCATTTCGTAAAAAGTCAAAAAAAATTTTCCACAACACTACATTTTAATTGCTTTTTCATACAATGAAAATAGACTAAATACAAGACACATTGAACGTAATTTAAACAGATAAATGATCAATCACGTTGACAATAGATTGAAATTGGATAGAAATCTTGGGATTAGGAACGCAAAATAAAAACTAATTAACTATCTGTCAACGTTTCGGCTCATTAACTGAGGCCATCTTCAAAGACTTGAATTTAGAAACATAGTCTTTGAAGATGGCTTCTGTTAATGAGCCGAATCATTGACAGATAGTTAATTAGTTTTTATTTTGCGTTCCTAATCCCAAGATTTATATCTATTGGACGATATTTAATATTAATAGATTGAAATTTTGAGTTTTTGTCCAATAACCCATTATCTTAATATACAGTGTGTTTACGATAAGAGGTAATAGTGAATAATTCTTTTATCTTACTAGATATAAAAAAAGTTTAAATAGTTTTTTATTCAGCTGAAAATTTGCCATCGGAAACTGCGGAGGTACATATTTTTGGACTTCAAACTCAATCTGAAGTAAACATAAATTTTTTTTTCAAATGGCAACATGTCTTTTTTTTAACATTTTTGTAATCTGCAGTTTCTTCTCTATACATACATATAAAATTATCATAGGGTTACATAAGAAAATTTTCGAGAAAAATGCAAGATAAATTTATTAATTATTTAATTTATTTTGTGTGTTATGAAAACAAAACAACGTCATGGTACAGAAAACACAACCTAAATATCTGATAAATTCTTCAAAATTTCCAACATTTTGTTCAAGACATGATACTATAGTATATCATTTTGTTTTCATAGCACACTCAATAAATTAAATAATTAATTAATTTACCTTGCATTTTTCTCGAAAATTTTCTTATGTACCCCTATAATCGTCAACAGCTCGTATCACAGGTTCAAGGAGTGCATTATGTGGAGATTAAATGCAATCGATCACAATTAACTGCGTTTTGCTCAAATATTTTTTGCTACTTGTATAAATTCAATTGGTTTATCTGTATATTAAATAAAATAAAAAATAAATAAAAAAAATAATAATTTTATGTCTATATAGAGAAAAAATTTCAGATTACGAAAATGTTAAAAAAAAGACAAGTTGCCATTTGAAAAAATAAATTCATGTTTACTTCCGGTTGAGTTTGAAGTAGAAAAAAATTTACTTCCCCAGTTTCCGACGGTAAATTTTGAGTTGAATAAAAAACTATTTAAACTTTATTTTGTATCTAGTAAGATATAAGAATTATTCACTGTTACCTCTTATCGTGAACACACTGTATAATGGATTTAAATTTGGCAAATTATGAAGAAGCAGAAACTATCGTAAAGATGTTTTTGATTCAACAAATTACGCCTTGCTTGGCATAGACATAATGAACAGGAGTTTGTCATTCTAATACATACCTATATACCTATATGACACTCTCCTACTATTTTTCAGGTTTTTATTTATTTAAATTTTTTTATATTGGTCATTTAATATTTAAAAATGTTATACTTGTTTTTGCTCAGTTCTGATGACTATTATCATTATTGTTTTCTATGAGTTCGTTTACATTATTATTGCCAGCTTGATAATCTTTATTAACATTGCCTTTTCAGTTTCCTTCAAGTCTTCTTCTCTTAATCAACCTTATTACCCTTGCTTATTATGTCATCATCCAAAGTCTTTTTCACTTTGTAAGTAATTTTTAATATCATTTTGTAAATTTGAGTTGTTTAAACCCTTTGTTGATCTGCTTAGTACAATTTTGGCTTCATATGGACTAACTGATTTCTCTATGAAATCTCTCTTTTGGACCAGAACATGTCATTAAGTTCTTTCTTAACATAGTCTCGACAGACTTGGTTGAATTGGTTCATAATATACAATTTTAAGAATGGGCTAGATTTACTAAATTAGATTTTGGCAATAAAGGTTTTTATATAAACTAAACTTGGAAATTATAATTTCAATTTTTTATTTTAAATTAGTAAAGTAAAATCTATATCTAAGATTAGCCCAAAGGTTAATTATGAAAAGTTGCAAACGGAATTATTAAATAAACAATTATTATAATAAAAATAAAAATATTATAGGTTTACTAGTTTAAATAATTATAAAATATTTTTTTTATACTTTTCAAAAGTCAAATAGAAAATGTATTTCCAAAAGAGATCATTTTAGTTAGGCTAGGTATGTTCAAAATGTCAACAGTAGTACCTATCGTTTACTATAAATTGAAAGAAATGCGCATGCACCGACCATTAACAGTGATTAAACTCTCCTAAACGCCCAAAATCGGGCGATTAGTTTGAAGGCTGTTTAACCATGATTAAATAGATGGTGGAACACACTTTTACATTTAACCATGATTAACCCCAACTAATCATGATATTAAGTATTTAACCAGAGTTGGTGGAACCGGCCGAAGTGATTTTTATAATAATAATTGGTCCCATCTATATATAATTATTTTACCAGGGCAAAAAATAGTATCATCATAAACTACTCCCATTTCACTTTGTATATTTGTAATATTTGTAACTAAATTTAAGATTTTGAAATTGCAATAACTTGAAAACGGCGCTAGATATCGAAAAACTGAGCAAAAAATTTACCCTCGTTACAGTAACCCGTCAGCGATTTGTTGTAGAAAGCCATATGCAAAATTTCAGATCAATAGCGCGCAATAATGGCGCGAGAAAAAAAGTATTACTTTAGCCCCGCAAAAGCGGGAGTAAAGTGAGCACTTTACTCCCGGAATTGTGAAAAATCATAATTTGCTATTATTTATTGACACAGAATTTTCTACTTTTACCAAAACTTGACACCTACTATTAGGAATCTAATTCTACAAAAATACCGAAAACGGTGTAAGTTAACTTATTCCCTTCTAGCATGTGACCACAGAAAAATAATATTATACAGTAAAAGCCCTCGTATCCGAAATGAACGGGACCCATTTCTGTTCGGATAGCGAATGTTTCGGATAAATGGTTGGTTGAAATATAAATACCACAACATGGAACGGAAGTCTGCCTACTTGTTGACCTCGCAAGCATCTTTCGGTTGACGCGATAAATTCTAAGAAATTTTGGATACGAGAGCTTTTACTGTATTACAATATAAATAAGGTATTTAAATATATAAATCTTAAGTTGTGAAAATAAATAAACATTAACAACAAGTTAAATTACACACATTGGAGTTGAAGTTTTTCCTATTTGACGGAAACTCATTCTAGGTTGTTCTTTAACTCAAGATCATTTTTATATTTATAATTTATTATGCTTATAAATAAAATTCTGACGAAAGCGATAACAGTCACTGAAAGCTCAAAAATATAGTTTCCATTATATTATTTAATTTAACTTGTTGTATTGAAGTTTAAGGTCCAGTATTTCAGTTGCTAGTTAAACTACGTTCAAGGATTAACCTACATTTATGGCTACCAAATCAGGTCCTGATTGGTCAGATATCAATATAAACGGAGTTTAAACTCGGATCGTAGTTTAAACCGCAACTGAAATACTGGCCCTTAAATGTTTATAAATAAGGTATACAATTATTTATGTTTGGTATTTCAGATGGAAATCAATCAAAAGAAGTTAATCATCCTCGAGATTCAAATCATACTAGAGAAGGATCCGGACAAAATCGACATGGTCAATCAAGGAATGGACACAGATCGGGAGCTCAACGTAGGAGATCCGATCAGCGTACATCACAACTACGTGATTTTGTCCCATCACGTTCGCCCAAGTAGCATTGGTCTTTAATTGGTGCGATACTAAAAGGGAGAGTGTTTACATGTGCATAGTGATTGTAATCGTTTTAAAAAACTGAAAATTATGAAATGCTGTTGTTGATCATAACTAAATCGGTGCAACACTTCCTTCCTTTAACTAAAAACTAAATTTTTAAATTATTTTGGCATTTACTTGTATGCATATTATATAATTTTGTGTGAGTCTTGTTCCTAGCTCGAGATATACTGTTAATATTTTAAATGTTTAAATGTAACACTTACAGTTCTCATTATGATTGGGCAACAACATAGTAGGTGTTGTAGGATGTATCTCGTGCGTGAAACTGTGATAGAGCCCGACAACACGACTCACTGTTTCAATGACAGCATTGATTAACGCAACTTTTTTAGCCTATGGTCGACAGTTATCGTACTGCCATTGTATGTCAAAACTAATATTGTCATTGGTGCTCGAGAAGATTGTTTTGTGCTATATTGGTTACGTTGGTGTAGTTGAGCATGTCCTCGTTTAAAATCGTCTCGTGAGGTCATGCACTGAACATTTGCTATTGGGTAGCACATCTTCTAATTATAAAAAAAAACTAATGTAATAAAAGTTATTTTTGACAATTACCATATTATATAAGATGTATAGGGAAAACTAGGTTAGTATATACAATGTTGGGTTTTTAAGTAAGTCGCATGTCACTAGCTGTTCAGGTGTAATTAAATTATTGCAAAATTATATTTCTTTTTCGTCTTCAATTTAAATTTTGACAGATGATGTAGTTCCTTTTTGAAATAGATTTAAACAATTAATAATAAAAAAATTAAAAAAAGAGGGTCGATTACATATAAGGGCTGTGTATGTACATAGAAGAAATTGTTTTTAATTTGGTCTTTTAAAATTAGTACTTTAATGCATTGAATTATCAGATAGGATTTTGTAAATAAGTATTAAAAATTAAGGTCAACCTGAACACCTAATGATGTAAAGATATTTTGAATTATTGTATAAGTTATTTTAAGACTGTTAGTTGATTAATTAAGGTTGTTATTTGGTTTGTTGTTCTAAATTTCTTGCATGATTTGGCGCACATATCAGATGAGTTACACGCGTACTCAACAATGTGCATCATTTGGTCAAACTTGTAAGTAATGTATTTTATATAAGTAATAGTACTTTCATATACAATTTTATGTTTGTATTAAGTTAGCATGTGTTTTTAAATAACACATTTTTGTGTTGTCGACAATTAAAATTGAAAATGTTTATTTTTGTGCAAATCAATATTGATGCAACACTGCAACACTATTGATTTATACGCCAAGGCATTTCTATTTTATTTTTATGCACTTGAAAATTTAATTCAACATAAGTTCCAATTTTCTGCAACAGAGATGGCAAACAAAGTTTTGGCTCAAATTTGAAACTTTGTAGAATATCAAAACAAAATTTTTTAATAGTTATGACTTCACTTTTGATTTGTATGTACAATTTTAGAATGTATAAATTATTTATTAATTGACGTTGCTAATTTTTTTTAAATTCGTGTTTGTCTGGTTATAAAACATTTTGGTCTTTTGAACTTCTGGCCTGCTCCATTATTGATGCGTCAAGTTTTCATTAAAACAATTCTCCTTACTTTTTAGTTTTAGTAATTTTTTAAAAAAGATTGGCGATTATTGAATGAAGGCAGTTTTTAATAAACCCCATTGTAAGTTTGTATAATATATTTAGCAAAAGACTTTAATATTTTTAAATTTAATTGTTCAATATTTTATATTTTGATTATTTAAACCAAATTTGAGAACACAATAATTATTTTGTAATAATGTTACTAGCCCAGTAAAAATTGTTGTAGTAGGTACATCTGATCGCATCGGTCATTTTACATTTGTCGTTTAATTTTAAGGTTTTTGCTAATGTATTTTCATATTAATTTATATTAAAAATGTTGCATACCTTTTAAATCAATTTTAAACCAGAAACATCACATCTCAGTATTAGAATATATTTAAAAGTGATAAATGTATTTTTTAAGACATGGCAACTGACTGTTCTGTTAGTGAAAATAAAAATTCATCTTGTAAATATAAATTTTGCAATAAAATTATCTTAAATTAATCGATATGAAAAATCAATTTAGAGTAGGTAAGATTAGGAGGCTATTAAAAAAATATTAGTGTTGTAGTATTGCGTACCCCACCAACCCACGGCGGTGGTTTATTTTAATCCACCTTTCTTTAGTGCATTAGTTAGTGGACGATGGTTGCATAGTTTTCTTATTATTTTGATTTTAAGTTCTTTCGACACAATCATTTTATACATAATTGATCTTGCACATCATTTTTATAAATATTGGGGGTTTATTATAAACTGAAGTTTATTTATATAATTTGTCAAGCTAATCGCCACTTTTTGTCCATCTCTGCACTTTTTTTCTATACTATATACTTTCCTGTTAATTATATCCTGATTGTTCTTATATAGAAAAGAAGTTATTTTTTAAACGAGAGGATTTGCTCTTAAGTTAATGTTTTTCCATATTTTAAAAATGTTTTTTTTAAAACCCATTTACTTTTAAACAAATTTTTCTCTAAGTGATACACAATTATTATTATTATATACTTACAATTACTTGTATCATTAAATTATTGTTTAGTTTAAAGAGTTTGTTTTTGTGTATTCTAGTCAACAAATTATTTTGTTGCCTTGCATAATGAATTGTAATAAACATTTGTCAAGACGGTTCGCCATAATTTCGATTTTTATTGCGTTATTATTATGTTTGTCAGTAATTTTAAGTTTTCAAAGTATGGTGAATTATTTAAAACTGAAGTAACCAATGTTTTAATAATAATGGTGCTTCCAACAAATATACATTCAGGTCTATTATGTATCCCAAAAGTTATTATAAAGGTGACAGTTATGAAATAAAATAAAGGTTTTGACAAATTGGTATGCACTATAAATGGTAAGAAAATCTTTATTATCTAGATCTTGTTAAAATAACGCTTTGTGAAAACGATAGGTAATACCAATTTGCCGAAATCCTTCAATATTATGTCATAACTATCACCTTTATAATAACGTTTGGGATACATAATAGACCTGAATATCTATTGATTGTTTTGATCTAAATTTAATTTTAGTAAAAATTTTTGTTTGATGTTAATATTTCTACAATCAAATAATGTAAATAGGAACGGTGGCAAAGTGCGCTAAAAATAAATTTCGATCAAAAATAAAGAGATGCACTAACTTGGATTTTATTTAAAATTTGTTGTATTCAATGGTAATATCGTGCACAGTTTTATATTATCGTTTATTTCTTATAAAAATATTGATTCTATAATTTATTTTTGTTTTTACTTTGATTTAACAGCTCTGTTAGCAGAAGGCAAGACAAACATTTTATTTATATGTAACACCAAAACAATTGGTAGAATTATATTTCTTGTTGTACTCAGTGTCAAATTCTATATCGTTAAATGTGTGCATCTTGAAGTGTAAAAATATGTATATAAGAGCATTGATTAAATTAATTATTCTTAATAGCCATTTTGTGGTGTGTTCGGATCATTAAGATTCTTCACATTATAAGAATAGCCTCATGTAAAAATTTGAGTGTATTTCCTCTTGAAAAACATATTTTTATTACGAGGTGTAATAAAGTGATTTAGATTTAAGTTAAGATTCAACAATCACAATATAAACCCCTCACCCCATATTTTATTTATATTTAATCAAAGTGATTTTCTTTTTGTAAAAAAAAGATTTTTGTATTTTTATATTCAGAATTGCAAGTCGGAAATTTATTATATGGTCATATGCTTTGAATATTCCAATACTGTATGGGGTTTGGGGATGTGCAACATTTATTGAATATTTTGCCTTGTTAATTATAAATACTACATATTACTATTACAATTTTATTTTATAAATAATAAAACTTTGTTAACTGTATGGTGGACTGATAATACTTGGTATAATTTGGATGGGATTGGAATATTTGCCAATTGTACAACGCTGCTTAATCAAAATATTGCTTAGCGTTTTTTAAATAATATAAAGTGTGATAAATACATAATATGTTGAAACTATTTAGAATTTTGAATATTTTTGAATGCGAATGTGTGTGCGTATGGTTTAAATTGTTGCCAAATATGTGTAGTGTTAGCATGGGGCTATTTTTAAATTTATATTATCACATTGTAAAGACTGTTGTATACAAAAAAATATTATCAGTATAACGAAATTACAGAGGGTTTAAGATCACAGTAACATTTGCTTTCTTGCATAAGGAAAATCGTATGAAGTTAATACATAGTGCTTTCTTAACATAATGTACCTACTATTTATACTATTTATTTAAACAACAGCTATTTTGGCAAGGCATTTTCAATAGTGATTGTAAAAGTTATATATTATGCTACAATGTAAAGAATTCAATATGTGTTTGCACATATTATTGTTTGTGTCTTTGCCTTAATGTCTGAATTAGATTGTTTTCTGCAAGGTGCTGCTAAGTTCGTAAACAGTGTGGTTAATCCAATATTATGTACAGAAGAATAGGCCTTAATAGTAAAACAAGGAACTCTGGATATACTGTCGAATTAGGTTGTTTTCTGTTAATTATTTGGTTGGAAATAAATAAAACTAAAAAGTTCGTTATATTTTATTATCAAAATATAGTTTTTATTATTAAATTGTTTATGAAACAAGCAAATCATTTTAATACGCTGCATTAACAAATGGCATAATTATGGTAAATCAACAAAATAGATGCTATAGCTTGTGAAAAGTTGAAATCTGTGCCACGTGACTGGTTACAAAATAATACGTTTGTAATTTATGAATTATTTGTTAAGATAGGAAGAAGATTCATATAGGTACTTTAAAATTCTTAAAAATACAATATATAAAAAATTCATTACTTTTCATAAGTTATAAACTATACTATGTAATGGTCACATGACATGAATTTTAATTTGCCGAAACAATATTATTTCAGTTATGTAACAAATTAATCAGTTTGTTATACACAATTACCTAAATGTTGGTAAATGTAAATTTGATTCAATAATTATAATTTTTGGTACATATTGCTGTGATATTCAACTTGAAAAATTGCATTATTTTGTATTTTATAGGCGCCTACCAATCAAAGCTGCTATCTCCAGTGGTCCCAATTTAAGATTTGGTGTATTTATCCAAGACTACTAGAAAAATTGTAAGAGGGGAATTATATCAAAATCATAGTTAACATTTCAAGGTGATATTTTGTTTGAAAAAATAAACTTTGAAAGTCGTTTTTTTAATTTTGTTTCTTTTTTTACCCCTCCACCCCGCGACTTACGCCAATTGGTTGATTAAATAAGTAAGAGTGGGAGGCTATTCGATAGCTTTATGCTAAAATATAAATAGAAAGTAATATTTTTTTAAGTAGAACCCTATTATTTCATATACAGTAGAATCCGCTTAATGTGATCACGGATAATGTTATCAGTTGGTTATTGTGATCATTTTGACATGCAAATACCACCGGATAATGTGATCAAAAAGCCGCTTATTATCACTTTCAAGGAATTTCCTACACAATAATCTCTTTTTTTTTCAGTATCTTTTTCTGATTTCTCATTGAAATTTTATATATCTACATAACATGTCACTCATTTTAATTTCTATATGAAAACTAATGAAGCTTCCCGTTTCATGGGGTGTTGCTAATTTTATTTTGCTAAATATGCATTTTAATTTAAGTTTAATTTATTCTTGCTAAATTTACCTAATTTTAAAATTCGTTTTTTTTCTAAAATTTGCTTATTGTTATCAGTCGGTTAATGTTATCAAAATGTTCTTGGCCCAAAGTGATCACATTAAGCGGAGTCTACTGTAATTATAATAAATAATTAAATAAGATTCTTAACGCAGCCGTGCGAAGAAAAAACTTCATCTGGGACAAACTCTAATTCGGCGTCCCATTCTTCTATAAAAACGTAAAATTAATCCATTTAGTTTCTAGTAAGCGCGTCTCTCTCATTTTAGTACTCCACCTATTTGCATGGCTTTGGCTCGACTATAAGTTTTGTTTTTGCAACAATTCTAAATTGCCAGATTACTAAAATAAAATTCATGTGCACGATAGTTTTCAATTTTGCCAAGTTTTGTTTTATTACTTATAGGAAGAGTTCATAAATTTTCGGTCACCCAATTTCGAAAAATGGTGATTTTGACTGGCCTCCCCGCGATTGCTCAACTTAACGCCACAAGTCTTCTTCCGGTGAGGTTATTTTAACTCCAAAGTTTATGTCAATAACAAGCCACGGACCCTGGAAGCCTTAAAAGACCATATCCGACCGGAAACGGCTGCTATTCAGTTCTAAACACTTCGAAAAGTAAAGGAAAATGCCGAAAAACGCATACATTGCGCCATTTGCACATAATTTAACGAAGGCGTAATGAGTAGATAAACCCTAGAGTAAAATAATATTATGTTATGTGCTTCTAAAGAATTAAACAATTTAAGGGTTCTAATACTAAATCGTAAAATTAAACTTCCCACTAATAACCTCATTTCCTAAACTTTTGAACCAAATCCAAGCGCAAGCATGAGGCTACCAATAACCCCGAAATACTACGTGGCTGAAGTTATACACGAACTCATAATCATAATCGCAAATATTACAGTCGACCAGTTGAATAGTGGTCACAATTTTAAAAAAAATATTTTTTTTTGTTTTTCCTTTAAATTATGCAATTAAACTTACTAAACATGTACACCTATAAATTTATTATAAACAAATAAAACAAAAATGTTGCATTTATTACTGTAAAGACTGATCTTAACTTTACCTACACCGACCACCTAATGTAACATTTTAGTAACATTATTGAAAATGATACTTTAAAAATAATTTTTCTTAATAATTTTAATAACCATATCAACAACCTCTCCAAATTTCATTATTACATTCAGAGTGTAAAAGCCATAACCGGCCAATCCTATGTGGAGAAACTAGATCAAAAATTCGTAGAGGGTGCAGCTGACGATGTCCCATCCTAAATTTTGGTCAGAATAATGCTAGAGACGGTACCAATAAGTGTTCCAAATTTCATTATAAAATTCAGAGTAGAAGGACCATAATGGCCCAATCTTATCCGGAAAAATTAGATCAAAAATTCATACAGGGCGCAGCTGACGATGTCCCATCTTAAATTTTTTTCTGAATATTGCTAATGACAGTACCAATAAGTGTTCCAAATTTCATTATAAAATTCAGAGTAGAAGGGCCATAACCGCCCAAATCTATCTGGAGAAACTAGATCAAATATTCGTAGAGGGCGCAGCTGACAATGTCCCATCCTAAATTTTTGTCAGAAAAATGCTAATGACGGTACCAATAAGTGTTCCAAATTTCATTATAAAATTCAGAGTAGAAGGGTCATAACCGCCCAAATCTATCTGGAGAAACTAGATCAAATATTTGTAGAGGGAGCAGCTGACGATGTCCCATCCTAAATTTTTGTCAGAATAATGCTAATGACGGTACCAATAAGTGTTCCAAATTTCATTATAAAATTTAGAGTAGAAGGGCCATAACCGCCCAAATCTATCTGGAGAAACTAGATCAAATATTCGTAGAGGGAGCAGCTGACGATGTCCCATCCTAAATTTTTGTCAGAATAATGCTAATGACGGTCCCAATAAGTGTTCCAAATTTCATTAATAAATTCAGAGTAAATAATAAATAAAGAATAAATTGAAATAAATTCCAAAATATAATTTTTAACAAACCATTGGTAGTTCTGAAGAAGCCGTGAGAAGCGGCGAAACGTCAACAATATGTTAGCAAGATAATTGTGTTTTTGGCCAATAGACCTGTTATCGTACTAATTATAAAAATGTAATGCAAGTTAAGCTATTAAAAATTTTACTGTTCAAATATTCACCACTACCTGTATTACTGAAAAGCCGCTTGTATAAATTTGAGAATTACCAAATAAAAGATGTAGATTTAGCCTCAGGTAAAAGTATTCTATTTAGGCACCTTAAAGACTTTACCCCGACAATAATAATTACCACTGGAAAAGCAGATTAAAAGGTGCCAAACCGGCGGATGAGGATTTGGGAATTTCCAAAAATTAAATGAATTTGCACAAGCTGTTTACTATTCAATTTTATAGCTCACTTATTGGGACCGTCACTAGCATTATTCTGACAAAAATTTAGAAAGGGACATCGTCAGCTGCTCCCTCTACGAATATTTAATCTAGTTTCTCCAGATAGATTTGGGCGGTTATGGCCCTTCTACTCTGAATTTTATAATGAAATTTGGAACACTTATTGGTACCGTCTCTAGCAATATTCTGACCTAAATTTAGGGTGGGACATCGTCAGCTGCACCCTCTACGAATTTTTGATCTAGTTTCTCCCCATAGGATTGGCCGGTTATGGCTTTTACACTCTGAATGTAATAATGAAATTTGGAGAGGTTGTTGATATGGTTATTAAAATTATTAAGAAAAATTATTTTTAAAGTATCATTTTCAATAATGTTACTAAAATGTTACATTAGGTGGTCGGTGTAGGTAAAGTTAAGATCGGTCTTTACAGTAATAAATGCAACATTTTTATTTTATTTGTTTATAATAAATTTATAGGTGTACATGTTTAGTAAGTTTAATTGCATAATTTAAAGGAAAAACAAAAAAAAATAATTTTTTAAAATTGTGACCACTATTCAACTGGTCGACTGTAATATTTGCGATTATGATTATGAGTTCGTGTATAACTTCAGCCACGTCGAAATACTCTATCGTCTAATACCCTACCCTCGGGAGACTTCCAATCCAGTCGTAATACTTTCCTCGTATCGAAGAATGAATTGATGAGTCAACAAAAAACGCAAAAGCGAACACACATAATTAAACGCAAGAAAGGCTTTGATGTTTTACAATTTATCTATTATTTTGTTACATTTATCTGTTTCGAAATCGTAAAGCGTCGTTCTCAGCCAATTAACGTGACACGACATAGCATAGCATAGCTTAACACAAAAGTTAAAATACATTGAAGCTTATGTGTGTGTTCAATTGACAAATGATGAATTTGGCATAACACAACATAACATAGCTTAACGATTTTAGGTCTAATATGAATTTACCTATTATACCAACGAATTAATAAAGAAAAGCGCTAGTAGAAATTGAAAGTAAACGTCTGAAAGTAATAATTATTTGTATTGTACTATAATTAGTATAATTATCGCGAATTTATTGTTATATAATAATTAGTTAATTTAATTATTATGTCAAATAAATCGATACCATTTTGTTTTATAGTGCTATGTTAAGTTATACTATGCTATGTTGTGGTTAATTGACTGAGAACGACGCTTAACTCGTAAGAAATTTTGTTATTTGTCATAAATCATAATGTACAAAATAAGTAAAAGCCCTCGTATCCGAAATGAACGGGACCCATTTCCGTTCGGATAGCGAATGTTTCGGATAAATGGTTGGTTGAAATATAAATACCATAACATGAAACGGAAGTCTGCCTACGCGTTGACCTCGCAAGCATCTTTCGGTTGACGCGATAAATTCTAAGAATTTTCGGATACGAGGGATTCGGATACGAGGGCTTTTACTGTATAAATTATCTTTTTATCAGTTGTCACGTGGTCGATGAACCTAATTTTTTGATATTTGCATAAAATTTGTCATAAATAATATAATATTCGCTTTTATAAAAAAAATAAAATAAACAGAATATAAATAATAATCCAGAATTTAACAGTTACCTTACACTTAATATATAAAATGCTACAGTACCTTCGCTGAGTCATAAAGGTCCCTAACCGTTATGGTTTTGTAATGATCCATAATTAATTAATCCTTTAATAATAATTAATCCTTTAATCCGATTAATTACCAACTGACAAAGTTTACTATACAAGTAAAATTATATATTAAATAAAATAATTCTTTCGAAAGGAAATGTAGTAACAATTAATAATAGGGATAACTATCCCTAAAGTTTTTTCTAACACTTTCCTATGAGCATAATGTGTCTGATGTAATTAATTAAGACTATGTATAGTCGATCCGCGATATGAACAATGTAGGTGGCACATCGAATGCAAAACTACATTTACAAAAGGAATCGTCATTAAAATATTCTATTAGTTGTGTTGGCTAATCTAGAATGTTTATAATATGTTTACCGTATCAATATCTTAGAAAACCCAAAAAATGCACGAAACACTTTGCATTTTTTTACACCATACTATGGCATAGATGATAGATGATTCCTGATGATGCCATAATTTATGATATTTTTTCAATATTTTAACATGGAACATGTTTTTACGGTCGTTACTCCTAAAAAACGACATGAAAAATCGACACCAAAAATCAGCACTAAAGCGAGCGGTTCTGTCAGATTGTTCGAATGCTCGTGATTTGGATCGGTTGCACGTGTTTGCTTGAGAATGTCTTCACTTAAGCTTTTGCAGTGCGTATCCCACAGAATACCTTCTAAAACACATACGCGATAAAAGTTAAAAAAATCTTCTCAATCATTTTTACTCGCTTCTCAAGTCGTATCTGAGTAATAAGTATTTTTTGGTTAAAATGAATACACAGAACTACACTGAAAAAAAAGTGACATAGTAATGAAAACGTTCTTCGTATTGATGAAAAAATCATAAAGTTTACACCCATGATCAAAAGTTCATACTAATGATGAACGAACGTTCATCAAATTGTCTGTTTCATCAATATTATGAATGTGTTTTCAATAAAATTAATCACGTTTCATTATTAGGATGAAAGTGTACATAAATGCGATGAAGGAAAATCACTCAAATTATTTACTCGTTTATCCTATTGATGAATGCGTTCCGAATTAGGATGAATGTAAGTATTAATATGATGAAAGGAACCATTATAAATGGTTATCATTCTATAGAATGATAATACTCATTCATCTTATTGATGAATGCGTTCCTAATTAGGATGACTGTGGACATTAAAATCATGAAGAAAATCATTCAATCGATGTGTTCGTTTATCCTATTGATGATTGCGTTCAGAATTAGGATAAATGTGAGTATTAATGTTACTGTAAAAGCCCGAAATCCGGTAAATCCTAGGATTTACGCGTTAAACCTAGGATTTACCAATTTGAGGTTGGTAAATGTCCGAAATAGTGAATTATCAGTTCAATTTCGGACTTTTACCAGGCTACAACGGTAAATCTTAGGATTTACTGGTTCCTGTTGGTAAAAGTACAAATTTTAAGTTTAATGACACAAAATGTGAAATAAATAATTAAAAGAAAGCATCAAATTGAATTGCATTTAAAGGTTTTTGCTTTAGTATTTGTGCTGTAAAAGAACACATAAAACGATTGAAACAAAGAGATTTTTATATTAACACAACTGAAACGTTTATTTAAAAACAGAAAAATATTGTATATTATAATTATTTATTCAATACAGTAAAAAAATTTAAAATATTGCGTAAGTATACATAATTTCAATTTACTTATTGGTACATGATGAACTTCCATGACATTTAGAATTGCATCATAATTTTGCCGGATGATCTACGCAAACATCTCTTGGTCGAACATTTCTTAGTGCAGTTGCATCTTTGGAACCCCTGTCCTCCAGATAAAGACAATTGTCGCACTGCTCCTCTTACACATATTTCATTTTCCAATTCCATTTTTTTGTCTTTGATATTTTAGGTCATCTATATGCAATAAATTTATTCGTTCCATTTTGCCATTCTTCACTTTTTGGGCGTCCCTTACAATCCTATCCAATGATACACCAGCCCTTAATTTTTCACCAATTTCATTTTGTTCTTCAGGTGTCAAACGTCGAGTGCGAAGTTCATTTTCATGTCCAACGTGTGTTTTAATGAAACGAACTTCGACTTTACCTAAATGTAAATAGCAAATAATAAAAAATTAAAATATGAGGCTAAGTTACCTTCATTATAAAATTGTGCTGTTATCCTTGAAGGACAAACTCCATTAATTTTAATACTCCCTCCTTTTTTCATTAATTTTTTGGTGCAATTACTTTTAAACGCTGCAATGAAATCGTAATTATTATTATCTCCATCATCATCATCATCAAAGTTCAACTATATTATTTTAAATGATCAAAAAGTTCTTGTCCAAAAATTAGATAATCAGTAGATATCGGGTTAGTGGAACTTATTAAATTAAAACAACTAGTTTTAACGTCGACATTTCGGTGACGCAAGATACACCATCTTCAGGACTATAATTAGATGAACGGGGTTACATACATTTTATGAGGGTAACATACCTCAAAATATCTGATGTTGTTGGTATATATTATATATTTTGAGGTATGTTACTTCTTGTTCCCTCATAAAATGTATGTAACCCCGTTCATCTAATTATAGTCCTGAAGATGGTGTACCTTGCGTCACCGAAACGTCGGCGATAAAACTAATTGTTTTAATTTAATAAGTTCCACTAACCCGATATCTACTGATTATATTATTTTAAGTATTACTAACCACGTGTATTACTACGATTGCAGTTATAAGTTTTTACAGTTTTACAGTTTTCCTTCCAAGTCCTATCCTTGATGTAATCAACATTTCGGTATTCTAATTTCATCCAATTTTCAAAATCTTCAAGGTTCGAGAATGTTGATTTTTCCTCTTCCATAAGTACGTTGTGTTGATCTCTAAAATGTTTAATTAATGCAATATAACTAATCATACCTTGCTTATCTTCATTGACACAGAGTGGACAATATATACGGCTAGTTTTTTCTTGAATTTGTGCTTCGGAGGGATGAATCTTCCTGATATGCTTATTTTTCGCAGAGGTGTTATTATAATTTTTGAAGCAATGAGGACAAGTAACGCTAAAAGAAAGAATTAGATAGATATATTCTTAATATTATACTTGATAAAAAATTTTGGTTCAACTTTAATACTAACATGTACATGTAAAAATAAACTGACCTCTCCATCGTACCTGTTGTCAAGTCAACTATAAATACCTAAAGGAATCTTTTAAAAAACACACAAAATAGTATACAACAATTATTAGAGTCTATATTAAGTTATTTGTATTTTAATAGTTACAAATAAGATGAAAATAATAATTTCACTACAAACAAGTTATTATATAGTAGCAATAAAGATTGCTATTTATTTAGTTATAGGAACAACAATAAAATAATTTCGCTTTGGTTCGACAGGTTATAACAACACAAGAACGCAAGTAATAAATTAGATTTAAAAGGCGGCAAAGTCTTAAGTCTTACCAAAGTCTTGCTCAATAGGAGCTTGAATCTTGTGTAAGTCTTCGTTTTCTCGTGAGATGACGCTACAATACAGGTGGAATCCAGCTCACAATTCCGTATTCTCAACTATAGGTCTTCAAGGTGTTTCCGGTTTATATATTTTAGGAAGACCGTATATTCTAGGAGGAACTGCGTTACTTATTTTTAAGGAACTAGGAAATGTGTCCTCTATGTAACTATGTTTTATCCAGTTTGTGATTATTTGGTTATTTTTAATTTGAAGATTATTAGTTGGATCTTTAGTGATGGTTTTATAAGTTGTAGTGTCACTTACCAAATAGATCGATAGATCAATAGATCGATCCATCCGTCTTACTCATGGGGACCATCGTAAAGAAACTCTTGATATTGCAAGAAGAACCCTCTTAAAAAACAACTACCCTAAAAAGCTGGTCAACAGGATTATTAAGGACCGGGTTAACATCCTTTACAATGTGAACACCACCTTCAAGGAATCCAATACAGGTTTCGCTGTACTGCCTTATGTCAAAGGACTCAGCGAAAAAATCAAACTTATTTTGAAACCGCATAACATTAAATTAACTTTCAGATCTCCGAATAACCTGGGCGTTCACTTCTCGAAACTTAAAGATCAGATCCCTCATGATAAAAAATCAGGTGTGGTGTACAAAGTTGGTTGTAAGGATTGCCATCTAACCTACATCGGGCAAACTAACCAAATTATTCATCTCTTCAATAAGATGAACAAAGCCGACTCCACTGCAGCTGCAAAACATGTACTAGAAGATGGCCATAACATGGACTTTGTAAACACCACCATTTTAAAGGCAATTCCGTCTTACAAAGAACGTATCTTACATGAGATGATTGAGATAAAGAAGGATAAGAATTCAATGAACAGGAAGACTGATATCGAGGGACTGAGTATCATTTACAGTCCACTACTGATTTAACTTCTTTACGAATATTGGGGTTAAGTCTTTCACCATTGGTTTTTCTTAATCCACGACAACTTATTAGAATTATTAATACATTCGTCTTCTTTATTTTCGTTCATTACAAGGTTTTCGTATTATCACTCTGATCAAGTTGTCGGATGAATGTCAATATTCTAAAATAATATAATTTATAGTTGCTTTGTAATTGTTATTGGTTTTGTTTTTCAATTCATATTAAATTTGAAAAAGAAAAAGTCATTTTTCGAAAGCTTGTTTAAAAATGTGTTTTATTTGTGTTCTGTAGCTTAATATTCCTCTGTTGTATTATATTAATGCTTTCACAAAGTTATAATTTAATGTCATAATTTTTTATTTATTAATATAGAGGTTACTATACTTATTGAAGTAATACTCTGCATGTTACAATTGTGTGTCAAAAGAAAAGCTTATTTTACTTGTATAGATCGCTTGCATCTCTTAGGAATTAAATAAAAAAGAAAATTTGGCAATGGTAGGTATATAAACCGTGTAAACCAGTGGTATTTGCGAAAGATAGCGCCATCTTAGGAAACGATCCGAATTTTGACACACACATTCAAACGGATAACAAATTGAAGCAAACAAAACACGAACACAACAAATAATTTGGAACCAAATATCAAAAAAATTGTTAGCTCAATGCAATGTCATGTTTCGAATTAAAAATTATAATGTGAATAAACTACATTAATTTTTTTTACATTTTTATTCAGTTGCTTTTATTTGTTGCGGCCCGCCTTTAGCTCATAATCTTCCAGAGTAGAACCTACTCCCAATAAGTCTGTGTGTCTGTGCATCCCCGATTTAAAAAACATTGTATAAGTATTATTATTTATAACATTTACTCATTCGTTAAGAGCCAGTATGGCATTCGTTACTCTCTCTCCATTAATTCCTTTCTGATGTCGAACTTTCTTCTGTTGCTGTGTACACCAACGCTTTAACCCTTTCAGTCTCTCTTTAATTCTACAGAAATATTTTGCAATTTGCACCATTGCTTAATTGAATTTTTTGAAACTTTTTGATGAAAATTGTAATGCCCTAGCTACCTTCCCGGTGGAGTTTTGGTATGTGATCAAATAACTACACCCTCTGAAAAAAGATTTGTCGTCGTAACAAAATCATTAGTAGCTATAGCCTCAACAGAATTTTTTGCTGTTACAACAAATTTTATGCTGTTTGAAAAAAAAAGTTTATTCTAAACACAAAAAACTTTGTTGTGGCAGCATAAAATTTGTTGTAGCAGCAAAAAACTCTGTTGAAGCTATAGCTACTAATGATTTTGTTACGACGACAAATCGTTTTTCAGAGTGAACTTTTTTTGAAAATTAAAAACAAACTGATAAACTTACAAAAATATATTGTTTTATTACTACATTCAAACAATTAAACATTTCTCTTTATGTTTTTGAAGTTTCCAAACTGATATCGCAATAGTAGCAGTTTTTATAAATGTTTTTACAGCGCTGCTGTAATGCAGTATAGCAGTATAATGTATAAATGCACAGTGTAATGTACATTTATTTTTGGAAAATATTCAGATAAAATATTATCACTAAAATTAAAAATTAAAATTAGTTGGCTTAGACACACTGGGTCATTCCATATCAAGTGGTCCAACCCTATGGTTTGACCATTCCAAAAAAAATTGATTTTTTAAACATCCTAACATATTCGTAGTATTAAATGACCATTATTTCAATTTTATTGTCTTTTGTTTTCGTGTGAGAGCCATATTTGCTTTGCAATATGCGGCATTTTTGCAATTTTAAGAGTTTACGGCAACCGAAATATTTCAGCTCTTATTTGTCCTATCAAAATGAAAAAAAAAAAGAAATTGTTTAAAAAGAAACAGACAACAATATTCCTTATTACATATTTTTACCTAAAAGCAATCCGAAAGGGTAAAATTGCAGCCTCAATTCTTATCTAGTTTTATAAAAAAATGACATTTTTAAAGAGAAGTTTATGCATGAAGGGAGAATATCTCAAAGTTAAATTTTTTTTTTACAAAGAAATGATAAGTAGTTGAAATCACACACCACATACTAACCCTAAGATTTACTCCCTCTTTCTTCTAAAAATTTTCAATGTTTGAAAATTTTAACCAAACGGCGAATTTTGGGACTAAATATCGCTGGTGGGGGACCAGATAAAAATCTGAAATTTCTTGTCATAACAGTACTACATAATGGCATTACGCAAAAAAATTTTTGAGTTTTAGATTTGACTACAAGCCGAGATATAGATATAACAATCCTAAAATGTCAAAGAAATGAATAATTTTATACTATATAAAATCAATTTATATTACAGAATACATAAAAAGGTACGAAAACTGAAATAAATAAAAGAAGAAGTGTAGGTATATTTTCATAAAATGTGTCGGTAAAAAAGAAACTATTCTTCAACTAGCTGTGATGTTAAAGAGCTGATTGATTTTTTGTTTTTGGATAGGTTTTTGACACCTGCACCTCATCAAAGACCTCAGAAAGTGAAGTGTAATAACACCTTATCATTATGACAATCGTTCATCGGTAATTTCACTTTCTTCAAAAGAAGCTACAAATCTCCTTTTCATATTTTGGGATAATTTGCTGAATTTTGTTCGAATTGCTTCTTCTCGTACTTCAGGCCTAATTTTTTTAATTTTAGAAACGGGGGATACACCAAAATGTAGGAACGAAATCAAGTTCATTCATCAATCATCACTATTTTCAGACTCTTTCTCAATTATTATAAATATTTTATTATAGCATGTAGGACACAACGATTTTCCAAGTAAGATTCAACGATGAATGGTTTTTCTTTTTTTAAATGCGTAGTTGTAATTTCACTAAGTCCTTTAGTTATAATTTTTTTATGGATTTTTAACGGATCACAACAAGATCTTCCAAAAAGATGATTGTATTTTACAAAATATTTAATTTCATGAAACATGCAAATATTTACGACAGTTTCATTTGTTCTTAAAGCAAGCAAAATTTGATTTTCTTCACTTAATTCACTAATTAATTTGATATCTCGTGACACTGGACCTAACACACTTTTATGACAATCTTCGCCAATCAGTTCACCCACATTACATTCCATTTTTCAAACTTTCAAACACAACCTTCCTATGTGGCTATTACAATAGACCTTATGCTAGAAGAACATAATATGTATGTATATGCATATCATCTGTGTCCGAACAATACCGTTCTTGAAAAAAAAAGCAATTATACGTTCACTGAAACGTGTACATTTTTAACATTTTGTGATTGGTATATCTCGGCTTGTAGTCAAATCTAAAACTCAAAATTCTTTTTGCGTAATGCCATTATGTAGTACCGTTATGACGAGAAATTTCAGATTTTTATCTGCTCCCCCACCAGCAGTATTTAGTGCCAAAATTTGCAATTTGGTTAAAATTTTCAAACTTTGAAAATTTTTAGAAGAAAAAGGAAGTAAATCTTAGGGTTAATATTTGGTGTGTGATTTCAACTACTTATCATCTCTTTGTAAAAAAAAATTTAACTTTGAGATATTTTCCCTTCATGCATAAACTTCTCTTTAAAAATGTCATTTTTTTATAAAACTAGACAAGAATTGAGGCTGCAATTTTATCCTTTAGGATTGCTTTTAGGTAAAAATATGTAATAAGGAATATTGTATAGTCTGTTTCTTTTTAAACAATTTCGTTTTTTTTTTATCTTGATTGGACAAATAAGAGCTGAAATATTTCGGTTTCCGTAAACCCTTAAAATTGCAAAATATGCCGCATATTGCAAAGCAAATATGGCTCTCACACGAAAACAGAAGACAATAAAATTGAAATAATGCTCATTTAGTACTACTAATATGTAAGGATGTTTACACAAAAAAAATCAATTTTTTTTAGAATGGTCAAACCATAGGGTTGGACCACTTGATATGGAATGACCCCACTACAAACAGTGAAAACTAACTACATGTAGTGTGTATCGAGGAAAGCTCACAGATCTATTTTGGACTTTTTAGATCACAGCAGTATATTCGACGCGACCAGGATTTGAACTGCGGTTACTCGCTTCACAGTTGGTCAATGTAGGGTCTCCGCCATACTGCTAATCTCATAAGACAGATGTGTAAACAATTGATTAAAGTTTGATGCAAAAAAATATTAATTTTAATATAGCCAATTGACTACAAGGTGACCGAAAGGCAGTGACGGCGCCAGGGGTAGGCCAGGGTGGGCACTTGCCCGTCCTGTTGATTGAAATGCCCACCTAAATTTTTTAGGTGCTTATTTCAATAATGTATTTTTTTAAGTTTACTTATAAATTTTGTGTGCTCCTGCCCACCCCTAATGTATTGGGCCCAATTTGTGCCCACCCATTTCAAAAATGCTGGCGTCGCACAGTGGTTCCAAACGGCCTTTTAGCCGGCCAAAACCTCAAAAATGAAGGTTAAAAGATCGATGTTTTTGTAATGGATTCTAGTAGAGAAGTGGTTGGGGCATTCGGATCGCATAGGGTAGGGTTGAAATATTGTATACCTGCTCCCCTGCGACAGTCGAAAGTTGCCTTTGTTCGGAGCAGGCGTGCGACGCGTCGCGCGGAGTTCTACAGTGGCCTGGTAAATATTCAATAATTTCGCAACGACTGGTCCGATTTTAAAGTTTGAAAATGGAGAATGTTCCTAAAGGTATGTAGAAACATACTAAAGGTATGTAGAAACATTTTATGTACTACAATGTTCGATAGCGTTTGTTGTTATTCATGAAACGTATGCTAACGATAGTCGTAATTTTCATTTGTTTTCGTTTTTTTGCCAATACATTTACAGAGATACAAAAAAATTTTGATACATTTTAGTCTTGACATCGCCAGGGACATGTTAGTTGAACTATCTGTTAATGAAATCTCAAAAAATTAGCTGCTAGAAAGTTGCCTTTTTTCAATAAAATCAATTTTCGTGTTACCGTGCACACTGTCGCGCGCGTTACGCACTATACCGTGACTCATGGCGATACTCCGGTCAACTTTCTATACCTGTGACTCAAAAGGGCACAGGTATAGAGGGTCTTTCGTAGATATTTTCTATCTCTGTGGATAGTATTGTTCTCTAATTTTTTTTTTCAATTGATTGTTCATTACCGTAGAATTATAATTTTTTTTTTCATTTTTCAAGAACAATAGAACAGTAAAGTGCATTATATTTATAAAATGAAAGTCACGCACAATACATACAACTTTTTTAATTTTAACAGGAAATACGTGCAAAGAAATCGTTTGTACGCGCCGAAAAATATTCTTGGCGCTACAAAATGACTGGACCTCAAAATTTAAGAAACAAATCGAAGTTCTCGAAAATTATTTCCGCGACTCAGAAGGATGTATTTTCGAAATTTCAATCCATGGCAAAAAATTTTTGAGGAATCTCATATTTGCAATCAAGAAAAGATGGCAAGATAGCCACAGAATTCTAGAGCGCTTTAACGCCGTTCATGGAGCATGGCTTGACACGGAGGACGTAACTATTACGGTTTGTCTATTTTCGTATTTTTTATATCATGAAATTTTTCATTTAAACGTTTTTTTTCACTTCCGAGCTAACGTTATTGCGATCTCTTGTAGAATGCTGATTTCGAAGACATGGATGCACCAAGTTCTAGTTCTGACACATCCGGATTTACTAAAAGTCTCAAGGCTGGTGGTAGACCTTCATCAGACTTTTCATCATCCAGCGTACGGACTAAGCGCCGAAAAGTCAACGATCTTCGGAAATCAACAAGTCCAACCACATTGGCATTCGCAACGGAAATGAATCTTCGTGCTTCTGGGTCCCGCACTGCAGCAAAGGTGCTCAAGGATATTACAACCACTTCTCCTACGCGAGCCTCTCGGTATCAGCAAGCATTTGCACAAAGTTGTAGACCAGTACGTCAAGAAATTAGCGCAGATGTTGCTTTGAACTTGATAATAAGCGGTAAAATGTCGAAAGACACGTACAATATGGTTCGGGAATTAACGAACGAAAACAGTGACGTCTCGGTTTATCCCAGTTATAAGAAAATATTAGCTGCTAAATCTCGCTGTTGCCCACCAGAGTGTTCAATAAGTATAACGGAAACAAGCGCTGAAGTATCATTGCAGGCTCTACTAGATCATACCACAGCTCGATTGGTTCAAGTACAATCTGATGTCATAAAAACACTCGATAGTTCGTTCACGAATAATATGAAATTAATTTTAAAGTGGGGATGCGATGGTTCGTCGGCGCAGCAGTATAAGCAAAAATTTGACGAAAGCGACAGCTCAGACGCTCATGTATTTTTTACGTCCGTGGTTTCGTTGCAAATGGTAGCTTCAGACGACAAATCTGAGCAGCACCTTGTCGTTTGGAAGAACCCAAGGCCTTCTTCACCCCGTTACTGCAGACCTTTGAGATTGCAATTTTTGAAAGAAACCGTGCAGTCAACTGTTGATGAAAAAAATTACGTTGATCAGCAGATAGCATCTCTCGTCACATTCAATACAGTATCGGAGGGTAGTAACGTTGAAGTCACTTATGAATTATCGTTTACAATGATAGATGGAAAGGTGAGAAACGCTATTACTGGCACTAAGTCTGCGCAAAGGTGTTGTATTTGTAATTTGACGTCGAAAGATTTCAACAATTTAGAATTGGTTCAGCGAACATCCTGTGACCGCTCTAAACTCAATTTTGGAATTTCTTCCTTGCACGCGTGGATAAGGTTCATGGAATGGATGCTTCATATTGCATATAAATTAAATGAGGGGACGAGTAAATGGCAGGCGCGATCAGTCGATGAAAAAAAGGCAGTTAGCGATCGCAAGGAAGAAATCCAACATAAATTTAAAGCTGCTTTAGGTTTAAATATTGATATGCCTAAGCAAGGATTTTTTTGAATTTGGACGAAAAATTCATAGCAAGTTGCAAAGTGATTTTGCAGACAATGGCTAGTGGTTTCGCTGTACATATCGACAAGTTTAGGCTTTATTGCTTTGATGTCGCAAAACGATATGTTGCTCTCTATTCCTGGTACCCGATGCCAACATCGGTACATATGGTTTTAATTCATGGCCACGCGATTATAGAAGTGGGTGTCTTGCCAATCGGACAGCTTTCCGAGGACGCTCAAGAAGCTAGGAATAAGGACATTCGGCAGTACCGCGAAAAATTTTCTAGAAAATGTTCGCGAGAGAAGACAATGTCCGATGTTTTCCGTCGGCTGCTTGCGTCCTCGGACCCACTTATTACGAGTTTTCAAAAATTGAAAATGAGAAATAGTGAACCATTACCTTCTGATGTACTGGAACTTCTACTAGCAACACCAGAAGGTAATGTCACAAATTGCGCGTTACCAGACACAGATACATGTACGACGGTCGTCCTATCCGACACGGATTACGATTTTTAATTAATATAATGTATTTTAAGCTCGATTTTAAGTCATTATGTACATAAGATGAAATAAACATTTCCATACTCTATGAAATTGTTCTTCATTTTGAAATTTAACATTACATTCATGTCAAATTCGTAATCAGCGACTCCAAAAACGAAATAGTAGACATCCTTGGTCTGATAAAGTGATTATTTTTCAAAAATGTCCGCGATTTTGGGTCCGCCATTTTGAATTTCATAATTTTGATATCAAATTCGTAATCAGCGACCCCAAAAACGTAATAGTGGACATCCTTGGTCTGATAAAGTGATTATTTTTCAAAAATGTCCACCATTTTGGGTCCGCCATTTCGAATTTCATAATTTTGATATTAAATTCGTAATCAGCGACCCCAAAAACGTAATAGTGGACATCCTTGGTCCGATAAAGTGATTAATTTTCAAAAATGTCCACCATTTTGGGTCCGCCATTTTGAATTTCATAATTTTGATATCAAATTCGTAATCAGCGACCCCAAAAACGTAAAAGTGGTAATTGTAAAATTTATTATTCCCGTTTTTGAGGTTTTGGCCGGCTAAAAGGCCGTTTGGAACCACTGTGCGTCGTCGCTTCCGAAAGGGTTAACAGCACTTCATAAAAAATAATCGAGAGGAGTTAAATTTGGGTGTCTTGCTGGCCAATTAATAGTTTTCAAAGTGAAGCGGTTGTGCTTAAAGAAAATTTGGACAATACTACAATAAAGACATATTAATTATTGTCAAGCAGTTTGCCAAATTAAATTTTCTTGGCGATTTTTCATTTAATAAATCGGTAACGCGATTTGTTTTATTAAAATAAAATTTGAAACGCTGAATTTAAGTGAAAGTGAATTTTGGAAATTATTTATTTATTTTCAATCAATTATAATTTCCTAGTTCAAAACAAATCGTTTGATAAACCTTTGCACCAGAAGAATCCAGGAGTCTGCAGATTATTACATTAACGGATCTTTGATAATCCAAAGTAAAATTTTGAATATCAATTATTCATAAAAGGTTTGCGCGACTTAAAATTACCTATTTCGTGTAAAATAATAAAGTTTATGAAGAAAAGTAGGTAAGCGATTTTGAAACTTTTATAAAGTTTGCTTAAAGTATATTATTAGAACAATGCAGTGTGTTCGTTTATTTGTTTATGTCGTTGCGGGCGTTGACTGCATCTTCTAGTTCATTTTCAGTTTTCAGAGATTTGTCCAGTTCTAGTATTAGCTTGTCGAGCTCCTCTCTGAATGCGGCCCAGTCCGTTCGCTTGCTGTATAATGATGGGTTTTTTTCGTTATTTTTAACTTGGGCATTAATACTAATAATTACTGATGTGTGGTCTGATGAGAGGTCTAGCCAGGATTCTGCTTTGATTTTTTTGGTGTCAGTTCCTTTTGTAATGCAGAAGTCAATAATATCTGGTATCTTTTCTGTATCAGTGGGCCAATAAGTTGGTTCACAAGTAGATATGATTTCTAGGTTATTGGCTTGTATTATAGCTTTTAGTAGTTCTCTGCCTTTTGTTGTGATCAGTCTTGAGCCCCACATGTGGTGTTTCGCATTGTAGATAATAATCTTTTACCAAGTGTGTTAAAAAATTCAGCATAATCTTGTCTTTTGGTATTATGCTTTGGTGGGCAGTAAATTGCTGTTACGGTCAGGTTTCCTAAACTGTCTTCTAGTACAATGCTGGTAGCCTGGATATTTTCTTTTTCATACTTTCCCGCCTCGTGGTGTTTTATGCTGTCACGAATGATGACGGCTGTACCTCCATGAGCTTTTCCTTCTTTAGGGTGTTTGGTGTAGTAGATTTTATATTTGGGTATTCTTATATAATGTTTATCAGTTATGTGTGATTCAGATACTAGCATAATGTCAATGTTTTGATTTATTAAAAAAGCTTTGGTTTCCTGTAGGTGTTGATTTAGCCCATTGGCGTTCCATATGGCTATTTTATATTTACATTGTACCGGAATTATTGGTTTTGGTGACGAGCACAGTCAAAAGATTTAGCATAGTGCTCATGTTTCTGGCATTTTCTTTATTTTGTTCGATGAGTTCTCTTATCAAGTTTTTTAATTCATCGATATCGTTAACTGGTTGTTCATTGATATGATTTATTGGTTCGTTTGTTTGCTGGTTTGATGGCCCCCCAGGGCAGGTTATTGTTATGTGTTCTAAGTTGTGGGAAAGCTTGATTATAATTGATTGGCTGTTGGTACGGTGTGATGTTTGGTCGTGGTTGTTGGTTTAACATTGTGTTTTGTTGTGGGAAAGGTTGTTTTTCTCTAAGCATCGGATATAGACGTTGTTGGAGTTGCTTATGGACAACACATCCTCTATAGTTGGCTAGGTGGTTGCCATTGCAGTTAATGCATTTGACTCTACTGTCACGCTCTTTGCGTTCGCAATCCTTAATATGATGGCTTCCTGCGCATTTCACGCATTTTTCTGCTTTTTTGCAGAAATTCTTGGTATGTCCATAACTCTGACATCTCGCGCATTGAGGTATAACTCTTTTAGCATGTGGTGGTTCAAATGATACCACATTATTTTTCAGTAATTTTATCTTATAAATATTTTTGTTGTCTTCTTTAGTTACAAGATCTACATAATGCATTGGCAATGGCATCTTTGTTACTCTATGGCGAATGTTCCATACATTGGTGGCATCATGGCCCAGTTTTTTTAATTCTGCTTTTATATCTTTGGATGTTATGGAATGATGAAGTCCTTTCATTACTACTCTGAATGTTCTATCCTCTTTTGGTTTATACGTGTGGTATTGTGTTTTGTTTTGATCTAGCATCTCGATTACTGGCTTGAATAATTTTGCATCAGCCAACTGAACCTTGACTAGCCCGTTTCCAATCACCTTCAGCGTATAGTTTTCTGACGCTATATTTCCAATTCGTTCTTGTAGTTGTGCAATATAATCTACACCATAAACTGTTATTGGTGGTGGTTTTGTTACCGATTCTTTCATCCCCTCAGAATTCTTCTCAGATTCTTCTGGTAAATCTTCAAATCTATTTTGTGTTTCTACAAGCTTCGATAGTCAATAACTGGTGAGTTTTGATTGTTTACGATTTTGTTGTTGTTCGGGGCTTCTAAATCTTTTTTTACCATTTCGTACAGTTTGCCATTCCGTGTGGGATACATATTGTTGAGACTGAACAAACGGTAGGGCCGCAGTCTGATCTTAGTATTGTATATCTTGATGTTGATTAGTTTGATCGGTTTGACCGAGCATCGGTGGTTGTAAGTATGGTAGTCCCGGTTGGTATTGCATGGTAACAACTGGTTGTGGTGGTTGCACGGGAACCGTGGTTTTTAATTGTGAAGCTAGGTTTTGGTTCTGGTATTGTATTTGGTAGGGGTTGTTATTAGTTGACTGGTAAACAGCAATTGCCGACATGTGTGATATTTCTGGCGGGTTTAATAGTGATCCATCGCGATATGGTTCCCTCACTGGGAATGGGTGAACTGTTTTTCCCTTCGGGGGCGGCGTCCGTTGCATTTTGCAACATAACCTCACTTAAAAGTACAATAAATAAAAGTATGTGAACTCACAGAGTACACTTGACTACTATGGTAATCTCAATCGCGTTATCATCCACTGAAACAAATGTAACAAATCTCCAATTTAACTATTTTACTAAAAATTCGCAACTAACATCAAATACAGTCGAATCATTCGATGTCAGGGCCGGACTGTAAGTATACAATAAGCTGCATGGCAAGCCACGCCGGATGCATACATACCCGAAATTAAAGATACAGTGTAGCGCCAATAATAAAACAAAAAATTTCTGAAATGCGAAGGCTTAGAAAACGATGACAAGAAACGAGACATCATGAGGATAAATTTAATCTTAACAGAGCTACCAGGGAATTAAGAGCAATGATGACAAAAAAGAAAAACCAAGACCTCCAAAGTTACCTGGAAAACCTAACAGCAACTCAGGCCACGGATTACTCCCTATGGAAAGCCACAAGAAACATGAAACGGCCACAATCGACAATACCACCCATCAAAAATGAAAATAACAAATGGGCCAGAAGTAATAAGGAAAAGGCGAACGTATTTGCAAAACATCTGTCCAATATCTTTAAACCTCATCCATCTGAAATCACAGCAGAAGAAGAAGACAAAATAAAAAAATATCTTGAAGCTCCCTTTCAAATGGACTTTAATAATAATTATTATTAGGGAAAATAATTATTAAAATTGTTTTTCAATGCGTTATTTTAACATGAGGAGTATTTCCTTGAACATTCTCGTTTTGTTAATTGATTCAAAATTTACTATACTACAGCTGTAGTTAACGTTAATCGAATTTACTAAAAATGTTGGTTCAACATTCTGCACTTTTCAAACTAACCAAGTAGGTATATTGTATCAACCATTTCTGTACATTTAATTAAATAATTTATTTTATTGTTTGAATCATTTTAGGTTTTTGATGTAACGTATTGTAGTATATAGAGAATTATGGGTTGGTAGGGCGTTGGCCATGTGCCAGGGGACGCTGAGCAAGAAAAATGGTTGTCGTTGTAAAATATTATGTATAATTGTTAGAAAAATATAATTACGTTAATACAAAGCGTAGTATTATTTCTCAAGTAAACATTACACTTATGATGGTATTAAATTATCATGCTAGCACTGTAAATTGAATGCGTATTCAATGTTGAACCATCAAAATAGGTGTATTAACACAATAGGTGTATTACTGTATTAACAGTAGTGCATTTTATGAATAAATAAATTTAAACAAGTAATCCTCAAAGATATTAACTTTTAAAAAATTAATAGCTGTAGTATCCATTTTTCTTGAACTTTTTAAACGCACACGAAGACAAGGTTAAATGTATCCACACTGCAACTGCAAACACCCAACAACACCCAATATACTTGCGCAGTATATTTCAATATATATTTCAAGCTTCTTTTATGTTCAGTTAGCAGATTAAAATTCTCGCTTTAATCAAATTTTGCATTGAAATGACATACTTATACTAAAATGCTATACAACAAGACAAAATAATAGTTTCGTTCAAGAATTTCATTGGTTTTTTTCCAATCTAACTATTTTATTAATTCAACTATAATATAGTAGAAGCTTATTTGAACCCATTATAAACATTAAATCAACTAATATTTATTTAACAAATATAATATATTGAAACAACATTTTTGAAGTTCTTGTAACAACTAGAAATTGTTTCATTCCACGAAATTTCGTTTAATTCAATAAGAAAAGAATCAACATTTCAGATTTGTTCAATTTACCAACTCTTTTCTCTCAGTGTATGATGCTTAATTCGACCAATGTTCCTCATTACAAATTTTGTACGAGATATTTTTATCTTTCATACTTTAGTTGCTTATACACGACTCTAAAGAGTTACATATGGGTTTGAAAATTTGGAAAATTTACATTGAGTTTGAAAGAATCCCCTGGATATTGCAGCTGCAGTAGGTTCTTTCGTTCTTTGCTTTATGGAGCTGGAATCCACGATTCTATGTAACTTGAAAAAAAAACTTTTTTTCTCCTCCGTGTTATTTCAACAGAAAATTTTAATGAAGTTTTTCTCAAAACTCTATTTTTGAAGTGGGTTGACAAAATACACTTCTTCAAAATAAGATTGACTAATGCTTGAACGAAGGATTTGTTTTTATCGCACAACTAATTTTACACGGCAATACGTGGTGCAAATTATACCAAAAATAAAACTTTTTTGTATACAACTCCGCCAAATATTCAAATTTTAATTTTATCCTTCGTTCTACCACGAGCTATATTTTCCTATACTAACAGCAAAAATTTAGTTTTTTCATTTATGATGAAAATATCATGGGTTATTCTGACAACGCCAAGGGAAGTTTATTCTGAGGGGTCGCAGAAAATGAGGTCCCAATGGCTGAGTTTTCATAATTTTTAAATGACGAAGTTAGTTAATACAGAAACTAATTTTGCTAATGCGTACAAGCCAATTTGTTTGCTAGTTTAAACTAAATTATTTAAATTTTTTATTAAAAATTAGCCAATTAAATAAAACATCGTAGTAATCAACTAACAAAAAGAAAATGTTATTTTTACTGAAATAATCAAAATTGAATTTAATTAGTAGATTAAGTAAAATTAGAAAAGTTTACGGTAAGTACCTACCTAAACTTTTAAAAAAATGTTAAAATTAAACACTAAACATCACTGGTTAAATAAATATCTATTAAAGTCATGAGAGTTCGAGTAGTTATGATTCGATTTAAAAATGCTTATTACATTAATTCGTAAAAGGTGAAAATTAATAAAAGCTGTTCGGATTATTTTTAAAAATAGCTCTACTCCACAAAAATTTATGGTTTTTATTGAATTGTTATTATTATTAACAAAATTATTTATTGTTATTATTTATTTTTAATTTATTTATTTTGTTTTTATTTATTTAGTTTTAAATTAGTTGTCAATTTTTTAAATTAACCCAATATGTACCAAGCATATTTTACGAATGTCGACATAAATTTTTGTTAAAAGAATAAATCTTATATATGTATTTATTTGTTAATGCCTACAATAAGTTACTGTCCTCAAATGAGGCCGCTGGAACTTAATGGGTTAATAGTTAATATCTACATTTTTAATGCAATAAAACTTTTACACTTGATATAGTACCTCCTAAAGCGTCGTTCTTACCCAATTAACGCTATACAACATAGCATAGCATAGCGTAAGAAAAAAGTTAAAGTACATTGAAACTTATTTGTGTGTTCAAAATAAAAAAAAACCAGATTTGTATAATAAATTTGATTCAACTTCTAATTTGAGTTGTTATTTTATGTCTAATATGAATATTATACCAATAGGTAGGTGCTGGTATAGAAATACTATGTTAATAGATGAGAACTACGCTTTAAAAGTTTTTGTATTAACTTAATACCAAATTGCAAGAATAAATCTGTATATCTACTAATTGTATAACTGCCTTACTGTGCGGAGTAGGGCACAGCATATAAAAAATTTCTTGGTTTTCGAGAAGGTTCACGTTATTTAAAATAATGTTATTATAATCTTAAACATAATTTACTATTTATTTACTATTAATTTATAAAGAATAATTACCCAATAAATTGAATATTTTTCAGATATTCTAGTACAAAATTGCAAAATTACATAAAACAATTAATAAGTTTTTTATCCTTTCTGTAGCTTATAGTGCATTTTGATATTATGCAATCTTAAAGATTAACAGGTCTATACTCCATACTGTTACGCAACAATTCTGAGAATTTCATGTAATTCACATTAATTTTCACCACGTCATAGAGTTTTATTCAGAAAAGAAAACGCGTGCGCATTGATGAAAATGTTGTGACATTGGCGGAAATAAAACAATATAGGGTAGCTAACCGATCGAAGTAGTACGTCCTTTGACATTTCCCTCCCCAATATATCCTAGGAATTCCTGGAATTTGCTCTGCAAGTCTTGAATCGATAAAACCCACGCAATCGTCAAGGATAACGCATTTAATTGAGAATTTCTTTATGTTAAAGAATAAATAAATATTAAAAACGTATTCAGCACAGGATTAACTCTGGACGAATAATTACTATTACCGATTTTATAAAGTTAATAGTACAGTTTTAATTATAGCATATTTTAATAATTTCAATCGAGTATAAAGCAAAAGAAGATCCGTTTATTTCTGCACTATGATAAAGAATTTATCGCCCTAACAAAGCTGTTGTTGGTAGCTATAGCTCCAACAGAGTTTTTTTTGCTGCCACAACAAATTTTATACTGCCATAACAGAGTTTTCCTTATTCAGACAAAAACATTGTTCTGAACAGAAAAAACTTTGCTATTGCAGCATAAAATTTGTTGTAGCAGCAAAACACTCTGTTGAGGCTATAGCTACCAACAACTTTGCTAGGACGACAGATCCTCTTTGCACAGTGCACAACTTCTAATTCAAAATAAAATTTATTTATTATTAACTTAAAAATTATTAATTACTTTTATTAATAAAGTTTCACATTATTTTGTAGCTATAGTAAAGAAATGTCGAAATTTTATTTAACTACCACACAATTATAAAATTAACTTGCATCGCCAATATTATTTGTTTTAAATTCTTTTCAATAATAAAAAGCGATCAAATTGATCTTTAAATTGTGAAATAATCCAAATGCGACGACAATTTCTCAAGAAATGGGATTGTAGTCTTAGGGCAAATCCGGGAATCGGATTGAGAGAGCAATATCATCAACCCAGGAAACCGACGAAGCGACGACTAAGCATGGAGATAGCCATATTAAAATTTAAACTTTCTCTGGATTCGAACCGGGTATCTTATTGTCTTATTGTCAGACTAACTTAATAAGCTACACTCTGAAAAAAGATTTGTCGTCGTTACAAAATCATTAGTAGCTATGGCATCAACAGAATTTTTTGCTGTTACAACAAATTTTATGCTACCACAACAAAGTTTTTTGTGTTTAGAACAAGCTTTTTTTCTAAACAACAAAGCTTTTTGTGTTTAGAACATGCTTTTCTTCTAAACAGCATAAAATTTGTTGTAGCAGCAAAAAAATCTGTTAAGGCTATAGCTACTAATGATTTTGTTACGACAACAAATCTTTTTTCAGAGTGTAATGACTAATGATTATTTCTTTTTTAAGGTAGTTTTAAGAATTTTAACTTGTTGATCTTGAATAAGTTCTTATTTGAACAAAAAACAATGTTTGGGATAATTTACAAACAGTTTAAGAATATAAAATACAAAATTCTAGAGAAATTAAATAATGGCCTGTTCCCACGATCAAAATTTTTTATCAAAATTTTAATCAACAGTGATAGCGATAGTATAAATTTTTAATGACGTTTAATTACCAACCTTTTAAAAAAAATTTAATTTCATAGTACAGTAGAATCCGCTTAATGTGATCATGATCACTTTGGGCCAAGAACATTTTAATAATATTAACTGATAACTGAAAACAATAAGCGAAATTTAGAAAAAAGCGAATTTTAGAAGACCTGGATTAGAACAAAATAGAAAAAAAAAGTAAAAGCGGCCGGTTTCCAAAAAAAAAATCACAATAACCGACTGATAACATTATCCGTGATCACATTAAGCGGATTCTACATACTCGTAATGTTCAGTTCGATACGCTATTGGGTTTTAAAATAAATTTGTTTTAAATGCAAAATAGAAAACAATACTTTTGATAGGTTGCAAATTTCATCAAAACGCGATCTGTTTCACGGTCAAAACAAGTTTTTATCAAAATTATTATAAAAATATTGATAAAAGTATTGATCATGGGAACATCATAAAATCAAAAGATGATTGCAGTAGTACAATGTTTGAAATTATAGATTTGGGCTTTAAGAAAAATGTTACATTGTAATCAAATTACATTGGCATTAAAATTGAGGATTTGAAAAAATGTATGGATACTATGGTGCTACAAATAAAAAGCGTCTACTTATATATAAATATATTTTGATATATATAAAATAAATATATAAATTTAAATATATATATTGTCATGTTATTATGCTAGGGCACAAGTTAGGATTAAGACGAGGGACACAAGTATCAAAATACTAACATAAAATATGCGCATGAGGCAACGATTAACTAAAATCATTGATTTGCTGGTTTAAATTTTACCATATAACTTAAATGCAACACACGATCTTGCAAAATGGTGATGTATGTTGGATAGTTCAATTTTCTTTTGGTATTGTATTAATCTAAATGTCCTGCGTGGCATAATTATGACGATTTGAGGTATCATACGATTTGAGATCTAAAATAAATAATTTGTTATTGTAAATGTTTAATTTTAAGAAATGTGTGAAGACATTATGTTATACTTACGTTAGGTGAACTTAGTGTGTAGCGAATTCTGGTTTTCGGGACGATTTAGTGCTCCGACGATACAAAAATTGACATGGAGGCAGATAAACGCCATGGTGGTTATATGACGAGTTGAACTTTGGAAATTACATAAAATGGGTGAGGAATAGGTCCTAGAGAGGGATTGAGGCAAGATGGCCATACCAAAAGCAAAATTTGATAGAATATTTCAAATTATAGTATGTGACATCCAGCTGTCAGATTGGAAATTTAGAAAAATCAAGATTATTCTGCAAATATTTATGATACAGAAGCATATTATACGGCAAAAGGAAGAGAATAAAGAGCTCGAATTTTCGAGATCAAAAAGTATTTGAAAATTCAAAAATTAAGAAAAAAATTTCAAAAATATCAAAGATATAAAATTTCGGGTTAGATTTTTATTAATTGTGGGCAGACGGATCAAGCTAGAGGATTCAAAATTTTTCCACATATATTTGGGATAGAGATGGACAAGATTGCCAAATTTCGTCAAGATCGGTGCAGTTTTTGAGATTCGAAATTCCATGGAGAATTTGATTAGTTGAAAAAATTAAAAAAAGTATAAAAGGAGGTGCAAATTTCAATGATAATCAGTATTGTTTTAGTGGTTGACCAGGAAGGACGTGTCGGTCGTAACCTAACTTTTGTTTTTAACCTAAACCGGACCTGGAAGTGTTTCCGAAACAATTTATAAGTCTCTCTCGGAACGTTTGATAACCTAAAAATAAAAAACATTAAAAATTGTTAACAAATTTAAATCAAAGTGACTCGTATAAGAAGTAAATAGTGAAGGCAAAATTAAACGTGCGGTTAACAAAATAATTTATGTCTAAAGTATAAGAAGATAAATGAATTGTTACTTACAACGATCGAAGGATATTTATTGGATAAATTTGTGAAGTGTTGCTGATTGGTATCAAACCCTTGCAAGGTAGAATTTTATATTTATTTGGCCAAATAACTTCAAATAATTTTGTATTCTGTTTCAAATTAATTTAAATGTTGTTTACACTACACGAAATTGATTGTATAACCTACAAAAACTACACATATTAACCAAATGAAACACACATTCTTGTTCTGTACTAAAATATATCATAATTTTGTATATTTACCTATCTGTCTCTTTAATCACAAATATAGTTTGATTCAAATTCAAATCGTCATCACTTTATTTTAAAGTCACTTAATCGCAGTTTATTATTATGCACACCATCTTACTTGTAAAGTGTATTAGTTCATGTGTCATGCGCATATACCTGCGTTCACGTTGGACACAGTACAATATATATATGTTCTTTTTAGATATTTTGTGATATTTTATTAATTATTATTTAACTGTATATCACTTTCTTTTATTTGTTTATTGCTTTAAATAAATATAGATACTATATGTAATAAGCGGTGCGCTGTTTGGTTATTTACATATTTTACTATTAAATATTATTAGTTTACGACGATAACTAAAATTTGTGTACTAATAAAATTAACATGTACATATTATAGTTTTATTTTCTCATTATCGAAAAAATAAAATTATTTTCGATGAGGCGCCAAAGGTTCTATGTATGCGCGTATATCCTGAAAGTGCCGGTCGTCGTCCAAGCCAAACTGACGCCGCATATAAACCTATAAAAAGGTTTATTTAGGTAATAAAACAAAGTTTCACTCTTCATATTATATAGGTACATATTTTAAAATAATATTTTAGCTAAAATATTGCATTATATTGTTGGTGTAGAAGGTCCGACAAAATAATTTTAATTAGTTGTTTGACGTTTCGGGCTGTTTATTGACCCAATGTCAAGGCTACAATAAAAATAAAATATTAAAAGTTAAAAATATAAATAAAGTTAATAAATCCGGAAATATTTCCTTCATTATTATAAAGGTGAAATGAAATGAAAATAATCGTGTTAAATATTTTTAAGTTTTAAAATAACTTACTGCTTCCTTTTACCTATATACTCTTAATTTTGTACACAATATTAACTTAATTTTTTTTGCTTCTGCCGTTTTAAAAATTAATTAATAAACACAGTTTCTTCAAAAATATATCTACATCTTCAATTCTTTACACTAATACACAGGTATTCATTTAACCAAAACCTCGGCATCCCATTGACAAGTAACTAGGACAATCTGTGTAATACATTTTTGAGAGAAAAAATAAAGTTAAGTTTTCTACCTTAACTTTTCAAAATTCAAAATATTTTTGAAATTTTTTAAAATAAATTTGACGTAGAATATCTAGCTATAATTTTTAGAAATACAAAGTAAAAAATTTCTACAATATTTATATTATATTATTAGTATAAGATTTTAGTTAGCTGTGCGAAAACAGACGAATTTGCCTTATAAGACCTTTTTGCGCAAACATGAAAATATAAATTGATTTTCTAATTTGAACATCGCTCGCCTCATATTTTAGTTCGTTATTTGCTTTTTTTTTGTAAATTAATTTATTTTTGTATTTATGGGTAAAATATATATATTGTTAAGTAGGTTATTGGAAGGCCTGCTTATATAAATTTCTGAAGAATTCTGAAAATAAATGACATAAGTAAATCACGATTTACTCAATTATCAGTGGATATCGCTCTCGAACCACATATTAATTCAAAATTACATTCATAAGTATGTAGATGCATCCAGCATAATGTTAAGTTTGTGTTTTCTGCTAATAGCGCAGCGTTATACATAGTATTTGAAATAATATAGTAAGTGCAAGAGAATAGTAGGTGTTTTGATGTGACGTAACGCAACTCGCGCGTGGCGGGCTTTGTTAGAAAATATATCTATTCTTTTTTATCAATATATTCTCTTCTTTTCTAACTTATTGATCTACTCCGGGTATATTTTCTCTTTGTCTATTGGTGGACGCTCGAATAAGAAACTACAGATTCAAACGGGATTTTGCGGTGTAAGGTTGTCGCCATATTATAATATAGAAATGCAACATACCTGTGCGGGAGTACTTAGTTTTATTGTGCATTGTATTGATATTATTTCGTAGTTTTTTTATTTGATATTTGGTTTATTTTAATAATAAACAGTGCAATTTTTAAGTGCAAATTTTCTGTGTCTAGTGTGCCATGTACGAGTGAGTTTAAACCTGTTTATTATTTATAGTGAACGGATACTTACCTGTTCTTCTACCTGTTAGGTAAGCGTTAATTTTTAACTAACATTTTGTAGTAAAGCATCTAAATATTATATTATATTTATTTTCAAATCAAATTAATCTGTTTATATTTATTATCACTCTTTATTATTATACAATAATTGTTAAATAGATTACCTGGTAAAATACCAATGGTCAAAATACTTTCTATTACCAGAAAGTAATGCTAAAAAATCATATAATTTCTAAAATTACGGTTTAATTTGAATTGATAATACCTATTAAATTGTTATTAATTTAATTTTAATTTTAATCTTCATACATATATTTACATAAATAATATTTTTATAATATAGTATATCTACTTGAGTAAATTTTAGGCGATAAAAATTTAACCCCATAGATAAAATAATTAAATTACCATTAGAGAACATGCATTAAAAAAAAGGTTTGCAATATAAATTATTTCATAATATACCAAATAATAACTTGATAGATTTGGAAAGTATAGGCAGTGATATTTTTAATAGGGATATGTAAATAGGAGAGAATGTACACACCTATCCATTTGATAACATGAAGTACTAGGTATTAACCATGCAGAAGACGCTAGCTTTTGTTATTGTTTAAAATGTAAAGTTCATTGATTCGTTAATAAATGTTTACCACCCAAGTATATTTCAATGTTTGTAATGCTCATTTACACCATTTCCGCTTAAATGTTACCGATCTCTAAGCGGCCCTTAATTATTTTTAAGCGGATGTTTAGTTAAGCTTTAAGTTAAGTTGCAATATCGCATTTGTTTAAATATGTACAAAATTTCTGTTTTTTGGGGTTAACGCTTAAACTATCGCTTAACTTTAACTCGCTCAATATCTTAAGCTTAAATTTAGATGCTCTGTAAGAAGTTGAGGTATACTTAATTCATTGGTTCAATGAAAATAATTAGGACTTAACGATGTAAGGGACGCTTAATATTTTCTAAATGTAGGTGGTGTAAACGAGCACTACAGTTAAAATTTAAGGTTTTCTTAAATTGGTAGTGTCACTTATTCCGTTTTCTTATGAGTTGTAATAATATTTAAGGAACGCTTAACTTTAAAGTGTAGGTAGTGCAAACAGGCATAAAACTATTTAAATTAATTTGTGCTAAAATAAAAAAATACCATGCATTTGAATATCGTTCATAAGATGTCGTAACCGGTAAGAGCTAAGAGATATTAGAGGTGTGAGAGATAAGGGTTGGATAAAGATTAAACTATTGAACTTTTTAATAAGAAACTACAAAAACCATCGGAATAATCAATTTGTAAATTTGTTTTACAATAATTAGTTTTAATAAACTATAAACGGCTGAAAATTTATTTTTTTCAGTTTTTGCGTATAATTTGTTTATTATTGATTTTATTGCAAACAGGTTTTGACATTTTTAAGACCGATGCATCCCAAACTGCACCAAAAAAACTATTACCTAGTTTATAAATCCCCTACCTGAATTTAACCGCTTCGATGCCAGGTAAAACACCATATTACTTTTAATCTATTGTCTGAATGGACGCATGCAATTTCCACCAATGGGCAATATTTAATCTTATTTTAGGGAAAGTGATGGTGGATTAGTAGTAAATTCTATTCATAGAGTTAATAGTCGATTAAGAAGTTAAAATATTGAATATAAAAATTGAAAATATAAATCTGTTGATATAGACATTTTATTGGAAAACGTAACCATTGAAATATTCGGTATTAATAATTAGTTCGACACCTCTTAGGGATGATTATATAAATCTATATACAATATAAAATAATTTCAATTTAAATATAATTAAGAAACATTTTGATCTTTAATTTGTCTTTATTGAAAAACTTGTATCCATCTGAATTTGTTAGTCCAACTATAAATTTTTGGAAAAAAAATATTGTATTAAAATTTTTATTTAACGCTTGCTTGAAAACTCGAAAACAGACGCAGCTATATGTTCAACTCTTCAAGTTGTTCCATTTGCAATATTGAAAAATTAAAATATATCTGTAAATTTTGAGGTTTTTTATAAAATATATAGTATAGGTATATAGCGTGTGAATCTGTTTAAGAAGTTCTGCCATATTGTCTTTCATATTTCTTATAATAGATATATAGCAATTATGTCAATCCAAAGCATTTTTATTATCTCGCACTAAAAATAATTTCTACATTATTTATTCCCTAATAGGTCAGAGTTTATTGCAAACTAATGTAAAAGTTTAAAATAAAAACGTAGTACTATGTAACAAAGGTAAATATTTACCGGCTATGCTATAATAAACTTTGATTATAGCGAACCAAATTGCTGAGTCTTTTGACGTTTGTTATAACCTGACACTACTGTATTTTTCATTAATGTGACAAAAATGATTTTTAATGATAGTCCAAAAAATAGTACCGCTAATTCTTTTCGAAGAATACACATAATAAATTATCAAATATTCTAGAAGCTTTTATTATTTTATAACAGTATCGCTAAGATTCATCTAAGATCTAAGGCATTCAAACACCTGTTTTTCGTAATTTTTTATTAAATCAAGAATTAATATATAAGTCAATGAGATGGTTGATATTGTTTCGTTCTAAAAATTTGTTTAATATTTGGTGCTGAACGATGATTCAATCCTTGTCTTTACCTCTCAGAAAATCCGGTTTTAATTTTCAGCGGACAATTACCCCCAGATTGAGAACCACTATTATTGTTTTATTTAATCTAAAATTTTGCAAAATAATTTAAAGAAACCATCAAGACAAGAACATTTAAAACCACTTAATTGATCATAAGCCATCAGAACTCCCATAGAATAAAAAATAATATATGCCTTTTGTTGTTGTGTATTGTACATTATAATATTACTACAATAACTGCTTTGACAAATTCAAATTTAAAAATCCAAAATGATGCCCTTTTGCTCAACAAAGTATCAGCTTTGTCCTCTTTAATTACGATGGTATTTACCCGATACTTGTTAGAGATAGTAAAAATAAATTTATTTTGATTTTGGTCAAAATGTCTGTTAATTTCAATGGTATTGAACCCAATTTTTGAGCTTAAAAAAACATTGGTAATTTAAACAAAAATATATCTTTATTATTTCTATGGTTAATTTAAAATGTTAGAATTTTTATGAGTTATTTTAATTTCCAGCCAACAAAATCGACACTAATTTATTAATTGTAAATTTTTGCAGATTTTCCGTTAATTTTTAAATAAAATTTCGGATGAATAAAAAATTTCAGACTTTTATCTAATAAATTCGATTTACACCTCCCTCCTGTCATAAATAAATTATTAATGAAATATTTTTAATTGTTTTTTCAATAATCATCAGTCAATCATTTGAAGTCAGTTTCATAAGTTTCGGAATTTTGACTAGAAATGTTTTAATCTGACTAATTGCATTGCCCGAATCGCATCGTCTTTAATATAATCTTCTAGATTGAGTAGTTTTATTTTTAACAATTATAAAAAGCTAGCAGTCTATCGGTTTCAACAGAGAGCACTAGTACGTTTAAATATCTTGATTGAGCATAGAATACTAAAATAATATTAATAATACATACAACGGAAGATATAAATATATTAGCTATTAGTTATATTATAATTCAAAATGTATAAGTAGTTTACGCAAAAAGTGACAATAAAAAAAAAGAAAAAGAAATTAAAAAGTGATTTAAACAATATCACTTTTTCCAGTGGAGATATTTTTGATGGTTTGAAATAAAATTATATTAAAAAAAGAGTTTTTTTATAACATTTTTAATTTATATGGATCAATACATATTATATTTCAAATATGAGTTATATAAACATAACACCAACGTATAATATGGGAACTTTATACTAATTTCTTCTATAGTTCTGCACTTTATTGATTTTCCGTAGTGGCAAGCCCTTGTTTTATTAAATAATGTACAAGGGTGATACGTTTGATAATAGAGTGGTTCAAATAATCGGATGGGATTTTTAAATGGAACCAAGCATTTGATGATTGCTAAAACTTCAACTTTTTAAATAGTTGAACTGAAATTCACTAAACTGCAATCAGTATGTTGTAATTCCTTAGTATAAGTGGTAGTCAGGAAAAACAAATATAATACTATGTATGAAGTTTGAATGAATTTAGATTATAATCGCTAGCCAAATGAGTATCTGGGTTAATAAATTTTCTATATTATAAAATTAAAAATGATAAATTAGAAACAATAATATTTACTATGTCAGTTGTTTGGTAAATGAATCAGATTAAATTATTACATTTAATTTTTGATTAATTTAATTTTGCTATCTATACATACTATACATTATTATATATGAAAAGGCATACGAGGATGAAATATAATTGTTATTCTATTAATATTCCTTCTAATATAATGTACCTAATTACAATTACAAGAATTATTATCAGCTGACAAAGTTATAAATTAAAATTTAAAAATTAATAAGTCTTTGTTTGTTAATTCTTACTTCAATAATAATTTATAATAATCAATATATAAAATATATATATTACTAGCTGGATACCCGGCTTCGCACGGGGTCTCACTAAAAATAAAAGTTTTTCTCTCTCACATTTGTGAAGATATTTTTGCCCAAAAACCTTCCCCTAGTCCTACTGAGTAAGTGTGCGAAGTTTAGTTGAAATCGGTCAAAGAGTCCAGCTAACAAACTTTCATTTTTATATTATAATAGATTATAAAGTATTACTTAAATAAAATATATGTACCTAAACAATATATAGGTAATATTAATATATAAAATAAATATTAAAATACAATGTTATTCATTTTAATAATAATAAATCAATGGTGGGCACGTGTTTCGCATTTATCTTTTTGGTTTAAATTTTAGTCCATTTGAAGTTTTTAGATATCTGATATCTGAATAGCGAAAGTACATAACTAAAGTATTCCGACATTTTGACATGCAACTATTCTGTCGAAGTACTTTAGATAACTTCATAAATTGAATAAGTACAGGTTGGCTAACATAACTTGGCTGATGAGAAACTCAAATTAAATATAAAAATGCGGTGTTCAACCGAAATAAGGTGAGAGATGTTTATATGATTCAACCGCACTAAAGGTCAGCGGCCAAGCTATGTACATACATTAACTGACCTGCACATTATTAAGGGGTTTCTCTGGTCTAGCGCTCTAAAATTTGAGGTATTTTTAGGATTTTTTTTTAAGCTTAAAATGATGAATATCAATATTTAAACTTTTTAGATATATTATAACACTCATTGGGCATACATAAAAATTTTTTTTAAATTGTAAATAATTTTTAATTACGTTAAAAGTAGCGCTAAATAACACTCCCTCAAAAAAATGGACTTGGACCGTGTTGTTGATTTTGACTCTTCTATTTATCAGAAAAGTAAAATTCAAAAAAATTATTAATCAGTATGAGTGCAGTTATGGCCGGTACTAGAAAAAACAAAAAAAAAACTAAAATTAACCGAATGACGCGCATTTGAAGTTGAAATTCTAAAAACAGGCTTTTTTTCACCAGTTTTAGAATGTAAAAAATACGAAATTGTTGATATAAAATATTGATTCTAGTACCGGCGATAGCCAATGGTGTTATGAATAACATATTAAAATTTCAGATGATTCGGCCGTATAGTTTTCTTTTTTTCTACAACACCATACAGAAAAACGTAGTTTTGTAATAAATGAGCGTAAAGTTTTAAGTATAGACAAAGAGTATGTATATATAGAGGGACAGCCATTAACAAATATTTGTCACAAGTTTTGTTAATGGCTCTGCTACGCCATCTAGTAGACGGTGTGATCTCTACGTTTTAATTTTTAATTTATGGCTGATCCTTTATATACAGGGGGGTATTTTTACAAAAATAAGTTTTTACATGTTAATTTCCTATGTTCAGCTAACTCATTCAGCACCCTGTATATAGAGGACCAAAAATAAAGACGTAGAGATAACCCCCTCCACTAGATGGCGTAGCAGAGTCATCAAGAAATACTTGTGACAAGTATTCCCATAAGAGCTGTCCCTCTATATATACATACTCTTTGGTATAGATATTTAACATCAAATACAATAAATTTAAATAGGTTGTAGAACCTAAAATACCTTGAATATCCTTCCAAAAATTTAACAGTATATTTTCGAAAGACAATACTTTTCAATTATTAAAAAAAAACAAATTCGATTTTTTGAAAATTCTAGACAACCAAAACCCCTTAAATTATTATTTTTGTTGTTCACAGTTTCCATACGTTAAATTGAATTTTTACTATTCATCAAATATAGATACCTTAATTAATATTAATTTGGTTTTGTAATAATGAGGTACTTGCACAAAAAAAATTTTGTACAAACTTTACAAACATTTCATCCTTTGTCATATAAAAAGCTAATATTTTATTTGATGTAACTTATCTTTAAGTAATCAATCAAATTTTGATTGATCAAATCAATCATTTATTTATTGTTTTTCTTTTTAACAGAAAACTATTCGTATGAGCCAATGTTAATGTTCACAACATTTATTTCTGTTTTTAATGTAAATTTAATTAAATATTTCAAAAACAGGTATACAACAGGAATTTTTTCAAATTTGTCAAAGTTTTTGTGAGCACGTTCTTCATCTTTGAGTACCATGCAATAACAGTGTATTGTAGACCATATTTATTTTGTATGCGGTTTGCGACCAAGTGTTATCTATCACTTATCACATACATGCTACTACTTAACTACTGCTTAACATAGGCCCAAAACCAGGAAAGTGCAATAGGCTTCATTTTTCAAAATGCTTTAAAATGAAACGGTTAAATATCAAGTTATTACAATCACATAATTAATCGTTAAGTTTGCCAAAAAAATTATTTCAAAATAAAATGCTACTTTTAACACTTATATCGTAAATAGCCGTAAATAGCTGTGCAGTACAATCATATAAATTTGTTATTGTCTTGTAAAAATTAGGATGAATTAAGCTAAGCAAATTTTTCTACAATAGGTTATTTGCACCTTTTAGAAGTTTTAAATTTGTCTACAGGGTGCTGAATGACTTAGGCAAACATAGGAAATTAACATGTAAAAACTTATTTATGCAAATTCCTGCTTCCCTAATTATTTTAGAGAAAAAATGAAAGACACAAAAATAATGCAGAAATATAAACTACGAACGATAAGAGTATTAAATTTCATCTAGCTTTTACTTAAAAAGCCAAAAAATGCTTTTGGAATTGTTAAAAGTTTCGTTTATCGGACTGGCCATGAAAGTTTCCATGGTAATTATTTTGGAAAATATAAATTAAATTGAATTTATTACATGGCCAGTGCGATAAATGCAAATTTTAACAATTTCGAAAGCATTTTTTGACCTTTTAAGTAAAAGTTAGATGAAATCTAATGGTCTTATCATTTGCAGTTTATATTTCTGCATTATTTTTGTGTCTTTCATTTTTTCTCTAAAATAATTAGGGAAGCAGCAATTTGCATAAATAAGTTTTTACATGTTAATTTCTAATGTTCGGCTAACTCATTCAGTACTTGGTGTACGTACCTATAATAAATACATGGAAACAGTTGAGTTAGCCCAGTTGCTATGTAAAAAATTTCCGCCGCGCCATCTTGAATTTCAGAGGAATTGGTTTCTACTAATTAATTAGATTATTTTCAACTTTTGACTAAAAATGGTCATAACCAATCATACAGTATAATATTAAATTTTCTATAACTTTCGTCATTACCATTTTTTGTCTACAATTGATATTGATCAAGTTTAACTTGAAAGAATGGGGGGGGGGAGGGATTAAATAAATTTAAATATTGCATTATTTCGTTTATTTTAATATTTAACCCATAAATAATTGTCTTGATCTTAACCATTTTTCCCTACGATGATTACTTTGCAATTCTAACTTGAAAAATGAAGCAAAATTAAAATTAAAGCATTGGATCATCTTCTTTGTTTGAAACTTTGAGTATATAGATAAATTAAATAAAATTATGTATAACTTAGGTCCTTATCATTTTTTTAACTGCAATTGATATTTTCGGATTGTAACTGAAAAATTAGACAAAATTAAATACAGATTTGTAAAATGATTAATATCTATAATATGAGTAAAGTTTAAAATAAACGAAACACCGTAATTTTATTTTATTTACTTTTCCCCCATTTTACAGGTTATAGGGACCGAGCGAATACCGTAAAGTGGCGCCTAAGGCGGACACTTTGAACATTTTTGGCGTGAAGGTCATAGCCACAAAACATATATTATTATTGTTAAAGATCGTTAATGTTCAATTTTATTATGATTTTGCTATGAATCTAGTATTAACACTAAAACGCAATTATTTTCAAAACATGCTACATTTTATTTGTAAAAAAAATACAACATAATTACATGACAAATTAAAATTAAAAAAAAATATAAACCAAATTTAGCTCTCTTGGAAATGTTTATAGATTTTAGAGAGGTTGTCGAATAAATTGGTGGTTGCAAGTTAGCTAATGCACAACACATACGGACTATGTCATCAAGGTAAGGCATTAAATCGTGGCTTATATTGTGCAAAATATGATGGGTTTTGATTCGCTGTATGGTTCTTTCGACATGAATTCGACAACTCACTTGACTACAAAAATCTCTTTAAGTTTCTTCTGCACAATTAATGTTCACTTGTTCTTTAGATCCACAAGGTCCTACTAATTCTAATTTATTTTCTTTTCACTTGATAGCTCGTTCAAACCTGGCACATTTCTACTTTTTCTAGAAATTGGTGTTTTGGCGTTTTTTATGTACCTAATATAAAGTTTTACTGTTACTTTTATTATACTTGAATCAAAAATTAATGTTATATTTCTTCTTCACTCAACAACATAAACTCTCGGACACTTAACTCTAAAAATTAACTTATCATTCTCCGCCCCCCTCCCCCCGCCACTACAAAATTTCAACATTAATTTGAAGTCAGGGGAAACGGAGAATTTTTAATACGGAATTTATAAACAGGTTTCGTAAGTGGAACAAATCTCCGTTCCCCCTGACTTCAAAATTAATGTTTAAATTTTGTAGTGGGGGGGGGGGGAGGATGATAAGCTAATTTTTCGAGTTAAGTGTCGGAGAGTTTATGTTGTTGAGTGAAGAAGAAAAAATTATTTTTTCCTTTTTAAAGGAAAAGTAGTTTTTAAAGTAAGGTGCTTTTACAGCCAGGGATTTTTAAAATTTTTGATTTTTATTTTATTTCACTCTTTTTGGAGTACATTTTGTCACAATGTATAGAGAAACCGAATATATGTTTTAAACCGCTTCGTGATCCAGTCAGATCAGTCATGAATTTGACCCTACATAATCTAACAAACATAGAGAACGGGGGGGGGGGGGTAGAGTAACTATTAGACCCTCGCGGCAAAAGGCATCAATTGGCGGGAATTTTAGCTTCTGTTACAGCGATCTGAGATCAAAAATTTTGGTTTGAGCGTGTTCATAAAACATGTACCTATCTTCTAGTTGAACCAATAAAAAAACAAAAAAGTCAAAAAATCATAAATTGGCTCGCCTTAGAAAATAAAAGCACAATTATTCACCCTTTTTTCCGATAGATTTTTCAAGGGTTTTTCCTTCCTAGAATACTTTAAATTTCTGGCACCTTAGGCTTTCGAGTCCATTTTGTTGGTTGCCATAAACTTTCATCACTAAAATAAACAATTAGGATGTCTTTAATTGTACGAGTAAATGAGGAAAATATGGAATATACTTACTTGTTTTTCCTGCAAACACTTTTTATCCATTGATCACGTCGCTTTTTTTCGTGTGGTTTTGCGGGAAATCTATAAAATTTTACAGCTCCTTCGGTGTTTAAATAATTATTTGTACACCCAACAACACAGCAATTCACACGAGTACCGATTTTCATTGTTAAAAACACGTGATACTAATAAACAAAATCTAATATGCAATATCACTATTTGAAATGATCACGCCAATTATGCAAATTATCACCACTACTGGCGCTAGTTGCAAATACGCTCGGTCCCTATAGTCGAAAATTATCGATTGTAGAAGAAAAATGGTAATAACCAAAGTTACAGAGAATTTTGTTCCCTACAAATGTTTTAATAGTAGTTTGTTATGCGCTCATCAAGTTTAAAATAAATGAGATAATGTAATATTTAATTTAATTGAATTTCGCCCCGTTTTTCAGTTTTTTTTTAAATACGTTTTTCACCTTGACTTTGTCAATTGGCCAGACTTATGTAAATATAGAACCAATTCTTAAATCCACAACATGATAATGCACACCGCGGAAGGCCGAGCTAAGAAACTCTGCCAAATCCGAGATTCGAACTCAGAATTTCCGCTCTGTAACTCAACCAGCGATCACACCAATCCACTGCTGTGGTTATTTTTCAGGTTGAAGCCGAAAAATATCAATCGTAGACAAAAAATGATAGAAACTAATAAAGATATCATAGAGAATTAAATTACGAGTACCTACATATTCGGTTATGACCATTTTAGCTTGAAGTTGAAAATGAGCGAATTATTTAATAAAAATAAATTCTTCTTGAAATGCAAAACAACAAAAATTTCTCGAAAATCAGAATTTAGTATGGAATTGAATTAAGGCAATTACAATAATGTACTTAGCCACTGGGCTAAGTCAACTGATATATTTATAGAAAATTTGAAGGGAAACGAATGCAATGCTTAGTTTTAAGTTTTCAATTGTTGCAAAATAATTTAAGTAATGTAAGAAATTTTTTTTAATTAGGATGCATACTCCAGAAGGTACACTCGAGAGGGGTCAAGTACCCCCTTACACAACACATGGGTATCATCAACAAATCACCACTACTCTTTGTAATGAAGTGCCACTGCCTCATGGATTGTCTCTTCCAAATTTAGACGAAAGTGGAAATTTTGAAAAAAGGTTTGTACTATTATTAGTTACTTAATATTATCTTCTCATATTATTAAGATTATAACATTTATTTTAATTTAATTGGACAATTAAAATAATTTTGTTGCATTAATAATATAATAGTAATTTTATTCTTAATAATATATCATAGATTCCATTAGTTGTACATAGATATAATAAAATTATTGTTTTATAAAATAAAGTAAATAATGCCATGCATGCTTTGTTAAAGAAGCAACTTATAAAACATAAATTTGTTAAAAGAAGCAGTAGAAAACGATAAACAGAAAGGTAGATGTACACGGATAGAACACAATACAACATCCGGTAAATAATTACATTTTGTTGTGTGGGAAAGAGCTTTTTGAATTATTTTATTTCTTTAGCTTTAAATGTACCTACGTTTGATGTACGATTAAACCTGTACATTAAATGCAAGAAGTAGGTATTATACCTTACAATGTTAAAATATACCTTTACCATTCGAGCCTCACTTGCTCAGTGAATATAATAATGCAAGGCACGATGCTGTGTAATTGATAATTAGCATGGATTATCCCAATACAAATCTCCAGATTTGAACAGAGATTAAAGAAAGATATTTTTTTCCTCTTCATTTACTTCTTTACTATTGGGTTTGTATACTATCAGTGGCGGATTTAGCACTTGAGAGACCCCAGGCGCAATTCAATTTTGAGGTCCTCTCTAAAAATTTTCACTACTCACATCACAGTTATCATTTTATATTGGTTAATTTTCAATGTGTTTTCCATATGTTACACTTTCTTGGACCACCTGCAAACGGTTTATTTCTAAACTAGCTAGAAAGCCCGTCCGTGGACGGGCAGCTAGACGGTGGATCTCCTTTTTTGTGGTATAATATTAAACATTTAATTTCGTTTTCCGCTACTGGGGGATTCCCCGTTTTTTCTATATTTTCAAAGTAACGCAAAAAGTTGCTGGTAAACTAATTGTTTTATAATAATATAAAAATTAATAAGTTCCTCAAATTCTAATTTTCTAGGCGAACGTTTCAATTTGCTTCACTTTTGCTCAAAAACAAAAAATTTCACAGCATTTTCTGACGAAATTTGTATAATAATTATTCTGTCTTCTGTAGGTACCTATTCTAGAAGAGTGGGAATTTTATTATATGTATTGGAGGGTGTTCATCCGCATACCCCCCGGTTTACACATTTGACTATAATTTTGACAGTTAACTTTCAAAGTAACGCAAAAGTTGCTGCCAAACTCTGTGAGCAGTAAGACACTTAAATAAATGTTTTTCCAAGTTTCAATATTCTCTAGCCAAAGGTTTCCATTTCCCTCACCTTTTCTTAAAAATTCAAATTTCTCGCTTTTTCCTGGCGAAATTTGAGAAATAATAAATTCCCTACACAGATATTTTCTTGGTGTTTTGAAGTAATTTTTACTATAATTGAAGTTCAAATCAGCCTCACACCAATTTTGAAGTAAATGTTACTAAATTTAATTTTTACTAAATTTGATATAAAATTTACTCTAATTGATGTAATATTTACTTCAAATATTATATATAGCCTCTATAGCCTCAACAGAGTTTTTTGCTGCTACAACAAATTTTATGCAGCCTCAACAAAGTTTTTCGTGTTCAGAACAAACTTTTTATTCCAAGCAACATAAAATTTGTTGTAGCAGCAAAAAAACTCTGTTGAGGCTATAGTTACTAAGATTTTGTTGCGACGACAAATCGTTTTTCAGAGTGTAATTGTCCTGGATTATGAGAGCAATATTTATAAATTATTAATGATTTTCATAACAAAAAAAAGTTTTTAGAGCTGAATTTTGAGGCCCCTTGGATTTAATGAGGCCCAGGCGCGCGTCTCTTGCGCCTGTTCGGAAATCCGCCACTGTATACTATACTTTTGAATTCAACACACCACAAAGATAAATAATTATAATATCGGTGCCGGTCCTGCCACTTTTTGCAACCCTCTTATTCCGTTTAAATTTAGTTTTGTGAATAAACAAAAACTCTTGTACCTCTAGTTAACTACTTCTGACTTATACGATAACCAAATAATTTTGCTTGAAATTATATTGTATTTTAATTTAATAATCAATTTAGCACATAATATTATACTTATAGAAAATAATTGAGATCCAATTCAAAATTTAATTACTTATTGGTACTTATTGAAATATAGTAGGAAAAAATAATTGCATTGTTGAATCCTACGGTTGGATGAAATTCAAGTCCGTTTTTCCCAGCAATCGATTTTATCGCGAAGGTCACGGTTAAGGTTGTTCATGACACCTCATAGGGAAGTAGTTTCCTATTTCATGTACTATTATTTCATGTAGTATTACACCCTGATAATTTTAAAATTAAAACCTAAATCTAAATTCTATGTAGGTATTCCACATTTTGCCACTAGACAAACATTATAAATTAAATTAGTATTACAATAAGATACCGACAGCAATAATAATATTATAATAAAATAATATAATAAAATTTATATTTAATATAGTCAAAGAATATAATATACCGGGTGCTGAATGACCGAACATAGGAAATTAACATGTAAAAACTTATTTATGCAAATTCTTGCTTCCCTAATTATTTTAGAGAAAAAATAAAAGAGACAAAAATAATACAGAAATATAAACTACGAATGATAACAGCATTAGATTTCATTTAACTTTTACTTAAAAAGTCGAAAAATACTTTTGAAATTATTAAAAGTTTCATTTATCGGACTGGCCATGCAAGTTTCCATGGTAATTATTTTTGAAAATAGAAATTAAATTGAATTTATTACATGGCCAGTACGATAAATGAAAATGTTAACAATTTCAAAACCATTTTTGGACTTTTTAACTAAAAGCTAGATGAAATCTAATGGTGTTATCAGTCGTAGTTTATATTTCTGCGTTATTTTTGTATTTTTCATTTCTTTTCTAAAATAATTAGGGAAGCAGGAATTTGCAAAAATAAGTTTTTACACGTTAATTTCCTATGTTCGGCTAACTCATTCAGCACCCGGTATAAAAATAAAATATATACAGTGCATCACAAAAGTGAGCATACACGTTGAAATCTGATAATAATTTCATTATATTTCAAAGAAATATAATATGTACATATTTTTAATTCTAATTACACAATTACTTTTTATATACTTTTATTAAACTATTGTACGCAAAATTATTTATACGTTTGTCTTACATTATCAAATACAAAATGTGCATACATAAGTTTCCATACAATAATTAACAAAATTTTATGTATCATAATAATTTTTTGGGTATAATTTGAACGCGAAACCGCTTGTAACCATTTTGGCACAAAATAAACTTTTTTTTTTAATTTTGGCAAAATATTCTGCTTCTTCTAAAATTTTTGATTTAAATTCTCTTTTATTAATGCGATGACTATTTAAAACTATATACATACTTTGAACTAAATACGACAAATGTTCTGATTCGTTATCCTGCTGGTAATAATAAATGAGTTTTATATTTAATTTTAAACAGAAAGTTGCAAATTATTATATAAATTTTAATTCCCGACTTCATTCGTAAACATACACCTCCTAACTAAAACTTGACGACAACCGCGTTTTATTGCTCCACACATGGTTTCTTGATTCGGTTCAGTATTTGGTCTTCACCACACAATTTGTTTGTAATCCAATTCAAATAAATTGTACTTACCTTCGTTAGGAAAAATCACATTATATCCCAAAATTCTGCACTATTATTTATCTAAAGTTTTAGCAAAGTTTACATGTTTTAGTCGATTTATTTTAGAAACGAACAGTTTTTCCTTGTTATACGGCCATTATACCCTCTTGACGAAGAGTTCTTTGAATGATTTCAACGGTTAAAATTCAATAAAATTGACTTTCAACGCTTTCATTAACATTTGTAACACTATTTAGTAACTAATGCAACTTCGAGATTAAATTACTATTGTATTGTCGCTTCATAAAAATAGAAAATCTGCATGTGATGTATAATGTAGGTGTTTTTTGATAAATCGTTTTATTATTGGACGTAGTTATGCAAAAATGATCCATCTGAATATTGACTCTAACTCGCGTTATATATATACTATAAAAACTATCGGTATGTATAAAATCGTCTAAAGTAAATTTGCAAACAAGAACCAAGCCGTATGGTTAATCGTTAATGTTTAATCAATTTTTGTTTATTCAAATAGATTAATTTGAAGGTATTCCAGATTTTGAAACACATTATATGCCAATTATTTAATAATTAATTATTGATCAAATTATATATTATTTTGTAATAGTTGTATACAAATAAAGGTATAATAAATAATTATTAAATAAATAAATTGATAATAGTATGGAACCAAACGACATTTTTCAAGATTTTAGTGGTACAAGTAACTAATTTTCATAACATTTTTCTGGTAAAACAAATAACATATCATTATGTGTTATTTAAACAAAATTAAAAACTGCATAATTATCAACCGATTTAATTATATTATTTTAACTTTGAGCTTAAATACCTCAAAACTAACTTTTGGTGGATGGTTCCTTTTTGCATAACTACGTCCAATTGGTAATATAAGATAAATTTATTTATTATTTTTGCTAACAATATTTTAATGAAGTTGGTAAAAAGTAATACTTATCTAAAAATATAATTAAATATGCATATATTTCTTTGAAATATAATACAATTATTACGAGATTTCAAGGTGTATGCTCACTTTTGTGAATTGCTGTACGAAATATGTACGTAAGTATCTACCACGTCTGGCTGTCAGGGGTACGTAGGGGGTCGGACATATGTTAGGGATATTGCGTAGAAAGATTATTGGCGTGGTGGCAAATTATTTACGTACTTCTTTGCGATTATTTTATATTTATAGCAAAATAACTTGAAATAATCAAAAGTAAATATAAACAGAACAACAGCTGCTTATTATCGCATTGCTATCTCATTTCAATGTACCTTGTGACTTGATAACACTTGTGGTGTAACATTAGTTCAAGCGTCGCGATTGTTCAATAAGGTTGTGTAAATGAAATTCCAATATTTTAGTTATGATACTCACATGGAAAATACGGGCACAAGACTTAACGGATAATATTAAAAACAATATTAAACATAGTTTGTTGGTTTTTGGGATTAAAACTGTCAATATGGTTATAGTGACGTTGCAAGATGCGAGGTCCAAACCAGTACAACATGAAATAATAGCAGATAATGATAAACATGGAAGGTGATCGAGTTTTGTACTATTTAGTGATAGGGAGTAATGGGGTTTATTTGTACTAATTTTTTTGTGTTGTGGCATCAATTCAAAATTTAAAAGAAATTGTTGCTTACCTTACTAAAATATCCTAATAATTTTGCAATATACAATAAGGAAAGATCGTAATAAATAATAAATATATTTTTTAAAAGAGGGAATTCGGTATATGTATTTAGTTGGGAATTATTGAATTTTGCACACGAATCATGAAAATCAAATATATTAAAGATATTCTTATCTTTTCATTAAATGTTCCACTCCTTAGCCTTAGCACTAAAATTACTAATTTTGTTGAAATGTAGGTCGAGTTCTTAAAAAAAAAGTTTTTATAACTGGTAGGTACGTCAGGTATACAGAAACACCTGACGGAGAAGTTAGTCAAGTATTTTTCAATTTTAACAACCTTGACTGACAAGTCTAGGGTATCCTATTTATCTATATACGTATATATTATCATTAGCATAAAATAATATATTCAAAGAAATTATGAAGGAGATGCCTAAACATGAAATGGTAAAAAACCATTTTCCAAAACACAAAAGTAAATATTAATTATTTCAACTAAATAATAGAAACTTATAGATATTTGGAACAAACGGTTACAAAATTGCACTTTGTATAAATTTCAATTATTACCAATATCAAAAAGGATTTCATGGTATTCCATGGTACACATATTGTATAATATGGTATACGTATATATTATGTATATTTGCGGAATCTGTTGGAAAGACCACAGTACGTTGTTAAATCTGTAGTAGTTGGTTGTGAAGTTGTGATTGATTTATCACATATTAAAATACATTATGACCGCAAATTAATGCATTATAATGTTCCTGACCTAGTTAACCAATAAGGAGAAATTGTTAAACCTTCAAGCATACCTTCGATTCGACAATCTTATTAATTAATAATATCAGATTTTGGGAGTACTAAATAACCTAAACTAAATATTAAACGAATATTTTATATTTTGTTTCGTATTGGTTTATCAACATTACTGTTAGTTTCAATTATATTGTGTTTAATGAAAAAAAATATGAATACCGAAATAGTACTTTAAAATCTTAAAAAAAAACTTAACAACACATGAATTTAATATTTAATTGGAATAATTAATTATATTTAAGATAAGTCTAGTATAGCTATTCTAGACATCCCCTAAACATTCATAGAACTGCATAAAACCATAGGCGTGAGACAAAGAAAATACTTTATTTGACCACATATTATGTATACCGCAATAAGTAGGTTTAAAATAAAAATCCTGATATATCCATTATATTAAGTTAATACTTACCATTTTGTAGATTAAAAAACTATTTAATAAATTGTAATTTATTTACATTAAAAAACGTAAAAAGTTGTAGTTCCACAAAATAGATGATTAAAATTTCTTACTAATTAAATAAATTAAGTAGGTAATGTTCTCTAAATAAATAATTAATTGAATAAATCATGCATTTAAAATGGTAAGTTGGTAACCTGTTCTTGTAGTAATATAAGCTGTAAAGTATCCTTCATTCTTACCTGAAAAGCTATAACATAATGTTTCCTGAGTGACTCATAGATATAATATTCTTGAGAAACACCTGCATTGCTGGGAATAGGCAATAAGGACTTAAAAATGTTGTGTGTGCCTACTTGAACGAATATGAACGAAAGTAAAAATTTTGGTTTTATCTTTTTAAAAAATCTAGATTATGTGATTTATGCGCTATAACAGCTAAATTATTGTTTTACAATAGTATCAAAAAAGATTGCAAAACTGAGAACAACTTATCAAAACAAACAAAAGAAAAATTAAAAAAATTTAAATAAACATCGAATAAAAATGTATAACGACAATAACTAACTAATTACCTTGTTTACATTACTACCGATTATTGCTAATTTTTGTCTTTTGTATAACTTGACAACTTTGTCTACAACATTCAACCATGTTCTAGCGTGTTTATTTCTTTATTTTGATTAGCACACTCTTCTTTCGTTACTTATGTACACTAATTTTCTTTAAGTGTATATCAAAGATGCTTCTTTCGCTAACTGGAAAAAGTCTTTGTTTCGCAAAGTCTCAGAAACAACCTACATTTTCAAAACATCTTTCGAAAACGACATATCCAAGAAAGGCATGGGTCTAGAGAGGAAGGAATCTTTGTTTTTAAGTAAAATTCGGCAATAATTATAATGAAATGAAACTATTTTACGGTGTTAATTATTGTAGGCTTCTACAATGCGTTATACTAAAGTTTCATGGCAATGGGCACTTACTGTTACTATTACTTACTTATGAATTTGTTGTTTATAGCGTATTTTTCCATTCACAATATTCTTTTTTCCCCAGTTCTCAAACTTCCACATAACTTTTTTCTATCGAACACATAAGATAATACTATAAACTTCTTATAAAATATGTTATCTATTTTACGCCAAAAATGTCCAAAAATTATTGGCTTTCTCCTTTTCTCACTAATTAGATTGTTAATTTTTAAATATTAATGTGAATACTATAGCATTTCAACTTTCTTTGCCTAAAGAGTTTGAAATAGCATTATTCTTTATTTTATGCACCCCGTTTTGTTAGTGTCACGTGTGTGATCTCATAACGATAAATTATATTCACCCCTTGTTAATAGTTTTTGTTAGATCAATAACGTAATATTAAATTTGTGCAAGTCAAAATATTTGCTTGGATTATCAAATATTTCTCCAACCTTGGTTTTGTGGTTAGTAGAAGTCTTTCCTTTCATCAAGACTTTCAATTGCGCATAAGGGAGTTAAAAAGTGAAATAAATGATAAATATAAAAGTTGAATCAAAATTCAGCGTGAGAAGGTTAAGAATTTGATTTATAAAAATTATAGTATATAGTATATATATATACTAGCTGCAGAATACCATCGAGATAAGTGCGCTGTTAAAAACTGGCACTAAGCACCTAACTAAAGGCACTAAGGCACCAATTAAAGATATAAGAGAAAAGTTTTAAAAATATTGATTGCAAGATACTTATATATATATTAAATTTCGGAATTGTTAGATACAACTACTACTCGTATATAGAGCTGTTTTATTCGATTTCCATAAGGATATACGAGTATAGATATTTAATGTCTCCACGATATTGCCAGTATCCAGGGTCGGCTAAATAAGTACCTACATTTTGGGGTCTGGATGCCTTTTTATAAGAAATTTAAAATGTTACAAAAATACACGAACCAATAAAACTACAGCTAATTATTATCACACTTCAAATTTATTGTAGCTCATATTTTGTGAGGTTTCGGATGCTATACAAAATTTTGTATTTCAAATTTAAATGATTTCTATTGGTTAAATTTCTTCTAACTATATCTCACCTGTTCTAATTCTACATTTACATACTTTTACTAAGATTGCAACTTAATCATAGAGGTGGCTTAGTGTGATTACTAGTTGAGTCAAAGAACGGAAGTTATGGGTTCGAATGGTGAATTTCACAAATTTTCTTGAGAGCTGGACCCTCTGGTGAACATCAACACACTGTACAAAATCAAGAATTGATAGTAATATTTACATAATTTTGTCTAATTGTCAAAAAATTAATTTGTGTAATTTACTGTGAATTTATTTGAAAATTTATTTGTTTTTTAATAAGAGTTGGACAGGGTCAGCTCTAGGATATCTAGTCATAAACTACATAAATTCTGAATTTAATTTCCTGTTTTAAAACAATCAAGATTAAAATCAGATATTATTTTCGATAAGAACTTATTGAGACATTGTTGTTACAACATACTAGGAAAAATAGGATATAGATTTTGGGAAATAAGAAAAATTATTAATATATTTAAGCTTAATATACTATATGATATATACTAGATTGATTTATATAAGGTGTAGCTAGGAATTCCCAAGAGAAATGTTCTGTAATAAATAATTTTGCATTGAACAGGGAATGATTTTTACTTAATTATTTTTGTAAAATAAATGTTTGCGTATTGCGATGTTCAAAATCCTGGTTCAAATTGATCCAAAGTACTAATTAATTGAGGACATCAATGCAATTTGTATGTTTAAAGTTCAATATTTAATTTGATAAAAATAAAAATAACAACCTCATAACCTTGCTTAATATTCCTAATTTTTTAACACCTTAAATTAAAATAACACAATAATAATAATTCCAAAACAATGAATTCTCTATGGAAAAATTTTCAACCAAATGTAGTACATAGTAATAAAATGTTCTTCCTAGAAGACTTTTTATGAATAAATTATATAAGTGAACAATTTCCAAAATGGTTAGTTCTATACTATAATAATTTAACAAATAATACATACATTGCACTACATTTGTTTACTTTTTCCAATATTATTAACTACTGCAAATCAAATACATAACTTACATCTCGTTTATATTGACTATATTTTCGGTACCCGGAAAAATTTTTTTTTTATTGAAAAAGAAACTAGCCTTAGGATTATATACAGTAGTTCTGTTTGGTCTCTTGATAACTTTAAAAAAAGTTGCTGTATTGTGAAATCAATCTAACATTCATGTACAAAATGATCAAATATATAAAATTTATTGATTATTTTATGTTGTTTTTGTGTGATGTCCATATTTCTTTCCTAACATGAGGTTTCTTTGGAATTTACCCAGTTTTCAAAAACAGAAATATCTTTTCAACAGATCCTATTTGAAATGTTAAACCTATTTTGTCTAACGGTTCTAGCCTGTACGATGAAACAGAATAGTGATTTAAATCATTGCAAATATTTTTACATTAAATTTTAATTTTAGTGATAGAATCTTTAAATTGTACCCTTATTGAAAAACTGCGATAACTGTGAATCTTAAATTTTGTATATTTATTGCATTTTAGAGTTTTTCATTATCATCCTAGCATAGTGTGAAATTTTAGTATCTATCATTACATTAGTAGTATATAGCAATTTCAATTTCATTTAAATTTTAAAATTAATCTAAGATTTTTTGTATTTATGTCAAATTTTAACTTTGATTTTAATAGAATTTTTATTGTTAGTTACTATTGTTTTACAATAGGGGTACGACATAGAGTAGTTTAGGCTATAGTATAATTTGTAAACAGAGTAACACAAAGAAAGTCAAAGGAATTATATAGATGACAAAGATACATACTATATTTTTTGTCAAAAAAATAAACTTTAAAGCATCGTTCTCATTCAATTAACGCTACGTAATAATAATCAAAGATAACAAAAAAGACCTTTCTTCTTTAAAATCTCGTTTTCATCATTGTATTTGACTTTAAATGAATTTTTATTTATGTTATTTTCAAGTTTTCCTCAAGTACATAACTATATCGATGAAAATGAATATTTTAAAGAAAAAATTTCGTTTCTTTTGTTATCTTTATTATAATAAGTAATAGCCTATTTTAAATAAATTATTTTAAACAATTAACGCTACGTAATTTAGTCGTCAATTAATAAAATCAATGTAATTACTTCTCTAAAGCTTCGATTTTATCAATGTATTTGACGTAAATTGGTTAATAAATTAAATTAAAATTTGTTTAAAGTCAAATACATCAATGAAAGTGATGGTTTTAAATCAAATACGGCACTAGGGAACTATTTGGTATATTATAATACTTATATTTTTAATATTTTCTGGAAAGATAAAATGAGTAATTAAACACAAAGCTAGTGATAAGAAGATTGAATTGTACTGAATTGTATGATGGAAATATAAAACACGAAGCAGAAGAGATCAAGAATATTTGGAGAATAGAGTGGACTGCAAGAATTACAGACATATCTTTGATTAATAACGCATACAAAGTACTATCAAGAATGATCAACATTTCAATGTAAGAACGTTTGAATGCGAGCAACTAAAATTAACAATTATATATCAAAAAAATTGAAAAGTACTATGTACATAATATTATATAAATAATGATAATAATAATAATAATAATATCGTACATTTCCAACAAGTTAAGTATAACAATATCGTTTTCACGACAAACAACATTCTCGAGTGAGACTCGAACTCAAGTTGGCCACTCACGATGTCTACGCTCTCACCGTACGACTAACCTATGACATAGAAATAGAGATGATATTGGTTGACAAGCATTCGACAAAATGAATGGAAATCAGTTGTTCAGCAAGATCGAAAATTTAGAAATTCTTCAAATGATAATACGCCTAATTAACATGATACCAGAGCAGCCGCAGTGATTGAAAAACGAAAAATGGAGGAATTCGGTATATACTAAGTAACTAAGTAATGCTTAACATTGTATGGAATATTGATGTAATGGAACAATCGCGAACAGAAAAGTCCAAATTGTAGCATTCGCTTATGAGTAATGACATAGTGATAATACAAGATCTAAAGCAGCACCGATAGTATTTTTCACAAGAATGGAAAAAGAAGCAATGAAAGCCGGTCTCACAATTAATAAATCAACAATAACATACATGAAAAGTCATAGAAGAGGAAGTGAAGAAACTAATTTTCATTTTTGAGACAGTAAAATCGTTTTGATATCTAGGCATACAAATGAATAACACAATCCAAAAAGAAGAAATTGTGAATCGTATAAGAATAATGGATAAAAACAGAGCGTAGTCTAGCATCCACAAACTATAATCATGAATATACAATTATAGAAGAAAACAAGAATAAGAACTGAGATGGAAGTAATGTCCATGACGAGATCAAAAAAAGAATAGCTATGAATATTTCAACAGAAGATAATGAGGAAAATTCTGACGGATTGGTGAAGATTGTTGAGAAAATAAAATCAAATCAGGAAGTAAAAATGCAATTAGAGACGTTGTGAGAGAAGTGAATGCGATAATATTGGAATGGCTGGAACATGCGATGGAAGAAAGAGTCAGTTAAGAAATTCATGACGTGAAACCGAAAGTTAAATGACCTTAAAGAAAATCTAGATTGAAATCCAGAAAGTAATGCAAGTAGAGAATTGGAAGAATGCCATAGGACAGGAAAAAATCGTAGAAGAAGCAAAAGAACTTCTAAGATTGCAGAAATACAAAAGAAAATCAGAATAAAAAAAGAAGAAAATGAGACTGATATTGTAGATCTGTAGGATGTTAATATTATCCATTCATTACTCACCAAATATCTACCTGCTGACTCCAGGTTACATTATAAATAGTCGAAATACTTACTTTCCTTTTGGAAGTTAAGTTTTGAAAGACAGTGTAGCACCTAGCACGTCATAAAAACTGAGTTTCAGATATAATATATTAAGGTATAATGAATGTACAGAAAGTTCAGTAGGATATGTTTTAATTTTAGTTTGATGAATTTAATTTGTAGGATCTCAATATGTTTACAGTTATCGGTTCACGATTTAATGTAAAGTTGTCCCTTGCTTTGGTGAGTCTCTCTTGACGCCTCACTCACCAAATATTTCTCCCAGATAGCATTATATGCGAATGGCCGAAAAATCTTTCCTTTCCTTTGGAGGTTAGATTTTCGTTACAAAACAGAAAATTTTGCCTTTTGCGAGTAGATACTAGATGATTATGTAAGTATTTATTTTTACTTTCTATTCCAATTTTAAACAAAATTACAAATTTGAAATTAATTTATGGCGTTTTTGTAATGACAAAGTTGCCTTAGGGCCGGTATTTCAGTTATGGTTTAAACTACGATCCAAGTTTAAACTCCGTTTATATTGTTATCTGACCAATCAGGTAGCCATAAACGTAAGTTAATCCTTGAACGTAGTTGAACTAGCAACTGAAATACTGGACCTAAGTAGCACAATTTGGTACTATTTCAAAATTAATTACATTTTCAACGCCCGAAAATCGGCAACTTAAACTAAATTGAACTTTTATTATTATGTAAAACATAATAGTTGTTAGGACTGTTATTAATGGCGTTCAATGTAAGAAACGATACTAATCAGATACGGTTGGAAGAAGTTTCTGATTTATATCATATTTACGTCTTAGGATAGTAAACAGCAGTGGTAGTTGTTGATCTAGAAATAAAATATTTTTACCCAGTTTTCAGAAAAGAAAAAATATTTTCTCTTTGATTTAGGCTCATTTTTTCAGTTTACGGTTATCGCTAACCAAAGATATTTTGCCCATGGATACAATATTATAACATGTTATTGTTATATATTATATATTATATTTTCCATTTTATCGTTGAATGTTGCTTATCTGTATATAAAAACAGCGCAACAACATTTGAAACTAAGATACACAGAATCACTTTGTTTATTAATTTATATTATGTACTCACCTGATACATACGGTCATACGGTATACGAGTACGAGTATAACTTAACAATACAGTTAACAAAAATACATTCAGTATATTACTGGCGTTATCAATGTTTTGTGAATAATGAACTTAATTTGTCTCATTATAGTGATAATTCTTTGTTTGTTGTTTATTATAAAACCTTGAACATAAAATGGTTATACTAGAAATCTATAATTTTATAGCATATAAATGTAAACAAGGAGTATTAAGTTTTCTAATATCATTTTCAACTATATTTTGTTAATAATGGTTTTGTTTTAGTTTGCGGTGCATTCAGCAAGATATGGATCAATTAAGTCTTCACAAGCCAAATATAGATCTACAAAAAGTGAAAATTAATGTAAATCAAGCAACGTGCCATACTCCCAGTTCACCTGAAACTCCACAACCTGCCTACAATCTAAAGCAAAATTGGGTTCAGGGCATATTTTATGCTTGCCTCAAACCACTGCTTTTAACCAATAGAGTTAAAGCTAATGCTAACGAAAATGCAGAAAGTCAAGGTAAGAAATGAATTACCGCAAAATGTATTTAAAAAAAAAAATTGTAACACAACATAGCAAGAAGGGAAGAGAATATTAGAAACTTTTTTGACCAGAACCAAAATTATTTTTGGATATTGAAATTAATTGAAAAATATTAACACAGTTTCACTATGAAATGCTCTGCCCTAATCGTATTATATCTTTATAACTTTAATTTCGTTTTGTTGTACTTGTATGTTACATTTAAGATAATTTACATTTTAGATAATTGGGAAATACCCTTTGAATCTATAACTGATCTGCAATGGTTAGGATGTGGAGGCCAAGGAATTGTTTTCTCGGGAGTGTTAAATAATGAAGCAGTGGCTGTTAAAAAGGTTTCCGACATAAAAGAAACTGATATTAAGAATCTACGCAAACTAAATCATCCTAATATTATAAAGTTTAAAGGTGTTTGTACACAATCGCCATGTTATTGTATAGTTATGGAATATTGCCCATATGGTCCTCTCTACGACTTATTGAGAAGTCAAGAACAAATTGTTACAGCTGATCGAGTTGTTGTATGGGCCAAACAAATTGCTAGTGGAATGCAATATTTGCATGCACATAAAATCATACACAGGGATTTAAAAAGTCCAAAGTAAGTGGTTCAATATAATATTATTTAAAAATTAAATTAAAAAGCTATTATTTTACAAATTAAAATTAACCCTTTTCGTAATATTTTGATATATAACACAGAAATAATTTTAATAACTTACCTATTTAGTTTCGACTAGTAGGGCATTCGTTACATTTTGCTATTATAAGTCATCTTGGCTTCGACCAAGTAAATCGCCAGCGTCAGGGAGACCCGACAAGGCACTTGAAAGAAACAGAAAGTAAACATTTACTTTTCATATTTTGTACTTATCTAATTTTAGTGTAAATGCTTTTAGCATACTTATCAAGTTGTAAATTCTAAACAAATGTTATATTTAAAAATGTTATTTTAGTGTGTTAATTGGCGAGAACGAAATAATAAAAATCAGTGATTTTGGAACCTCAAGAATGTGGAACGAAGTCAGTACAAAAATGAGTTTTGCCGGAACAGTAGCTTGGATGGCTCCCGAAGCAATACAAGAACAAGCTTGTTCCGAAAAAATTGATATTTGGTCCTACGGAATAGTTCTTTGGGAATTACTAACTTGCGAAACACCGTATAAGGATATGGAACAGAGTGCCATAATGTATATGGTAGGCACAGGAAAACTAAGTCCACCCGTACCTAGCACATGTCCAGATGGAATTAAGTTAATTATGCAAATGTGTTGGAAGTTCAATCCAAAAGATCGACCATCATTTAAGTTGATCTATAATCACTTAGAAATTGCAGCCGTTGAGGTAATTTGAAATAATTTTTATTGTTTATGAAGCACAAATCACTGTTCTATTCAAATTTTAGGTATTAAGCAGTTACAAGGATGAAAAAATGTTCAAAAAAACTCAGGAAAGCTGGAGGGAGGAAATTAAGACTCATATAACTCATTTTAAATTGCAACAACAAAAGCGCCTACACGAATTTCAATTAAAGGAGGAGCATCTAATAAGAAAGCGAGAAAATGAACTAAAACACATACAAGATGTCAGAGAACATTACGAAAGTCTAATTGGGAAAGCTAATCAATTATATTTAGAACTTTCTGCTGTTTTGTGGCAAGTAGGGCAGCATCAAAGACAAGAATATCGGAAACGAGAGATGAAGCAAAATAAAAGAAAATTGATGCAACCTTTCATGAAATTACAAAAGCGTCGATGGAGTCAAAATAGTAGTACCACACCTACGAGTCCCGAGTGTAGTCTGACGAGTCCAGATAGCCCAAAAGCGGTAAGATGCTTCACACAATTAAACGACGAAAATATTAAAAATTCTTGCTGTTACAGATAACACCGAAATCACCCATTTATAGTCATACAAATTTATCAAATCAAGCGGAAGGTCTTACAGTTACACATTCCTCTTCAAAATCACGTAGACGTCACAGTAGAACAAACTCAGGATCGCCTCGAAGTAACGGATGCTCTCGAGTTTCTAGTAGTCGGTCATCAGTATTAGTAGATTCTGAAACACAAACGGATTATATGGAATTTAGTGAAAATGATCTCAGTCCAAGCAACTCCAACACAACTACCATTCATTCCAATACTAGCCGTCCAAGCCTACCACAACGAGTAATATTGCAAGAAGTTCAGCATTCATCGGATGGTGAAAATTTTAATGGAAATTCAATTCAGATTCATTATATGGCTCAGCATACTCAACCATGTTAGTTTGAATGAACGAATTAGTTACAATATGTATTAATATATTTTTTATTTTTAGCTATTCAGCTGTTTAACAATAAAGATTCGAGAAGTTCTAGTCCTGATTTGATAGATCAAGATGACAGCATTAACAGAAATATTCAAGAATTAAAAGATAGAGATGATGACAATTTAGAAACAATAGAACGCAAATTTTCTATTATTCGAGCAAACACGGATAATATTCTTTCGGATTATAGAACTGTGAATGGCAATATTGTAGACGATATTGATGAAGTTTTACGGCAAAATAGAAGTATTAGCAGAGATCCCTTGGATAGTGCTGAAGATGCTCCAAATGATAGTTTAACAGATGACGAAGAACACAATGCCGATTCTTTACGAAGAAGAAGGTTAGTGTTATTATTTTATTTTTAGAATAAAAAATTAATAGGAAAGCCAAGCTTTGGTTCCGTGTTCAAATATTGCGTTGCTTACCAATTTTGGTTTTTTAAATAAAACTTACACCGAAAGTATGTACTTTGGCAAGTGTATCTATTGAAATGATCCAGTTTTAATGTCAACTGTTACAAATAAAATTTATCATACATTTCCTATAATTTATGTTTTTAATATAATATTCTATCAAAATTAATTAATTACTGTTATGTGTAGGTAATGCTTTAGTCTAAATTTTTATTTTAAATTAAAAATAGATTAGAACCGTTGACTAATTTTTTCTAGTTAGGTACGTGGTTACGTCTGCTTCGCTGGACAGATCCGAATCAGTATTAATGTCATGGTTCAAGAAATTTGGATTTTTATCTAATACTTAGTTAAAGCTTTTATTTAATTTATTGTAGTCATAAGTTACAAAGTTTTTAAAATAAACTTTTTATTATTTTTTTATTATCTTTATTTTAATCATTCATTATTTTCATTTTCATTTTAATTTATGTGCGCCTCCCTGATAGGTTGTGGCGAAATTTTAACTAAGCACAATACCGTAAATTGTTCTAGTATTTTGGAATAACCAAACAATACATTCAAAATTTTTTTGAAATAAAAAAAAGTTCCAAGAAATTAATTGCCTTGATTTTCTTGCTGGCATCAATAAAACTGAGGTGGCTTTATCTTATCAATTAGACGTTGGACACCATATCAAATATAAATCTTACCACACTAAAATAAAAAAAAACCTTTATTTACTACTTTTTTCTAAAAAGTGTTTGATGTACTTCTTGGCGAATTTTAAGTTTTACTTTTAAAATTATAATATTTAAATTTTACTTATCACCAGATAATAATCAGTCCCACTGAAAAATATTATGTTACTATGGAAATATAACTAAATAAATACCTATTGATGTTTAATAAGAAATAATAATAAGTAATAACATATTCCACGTTTAATAACCAATTTTTTGACGACGCTGATGATATAAAGTGTATTAGCGTGGGCATTTTAAATCCCTGAAGAGAAACTCAATATTACTTAAAGGCGGTAGGCAGCTCATTCTGTTGACGGTGTGTGCATGACGTAAATAGGTGCTGCCCTTGTTTTAGGGAGCGGGGCCGTTCACAGTTGAGTTCTAGCTGTGGTACTGCTACCAACCAGTTGTAGAACGTGTTTTTTTCATTTAAGGTGGCTAATTATAAAGTGTAGTCTAACCACTCTAACCTTAAACTTAAAAATGTTCAAATTGTTTTTGAATTTTTAATCCATTATTGCATGAATTAAAATATGTTCCGTTACACCAAAATTATGATTAGAAGTTGGTTTTATAAAATAAAATTTATATCACACAAAAATATGGCCATATATGGCTTTGTATGCGGTAACAATACAGAATGTTAACCGTGACTAACAATATACTTTAAATTTATTTAAAATAGGATTTCGTTAATTACTGAAAGCCAAAGTTAACTTAAAAACCAAGATCCCGTCTGTTTAAATACGTAATTTTTGAGTTCTGGCCGCTTCAGGGATGTTTGTAATGAGTGGAGCGGAACGGCTCAAAGATTCACCGTCTATGTAGATCTGGCATTTTCGAGTGCAATTTATTCCCAAAAATACTCGTATAAAATAAAAACACACCATGGGTGGGGCAACCGAATACACTTATTGAGTTTTTCTGATAACACTTTGATAACAATACTGCGTATTTTTTGTACAAGCATTTTGTTCATTTTTGATGCTAAATAAGTAATATTCGCATCAGTAATCAGTATTACCAAGTCTGCGAGGAAGCTTGGTTTTACTTATTAATTTACATTTATGTAAAACTTCAATCTTAATGAATTAATTGCACGAAACACCATATTCATTAAAATTAAGTTTAATCGAATGTTTTTTTCACAGTAAGCTTGGAAAAGAGCCTGTGATAAAGCCAAGGTAATTTATTTAAGATAAGAATAACATAATTATTCTATTTTTAAAATTTTATGTTTGCTTATAAAATCTACCTACAAATGTGTACATTTAATATTATTAATTTTTGAATAATTTTTATAGTTGGGCTCGTAGACCTATTTATCTTGGCCGAAGATCAAATAGATATAAATGTGCTGTGACTGTTAAAGAAACACTTGCTTCAGACGAAGGTAACACATCAGAATATTCAAATCCACCTTCCAGCAAAAGTTCTACTCTGGAATCCAAACCGGACCGGACGCGAACCCCATCAAGTTTTTCGACAAAAAGATTAAACGAATGTTCGGATGGTTCTTCCGATAGCGAATCTGAAGAAAATTTGACTGTAGCAACGCAAGTGTGTTATGATGTTAATAAAATAGAGAGCATAGTCTGATTATATTGTTAATTTTGTGATTATGTTAGAAACGCTTAATTTTGTGAACTAGGTGGTTAATATTATTTATTGTGTAGTAAGGAACTATTTCTTATTTTATGTGTGCGTAGTATTGTCATATTATTTGTGCAATATCTACTTTTACAACTTTTTAACTTGAAAAAAATAATAACAAGTTGCAGCAAATTAATTAAATTGTTAATCGATTTATTCCCACATAATAATTATTAATTTATTGCAACTTCAAACGAGTTACTGATATTTTAATTCGTGATTTTTAAACTTATTTATTATACCGCGCCAAGTATTCTTTATTTAGTTAGTTAATTTTGATATTACATTTTACACTTTATATTCTTTAAGTACTTTTACATTCCATTTTTATGTAGCAATTCCTTGTTATACTATTACTCTTACATTATATTTATTCATTATTTTTTTTATTATTTGTTAATATTAAAATTGTGTATATATTTTCTATTATCTATTTTTTAAATAATATTTTGATATTAATTATTGCCATCCCGTGTTTCAAGTTAAATCTCAATTATTCTTTACATTAAATATATTTACATCAAATTATATATTTGAAATATTTTGATAATTTATTCTAAATTGATGAACGATCGTGACAATTAATGTTACACAAAAGGAATTTGTTAATATTTTAACGTAATTTAAAAATGCATAACAATTTCATTGCTTGATATTAAGAATGTGTGTAGTTCAGATAATGTTTCTTCAAATATTATGTGAGGTATCCCGAACTCGGACTATGGGTAAAAAATAGATTTCTTCATTTTCTTAGAAATGTTGGCTATAACTAGACGTTAAAACGGTTTTACCTAAACTACCTCCATTAAAAAAAAACTTTACGCTTACTTTACGCTTTCATACCGAAGTGTAAAGTTTCAGTTTGTCAAATTTTCATTATTTCTAATTCTTTGCGAAGTTTCTGTCTTTCCTCATTTGTTATTTAAATAATATTTATCCCAAAAGATTAAAAATGATGTTACATTTTATGTTGTGCTACCAAACAGTGGCATTTCTAAAAAATAAGTGTTTTTACCCATTTTTACCTAATATCTTGTGGTTAACCGAGTCGGTCGATACCTAGATTTAAAGTTAACACGACTAAGGCATATACTTAGATATTTAAAATATAAATCGCAAGAAAAATGATATTTGGCCTCGAATAATGAGTTGTTTTTCAAAATATTAGCGTGCAATAACTTTAGCATTGCCTATAGGGAACGTGCAGATTTGCATCAGCGCAGCGCATGCAAATGATCAACATTGTAGCAAATGGTGAATTTACTTATGATAATGTCGTAAGAGCAAAATTGTTGAATTTCATATTTTGTTAATACATTATAAATAATTATTCATCGTATAGAGGAAATGCCAACATTGTCTCTCTACGCATCGCGAAAAAGCAATTTGTTCACGTTTCCTTCAACATTCTTATTATACAATGTACTTAGGTATATTTATTTTTATATTTCAAATGCAGTGTTTGTCATTTACGTCCAATAATAAATCATCGATTCAAAATTATTTCGACACAAAAGTGCAACTTATTTTTTAGTGGCTTACTATAATAAAATATTGTATTGTATCTTTAAAGATTTTGTAATCTTGTAAACAGATATTTATTTTATGTGCCTAACAAAGATATTTTCTTAGAATTATAACTACTGTATGTACGTGTTTTCAGCTATATCGTAGCAAAGTTAATTTCTTGACCCTTATTGTGGATAATTTAAGTTATTGTTAGTGTTAATACAACATATAGAAAATTAGTGAAATCTCATTAAGTTAATTTAACAATTATCTTCAAATGTAAATAGAAAATTTAAAGGTTAACTTCAAAAATCTGTTATTCTAATTGAACAAACATTCCATATTGTACAATTTATAAATTTATAAACTATTAATTGGATCGGCCCAATTTGCAACTTTTATTTAATAAATAAATTAATTAATTATACAGGTTGCTATGTATAAATTCTTGACATCGGTTTTACATGTTAAATAAAATAGTATTTAAAATATTTGGTATTTTTAATTTAAAATTAGAATATTATGGCGGTTATTCCACAAATGGAAACAACACTACTCAATTTATAAATTCTGAGTAATAATAATAATAATCATCATAATAATAAAAAATATTATTATGGAACTATTACCTCTCCAATACTATTATAGATATTCAGTAAACCATAGTTTGTGACGTTTATTTCCAGAATATGATATATTTTATTCTATCCAAATCAGAATGTTTGAAATCATCCAGAAAATTAGGGTAGGTTGCTAAACACAACCTAATTTCCAAAATTTCATATACATTTTCAAACTATGAACTAATCCTTCCTAGTTTCATATAAAATAATATCTAAATGGATTTTTCTACTTTAAATAATAATATATTGTTTTATAAGAAGAAAAAGTAAAATTGCTTTTGGTGAGTTTATAGGTTTGGCAGACGAGTAGCATGAGTTGTTTTTTAAATTATATACATTTTTCCAATATTCAAAATTATATTTTAATTTATTTCCACAAAAAAGCTCAAATGTCAAATAAAATTGAGTCAAATTTCTATTCCAAATCAAATTTTATCTGTTACTTATAATTTTTATTTTAACGTGAATTTTCAGCTTACTGAAATTTTGAAGAAAGAAATTATTAAGGTTTTTAATAAAAATTTAGATTGTTTTTATTTTCACTAATCACATCATTTTTAAAAATTTTCCACGCATTTTTTGTTTTACTTCTTTTTACTTTTATTTATATTACAATAATTTAGAATACACAATTTAGAAAATAAATATTATTCAACTCCAGATAGCACAGCAGTACCAAATTTTATAGGATTTTACAATTAATTCAACAAATCGGGTTTTGATTAAAATAAAAACATGTCAATATGTAAAGTAAACATCTGTATCTGTTCTATATAATATGTTGAATACATCTGCGTTGGTCAGTTAAATTTCAAAAAATCAATTAAATAGAATAAAATCTGTAACAACCGTCAATAGGTCGGTACTAACTCGAGGAGCAACTTACAGTTTAGCGGATTCTGCAAAATTGTAGAAGCTCTATGGAAGTTTACTATTTGCACTAAATACATATTTATGTGTCTCTGTAAAACGGCAAAAAGTTACATATCTAATTTTGGACAGTTGAACAGAATTATTTCAATTGTACCAAAATATGTTTTATTGGCAAGTATAAATACTTAAAAGGAACAATACGACAAAATGTAAAGAAAAAATAAAACAATAAAGCAAATGGTATATTGGTGAATATTATTTAAGATATACAGTGGCTCTCATAATTATTCATACATCCCTATGCTAGCAATGTAAATTAAGCGTTCTGAAGGCGTGATTTGTCATATAAAAATAATTTTTACAGCAATACTTATTGGAAATTTTTTGTTACAAATTTCATTTCCTTCTTTTTTGGTTCTATAAATTTTTCTATTTTGTCGCACCATTTCCGACTTACAGTGATCTCAAAATGGTGATATCTCAAAAACGGTGCAAAAAAATAGAAAAATGTATAAGTAGTTTTTATTGTGAATTTCATTCCTTACATTTTTGTTCCTATACATTTTTCAATTTGTTAAACCGTTTTTGAAATACAGACGAAATTTTTTTTGCATTTTATTGAATTTTGTTTAAATCACTGTAACTCGGAAATGGTGCGACAAAATAGAAAAATTTATATAACCAAAAAGGAAGGAAATGAAATTTTCAACAAAAAATTTCCAATAAGTATTGCTGTAAATATAATTTTTTATATGACAAATCACGCCTTCAAAACGCATAATTTACATGGCTAGCATAGGGGTGTATGAATAATTATGAGAGCCACTGCATATGTTAACTTATCCACTTATTCATCTTCCTTCTACCAATATTGCACTACAATCTGGTTTTAATGAAACTATATGCAGTGTTTAACTACGTAACTAGACTTACCTAATATTATACTCAACAAATTAAGAGATACTTTAGAGATACCTAAAAATTTACATTTGGTGATAATTTGTATCGCTTAATATAGATGATACAAATTACTCTAAATGCGGAGTGCCGTGCACGCTGGCTCCGTCACTGATATTGATGGATTTCTTTGGGATAAATCATCGAAAAGCTCACTATAAATGATCATGATATCAAAAATACTTCGGCTTCGGTATCTTTAAAATCTGATAGGCATGTCATGTACTTATCTATAATTGTTTATCGCTTTAGTGTAATGAATGTTATTAAAAAACTTACAAAGCGCTGTATGTAAACAAATTAATTATGAGTTCGAAATGCTATCGTGATAATTCGTGGAAATGAATTACAGTCTTTGAAATAAAACCCCCAAAAAATCAATTTTTCATTCTTAATTTCTTCGCCCCGAGGATAGATAGAGCTGAGTAATTTTCTCAAAAGACTATACCATAGAATATATTAAAAATCTTTCCAATAGTAGAATAGTACCTACTAAATTAGTTCGAAGAATAAAATTTTCATTGGCTGGACTATTAGTAAATTTTTATCATATTATTTAGGTTATTAACTCGAGTGACATTTTATAACGAATGTAGGTAATTAATAAATAGGTACTCGAATTATGTATAGACATCTTTTTAAGTGCGATTAATAAAAATTTCATATAGAAATACAGAAAATTACAATTTATAATGAAAATTAACGAATTGAAAAATGAACAAACGAACTGAAATTACTTAGAAAGATTCCAAAGTGGATAACAAGGATAGATGTAAAAATGAAAATTCTGAGAGCACACCTCAAAGGGGACATCTTTTCACTGCAGAATGTAAAATTACAATAATATACACAGAGTTAGCTCACGATTAATTGCAATTAGTACAGCGGATTATGAAAGACAGTTATCACTTGGCTGAAGCCAAGATGACGACGTTAATTTAATTAATGGGGTGGTTTCCCGTTGCCTTCCTCATAACCCCCGCAGATATATTTTGGGCTTTAGATATTTGCGGACGTAAGGTTATTGCAATAAGCTTATAAATTAAAGTTTTATGATTGAGGAAAATATAGGGTAAATAAGTAAGAAAGCAAAGGAAGAGAGAAAAGAGAGAGACAATTTGAGAATCGTTTATAAGGATGTAAGAAGCTTTACTGATTATAATATTGTAATGAAGGGTGGCGAGAACAAAAAATTAAAATTTTTATAACCAAAAACTGGTTGAAGTAGATGATAGTAAAACAATTATAACGAACCAGCGAGAAATTATTGATAATGAAATGGTAAAAATCAATAGAACTAGGAGAGAAAATGGTAACGAATTTATGGTTTACTACCTAGTAAAAAAAATGCAAGGATAATTTTTGTATTGGAAGGGATAAAACAATTCTTTCAGAAATTAAATCATTCGTCTCTAGAGAAAACTAAGCTTTTTAAACTAATTTTTGAAGAATTGAAATAGTTTAAAGAGAATATAGCAAGGGATAAAATAAGTAGACAGTAATTTCACTTGAAAAGAAGAAATAAAATGGAGAGAAAATACACTAGGTGGAATATCTATTAAACAAAGAACTAACACTACGAGTTTTCTACGCACTTAAAGCTAATATAATAATAAAATATAATATATAAAAAATGCAGTAATTGTTAAGTCTCACTTTCTATGAAAAACGCAGTTACTTTCTTGTGGTTTACCTGGAAATATTAATAGCGCTGGGGACATAATCTCTTGGGGTTAAGGTTAGCCTTTTTGATATACAACGTATCTACTTTTTTGATTAACCATGTGATATTTCTATTTTTGAATAATATAGTGCTGCAAAGTACAAGTAACAATATTCTTAATTATATGTGCTCCTAATACAAATGTGTCTGTTGCGTCTCCAAGCGACGTTTCCAACTTCGTAGCGCAACTCCAGAACTATGTACATCATCATCGCAAGCGCAGATAAAAAAGTCGAAGATGTTTGCTAAATAAAGTAATATACTATAATTAGTTTTTAAACATGAATAGATATCTTGATAATACAATAAAATTTTATTATATTTATAAACTATAGTAATATCTGGTGAACTGTTAGTAATTGGGAATACAATACGAGTATAATGTACCTGGTTTGCTTCTTTATAGTTATAGATTATTATTATAGGTGTAGATGCTGAAAATTAATAATCCAATTATATTTATTAATCCTTAAAGTTTTCGTATTTGTTCAGATTTTTAATATTGTAATGAAAATAATAATTAATATTTTTTATTATTATTACATACGTAATACTATTATTATCCGATATTATATTATAACATAATTAAGTGGATCAAATCAATGTATCCGGCGCAATCAAGAATCGAACCGCGGCGCGGTTTCCGCTCCCTAAGCTAAGGATCGTAATATATCAAATCAAATATACTAAAATTTTGTACTCCAGTGGTTGTGTCTACCGCCAATTTGTAGTCAAGAATGGTGTGATTTGTTGTCTAAACTGTAAAGAATTAATTTTTTGTTTTTTTTTTCATTTTTTTAATAGCAAAAAGTATTTTGACTTTTTCTGGGAACATGTTGAGAATGCGCTTCATTATTAGCAAAACATATTTATATAATATGCAAATTTATAACTAGAACCCACACAAGTTCATACGACCTTATTCCAATGAAAGTGTGCCTGATCCAATACATACAGGAATTATCTATTTATGTTGAGATCTACGACAAACGATATTTTATACGGCATTATTTCGATCGGTGTAATAAAATTATTTGGTAATAATCATTGACTTAAAAAATACTTTTTATTAAAAATAAATAAATTGAAGTTTTTACTTAGGGAGTCGATTAATATCAAGTGTTATTTTGTATTGAACAAGAGATGATGACGGTAACTTAATATATAATAAATTTAACTACGGCATAATATTATACGTTTAGTAAAACTAAAAATTAAAAGTAGAAAAAAAATTTACAATAAAAATTTTAATTGCTACAATAAAATTGAACGTTTATCTCCCACAACTGCAATTATATACTTAAAAACGAAGTAATTACAGTTACGAGGAAAACTATAATTGGTAGTTTATACGTTTTGACGTGCCGAATGTTCTAAAAATTTATAATTCTTAAGTTGGACCAATTTGTACGTTAGCCTTTAGCATTGGTCTAGACTTTTAGCCTAAATCCACGGCAAATATTTTATACAGAAATCTAAAATGTGTGTAATTCTATGGTTCCATGTCTATTATTAAATCGTAATATGCGGAATAAGAAAATTCTTTATTAGTTTCTAATATATTATTATGTTAAAGGTTTGGTGTTAATTTTGCAGAATTAGTATACTTTTAAGTTTACCATTAATATTTTTATAAATTATAAATTCTTCATTATTTATTGTGTGTTTATTCTGGTAATAAGAATATTATACTGCAATTTTATGAATTTCCAGTTTTTTGAACATTTCAAGTTTATTCTATAGGCTGTATATTTTATGCTGTGTAAATCAAAATTAAAGAAACCTGACCCGTCGAATGACATTATATTTTATTTTATTTATATATTAAAAATAAATCTAAATTCTTGTAAACGCGGCGGTAATTTATTAATGATAGCTACTAATTTGTTTTCAGGAATGTGTAACTAAAGTTTTCTATGGTTTGTCAAATTTTATACCATTAATAATATAACTAATGCATTTTATGGATTTTCAAACTTTGCAAAAACGCTTGCTTATAAAATTAACAAACTTAGCGACTTCAAGGGTGCTCCCAGGCCCGTGCACAAGGTTTTTCTTACGTATTGACGTAATCACTTTTTATATATTTGAAAAATTGATAGAAATATAATTCAATTTACTAATATAATTGATGTATTTATTTTATACATTTTTTTGTAATCCCCCCCATGAAGAAATCCTGCGCACGGGCCTGGTACTACCTCACGAATGAGCACTGATTCTAGAGAAAAACCTGCCATCTTTGTTATATTGGATGGAGTTTCCACATCATTTAAGCTTATGTAGAAACTGTTTGGGTTCTTGCAATACAATTTAACCATTATGCTAGGTGCATTTTGCCAGCCCCCTCCTTTTCAAATTTTGGAACTAAAATAGTCTAAATCGTTTGTAACTGTTTTTAACATTTTTATTTTCGTTTGTACCTAATTTGTGTTTTTTTTCGGAGATATTTCAAAATATCTTTCCCCTCATTTCGAATTTTGGATCCAACATAATCTGAATCGTTTATTGTTTGTTTTGTATTTTGTTTTTGAAATATTTTAAAATATGTAATAATGGTTTTGTGACAGCTCCCTTCCACCATTTTTAAATACAAAAAGCTCAAAATCATTTATTATTGCTGACTTTTTATTAAATGAAATAACCAGAACTTTTAGGGTGATTGAGTAAATTTATAAACATTTTATTTACCAAAACTCAATTAATAAGAATGTTTTTATTGCTATTATTACATATTTAATGTGTGCTTCTATATTTTCTTACTATATTATGTATGTGGAAATAATGTATGTTGATACATTATGATATAAATTTTAATTAATATATGCAGTAAGTAGTTAGGCAATGAAATTGCAGCAAATTGCAATAGATGTGGTAATTTTCATATTAATAAAGGAGTAAAAATTCAAAGTGTAAAAGAACTGAACAGATTATAGAACATTATTAACGCAATAAATTAGGAGAAAGATAAAAATTGTACAAAAAAAGCACAACTATAGAATTACAAAAAAGCTAAATCAAAACAACAAGTCTAATTGTAAGAATTATAGGTATATATCAACCATGTTTTTGTCTTGTTCCAAAATTTAAAAATTGCAATTAAAAAAAATATATTTACTTTAAAATTTATTAATATTTAAAATTTTCTGGTTTTCCCGTCAATTGACAGAGGCTAGTAAAGAAAACAAAGAAAAACCAGAAAAGGTTTGTTGATATTAAATGTTGGATTTATACTAAGATTTTTTCAACAAATATTTTAAAATTGACGTCCTCGAAACCATTTAATTTTGGAAGTTTATTATTTTATTATTAAAATCTGAAACTTGTCCGGCCAAAAATCGATTTGCGCACGAGAAAACTGCGAATAAGATTCGGTGTATGATTCTTGAAGATACATGGACAAGTTATTTTAACTATAATAACTGAGTGAAAAGTGGATGGTAAGATGGTATAGTAATAAAGGGAACTTATTGAAAAACTTTCAACAACAAACAGTGTTAACATATTCAGATGATGTCGCAATAAAAGCAGATAATAAAAGTAACTTGCAGAATGCATTAAATTGTTTAAATTATGGTGACAGATTGCGTTTAAATCCTGTATAAATGCTTTCAGAACTAAAGCGCTAAATTGTCAGTTTGATAATAGAATAGTTTTAGAACAAGTGAATGATTTTGTATATCTGTGCAGAAGGTTTTATGAGACTGGAAGAATAGTAGTATGGTCTATGGTGAAATTAACAGACGGATGAATGCATCTCGGATATGGTTGAGAATAATATGGTTTATTGCAAAAAATGAAGTAGTGTCGAAAGACGCAACAATGACTTCTGTTCTACAAAAGCGTGTTCTGTTAAAGGTAACTTTGTTGTATGGATGTGAAGCGTGGATATGTGATGTGAAACACAAAAGGAAAATGAATATCGTTGGAATGAGATAAAAAATGACCATTAAAACAATGTATGATAGAAGCGTCTTGTCATGGTTTGGTTGAATTATTAATACCTATACCTAAACAAATTTTATATTTTCCGTGCAGTTGCTGTCCTTCCGGAGGCCCCTTGGCTCGACCGCTCAGCATCGTAGGGTCTGCGGGGGCGTTGTCGCCGTCACTGCTTCTTGATCTTGGATAAACGCATTCCACACAATTTAAAGCTTAAATGCATGTCATAATAATGTACAAAAATACGAAAGGTGAAGATTACCTGATGAAGAGTCTTAACTTTGTTCACAATTTAATTATTATGAATTATATGAATATGATGGTATCCAATTATAAAGTTTTTTAAAATAGCATACGATTTTGAATTTTCTTTAAAATACGTTTATTATTCACATATAACCGGTATTGGTGAAATTATTGAAATATCTTTTCATCAAGAACAGCAGTAAAGCTTAAATATCGAAATGGTTAGAAGGCATATTAAATATTATAAGAACAAAATTTTATCGATTAATTAATTTTTCATACCAGTGGCAATAATATTAAATAGACAAGAAAGTTTGATTGGGGCCGCGGGGAGTGGTCGCGTGAATAATGGCAGATTGGACAGGCACAATCGGCTACCGCTCTCGCACCGACAAAGGAGCTACCGTTCACTTCAACTATCTGCCTACATACGCACCGTTTTATTATTATGCATTAAATTGATAACCTTAATTATGTCGTGATTCAGAATTATTCTCAATATGTAGTGTGTCATTATTTTTTATTTCAGATTATGAGCTACTTGAGTTAGCAAAAAAATGTATCGATTTAATAGATATTAAAACAATTGACATCTGTGCTGAACATGCTTGCATCACCGATTTGTTACCCTGTTCTTATTATTTAGATAAGCATATTATATGTGTGTCAATAAATCATTATTTATTTAATAGATTATTTTACTGTTTTTTGTAAGTAGCAGGAATAATTTTTTTTTTATTAAGATCCTGACAGAAAGACGTACGTGCGTCGAGAATTTTAACGTCAACTTGTAAACATCAATCGAATGTTTGGGGTAAATTAATATTCTTTTCATTATTAATTCATATTTATCATTATCTACAAGTTTTATAAGTTTCAACTATCTTCTCTTTCTGTTTTTATTTTTATTTTGGATATGATGATATAATTTTTACAAAAAATGTTATGGAAAGCCTAGAAGGTGACAGATTGCCAAAATTACCAACAACGAAAAATGCAAAAATACATATAAATCCGTTCCTTAATTATAATTATTATTTTTTGGATACAATATTTTATACACTAATATAAAATTTAAAAATTAACAAAACAATCAATATAAAGAAATTATAAGACTTCAGAAATGTGATACTTAGTTTTCCATTTTTTGAACAAATAATCTGATAACTTCTTTTGGTAATTTTAAGCCGGAAGTCGTAAAATAGAATCTAAAATAAAAAACTGTTCATTTTTATTTGAAATTTATCAAAAAATAATTGAAAGAAAATTATTAATTTGAACTTGAATTTAAACGGAATTTTTTAAAAATTAAACACAAATTGTTTAGAAAAACTTGATCCGCGCACTAAATAAAGATATTCTCGATCATAATAAGAATAATATTTCCTGTAATTAGATTTGATTGTTCGACATTAAAAGGATGGATATTACTGTTAGAAATCATTGTAAAAAGTGGCGTTAAAAATTGTAATTTCTGATTTAATAATTTTTTATATAGGTATTATATTTGTCAAGTATTAATTAATTATTATTGTTCTAGATATTTGACACAAATATACTGACCATATAATATCGATTATAAATAATGTAAAAGTGATATTGACAAATTATGTTTCAATTTCACCTACGAATGGCTGTTCCACTTTAAAATAATTTTTTTGCATTACACCTACGTTCCGGTATATTTTATGCGATTATAATATTGTAAATATAATTGCATTTTTATTAAAATATACAATATAATAAATTATAAATTAATATTTTGCAGTAATTTTTATTAACCATTGGAATGTTAATACATATCTTAATATGTAGCAGTAGCAGCAGTAAATAAAATCTCGCGATAATTTATACTTTCACCATATTGTTATTGTCGTATACTTCTTATACGATGTATTTATATAAGATTAGCACATACATTTACTTGTACCTACTGCTTAAATATAATAAGTAATTTATAATTTATTCTTATAAATAAATAGATCAAGTTCAAAATCAACAAATTTTAAAAGCAAGACCGATCGGTAGCGGAACTTTTAAATATTGGAGTGTTTTTTTAGAAAAGAGACCCAAGTTTTTAAAAATATTACACAAAAAGTCAATAAAACGCCCGGTTTCTAAGTATACCATTGAAATGCCCGGGATGCACTCGCATCCAATGACTCCGGGTTGACCGATCCACATTATTTTAAGTTTATTTAATTTTGATAATTAAATTTGCCGTTAATTCGTTTTAAAATAATTCTTTTTTGTAACAGTAATTATAGGTGTACAATGACATCCCGCTCTTTCATATAACAAGAAACTCTAGTAGTTTTAAAGTAAAGGTTCGTCAGATTGGCACTCTATTCTTGACAGATATATAATAGTAATAACCATCATTTTCAACTTTTTGAGATGATTGGATTACCAGTTTAAAATTTTAAGGCATCGTTTGATCCACCCACTTAGACTTGCTCGAGGCATTTTAAAATGATTGCCAATCATTGTTAGGAATTTAAATAGTTATAAGCTCACGTGCTTCAACAGTTGTTTGGATGAGAAGGCTTAGGAATGTTTGATTTTAATTAAAAGTTGCTACTTTTTTTTTAATTATAGAATGTTACGCGAGGTTGCGAGGGTGGTAAAAATTTTAATAAGATTGCGTATTAGTATGTATATTTGAAAATAATATTAACAGCTTCTAATACCAACATTCTCGATGTATAAAAATAATGGTCAATTAAAATCTTTAATTTTGATTAAATTGACTTTCCAAATAGTCCATTTTAGTCTAGACTCTAGAAAAAATAAAAATTATATCAGTGAAAAAAATTTACTTTAGAAGATATCAAGAATTTGATATCTTTTGATCTCTAGTTTTTAATAAAAATCTCATAATATAAGCAATATCAGTTGTCTCACAAAAGAAATAGTCTACTATTTATTTCCACAAATCAAAATTAATCAAATTTGGTAATCTGGATTCGTCACAGTAATTTGTTGGCGATTTTTTTTGGCACGACAACTCGTATTCTTTATTTTGAACGATTTGGAACTGAAATTTTAACGACACGACAAATTCAATTGAATGAATAATAATTGGAATTTTTTGTTTTATTTATCAAGATATACATAGGTGCGCATCATCCATTTATCATTTGCTTGCAATAATTTCTTCAATTTTTACAATTATTTTTAATTTTTAACTTGAGTTTGTTTAGCATAGGTATTCCGAATTTTGAAATTTGATGAACATTACTCATATCTTCTGTTATCCTATTGAGATAATGAAGAGGACGGTTACAGGCTGTTGCGTCGACCAAATTTTATGGGTTATTTGTAAATTTTTGTTAAAAAGGGGAAAAAACGGTCAAAATGTAATGGGTATACTGTATTGACTATTTTTAAGTATATAATCCAAGTTGCGTTTTCTGAATTTATAAATATTAAAAACTTCAATATAACAAGTTGAATCAAATAATATAATAGAAATTATATTTGAGCTTTAGTGACGGTTATCGCTTTCGTCAGAAATTTAGTTATAAACATAATAAATTACATAGAAACCAAAATAACACATTGTGATTTGATACAATCTAAGATCCAAAATATAAAAAAATGATCGTAAGTTAAGGAACAACATGTATTGAAATGAGTTTCCGTCAAAATAGGTAAAACTTAACTCCAATGTGTGCAGGTGGAAACTAGACAAAGTAAATGGCTGTAGATGTTGATGCTTAAGGGGGTATTCTAGTCTATAGATGATTTTCGGGCGGTTTTTGAAGCTCTGTACAAACGAAACAAACCATATTTTTACTATCCATTTTTTTATCATTTGTCTATTCATATTTTAAGATTACATAAAAAATTAACCAAAGAAAAAATTTCTAAATTTACAAAGTTATGAAGTGTGAGGTCCAAAAAAAGGGTGTCCTGGTGTGCCCGATATCTCAAGTTCTAATGAACCGATTTATTTGAAATTTGGTGTGAATGTACCTATTTTATTGATGCCGCTATAGCATGAACTACGGAAAAGTAAAACAAACATTTTTTCACATAACGGCGGCCGTTTGAAGAAAAAAAAATGTTTTTGCATATTTTTTTAACAAATCCGAATATTTTAAAAATAGTAAAATTCAAAATTTTGACTTGAGCGTAGTTCATGCGATAGAGGAATGTATAAAAAACATTCACACCAAATTTCAAATAAATCGATTCATTAGAACTTGAGATATCGTGCACACCAGTGTTTTTTAGACCTCCCACTTTGCCACCTCATAACTGTGTGAATTTTGAGTTTTTGTTTTCGGTTAATTATTTATGAAATCTTAAAATTTCAATAAACAAATGGTAAAAAAGTGGATAGTAAAAATATTTTTTGTTTCGTTTGTACAGAGCTTCAAAAACCGCCAGAAAATGCATGCCTCTAGACTAGAATACCCTCTTAAGCCATCTATATTTGTTTTTCTATTCATAGCGTTCTTCTCTCTTCTAATACATATCATTTCATGAAGAAGTCGATCTTTGTAGTTAGTAACAGTTTGATTATTTTGGGGTTCTTAAAATCTGAATCATGTCCATCGACTAGAATGTGTTTGGCGATACCTGTATAGATTCGGGCTTATTACAGCGTATATACTTGAAATATGTCCACTCATTCTTTTGTGAAGCCATTGGTTTATTTGTCCAATATATATACCAAATTGTAGTTATTGCATGGAATTTTGTACACTAACTCTGATTTCTTTTCAGGAGGTACGGCGTCTTTTAATTTGGTAGAAAGTTAGTAGTTACGATTATACCTAATATATTTAATTATTTGAATTTATGATGAAATTACTGCGATAGTTCATTTGAAAACAGGATATTTTTGCTTTTTTGTATCCCGGAGTTTTTTAAAGTGAAAAAATTATAATAATAACCGATAACTTACACTTATTTTCCGGATGCAATGTACTAATTGCATATTTTTAATATTGGTGTTATAAACCGAAGGGGAGAAGAGATCTCGGCCGTCCAAGAAACTGGCAACATTGCCTATATACTTTGAAAGGAAGAAGAAGAAGAAGAATATTGGCGTCATGTAACAGCTACAAATTTATGAAAAACGTATGGATTGCAATTTTATTATTAGTAGTGGTTTTGAACATGAATATTCAGGCCTATTATGTATCACCAACGTTATTATAAAGGTGACAGTTATGACACAACATTAAAGGTTTTCGTTAAATTGGTATTCAGGTCTATTATGTATCACAAACGTTATTGTAAAGGTGACAGTTATGAAATAAAATAGAGGTTTCGGCAAATTGGTATGCACTATAAATGTTAAGAAAATCTTTATTATCAAGATTATGTTAAAATAACGGTTTGTGAAAACGATAGGTAATACCAATTTGCCGAAAACCTTTAATGTTATGTCATAACTGTCACCTTTATAATAACGTTTGTGATACGTAATAGGCCTGAATACCTATCGTTTTCACAAACCATTATTTTAACATGATCTTGATAATAAAGGTTTTCTTAACATTTATAGTGCATACCAATTTGCCGAAACCTTTATTTTATTTCATAACTGTCACCTTTATAATAACGTTTGTGATACATAATAGACCTGAATCTTTAGAAGTTATAAAGCTAATCGTTATTACTATGGGAACAGATATTTATCATAGCAAAAACTTAGGTGGAAACATAATACTATTGTTTTTTTAAATTAGTTGTTGCAACTATTATAAAAATTTAAATTGGCGATAGAATCGATTCTGCTATCGTTTTATAAACCCTAACGCGCTTGGGTATTTTCGAAATTTTAGTATCCACTATAACACATTGCAACCAATTATTAATAGCCGAACATCATAAGAAATGAACATGTAAAAACTTATTTATGCAAATTTCTGCTTCCCTAATTATTTTAGAGAAAAAAAGAAAGACACAAAAATAATGCAGAAATAAAAACTACGAATGATAATAGCATTAAATTTCATCTAACTTTTACTTAAAAGGTCAAAAAATGCTTTCAAAATTGTTAAAATTTTCATTTATCGCACTGGCCATGGTATAAGTTTCCATAAGTTTCCATGGTAATTATATTTGAAAATTGAAATTAAATTGAATTTATTACATAGTCAGTGCGATAAAAGAAAATGTTAACAATTTTGAAAGCATTTTTTGACCTTTTAAATAAAAGTTAGATGACATCTAATGGTGTTATCATTCGTAGTTTATATTTCTGCATAATTTTTGTGTCTTTCATGTTTTCTTTAAAATAATTAGGGAAGCAGGAATTTGCATAAATAAGTTTTTACATGTTAATTTCCTATGTTCGGCTAACTCATTCAGCACCCGGTATATACCTCCAATATAAACCTACTACATTAATAAAACCCTTAAAAAACTTGCACTTATTCGAACAGATGAAAATGGTATATTGGGATCGATTATATTGTATTCAACAGGTCTCGTCTTCAAGATAAATGTGTTTACTTTCGACATTGTCTAAAAGTAAAATTCAAGTTGATGTGGAATAACATTATTCTAGGCGTTTCGAAAATAATTGGGACACACTCTGTATTTATTTATTTAACTCAAATTAACACAAAAAACGGTATATTTTATTTCACATGGAGGTGACTATAAATTTTCGGATCTATCAAATGATAATGTGATTTTATTAAAACATACAATTTATGTTCCAATTAAATTATAATTTTAGAAATATTTTTCTTATTATATTAGTATTTGTAAAAATTAAATAAGTAAAAAACCATTATGAGTTTTATAATTAATTATAGCATTTAGTAACAAGCAAAACCAATTAGAAAAAGTGATTTAAAAATAATAATATAACGTTTCCGCGTAGTTGGGTAAATTATGAGTTACACAAATTAAAAATATGCCGAGAATAGTTTAAATTTTCATAATGCTTCTACTAACTTTTTTTTATGTTTTAGTAATTATTTAAAATTTGTTTTTAATTATTACCTATAAAATATTTTTAATTTGGCAAATTTTGAGTTTCCATAAAATTAATTATTTCTGTTAATTGGTATAAATTTAAACTGGTTTTTCAACAATTTACATATAACAAAAAATAATAACGCAATTATTATTAATATTATGGGAAATTATATGGGAAAAAAGATGTAGCTGTTTTATTAACTTTTAGGTTTTCAGAAGGAAGAGAAAACATATTATAGCAATAATTTCAATAGTTAGGTTATGTAGGTACTTACATAAAAATAATAAAAGGCAATGTTAAATTTGAACTTGATGATAATTAAAATGTAATGATAAACGTTTGGGTCATTTAGTGGGTGTCAAACAAGCTTAACTTGTTAAGTATACTAGCAGGTGCTATTACGATGTAGGTAAAAACTGTATTTTGAAATATCATAAATTGTATTAACATCATCCGCAAACGTTTTATACAATATTACAATAATTTATGTGTGTTTTGTGGCTGTTTGCCGGTTGTGCGATCATTTGGCTCTTGTGCAACAAAGCATTCCATTCTTTATGATGAATCAACTTAAACAACTACTACAATATTTGTTTAATCTATTTTACTTACTAACTCCTACAACGACATCGAGTGATTTCTCTCTTAAAATTATCGTTATTCATTTTAAATTTATTTTGTGCTATCATAATAAACTTACCAGGTAACGAATTCTTCGTTGTTAATTTTAAAACAAGAAGAAACACATTTACAATATTGTCAGGATTTATGACTTAAAAATTGCTTCAAATAAACTAAATTGCTTTGCTACTACCGAACAAATCGGAAATGCTTTTCAATACTATATTGATACTAATACTAAAGTTTAGAACTTTTCTTCCATACTTAACTTCCTCAAGTTGTAATAACGAATTGTAAAATTTGATAATGTTTTTGTTTATATTTAATGTTTAAAAATTTAAAAAATGCATTTCAAATTACTTTTTAGAAGTCAGTTGTGATGTTCGGAATTTTTTAATTTATTTGAATCAAAGAGATATTGCTTATCGTTTTTTTTTGGAAGTCTCTCAGCCCTTTGATAGGGTGTGGCATGATGGTCTCCTTTATACAATTAAAAAAATCTAATGTAGACACCACATAACTTCCTTGTAATTTTTATAATGATTGTACAAGAATCTCGTTAATCTATTTATGCGCGTCATGAATTACGACTTTTGGCACGGACAATCGCAACCAAAAATAGGAAGTGCACAACTAGATGATATAAGTGTCTCAAATCCAATATTTCAACTTTCTACGACTTATACCATATTGAGTTATGCAACATACATACGTTCGTACGTACAGACGTCACAAAGAAAGTAGTCATAATAGATTCAGGGAAGGTCAAAACGGATATTTCCGTCAAAATCTGGAAATCGAAAAAAATCGGGATTACAATACTTCCTTGTTTTACAAGGAAGTAAAAAGAATACACTTCGGAATTATTTATTACTAGCAGGTCTGGTGGCCTGCCGACCTTGAATGACCTGGAAACTCCTTTTTGCACAGGATCATTATTTATTATAATTAATTTCTTATTTTATTATTATAAAATCACAAAATTAGTCATATTTTTTTACTTTTTTTTTCAAAAAATTGAAAATTGACGTAAAGAGCTGGGAATGGTGGTGTTAATCTTAGAACTCTTAGCTAAATAACCAGTTACAATTTCAATTCAATCTTGGCGTTGGTGGGATTTTGATGGAACGGACATACATACAAACCTTGAGTTTTATGTATTAAGATTAAATCTGGTGTACCTCAAGGAACTGTCCTGAGACTAATCCGATACCTCATAAATACAGCAGATATGCCAACCGATGTAAATACCACCCTAGCAACATTTGCCGATGATACCGCTGGCGCTGGCGCTGGCGCTGTGATGGCCTCCAGCGCGGAGATTAGATTGGCAGTGCAGTTCTTACAAACTCATCTGAATAAAATCTTTAAGTGGTTTAAACACTGGAGAATAGAGATCAATCAAAGCATATCAGTCCATATAACGTTTACATTGAAAAGGGAAGCTTGCCCAGCAGTAACAATTAACAATGAAATGGTGCCCCAAACCGATGCAGAAAAATATTTGGGAGTACATCTAGATGGCAGACTTACTTGGGACCAACACATAAAAACAAAAAGAAAACAATTAAACTTAAAATTATCCAAAATGTACTGGTTAATAGGAAGACACTCCGAACTATCGACTGAAAACAAAATCCCAATATACACAACAGTCGCAGTCTTAAAGTCTACGCGTTGTCGCAACGGTATTTTTAAGGGTATTTTCAATTTTAAGGGAGTTCAGCCACTGGGAAAAACTCTCATGTCAATTTATATCTACATCATGCTGAATTACTTACTGTTAATTAATTAACAGAACAATACTTATATTCAATAAAGAAAAAAAATTGACTTGCAAAAATTCATTATAAAGTAGTTGCTTAGATTTGATATTTGCTTTTTAAGGAAAGTCTCATATATTTAATATTAATTTTTGTAATAGGTATCTAGCTACCTATTACTGATTGTTACTATACTTTTTCAAAAATATTCCAAACAAAAGTTTATAATGCCCGGTTTCTGAAGATCTCTGGTTATTATTATTTTATGTTGGCAAAAATTTGTCATGTATTAAATGTTTTGCCGAAAAGTTTAAATATAACATTATTTTTATTATTAAAAATATTTGAAAATAAATTATTTTGTGAGTAAAAATAAAATGCATTTGAATAAAAAAAAGTAAAAATTTCATCGACTTCGGCAAGGATGTCTTATTTGCTATCGTACAAGAGTTTAATCACATAATAGAAAATAAAAAAACAAACGGAACTAATGTGAAATTAAAAAATAATGCATGGACCGAAATAAGCACTAAATTCAATTCAACTGTCATAATAAATTGGATTGCGCATGTGCCATAAAGTTAACCAATATATAACTTGTGCCGATCCGGAGGTTAACTTTGACCAGAGATCTAAGGTTAACTTAAGCTATAGAAACTCAAAATCTGCAGTTATATTACGGTTAAGCTTAACCTTTGTATAACTCGAGCTTCAGAAACCGGGCATAAATGTAATAATTGATTGTTTCTTAATATTTTTTCCTAGTTTTATTTTATTTACTGTCTTATTTTATTTGAAAACGCCAAAGAAAATGCCTACAGTGTTATTCAATAGTATTGATGATGTAAAGTGGCTATACAGTCCCTTGCCATATTATTAGAATCACTCTACAGCTATAATAGCCAGAAGTTTTTTTAAAACATCCACGGCATAGCCTCTTTCGTGAAAAAAAGAAACTGATTTGTTTTAATGATTTAGTAAAACAAAAATACCGAAAATTAAAAGCGTTACGGCTTTGATTAAATTCTATCTTTTACAGGCTATGATATATTTACTGTGTATTTACGGCGACAAATCATTACATCGACAAGTAAGTAACTGCATCGACAGTATACGCCGACGGTAAATACGCCGATAGATAATAATGCCGACGACTTTAACACCGCCAGTAAAATTTTTAAAATAAATTAAAAAAACGGATGTAGCCATCACATAACTTTCCGAATATTAAAGGTAACTCTCAATTACTAAACTAAATTATTAAATCTTATCAGAGCATCAGCAATAATCGTCAAAAACATTCAGCAAATCGAAATAATAAGCAAAAGCAAAAATACAAATAAAAAAAATATACTTATCACAAATAACTAAAACTTGATGTAAAAAAAAAATTTGCGTATTTATAGGCAATTTAGAAATTAAAAAAAAATTTTTTTAATTTTTTAAATTTATAATTTTTTTTTATTTTAGAAAAAATTTTGTAGAACAAAAGTTGTAGGTAATTTTATACGGATAATTTTTGTCATAATAAACTTTTACCTATTTCATTGCGTTTCGGAGTTATGATGGATTATGTTTTATCGCTTCAAGTAAACCCCCCGTTCCCCCCTTACGATTTTGTCTATTTTCAATAGGCTTTGTGCGACAATAGATAAAAACTTAAGTTTAAAATTTGGAGTGATTTCGTTACTTCGTTTGGTTGCTATCGTGTTCACAGACATACATATACGCAAGCACACACACATACATACATACACACATACATATTTTCAAAAATAATAAAAATGGTTTAAAGAAACCTCAAAACATAAAAATTTGTTAAAAAAATGGGGGGTCAATTTTATTTTTCAATTTCAGATTACAATACTTTCCTTACTAAGGAGTTCGGAAAGTAAAAACGGCAGGACTTTAGATCTGATTTGTTAGCTTAATAATGATTAAAAGCGGATATATTTATCACAAATTTAAAATTCTAACTATGTTATAATAAGATTCACGCTATTAATTTGGCAAAAATTCAACTTCAATTCAAAAAGTTGTTAAAGTTGTAAATCAGGGGGTTCAAGGTGGAGAGAAACCCCAAAGCTTCTAACAAGAGGACAAAAGTGGTGTGTGTATGAGAAGTCTTTGATCTCCAAGAAGGGGAACTGTTTTATGGAGAACAGCTACTCGAACTTGAAGCCTTAACAATAGGGTTTCAAGGAGACAGCTCGCCTTTATCTAGTACTGCTTCTTACTAACGGGAGAAAGCTCTCTTAAGTCAAGGTTACTCAGCACAAGCGCCCAAATTTATGTAGGTTGGAGTAGGTTTAAGTTACTATTTTAGCAAACCGTCTTTAAAGGGGAGGTTCGTACAAAGACAGATCTATTCTGTAGGTTAGACGTCAGATAGAGGATAGAGCAGGTTTAAGTTGTATTTTAGTAACATCGTCCTTAAAAACGAGTTCCGTAGACATAGGTCTGTTCTGTAAATTAGAGTAGGTTTAAGATATTTTTTAGCAAAACCGTTGCCAAATAAGTTATTAAATTTTACCAAAATTAACTGATTTTAGATTTTTACCAAAATTGATTATAAATTGATTGATTAAAAATGATTTACCAAAATTACTGATCAACAAAAAAGTGTTGAACAAAATCTTTCAAAACCGGGCTGCTTTCTAATATAATTATAATGAAATCAAAATAGAATTTTGTATATGATTTTAATAATATCGCAAGATATTGTATATAACTATTTCATCATTTCAATTAAAGCAATATTAATTTTAACAGCATATCAAGAGACATTTTAATTTATTATATAATTTCAAAATAAGATTTGATTGGTCGACCAAAACTACTTGTTATAAGTTTCGATTGGTTGTATTAAATAATAGTATTGCATTAATCAGTTAAAAATAACAAAAATAATTTTTTAAGTAATTTTAATAATTTGTCATGTTTTTATGTGCACTCTTAATTAAAATTTACAAAAACTCTTCAACGATTATCAATGTCGGTTAAATATATTACACTCTCAACTTAAGTGATGTTTTTATTAGTCTTGTAAAAAATTAAGTATACATTGTATAATAAATAGCTTGTTTAGTGTGGCGTTGAAGATCTAAAAAACCGAAAATTTTGTTGAAATTATAACAAAAGATGTATGCGGGGGTGAGTCTAAATATGTCAGCATAAAGCTTAACAACATCAAAGCTGCTGTCTACAGTTATTTATGATTTGGCATCTTGCCTGATTTATGCTGGTTGTTCTTTTTAAAAAGTGCCAATATTAACTATTAGTAAGTGGGGCTTTTTTGTATACGACAATTGAATTATAATTTACACAAATAGTATAAATCACATAGCATAATATTTTATTATTTATGCGTTAGTATGCAAATTTTCTATCTTTCTTTATCGAGTGTTATTCCATTAAATATTTTACTTTAGAACAAAGCAATATGATTGCAATAAAAATTGTTAGTTATTATATTGTTTTTTTTGTCAAAATGATTACAATATAATAAATTAATTAATAAACAAAACATAATCATATACCCATTTTTATTTTTATGAATTTTTTATGCAGTAATATTGTATTTTATACAAATACTATAATATGATATTGTTGATTAGGTGCATTTAAAAAAAAATAATTATAATATATAATCTATGCTTCCTTAAAGCAGCTTTCAAGAAGTTCTTTGAACAATTAAATAAACTCATAAACATAAAAATTACGCACAAAATTCTTTTTCTTTTTAATGCTATTTTGATAATTTCTATAAACCTATTAATCAGAATATTTAAATTTGCTTTTAAATATAACTTAAAAAATAATTCTCAGGTTGGTTTATAGACTAGTGTCGGACTAGTGTAAGTATATACCTAGATCTATAAAGCTAAATACAAAACTTTTTACGCTATACATATAAATGGTATGCCAAATTCATGTGTGCATATAATTTTAAAAAATTTAAAAAAATAAAATTGAACTTGGAAAAGACAGAAATGATAATTCTTTTAAAACTTAATACTAAAATTTAAATATTATATTGCATCAGTATTACATACAGTATTTTAAAAAAATAAAAAATAGTATATTACGTACCGAGGTGGAAAATGCTTCATTACAGCCGAACGCTAAGTTAGTTGACTTAGTTACTTACAATAGTTCCAGCGCGACGCTGGAATGAAGCTTGACACCGAGGTATGTATACTATTTTATTCACAATCAGTTCGTCAACAACAAATAATTAAAAATTGTATTATATTATACATTGTTTTTCATTTGATTTCACTTTTGAAAATAAAAATAGTTTATCAAGTTAGTGTAAAATATTAAAAAGAAAATTGCTGTTTATGTCAAACAAAAAATTTGTATTGGCAACTGGCAAATATTATATTAGTAACAAATTTATAGATTTGTTTCGTGTTTTTTATATTAGTGCTTAAATAATTTTTAATTATTTTGGCTAAACTTAAACTAATACTTAAACAAACTAACTTGACATAACTTTAAATAATTTGACGCATATTTTTTGTTAGTGTGTTTTCTAGCCACAATGCGATATTACAGGTCGGGAAGTGATCACTTCCCGACCTGGGGTAGGTTGGAAAGTAAAACAAAATAGCTTTCTGATTGGTTGGCAAGTGAAAGTAAATAATAACCTGCTTCCCAACTTATTAAAAATCAGGAATGTATCGATTACTAACCGATTGTGAATAAAATAATATTTTCACTAAAATAAAGAGAATAAAAATAAAGAATAAATTCAAGCTAGTTTTTAAAATATCCCTTTCCAGCAATTTTTTTTTAACTTTTTAAGTAATTTGAAATTGTTTTGTTAATAATTTTATTTGACAAAGATGAGAAGTAAACAATAAGCACGACTTTTAAGGTTTTAAAATTTTTAATATTAGATTGTGTTGTATAATAATAAAATGAATATTATGTATAATTAATATCTGAAAATAAATTGTTTTCTCTCTCTACAAGACATACGGGTCTGTAGATTGAATTATCAAAATAGAACCAGCATAAATCAAGAAACCATATTGTAGGAATAAGAAGGTTAGGGCGACGGAAAGGCCGCCTGACCTGCTGGAATAATTCTATTTAATTAAATAAGTAGAAGCAAAACAAATATAATTAATAAATTAATAGTCATCAATATAGAATGATTACTGTTTCTTATTTCACGATGAAGAAAGATACGGCTTGTGTATGCATAAATATTCCAAAGCCGTAAAGTGCTTTTTATAATGACTGTATTCGCTTGGTTAATCAACTCGTATTAATAAATACATCAAACTGCATTAATTATTAATTACTTTACTTAATGAAAAACTTATCTTTATCATTATTTTATTGAATTCGTTATTTATAATTCAGTGTTAAATTATTACTTTAAAATGTATGAAAACATAATCGGTAGGGCATGTAGTCATATGCAGGACCGTAAGATCATAAGATGCACTAAAACGGCATTAAGGAGCCACAATTCCGACGCTTACCTTTTTCAGAGGTTATTACAGATTATTACGTTGGTAGGTGCAAGTTGAAGTTTATCTAGTGCTAGGGTCAGTATTTACCTCCATAATAGTACTAAAATGTCTGATTACGGTCCTGGTCCCGTGCATGTTTTCCTTTAATTAGTGTAGTTCACCTGCGTCTTTTATGCTTAGTTATAATAACACTTGTAAAAGAAATATTTTAATATAAATTAGTTACAATTAAAATTGAAAAAAAGTTATCCGTTTAATTGAAGATTCTCGTGGATATAATAATTTACTCTAATTTACTAATAATGAAATTAACTAATCTTAGTCAACTTATTAAAACACTAATCAATTCAATATTATATAATCTTTACTATTAGATTGAATATATTTTTGCATGTAGTGTAGATAGGTGCTAGATCGATTTTAATATTTTAATTTTAAATTATAATTCAACATATTCTGTCAGCACATGCTGTTATGTTAACAGATTTTGTTTCTTTTGTCGGATAAATATATTGATTAAAATATTTTGATATACCATTACCTATTTAATTGTATTTATCTTACTCTATTTTGATGAAACCTATTCACACCTATAAGATCATATTATTTGCATGAATGATAGCATGTATGTTAAATGTTTCATGCTGCGATAGCTGAATGTAACGCTGGCGCTGATTGACTTACCTAAAGCTAGCCACAGACCGGCGTACATGTGTGTCATGCAGGAGTGTCACACCGGTTGAACGTTGATGTCCGACGGTCTGTGGGCAAAAGAGTGACATACATGCGCGACGCACAAGTTTTCAATTTGACTGCATGACACACATGTACGCCAGTCTGTGGCTAGCTTAACGGAAATTCAGGATTTATTCATAAATGAAAATACTTCTTTAAAAAAAAACAAGTTGCAAAGTGAACAGGCTACTTACCCCTTCCAGCATAGGACAGAGCAGCATATAGTGTAACAAAAATAGGTTACTACAAATTAATTAGGTATCTGATAAAATTTGATAGCCTTTCTACAGTAAATATAAATGTTTGAAATCTATAAGCATCTACTTAACATTTGTTAAGTGAAGCCTGTATTTTACAGGCGATAACTTAATTACATTTTAGTTCTGAAAAGTTTTTTGTGCATTTTTTGGGTTTTCTAAAATATTGATATGGTTATAGGATAATATTATTTGTAATAACATTTTTACATGTTTTGTGTCTGCAATTCGACAAAATAATTTATGAATTTTAAATATATGCACCAAAAACTTCTTTAAGTGTCTATTTTCAATTTTACTAGCGCCAGACAAGCCCCCTAAAAACTCTTCTAAGCTTGGTAGAGCTGTGTGTTCGATACTCTTGGTAAAAAATTGCTGGTTTGAAGATTTCGTAATACTTTAAATGGGATTTGGATCATGCCAAATTCCAATTTAAATTAGTATTTAATGTCTCAGTTATGTTTCTCTTAATATCAATATATTTTTTTATTTATTTTATACAATACGATAAGATTGAACAGAGTGAGTAATTGTTCGCAAATCGATAATTAAATTTTATTGTCGTGTATAAAGAAAAGGATATAAGAATGGCAATTACAAATTAAATTATTATTTGTCAATATTAATTTTTCAATAAATCAAAAATACATTGCCATTTCAATAGTAATTACAACAAAAATAAAAGTATATTACATACCGAGGTTTAAAAACACTTTATTATGGCTGAACACTAAGATAGGTCAACTGAGGCGCGAAGCTTTTCATTATCAATAGATATTCACCGATTGACACCACAGTAACGGCGTCTGACCAGCAGAGTGTGAATATATTTGCCAAGTATAATACTTTTTATTATATTTGTATCAATGGTTAAAATATTTAGTTTGATGTTAATAATTTTTGGGCAAACAAATTACCACATTGATTTTGGTTGAGTAACCGATGATTAGAAAATAAAGTTGTTATAATAGCCAAACTAATTTTATTTGCTAAAATAAGTGTTTGCGCCACTTTTTCAAATCCTTATCCTAATACGCTCTGAGCTAGCGCATCGAGAGTTGATAACCATTCGTCATATTTCAATAACCAGCCGAATTTTGTGTGATACTAATTTTGGGTATTTTTCCCGGTTATTTCAAGTGTTTTTTGTGATCAACCGACCGACGACTCCAGCTGAATAATTATCGGAAAATTTCGAGAACCTTATACCTAGTGATTACTAGTGACAATCCTGTTGTTATCCTTTCCCTTTCACCTCACGTTAATTCCTATCCGCCAAGAGAGGAGAATCGGGAGGAATTATCCGGTAAGTCACTATATGTACTTAACATCTTACACAATCGAGAAAACCTTTATACAGTCTACTATTTTTTTCTCACCACATTTTATTTGGGGTAAGATTTGGTCCAAACAATAAGATAATAAACCTTAAACATTTATTCCGATATTTGTAAATAAATCACAGTTCATTTTTATTTTATTATCCTGATCTTCCTGTTTTCAGTTTCAACATCTTATAATTAATGCCGAAAAGAGTATGGTTCATATATTTTTGGTTTGCACCTAATATAGTTTCCTTGGAGAATCGGCCGGCCGCACGCCGAATTGCTCTTATAATTGAGTTTCTCCATAGCGCCCGTTAGCCTAGCTAAAGAGTAAGGTGAGTAAAGAATATATTAATGAGTATTTAGAGTTTTTCGCCAATGATATTGTAAAATTATCCATGTAATGTTAATAAATTTGAAATTATTGTCGTTTATCATTTTGATTCTTTGTTTTGTTCATCTATTAGTGTGTAGAGTGTAGGTAGGCATGGAAAACTTTAAATGGCGTTTCCACATTAAAATTATAAGAAAAATAAAATTTACGTATTTTAAATCGATATTGCCATAAAAGTATAAAAGTACAAAATTAATAATATGTTCAGGAAACTGCAAAGCGTAAATTATGTAACGAAACTGCAAGTCTTGTGTGCACACGTAAATGATTAAACTATAAGCAGACTTTTAATTATAACAATCTATTTCGGAAGCTACACGATATGTTAATTATTACTTATGTAAAAAGTTAGTCCACACGCTATCTTTCGACTAAATAAAATAAATGTAATCAAAGCAAAAATCTTAGGTTGCACCCACAAGCACCTGCTGTTATAAGGAATTCTCAGGAGCGTTATAAGAATTCTTACATTGTCTCGATCTGTGTGTAGAAAATTAAAAGTAAAACAGAGTCCATATTATTAAATAAACTTGAGAATCATCGGCTACCGAAGAACCTGTTTCTTGATTCCCTCAAGCAGCGGATGCTCCCACATTGACCTCGTCGCCCTCAACTCACTAAAATAATTACGTCAAAATTTGCTTCTTGTTATTTCACATTGCTATGTTAAGCAATAACTCCATTTACACCTAAACTTATGGATGACCGATACCAGAGTCGATACAACTAGTCCAAATTACTGTACATCTTTTTTGATACTAGGAAATAATTTATTCCAACAAAATTATTAAAATACATCGATGCTATTTTAGTTTAGATTATTCAACCCTTGTTGTACCGACCTGGATGCAAATGTACCCCAAGAATTGATTTTTTGTAAAAAGGAGTCATTTAGATTTTTCTTCTATAATTGTTACACTAAAAGAACTACCTTGTAATGCTTGCATTAAAATTTTGGTGTTATTTATTGCTACAATTATATTATCTGGCACTAGTTTACTTGTACAACAATCTCTCCGTACTTTACTACTTACCTTGCTAAGCTTATTAGAAAACTTCAGGACCAATAAGCTCATTACGAGACCACTAACGTACGCTTGTATTTTCCAGTTTAGAACGGCGTGACTATCTCCACAGGATTTATATATAACGCACACGCTTTCCCTATTTATCCACTAACACACATTCTTTCCATCGGGATTTGTCATACCTGCAGGAAAGATCGCTAGTGTATGCTTACTTATTATATTTTCGAGTGGATAGGTAAAGATAGAAATAATGACAGCAAATATTGTTGATGAAAATTAATAATAAACGAAAAATTTTGATAAAACTGGAATTTAAAGTTAATTGCTCTAGAAGTTTTCCTTTAATGTGGGTGTGTGTGGCTCAGTATAGCGTGTGTACTTAAAACTATGACAAATAAAGTGTAATTTAAAAAAACATTTAAACGAAAAAAAGAGTGAAATTTAAAAATCTTTGGATGTTTCTGGTTGCTGATGGATACCGCTGCTAACTGATGCGATGCACCCGCGAACCGTATACCCAAATGTAGCAATGGATTTACACTTTTAATCACAGTTGTTACTAAAATACAATTTCTTGGAGTAAGAATATTTAATTGAATTTTAAATTTGGGAACCTAGTTTTATGCGACATTTATGTATTACATAATGTAGAGTGAAATGGGGTAAATCCGAACAGTGGGGAATTCCGAACACCGTCATTATCTCGAGTTGTATTGACACTTGACAAACCAAATTTCTTCTATTTTTCAATAGTCACTGGTGCGTTCAAACGTGCGTATAGTAGCTGTGTGGGACGAGTGACAATTTTTGTATTCCCAAAGTTTTATTCGGTTCTCAAAATATTGTGTTTCTGGCTAACTAATCGTCACAATAAAAAGGTGAATATAATGTATAGGAAAGGTTTAATGATCCTCTTTCAGAAACTGAAGAGATTTTTCATTTTCCACCACTTAATCGTGAAATACAAAACATGTCCGTAAAATGTTGTCAATGGGGAGATTCCGAACATACTGTATTATCTATGGTAAAGACAGTCCTAGAAAAATCCGACCACTTTATATTACGTATTATATCAAAAGGAATTAATTATTTTTTGGAATAATATATGATGGCTTATTTATAAAATAATCTTACAAATTCAAACTTTTTTTTGTTATGATATTTTTAATAAATAAAAATTAATTAAATTCGATGATTTTTATTTAATACCTTTGTAGTCAACTTTTAAATCTATTTATATGAATGTTTATGCATCTTGTAGGCAGTTTTCTTCGGTGTTCGGAATTCCCCCACGATTTTGCAAAAATTAAAAAATGAACTTTTTTTCAGAGGGAAATATTTCTATGAAAAAATTTAAATATTGAAAATCCATTAACGCCGAAAGTTATGTCTTAAGCTCCTCTTGCATTTAGAGCCAAAAAATATTCGAAAATATAAATTTTTCACACCGCTATGAACAAAAAATAAAACCCGTTCGGAAATACCCCACTTGACTATACATATTTACATTTTGTCAATTTATAAAAGCCATTTTAATGTTTAAATTATCACCAAAAAATAAACAAAGCAGTATCATTGATTATGAAGAAAATAATAAAGTTAATCTGCAAGAATTGAACAACTGCTTAAAATTATTATTGAATAAGTTTTGTAATAATTGTTGTTTTTTTATCAATAATGATCTGTAATTTTATCAATTAACATCGAAATCAATTAATTTTCTGTAAAAATGATTAAAATACAAACGATTTATAAAAATTTTCCTTGGTGACCAACTTGTTTTTTCACTTACTGTAGATAGTAATAAAAAATTGAATAAAACTAAAAAAATTTAAAAATAAAATAAAATTGTATATTTACAACTAATTTTGATACAATTGCTGCGTTCTATTATTTACAACTTATGTAGCATTTGAGGGGATGCATATTTCGTGCCATATCTCAGGTAACTCGAGATCCACCTTAGTTTCTAACTTTGATTACCACATTTATACATGTCAAATTTTGTCAAATTTCTGTAAAATTTTATAAAATTAATTATCTAAAATAATTTGTTAAATTAACAGCGACACAATTCTGTAAATAAAATTTACAAGACCTTTAGGAAATTAAAAATGAACTATAGACCTTTGAATGTTGTTAGAACAACAAAATTAATTAGCAAAGTCGCCAATGTGAGCGTATGATTACATCAATCACATTACAATATAATTAGCTTAATTCGAATGTTAAAATACTTAGATTTGACTTTATCAATTTTAGATTTTGTAAAATTTTTTGATAATTTAAATTATCAAATATAATAGGCTGGTATATTAAGACAAAAATTTATTAAATTTTTTTAAGTCGAGGTTAAGGATAAGCCACTTATAAAAAAACTTACCAGAAAAACTTTTGTTGGATATGAGAAGGTATGATAGAACTTAATAAAACTGATGTAAACTTATATATAATATAATGAAATCATATGAATAATAATCTAGACCGAAGTCTTACAAACTTACAATTTAATTTTACTTTTTTTAAGTTTTAATTTCTCTGCAAAACATTTCTGCGGAAAAGATTTTGCATTAAACTGTAAGTTCCCTGAGAAAAAGGTAAGAGAAACGATAATAGAAAAGAGAAAAGAGAAAAGATAAAAGAAAAGAAAAGAAGAGAGAAAAATATTATATATCATTTCAGTGTAAATTGCACATTCAAATGAACTGAAGAAATTTAGAGTGGCTACCTATAATATGTATCTACTATTTATTATTGATACTTACAATGTACAATTAATATTTATGGGTATTAACCTATATTTAATTCCTTAGGTAATATATCTTTTTAACACCTTAGGGGTTAATCTTTTCATCTCCAGTAAAACTACCCGGTAACTATTTGTTGATAATAGTGGGTTTACACATGCAATGATTCGCTTGTATACCCCGTTGTACCAGTTTACCTTTTTATTATATTATTACATGTACAAACCCGTTATTATCAATCAGATAGATACCGGGTAGTTTAACCGAAGCTGAAGAAATTTGACCTCAGTGCATTAAAATACTCTCATTTCATAAATGCGAATTTGTTACTTACTATATAATTTTTTAAATTTTGGAATAAACTTACCAGTGCCAGTGTTGTACTGCATTTTCTTTAAGATTGCGCCCTCATAAAATAGTACAATTTATAATAAAGTTAAACAATGGATCTTTAAGTTATCCGACAAAACAAATACTGCATTTATTTAAAAGGTTTTTAAACTAAGCTCATGCGCATTGTATTGTCAATCAATTGGTTGTATCGTTCTGCTATCTTAAGGACAATTACTGAACGCATGAGATTTTCATCGTCAATAATGCTAACTTGTAACGTGAGAAAATTTATAATTCTAAAACTCCCTCACCAGGAAATACAATTTACTACTTGTAGTAGGTATAATCACTTTTACTTTTACTATTTTATATACTTTAAAGATCTGCAAGTGTTTTCTTGAAGAAGCATAGAAGTTCTGTATAAATTCAAATATATGCCTGCAAGTTAGTATTATCGAGATATACTGCACAATGTGAGATAAACAGATATAATCCAATGCTAAACCCAAAAAATGAAATAGAAATCTAGCACTTATTTCACCTTTTAAAGGTCTTTAGCCATATTATACTCAAATGTTTCTTATAAATGCTGTTGTTCTTAAAAGAATGGACTACCCATTTGAAAGATTGCGTGACTACATTTGTAAGCAAATTCTTGTTTGTAGATACTATTTTTTATTGTGAGCTTTTAGTAAGAGTATAGTAGCGGGTTAGCGTGTGACTTAACCCTGCAATCATCAACAATTACGACTACGCGTGGTTCACTAAACGTTTAATTGTAGGCGAGGTAAAATATCTTTTGAATGTACGATGTAGAAAGCTGAGCAGGTGCATTAATTTTTAATGTAAATTCATAATGCATGGATTCGAGTTTTCAACAATCATCAGGAGCAATATGAAATTATTTTAAACGCTTTTGTTTAACGATAATGGTACGTAGGTAGGTACACTGTACTCATGCATAATATTTTAGCAGACTAATAAGTGATCTGTCGTAAAGCACCTGCCTATTATTATTAGGTAACAATTTTGTGAAATATGAAGTGTTCGAAAATATTTGTAAAAATATTATTGTTTACCTACTTTTGAGAATAAAATTATATATATCCTAAGTATACATAACATATTAGAACCCACCATAGAGAGTCGAAATATTTTAAAACAAACTCTTTTTAATTAAAGTTTTTTATTTAGCAGCAAAAGAAAAACACAATATTAAATTTTTGGATTTGCCATTTATATCAATTGTTTTGATATTAATTATTATTATTATTATTATTTAATTAGACAATAATATTATTTTAACAATTTAAAAATTTTTTGAATAAAATCTTGTAGTATTAACTACCTACCCAATATTAAATTGCATTTAAAAATCCATCACTAGATGACCTGTTCAGTAAAACCTTGGAAAGTTAAAAATCATAATATGAAGCAAAATAAAAATTCGTAAGTATATATTAGGGAGCCGTTCGTCATATCCTGAGGCAGGGCTGGGCTCCAGCGGTAGTTACCTCGCCCACACATCCACCCTCGCCTCGGGGTACCATTAAAATGCGGCCTCAACTTGCGAGTTTTAAGATTACAGTACTCGTACACAAAAAAATAAAATAGCAGCAAAAACACACTCAATCATCTGTTGTATAAAAGATGGATAATAACAGTTAGTGATTTAACTAGTGTTTAAAGATGAATTTAAAAATATTTAAATAGTGATATTTTACCAATACGATAATTAAATTTGTATAAATTATATTAATAATTCATAATTTAACATATTAATTAATAATAGTGTAACAAAACGGTAATTTAATAGGTATATTAAGAAAACTACTAACTATATTATTGCATATTACGTAAATTATTCTATTGTTCATTTTTGCTCATAATTTTTACTAAATTTGGAAATTTGGAAAAATTGCTATATAAGAATCTGCCGACAGATTACAATACTATGGTGCAACTAAATTGAAAAACCTACTGCAAGTAAAGTCTAATTAGCTGTATATATGTACTTAACAGTATAAACCAAATAGTATTAACCACTTATTATAATTGTCACAAATTTCCGAAATACCGACAGATACATAGCATTTTATTTACACTTGTTGAAGCTCCCGAAATTATCGAGGATAATTTAGATTGGTGCTTTGGATGATTTTTGGATTATTGATAATGATATATTGAAAATTTGGGAGATCGATTTAATTGGATGATTAAAAATAATTGTAATTAGTTTGGATCGGTGAAGTTAAAATATTGAAATTTTTAGAAAGTCAAGGCAGTGGTAAAGTTAGATTGGATATCGTCCCACCTGGTCTGATTATCGCTGTGATTTGCGTTTCCATTTGCATTGGTACATTTGTTTAAAGTTAATTTGATTTGGATTGAATTTATTTATAAAAAAGACCCTCATGCATAAAAAATGGATTGCTGGCAATGAAGCGTATTTCTTGGAAAGTTAAAAAAAATTTAAAAAATTTAGCCAAATACATCGCAATATAATAGAGAATATCAAGAATGTGGATGATGTTCCTATACTCCAATCCATTATATCTAGAAACTAGGTTAGTCGGAAGACAAACGATACAACCGTAATGCTGCCATGATTATATTTAAAATTACCAGTAGTAATTCCCCAATGAAGAAAATACATTTAGAAATTAACGCCCAGAGATGATATTTCTTTCATGTCTTCCAAAAATTGTAAAACTAAGATTCGAACTTCCTGTTTGTTTTGTAGGAATCATTTCTTGTACATAGTAATTTTGTATTATTTTATATTATTTAATAAAATCCGAAGTACAATAAGACCAGCCTGGTTAATTACATTAACTATTTTCTTTAATGTAATGATTTCCAGAAAACAGTTTCTCAAAGTAGAACCTGTACCTTTTGAATATTATGCAGTTTTAAGAACACATAAATATGTACGAATAAATTATTAATATTAAATAATACCTACAATATATTTTGAAATCATATTGTTCCTTCTTCTCTTTTTCCTCTCGTTATAGTGCCTTGTTTTTACAAATAAAAACTTCGGTGGTATTCCGAAGTCACAATTATTACTGTAGCTAAGGTAACAAGGAAGCTTGCTCAGCCAATTTAATGAACTAATATTAAAAGGTATTTTACCTTTTTAATAAAAAGTTTAAACAATCGTGTTTAGTTATATTTAATTAAATATGAATCCATTTTACGATATCACGGAAAACAAACAGAATTTATAATAAAACAATATTTTTCTGTTGTCTCTTTTTATTAATTTCAGATAAAATTATAGTTACAAAGCTACATTAAAAAGTACATCTCACGGTTTTTTAAACTATTATTCAGTATTAAAAATTAAAATGAAAAAATATTGTTTTATTATACCGAGTACAGAACAAGTTGAAGTGGTAAAATAATGGAGATGCTAAATAGAGTACCATTAGACGATGCAGATAAGTCAGTAGAAAAATAAATAATAATATAAAAGAAAATATTGCGGCGAACCTCTCGAGCGTGAACAGAAAAGTTCGGCGGCAAAGGAACTCAAGAGAAAATAAAGGAGCTTCCATGATTTTGCGAGATGTGCAGAAAATCACGGAAGACATTTTTTACAAGCTGCTCAACCACATTGTATAAAATTTAGTTTAAGTTATTTTCAAAAAAAATACAACATTTTTTGAGACTTTTACTATTTCATGAAATATGATACAATAATTATCCAGATAAAGAAGCAAACGACTACAAGTTTATCATTTAATTACTGAATTCCAATATATTGTCGTGTTACCAAATCATTTTTGAAGATTTTTTTTTGATTGTGAATTTTGATTTACTCTAGGTGGAACATTTTTTTAAAAAGATATTTTTGGATTAAGTTTTTATTTAATAATTTTGAATTTGTTGTAAGTATTGAATTTTAATTATTTTTGTGTTTAATGATTGCTTTTCTACTGATTTATCGTTTGTAAATAATTATTGTAATTTTTGTAAAAACGTTTATATAAAATTTTGAATTTGGTGGGTCTTTTGGTGTTAGAAAACTTAAATGTTGGTACCAAAAGACGTCATAGCGTTCTTTTCCAGGCCTGTCCGTCGGAGTGGACGGACGTGTTTTGTGTACTTTTTCTGAAATTTTGAATTTACGTCCCTGGTTTGAGATTAATTTTTATTGAATTTTAAGAATAATAGTTGCGAATTACGTGGATAATTATTTTTGATTTGTTTTATTTTCCGAAAATTAGACAAAGTTGGAAGTTTAATTTTTGAATTTGAAAGATTGGATGAAGTTGGATCTGCTAAATAATTAATGATGAAATTGGATACATTCAAAATTAAATTTGAAAGTAAACGCAAAATTTGTGTTATAGGCGAGCCGCACTCGCAATCACCGTTCCATTTTATTTAATGCAAAGTTTATTTAAAAACGTAGTAATTGAATTAAAATTAATTTTATGGATGAATTTCTAGATTTTTGGAAGATTTAAATTGGCGTCGCCAAAAAAAGAATCCACTACTAAGAAGCCTTGCTATCCGACTAGATTAGTTGGCTGGCAAAACGGAGTGAGACAGGGAAGTTGGTAAAATAAAATATTTTATTAGGTTAATTATTATTTTTGTTTTATGAATTCGCATTTAACATAGTGGAAAAATAAGGTCATTTGTATATCAGTTTGTGAAAAGTTCTTCCACAAAAGAGAATTGTAAAGCAAAAAAAGTGACAAACTAAAGACTGTTCTTATATTTTATTATATTAAACTTTCATATTAAGTATATATTAAACTTTTAAGGTTAGCACTAAAAGCGCGATATACATATATGGCACGAACTAAAGGACATACATAGCAATGATCGTATTTTTATAATAGTAGCAAAAATATCGATTTTAATTTTAGACAATGCTATTAAAACGTATAGTACTTTTAATACTGTCTCTGTAAATTTTGTGTTTTCTTGTAATCAAAAATAATTCTTTTTATCTACTACAAATTTTACATCAAATTTTAACAAGTAAAACTATTTCACTGAGCAAAACCAATTATAATTTAATTTTAGAGGTATCATTTCTACTTATAAGTTATAAGATATTATGTTATTATCTTAATATAATATATTGTCCATCAATAAAGAACAATAGTTTTACTGTATTAATCGAAGAAATACATAATACCTTAAGAATGAACTTCGTAAGAACAAAACTATTTAATTAATGTTAATAATGTGAATATAAGTGACTAAGTGCCACCAGTCGTTCAGCTAACTTATAGGCTATAATAACCGTCTCTGAATATTGACGAATACAATCGATTGTCGAATATTATCGGTTATGGAGCTGTGAATTATTACGGTGTGACGGTATTATTACGGTAGCCGGCAGTAAAGTAAAATAATTGCTATCAGAAACACCTAAATGTTAAAGTTTGTTTATTATTACAAAATAAATAATAAACCTCTCCGAAAAACTGTTCCCACGCCTCAAATTTACTATAACAACGAACAACGATATAGGAATTTAAAACAAAGCTTCTAAATTATAAATAAAAAATTATTTTTATCTGATAATGATAATTTAATTATTATTGTATCAACCCACTACTTATTTTGTCAGGTATAATCTTCAAATAGCAAAATTATTTTTTCTAGATTCCCATATTTAAAAATATTACATCATTGAGAAAGTTTATAGAAGCTCTTGAAAATAACACGTTATTCTAATTTCAACTTTTGGATTTTCGTATGCCCATTTTCAAATGTAAATACAAAACAATAAATTATTCGTACTATTTTAAATGATATATTTTCCAGTTTTTGTTATATTTTTTTGTATATGTACGATGATGTATGATTAGGAAATAATGGGTACCTACTTGATACTAATTTTACTAATACCTTTGCATTTACAACATATTGTTATTTCCAGTTTTTCAATTTTGTGATTTAATCCAAGTTCAAGGGTTAACCTACACGATTGAAAAACTGGGCCTTACATTGATGTGAATTGAAGATTGCCATTACAAGCCATCATTGTATCATTACCATATTACTTGACATTAATATCTATAATAAAAGCACATGTATTTATGTGGATCATTAGAAAATCATATATTTTAATATGATGAATAATTAATGGTTCTTCAATGAAACGATAAACCTTTGTAATTTTTTCATTAACTGTGATTAGTAAATGAGTGTTTAACTAAAAAACTTGTCTTATGAATGTAGTTTTAATTTCATAATTGTTATTAATTAAATAACACAAAATTCTAATAAATCTATACTGTTTTTTACATTTTTAAAATATGAAGTTTTGGTTTATATAGTTGCAGTAATTATTTACAGGACACAGCGTATTAGCATTTACTGGAATCTCAACTCAAAATTTCGCACTGTGAAAAACCTTCATCTCCAGCTACGTTCTATTAGTTATTTTGTATTGTAAGAATTTATAAGAATCAATTCAATTAAATACTTATAATATTTAATGTACCTACCATTTAAGACATTTAAGGCAAAATGGTACCGTAGAGAATGGGGTGAAGTGAATCACTTTTGACGGTTTTTGTTCATTTACAGCTCTGAATTACTAAGAAGTTCCTTCTGTAAGAAAATCGGCAAGATTTCCAATCGACTCAGAGTAATGGCTATCAATCATTTAAATCATTTACTGATTCGCTTTAAAAGCTCGTGGGGTAAAATGAATCATATTATCACACTCAGGAGTCCGTCAGTATTATCATAGTTCAATATTAGCTGTCAGCGGAAAAGCCTAGTAATAGAAAATTTAACTTAGCTCTTTTAAAAAGAAGTCAAAATAAAAATGTATTTCATTCAATTTATTCATTGTTACATGTCACATTGCGCAACAATACATAACGCCCGCAGTGTATATCTCTCATCGTACTTTTTTTATAATTTTATTAGCTTGTTGCATATCTAGAACAAAAATAAAAAATGGTAAATACGTAAGCCTGAGTATTTCTTATAACAAAAGCGTGATTCACTTCACCTCATGATTCTACGAAAAACATCTTTAAAAATTACTGCACCATGCATACGCAATATTTTGGATATTTTTTAAAATGATTTTTTATATGAATGTTATGGTAATCAAAAAAAAAAATTGCCATACTGCAATGCCATAAGTGTATGTCGTACAAGTATTCATTTTCTACTTTTTAAAAAAATGGGAAATTCAACAACTAATAAAAAATTAATTACTCATCGTTAACTACTTCCAGACACTTTAAAACATAAATAGAGCTTGCAGTAGTAGCTAAACTATTGATAAGTACCAATATAAATGCTAGGAATTTTGACAAACCGAGATAATCCGCCAAATTCAAAATATTGCGCCTGTGATTCACTTCACCCCACCTGATTCACTTCACCCTATTCTACGGTACTTGAGCTAAGTAGCGATTACACAAGTATCTACACTGAAGTTTATAAATACTTAGGCACATGAAATATTTTTTCAGAACCTCATTGGCCTCAGGTATACCAGTACACGTAAAATTCGCCTAAAATTTAGATAGCTATTTTCGTTTTTATCCGACTTCGACATTTAAAAAATGAAAACTAAACTTGCTTTTTATTCAATTTCTTTTCATTGTTTGAAATATAATTGGCCATTCAAAAAATTGGCTAGATTTGAGGAAATATAAAAGCATTTGACATTTCTTAAATTCACAACGTGCTGATTGATGCATAGCAGAAAGCCGCGAGCAAAGATATTCTGTTAGGTCCGAGATTTGAATTTCCGCTCTATAACTCAACCAGTGATCACACCAATCCATTGCTGTAGTTATAAAATAGGTACAGTTGAATACCACCAGTAGTGGTATTCTACTTTTGTTTGGCTAATTTTTCTTTTTCACAATATTAATTTATTAGTTTTAATATAAACAATTAAAAAAAATATAAATACAGCTTACACTTTATAAAAAAGCTAAATGAAAAGTTCAAAGGCTCGGTCTCATCTAATGAACGTTAAGTAAATTAATAAAAGAAAACATTTATTTTTTAAAACGTCGTTTTCATCGATGTATTTGACTGTAAGTAAATTTTTATTTATTTTATTAATTAATTTACGTCAAATATTGTACATCGATAAAAACGAGGTTTTATAGAAGAAATGTCACCTTTTGTTTATTAATTATTGATGTCTAATTTACTTAGCGTTAATTGGACGAGAATGGCACTTAAGAATTTTGATAACTATTCACTCTTAATAATTTCAATTCACAATCTACGAATTCACTAATAGAAGACTTTATTTTTCATATAGTTAAGTTTTTGTGCATATTATACCTACCTAGGAAACACAGTTCGACAGTAGTATATTACAAATTTACGATTACTATCTTGTACAACTACTACTTGTCAACACAATTTTCCAGTTTTTTAAATGAATATTTTTCTAAAATCAAAGTACCTTTAACCAACCGTCTTTCATTTGATAAAATAAACATTCTAGTTCAACTCATAAATATCACGCTGCATTCTTCACATTTCTTCATAAAATACCTAAGTGAGAATTTTTATTTTGCAATTATTTTTTCCTTATGTATAATATTGTGTATTTATGTAGGTATATGAAAATATTTAAAAACGCCGCTTTTTCCGCGAGCATCTTTCCAACAAGTTTTAGTTTTTATTTCTTTCACTACTTACTTGAAATATTTTGACTACTTATTATCATTATAACCCACTGCAAGCATGTAGGTACAGTTTTTTCTTTATATTTTAAAGACAAGTTTTACATTATTTTGTATTTCTGTTGCTTTTATTTTTTCCAAAGAAAGAGCAAGTCTTACTCTATCAAAATAATATGTCAAACCTCAATTTCACAAACGTATGACTTAAGAACTTTTTCTCAATAATCACTGAATTATTGAACAAACTTTACCAAAGTTCAATTATTGGAGGATGATAAGAGAAACCTGATACGGTAGTAGAAGTCACCCAGAATCTCTGATCGGTCAATTAATCCACTGGTGAATCGTGATTTTAGTAAAATTAATTACAATCAGATACCAAATTAAGATAAAAACGGCAAAATAAATAATTGTGAAGTTAATTTTAGTCCAGAAACCTTCCAAGAATTAGTTTATGCTTTGCAAATTTAGTAGTAGCGGCATCTGGTTTCCTTATTGGGCTTATCAGATAGTGACATTCTCAGATTTTAACTGTGCCTAAAAGTGTCTCTGTGAAACCATTTTCCTTTACAATTGGTGCAACCCTTTTAGAGGGACATCGCAGCAGTTATACCTTAGTACCCCATATATACTATTATACGATTCATTTCAAAACGCTAAAGTCAAAACACGGAAAATAATATTAAAATAAAACAGGTAAAAAGTAAATTTGTTTCTTACTTAAGATAATTACGGATTAATTATACGGAAATAGGATAATAGGGGATAATTATACTGTCCTGCTTAGCGAAAGTGCCGTATGTGCAAAAATTGCCAAAATGAGTTATTGGTGTATATGTACACTATGGGCATTCTGCTACCTTTTTTACAAATAAAAATGACGTATATTTCATAACTATAATTGAAATAATCAATGACTTTGTTTGCCGTTTGTAAGGTCTCTTACCAACATTTAAATTTAAAAAGTCGAATATCTCAAAATGGCTGTATTTTACATTACAGGGACGTAGCAACAGGTGGTGCTAGTGGTGATGTTTTTCAAGTGCTACAAGTACGAAAGTTTATATTTTGAAATTGTAATTTTGGTTACACAACCCTGAATAGACCTGCTATTGATCACAGACTAAAATAAAACTAATAGTGCCATAATTAAAAAAAAATGTTTTTGCCCGACTCATAAAGTAATTTAACTAACGACCTTTTACTAAAGTCATATTTTGATATGCTGGTCAGCCATGAACTGGCCTATATGCCCTTCAAGGTATAACGTTGAGTTCTGGGACACCCTGTATATAGAGTAGAAATTTAAAAAAAAAAAAAAAAAAACAGAAAAACGAAAACTCAAAGGTAAAAAAATTATGTTTGGGAAATTTGAGAAATAAAATGTCATAAAGCAGACCCTTTAGCTAGGCAATTCAGACAGAAAATGAGACAGCCAGAACTTTAGATCTTAAGGCTAGGATATTGCGATGCGCTCTTGTATAACCAGCTTGCATTCAAAAACGGCTGAATAGATTTTCTTCAAATTTTGAAATTATATTAACGATAAATTAACGACTGTTGTAAAATAATTTTTTTTTGCAATTTGTCTAATTTAGAATTAATTGTGTTTAAATACCCCATTTGCAATTTTTTTAACAAAAATTGAAATAGATTAAATAATTACTAACAAAGAATTATCAATTAAAAAAAAAAAAAAATTGGTCAGGTGCAAAAAAAAATAGTAAAGCACCTTGCATTAAAAAACGGCTGAATGGATTTTCTTCAAATTTTGAAATTATATTAACGATAAATTAAGGACTGTCGTAAAATATTTTTTTTTGCAATCTGTGTAATTTAGAATTCATTGTGTTTAAATACCATATTTGTAATTATCAATTAATAACATTTTACTTATATAAATAATGTACACGTCTAAAAGAATTCATAAAGACATTTTTTAAAAATTTATTTCATCTATAACACATTATAAATGAAATTGCATATAATTGTTCAATTAAAATCAGGCGGGAATAATTTGAGATGAAATGAATCATTATAGTTCAGTCATTATCACAAAGATGGGTACGTGTGGGTACGTGTTGTGTTCAATTTAAAGCAAATTTACAGTTGCCTGTTTTATACAGTCGCCCAAATAAATCGAAATGATAATTTGTAACTCATATATATTTTGAGTGACAATGCTAGAAATATTTTAAATGTTCTCCCGTCTTATCTTATCTTATCAACACAAAAATATTTTTTGGTGGGGATTTGCGTTTCGTTTCAAATCTACCACCAATGTTTTAATACCTATGTTTACTTTTTAGATGAATACAAAAATATTTTATTAAAAAATATAAATTCGCATAATTTTAATTCGATTAAAATAGCATACAATATAAGTGTAGGTAATAAATGAATGTAATTTTCTATAATCAAAATAAATAATATAATTATTATTATAAAAATATTCAAATTTTTATTTTCTTCAGTATTGAATTATTGTACTAACAAAAGAGTAAAACCCTTCAATACACTTCTGAACAATCAGCTTCTTTCTCTTTCGAAAATGGTTAAACATGGTTACACGTACAGCATTAGACATGATTAGACCCAGTGCCGGATTACACTATTACAGATATTAAGGCAGAAAAGGCGGCTGCCTAGGGGCCTCGTTAATTTTAGGAGCCTCGTGAAAACGGAAAAATATATTTATTTTAATTATAAATTTTCATTTTAAAGTTTATCAAGAATCTGTGTTTTAAAGTACATAGTAGTAAATATAAAAATATTAGGGGGGGGGGGGGTCAAGCCGAATCTCACCCACTCTCACATGGGGGTGAAATGGGTCTCGGCAAATATCATGTAATTTTTTTTATCTTACTAGTCCTAAATAAAAATAATTAAGGGGTAATGTCCACCAAATTTTTATTTTTTTTTCCAATTTTTTTGTATTGGCTTAAATCATGCTAAAACTATCATAGAATCAAAATCTACAACGCCGAAGTACTGATCTAAACTCAAAATTCGTTTAAATCAATTTTAACCGAACAACTTTTATGCTGCAAAATCACAATCAAAATCAATCGGTGAGCAGTAGAACTGAAAAAGTTTACATCCGATTGACTTGAAATTTTAACTGTAGCTTTTTCATTAGATTATCTAGTGAAGTACATACGATTTTAGCGATTGATTAACAACAAAAAAGTTATAAACAATTAAAGTTGATTTTTTTTGTCGAAAAAAAAATTTTTTTTTCAAATATTTTATTGAGACTGTTTATTTTAATTATTGAGTAGTAAAATTAAAAACTAATTACGCAAGTAATAATTTTCTAGAGGACCCCGAAAATTTAACTACCTAGGGGGCCACAAATGTTTAATCCGACAGATTAGACCCCACGGTTGCTTAAAGGGGTAGGTATTCTAGTTTAGAGGCATGAATTTCGGGCGGTTTTTGAAGCTTTGTACAAACGAAACAAAAAATATTTTTACTATCAATTTTTTTATCATTTATTTATGGATATTTTAAGATTGCATAAAAATTAACCGAGAAAACCCTCAAAATTCACAAAGTTATGAGCTGGCAAAGTGGGAGGTCCAAAAAAAAGGATGTTCTAATGTTCGAATGTACCGATTTATTTGAAATTTGGTGTGAATGTTCTTTATCGATGCCGTTATAGCATGAACCGTGGAAAAGTAACACAATTTTTTTTTCACGAAATGGCGGCCGTTAAAAATTTTTTAAAATATGAAAAAGTATTGTTATCGTGCAGAAAAAGAAAATTGAGATTGATTTTGATGAATTTAGGCATATTGGGGTTCCAGAAGCGGAAAATCATCATTTCCAAAAAATGTCTGTAATCTGTATGTGTGTGTGTATGTGGTCAAATTTACCTCAACCTCTACTTCAAAACGTAATAGGAATTTTTTAACAAAATTTCGTATTTAGTATTACTGATATATTGGGACTTAGAACTGATTAGATTTTGGTTAAAATCGGTACACGGAAACGCAAAAAAAATATTTGGCAAATTAAAAAAATTATATTTTTCTTTTTCTCAAATTTTAGATTTTTATTAAATTCTTCTCTATAATAATAATATTAAAAAAGTATTAATCAATAATCGTGTAAATATCCAATTTTTGTAATTATTCTTTTTTCAAATGTAAAAAAAACTTTTTTCTTAATTTTCAAATTTTATTTTTTTATTATACAGTAAAACTTCTCTATAACAAGATTTTTGCTATAAACAGTCTGTTTAACATGTAAACAAAAGTCAAAGGACTAAATTTTTACTCGTTATAGCCGATTCTTCGTTATAACCGGACTCGTTATAGAGGGGTTCTACTGTATTTTGCACCATAATAATAAGTATGATAAAGTTATGGGCATGGCCACATCCGATTTTTTTACATGTTTTAATTAACAATTCCGAATTTTTTAAAAATAGTAAAATTAAAATATTTGATCTGAGCGTGGTTGAGGCGAAAATATAAAACGTATAGGTATTCTAAAAAATTTGGGTGGGCACTTGGTTGGGCACTCCAGTCAATAGGGATTGGGCATGTGTCCACCCTGTTCCCCCCTCTGGCGCCGTCACTGTGTAATGTATAATTATTTTAATTACTATTATGGTATGGTCGTACGGTCTTCCTAAACCAAAAACAATACACGTCAACACTGTATATCTTGATTATGTATACATTGTACAGTGTTGCGTATTGCTTAATCCTAATCGCATTTTTTACAACGCTGGTCTAATGTGACCTCGTCAATGCTATCGTATTGTTTTTGGCTTTAAACAGACCATAGCTTAAAATTTAAATTTTTACTTTTTCAAATACTATATGTATTATAAGATTATTATAACATAAATTATAATAATAGTGTTGTAAATCAAATACAGTGGTCGTAAAAAGTATTCGTACACCCCTATCTTAACCATGTAAATTGTACATTTTGAAGCCATTCTTTCACACATAAAAGTCGCTTTTACAACAAAACTTTTTAGACATTTTTTGTTAAGAATTTTATTGTCTTCAATTTTGTATCTATACATTTTTCTATTTTGTCGCCCCGTTTCCGACTGACAACAGCTTAAACAAGACTCCGTAAAATACAAAAAATATTATCATCTGTATCTCGGAAACGGTGTAACAAAATAGAAAAATGTATATAAACAAAAATGTAGGGAATAAAATTTGCAACAAAAATTACTTATACATTTTTCTATTTCGTTGCACCGTTTTTGAGATACAGGTGACAATATTTTTTGTATTTTACAGAGTCTTGTTTAAGCTGTTGTCAGTCGGAAACGGGGTGACAAAATAGAAAAATGTATAAATACAAAATTTAAGACAATGAAATTCTTAACAAAAAATGTCTAAAAAGTTTTATTGTAAAAGCGACTTTTATGTGTGAAACAATGGCTTCAAAATGTACTATTTACATAGTTAAGATAGGGGTGTACGAATACTTTTTACGGCCACTGTATATGTGTATTCATCATTTTGAACATAATAATATAGTAATCTTCAATACAACATAATATTATAACTCGTATTATAATAAATTATCGTTGGATAACTGCAAAAGCAAATTGGAATGCTTCAGTTTTCTGCATTCGTTATCTTGCAAGGTTAAATCGCAGATATGCACTGTGCATGGTTTTATACGATTGCAAATTTTTTTACAACAGATGCGAAATTATAATATTATACCGAATTTATATTATGCATTTATACATATTTCAAATTAAAAATAATCAGTACGTAAATCCAATTCCTAATTATTATAACTCGTAAACTAATCTTTGAAGTTTATTCGAATTTCCTATGCTTATAGATATAGTTTATAGTTCGAATAAGGTTTCTTCCATTTTATTATAAAACAATTTAAACGATCTTATAATATATTTAATGGAAACAATAAGAATTAGATATTAAAGTAAAGTGCAAAATTCCCACCCTTACGATTGATATAATTTTTAAAAGGCGGAGCTTATATTTCAGCTTAAACGTAGGTTTTAAAAGTAGATTCCTGTAAGTTTGCTATTGAATTACCCATTAATGCAACCAGACTATTTGTGAAGCTTGTTGCCTACCAACGAATTAATTAATTAATTTATTCACCATAGCTTGTAAGCCCCCTCGCGTTCGTGAATTAAAGCTAGATCGACATAACCACTCCTTAATAAAACCATTTCGTTGTTTGCCAAACAAAAGGCAAGAAAAGTAGATTTTTCTGTATAAATAAATTAGGATTAGTTTTGTTTAGTGTTATTATACGTTTATTACCATTTACTATATCGGGTGCTGACAGAGTTAGCCGAACATAGGAAATTAACATGTAAAAACTTCTCTTTCTAGCCACTTGTCGTCCAACTTTGGACATAGGCCTCTTCTAACTCTTTCCATCTATCTCTATTTCCAGCCACTCTATTCCATACGAATCCAACCACTTGCTTTATATCGTCTCCTCATCGCATACGCGGTCTGCCCCTACCTCTACCATCCAACTATGGTCTCCCGTGATTTATAAACGTGTTCCATCTTCCTGTGTTTCTTGCGTTATGTCCGGCCCATCTTCATTTTAGTTGTGCCATGGTTGTTACGGCGTCTTTTACTCGTATAGTTTCTCTTATAGTTTCGTTGGTAATATGGTCTTTTAGAGATATTCCAAGCATAGCTCTATCCAGTTATCTTTGTACTTTACGAATTTTGTCCACAATTTTGCTTGTGAACACCCATGCCTGGACCCCGTATGTCAGTACAGCTAACACACACATATCGAAGATTTTTGTTCTGAGATGTTGTGAGATGTTTACCAAAAGCCACCCAATCCATTCTTAGTCTTCTGCTAACTTCTGCCGTCTGATTTTCTTTATTTGGTCGTATGTCTTGACCTAGGTAGATGAAGCTGTTTACTCGTTTAATTATTTCGTTGTCTACTTTCACCGGTTCTTCATCTTCTGTGTTGGTCATCACCTATGTTTTATTTTTATTAATTTTGAAACCGAATTCTTTTGATTTTGTGCATAGTTCTTGTAGCATGTCTTGTAGGTCTTCGTAGTTATCAGCAATAACCACCACGTCATCTGCATATCTGAGGTTATTTAGTCTTTCTCCGCTGATATTAATACCTTTGTTTACCCAATTGAGTGTTCTAAATATATCTTGCAGAGCTGTCGTAAACAGTTTTGGTGATATTGGGTCGCCTTGTCGCATTCCTTTTTTAATTGGTATTGGATTTGTATCTATGTAAAATCGGATTACTGTTGTGGTCTGGTCATAAACATTTTCGATCAGCTGAATATATCGATAATCTATTCTACTATTCTGTAGGGCGCTTGTTTTACTGCCCATATTTCTACGCTATCGAAGGCTTTTTCGTAGTCCACAAATCCCAGGTATAGTGGTAGGTTGTATTCTGTTACTTTTTTTATTAGAATTCTTATTATATGCAGATGATCGCATGTACCATATCCGGCTCTAAATCATGCTTGTTCTTTTGGCTGGTAGCCATTGACTTTATTTCCGAGTAGATTGGTGATGACTTTAGACAGAAGTTTATACAGCTGGGATAGGAGTGATATAGGTCTATAGTTTTCCAATCTCGCTTTGTCTTGTTTTTTAAAAAACAGTACTGTGATCGCGTTCTTCCAATTTTTGGGGATATCTCCTTTTTTTAGGCATCTGTTCATCAGATTAGTAATTTCTTTGAAAGTTCTACGTCCGCCTTCTTTGATCATTTCTACCAGGACTCCGTCTTCCCCGGGTGCTTTGTTTTGCTTCATTTGCTTTACAGTGCTAGCTATTTCGTGTTCGTCTATTTCTAGCATTTCTTCCGAGTTTACATTTATTATTTTCTGCCGGAGCTTTGTTTTTGTATCATTCGTCGGCCCTACTTTTGATTAGTATAGTTCGGTATAGAATGTTTCTATTATCCGAAGCATTTCGTCTCTATCTCTGACTTCCTCGTTTTGCTTATTTCTTAGCGCTTGTAGTTGTGGAGTCCCGTTTTTTCTTCGAAGGCATTTCATATCTTTCTTTTGTTCTATAACTTTGTTTACTTTCAGTTCTATCTTCTTCCATCTAAAAACTTATTTATGCAAATTCCTGCTTCCCTAATTATTTTAGAGAAAAAATGAAAGACACAAAATTAATGTAGAAATATAAACTACAAATAAAAAAAGTATTAGATTTCATCTAGCGTTTACTTAAAGGTTAAAACAATGCTTTTGAAATTGATAAAAAAATTTATTTATCAGACTGGCCAGGTAAATTTCTAAAGTAATAATTATTGAATTTATTACAGGGCCAGTTTGATAAATGAAAATTTTAACGAATTTCAAATACATTTTTTGACCCATTGAGTGACAATTCGAGCTGAAATCTAATGCTCTTATCATTCGTAGTTTATATTTTTTGTGCAATAAAATTGTTATTTTAAATTTTAAAATTATCGTTTTAAATGATAAAGGGGGCCCGCTGTGATCCACTTGCACCAGGGCCTGGCTTTGACTTGCTACGTCCCTAGGGCAGTATATTATAGTCCTATACTAAAGCTAAACTAAAAAAAATGATAATAAATAACATTTTCATCTAAATATATTATACAAAAGTTTTTACATCAAAAAAACTTATCCAAAATTCATTTGCGTTAATCTGTGTGGATAGTAAAGCAAATGTTATAAATAAGAATTGGTATATATAATATGTACATAGGGTAATTAGATAAGATATCAGAACTCTTATAGCATATATAAAAATCTAAACCAAAACTAGAATTTAACATAATTAAAAAATATAATATTTAAAAAATAACATAAAAAAAATGAAATATTAACCTAACTAATATATTTTTATTCAAACAATATTTTCTTAAAAACTACGATATGTAAATTGAGCTTTATGTGCTTTAATTTTAAAAACTGTAAAGTTTAGAATGCACAAGCAGCTTCCAAATATTCCAGCTTATTACTTAGGAAACTCAATATGGACTGAATACGTTACATTAATTCCATTCCATCCGTCTGAATTCCATGGTTTATATTGCTATACGTTATATAAACCATATAAATTTTCATAATACAAATTTTCAAAAATAGACTCTTACATCTTTTTCAAAATAATAGCAGTTCATGATATTATCAATATATAAAATTTTAACTTGTGAAATATAATAAATTAAAACTTTATATATTATTTTCTATATAAGTAATATAAATTGTTTATGATAACAGTTCTAAAAATCATGATGATATTATGGAAACACGAGTTCGATAATATTACATTTCAGAACGTGTTTCGTACAAAATTTAAAAAAACATCTTTCTCGAAATGAAGTTTATTATGATTCCCGTAGATTGGAGTACACGTTAACTACTGGGCTTCTTATGGATTAGGGTCACAATGTCTCTTCTCTAATGAAAAGTAGTAAATTATCTCAAATGTAAGTTTTTATAACTTGGTATCGGATCTAATTTTCTTACACAAACATTAAATGGAAGGTGTGCTTACTGGACGAAGGATAGGAGAAAACTGAAAATCCTGTTTAGAACAAAATATTTGGATTAAGTTTTAAATAACTAACCGTTGATTGTATTGTAAGAAAATATAACGTCGAAAGTGTTATTTTTAAAATTATTGGTGGAACGGTTTACGAAATCAATTAGTAAACCTGGTATGTGCAACCTGCTCTTACCTATGCGATGCGGGGTATTTGATAAATTTAGATATTTCGATTAGATATTCTTAATTAGTAAACAGGTGGATGGAAACCGCTGAGTAAATCCGTGATGATTATGATTTAAAAGACAAGATGAATATGATAACTCAAAGAAGTTTACAAATACTGCTAGTTTCATATTGCGGGAAACATCGTTTTAATCCTCGACTATTCATTATAAATGTAAAAATATATTAACACGTTTTTCTTTTATTAATCGATATTCGTCTAAAGAAAAACAGCACTGTAATAGAAATCCCACAGTTTGTCTTAATACAATTTGTTATTCCCAAGTCAAATGACAAATATTTCATTAGCTCATTTGCATGATTATCACTGGGAGATGCGGCTTATAGATTTTGTAGATACATAGCCGTTACCTATTACCATAAAGATAGAATAGATTACTTTGATTTAAGTATCATGCGCGCATTTTTTATACTATTTTTTCTTTAAAATTATGATCGATAATGTGTATACTCAAAAAGAAGTGTTATTAATTATCCATCTAGGTACGTATTTGTTAACATCTCACGTATCATCAAATTTAAAAATTATGAATTTATCTTGTATATTAAATTTAAATAAAATATGCTTTAGGTTGATCGTCGGCAGGTATACAAATAGTCAAATAGTAGTTTGAAGTTTATGCGATAACACACATACATAGGTACTACATACATATTTTCTAGACACACTGGAATATTTGAATGACGGAATGCTTTTGGTCCAGTTATTGCTCCCAAGAAAAACCCAATAAAATGTTAGTTATGTATTACTTCATATTAAATAATATATTAAGTAGATTTAGATGGTTATCCTATATTTAAAAAATTATATAGTGTCTCTCAATTGGACGTAGTTATGCAGAAACCTACCAACCCAATAAAACACTTATTGAGAAAATAAATAAGTAAGATTTAATTTTAAAAATCGTATTGGATAGAACACTGCGAAAGACAGTTGTGAAAGTGCTTTTATATTCTTAAGACAATTATTTCTAAGTTATCTTTCAGCCAAAAATACTATTTCCTGATTTTGTACAAAAATAAGTACTCAAATTATGTGGGTTGGTAGTTTTATGCACAATAATAAATAGCTACATAAAATCCATTTTAGCTTGTTGAATTTTTTCTAGATTTTTGCCAGTTAAAGAATAGTACCTAATAAACCCATCTTCGTAATTAACTCATTTTTCGAAAATTGTGAATTTTCACGAATAACTACGTCCAATTATGGGCACAGCAATAACTTTTATTACTGTTGGATAAGCACAACTAACTGTTTATTTGCAACGAAAATTTGCATCGATGAAAACTATAATGGATTTTCAATTTTGTCATTATGTATAAATATCGTATTCGTGTGAATATTATGATATTTCGTATTGAAAATTATTAAAAGGTTTTTAATTATCTGTTCATATTGCAGGTACAATATCGCTTTGATTGAAAGTTGACAAGATTTATAGCCTTTCAGAAATTATGCAGTTAAAATGCAAAAATTGTAGATAAACAAAGTATGCGTGACATTAATGTGCAACAAAATTCAGAAATATAATTTATTAATATTACGGTTCCACTTCTTCAGACGATCCGCTTATGATGACGATCTTATAATCAACTGTCTCTGAATGAACATTAAAACGTAGGCGGCAACCTTAAATTTGCTTTTAATAACCCGTATTTGATTATTTTATTATCGGTTTTAATTGAGGCATAAAATTTCACAAAAGTTGTTAATTTATAAATTTATGTTAATGTTTAGGACGGATAGACATTTAGTGGAAAGGTATAATTTATAGTTTATTACAGCTTTGTGCGGTTACCTAAGAAAACCTTCATGTATTATATTAACAGTCAGATAACGATGCTGAATTTTTTATTACGGCATCATTTTTCAATAAAAGCACGATATACGTACGAAGCTTTTATGAAATTTACTTGAAGCAGTTGCACCGACCAAATTTAACGAGAGTTCGGTTTTGAGAACACCAGGTTCATTATTAAAACTTCTAGAATTATTTTTAAAAGTTTGATCAACTTCAGTCCAGCTGAACTGAAATTCCATTAAATCCCAAAACAGAAGAAAATATACCATGTCATTAAATCTGGCGTTTAAATCTAGTTTTTGCTTGATTATTGCCATTTAAAATAGTAATAATTATTTCATAAGTTAGTCCTCCCAATTACAAATGCATTTGAAAAATATATACTTACTATAATGTTTTAAATATTTTAGTTACTTTAATTTTTGAAAGTACTTATAGTAAATTAATATACTTTATATCTACCTATGCAATATAATATAAGAATAATATTAAAAACCTATAATATTATAAGGTTTAAGCGCCCACCCTCTCCCCAAACAAAAATTAAACATTATTTAAATGTTGGTTAGGCCAAATCAATCTTATTGATTTAATATAATATATTGATTATACGGAAAAGTCCGTCTATCAAAAATGTTATTGTTTATCTGAAAATATTACACGTTCATGAACGAGGATCGGCAATATCAAATACGCATTGCTCAATTATTTTTCTCTGTGTAAATAACAGTTTTTATAGATCTACTGATTGCGGTCAATTAGGTATAGTGCTCATTTTATTAGATAAGCTTATAGAGTAGTTCTATGTGTAAACGTTCCTGGAAGAAAAAATGCTACACTCTAGTTAGCAAAAGAATTTGTTATTCCACGATAATTGCCGGGTGCATAAAGCGAATAAAGGTCAACAAATTATTAATGGTTGATTTAAGACATCTACTTCATGATAGAACAGTTGAAAAAAAGCAATGGAATTGCACATATACTCAGTACATACTAACATTATCATAATGTGTGTAAAAACGAGTTTCATAGAAAGTAAAATTTTCTTAATGTTAAATGTATATTTATTCACAGCTACACAGATGACATACAAATATATATGTATTTATAAAATATGAATGATTTTATTTTACTAATAACTTTGGTAATTCATATTATTAAATCGTACGATAACGTAAAAACTTAAATTTTATAAAATTTACAATTTCGAGAAGATTGATGAAATAAATCTTACGAATGCGTTTATAATTGTTTGTTCACCATACTGGGGGTTATTTAAACCTTAAATTTTTTATATCTCATCAGGGGTCCATATAATTTAAACTTGTTTATAAAGTCTTTAAGATTCTGCGCTTCTTTATAAATAACGTAAAAGATCATCATCAATGATAATTTTTATGTGGAACTACAAGTTAACGATTGGATAACCTGCAGAAAAATGGATACTATTAATGTTCATATGTATTTCTATATTGATTTTTAAAAATAATTTATTACATAAATAGTATTAAATAGTATTTATGTACATCGTGCTTTTTTTTCAAGTTGTCAAAAATTTAAAAAAACATCAATAGTAGGGTCATTCCATGTCAAACCAACAAGTCACTCAAATTGACTATCACAGATTTCTTTGAAACTTTGGTTAAATATACTCTTTAACATTCTGAATTCAAATATGAATTTAAAAAAATTCTTTTATAGTTTTTGAGTTATTTGATTATAAAAATCGCAAAAACGACACTTTCTTGGCTCACGCTCAATCATGCAAATTGTTATAACTTCAGTTTTATAAGTGCTACACGAAGTTGTATGATAACTCATTTTTAATAAAATTTAATGGGCTTTAATTTGATACCAATTTTGACCATTTAATAATTAAAATGAATTAGTTTGAAAACTTCAAAAAATGTTTTTGAAAACATTTTTGAGTTATTGTTTTTTGAAAATTATAAAAATAATATATATTTATAATGCTGCTTTGGTGAATACTTCATAAAAATTTCAGAGTGGGACTATGATGGGATCAGCAGTTATAAAAAAAATTTAACTTATGTTTAGCTCAAGTATTTTAATTACAGTACTAAGAATATACATACAGGATGTTCCCGAATAAACTTTACGCAATATTTAATAAAATTTTGTTTCTAAATTCAAACCCTTGTGAGTAAGGCTCCTTTAAAGTATTTCTTTTAATTTTCACTTTCAAATGGCCGTGAAATAGTGAAAGAGTGAAATAATCTATAAAAAGGATTTATACCTTTTATTGTCTAAATTCAACGGCTTTCGAGTTATGAATAAAGGGGTTAGGCCCACCTAGGACGTATAAAAAATAGGTAACATTTGCAATTTTTTTGTTGAGAAGTGTATGCATATATTTATACAATAGTATAGGTATTTCAAAGAGCTTCATTTAGTGAGTGCATGGTAATTTTTTTTGTTGCAAAATATTACTATACAACAAAGTTAAAGTGTATTTTCGATAAGCTTGTTTTAAAAACACGTTTTGCGGTTAGCAGCTTTATTCGGAACCAGGTTATCTAAAATCAAAAATTCAAAAACGTTCTATAGTCTATTAGTTTGTCTTGTCTCTAATCAAAGGATTTTAGAAAAAACTCAAATTTGACAATATGGCAGCCATTCAAAGTCAAATTTTCAATTTTTGTTAAAAAATAACGTAGTTTTTGGTTCCTAAAACAAAAAATACGCATTGAAAAACCAAAAGCTTCGATTAGAGACAAGATTAGAATGTTTAAAAAGGACACACGAAATTTTAGATAGAACGGTGCACAGGTTTCTGAAATATCTAGCTCACCGATCTGAAAATGTAGTTTTGAGATAAACGCGATTGAAGTTTGCAGTGCAGTTTACACTAAAGTAGAAGGATAATTTTATAATTTACACATAGCATCTGTTCTAGACCGATTTACTGCACATTTTTTCCAAATTTTCGCAGCGGAAAAATCAATTTGAGTTAGCCGACGATGCGTTCTTCCGTCTCGGGTGCTCTCTTGTATGCGTTGTTCTACTACCTGTATGCCTTCAGTGTCTTTTCTTTCGACATATTGGTTGGTATTGTTGCTACTGCTGACTTCTATACCTTGTAAGATCTGTAATAAAGCTCCTAATCCTTTTTTAAAATTAATAAAAATTTAAAAAAATAAAAAATAATAAAAGATTTAAAATTCTTTAAATTTGTTTTTAAAATTGTATTTTACGTAACTTTCCGTAATTACATAAGAGCTTATTACCTTAGTATAATAAAATAGATTATCTAAATCATTTACAGGCAGGTAAAAGAGAGAGATATTAGTTAATTCAACAACCACGTTAATATCTGCTACACTTACATGTACTTAAAGCCGTATATTTTCTTTATAAAAAACCAGATTATCTTAAAACTTTCAGGAGATATTTCTGACATTGTATACTTCAAGAAAATGTGATTTTTAAAAAAACAAATTTTTAAAATCTCTAGGTGGGCCTAACCCCTTCAAGTAAATAAAAAAATGTTGAATAATTCAAGCATTCTGTATTTTAGTTTTTTCAAAACCCTGCCATTTTGAACACTTACTCAAATAATTTAATGGTTTAAGTTTAGTTTAATAAAATAAATTTTCAATAAATTTAAAATTTTTGCGATTTTAATTTTTTATTTTATAGATAACCTACCTTATTTATTATTTTCTGATTTTCTGTGAAATAGATTGGATTTTCAAAAAATTTCACTAGACAAAAGTTGTAGTCCGTTAAATTTTCTATCCGGAGTGGGGCATCAGATTTTTGTAAAGTGTTTCGTTTAAATGATACAGGGTTTTCAAAAATTAGAAAATACAAAAATGCTCAAATTTTTTAATATTTTTGTATTTACTTTAATTCATAACTCGAAAGCCATTGATTTTAGATAATAAAAAGTATAAATCTTCTTTGTAGATTATTTTACGTTCTTTAAAAAAGTACTAAACCATTTTTACTAAAAAATCAATATTTTTGGAGCTATAGCCATGTGAAAGTAAAAATTAAAAAGAAATGCTTTAAAAAGCCTATTTTTGGAGGGTTTGAATTTAGAAAAAAATGTTATTAAATATTTTTTCTAAAAAAGTGTCCTCTACACCATGGAAATTTTGTAAAATCTATCCGGGGACACCCTGTATGTATATTCTTAATAGTACTGTAATTAAAAGTACTTGAGCTAAAACATTGAGTTGAATTTTTTATCATACCTGCTGATCCCATCACGGTCCCACTCTGAAATTTTTATAAAGTATTCACCAAATCACTATTATAAACATATATTATTTTTATAATTTACAAAAAACACTAACTCAAAAATATTTTCAAAAACATTTTTCGAAGTTTTTAAAATAATTCATTTTTATTACAAAATGGTCAAGATTAGTATCAAATTGAAGCTTATTAAATTCTCTTTAAAATGAGTTATCATACAACTTCGTAGCACTATAGAACTGAAGTTATAACAATTTGTATGATTGAGCGTGAGCCAAGAAAGTGTCGATTTGCAATTTTTATGATTACATAGCTCAAAAACTATAAGAGTTAAAATTTAAAAAAAATTATATTTGACTTCAGGATGTTAAAGAGTATAATTAACTAAAGTTTCAAAAAAATCTGTGACGGTCAATTTGAAAACTATATTTATTTTTGGTTGATTTCATATGGAATGACCCAGAACATTGAAGTCAAAACAGACAATAAAAATCTCATTAAAATTGTTAATGAGTTTACATCCAAATTTTCCCTAATATATATTAGACATACAAGATTTGGGTGAAGTTGACTAACTGATGTTTTTAATTATTTTCAGTTATAACGTAAGTATTAAAAGTTTGTAATGTAAAATTCTGCTTTATATGTAAATATATTATAGGTTTACATAATATAATTACTATATTCATAATAGGGCATCTACATAAAATTTTAGAACAAATTCGACAAAATCCAACAAAAATTTAGAATTTAAAAAAATATACCTAAATTCTTTTAAGGGTATATTTTTTATTCACCGTGAAAGGTGACTTCTTCTTAGCCCATTAAGTACCAACGTCCTCATTTGAGGACAGTAACTTATTGTAGGCCTTAACAAAATATATAGGATTTATTCTTTTAACAAAAGTTTATGTCTAATTTCGATAAATATGCTTGGTACTTAATGGGTTAAGAAGGAGAAGGATCTATACACAATTTTGCCCCATTACCTCTTTCTTGAACTTTGCTTGGATCCGTTCTTGAGTAAAAGTTTCTATTTAAAAAAAAGTAAGATGCGTTGCAAAATCTCAATGGCAGAATAACTTGAAAATGGGTCAACTTTGCCCCACTTTACGGTAGCCTGAAAAAAATGTTGAAGTGTAGATAAGTGACAATTAATTATTGTTTGTTTAGTAATAATTTGTTACTATGTGTCAAAAAAATTATACGCACAACTTGGTGATGTATTGTAATTATTTTACAAAGAGTGATCTTGTTTAAAAACACACAGACACAAAAATATTAATATATGCAAAACTACTATACTTCAAAAGCATTTGTGGGCGTTTGGCAATATCAAACTTGAAAAATCATAGTAATGGAAACATATTGCGGGTGTATGTAAAAATTATTTTAAGACTGACAGAAGCTGGTGTGTATTATATTTAAACAAAATTTTTCTATACATATTAACCTTTATTCCTATGATAAATGGTATTATGCTAATATTTAGATAGCATACAAATTTTTAGACTGATTTTACAATCAGATAAAATTCATTTTATATAACTTTATAATACTTTTCTCAAAATATTCTTCTATTGTTAAATCTGTATTCTAAATTGAGATGTAAGGTGTATAATGATTAATGATAAACATATTATGGTTCCTAATAAAAGATTAAATCGATTTTATTTCGAAGAAATAGTGTGGGCAGCAGTGTTTGACGTTGTAAATAGTAACATTTAAATTAACGAACGATATTGTAGCATTACTAACATATACCTACAGCCTTACTAATAAACGTTGTATAAATTTTATACAGGGCTTATACAGGGTTGCATAAGAAAACGTTACTAATAAACCGTGTATAAGCTCTACTCTGTATAAGCTTGTCATAACTATTCATAGATGTACTTATAAAGCTTGTATACAGCCTGTATACATGGTGTATAAGTAAAAACGTTACTAATAAACCGTGTATAGCGATGAGGTAGTCAAGGTTTTCATGAGTGTCAAAACACATTTTATACAAATCTTATACAACTAGAACTCTAGTTTAACGATTCCTTGTCATTTTCTCCATTTTTTAGGTTAAATATATTTACTTAAATGACTTTAATAACATAAATTCAAATGACAGTGACAGAAAAAGTCACAAAAATGAAATTTCGAGTGTATAACCATAGTATAACACAGTTATAGCTTATGCAGTACGTATACAATGTTTATTAGTAGAAAATTTATATACCCCTTATACAGTGCTTATACAGTGTATAACTATACACTTGTTCAACGCGTGCATGTATAACGAATTTTTATTAGTAAGGCTGCTAGTGTTTAATATAAACTTGAACAATTGGAATATCAAGTAAACGATTAACGATTAATATAATATTTTTTATATCTTTTGAGATTTGAAATTTTTTATATTTTAATAAACATTCAAAGCATTCTATATAGCTAACTAATAATCTTCTTAAACTGTTATGTTTTTTATACAATTGCTATCCTATTTCAAGATTTACAGAATTGATTTGTGGAAAGATCAGTAGTCCTCATAAAACATATTTCGATTTAAACATTTGAACATTTACAATTTTAGATATGGTGTTACATAATCAAAATCTAAAGTTTCAGTAAGACAAAGCACCCCCCCCCCCCCGCATGAGGTATTAATTGTGCCACAATGTTGGAAGTAAAAATGTTCTGGTAAATGGTTTGGTAAGAGGAGTGCACTAAAATAATTGATAAAATCTTTAGATCAGGCATCAGATCACTCAAGTTGATTCTGTAGGATCATCTGAAAATGGTAAGAACTTTACAGCAATCTAATATCTTCAAGAATTGAAAATTGTATGTATTGTAATGTTCTAAATTTGATTTAGATTAATTTTATTGCTCAAATTGAATTTATAAATTTTTTAAAATTTTAATACCTAATTTAGAAATACATTTTTTAGTGATTTCATATTTCTTTTTTTATTTCTTCATTCATTCTTTAAACATAGTTAGACAAAGATGTTTTTCAATCTAAATTGATGTACTACAAGGTATGCGGTGATAGTTTAAAGTAGTAAAGTATTTTAAACTACAAAATTCTAGTTTTTAGTTTTAGATACGTTTGTTTTAATTTTATTTTTATTTATTTATAAGCTAAACAATAAAAACATTTCAGTTATTTTAGTTCTGAAAAATATTAAAAGAGTAATTAAATTTTAAAATTTAAATCAAAAATGTTACGATGACTTCTGCGAAATGAAATAGAAAAATATTCTGGCGGAAAATTACATTGTTACGTTTCAAACTTAACCGACTGAAGTAATTAAAACATCAAAGCAAATTTAACAGATATTAGTTTACTTGACAATTATAGGAAACTTGTTGGCACTTATTAATATTTTTCTCTAAAATTATTACTATAGCTATAAATTAAAAGTAGACAAAAGTTACTTCCAAAGATTGACAATATTGTTTAAATATCTTTTTCCCACTACTAGTCATATAGGCTATCATTATAGCTTAATCAAGTCGCACGTGAAGTGACTCATTTTAGACAAGTGGTAAATAATTTTTTCATTATATACTACTAGTAAATAATGAACATATTGATATTTTTCTATCGTTTAGCAACTATTTATAAGACAAATTTTGTTAGAAATCGATTTTGTATAACCAAGAGATGCTATTTAATTACATTTAAACTATTCAAAACGTTTTTTTAATAGATTAATTTCATTTTAAACATTTTAAAAAGACTCGAATTAATTATTATGACAGGAGTGCTAAGCGCCATCTCTTGTTAATTTGATAAACCGCGATTTAAAACATGTTAGTATCATTAAATGTGAAAAATCACAAGTTTATTGAATAATTTCAGTATTTTAAGACGAAGAAATGCTAAACAATACTTTTGAATAACATCGATGACTTCTATCCATTATTTTAAACAAAAAAAACTCAGTGTTTTTTGTTAAAACAACTGTTAAAACAACAAAACAAAACAAAACTGTCATTTGAAATAAATATTTTAAATTTAAAATTTTTTTTATTAATAAGAATTAAAAAAAAATGGCAATAAATCTAGTAGTGGAAGAAATTGTATATAAACCACGGTTGTGAAGACCATTATAACCTACGCGCCTTATATTCCTAGGCGCTTTGCACCTCGGAATATAATCTTGGCGCTAGGGCTATAATGACTGTCTTCACAACCTTGGCCTATAATATACTATTTATCTTCTTTCAGGTGATTTACTAAAATTTTATAAGAAGTTATAGAAATTTTAGATTAAAAAGCCATCTAGTTTTAAAAGAATATTATCTACAAAAATTATTAACTGTTAGAATTAAATAAAACTGTATATTTTTTTAGTTTAAATTTTTTATTTTCTACCAATTATACATTTAATATTTTTTAAATTAAAAAATTACAATTCAGAACTGTTTTTTTGTGCTTCCTGAACATTTTACGTTTTGTGAGATATGAGGTCTAAGGAGACCTCACTAAATTGAAATCACTGATTTGGTGTTTTTCACTGTATGTAAAGGCCATAATTAGAATTTCAATACCTCCAAATTATAAGACTCACTTATAGTAACGAGAAAAGGTGAATTACAGTTTCGTATCTCTCTGCGTAATGGAGCTCAGGTGCCTTCACTCTTTTTAAGAATTTTACTTAAAAACAGAAATTCTTGGTTTTCTAAACTTGTGGTTTTTATTTTGACATATCTGAGATACTATATGGATGTGTTAAGTCGTTGTCTCACAAAAATTCTATCCAAATTTTTATAAAAATTTGTATAAAAACGGTTTTGATAGTGTGACAGGCCAATAGTTTTATAAAAATGACGTACGTAAAAATATTTTTATGGTGCTTCTATTTTCATGACGTCACAAAAACGTTTTTATAAAAACGAAAGTTTTAGAAAAATTTCTATAATTTTGATAAAAGCAGGCATCACATTGGTTGTTGACGCCCCACTCAACTTGAATTTACGCATGAAGTATAAACTGGTTGACCTTACTTTTTGGGTAGTTTACCAACAGCTGATCTCGTTTTTATAAAACCTTTGCACGAAGTATTTTACAAGGAGCCATATCATAAAATATTTTGATGGCTCGTGACGTCACATCGTTTGTATACAAATTTTTACAGTCTGACACGGGTTTTATGTAACTAAACTGGTTTCCAAGTTTTACTTAAAAACAGAGAAATCTGACTATCTAAACCTATGCCTTTAGATACCTGATGTACATATAATTAGAATGTATAATAATTATAACTTAGACAAGAAAATACTTCTATTCATAAAAAATTTCTTTATGCGCGGGGCAAACAATTATGAAACAGCCAATACAATATTGGCATTAAATATTAGATGTTATGCATATTGCTTTTCCCCAATTTAGAAATTATTCATAAAATTTTGTGTTTATATATTCATACTAAAGTATATAAATATACACCATAAAAATATTTTTACGTACGTCATTTTTATAAAACTATTGACCTGTCACACTATCAAAACCGTTTTTATACAAATTTTTATAAAAATTTGGATAGAATTTTTGTGAGACAACGACTTAACACATCCATATAGTATCTCAGATATGTAAAAATAAAAACCACAAGTTTAGAAAACCAAGAATTTCTGTTTTTAAGTAAAATTCTTAAAAAGAGTGAAGGCATCTGAGCTCCATTACGCAGAGAGATACGAAATATGTCTTGGATTTCAAATACAATTTATAGTGTAAAGTAATTTATTAATTTTTATTGTATTTTTTTAAATTTTTATTATCGTTGAATTTTCTTCAGTTTCAGTTTTTAAGTAATTAATAAAAAGTAGGTATTGATTAAATTGCTGCAATTTAATTTACTTATAGTAAATTAATATTAAATCATAATGTTAAAAAATAACATACCATTGCTAAAAAGTTATGAAAAACTTCGTTTTTTATTGCTCATTTAACCTTAAATTTTTAAATTTTGATTTAATATGAATGACATACTATATTACAGTTAATTTTTAATTTTTTAACAACTTAATTTTTCATGTTAACACCAGCTTTTTCAGTTTTCACATTTACAATAATATGAAATTTTAGAAGTGAAAATAAACTGTTTTAAATGTCAGTTTGATTGACAAAGTTTACGGTGCATGCAAATGTAAAACGTACGCATTGTGTCATCAAAGGATTACAACCCGCAATAAGCTTTCAAATATTAATCACAAAAGCATCACAAACATTTTTAAACTCTTGTAATACCACTCGGTAATGAACCAAATAGTTTTAATGTTTCAGTGAGTATTTGGTAGTTGAACTTTATTTTTGTATGAGTAGCAAACTTGCCTAATTAATTATCATTAAAATCAAAACTAATTGGAAGAAAATCATAATAATTAATAATAGTTTAAAAAATATACTATTAGCTATCCATTAGTCAGTTATCGCAAATAAAAAATGTACATGCTCTAACGAATGGAGTGCATCGGTAAATTTGTCCTTTAATGGATCATTATTTAACTAGAATATCTTTAGGCTCAATTTTTGTGTGGTATTTTATGTATTTATTATACTTTTTAACTGATAAAAAATAAATAATTCGAATAATATGTATAATAATAATAATCTTGTTAATCAATGTCTAACGGATAAGTACTAAATAAGTACGAAACAACTATATTATATATTCAGAAAGTGGTGTACACAATTTGTCTAAATTATCTAATATTAATAAATTTTTGTATAAAATTGTCGTTTAAAATAATATAAACAAGAGTGACTTTTCATATTAAGATAACATTGCGTGTTAATATTTTTTAAAATTTGTAACTTGAAGGAAATTGAATTTTAATAAAGTTGTTTCTTTCAGATTAGCTTTAGCTTATCTCATATACGTATTATGTATACCTAATTATATATAAAAGAAAAACAATCAAGATATATTTCTAATTTCGGCAGGATACCTATCAATAATTGATTATTTTGTACCGTTATTAAATAGGTGGTCAAAAAATTTAGATAAAATTTATTATGCTGACAGTATTGTAAAATCTAATAGTTAGGTAAATATTGTAATAGTTACTGTAAATAATATCATATTATATAAGTAGAAGTATATTATTGAAAAGCGCTACGTTGAAAATAAATATTAAATGTTAATTTAACTTTATTATACTATTAAAAATTCTTAAAAGTGTATAAATGTAAATAATAAGTACATATATAATGTATGTATAGGTATACTATGTATTTACATTATTAATATGTAATAGTTGCACGAACAAGCTAGAGTGAAATAGGTACTACCTAAACATTCTTAATCCAGACGTAATTTTGATTTTTATTTCTTTCTGAAAATATTAAAATTAATAAATAGAATAAATTATATTAGTTCAAAATCTTATGTAGTTATTATTAAGCAATAATGTTTAACTTCGTTTTAACTTACAAAATTTTTAATAAAATATTACACATTTCACATATTATCAGATAAAGGTGGGATAGGCAAACCCTGTAATTATTAAAATGCTACTAACCGTTACATAACGCTTTCGAATCAATTAGTAATTTATGGGATTTTAAAATATTCGTGAGTTTGAGATATCAAGTGGAGGTAGCTATAGAAAAGATTGGAATGAAGCAGTATCTACCATGGTAGTATATTGTTATATGAATGTATTTTTTTAATTATCTTTTATTACATTAACTTTTAATTATCTATTTTCTGTTATATTATATTGATATTAGTAAATATCTAATTCATTTATTTTTTCGTTAGTACCTTTGTAAACAGATTCCTACTAACATAAATAATGACTATTGAGAATTAAAAAGTAAACGTTTGATAAAAATGAAAGTGGTCCAAAATTTTACAATTGGGTTTTCAATGAACCCATTTTACTCAAGAACTTCAATTTGAGCAAGCATACTATTAAAAATGGAGCAATATAATATGGTAGTTATGAACAATTTACTCTTAATACAATGTATTACTCTTAAAGTATTGTAAATAATATAAACATTGATGGTACATATTATATATTTAATAAAATTAAATAAATAATAAATAATAAATAAAATTAAAATAAAAGTTGATTCCTTTATTATATTGGCCAGGCAGGAAGGAAGCTAGGTTCACGCGTGGAAATTCATTATAATAACTTTAGTAACGATTTTTTTAATGAAAAACGAAAGAGCTGAAGTAAAAAATATTATAAATAAATAATATAAATAATGTAAACATATCATAGATAATCACTAGATAATTACCATAGGGGGGGGATTGCTCCTATCGACTCCCCTAAATCCACCACTGCGTATATACATATCTCGGTATCACTCCTCAGCGGAAAAGGAACATTAGTTGGGCATACCGAAAACCGTGGCTTTCATCCTGGTCAAGTCGGATATAATATCGTCGGCTTACAAGCAAAACACACTAAGTCAGTTTTTTTCATTTTTGACTTATGGATACTAACCTACTATATATTTTCTTCCATTCTATTGATTGGTAAAATCCTGCAAGTCATGAAATTTTATGTTAAACTAAAATTACAGTTTTAAGTTTTTCACTAAGCCACAAATCATACATAAATAAAAACTTCTGACTGGATTTTCTCAATTCTAACATTTTTGACTTAGTGTGTTTTACTTGTAAGCCGACGATATGTACTTTGCTATAATGTAAGTTTAAGATCTAACAGCTATACGGAGACAACGGGAAACTTCCCTATTAATTAATTTAAGTCTATACATTAGAGAATTAGATTATTAATATTATACAGTCTTCAAAGTCTGACTTGAGTTTTACTTGGTCAATATTCCACTTATACCGAATAATTTCAGGTTAAAAAAACTATCTATTATAATACACTTTGTAAAAACAAGCTTTTTGCATAAAATTTGCTATCAACTTGAATGTCAAAATTCAAAATTCCCGTTTCTGATATTTTTTCTTTCAAATATTTATTGATTGAATCTATTTCAAACCATGCAGGCCAGCAGGGTTCATTAGTTTAACAATGTTATTCTTTAAAATTTGATGAGGATTTTTCTGAGGAAAATTGATGTCAATTCAGTAATACATAGCTTTTAGATTAATTTTTTTCTCTTACGTAGAACATCGTACTTAATGTCTAAAATAAAAATGTAAACAATTTTTTTCAAAAAGTTCAAAAATATTACAATTTTTATGAAAAAATTAAAAGTCTATTTTATCGAAAACCCCAGTTGTTCTTTTAAAAATTTAATATGTTTTGGGTAATATTAACTTGAAATCTATATAATATGCTGTCCTAATTTTAACATTGATGAATTTTTTTGATTTTTAAATTATAAGTATAGCTGTATTTCCTTGGTTATAGTATAAGTTCCATAGCATAAAACTGATACAGAATTTAGAATAAAGTTACCAAAGAGTTTTCTAAGGACAAATAGGGTAAGTAATAAGTATCCTCGCAATATATCAAATTGTTTGGAAATAAAATTGTTTTTGTTTGAGAATAATGAGTTTCAATTGTTTCAGAAAACTTGTAATATTTTGGTTTCTTCTTTTGAAATTGTTTCGATATTTTTAAAATCGAGAATATAATGTTCCACTTAAAAAAATTAACCCGAAAACTACAAGATTACCAAATTGACATCTATTTTTAATATGATATATAAACTGAATTTTTAAATAACACTATTTATTTCGAAATCTTAAATGCAGAATGCAGCTAAAGAAAGTCAGGATTTGCTTTTTGGACGAATGAAAATAATCTGAGTCTCAACAACATATTTCAGCGAAAAGAAATTCCAAATTCTGGAATATGAGGTCCACCCAGCCTGAGTGATTTGAAATTGTTTCATCTATTCTAACTATATTTGAATACCTCTTATCACAGAAAATAAAATTCAAACTAGATTATATTTTTATTTGGTATGTATTGTATAAGTATACTACAATTTTAATTTAGAAATTAAAACAATTACTCTTTTTCGGCAATTCTCTGTTCATATCAACTGAAACCAGTTAGTTCTTAAAGTTCTTGGAAAGTTATTAAATTAACCGCTCGTTTTTACAGAAATTTCTCTTTTAAAGAAATATTTTTATTTACATGTAAATGGACCACCAATTTGTAAAATACTTTTTCATTTTAAACCGTATTTTGTAAAAAATTTTATAATAATAACCTTAAACTATGGATGTGGGAAGTTATTATGTTCATTATAAAAATTAAAGTAGCCTTAGGTGTCGAAAGCACACATAGAAGATCGGAGGATCGATTGTATGCCAACCGCAAACAATTATTTATTAAGCAACTAACTGCATATGTAACCTGTGGGTAAACGCGCCAAAATGTTGAAGGTGTGCTTTCGTAGGAGAAATTTAAAAGAAAACAAAATTGCGATGACATTAACCATGTACACGGTGCTTAAATAATAACGTATTATTACATTTACCATCGTGAAGTGTGAAACGGATTTTAATATTGCAAAATAACAAAAATAGAATAATTTATATGGCTATGTAAATGTAAATGTGTGATTGTAATTTGAATCCTCGAGCAAGTTACTGTTAAATTTTTAAGTGATGGTAATATTGTCAAAGATTTATTCTAATAACTTCTTAGTACATCAGTTGCGTAACGTCGTCTTCATCACGCTGTTAGTTCTTGGTTGTTGAGGTCACCACATTGTAACAGGTGAATGACGTGTAATATACAAAAATCACTTACACTTCTTTTTAATAAGAAATTCTAAGAAAACTTGGCAGTTATATACTTAACAGCACCTCACTTCAGCAACTTGTTATAAGTAACCGCTAAATAAATGACAGAAAACTAAAAGATGCCGTTTATTTATAAACACAGGGTGTTTCGTAGACCACAATCAAAATTTGCTTATTTTAGAAATTAAAAACAAATATAAGCAATTATTCAAAAACATTACTTCAGGTTAAATTACGATTATTAACATTATTTAATGAAAGGACAAAAATTTAGGCCTTAACCACACAGGTGTTTATGAAAGCGTGCGTGGTAGATTAATATTAATTGCTGGCGTTTAGATGTTAGGGTCTTTGTCGGTTTTAATATCCACCGTTCACCGTATTAGGGTAGGTAGTGTCATATTTACACACCTGTTGATCTAAATCAATTTTCCTTTTAAATGCTTTACACTAAATGTGTTTTGATTTTTAATCTGTTATAAAATAATTAGAACGTAGAGTAACCACTTGAACTTTTATTTTATGCTGTAATACCTTTTTCAGCTTAATAATATTATTTGTAAGTAAAACTTTTAAAAGCTCTTAATTGTTGTCCTTTGGTATTTTTGCGTTTTTTCAGTTGCACAAATTTTTTAATTGCGATGTGTATACTTCTTAAATTTTAATTTTAATTGTTCAATTTGTATGTAATATACTACCTACTATTTTTCTGGCAGGTGTACAAAACTTAATAGCGTGTTTAATAGTTTTAAATGAGATCGATAAAATAAACAAAAAAAAAAATAAAAAATGCTTTCAAAAAATAATTCCTATCTTATCGAAATAAAATAAAAAATTATTCCAATTAGTTTATATCTCTAGTTAATTTGGCTATAAAGTGTAAGGTAATTTGTACGTTTAAATGTGGTAACAAATCTTTTACCAATATTTACTACATCAACCTTTCTTGGCTTATAATCTAGCACTAAAATGAAAACGATATCTATTTCATTTGCATTTACTGAATAAGCTGTCAATACCTTAATAAAAACAGTGGATAGGTTGATTTACGTTGAGCTCGAGTTCCAATGCTATAAAACTATTAACAGTTTGAATGAATATTATCTATTAATATTTAACATGTAGTATGGTTTATTGTTAGTCCTCCACATTGTAAAATATTTTTTAATATTAACAAGTGCACCGAACAGCAACAATAATTTATCAGCCGTTATTAATGATGTGTCTAAATCTAAATGAACTACCAACAAAGTAAACTAATAATAAAAATATCTTAATTAATATTAAAATGTTAAATAAGATATATTTACCTTTAGTTTTTTATAATACAATTTATTACAATAAAAAGATTTCAATTAATAAATATAGTTTTTATTGATTCACGATGATGGTAATGACACAGGTGATTTTACCGTCTGTAAAATGGTCGTTGATGTGTCGTAATGGCGAGAAATCACTCGGGTCTTCATATAGATAAATGAAAATAACTACTGAAATATATTTCAAATTATCTCTGACGACACCCCCTCGTTAGTTACTAATACTATTTACTAAATGTTTCAAACCCATTATGAGATGTAGGTATCTGATTCTTGACGTCCATCTCTTGATTGTATTTAAATAAAATGCTGTCGCATTTAGAGTAAGTATATTATATATGTTATGTCTCATAGATCAGTTTGATCGTTCCTCTTATTTCGATCGCTAAAACCAAATTTTCTATTTTATTTTCACTAAATATTATCATGTTCTCAAATAAATCACATTTATTTCATTCTAGTAAATCAAATCAATCAAGCTCTTCTGGTCTTCGATGTAGCGATTGAATTTAAATTACTAATATTTTTCTCTTAAAAACGCCTTTTTTTAATGTTTTCATTTAAACCATTTTTATTCATTTTACATTTTCCTTTCTTGTCCTTCCTGAAGTTAATACAGGAATACAGTATACAGAAAAAGTTAAATCTGTGTGATAACTGTAGCCACATGCACTCACCACGAACTTATCGTACACATTTCCCGATATTTTTCAATTTTATTATAGTTTTACTAATTAAATTAATCCAATTATTATTTTTCAAAACTTCCCACATTAACTCCAATTTTCCAATCTCCAATCTAATTAAAATGATTAATTCTTCTGGATAGGATTCTGGATTCTGGATAGGATGTAGAGGGCAAACCGAAGTTCGCATGGACTCAGGCCACAAAGCGTGCCCATTATGCTACCTCCGAGTTTTGTAGCAGCCCACCTACCCCTCTATTCCTCGAGCCATCCCACACTTACGATAAACTCGAGTATTTTGGTGCGGTGTGCCGCTAACACTGGCCATGCTAGGCCAGAAGTCCCCCAACATGGATGCTCTTTTTGACGCTAACGCTGGGCAGTTACAGAGCACTTGCTCCATTGTTTCGTCTGCTTCATTACATCCTCAACTGGTTGGGCTATCGACTAGCCCCATTGTGTGCAGGTGTTTTTTTTAGCTTACAGTGTCCCGTGAGAAAGCCAGCAATAGTACGCAGGCTGTCCCGGGACAGCTGTAGGTAGTATTTTGCATGTTTCTCAGAGGGAGAACGTATTGTTGCCCGCGCCTGCCGGCATCCAATCACATTCGTCCATCTTTCCGCATACCGTTTATGTGTTTTTTTCTTTATGATGGCATCTAATGTTCTAACGGCCGGCGTTATGAAAGGCTCGGGTCCACAAGGTGGATTACCCGACCCCAGCCTCGCCAACTCGTCAGCTCTCTCGTTGCCCTCATTACCTTTGTGCCCTTTTACCCAGCTAAGGGTTAGAGCATTGTGTGTTGATATTACATTCAGTGCCCGGATACATTGCAGCACCAGACCCGAGATGATCTTATGACGACCAAGTGCCACAAGAGCAGCTCTACTGTCTGTGAATATTTGAATTGTTTTGCCCTGGACTATTTCCGCACAGTGTAGTATGCCCATAAGCTCCGTTAGGAAGACGGAGGCATATCTACCTAGCGTTAAACTTATATCCAGCTGAAGTTCAAGGGAGAAAATCCCCGCCCCTGAGCCAGTATTAGTTTTGGAGCCATTCGTGTACAGACAAATGTCCGATCCGTCGGCTCCTGTTGCATCTGGCAAGATGTTGAACTTCTTGTCAAACACATATTTGGGAGTAATTCTGTCGGCATCTAGACCCAAAAGAGGCACTCTTCTTGAGCATTCCTCAAGAATCCGTGCGTGCCCACTAGGTCCCTGTCTGTGAGTCCAAAGACCCCATGCCCGCATTCTAAGAGCAGCTCTCACCGCCTGCTCCTCCACATAGAAATCCAGCGGAGGAAGACAGAGAAGAGTCTCCAAGGCTACAGTCGGTGTCGTTCGCATCACTCCCATTACAGCCAGGCAGATTGATCTCTGCAGCCAATATAGAGAGGACGCTGTTGTTACTAGTCTGGTCCTGGGCCACCAGACTAGTGCACCATAGCATAGCATTGGTCTTATTATGGCCGTGTAGAGCCAGAGGGCAATCTTCGGGGAAAATCCCCACGATCTTCCCATTGCCCTTCGACACTGCCAAAAAGCCATGCTAGCCTTGGTTATTTTAGAGGGGATATGTTTGCCACAATTTAGCTTCCTATCCAGTGTAATTCCCAGATACTTGACCTCGGATGCAAATTTAAGAGGGATTCCTTTTAGGCTAGGCATTTTCATGTCCCTTAGCTTTCTTTTTCTAGTAAACAGAGCTCCCCCACGAGCTATGATGGGAATTGGAGTCGCAACCTATAATGAGGTGTCTCTTATGTTGCTCGCAATAACTCACCAGGTCCACCATCCTTTGTGAAGGTGGCAGATCCTGGGAGTCAATCCGGAGATATATAAATGCCAGAACGACATCTTTCGGACCTTCCCCAAAGTCACAGCTCAGTCGGACAGCTGTTATGTCACGGTCACCGAACTGCGGTAAGGGGTCTGCCCGAATATTACCAGGTATGAAAATACATGTCTTGGGTTTGCTTGAAGGGTTGCCCGTGAAGACATTGCCCTTCAGCGCTGAAAGGCCTGTGACTTCGCCTTTTGCTAAATGTGGCTCTTGTATTAGAGCTATTGTTTCCCTACAACCAGCCAGGCGACGGCATAGAGTAGCCGTCGCCGTTCTGCTGTGTTGTAGGTTTGATTGTAGGAAAGTCCATTCCCCCAAGGCAGCCATTAGACTTCCTTGGTGGAAGGACCCCCTACTATTGGAGCAGTCAAAGCTGCCGCCTGAGGTCCCTCTTGGATGCCCAAGAGTTCAAGCTCTGCAGCTACCTGCTCCACTGTTTGTGTCGGTGCATCACTCTTAACGATGCGCTGCACCTTCACTTTAAGGCTGGAGAACCTGTAGCTCAGCTTCTCCATCTTCTCTTTGAGTGCTTCAGCATCCTTCTCATTGACACCAAAGACAATGAGTTTCCCCAAAGGGTCACTCCTGTCAGCGTCAAAGAAGACACACCACTCATTTACCTTTACCCATGGGTTTTGGGCCCCAAGCCGTCTAGTCACCTCTCCAGTTGGTTCAGGTTTCCCCGGAATCCAAACGGTGGCTTTAGACAGCCTAGGTAACTCATCCACCTGGGTTACGTCCAGCTTAGCTCCCTCCCACAGTTGCGGGAGGTCTGCTACCGTGGTTTGTATCCACTTCAGGGAGCCGTCATCATCGCAGGTGATCCGAAGGATCTCCCCAGAATAACGGAACCCCCCAAAAGTGGGTACTATTACTCCCCTTTCCTGGGCCACCTGGATGGTCCTATCAAGGGCTAAGTTGAGATGTGTTTCCACAATCTCTTTCTGGGCTTCGGTAAGTTTGCCCAGAGGGTTGGAGCGGTCAATCACTGCTACTCGGAGGTGCTTAGTAGCTGCCTCCTTGTAGGTGATCGTATCCACTTCAGTTCCTGGTTTGCGTCCAGACACCCTAGCCTTCTTCCTCTGATCGCTCAGAGGCGATGGCTGGGACTCCTCAGACCTCACCCTTTTCTTCGAATCACCTTTTTGAGGGAAACTGGTTTCACCTCTTTTTGGTGGTGCTGGTCTTTTTTTTTTATTATTTTTATCGACCGTGAGCCGGATGGTGTGCTATCCTTACCCTGAGGTTTGGACAGCCCAGTCCGTTCGGGTTGGTCGTTGCCTTTTGCAGACCGGCTTCCTCAGCCGCCTTCTGCATGTTTGCTTTCTTGCGGCGTTTCCTCTCAGCACCGTAGAGCCTTTGCTTTTTAGGGCGAGACTCCGTAGTGTTACCATCCAGCGGGGCATCTCCTAGAGACGTCCCCACCTTGGCTCCGAGAGATACGACCGCATTAGCATCTTGAGATGGCTTGTCTTGTAAGGACGGTACCATCTCTTTGACACTGGTGGGTGGGACATCAGGGCCTGACATACCCACCGCAGCGTTTGCATTTGACAGTGCATCCCGGGGGAGTGCAGCTGTCTGGTTTTTTGTGTTTGTTTTATTTTTGTTGTCCATATGAAAAAACTATTTATTTCGTCCTCCGAAGCTCCCCACCCGCCACGGAGCCCCACAGGGGACGTCACCTAGGACGCCAGGGCTACTCAGAGGATATAGCTCCCGGAAAGGCAGAGTGTTTGCACACCCCGTCATTACCCAAGAACTCGTCCTGCCAATCCTCTGATAGAGGATGGCGCAGCCGATTTGATCTGGGTGGACTAGTCCAGACCGCCCGTTTAAGTAGAAATCGAGGCCAAAGAGGAGATACAATGTCGATTTTCAACCTAAAATAATTTCTCTGTTATGGTTACTTGTACCTGTTAAGAAACTCATTATGCATCATGTTTGCAGTTATTTTGTTTTATGTGGATCCATAAATATTTTAAAATGAAATGTATAATAATTTGAATGCAGAGCCGGCTTTATTTCACTTTCGCTTTCGCATTGTGGTGACGATATTGAAGTATTTAATATAATTAAAAAATATATTTTCATAATTCCGGGAGTAAAGTGCTTTTTTCCCGCGCCATTATTGCGCGCTATTGATCTGAAATTTTGCATATGGCTTCTTACGACAAATCGCTGGGGAGCTACTGTAACGGGGGTACATTTTTTCGAGCAATTTCAAAATCTCAAATTTAGTTATTAACCAATGTAATTCAGCATTTTCAGCGAAATTGTGAAAAATAGTATATACACCTTGGGACCAAGGTTCTTTTCATCCCGTGTGCAATTTTTACATTCGGCTAACACTCGTGCAAAAACCTTTGCACGCGAGATGAAAAGCAGCACCTTAGTCCCATGATGTATAATATACTATTTCTACTAATTTAAAATGAAATAATCAAATCAACTTACAAGAATAATAGTATATTATACATCATGGGACTAAGGTGCTGCTTTTCATCCCGCGTGCAAAGGTTTTTGCACGAGGTGTTAGCCGAGTGCAAAAATTGCACACGGGGTGAAAAGAACCTTGATCCCAAAGTGTATATACTATTTTTCACAATTTCGCTGAAAATGCTGAATTACATTGGTTAATAACTAAAAATCCCCCAGCGATTTGTCGTAAGAAGCCATATGCAAAATTTCAGATAAAAAGCGCGCAATAATGGTGCGGGAAAAAAAGTATTACTTTAGTCCCGCAAAAGCGGGAGTAAAGTGAGCACTTTACTCCCGGAATTGTGAACAATATTTATTCTCTCCAAAATATCAAACTCAAAACCAAAATTGCAATAAAGAATTCAAGAAAATTCATATTTAATTCTTCCTGAAACATAACAATATACATACTTTTCATTGAGCTTGGTAATCAAAAGAACTGTTGATGCTAAATACCCGGTTGAAATCCGAGAAGAATTCAAACTTTCTTATAGCCAGTTCTGTGCTTCGGAGGGCACGTGAACACATCAGATCTCTTGGGTTGATGATTTTTCTTAGAGAAAGTGGCTAATTGTCGTATAATAAGCAGAAATGGCTGAAATATATATCGTAAATACTAGACGAAAAATATGACACCGGACCTTAATAAAATCAAAGATTAATCTTATTAACCACATTTTGAAATCTTCAAAACCTACAAATTATGTCGGTATACTATTTCGATACGATTTCTTGAATGATTCATCGAAAGAAACCATTCAGAAAAAATGATAATTTTTTCTGAAGGTATGTATGTAATGTAACATTACATTTACTATTTTTGGAATCCTTAATGTTAATGATTATTATAAGATCATGTAATTTATTGATAACCTATAAGTTATTAATTTATTATTACAATAACTTATATTTTAAGTAATAAAAAAGCAATAATATTAAGTTTAGTATAATATATTATGAATATGTATAACATGTTTTAATTACATATTATGCTTCGATTATTATAATTTCATAACACGTTATGCATTTAAGACCACACACACACACCATTACACACTTTTAGCAATCATTATTAAAACATCAAAAAATCTCCGATTGTCTAATTAAGATTTTATAAGATATTTTATAAGATTTTATTATTATTATTTATTAGTAGTATCTAAGCTTTTAAAAATAAATTTTTTTATAGCCAAAATTAATAGTTTTTTTAATAATATAACTCAATCGTTAGATTTAGAAGATTTTAGCAGTTTTTTTATTGTCTTGAAAGAAAGTACACATATTCTATCTGAAAACAAAAATACTAATTTTACTTACTTCTCATTATGTAAGTACCTATTAATTTCAGCGTTTATATAATATTCTACAGCTGCCTAAAAATCAATGCAAACTTTTGTTAATTTTTAATATAAAAGCACAATACTGTAGTTAAATAAATCTGAATAAAATACTATTTCCTTTTGTGAGCGATTAATGCTCTATGCTAGCCTCTGGTGTTAAAATATTTAATTCTAGATCTATAAATATTAGCTTTGAAAAGGTTTTTCAGCATTATGAGGTAGGTACGAAAATATAATTTTTTTTTCACTATTGCATTGAATTATTAAGACAACCTTGTCCACTTGGTAAGAGAGCAAATGAAATGTAAATTTTTAACGTTAATTGGCGAATTAATGAGTTAATTAATTAATACTTGAATAAGCGCTGGGAAGCCTCGCTTATAATTACATTTTCAGGAATAAGACATTTTGGTTTCGACAAAGTTATAATAACAAACGTTCATTGAGTGATTAGAAAATGAAAATGAAAAATGAAAATTACGATTCTGTAATAAAATAAAATCGAAAACGTTTAACTTTAATTATATTATTATTGTGTAATAGATAAATTAATATTATATTATTTGTAATATTTTTTCAGCTCGCATCTGGAACGCCATTCCTTTTTACCCAATCGTTCTCATCCAATTACCTTATTTTCGTTGCCTCTCGGACTTCATGATTCCATTCTCTTACAGGTTGTCTCCTTCTACTTCTCTGTAGTGAAATACACTGCAAAATTCTTAAAGTCCACCTGTAACAATGCATACGTTTTACTTACATTATAGTATTTAGTAGATGTTGGTACCATGGTAACTTGTTCTTTTCTATTGCACCTATTATTGTTTCCTACACATTAATTTTTTTTCAATTTCCTTACTTATTGTTAAGTTCTCATTTCACAAAACCTACAGCTTTTTTTTAATTCATTCATTTCAATCACTATAAGTGTATTTTAATAGTTATTTGTGATTTCTTTGTTATTGGCTTGTAGATTTTTCTTTTAGTACTATAATATGTTATAGATTTAATTTGATGCCCTAATTTTATTTTGAATATTTTGAATTTTACTAGTAAAATATTTTTTTAAATGTAGATATCACAATCACAAAAGTAATTGGTGAATTTGTTTGGCCAGTTGATCTATATGAGAAAAATTAAGAATTAAGTAGTAATATTACTGACGAATGCTGTTAAAAGTAAGAAATTATAGTAAGTACATAGTATTTGATGATTATAAGAAAATATGCATAAATTAAATTTTTGAAATAATATGAAAATATACTAGCAAATTCGAAAAATTTCTTTAAAATCTCGAAAATATTAGCTTGGGATTAAATAATGTAAATCATAAACTATCCATGTATTTCACCTTTAGTATTATAATTTATTATTACTGTGAAACAAGCATATTGTATTGTGATTATACATATAAATGTAACTAGCCAACAGTTTAAAAATTATTTAGTAATGTCGCCAATATTTCAGCAAAAGTTTACCTTTTGAATGTTTTATATTGGTGCAGTTATATCAAGCATAATAAATTAATGGTTGTTATAATTGTTCATAAATTCAGTTTATTATAAAAATAATACAGAAATATTAGTATGTATGTCGGTTGTATAAAACCTCCTGTAGTCTACCTATTGATACTGTACAATGTAATGTAAAATAAACTTTACTCGATAAAATTTCATCTCTTTATTCGCAACTGTGGAATTTTTAAGTATAGGTTCCAAACAAGCTTTAAGATTTATTTAAATATTTGTATCTGTTATAATTTAAAAATTATATTTACGATTACCGATTGCATTCGACAATAACGTCATATTTTTAACTTATTTATCAATATATAGGTTCTAAAATCAGTTTTCAAAGAATAATTCTGTAGAAAGTATATTTTGAAAATTACAACAGAAAATTGTCGACTTTGACAGTTAGTCAGTTTTGACTACACAAAATTAGGTAATAATATTTTAATAAACATTTTATCTTAACAATCATAATCCGATCAATGAAGTAAGTGTAAAGTCAACCCCCCCCCCCGTCCCAATTCCAACCGCTGTTAATTTGGATTAAGTAATAGCCATGAATTTATTGTAAAAATTAAATATTTTAATAAACACTTAACGGAAATGTTAAAATATTTTAATTGAAGTGGTTACACTCCAAATACACCACCTAATAAGTTTTGATATGGACCGACTTATCATTTAGCTTCCTCGCGGTTTAATCTGTAAACTGATGTTGTTTTTATTTTACATTAATGACTTACCAGCAATTGTCAATAAGCGAGGTCTTGGTTGTTTGTGACAATTTATTCTTGGAAGTTGGCAAAGGCGAACGCAAAGGTTGGAAGCATTTTAGAAAAAACGGAGCTCTGACTATTTGCAAACTAGCTAATAAACTAAATTTTATCAAATAAAGAGCTTTACTTTTAATGTGAGTACCAGCAGCTCGTTCGGCAAATTTTTTCAATTATTGAAGCAGTATTGAGAAAAGTATTGAAATTGTAAGTTCCTTCGAAACAATTAAACTGATTTTATTCCTGAATAATAATTATGTCTGGGAAGGTTTGCAAAATACCGTACGGTGTCCAGATATCCACAAATTAAGCAAAAGCTACACACAAAATTTTACAAATATAAATTAAAAATTACAAAAATAATTTACAAATTAAGCTTATTATAATGTTTTCTCGACCTCGGTGTAAAAGAAAATGTAAATTAATAAATAAATTAGTAACAAAATCGTGATTAATTCAGAATGAATTTCAATTTTTAATTCATAAAATTAATTTCGTAATATTGCAAAAATATCAATCAATTAGTTGACTATATAGTTAAACGATAAATCTGATAATAGAAGTAGATAATATCTTGTTTAAAAATGCCTGCGGTGATGGTATAGATTAAAAAAGTAGGTGTATGTAAATATTACCTGCTTCTGTAAGAAGCAAAAAGCAGTAGTTAATTAGTCCGTCAAAGATTAATGCATTTGTCAAAAAGACTTATTACCAATGAATTCGTAATTAAAGAACAAAATTTTAATGACTTGGGCGCACAATAAATAACTATACAAAATCGATTTTAACGCGTACGTTCAGCAAAATTATTTCAACATGTTTATTTCACATTATAGCATACATCGATTTTTATGCAAAAGTAAAACAAGTTTGTTAACTACCTTATTAACAATAGAATCAAAAACATTATAGCATTACTAAATAGCTTTTATAATAAATTGTCTTACGGTTTATTTTAAATTATTGTTTATATAATTATCTTATCAGCTTGAAATTTTTTTTTCTAAATTAAATGCTACGGTATCAGGGTTCTCTTCTCACACGCGAGAAAATAATATTAATAGTAAAGATTAGTCTTCTAATCTAGAAGTACGCTACTTTCTAATAATTTTAAAATCTTAAATTTTGAAAGTAATTTAACAATGCGAAATCTAAATCGATGCATTCTCAAAAAATATATTAGTTTTGTAACGAAAAAAACCGAATTCCCAATCTCCGACCCCTCATACGAAATGTGCCCGTCAGTTCAGCACAAAAAATCCATCCAAGGTGATAGCTGATAACTGACAGCACCAACCATAACTAGGCCGGAAACCAAACAATTCCTCTTCCCCTCATGGGGCCTCAAGAATTTTCCTCTACACGCTGGGAAACGATCAACCAGCTTTATTTTACTGTAGAAGCCCAAGATGTTATCTATCTGATAAGGTGCGGAAAGCGAGGGACGTAAGTTCTGAAAAAAAGTTACAAAAAAAAACAAAAAAAATAATCTCTGCAAGAAGTATGCTGCCAAGCGGCAGTTGCCACCCAACATCAAAAAGTCGCAGCTACTCGTCTCAATTATTATCCTTAGGAGAAACATAACTAAAAACGAGCAGCTATACGCTAATCGTTGAAACAAAATAATTAAATAAATTTAATTATAAAATTAAATATTAAACGTTGTTAAAAATATTTAAAGTTGGAAAATAATCGAACGTTGAAAATTTGCGAGCTATGATATTGCCATCGCAAGCAATGCTCGATAACGGTTCCTATAAATTCAACAATACCTTTGTAAAGTATTTAAAAATAATATTTGGCAATTCGGAAGCAATACGAGATCTCCAGTCAGCTCAAAACGCAGATCGAACATCGTCAAAAATTAGGGGTCTCCCCACGAACACTTCCACACTTACCAAAGTTCACATCTAAAGTTCCTAATCGCACTCTCGCCTTTTCAGAACGCAAACTCAAATCCCCCAATCAGACTCTAGGCAGGGGCGCACTGAAAAGAACAAAGAGAGCCAATACGTGCAAGGGTCCTTGCATGGTCCTGCAATTTGTGCAAAGAGTCATGGAAGACCCTTAATTACCAATTAAAATTTAAGCTATGTAAATCATTTTAAATTGTTACCTTTTTCTATTTTTAAATTAATAATTTTGAAGTGTGTGAAATTTTTGTTTTAATCCGCTTACAAATTCGACCAAAACCACACGGGTAATCCAAGGAGCACCAAAACAGCAAAATGTATAACATTTAAACGCATTTAGCAGTTATGGATAAATGTTAAGAAAGAACAATTGCAATAACAAGCAAATAATAATCAAATTCAAATCAAAGTCAAAACCAACGATCAACAATTATAGTAATTAATTTATTGATTACTACTTCTTTTGGTATGCAGAGGTTTTCATAGTTTGGATTGGTTTTTATTGATGTATCAAAGGATAGGCGCGCAAAGATTTTCTTAATTCAAAGAAATAATTTGTGCATCCAACGTGGAAATAGCAGCAGTGTGGCGTAAAGCATACAGGTGCAAACTAGGGAGCGTAAAACTGTGGTTCTAATAGTCCTGGTGGCACCAAATACACTGCTGTGATCTAGTTGTAATTTGCTATGTATATAGAGTTTTAAAGGATATCCGCAACTCGCTTAGTATTAAATAATAATAATAAAATAATAAAATTCCGCTGATGTGCTACGGTTGATGCTTACAAAATCATTTATGAACGAATTTTTCCATGAATGAATTTCGGTTATTGTTTATAATAAATTTATTGTATATATTGAATTTATAAATTATTGTAAACTACAAAAGCATTGTTAGTAATAAATATGTATAAATAAATTCGATAAATTCTAAACAAATTAAAATTTTTCACAAACTTTTTTTTATCGTAAATAAGTATACATACCTATACTTACTTACTACCTTACTTGATACTTGCGTTGACTTACTTGATAAGTAAGTCGCCTTTATCTGCTCGTTTACAATTTCAATTATCTTATTTGTTTATTTTAGTTTCGCAAGGAATAATATATACATAATATATAGATATATTATGATTTACAAAGTTAACCCTGTACGTTGTTACCAACTTGATCCAAAAGACTTATTTTTTCAATTTTAATTAAAGAACCAATCTACATTATTTAAGCTTGCGTACAACATAATATATAATAAGAACACACAGTAATACATTCATAGTTTTAACAAATGTGTACGTTGTACGAGCAAAGTAAATTTAAAAATGAATGAAAGCAACTTTGCTAAACATTTTCAGAGTGAAATATAAATCAATTATGCATTCCAAGACAACCAACCTCTCGATTGTTTGTAAAGAACTACAATATTTTATAGAACGTTGATTATTATTACAGTCTATTTTATACTTTATTTATAAGCTGGAGTTATTTGAATGCTTTATTTGCATTTACTTATTTCATTTTATTCATATACCTACAAAATTTATTTTACATTTAATATTATACAGGATTGCACTGGTTACACTTCTAAAGTCCAAATGTAGAAACACTGAATCTCAAATATTGCAATATATTATACGAACTTCTTCTGAGAAGGTATACTTGCTTCAAGTATCTAGAACGTAATTTGAAGTTATTAAATATTATTTGATGTAGACTTTTGACGTCGATCGTTATATTAAATAAAAATTGGACTTAGAAAAGCTCGAGGTAAATTGCATTATTCATAATAAAAATTTTTAAAAATATTGATGAAAAAATAAAAAAGACTGTTTTTGTTAAAAAACAACAGTAAAAAATGTAACCTATTAGTCTCAATTTTTCTAAACTTTTCTATTAGAAATTAACATATCTTCTTGGTCTAAAAAGATTTTCAAAAGAATTAAATGAAAACATTTTTAATTATAACTCCACGTCTAGCCAATGACAATAATTAAGTATGTAAAAGTTATGCATTGTTGTCAGATTATTTATGTTTGAACGTCGCGTCAACTGAAACAGAACTATTTCGTTTATATGATATTAATTATCTCGTCATTTCAATATTATCAACTAGGAAGATAACAAATGATGTATTTAGGAATTCGCAGTGGTGAAAAATCATTTATACGTATGACGTTTCTGTTAAAAAATTTTGAAAAACCTATCTTTATATTTATGTGAAGAGACATTAAAATTAAATTAAGATTTTGCCTTTTTCAAATCTTAGTTTACGTTTTAAACACTATTTCAATGAGTAACTTAACTTACTTTCTGTGTTTGCACAAAGAGATGTTATAATGGAATGCTAGAATGAACTTCTTAATTATCTGTATAATTCTAGAAATAAATGATATAAATCAAGAATTTCTCAATGGCGCGACTAGATATTTCTCAAGAATGTTAGATAATAGTCGAAAATTGAATTTAAGTTTTCAACTTAATAAACCAACAACAATCAGACCAACGCAACGTAACAAATACATATACCTATTATAAATGCAATTCATATTTTCAATCAAAACTGATAATGATCACTTGTGATAGAAACGCGTTATTCTAAGTAACAATAAAGAATATGCGAGAAAAGTAAAGTGTTAAAACAAAATCAAGTTCGGTTTAATAGTCGAAAATGAAAATGTTATTACTATCTTTTCACGAAGTAGTGGGTTGCTAAAATTTAAATTTTTACATAATAATTCCTTGCTTTCCCGCTTATTTCAATTATTTAATAATTTTAATTATTAAAACAAAAATAATGCTATATTAGTTATTTATGACTGTAAATAGAACCAAGCGATGGTTGTAACTAATATAAAGTATGTAGGTAGGAGTAATATAATTTTATCGAATATAAGTACGTATATTAAAAAGTTAATGCCAATAATTAGAGGTAACAAATCGTGTTATATCCAATAAAACAAATAAGTAATAATTTATTCGTATTATTATGTTGTAATCGAAAATATAATAAAATTAATTATTATCAGTAGCTAATTTTTTAATTTGTATCGAATCAAAACTGCACACAAATAATTTTAAATAGGTTTATGACGATTTCGTAAATTTATACCCCGGGCCACGACTACCGTAAAAATACAATTGAAAGTTAATTTCTAAAAATAATTAATGTGCGTATAATTATTAACAGCTTTATAATTTATAGTTGGCAATAATCTATATTGTAAATTTAGATAAATCTATATTGAAGTGTATCGGTAGTTATTAAGCAATTATTACTTAATTACTAATGAGGTTTAAAATAGAAAACAAATTATTATGAATAATATATTAATATTAGTTTTTATAGGTAGAGTAGTTGATAAGCTGTATCTATTTAAATACATATTTATCAAACCTGGAATATAATAAAATATATAATTAAAAAATTTTATTGCAATTTAATGTTTATTATAATATTAAATACTCATGGCCATTTGCACCGCAGTACTTAATTGTTACTTAAGTTTAAGTCGTACTTAAAATGGCATTTATCGTTTTTCTGTTGGCTAAATCAGTAGCTTAAAATTTTTTTAAAGTTAAGTATTTCAATTTTGTATTACAAAATATTAATATATTAAAATTTTAAACAATCAAAGATGGGACGTAACCATAAAAATGACGTTTTACACCGTTTGATCTTCAGATAATTAATATTTATATAAAAAATTAAATGTCTACTTGTGGTTTCAATTGAGAATCAAAAATATGCTTTAATATTAAATAAATTTAATACTTTCAGAAAATATATGAACCTAAGGTGACAAATATATAAAATGTTTCAAAATAAAGCTAGTAGATGACTCTGGCAATCGATATAAGTTTGTATATTATCTTTTCACATCTTCTTTTCCTATAAATTGACGGTTCTTCTTTTATTTAATTTATTATTTAAATTTAACTTGTTTCATTTTACTTTATTATTGATAAAATTTCTTTTCAAGTTTTCCTGTCAGGTTCTATTTTAATTCGTATCATTGCTTTTTTCTTTCATCCGTTTGATCCCTATCCTCTCTTATACGTATAAACTTTTCTTTTATTTTTTCCTTTCACTTTTAGTACTCGAGCTCTTTAACGTTAAATTTTTTATATTCTACATAATAAAAATAAAAACATAATAGGGTAAACGTACCTAATTCCAGCCAGCTCCAAATGTCAGCCATCATGTAGGATAAACAAGGATAGAAAATGGATTATAATGGTTAACTAAATATTAGTGGCTGACTTTTGGTACCATTTTTGTTAACTGGATCACTATTGAGGATTTTATCCTATCTAGTATTTACAAATAGGTACCTATATCATTTAAGGATGAATAAAATTTTATATTTATAAAAAATAAAACTCAAAAATATAAGATATCGATGAAAATTGGTACATATGTCATCATTGACTGTGCGATTTAATAAAAAAAATTTCAAATTGATTCACTACACCGTTCAATAGTTCTTGCAGTTTTAATTTGATGGTGACTTTTTGTTAAAATTCAAGAAAATCACATCTATGGTTTTGCTTAAGAGTCTGCTTTTAGGGAAAATCACAAGGTGTTAAACAGTAAAATACTTGTCTAAATCAAAATCTAAAGCTAAATCTTAAGAAATCCTAAAACAATTATATAATGTAAAAATCATTTTATGAAAAACATTTTATTGAATATTATATTTGCTTAAAATATATGATCAAAATATAAGAATTTTTTCAAATCTTCTGTAGTTATAGCTTGTAAATAGAAGAAGGTTTTAGCAAAATTTCATCACGGTTTACTACCCCGTTCTCGAGAAATTAATTAGTAATTGAACAACCGATATATAGAGTTGTCACGTTCAATTCGTTAAAAATAAAATAGATTTCGACGTTAAAAGAACCCTAAACACATTTAAAACTTGTTGCTATTAAAAATATTATGTAGATCTCGGTTTTTATTAGTTTTAACAACAAATATCAATTTTTACTCATAAAAATTATTACATTTTTTATTTAGATAGTATAGGTTGGATTGCAGGGATAGTCACTAGTAAAAATTTTGTTATGTCAAATTTAATATTTGTAATTTCAGAAAATGAACCGATTTAAACGAAAAAAAAAACCTTTTTTCATGCATTTTTATAACTTTGTTTATCGTTTATGATATTTAAAAAGTATTTTACTACATAAGACCAAGTACTTTGATAGGTAATAAGATGGTGTATTTTTAACGTTGTTTTCTGTATTTTATTCTTTAGCCAATTGGTTCGAAAGGTACTACATGGGCGAAAGAAATCGTAGAGGCAATGGTAGGCAATCTTGACATTAGTCAATGATTTTGAGAATCGGGATATATTAGTATACCTTCGTGGTTTGGCCCACAATTTCGAAATGTTGGAGGCTTAATCTAAATAAAATTGAAAATAAACGAAAACATAAAGAACTACTGTTGTTTTTTCTAACTTTTGAGAAATTTATTTATTTAATCTATTTAATTTGTTTAATATATTTAAATCATTTTTATTGGTTAAAAATCTATCAAAGATTATCAATAGATGGGGTTACTGAACGGATAAAAATAAAAAACTCACGGCGAATCGTGCCGCGGCGAATAGTTCCCGGCGAGTCGTGTCGCGGCGAATCGTGCGCGGCGAATCGTGCGCGGCGAATCGTGCGCGGCGAATCGTGCGCGGCGAATCGTGCGCGGCGAATCGTACCGTTCCCTATAATTAGTACTGATCCTGTAAGGTTTTATCATTTTTAAAATTTTTTACGTCAGTTTCTATTTCTTAGTACCTACTACGTATTGCTTTGTTTGCGTATCTACCATAAAATAATAATTATTAGTGATTAATCAAAAGATCGTACTTTCTTTTTATATATTAACTTCAAAATTAAATTGACGAAAAAATTATTAGAAACATCTTATTATTACAATAAAAATAAATTCACTTCGGCTGAACTTGGTAAAATTATATAGAGAGTGTAGTACCTATATTATGTCATAAATCTATAACTTTGTCATTTCTATTCCAAATTGATGGTAAATAGGTAATTATAATTATAAGCTTGCAAGATGGGAGTAACTAAAAATTATTACCTATGTTGTAAATTAGAGACAAATTTAGCCAACTGAGTAGCTATAAGAAGTTCTTAGAGTTTCAATCATATGAACCAGTTATAAATTCGCCTACTTATTTTCAGAATTTATTTGATAGTATCTTAGAAAGGTTGAAGAACAGTAGGCGTGCAATAACTTAAATCGATACTATCTTTAAGACCATATAAGCAGAATGGTTTTCGCTAGAGGCCTAATATCAAGTTTATGGAAATCAAGTCTTATATAAATACAAATTAAAAGTAATATATTATGAGTTGATCTCATTACTATAAAGTCTGCTACCACTTACTTCTGTTTTGCCTAAATTTTCAACTTTTCATTTGTTAAATCTTTCTTTGCCTGATTTATAATGGATATATTTCACTTGACTCAGTTAACAGCTAATTTTACAATAGTCGGATAATCTTGGTATAGCGTTAACCCCCTCCAACCATCAAACTATTTTGTTTCATTTAAGACAGCGAATTTTCAGTGGGAGAAATTGAGAAATAATGTCCGACAAGAGATAAAAGAGAAGCAAAACTTAGAAAAGCAAATTTCAAGTAAGAAAACTTGAACCGTGACTTGCTTTCGCGACTGGCTGTTTGACAATTAATAACTGATTTTTGACTGTTCTGCCGCCCAAATTACTTCGCAAAGCTTGCTGATAACGGAAAGCAAAAAAAATCTTTTAAAAGCAACACTTGAAAACAAACAAAGTTTTCTTATATTTTAGTGCGTATACGCACCATTGGCCGTAAATGGAGAGGTTACTTTAGATTTATGATAATCCCAGAATAAGGTACATATACGTAGGTACCTAGTGTTTCCGTCTTTCATCTTCCGTTTCAACTACCATTATTGTTTCCTCATTAGAGAAGCATCCTTACTAGGTCTACCCATCACTTAAAATTGTAAAATAAAAAAGTTTTAATAAAAAAAACCGACTTCAAAAAAAGTTACCTAACTAAAAAGTGGGAACGGTACGATTCGCCGCGACACGATTCGCCGCTACACGATTCGCCGTGAGTTTTTTATTTTTATCCGTTCAGTTACAAAAACATGGAAGGTAAAGAGGTATGAAAGATAGAATCGCGAATCGTGCTTGGTGGCGAATCGTGCCGGCGGCGAATCGTGCGCGGCGAGGTACCCAACCCCTAAAAAGTATATAAAAACATAAATATTTTTTATTCACAATAATACTAACTACTTGTTCAGTTTTGTGTAATTAAGATATTGTTCTTTATTATATACATAGTTATAAATTGCTTTATAATTATGAAGTCGGTGCCAAGTAAAACATAATTCGCCAGTAACTATAAGACAAATCATGGGTTTAAACGTTTAGAGGTAAAAGTCACTAAATTCCGATGTACACTGTTAAAAATTTATGGAAAATTACAATGATTTTCATTGTAAAATTTACGTTGAAAAACTATGTAAATAAATAATTACAGTAACGTTCGTGTAAAATTACAAAATTTGTGTAAAACTAATACCACAATGTAAATTTACTGGTTTAGGTAATGTAAAATTAATTTCTGTTCTGTAAATTTACAAAGAAATTAGTGAAAACACAATGGTGTCTGTATAATTACATGTTTGTTATGATTTTGTTCTGATAAATATTAACATGCCCACTATGTGAATTATCTTGCAATTAAGCATAAAAATCCAGACATTCCTAATGTTTCCTTTGGCACCATCAGCGTCCGTTAAGTATACGCGATAGCTGCTAACCTATTCAGCATTTATAATTTTATAAGTAAGGTGTTGGGTGCTATTAATTTTTATTGTGAAATCTATAAGGGTAAGAAAATATTGATAATATCACTAACTTGTAATTAATAAAAATTATTTGTAGATTGAAAACAGAGAAATACATACTACTTGCAGCCCCATGCATATTATTACTGGTAAGCAAATGCTATATAGTTATTTATATCTAATATTTACATATTTTTCAGGATTCCAAAATTCATTAACATAACTACTCCATTTACACAGATAGAGAAAAAATTGCAGCAGTGACTTTTTACCACTTCTTTAAGGTGTTACATACTTTATATAATAATAATATATTATAATATTGAGTATTATTATACTATTATTTATTTTCGAATTTGTACAAACATTTTTAATAAAGAGTTTTATAGATTACATGAAGCATTATGTAAAATTACACCCTTATGTAATTTTACATAGATTATCATAGGTCACAAAGTTAACCTGTATATTTTAAAGTTTTGAAAAGTCATACATGGTACATAGAAAATACAACTTTTCTATACTGATTATCTTTGGAATTATTGGTCGTACGGTAACGTATTTTTTACCAAAAAAAAGGTTTTTTTCTCAGGATTACAGCAGTAATCGTAACTCAAAATGCTAGTAACTCGAGGATATGCATTACGCTATACAAAACCAAAACAAAATTGTTGAAAGAAGCTTGTCAGTAACGGTAACAACAATAATTATTATTATTGATGTATATTACTTATTAATTATTATTAATAAATTATATTATTATTTATTATAATATTGCATTACTGATGCATAAAACAAATATTTTTATGTTCGTTTAGTGAATATAAATCCGATCCCTAATTTATTATTATAATACATGTAAATAATATACGAGTATAAGAACAAAATAATATTTTACAAATTATTATATTTTTTAGTTTTTCAAACTTTAAACTCGTTCTATGTAAATACAGAGTAAACAAAGAACAGTGTCGCGTTGTAGTAAAATACTACAAATGCAGCAATATATTACCAGTATCGCGGCATCTTTGTCTTGCAAGGGTTGTCTGATTTCAATTACTAATTGGACAAGAAGCATTCACCAGTACTGTTTTATACATGTTTATGCCATCAGATTGTATTCTACATAATGTTTAATATTTTAAACAATTGGCGTAGGTATTGTAGGTGGTAGCATTAATACAAAACAATTTTTGGTAATAATAAATCAACAATTTATTATTAACAAATTAAAAAATGTAAAATATTTAAAAAATAATAAGCATTGATTTCCGTATAATTACATTTTAACTTGAAAAGGTATGCCCTTTGATATTTAAACTTAATTTGTAATGGTAAATGAGCACGAGACATCACGTCAAAATTAAATATCTGCTTTCTAGGCACCTGCCGGGGGCGCAAAGACGATCCGCCCCCCAGGTGCCCGAGGTGCCCACGACCACCTGCCCAAGACACTTCTTAATTACCAATTAAACAGGCTGTCAAATCTAGATACATTTTATACGGCGAAAATATGAAAAATTTATAAAATACACCTGTAAGCATTAGTCATTGCTGTATTAAAAATGTATACATTGTTTATGTATTTAATTTTATGTTATAGTCAACGTTTTTACGACGTGGTTAAAGGGACACCCCGGAGGGTACCTTAGAAGTTAGCTTTAACACTCGATTGTTAATTTAAATATGCATTTTCTACCGCTGTTCAATACATATTCATCGACAACATGGCCCATATACCTACCTTATTAAGTAATACTTATTAAGTAGGTATCATCACAAGTAATAAAGTTGAATAAATTTAATAAGATTATTATAAATAATGATAATCTATTACTTATAGATAGGTTGCTATTAATAGCTCTTTTGAATAATAAACGAGTTATTTATATTTTATATATTATAGTTTCTTTTTTCAGAATATTGCCAAAATTAAAATAATACGCCAATTTGGAACCTTATTTGGTTAAATTGCCCATGAGATCATAGCATAAAAAGAAATTTAAAAAAGTAATTATTTGTAAATTTTGAAAACCTAGAATGTTTTACGTAATGTGTTTTACGTTTTTTAAATATTAGAGCTCACAAATATTTACAATTATCTGAAATAATTATTAGGTACCCTACACTACTACACAAAAATTGAATAGGTTTTTATTTTAATAATTTTATTATTACAAAATGTATCAAACAAAGTCTGTTTATATGTTGTACCTTTCATGATCTACTTATCTCAATTTTAGAAAAATTTAAGTTTTGTAATTTTTTAAAGTAAAAAATTAATTAAAAATTATTATCAAAAATATGGAGAGATAATAATGCATTATCTTAACATAAAGACTGTTCAGTTTACTAAGCGGACACACATTTTTAAGTATAACTTTTTTATTTCTCAATAACGGAGGTAAATGGTGCTTCCGATACAAGAAGTAATAAACGTATTTTTATGAATTTTTGTCTATAAATTACACCCCCAAATGTCCCAGTTGTAAAAATGTTGTACTCTTAAGACCTCTTTAACAAATTGCTTGCCACACAAGAACTTTTTCCAAAATTTGATCATCTGGAATCATGATGCGTATTATTCTCTAAAAATTTTTTAATGATTTGAAAGACAGCGGACTTCGACCACTTAACTATTTTTGCAAGTTTTCTAAGAAATCACTTTTTAAAACACCACTTTTGCAAGATAAGTTTTCGCGTTGAAATGTAAATTCGCTTCATAACGTTTATGTCTGACAAAAATTATTAACTAAAGCTGGTATGTCATACCTGAAATTCATGTTAAACAAAAGAGCCCTAATAGAAAAAAATCGGCTGATAATTACAATTTTTACACGCGATTAACGTTGTCCGCTTAGTAAAATGAACAGTCCTTATGTATAAAGTTAATAGTACTCGTATGTATATTATTACATCATAACGAGGAGGGATTGCCAGTGAAATCTCGTGTAAAGGTGAAGAAAAATTTGAAGAAATCGGTGGAAATCTAAGGAAATACTAAAAAATTTAAAAAAAAATCATGTATGTATAATGTATGTATAAATTTATGCATGAAGCCCCATCAAGTGCAGTAATCACACGAATGCATGAAAGACACTTTCTATTGGGTTATGTACACTATTTTTGCCATGCTTCCTTGAGAAATCAACATCTAGTAATGCAAGAGGAAAAATCATCAATTTTATGACCTGCGTTTTAAGACTGCGTTATAGTAACGCACAGTGATTTGTGAATCAGAAAATCAAATTAGAGTAAACTTAGGGTTATTAGTTTTAAAGCGCAGGTGTTAATCCAATAACAAAAAATAAAGAAAAACATTCAAATTTTATGTTTCCAATAAACAGCTTTGTATGCTTCCAAAAATGAATATTTAAGAAAAGATATGGCAAAAAAATGAAAACTAAAATACAGATCAAATTAAATAAAAATTAGTCATGCTTGTTTGTTAAAATAAGACAGATATCACCGTAACACAATATAAACCAAACAGATTGTGTAGGTGATGAAAAAGTGGTTTGGGATTTGAGTCAAATGTGGTGTCAAATACGATGATGTACATAATAATTTATCCTGTTAATATGTAATATCTCACAAGTTTGCCAACCTTGAGTAAATTAAAAAGAAGTAATTAAAATCGGGCATTTTTTAATCTTGATATTTTCCGAATTCTTCATTAAAAGTTATTTTAAGACGTTATTGTTTTTATAATATTAATAATTCTATTAGTACTTACATCTATAAAACATCAGGTAAAATCGATTGTATTTTCACTCTAAGTATAATCAATCAGCTGTCACTGACGTCACTGTTGTGTGCAACTGAAAGTAAACAATTTTATTGGTAGAAATGAATACAATTATTATTAGATGTTTACTTATTGAAAAAATATTTTATAATGCAATTTAATAAAAAGTAAAACATATTTATAGTTGCTTAAAATACAAACGCTTCATTTACTATCTTTGTTATTCCTGATACATACGTACTTTGAAAATGTGACAGCCAAGTTTATTTCTTCCATCGTATTGCCATTGTTTCAACAATCTAGGGTAACTATAAATATACGATACAATTTATGTGAATTGCACGCATAGTATTAGACTAAAACAGTAACAAGAAAACTAAAAAGGCATCATAAATGTGGAAGAACAACAATAAAATGTTTCGTCAAAATTGCACTACCAGTTAACAACTTGATCAGAACAAAACTGAGTTTAAATGTACAAAATATCAGCATATTTTGGTTGTTAAAACAAGAAATATTTTATACAGGAGATTATATGAGATGTTCAAGACACATTTTTAATTGCCATTTTTATTTACCAGCCAATATGAAATGCCAGGTTATAAAAATTTAATGTAATGATATATTTTGTGTAAATTTGTATTAATATTGAATTAACCTTTAGTTTTACAATTGACTAACCATGACATATCCAAAAATAAGTAAAACGCCCTGCAAAATATACAACGTTTAAAATTATTTATATGAAGATTCATATTGGATATTGTTTATTAATAGATATTTAACAAATTTATACTTGGTTGGACCAACCCTTACCAGTATAACATCTTTTTTGATAAACAAGTATTAGGTAAGTTACTCTTAAATTGTTGTTCCAAATAATGTTTGTATAAGTTATGTAACGGTTCAGAATTGGGTTACGATAATTTTGATTTGTTTATTGTTGGGGGATTTCTGAAAATATGAAATTATGTTGGAGGTCCTGTGACCGATATGATTAGGAAACACATTTTTCGTTGTTAAAATTTTCAAGTTTTGACGATTCGTAATTTTGGTCTTTTGAAAGAGATTTTTTTTGAATTGGTAAAGTGCTACGGAAGTGGGTTTATGTTTTGTTATTAGCCTTCCGATTTCTCGGGATTCATTCGCTGCACTTACAATTGAAGATTGTTATCGAAGATATTTAATCTTATCTCCTTTGGAGGATTTTGTATTCAGAATTCTCTTTTTGTAAGTACCAAATTTTCGTTTTGAAATGCAAACTATGTTTGTAATTTTTATTTTAGTCACCTGTACATCTGCTTGATACTACGAAAATTACCATATGAAAATTGACCCTCAACCACATCTGAGAGGTAATTTTAGGAATCCTCTAATGTTATTTTTCTCCTTTATCTACGCCAACTATTGTTTTTAGGGTCTTCGTTCGACCTCTTACTTTCCGTCAGTTAACTGCTAACTGTTGAACCAAACCTTTATCATTTTCGGTGACCGCCATTGCAGTGAAAAAAATCGTTTTGTATGAAAAGGTCGATTTTTGGAGAACATCAATTCACCCTTATTGGTTAGCAATCTAGAACGTCCACCATCTTAATTCAAATTGATTCCTGTTACCATCTACTAGGACTCCGTATCAGCTGTTGAGATAAGTGTTTTGTGCCGTCTATGTTACTTATTATTAATTTTTGTTGATGATTTTTATTGCGCCTTAATTTTGATTCGACATTATTTACCACCAGTCACGATATTGTTTTAGCCTCCTAATTGGAGTGAATTGTGTAAAATTTTGTGTGAAACCACATATAGCTATATCGGGTTGATTACGCTTTTCGCAAGAAAAGCTATTCGCGACTTTGTTACTATTTTTGGGTTAGATCAAATTGAAATTTGGCGCTATTTATTTTATTATTCAATAAAATCACGTTATCCAATTCAAGTGTATTTTCTTGTACCAATTTCATTTTTGTTTGAGTTTAATTACGCTATCGTTCGTGGTTTAGGTAGTAGCACGCTTTGGGAGGTTGATTTTTAACCACGTGGCGCCTAGGGCAAAACTTTCAACCCTCCCAATTATTTTTTTTACCAGTTTTAAACTCACCAACCACCTTTTATATTTAATAGCTAGCCAGGGCATTGCCAATTTTTTTTTTACCCTGAGATTGGGATTAGCACCATCTATCCTTTTGCTCAATTTTGAGCGTGGCAGTTATTAATCAAAAATTTTTAATTAGGTTAAGATTTTAAGCTATTACCTAGAAAATCCATTGCGAATAATATAACTTTATTTATTAAATAATAAATTAAGTTACCTGATTGATAAATTTTGAAATAAAAAGTTAGTTATAGGTTCTTGCAGTATGACAAAGTGCATTAGGTACCTACATAAACACCTGAAAACCAATTAATCCAGGACAATTAGTAATCATCTTCCAAAAATCGACCACCCCGGAATTATGTTTCTTTAAACTTTTTATTGAGATTTATCGATACACGCCTGAAAGTTACGCCAGCGACGCACTGGAGCTTCGTGACATATAGAGGTCGTACCGCTCCAACGTGAAAAACACCTATTAGAAAAGTTGAAGATCTTAATTTTTAATACTTCACAAAATATATTAGACGTAAATGTGCCTAACCGTTCTCGAGATATGAAGCTGAATATATGTAAAAATGTAAAAATAGCCAAATTCGGGTGTGCATTTTTCTCTATTCCTACTGCTCAAACTGCAGCCCTTCTAAAATGCCCTTCTAAAAAGCCCAGTTTGGTTTTTGTACACCTACCTGCTCTCGAGATCTGACACACGAAAGATAAGTTTTGGTCAAAGAATACTACATCTGTTTGAACGCTATTATCTCGCTCATGTCTCGCTTTCTATGGCTCACACAAAAATGAAACAAGTGATTGCTGTTAGATCATGAAATTATTTAACTAAAAGGCCCCATACACTTTTCACAGATATGATGCTGGAAAGTTTGCGGAAGCATTCAATGAGCGACGCGTATTTTTACTTGTTTTTTTTACATAGCATAGAGCATAGAATTGTAAACAAAATAAGAGACAGTTTTGAATTAAAAAAATTTTGCTCCACTATTTTTCTGAACATAATCCTGAATATAGCAAGCTTTTGACAAAGTTTGGAGCAAAGAAATCATCTACCTTAATATCAAACGAACAGCACAATACAATACAATAATTATACAATGTATAATTACTTGGTGGCAATAAAATCTTATCTCATGCATTAGATACTATTTCGTCAAACAACAAAATTCTAGCTCAGATCTGAATACTGTGAAGTCCCAATGGTGGTACTTCACCTATACTAGCGACATCCCACCAACAAAAATACCCATACTAACAACATTATGCTATAATGACAACAAACTCGAACCCATCCACAGTTTTTGAATTCCTACAATATCACTTGAATAAAATTGGTGATAACTGATGAGTATTCTACACTGTAAAAAACAATTTACTAAAAATTACACAAAATAACATAAATTAACACATTCCTGTGTTAATCCATGTCTACACGGAATTGTGTTAAATTTTACACGGAAATATTTTGTAAGTTCAATTTTTCAGCGTGTAAAATTTTGACACAAAAAATGTAAAATACTTACATCAATTTTTGTCCTTATATTGATAAAATTTATTAAAAAATTAACACATTATTTATAATTAAAATTTTTAATATTTCTTTATTTCGAGTATAAATTTTACACGAATTTATGTAAGTTATTACAAAAATACAGCCAACTTTGTTTCTTGATAGAAATGTGGTATTGAAATGAATTTAACTCCAAATATTGGTAGCCCCACAATTTATTCTTCATACATCTACGTAGCCAACGCTTTTAATGTCGTTATCTTGACGCCCCATGTCTTGATAGTATCATTTTTCATCGACTGCAACTGCACTGTAAAATAATTAAAGAAATTATCTACATGCAAAGACGAATTTTATGAAACTTACCTAATTCTAGGTAATCCTCATATTGGAAACTGATGGCGTTTGCTTTTACCCAAATTGTACTTTTCTTATCTTGGAACTTGGAACTTGAATTTTACTTACATAACGTCCACGTTATATTTAAACAGAACACCACGTCAACAATGTTTAAAATTTATATTTTGATTTAAATCTAAATTTTAAGCACGTTGCATGTTTAATACAAATAGGCTACATATTTTATATTATTTTGTAACTATTAAGCAATATAATACTTACTTATTCGTATCATACACAAATTACTTACAATTTTTAAATATTATTTAAAACAATTTATACTTAGTTGTTATTCTACTGGAGATCCTGGTGATACTAAACGTGTGCTCGATCTCGATCCATCAGGTATCATCACGCGTGGTAACGGATTCACACATTTAGACAACATCGTGTCAAAATAATTATTTTTCAACCGTAAGCAGAATATTGTATAAATTTTTAACCGGCAAATTAACACAAAGTCACTAAGCTAAATTTATACATTGAATATAGCGGTTTACACATTAAAATTTCTAGGAGTGTATAGAAAGCAGAAGTCCACTACAACTGCTCTTCTAGAACTTACGCACAAGATAATGGAGGGGCACGATAAGGGCGATAAAATGAACTTGCCGAAAGCTTTTCATTCTATACCTACTGATATTTTACTTAAAAAACTATATTTTTATCGTTTCAGAGGCCCAACACACAAATTATATGCTTCATATCTAAAGGGGAAAAGTCAAAATGTCCTTTGGAACGGAAAGTTATCGAGAGAGAAAGGAGTAGCTTGTAGAGTGCTACAGGGGTCTATTCTGGGTCCAATTCTGTTCGTAATATATATGAACGACCTATGTAGCATTGATGTACAGGATGTGTTTACATATATCGTTATGCAGACGATACCGCACCTACCTGATTAGGGCTAAGAGCAAAAAAGAACAGAAAAAACAACAAATAAATACAATGGACATATCGAAAAGTTGGTTTGGTAAAAATAAATTACAACTTAACACCGAGAAGACGCAAAGTCTGCCTTTCTCAAGTGAGAGATGCTCTCTGAGAATTTTTGGAGTGACAGTGGACAACAGGCTCAACTGGAGCACACACGCAGAGCAATTAATAGACAAGCTGCCTTCTGCAATTATTTACACCGTTAGAACACTGATACAGTACACGGGATACGGCCCGTTTTGCTTACTTTGCAAATTGTGACAGTGTACTAAGCTACGGAATTTTGATTTGGGGTTCTTCCACAGCTGCAAGTGCAGTTTTTAAGACACAAAAAAGGCGATTCGCGTTCTGAGCGAGATGGACTCTAGGGAGAGCTTCAGAAATGCATTCATAGAAAATAAAATCTTGACGCTCCATCATCTCAAGCACGTGAAGTCGAATCCTGAGAGATATTTAAGAAACGGACATTACCATAATTTTAACAACAGAAATAGAGACAAATTACAGATACCTTTACATAAACTGAAAAAACCCAACAGGGAGTGGACTATTGGGGTCCCAAGTTGTATAACAAGTTGCCACAAGAAGTGAAGAGTTTGTCTGAAAAACCGTTTCAGAAAGAAATAAAAAACCTACTCGTGAACAAGCCGTTGTACACAATAGAAGAGTTTTTTTTCAATAGCCTGGAGAGCTGCAAATGTTTTCAATTTTAATGTTGGTTATGAAGTTTGTGTTTTACATTGTTGATTCGACACTTACCTATGCATGTATTGTTGTTGTTGTATATTTTTTCTTGACACGCATGTAATATATTTTTGATGCAATAAATTCTATTTCTATTTCTATTAGAAACTGATGGCGTTTACTTTTACCCAAATTGAACTTTTCTTTCTCGAAAGTTGAATTTTACTTGAGTGGATAGAGGAGCTTTCATGCAAAAGCGAATAAATCCATCTTTAGTAGTTTTCGGAAAATGACCATTTTGTTGCACAGGGTAAGCGATGAAAGATAAAAAAAAACTTTTAGGTCAAAGTTGTGTGGTTTCTGGTGAGAATAAAATATGGCAAGTGTTGTTAAAAAATTTAAAGTAGTTTTAAAGATATTCCAGAAAACAATATGGATTTATCCGTTTTTGCTCGAAAATGTATTTTGAGGCAATTTTACTGTACGATATACCCATTTTTTCTGGAAAATAAGTGTACGGCAATGGAAAGCTGGCATATTTAAAATATTTAAAAACGATGTCTAACTTATCTTTTTGACAAAAAGGATTGATAACTAAATCCAATTTTAGTAGTTTTCGGGAAATGATCATTTTGTTGCAAAGGCTAAACGATAAAATATTAAAAAAAACTTTTAGGTCAAAGTTGCATGCTCTCTGGTACACAAATTACTTATTATTTAAAACAATAATTATCGTTGTGATTCTACTGGAGATGCTGGAGATGTTAAACGTGTGCTCGATCTAGGTATAATCACGCATGGTAACTAGTAATGTCTGTTCTGTCCCGTTTGTTCCACCTACATTCTTGTCGGGGAATCACACATTTACACAACAACCAACGTGTTAAAATAATCATTTTTAACCGTAAGCAGAATATTGTGTAAATTTTTACACAGAAAATTAACACAAAGTTACTAAGCTAAATTTACGCATCGAATATAGCTTTTTACACATCGAAATTTCTAGGAGTGTAAGCTGTGGAGTTCTCCATACTTGACTTTACCCATTTCGTCCCGATGTTGCGTTGCCGACACAGTCAACTTTTGCATTTCATAAAAAGAATTTTAAAAATATAAGTGAATTTTTATACGTAATATCATGAGGTTTGGTATTTTGGCAATACAAATAAATATCTAAAATCACTTATCGGGAATTTGGACAATGGTCAGAATGAAATAAAACCTTTCAACTTTTTGTCGACGTTTCGAGTGTTATATTTTACTCTTCATCAGGAATAGAAATGATACAATATTCAGAATTACAAAATTACAATCAAAATTCGAATCTCACCTTCAGCATTAGGTTAAAACCATAAATATGAAAAGCATCACAAAACACGGAAAAATCAAACTACCTATCATCAAACACGCCTACAAACACCTATCAATTAAATAAATATATTTTAAACTTCTCTCATCTATATTCCGGTTCACTTGTTCACCCAATGCAAATCAATAATTTTTTTTAATGAAAATATCATTTTTTAGCCTAAATAAGGCATTCCTAAAAAATTCCAACGTCCTAGGCGCTTGGTCCGAAATGCGTTAAAAAGGTTATTTCATATTAATATGAAATAATATTAAATGTTTGTTTCTATATATAGAAACAACCTTTACCTTATATTGTTATTACAAAATTATTAAGAACTATGGCTGATTTGCAACACCATGTGAAAAATTACAGTTTTTATTTAATATGTAAAATAAAAATTATAAAAAAATGTGTGTACCAGATTGTCTAGACATCCGTGTAAAATTTCTTGATACATAACTGTTGAAGGCATACATACCTACGTAGTAGTATACTTTTTAGTATGGTATAATATTATATATACTATATATGCATAAAATTATAGTAAGCCTGCTGTTAGATTTAATTTAACTCCCAGCTTTTGCTATAACACACCTAATAAATAAATACCTAGCTTCTAATTTGAAAAACTTGAGGGAATTTCCTCCGAAAATTATTTACTTTCAATATTGTAAATACAATTTACATTTTAGAAGTAAAACGAAAACATCGAAATGTAGAACTTTTTCGTTCACTACTACTATACAAAGTTCTTAAACTCGTTATAACTTATAATGATTAATTTTGATTAATTTCTGAAAACAGAAAATAAAAAAGTAAAATATGTAGTAAACGGGAGTACAAAATTAACGCTTGTGTATTGTGCACAAGTAATGAGGTTTTATTTATTGTATTCTATTTACTCTGCTTGAAAATAATGACATTACTCTAAAAATATAATTCTATGATGCATACTATGTAAGGCCAAGTTTATCTATTTTAGTAGTATACATTCTTGCAAACATTTAAATAATACAGAGTAGGTATACTTAGTTTTAACAACAAATTAAAATTTAATGTTTTGTTTTTAACATAACATGGCAAACGTTAGTTTTACCACACGCATTAGAAAACTGCAGCATAGTATAAATAATGTATGAATAATAGTGCATAAAAACGATTCATGCACCACAATGAAAATATGCGTCAAGTTTATTATATTATTGTTTTCTTATCCTATAAATCATATTTATTCATAATTTCCGTAAAGTAGCGGTTTACATGCAATATCACACAATTTTATTGTTTAACAACTTTTTACCTTAGAGATTTCCTATATTTTCATTATCTTTTATTTAAACTTATTTTAAATGTTTCAAAATATGTATAACAAATTACAATTATTGAATTTTAACCATTGGCACAAAAATTAATTATTACTGTTCACTTAATTTATGTCTTAGAACTGATTATGTGCGTACATTAAATTTTAAATATAGAAAAATACGCTGAGAACTTTTTTTTTCTAATTTATTCTTCCGGTCTAATTTTCATTTGTTAACGTTTTCTGTTTTACCAAACTAATAACCGCCAATTATAACTTATCAACACTTCGTTAATTCATTAAATCTGATTTATAATCTAACACTTATAAATTATTATCATCTATTAATATACACTTTAAAAAATTTGTTTCGTAGATTACTTCGACTGATATTTATTTCTAATATTCAATTATGGGTTTAGGTAACTACCTACTACATGTTATACTGGTGATGTAACAAAAATTACTAAATGTCAAAAAAAGTTAAGTTTAATTTTTTTATTAAATAAATAAGTACTGCAAATCCTTTTAGTTTTTGTTTCAGTAAACCTAATTTCTATAATTCTATTTCTAATAATTTGTAATATAGTTTTCAAGTTTATCAATATGAATATGAAAATTTTGTTTCATTCAATTCAATATAACTGATTTTGTTTCAGTTGCCAAAGTCGGATATCTCCCAAAACCGTGGTAATTGTAAATCACAGGGTAAATCCTGTTTAAAATTTATCGCAATTTGTTCAGTGTTAGTATATTCAATATGTATAATATGTTAATAGATTTTTAAATAAAAGTGGTATTTCTTTATGCAACGGCACAAATTAGAAGTTGTAATATAAATTATGTAAAAATTAAATATGAATTTAAATTGTGCATTATTTCTTTTACATCAAATTAGCCTTTAAAATCTTAAACTGTTATTATATAGGCATAAGCTGAATTTTGATGGCTAAGATATTGTTTTAAACAACAATAAAATCTGGTTTAACACTATAAAACAGCATAATTTTTTTACAAGAAATTATTAATAATTTCATCAAATTTTAATTTGCGCATGATTTTTGTCTAAATTTATGAATTATTATAAACTAACACAATTAATTTTTAACATTAACTAACACAAAAACAAGAACAAAAGGTAATTTTAACAAGTTTTGTCTAAAACTCAATTTTTTTGTTTGGTGGGACTGGCCCTTATTGCATAAAACAAATTAACAGTTTACTGTTTTGCAGTAAGATTATTTGGTAAATAAATAACAGCCAATTGTTCACGTTGGATGGAAGTATTACCCGACAACGATTGCAATAAAAGTGCCATAAAATTATCAGGTGAAGCCACCACACGATCCAACTTACCACCCAATCCGACAACTGGCAGGAAATGCTTCAAGGACACCCAATCCTTCAAGGACGCAACCAACCGAATTGGATGTCGTGAGTAGAGCGCTTAACTACTAACCAACGTGACCAATTTTTACAGTTTGCACATGGGTAAGTGGGTCAATCGACTAAACTACTCTCCAATTGCCTAAATTACTCCCGGTAATTTGTGCTCATGTAGAATATTGTAGTGACATAAACTTCTGTTTATGAAACTTATGTTAGAGATAGAAAAACTAAAACGAAATAATCAAAAAGAAGAAAAAATTATTCTGATATTATGAATTATGATTAATCTAGAATTTAAGCTGCTTAAGCTGTTATATTATCGTAGTATTCAACACTTAGATTAGATTGCTTTTACCTATGCAAAAACGATTTACATACATATATCTTACGAATAATGCAAGGGTTTTGTATATTTTATTGTAAATAACAAACACTATAAACAAATTATACAGTTTAAACTTGTATTATTTATATTATGACAAATAGTGTAGCTAAAATTTCTCAAATTGACACCTAAGTTTCTAAAAGATAAATAATAGATTGTATTGATGTAACATTTTGTAATAAGATTCAATATTTTCTCGTAATAGGAGTATCCTGAGGATGGTCTAACCGAAAGTATAGTTGATCAATCATTTTATTTGGCAAAAACATACAGTTTCCCTTAGTTAATAACATAATAATTTACTTACTATTTAATATATTAATTAATATTATTTACATTTACTCTATATAATATGATCACACTATTTCTTGTACTTATAGTTGCCCACTCTTTTTATTATAAATTTATGTAAGCAATGCAAAGCGTGGTAGGTAAAACATAAGACCATAGTCGAAAAATTCGACAGTGTTTTTGAATAGGTATAACATAAAACTAACGTGTCAGAATTATTCGCCTTCAGTTGTTAGTATGTGTGTTAAGGCTACACCAATGTGTGGGTTTGATTAATTGCGGAAAAGTATTGAATACCTACTAGGCAAATTGATAATCACAGAAAGCTAATATTATTAATAAACATTTAACTGTCTTTATTACAGAATTGCTACTAAACCTGTCGAGAGACATTAAAAATTATTATTTAACTATAATAACATAATTTAAAGTGTTTTGTAAAATATATTTTATACTTACACCATTTAAATTTATTTAGTTAGAAAAATAAGTTTAATATAATATAATTAATATGCTGAAAATATGCTAACAGTGTAGTTTGACTTCTGGGCTACTATTTATAAATAGTATAATATTATATCCCAGCCATTTCGTACAAAAAAGTGCTCCAACTATGGAATAAATTTTAACAGTAAGGAATTTATTAGTTAGTGGAATTTTAGCTATTTTTCTTTTAATTACCAGGGCAAAGCATCCGACGAAATAATTTTTGCAAATAAAAAAAAATTATAGTTTGCATACTGTTTTTAATTTTATTTGTAGTTTTTACGTTTACTATAAAAGTCATTCTTTGTTTTAATCAAAAATTTTAATAATTTGATATAATGTAGGTTTTTTTAGATTAATTTATTTTATATTAAATTCAAATCTAATTATTTTTATAATGCGAGTTAAGTGCAGAACAAACCTAAAAAAACATTATAATATAATGTAAGCATCTAATATAAACATACGAATTAAACTCAAAGCTTATATTTTTGATTATTAAATTTTTAACCAATGAATGTGAGAAAAAGTACATTTAAATTTATTCTACACACTATAATATCTATTACATATTTGCTATTATACCTTTATATTTGAACGTTGGCTATTGGATAGCAAAATGTCAAACCATTTATATGATTTGAATAAGCTAATGAGCATTTTTATATCTTTTTTGTATTTTTTAAGAAGTAAAACAAACAGAGAATAAACAGTATATACCGCAGAAGACTAAGTACATCAATAAATTATGAAATATTACTAGGTAGTAATACATTTCAATGTATTCACACAAATAATTAAATCGTCCTGATTCATTTCATAAATGATAATAATTATTGTTAACTTCAATCAAAATAGAAAATGTTTTAATCTGAACAAGATATATATACATAGAAAGAAAACAAATTAATAATAGAAGTAAATTAAAATAATTCCTAACATATGTTACGCGGGCGTTTTGATTAATTCCACGCGTATACTTGAAAGAGCTATCGTCTTTGTTGGAACACAAAGCGGTTGCAAATGCAGATACAAACGAGAAACATGTAGTAGCCAAACTAAATTAGCGTCACTAAGTCTCGTATTACAATTTGTCTTAAGATTTGTACCAGTGTATTTAAAGATAAGTTAAGTTGAACAATTCAAATAATAAATAATGAACAGACAGAATTACATAATAAATTAATGCATTGCTATATACTAATATTGGCTTCGAGATCATCATCATCTAAATCAGCAGCTTCAAACTGTTTGATGATATTATCAATAAAAAAGATTAGATATTAGGAAATACCTCCAAAAAAGTTCAGTGTAAAAGACAAATTAGCTATGGCATTTCTTTTCTCTAAATTAAATTAAAACATAAATAAATAATAATTTTAATTAACCACCATTTCAACATCTGTTTTTTAGTAATTTTTTCTTTAATCAAGAAGTAATAATATGTAAGTCAATCAGACGATTGATATTGCTTACTTTTAAGAATTTGTGTAATATTCGGTGCAGTTTTGTGACAGAACGATAATCCAATCCTTGTCTTTACTCCTCAAAACATCCCGTTTTACACCTCAAGGGGTAATTACCCCCAAGTTGGAAACTCTAAATAAACTAAAAATGGATGCGAAACAAATAAATATATTTACTAATGTCATGCATGTCAAACACATTGGGGCTAGTTAACAGTTTATAAATGGGTCGATGTAAACTGCCCTAATCCCCTAAAAACAAAAAATTGAAAAAGTGTAAACTGCCCTCCTAAGAAAAAGGTAGTCAGTAATCCCAGTTGTAAACTGCCCTCCAAAGAAAAAGATGTAAACTGCCCTCCAAGCAAAAAGGTTGCCACTAATCTGATTAATACAAAGTACATGGTGATACAACAATTAAATGTATTTATGAAATTAGTTAAAATTAATAAATTTTTTAAATAATAATTTTTATGAATAAATTTGTTACAACAAAAGTATTTATTATAATCACATCACATAAAACTAATTATTCAAAATCAAAGAAAAACGTTGCAACCTAAAAAATTTTTTATAATATAATATTATTATAATTAATTATTATAACCTATATCTCTAGCGATTCTTAAAATGTAGGTTGTCGACTGAAAGGAGACTGATTTTACAAATTACAACGATATTTGTTAGAGGACGTCAATTAATTAGATTTTTCGCGGTTTTTTTTAACTTTGACCTCCCTCCTTATTGGTAAGATGTGGAGAGAACCCCCTCCCCCTCATTTGAGATTTACCCTTTAATTTTTAAATAATAAAACTTATTTTACTTATTTTAATACAAAATCATATATGTTATAATAATGTACATTCTCTGAATTAAAAAGTTGACGTAAAATTTTCATTGGCCCTTTCAATGAGATTAGGTAAAATTTTACCTGCCCCCCCCTTGATTATAAAAATTATTAATTAATAATAAACATAAAAGATTTTTAAAAGTAGGTATTTATTATAATCACATTATACATAAAATAATTAAAAAAAAAAACAAAAGAAAAGACATTCTTAACATTTGGGGTGACTGTAAAACGAGACTGATTTTATAAGCTCCAACCGCGATATTTCCTCCAGGTTGTATTTTTGTAGCAGTGCCTCAATAGTTTTCTGTTTGTTTTTCGTTCCATGTAAAACTTGTAACTTTTATAAATTAATAAGGGTTTTCCTCGTTCACTTGTTGTAAAAGTAATTTCAGACATTTGTAGTATTTCCGTTAACTGTTGTATTCGTCGCTTCAATAAAATTTATTTTGATCGCTTAATCCAACCCGAAAACACTTATATTTATATGAATTAAATTTTTATTTTTAATTGGTATTAAACTACCCTTACTACTACCCTTTGTAGTATTTCCTACTATACTACGGACGCTCAGCGCCGTTTATTCGACAAGGGCACAACTCAATTTAAAACATCTATGAGCGCGGCAGAATTCGAAAAGGTGAGACTCGAAAGGGACAAAACTTGGTTGGTGTGGATCAACCTAGTAAGTAATAATAATTTTGTAACACCCTGTACTGTAAAATAACCAAAATTATGGGATCAATAAATTAAGCCTCAGGTAGTTTGGAGGGCAGTTTACATTTGGGATTAGTGGCAACCTTTTTGCTCGGAGGGCAGTTTACATTTTATGGTCAAGTTTGGGGGGCAATTTAAAATTTCCCTTATAAATATGTGTGAGCCCAAACAATACAACCAAGTGCGTCAAAATTTTTAATTCAAAATAATATATTTTAACAATTTATTGAGAATAATAATTTGTTGAGAAAATAGCTGTGAAGTTACTCTATAAATACATATCTGTACTTCTACAATACATTCTATTATTCTAAAGAAACATCTAATGTGCATAGCCGCGCATCAAAAATCTTGGTTAAGGTTGAAACAGTCTTTTCGGGTGGTTATCTAATAGGTTAGTTTGAAATTTTAAATTTTTATTTGATAGTTTTTCAGTTTTGTATTGGACCAATTACAATATTGGAAAATGGCATAGCATAACGTTCTCTGTTCTGTTCTTGTTGTTGTTACAGACTAATTAATTGCGTAAGCGCCTTTAGCGTTGTTCTCATCCAATTAACGTTACATAAAATAGCATAGGCACAACATAACAAAACGGTAGCGTTTTAAATGGCTTAATTAAATTGACTAATTATATAATAATAAAATAATAAATTCGCTATAATTATATTTACTTATAATGCACAATATACATAATTATTATGTTCTGACGTTTACTTGCAATTTCTACCAGCAGCGGCAGCGCCTGCCTACCTATTAGTTCATTAACATAATAGGTAAATTCTTAATGACCAAAAATAACCTATAAAATCATAGTTGCAACTCTAAATCCATCATTACGTGTGTGTTTGTGTGACGGTGAGTATATCATATTTATAAATATATATAACATAATGCAAATTTAAAGTTGAGTCAAGTATGTTGTGCTATGTTATATAAACCTCGTTATTTATAATTTTGAACCCACACATAAGTTTCAATGTACTTCAACTTTTCGTAATTATTTTGTTATGCTATTTTGCGTAGCGTTAATTGGATGAGAACAACGTTTAACGCTTTAGAATATACTTATTAGTTAAAAAAATTAATTTAATAATTACTTAAATTTGAAACATACTTAAGATTTCATTTAATAATTTGTAGTTTTCCAATAATTGTGAGAATCCGTAACTTAAGTATTTCTTAAACTAATTTTAAGAATAAACATATTGTTAATTCTTATTTCTTAAAGTAATTTTTAACCGTTGTGGTGCTAACAAACATTATTTTATTTAGTATAATTTATTATCTATTTACTACATGTTGCTCTGGAATGTATTTTTATATAAAAACCTGATTTAAGATTTGAAGAACTGTATAGCCATAGAAATTTGTTTGTTTATCAGTTTTAGTTGATAACAACACATACCTCTGTGCAAGTTTTTTTAATTGAACAAATTAATAAGTTAAAAGTTCGTTATTTATTTTCTTAAAAATATTTTAGAATTTTATCTAAATTGATTATTTTATCAAAAGAATTTACATAAATCGAAACTGTATTAATGTTAATTGTTTAAATAGCTAATTGGTTAAAATTAACAAATTGATAAATATCTCTGTAGCTGTAAATATCGATTTCAAATCTTTTGCGTTAATCAGAAACATATTTGATGGTAATAAAAATAACAAGCATTTCAATTTGTCTTATATATAGTATATACCATGATATACTATAATATTCATACAGGGCTGGATTAAACATACCATTAGGCTAGTTAGGCTATAGTCTAGGGCTCGAGCTATTGGAGGCCCTTAAATATGGTCCCCGCTTTTTTTTCAGTATCAAAACATTTTATTTGTCCTCCTTAATGCTAATAGATTTTATTGTGAAAAAAAAGGTAGCCAAAAAATAATAATTTGTCACCTTACAGAAGGTGAGCCCTCATCATAGCCTAAAGCTTAAGTAAGACCTAATCCGGCTCTGCATTCATATTATAACTATGTACATATAACTTAAAACCGCTTAAAACTTATATATAATAAGTTTAACTATATATATTTTGGTAATTTTAAAAGTTTTCGGTTAACCACTATATTATGTTTCTTTCAACTTATATTTAAGAATCTACTTACATATCCAAAACAATCAAACTAACAACTAAAGAAGCACCTGGTATAATATATTATGCGGTTTTTTTAACGATGTCACAAACATAAGTTACTATATACGTAACTTGATTGTTTATACTTAAATTAATATTATTAGAATAAAAATTTTTCTCGTGTTTTAGTATTTTCTATTTTATCACACTTAAAATTTTTTCTTGGCATATTTTGAAAACACGCTGTCTCGTGTCAAATCTAACATAAGCCGGTCACCTATTTTTACAAAGTGTGTACGTAAACAGATGCAGCATCCCAAATCGTCAGACTTACGTACGCGTACGCCCCCGTCAAGTTAGCTTGTAAATATTTAAATAAAAATTACCGTCACGCTGATGTTATTGGCAATAAAATGTAGTAACTAAGAAATGCAGAAATACGAGTATATACGTAATTTGGCAATGAACTACAAATTTCAAAAATGTTGGTCCTGTTTTTAAATTTTATTATACTAGTTGATCTTATCACTTAGCTGCATTTTTTATATCATATCTTTGAGACTTTTACAAAATAATTTGTGACCAAATACGTTTTTTAGGACCATATAATAAAAGAGACACTGCATATAGGGTTGCCAACTATACTTTATAATAAAGTATATACTTTATTTTTTGCGAATAGAATTTCGATATATATCGATTACTGATCATTATTTTTTTAAGATTCAAACGACAGATGTTATAAAATTATTAGCTTAAAACTTAAAATTAAAAAAATATCTATTTTTCTTACAAATACTCTTTATTTCTCTTTTATTTCTTATCAGTAAAAGTTGGCAACCCTAACTGCATACCCAATTCGAGTACAATATCTTGGATTTCTATAAAAGAGCAGTATGATTCTCGCTCTGCAGATTAGCAAATAATAATTTTATTTGCCAAGTTAAAAATACGATAGGTACATATTTTAATTCTTGTTGGTGAGACATATAAAATTATAACCATATCAATACTTTTTAGAACTAAAATTTTGTCACAAATAAAATCCACTGTAAGTATAAAATATCGCAAACGTTTTCACCATACTGTGGATCATAGGGCGATGAACTAAAGAGATATCAATTGTTCGGGGTGCAAAACAGTTGTAATTTTCTTCTTATTAGGAAATTTTAGTTCTAACAAAGTTTTCTTAGTGCCGAATTTAAAAAAGAAATTTAAGGTAACATTAACATTTAAGCGAAAAAGTTTTCATTGATCAAACCTGACACCTCCCAGGAATTATGCTGATTTGCATGAATTTACGGAAATTTAAAAAAATTCAGAGGGATTAAAACCGAGCTAAAGAATTTCAGGTGATTTACATGCATTTAAGAGGATTTATTCAGTACTTTCTGAAGATTTGCCTAGAATTATATCAAAGTTGTTGGATTTATCAAAAATTTATTTAATATTTTTCACCTACTACGTCACGTGGTTTAATTTTGTTTGCATTTCAAACTGTAACATATCAAAACGTCCGTCAAAACATCAAAAAAGTTAAAAGAAGTGGATGTTCGGTCGTGTGATATGTGAAATCGTGTGCATATTTTAATTTTTGTTATTTTTGTTAATTTTGATATTTGTATAACTTGAATATTCGAATAATTTGTTCAATGAATATTCGAATTGAAATGATAAAAAAATTACTAGTCTTAGTTATAAACTTATATGGATTCTAGGTTTTTGTTATTTGGAATTTCAGCTTGTTTTCAGTCCTTTAATATCAATATTAGAAAATCCAAACGTTTTGTAAGGATTTACTATAAATTTTAAGAATTTTAGAATTATTCGGATTTATTGTGCGCTATAAAGATTTATAAAAAATGATTAGGTTAATTTCAATGATTTATTTGAAACCATAAGAACTTAATTAAAAATTTAGAAAATTTATTAAGATTTTCATTCAGGATTTACAATGCATATTTCGATAAAAATGATTTATGGTGTTTACTAATATTTGGGGAGGTTGTTTGCCCATCGATTGTTTGCTTAAATTTAAATGCTACATTTAATTACTTTTCTAAATTGGTTTTTAGTTTACTCTTAGTTTAGAGGAAACAAGAGTGGTACGACGACGAATGTCTGATAGCAGTAAGAGAAAGAAAACTAGCAAGAATGGAAATGATAAACAGCGGAGCAGTAGAAGCAAAAGAAGAATATGGAAATAAAAAAAGAGAAGCTAAACATGTACATAATATGTAGAATAAAAAAACACAGAAAAGCTAAAGAGGAAGAAATGAAAGAATTGGAAGAGAACTATAGAACACAGGAAGTAAGAAAATTTTACCATATCAACAAATAAAAAGGAATAAATCAACATCATCACACAAAGAAGGTGTATTGTAGAATGAAAGAAGGCAACCTGTGTATGAATGAAAATAAGAGAAGTCTGGAAAGATGGGCAGAATATTTTGAAGATATGCTGAAAGAGGAGGAAAACAACGGTGGATTAGAACCGTAAGACCCATTTGTAATAAAAGATAAAGAAATGAAGGAGATAACACCGTCAACGGAGGAAGAAATAGAAAAAATAATAAAATAGTTGAAAAATAACAAAAGTCCAGGTGAGGAAAGCATTCAAGCAGAAATGATAAAATATGGAGGTGGACGAATAAGAAAGAAGATTAGAATAATTAATTAGTAAAATATGAAAGACTGAAAAGATGCCAAAAGAATGGGCGCAAGCGATGATATGCCCAATTTTAAGAAAAGAGATGCGAAAACTCGAGGAATAGCACTCCTAAATGTAGTATACAAGATATTGGCAAATCTCATTAAAGAAAAGATGTAAAAATACATAGAGAAAATCATAGGAAAATACCAATCTGGGTTTAAACCAGATACTGACTAGATATTTACTCTAAGGCAGGTGCAGGAGAGGTACTGTAAAATGCATGCGGCATTTGTTGATTTCAAGCAGGCTTACGATTCCACCAATAGAAAAAAATTATATAAAGTGATGGAAGAATTGGGAATACCACGAAAGCTAATAAATCTGATCAAAATGACTCTTTACTGGCACAGAGAAACGCAAAACGCGGTAAGCGCAAAATTATCAAAGACATTTATAGTCAGTAAAAGATTACGACAGGGGGATCCATTGTCAGCAATGTTTTTCATATTGGCAGTAGAGTGGATAATAAGAAAGAGAGGTATTCTACGCGATGAAACAATATACAATAGAGGGCATCAGGTGATAGCATAAGCGGATGACGTAACAGTCCTGGCGAGATCTAGTAGGGAGCTGAAAAATATCACGTTACAATTGGAGGCAAGAGCTGAGCTGGGATTGAAAATTAATGAAAATAAGACCAAGTACATGAGGATGGGAGAAAGAAGTGACGTCGGTATAGGAAACTTTTTTAGAATAAAAACAAAGGATGGAGAACAATATGATTTTGAAGAAGAGGACAAGTTTTGTTTCTTGGGTACGATAATAACACGAAATAATGATTACAGTAAGGAAATAAACGCTAGGAAAACAGCTCGAAACAGAAGTATAGGTAGTTTGATGTCAATAATAGGGAACAATAACGTATCACGCCGGATTAAAATAAGGATATATAAAACTGTTATCCGACCGGTGGTAATTTATGCTAGTGAGATATGGACAATGATTGGAAAAGATAAAGAAAATTTGGAGATATGAGAAAGAAGGGTTCTAAGAATGATTTACAGAGGGAAGAAAGTGGAAGAGGAGTGGAAAAGAAGAACAAATTCAGAGATTTATGAGTTATTTGATGAATCTTTAATAACAGATGTGGCCCGATTACAGAAAATTAGATGGTTGGGGCATGTCCTTAGGCTCCAGGAAAATAGAGTCATAAGAAAGGTAATGGAGGAGAGACTATTGGATACGCGAAAGAGAGGACGACCAAGGAACAGATGGTTGGATGCGATGGAAGCGGATTTGAAACTGCTGGGTGTTGGTGGATGGAAGGAGATAGTACAAGGCAGAGAACTTTGGAAGAAGATTATGCAACATGCCTTGAGCCTTCATGGCCTGTTGAGCTAGTTTATATATAGTTTACTTTAAGATTGAGAAAAAACCGCTATTTTAGCACCGTCATCGCCAACAAGATAGAATGAAATATACTTTTCGAAAATTATTTGATTACTTTCTATAAAAGAGCAAAATCTATCTATTTTTGCTAAGCAATTGCAAAGCAAAAATCACTATTTTACCGATAGTGACACTACTTGCCAGTATTAGTGTTTAGTTTTAGTTTTTTAGTAGTTTCTAGTGCCGTCCGTCGTCAAGAGTAAAAGTAATGAATTAAAAAAATATAATGATTACTTTTTACGATTAAAAAAGTAATAGCATGTTTGATTCGCAGTAAATTTAGATACTTCTTGTAGATGCTCTATTACTATAGTCCGTCAACCCTTTCGACTCGCCACGAAAAGTTTTACTTTCGCTTCTGATAAAACAATATAGGTACAATATTTTCGAAACGTATTCTGTTTAGTTTAAAAATAAAATCGGATTTTGATTGTCGATAAACATTTTTCTATTATTCATATAACTATACTAGATACAAAGTTAGATATTAAATTGAATGCGTTGGGGAAGGAGTGTTTCGATTGTGCACAATTCGACGATCTAATAATAACCAGTTTGTATAAAAATATAAGTGTAGATATGAATTTTAAAAGGCGGTAATTATACAAAAGCCTAAATGTAAAATGTAAATGCAGATAGACTAAACAATCTCATTATTTCTGGACACAGATCAGAACATTTGTTGGCGGAGATATTTTCAAATGCACCTGGTTAACCTTTTCTATTTTACGTAAATTATTTGTGTATTTATTATAGTTTTAATGTCAGACGTAATCATTTTACTAAAATAATTAGCATATACATCAAATGCTTTATTTATCTTTTTTCTTTTCCCAGTTAACCTTCCTCTTTGTTGTATATAGTATATGTAACTATTTTTCAACTGTCTTTATAATCGTAAATATAAGCTTAATTTAGTACGTAATTAAACATTGAATACGAAATCAATATTTTTAGTTTAAAATATTTTTCTTAGGTTTTATCAATATCTGCTTTAAAACGTTATACACAAAGCCGATATTATATGTATTGTACATCAGACCCGTCGAGTTTTTACCAAAGTAAGGTTAAGGAAAATTTGTTTTAAAGTTTTCTGCTTCAAAGTATCAAAGTACTGCCAGTTTATGAACAAAACATTTAATATTTGAAATAAATTTACATTGAATTATAGTCAGGCAACGAATGCACGAAAAACGGTATAGAGGGAAATGTTGGGAACACAATTTTTGACTTCGTAACTTTGGTTGGACTAGTTAGAAGATGAAATTCAATGGTTTTGGTTTTTTAGTATGTTATTATTGACATCTAAAGGATACAAAAATTTTTTTTTTGACTTAATTTAATGTTTTATTATTATTATTGTTGGTCAAAGTAAAAAGAAGGTATGAAACTGGCCCGGGTGAATTCGGCTCTTGAAGACATTGGAAATAAAAAACTCAAAAAAGGAATTAATCTATAGACTTGTTGTTATCGCTGAAACTAGGATCTTTTCTTTCCATCCCTAACTTTCCATTTTACAGCCCGATTTGTGCCTGAACATAATAACAAAATTGCCGACTTTCAAAATAAAATTGATTATTATCAGGCACAAATTGGGCTGTAAAATGGAAAGTTAGGGATGAAAAAAAAAAAGATCCTAGTTCCAGCGATAACGACAAGTCTATAGATTAATTCCTTTTTTGATTTTTTTATTTCCGATGTCCTCAAGAGCCGAAATCACCCGGGCCATTTATGTACCTTCATTTTACTTTGACCAATAATAATAATAATAAAACATTGTAAAATTTAGTCAAAAAAAATTTTTTTTTGTTTCGTTTAGATGTCAATAAGAACATACTAAAAATCCAAACCGATTGAAATTTATTTTTCCATGAAAAAAACTTGCCAATCAAGATGTAGAAAAACGTGCAAGTCACCAGGCTAAACCTTAATACTTCAAAACTATACAAGATATCGAAAAACTTGACTGAATGAAACTTGTAGCAAATTTTATCAGCTTTCATTTTCTATAGAATGGTTATCTCGCTAGAACGCATATTTTCCGAGATATAAGCAAAAAAAAACGAAAAATGGGACCTTCAAACCCCCGCTACCCACCCGGCTCAAGGGCTACGAGCGGGGACTTTTAATATGTTTACCTCCTAACTAGTCCAAACAAAGTAACGATGTCAAAAATTGTGTTTCCAACATTTCCCTCTATACTTTTTCGTTGACTGGACTATTATACAACATGTATTTTCGAATATTATGCTCAACTTTGTCGTAAACTTTGTCGATGGTATCGTAATAATAATAATTGAGATATACCAAAAAATCTTTTAGACCCAATTTCATAATCAAATTTAATTCAGCCTTAAATTTAAATTATGGAAGGGGGGTTTAATTCAAGTCAAACACGCCAATAAAAATCATCAGTTTGAAGATAATTAATATCTCATTAGATTTTGAAACTACTTATATTTAATATGATTATGAAATCGATCGTAATTTAATAAATTAAGCTCTAGTGTATGAAAATTTATTAGATCGGGTCTATACCTACATTTATACAGTATGGTGATTATAAAATTCCATATTTGTTTATTCAACAGTTTTATGATATGCATTTGATCTAAATAGCAAAAGTTGATATATAAACCTATCTTGCTATAGATGGAAAATGTTGTAAATCCTTTCTGTAGCAATAAATTGTCTTAGTTTATTCAAGAATCAATCAAATAGATTGTTCAAATGTATTCATGTATGGTTTAATTTGAAGGATTTATTGTATCGTTCTGTATTTGGAACCATTATAAGTTTATAAGTACCTACATAGTACAAAGATGAAGCTATACTTTCAAAGCTGAAATGTTAATGTGTACAAATACATAGCGGTTAAATTGGTGTAGGTACCATTTTAATATTTTATTTTAATAAACAAATTTAGATTATTAATAATTTTACAATGAATTAGTAAAAATATTTAAAATGCGTCATTTATTTTTATGATTAGATTGACTGCAGCATATGCAAACGTTTTAAAATTTTTAAAACTTATGTTTAAAAATTATAAATCTACCTACATCACGCAAACACACTGTTACAATCCTCTATACTTAATATTTATCATGTTTTGTTTAAAATTCTTAAATTTAACTTTTTTTATAATTTCAAGTTATTTATTTTCTAAATGCTTGTGTCTATTTAAATAAAAAATGATGTTCGGATGCGTGGGTTTGGTGGATAATAGAAATGTCTCGGAGTAACAATATAAAAGAGGTTAGTGTCTAAAAGTGTAGTGACTGCAGGCCGTGTTTCAAAATAATAGCATGTTTCCCATTTTTCGCTTGTCGGGGAATGTGTCTGAAAGCCGCAAGTGCATGTGTAATAAACTTTGCCAGATGGTTAAACACGGCCACTTGATGCTATTTAGATTTTACGTAGTAAACATTAAAATTCTTTTTTGACAAATTTATCATTTAATTTTGATAGAGCATAATCTTTAAATTACATATTAACCATTTCATCATTTGCTTACGAATACTAACGTTATTATAGTATTAGGTACTCGAGTACATCATCCTAATTATAAAGGCAGACTTTCTTACGACCGACCTTACTATTTGTACAATTTGAGATATACATGTTTTCTTATAGATTGACGTAGCCCGTTCGTTTGGTGCAAAAATAAAAATTGTGCCGTCAAGTTTTAACAAATTTTTACCATTATGAAAAATTAATTTGGTGCCTAAAGGAAAGATTTACTGTATATCTTAGAAACGGTGCTACAAAATGGAAAATATGTGTATGAACAAAGTTAGAGGAAATAAAATTTGCAATAATAAATACTAATGTCCATATTCACAAACGTTCGTAAAAATTTTAACGAACCGTTTATTTAAACAAACCAATGGAATTTATTTGCTTGTTCTACGAAATCATTTTCATTGGTTGACAAAATTAAACGGCTCGTTAAATATTTTACGAACGTTTGTGAATATGGACATTATTCATTTTTTATTTCGTTGTACCGTTTTTGAGATAGAGTTCAAAAATATTTTTTGTAAAAATATGTAAAACGGAAACTATGCGTCGAAACGAAAAAATACATATAAACAAAAATTAAGGGGATGAAAAAACAAAAAATGTCCCATAAGTTAACATTGTTAACATAGGAGTGAACGAATTTGGATGAGTTACTGTACATTCCGTCTTAAAAAAAAATGGTAAGTATTTGTTGAACAAGGTATATTATCATAGAATACCGATTAAATGCAATAAAATTGAAGATATTCGTAAAGTTACGAAGTACCTACATAGTACATCATAGTTTCATAGTAGAAGAATACCAACATTTTTATGCTGATATATTAGATTGGCCAACCATAAAAAACCAAGATCAAGCTCAGGATAATATTTAAACAATTTATTATGATTCAATTTCAAGAATAAAATTTTGTTTTGCGTGAATTTTATATCTTTCTTAATAATAAATTATGATTTAGTGCAAAAAGGATAGTATAAAGAATATATTGTTATGTTAGGAGTGTAATTTTCAAAAAAAATAAATTAAATTGAAACTTAAGAGAAATTTTTTTTCAACAATCTAACAAATAAAAAATAAAATTATGAGACTCTTGTAAAAATAATTATAACCACGGCTTAGCTCAAATATAAAAAAAATTATTTTCTCTAATAATTGGAAATAAAACAAAGTATCAAAAGGAATTTGGGATTTACTATCATTTAACGAAAAACAAGTAAATTTAATAAAATACAGCCTGACATCTAGTTTTCGCTGAACAAAATTTTCTTGATAAGCAATATTTCTAATTTTGATGATTACAAATCAAAAACGAACAATGAGGTGGTGCTACTATTGAAAACTCGAGTCTCATTTAGCTCAAAATTTCCTATACCTCGAATTTTCAATATGCAACACGATGATACAAAATGAATGAAAGAAATAGGTAATGTTCCGTGTTCAAGATAAACTTGAATTTTAAACAGTCTTACCAAACTAAGTGTTGTAAATTTTTTCTTTATGCATTCAATAATCTTCTTCTTACATAAAAAAATCCGATACTTTACAATAATAATCCCATTCATTGACAAAACATTGACCACCATTTAACTATAATTAATTTTATAAATTTTCCAATAATTTTTCTTATAGATGGATCTAATTTCCAAAGATACGGTGATTGTTCCAAAAATTTTTATATCGCACCATCATTCACATTTTTCGTTCTGCTCCTACCAACCTTTACATTTTGGTGGAATAACCAAGTTTTAAAATTTCCATACCGGTGGTTGCAAAATTTTTCAACGCTTCACTTTATTACGGAACAACCTCACTCTTACAAAATAAAAATGGAAAATTTGTCGCGTAACACCTCTACCATCATCATTGATGCGTTTAATTTCTCATACGAAATTTTATTAAATTAGAAATATTTTTTCTTTACTTTCAAAAATTTAAAATAATTATTGAACGGCAAGTATCAGTAAAAAAATATAACCTCTGACTTCAATTAATTTCATAAATAATAGTAATATTTGCAAAATTCCAAATTGTTCTCAACAAAAGAAATTTAAATTCCAAAAAAGTAAACAAATTAAATGTATTCAAATTTTCAGGACATGACAATATATTTCTAAAGAATTGTAAAAAGAATATAAAATTTGGAGATTAATTACACCAAGCAGACACTTTAAATCAATTATCTCGAATGTTTATTTTATGTAATACTTCCCTTTTTGCACTTAACCATTTCAATTATTCTAATCAGACATAATATACTAGTAGGTACATAATATTATATTATAAGAAAAGATAAGTATTACCTATTATTTTGGATTTGATTTTAAAATCAGAAGAATTCAATACTTTGACTGCATGACCTCGTTGGACATCAACACTCGCCAATGGACGTAGTTATGCAGAAACCTACCAACCCACAATTTTCGAAACATGGGTTAATTACGAAAATGGGCTTATTAGGTATTATTCTTTGACTGGCAAAAATCCAGAAAAATTTCAACAAGCTCAAATGGAATTTATGTAGCTATTTATTATTATGCATAAAACTACTAACCCACATAATTTGAGTATTTTTGTACAAAATCAGGAAATAATATTTTTGGCTGAAAGATAACTTGGAAATAATTTACTTATGGATATAAAAGCACATTCACAACTGTCTTTCGCAGTATTCTATCTATAATACGATTTTTAAAATTAAATCTTATTTATTTATTTTCTCAATAAGTAATTTATTGGGTTGGTACGTTTCTGCATAACTACGTCCAAATAATGTTTTAAAAAACTTGACTGAGCATGTAGAAAATGAAATAAGCGAAATAAGTTAAAAAATGCTAATAGACTGAATAAAACTTTATTGTATCCTTTGATGATGGTAGCAATAAATTTTAAAATAGCTGCTAAGATATTAATATGTTTTGATGCGGGTGCAAATAGATTAATTCGATAAATGCAGCAAAGACCGAAAAGCAAAAACTCTTTAATATAAATAATTATAAATAGTACCACTATCTTTCTGCAAATATTTTCCACGAAATTTTTGGTATGATTAAATACCTGCCCATTTAAATAATAGATTATACGTATGTATAATACAGTACCTATTATTATATTGCATATCCAAATATTTTTCCATTTTGCTACTATTATTGTTTTCAATAAAGAATGTAAAAACATAATACATATTTATGTCGAAAACATTTACTTATAAGAAGTAAACCGAGAGTGAAAGAGAAACAAATAATGTTTGCCTTGTAAACCGATAACGTTTTATTTTTTATTTTATCTTTCGATTCGTATTTATTGGCTTCTAGGTCTAAAAAACTAAATCCTCTTACGTTACTTGAATTGTACCTATTCAGATTTACAGTGGAGATATTCGCAAAATATGAGTAGCAACTCAGACATCTAGCGGAGATTAATCGTGCGATAGCAGGATGGATGTAATCGTCGACAGCTGGCAGACTCGTGCAAATCGTGAACTTAACTCCTCTATTAATAAAGCTTTTCTTCTACTTCAAAATACGCGTGTCCAGCTTAATCTAAGAAATACCAATTTTTTTTAAATATATAATTGAAATGATACTTAAGTATCAATTAAAATATTTTAACGTTTAGTTCAGTTTTTATAAAAATATAAGTTTGCAATATTATGTAATATGTACCTACTTTAATATATCCACTATGTATTACACTGCAGGCTCGATGATCTGAACTAAATAATTTACCTACTATATTAATATTGTTAAAATACTATTTTTCACAAAAGTTTCTCAAAACTTTCTAAACTTGGGGAATTTCGATCGATTTAACAATAATTAAGGTAACGTTTTCAGTTAAATCCGGAATATGACCTTTAAATTCAATCTTATATTTATCTTGTAAATTTAAAATTAATTTATATTCTATATAATACAAATAATATTAATTAATTATCTCGATCGCGCCATTATCAATAACCATAAAAATTATTTACTTCATATTTTCATAAATCAATCCTATAGCAAAGTCAGTGATACATAGTAGTTCGGAACATCTTTTTGCTCATAAAATTGCTTTTGTTAAACTTCAAAGCAATATCTCTAAGAAAAACATCTATTATTAGATAGAACCTATTAGATTCTATTAGACATGTAGATAGAACCAAGTAGTCGATCAAATTTTTAATTTATTATTGTGAATTTTCTCTTGTATGGTTGGTTAATTTATCTTATTTATCTTACCTACATGGAAAATGACAAAGTTCTCAGCTCGGTTTATTTCTGTGTGAAAGGTTAAGTGATAAGTGATGTTATAACTATATAGCCGAATAGTAGCGGTAAACAGTGCGAGGGTTTATAGTCAGAATGATGTAACTACAAATTACCACATTTGAGATAGAAGAAAAACCGACATTTTCAAGCAAGTAAACTGTTAATTAAGGATTTCTCAATTTCTTTTTTAGGTAATATAATATCTTACGAGTTGTTTAGATAGTAAACTAACAAAGTAACTTAATAAGTTAGTGATTATTAAATTTGCTATAGAAATAAGGTAACTCAAAACAACTATTTTTGTAGTTACACCCTTCTGACTCTAAACCGTCGAATGGTGAGGTGGCTTTCATGTAAATAAATAAATCCCTAAAAATACTGTTTATTATCCTAATTTAAAAATGTAACATAATCACTCTCAGAAGTTTAACTATATGTTATAAAAATTCTTGGTTAAAGGCAAAAAGTTAAAGACGTTGCAAGTATCCGCCCCTGCCTACTCGGGATAAATAAACGAGCTAAAATAAGTTTCAAAAAGTGTAACAATGTCTTTGATACCAAAACAAATTAAATAAAATAATAATGATGAAACAAATATCCGGGACGTTGTTGGTCTGCAGGAGACTTCACGACTTCACTAAAGCCTAAAGCTTTAGCTTATTAACTTATATGTATAGATCTGCCGTAGTAAGTACATATTTAGCGTAAGTGCTATAAATTTTAATTGTAATGTGGCCCACTTGCCCCAATGAGTTTGACATTCCTGAACTAGAAGTAAATGATTGATTGCATCAATATTAAATTGTGTAATTTGCTGAAAAGTAATTTAAAACAAGCTGAATGACATATTGGTTTATAAATGGTAAAAAAGGTATATTTTTTATATAGTTCTACAATACTGTTATTTCCTAAGTATTAAAAAACTTCTTAAGATGTTTTAATGCAACAATGACTGTTGCCAAGCTTCCAGATTTGATTAAAAATTTTTTTTATGATTATAAAAAAATGTTCGATTGAACATTTTATTAATTTGGTGTAAGTAAGTCTTCTTTTCATTAGAAAATATTATATTTATAAAATATTATATTATAAAAATATTTTTCAAAATATTAATTTTGAAAAATAACTGAAAACTGTTATTAATACGGGAATGATTATGTCAGTTTGCGTTTAGAAAAACAATTCCTTAAGAAAAAAATTAAATATTTTATTTTATTGACTAGTCATATAAAACAAACAAATAGATATTTAACCATTTATTAACCCGTTCTGATTTATTAAATCAAAATCTACGAAAATATGAAGAGTAAAAACAAATTTTATATAATAAGACAATTTCATATTTCTAATTGACATGAAAAGTCATAATAACTTTAAATAAACAATATTTTGTTGCAAATTCGAAAATTGTATAAGATATTTATAACCAACATTAACTTAATAACTTATAGAATAAATTGATTTTGAATATACAAATTAAATTTGTGCCAAACGTAATTTTTATGTAAGTAGGTATACATAAAATAATCTAGCAGTAATAACTATAACTGCCATGTGGCAATAGTATTGGCGTGTATAATGTCTATAATATTAATTTTAAATTTAACTATAAATTTTGGCTGCCTCCCTCATTGTAGTATACATTTAAGTCGAACTAAATTACAAGAGCAAAATGTCTTAGAAGAATTATGCAGTACTCCTGCAGCATTTGGAACGAAGCTTCAAAGAAGGTCGTGGTTCATAAAAGAATATTTATGGTCTCGTGCTGCATGTCGTAGGTGTAAATTAGCGTATAATTTTTTATCGATAGTAAAGTATCTCTAATCAAGTGCAAGCAATTTAATTGCTACTTTATAATGCCATAAAGAAAATTAATTATTCATAATAATTTTCCAAGCTTAATAGCTATAATTAGATTAATTGAGAATCGTTAAACTATATAAACATGAAAGTTGTACACACCTATGATGATTGTGAGTAGAAAGTTTCAGAGTTTAATTTTCTTCAGTTTCCTAAAATCAATGGTAGGCTCTATTCTATTTACTTATACATTAAATAATAGTATAGGTTATAATTATTTATAAGCTCTTATTGGTTCAACGGTAAAAAGGGTGAGAATTACATATTGGGCTTGTTTTCCCCTTCGGCACATTCAAGTGCCAAATGAAATCCAAGGCGCTGTGGCATAATTGTTAAATTACATATACCAAAGGTGTTTTGTTTATTTAATGAGGATGATTGATTTTTTAATCTTTTATTGTGTATAATGCACTTCATCTCTAAAAACAACTGTAAATCAAATTTTATGAGCTCGCCGATGTTACAAGAAGTATGTAATGTGCGATTTAAGCCAACACATGCTACAGAATGTTATACAATTTTGCTCATATTAATATTTTTGCTAATCAATCTGTGGTATTTACTTCAATAAACTTACAGCCACACATACACATATTTTCATTAAATCTTTTTATGTGTTTTGCTATTATTTATCAAGTTAAAATTACAAATATTACCATTTATAAATATCAATAGTATACTTCTGTAACATATTCTAATATCACTTGGTTGATAATAATCAACCATTAGCAATAATGGTTCCCGAGAAAAAGATTTTCTCCGTAAATATGGACATTTCAATACTAATATTTGGTGAAATTTAATAATGTCACTTAGGAAAGACTTTTTGACAAAAAAAATCAACCAAATCGATATAAAGACCTTCTTTCCATGCTTACCCGGCTATAACCTTTGTTTTACTGTTGCAGGAATAAGTTATTGTATAATCATCATTAAGTATTTAAAATTTTAAATTTCAATGGATAATCTATAAATTTTTTTACATCATTTCGATGCATTGTTAATTGAAAACTAACAGTACCAGTAATTTTAAAGACATTTTTATTTATAAGCCACCGATCAAGCTTTAGCTATTTAATTGGAATTCAATTAACATAAACATATTAAAGTGCTATTCTCATCCAATTAACGCTACGTAAATTAGATATCAATTATTTAAAAAGTTGAAATTTTGTTTTAAAACCTTGTTTTCATTTATGTATTTAATGTAAATTAGTTAATAATATAAATTAAATTTCATTTCAAGTCAAACGCCGCTATGAAAACGAAGTTTTAAAGAAGAAATGTCATTTTTAAATTAATTTACGAAACGCTAATTCTTAATTGGATAAGAACGATCCTTTATTATCTCTAGAGAATCTAGTACTGGGGATGATGATAACTAAAATGTAAATAATTGATAATAATCCTGATAAAAATAAACAATATTCAATTCCAATATACCTATCAATTAACCAAAGTGCATTTGATGCACTGGCACTGGTGCAAACAATTTGCATAAACTTAAGATTGAAACTAATGAAATTTGGTAATAATTGAATCGTAACTTTGAATCAAATAATTTAAAATTATTTAAATAAATATTACTGCAAATTATTATTATCCTCTAACGGTGCAATAAATATAAACACTTAAAAACTAACTAATTGTATGTTTAATTTTTAAGCTAAAGGTAAATTTCGTTTATTGACTATTGAATAGGCGTGACTATGTTAAAACTTATATAAATGATTTAGTGAAAGTACATATAATGAAATATCTTTTGCACTGAGACAATGAAAATTTCACGTGTTCGGTGTAGGTTAAGACCTAATTATTAGCATATTCTAAAGACACATTATAAGAAAGTGACATTACATTTATGTATAGCTCACCCACGCTGTGTACATTCGAGAAGAGTAAATAGAACTTGTTCCTTTGAACCGAAAGCCAAATACAAACGACAACTAGTTGTATCGACGGTCGCGAAGTGTTGGGTTGAAAAACATGGAGGTTGCGTGGGTTAGACATCTGTCACTCGCCCCCTGAATAACATTGACGCTCCTGTTATTGTTAACTGCGACCCAGCCTAATAGATGCTCTCTTGTGGGTGCTGTCATATTTTGTGCATAAATAATAAGTGATATAATATCATAAATTAGTTTTTGCTAAGAAATTAAAGCTCATATCATCTGGCGAAAGAATTGCGGTACTCAGACCAATCGGTGCTTTAATTAGACATTTCTGGGTTATTTATAACATTATTAATTAATAAATGAAAATTGTGCACATATTACTTGAAGATACATACATCAAATTTATATATTAATATTTTTTGCTGACTTATTAAGGTTTATAGTTTTTAACGAAATTTGCAAGTCTTCCAAATTATTATATTTTTATACTAATTAATTCGAAACAAATTAAAATTTAAAACAATAAAGATTGAAACACAACTAATATTGTAAGAAAATGCATAGCAACACAGTGAGCAATTTGTTTTGATCACTAACAATGAATTTACAAATAAACTCCATTTTGGAAAATTACAAAATTTCTTAAAAGTAAATAAATTATATCGAAACAATGGGCAAAAATGTATCATGGATAAATCTCTACAATTGTGACAAAAGCTGGTTCGGTTAATAATAAAGTTCTAACACACCTTACTACATTTTCAGAATGATTTTTACCAGAGGTGTTTCCCCACATGATTATGCTGCTCCGCATCGTAGGGCGAAAGTTGCTGTAGTACGACAAGTGGTATTTCATGAAGTCAATCGTTCCAACGAAGAGTAAACCATACACCAAAATGTTATACACTTTCCAATTCCTACAGTTCCTTGTCGTTAACAAACTGTAAGCTTTCAAAAAGTTTGCCACAACGATGCTAGGATCGACAAGCCTGCATTAACCTTATCACAACCTTATCGTGATAAGGAAAATAGCTTTTCACAAGCATGTCATTTACAAGCTTGTCGCAACCTTGTCATATGAAAACTTTTTTTAAGGTTGTTGTGTAAGCTTGCTAAACTAATATGCTAGTTGACGCTCGACAAACTTGCTTGTCACAACCTTGTATACGCAAGCTTATATGGTGTATGCAAGCTTGTCAGAACCTTGTCATGGAAAGCTTGTTGCAACTTTGTCATATTCAAGCTTGTCGCAAGCTTACCGGAATCTTGTTTTGTGCTAACTTTTATATTATGCTTGTCAGAACAAGCATACTATTTATTGCTTTTCATCAAGTTGTAGGTTGCAGGTCTCTGAGAGAAGAAAAATAAATTTAAAATTTTGGTTCCTAATTATTATTTGTGTTTTTATTATAATACAAATATGAATACTAAAAATTTACAAAACTGCAAAACTTACAAAATTACAATAATTACAAAATTACAAAAATTTCAAAATTACAATAATTTCAAAATTACAATAATTTCAAAATTACAATAATTACAAATTTTCAAAAATTTCAAAAGTTTAATCGCGCTCTTTTTCAGTTCTCTTCGGGCTTTTATTTGTTCTGGCTTCCTTCCGGGCTTTTCTGAACTTCGCCTGATGTAACCAATTGTTTACAGAATGTTTTATCGCAGCTTTGTATTTTCCTGCGTCAGGATAAATTCGTCTACAAATGTCTGTAAAATAAAAGAGTACACGTTAATATAGTTAATCAGAAAAAGATAAAATACTAACCAGAATTTTAAATATCAGCCCAATATAATAGAGTTAACCATAACGATTCAAAATATTTCTTATTCAACGTTTGCTTTGAGTCAAAAATAAGGATATGCTAGAGATTCTGAAAATAAAACTTTTCTGGTGCTGGGCTAATTTGCCAAGAGATCCGGTCTCGACGCTTCTGTTAAGAAGCATACAACGACTAGAGAGATAGATATTAATATTAATATTATATTTATAATTTTATATGTTTTAGATCTCTGTGATAAAATGAGCGATCTATCTGAAAATTCTGATATCAAAAGTTTCGTCAGGAAAGTAAGAAGGTGCGTATAACCGATTTGAGAAATGATGTAGGGTAAAAGCCGGATAGTTGCCTCAGTTGGATACTTGCCCCTGTTTTTAATACACTATGTTAGGGACGTTAGTGGCTTTAACGTTTTACGATAATTGTAAGTACCCCTCCCGCAGATCTCAGTGTCATGTAAACAGTCAGTATAGACCCACACGTTTCGTCCGATCGAGCGAAAATCTTCGGCTGCGAAACTTCTACAGGCGTTGAAACTATATTGGCAAGTAATTTCTATTGAATATTTTTTATTATTGATTGTAGTTTTAGTTTACTTTTGGTTTCTATGCATGCATTAGAGTTTAAATTTCACTGTTTATTATGTTTAATTGCTGAATAATTTTTATTTACTTTGCAAATAAAAAGGGCAAGTACCGTATCTAAAAGGATAGTCGCCTCAGTTACCTATAGTTACTAGACAAGAATACAAATTTACAGTTCATCCAAAGGAAAAGCCACCGTAGGATTACCAACCAAAAGGACAAAGGACGAAAAATCGATAAAAAACACTGAAAAAATATTAAATATTAAAAATTATAATTTAATAATAAAAAATACAAATAAAAAAAATTCAGTTAATGATTATTGCGAAGAATGTTTTAAAAATTAAAATTTTATTAATTCCGAATCCTTTGTAACGTTAGGCAACTATCCGCTAGAGTAGGCAAGTATCCCTTTTTGGTGAGGTCAAATAAAACAGGATTTACTCAAAACCATTATTAAAATTATGTTCTCAAAAATAGGCTACTATAATAAATCAAAGACCTATGTTTTGATATACATGTTGCTTAATTCTTATGAAGTACATATTTTTTTATAATAAAGCTTTTTTGAAAAGTGGGGCAACTATCCGGCTTTTACCTACAGAAAAAGAGTTATATTAAAGCCGTCACAAATACAATTTAATTGAAATAGGTATAAACGATAATTCTTTTACAATTGTTTTACAACAATGAAAGAACAGTTTAATATTTCAAGTTTGTAACTTTTAAGAATATTTTACAACTTCAAAGAAACGCAAAGCAAATCCGTTCATTCATTGTTATAATTATAAGGCAATTTTGAAAGCGCTTGATATTATGATATAGCATAAATTTAATATGACCATTACAATCACACTTATGCCCGGTTTCACCAACCTTCGTCAAGGTTGTCAAGGCATTTGATCAACGTCAAATCTGTTTTAACCAATTATGAAACAGATTTTCATGAGTTAACGAACATCAAACCATTTGACGTTGATCAAATGCCTTGACGAAGGTTGGTGAAACCGGGCATTAGTCTTTGAAAAATAACACAGTTAAAAAACTTTGTCTTTTTAGTACCCGAGTGAGACATAATATCATTTCTTGTAAATTTTTTACAAATATATTCTAACCTCAAAGTACTCAGTTTTCGGAGATATTTAAGGTCATGTTTTGAGGAGAACGAATTTTTATAAGATATGATCGAGTTACTACACTTCAATCTACATCAATCACTCTTAAAAAATTGAACAATTTTTTATTTGAAATTGCTTTTTATTTCTCACAATTTACTAAATTTTTTTATCGATTTTCCAAAAACTGACGTTCATTTTCCACCATCCCTTCCGTCCAAGTTGAGTCGTACCAAAATAAATTTTCGTGGTTAATTACATGTAATTTAATAAATAAAACCTGAAACATTTGACAAATTTAAAATTTCTACAAATAATTTTACTTTTTAATTAAACATTTCATTTAAATCATTTTATAACAAATAATAAGTATAATAATTATTATCTTCGACATTTACTCAATTCAATATTATTTTCAACAGAAATTTATCAGAATGGTATGTTTTAAAAAACGAACAGACTATAATTCGGCGGTATTACGATGAATTATTGGATTACATTGGTATGAACCAATTGTGGGCCAAGAGATATACATATCTCCGACTTAATGTTTATGTTTAAAATACTGTTTAACTTATGCCCGTATTAATAGTCACGGATTAATCCGAGATTCAAGATTTACCAATGAGATCACTGGAATTTTTAAATTCAAGCAATCTCATTGGTAAAATCTAGGATTATCTTGAATCTCGGATTAATCCGTGACTATTAATACGGGCATTAGTGAATAATTGTCCGGATTTGCTGTACCTATTTATTCAATTCCGTTACTGTGAGATACTTACGGGATAAATCTATTTTTGTAGAAGGATTTTCGAGAAGTGTTGGATGTGCCGTTTGACAAATTTTTTCAACCTAGAATAATCGTAACGCCAATGGTATACTAACATAACTCAAAAAAACTCGGATTTGAATTCTAGTTGTCTTTGTATGTCTAAGGGTTGTATATGTATTATCCTATGTAAAAGCAATACAGCTCAAAATTGAACAGAGGGCGATAATATTATGTTTTATAACAATATTGACTAATTGAATAATGCATATTACTCAAACTTTAAACGCGTTTATCTCGAAACAAGAGATTTTGAGTTGTGGTGGAATTGAAGCACTAAATTTTAAACGTTGTTGGTGTTACATTTTGACATATCGTCGGCATACAAGCAAAATTGACCAACTGCAAAACTCGAGTTTTACAAGAGAGCAGCTTTTAGGTTAAATATCTCTTATAAAATCGTACAATTAATGCTAAATTTCAATAATTTTAGTCATAATACAATTAATATAGTTTATTATATTAAAATTTTAATTATTCTTTTATTATTATAGCGTTAATCAACTCAATTAGTCAAGTATATTATTTTTGCCATTTATGCAGTTGGTCACTTTTGCTTGTATGGCGACGATATAAAAGTTATTTACATTTTCTTAATTATATAAACAAACTAATTTATTTGACTATAATTTATAGTTAAGGGAGTATTCTAGTCTAGAGGCATGAATTTCGGTCGGTTTTAGAAAGCTCTGTACAAAAAAAATTTTACTATCGATTTATTTATCATTTGTTTATTGATATTTTAAGATTACATAAAAAATTAACCGAAAAAAACCGCAAAATTCACAAACTTATGAGCTGGCAAACTGGGAGGTCCAAAAAAAGAGAGACCTGGAGTGCATGATTTCAACCCTTCTGGTCATCTGAAACCACAAATCCGAACGGATTCTTAATTAGTATAGATGCCGCTATAGCACGAACCTTGAAAAAGTAAAAATTACTTTTTTTTTTTTTAATTTTTTTTTTTCACAAAATGGCGGGCGTTTGAAAAAATAATTTTTCCGGCATGTTTTAAATAAATCGGTTCATTAGAACTTGAGATATCGTGCACGACAGTTTTCTTGGACCTCCCACTTTGCCAGCTCATAACTTTGTGAATTTTTTATGTAATCTTTAAATATCAATAAATAAATGATAAAAAAAAGGATAGTAAAAATATTTTTCGTTTCGTTTGTAAAGAGCTTCAAAAACCGCCTGAAATTCATGCCTGTAGACTAGAATACTCCCTTAAGATAAAATATCGAGCTCCTCGTCATTCGGTATGCAATTAACAGTATACTAAAACAAATAATATTCTCGCGTAGTGTTACTGAACATACTGCATAATATACTTTTAAGATCAAAACAGTTCTAAACAACTTACTTTATATGTATGTATCAACAGAACATTAATTTAACCATTTATTAAAATAACACAAACCAACGTGTGGTCTTCTTAGAAAAGCATAAATGACAAATGCAAGTTTATTATTAATGCTATTTCTTGTTTTAGCATAACCGGTGACAAACATTACACCGAAACATAGAAAAATAAGAAAAGAACAAAAATGTAATGAATCTAAAGAGATTTTATTTCGCGTTTAGAAGATACGACTAACGAAAAGCAGATTAGTATTTGCACTTTAATTATTATAAAAATTCCAAAATAGAACACTTTATAGGCAGAGATAACACTGCTATAATATTTACACATTATCATTCTGAAGCTTAAAAATAGGCTTTTTGTAAATGAAAACTACGATAGATAATTATAGTTATTTATGTATCAAGGGCATTATGACGATGTTTATGTCGAGGGCAACCAATTTAAAAAGTCGAGGGCCGCCAGGCCCGAGAGTTTTTAAGTTGCTCGAGAGCATAAACATCGAGTAATGCCCGTGGTGCATACAACGTTTTATATTACACTGCATTTGAATTTGAGAAAATTTAAAAATTTTTATAAATTTTGAATTTGATTTTGCTAAATTTTCTAGTTTGCGGTGGAATTGCGATTGAGAGGGCATAATAAGCGGGCATTATGATTTATACGCCCTAGGTTATTATAGCATACTTAATATATTTCGTTGTCAAGGTATAAAAAACAAATAATGATTCAGTGTAATATAAAATTTATTATATATCTGATCTTAAAATAAAGAATATTAAGATCTGAAGTACTTAGTTTGAAAGTAGGAACCTAAAGTTATTAAATTATATGCCGGTTTTTGAAAAATAGTTGTAATTATGTGCATATTAATGTTTGTCACCTGCATAGAGATAAGATTTTATATTACCTTGTCGGCCGGTATAATGTGTTAGTTAGAATCAGTTCTTTTCACCACGTTAGAAAAACGGTAATACAAAAAATGTATGCTTACAATATATTAAAATCATTAAGGGGATTCATTTCACTTATTCGTACTTACGTAGTTGTCATACTTTTAATTTTTGTAGACTTGTGTGACTCTCACTCACCGTTCAATGTTTCGTAAATTCTTTCGTACTTGTTTTGTAGATTATTTAACTAATTAATTCTAATTTACATTTATTGACATTATTATTAATTGTTCAAATTTTTCTTGGTTACTATGTATCGCCAACGTATAAATCTAACGAAACTACGACATCTACATAAAGTACGATTGCGTAGATTTCGTAAACTAGATCTGCATTAAAAATTCTACAAAATTTACAAAAAAACAGGATCTACGACATTTACGACAAAAGTACAACGTGAAATGAATCCTCTTATTATGTTCAAAAAACGCATTTCGAAAATTAAGATACTTCCATCATAAAAGTCGAACAAAACCTTGAACGTGAACAAAGTGGTTGGTCACGTGCGATTACTTGCGTTTTAGTTTACTCTGCGACCACTGATGAATTAAACAATGCGATCTAAGCAATGCATCTGTTTCAAACATTTTTTTGGAAATTTAAACTCTTTTTTTTTTCAATTTACTACGACTCCTTTTCGATTAACTAATATCCCCCCTTCCCTACTCTTAGGGCCAGTTGTATAACAGAAAAACAGAAAATTAACCTCTGATCAGAATTAAATTATGGTTCACTTTGACTTTGAGCATTCTGGTAAACAGTGAGGTAATTCTGGTTTAACTCTTTCTTACTTGAGCTTTATACATCTGGCTTTTAGTAAATCCCAACCAAAATATTTTCACTTTTTCTTTGTTTGTATTGACTATTGATCGATATTTAAACAGATTTTCTATATTTTGCCACTATAATTCATTTAACTATGATTATTCATTCAACTATGCCATAGTATGGAAAAAATCATTTGCGATTATTATTATAGTATATACCTATTAATAATAATGCACAATAATGATTTATTTATTAAGATTGTCTGAATTTAACAATCAAGAAACAACGTAATTCAAATTTGCATAACCAAGTTCGATCGGTTGCCTGAAATAGTTCAACAATTATTACTGGACAAATCTGAATCCGTTAATCAAACACTGAACAAGTTTGACGATTCTACTGTTTGTTGACATCTCTGCACTAGCTTGTAGACAATCCCAGAGATAGTACAAATACTAATACATAAAATTTCTGATATGTACTCGTACATGGGTATTACAGTAGGTATTTAATTTTCATTTTGAAATATTGTTTACCTATATATATGTTTTTTCTGTTTTTCTGCCGATTTTTGAAATCACAAGATTATATCTATTGAATTCGATTCTATTAGCATTTTACTCTTAACAAAATATACGTGACAACTTTAACAATCTTGACTCGCCCGGTGGTCAGTTTTTATTATACTTATTATAAGTGCTTGGGATCAATTATAATAATTTTTAACTTAAAGTTAAGCTTAATTAGGGAATTTAAATTAAAATTATATAAAAGGAGACTAAAATCAAATTATCGTAATTAAAATTTAAAGCAATTTAAATATTTATCCCACGCATGTATCGACCGTTCAAATTCTTAATAGATATATATTTACTATTCTCGGTGCTTTATTAAAAAGCTTATATTTCCATTTTAACATGTTTATTTAGCATAATATGTCACTATTTAATTTTATTAACTATTTTTTTCATAATTTTGCATATTATACAGGGTACGATCAAATAAAGTGCTACATAGGCACATAGGCACAATATAATACATATATTATAATATTTTTTAACTTTCTCACATGATAGTTTATTTAAAACAGTGGTTCTTAATTCAACTCGAAACATGTACGGACCACTTTTGTAAATTTTCTACTACCATGAACCACTAGTTAATTAATGAATAATTTAATAAAATGTTGTTCTCCATGAAATTTTCTATAAAAATTCTAATTTCTATGAAATTCTATGGCATCCTGGACCACTTCGAGATGAGTTTACGAACCACCAGTTGAGAACCACTGATGTAAATGATATTATATTGAAAAATTATAAAATCTAATTTTTTAAAGTGTGTTGAAAGACTAATTCAGCCTTTCTCGACCTTTGAAAAAAAATTTTTTGAATTTGGAATGCAGTAGAACTACTCGATCAGATATCGATAATGATTGATTAGCCGAGCTTTTCGTCCATTACCATTTACGGTTCCTTATGCTAAATGCTTATCTAAAATTTTTACACGTACAAAATAAGCCATTGTTGGTGTTTGTTAACGTCTATAAGAAAAACATCGCAGTGAAAATTAACCATAACGCACGAGCTGAATAGGAATACGCTAGATTAGTAAATCCAAAAATTAATACAATTTATTTCAAATATTGAACTTTTTATTTTATAGATCCGCTAAAAATTTCTCTATAGGTGCATATTATCTTCATAATCATGCATCAAATGGCTAAAGCTGTTTCTAGATGTCGTCTGTTTTAAATTGTTCCAACCTATCCACGTTAACTAGCTAAATCGTATTTCTTCAGTAAATGTCCTGGATCTGGAATTTAAAACATTTTATCTTCATCTATAAATTTCAGAATCTATCTATTGGGTTAGTGATTTAATAAAGCAAATTTATTCAATTTTTTAACTATTTTACTGTTTTAAATCACCTGGTGCGGGATGTTTTCCTCCAGTTAGCTTAAAACAAATATATAAATTAATATAAGATTCATAAGTTACAAATTTAGCCAATGGAGGAGGAAGACAAACAATCGGGACCCCCGCTACCATATGTGCAAATTGTGCAATGCACACGGGCGCCAAAACCCAGGGTAAAATAAAATTGTAAAAAAATTTGCAAAAAAAAACAAAAAACAAAAAACAAAAATTTATTTTAAAATAAAAGTTGAGAAATTAAATACACACGAAATTTTATTATTATATCTTCCAGTTACTGCCGATTCCTTATGTTGCGAGAATGGGTGTGAACAAGAATTTATTTTGTTATTGTTTTATTCTGTTTGTTTCATTTTGATATTTTAGTCTACAAATAAATATGACTTCTAAAGTACCGTTTCTTTGCTTTATTTCAAGCACCTACCTACCCACCTATCTTCAAAAAAATAAATAAAAAAACATGATCCAAAATGCCTTAAGGGGCGCCAAAATCCTTTTTTGCACACAGGCGCCAGTAGCACATACGGGGGGCCCTGCAAACAATAATTAAAATTCAAAAAGTAAAACTTACACTAAGTAGGCAAAAGGAGAGTTCTGGTCATAAAGATATATCATGAAAGATAGATATTTTCATGATTTTTCATGATAAATCTGTACGACCGAAAATGCAGCTTTGACATGATATAAAGCTTGATTTTCTTATTGTAACAATAGTGATTACTATAATTAAAATTGTAAGAACATTATGTTTGAAAATAGAGGATTTCTTAAGTAATACTGAGATGTAAGTGTTTATAGGAATGCCCAGATACCAGTAACCGCTTACACAAACTTTTGAAATTTTCACCTTTGTCATAATATGTTAAAAATTATTTCCCAATGTATGTGTGTACCTTTAGTGCAAATTAATACTTGATGCTTGAGAAATAAATCTTTTCTATTGAATTTACGTGCCATTCAAAAAGCTCAAATTTTTACTTTAGTAAATCCAAATATTGATTTTTAAATAACGTCAAGGCAGTTTTTGCCAAATTCAATAAGCTAAGTACTTTTCTGAGATTACAATTTTACTGATACCCTACTTTATGATACAGAACAACCGAAAATATTTAGCATGGGGGCCAGGTTAAGGGTAAGTTTAAAAATCGACTACCAAAACTAACTTATAATTATTATTTTTGGGTTTATCCGAGTTTTTTCAACAACTTCGCTAATTAGATTTCTATAAAAATTTTCGCAAAGCTACATTTATAAAAAAAATTGAAAAGTGACATGACAACCCTTAATATTTTTTTATAAATAATAATAATAATTTTACGAGTTAAGTAAGTTACCCAGCACCATCATAAAAAACATCAAGTTTGCTGGAATTTAAATATATGTAAATGTATCTTTATGTGCGTGAGAAAGAAGTAATTCCACAAAGGACAAGTTTAATGAAGTCGCTCTTATAAAATCTGAATATTAACTAGCATAAACTAAATCGACTACTTAATTGTTTAACTTGAGGAGGGTCGTGATGTTAGTAGTTTAAACAATTTTGATTACGATTACACAACCGTGTTAACTTGATTCTTAAGTTTTAATGTAAGTAATGTAAGTATACCTATCTACATAATATTGAATGACTTTTTGCAAGTATGTAGAAATAATGAGTTAAAAATACGTTTCTGTAATAATTAAATAAGCTTGGATAAATAGTACAACTAAAATCATAAAATACAAAATCTAATTTATATTATGTTTTACAAGGTATGTCAACTTGGCTTGTTCAATTGTAGCATACATATTATGTACATTATATACCTACTTACTATTATACTAATTTATTTCAATTCCTACATAGGCTTTTTAGTAGCTTATGAATCTTGGTATGGGAACATCAAAGTTTTAGAAGACACGAATTCTCATAATTTTTGATTATCTGGTAGGGTATCAAAAAATAAGAGATCTTTTTTTCAGTGGCTTAAGCAGTATATATGGTTTTTATAAAACCAAATTAAAAACCAAACCAAAAAAAAAATTTTAAATTAAAAACAAATTAGAAAATTTTTATATAGGTACCTAGTTCCTAGTACAAAGGAATTTGTCGACTTCATTTCCACAATTTTCACAATTGCAATATTACGTTTGCAAAAAATTTAAATGTTTGTTTTCTTATCCTCATTTAAAAAAACAATATTATTGCGTGCGTGGAAATATTCTATTGTAGATTTTTATAAAAATAATCATCAATTATTACATTTTCTATAGTATTTTTAGTGTAAGATTAACTTTAATTTATTACGTTAAAACCTTTTCTTTTACGCTGATTTGGAAAATATAATTAATTTCATTTACCTATACATAATTTAAATAATTTATACCTACCCGGGAATAGCCAATTCTTTTTTCTTCTTACTTTTTCTTTTTATTTCAACATGCTAGCGATTATTTAAAACAACTTAGCATTTTAGAAATAACTGATATAAAGCTAGAATTATTCAATTAGCACCGTTATTCAGTTAATAAATTAATTATAAAATACAGCTGTATTCAAAAGTAAAACTCTATTACAATGATTGTTCAAGTTATTCATTAATATGCCATTAAAGGTGAATATTGGTCAAGGCATTTCCGTAAAGTCTCCACTACATCCTGTTACGTAAAGCAAGTAAAAAATAGCTACCTTAATCGAAAACTTTTACCACTTGCTGATAAATTTTATATTCAGTACATTTTAAGAAAATTCTATAATAATATAGTAATTAATAAAATAACATTTGCAGATTCTCTTAATTTAAAACAAATAGAGACACCGAATTAATCTTTTTCTAAATTAACATTACAACTAATGCTAACCAATAACATTTAGCACTGAAATCAATTTATTCTAATCGATAGTATTACAATGGTTTTTAAATTTAAAAATAATTTATTGTTGAAGTTCCTTTGATAATAATAAGTAATTGGAAACTTTTATTAGATATCATAAGGGTTTCTTTAACGCAGTATAAGTGATTATTAAATTAGGCAAAGGTACCATAGAGTACCAAAGTACTACCGCAATATTTTTTTAAGTGTGTAGATATTTAGCACCTCTAGGTGAAATATTAAAATTTCCATCTTAATGTAGGTACTATCACTTTTTCCAGCTCCTTTTAAATTTTCGCCTCTATTTCAAAAGCGCCCTCATACGGCTCAAACCCCACTAAGCCTTATGGTTAATACGCCGCTGTATAAGAGTTTGGGGAATTCGACTACTGTGTCTCTTCAAGTAGATAAAAGTGTTTATAAGTAAGTATATAATAATGTAGGTACGTACAATCTACTGCTGATGCTCCCAATCCTAAAAAGAGTTGGAAAGCTATTAAAAATCTTAATGTCAAAACATTCCCATTGGAAGCAATACTCGATTGTGAAGCTGTCAAAAAATTTTTTGTTTCCACAACCAAGTGATGATAATGACGGAATTAATGATAATTTTAGCAGCAATAAATTTAAATCTAACTTTACTGACTTCAACTTGGATTGGATTGAGATTGAGATGTTCGAAGTGAGCTAGATCATTTATTCTATTAAGTCTTCTAGCACTGAAGCGGAAGAGCTTAACATTTTTGTTTTTGAACTATGCAGTTCATGCTGATAAAGTCAGCAGTTGTGCGGTAACCTACTAAGGTAATGACTATCGCTTTACATGTTCCGTAATCCGTGGAAGAAATGGTTGGTAATTCCTTTACCTAAAGTTAGACTAACTTAAGGGCGGAGTAAGGTTAATTCGGTGAAAACAAGACATGTTTTCAAGAATTTTTTTGGCTATACCGTGAGTGTTAGTTTATTCGGTAAATTTTCATATAATAATGCAATATTTGAACAATATTTTCTTAAATTTTCATTGCAGAATATTGAAAATTGAGTTAGTGACAGTGAATCTCCCGAAGCGCCTCAAGAAAAAGTTGTTTTGTGGTGTACACCATAACTCACAACAGAATCATCTCAAACAAAAAAATCAAAATGCGTTTGTGAGAGGAGATGTTTCTCGAGGTAACCCTGGGAGGATTTTTGTTTTTTTCAATTTTTCAATTTTTTGCAGTACTTGAAAGTCAAAAATCCGGTTTTGTTAAAAAAAAATCAGTTAACCTGCTATTGTAAAGATAATAATTACTAAAAAAAAAAAGCTCCCAGGGATACCTGGGGAATTATGTGAAGAAGTACTGAGTACAAAATTTCAAACCGATAGGTCCAGTAGATTTTGAGTTATGACGTACACGGGCTTTAAAAATGTCAAGTTTCAGAAAATAGTTATTAATTTATTATATAAGGGGTTTAAGAAGTCTCTAATCCACGAGAAAAAATGGGCACTCGAAACGCAGCCGAGAGTTCCATTTTTTTGACAGGATTAGAAGCTTGTTAATTCCCGAATGAAATTTAACGTTTTATTCACGACCATGGTCAAAACCACAAGTAAAAAAAATTTTTCTTTTGGGAAACGTCAGATTTGACAAATTTATTTTGATCAAGAATACTGATTTTGAGCTGAAAACTAGATACTAGTGTATTATAAGTCTAATCCACTAGTGAATTAAGAGGCCTCTAATCCACGGCAAACGGACGTATTAAACCTTCATAATCTAGTGGTCGTGGATAAACGCTTTAAAGTTTTAGAAACTTATAGAAACCCGTTTGGAGCAATGAAGCTCAAATACTCATAACTTCGTCAATTTTGCTCCGTTTGACTTGAAATTTTGACACAATATTCTTAGGATATTATGCATTCATTTAAAAATTATTAAAAATAATGCAAAAAAATGTTAAAATACCTTACCCCGCCCTTAAGAGTTTTTTAACTTGAAAACCATAAGCTCATTAAATGAATTTTCTAAAATGGTTGAACAAATTATGAAGAAATACTCTTAAGGCGCTACTATTGCTGTTCTGTAAAATATTGTTGGTGAAAGCGGTCAAGTTCAAGAAAAGATAGACGTATATAAAGGTAATTGATGACGTGTTGTACAATTATACTGACGTGTACTAGCAGAACTTTCTTGTGGATAGAGATTTGTTCCTTATCTCACCTAAGTTTATAAACAAAATATCAGTTTCATGATTAGATATTTTTTGTATAAACTCGACTCATTTTCTATAATGCATATTATAAAATAGGAGTTGGCTGATGGTTCTTTTTTAAGTTCTTTTAAAAATTACGAAAAAAGGGACGTTTAGGCCCAGTTTTTCACGAGTCAAATCATGAGTTAACTCAAATTCAAATGGTTAACTGACAAGTAAAAGTGTCCCTCACCGATTTGAATAATTTTTTTTTAGATATTTTTGGATTTTTTTGGACCTCTTATTTAATAAGAGGTCCTTAATTTTTTTAGCTGCTGAGACACGGGTTTAGGGAGTATAATCGCCCTTCAAAAATAAGGTAAAATATCAAAATTTTAAATTTTCATATAGAAAGAGTTTTTTTTGATTTGAATGAAACATATGCCAATATATTTTTTTTCGAAAAAGATATTGCATAATATGTTGTAGGAGAGAAAAGACTGTAGGTTACATATTTTTGGATTTTTCTCTAAATTAACATTTAAGGGATTAACAACCCCTTTCTTAACTATGCCATGTTAAAGTTAAAAGCTTAATAGGTAGTTCTTCTTCAGACTCGACAAATTTCACCAAAAAGTATATAAAATCTTTAACTGCAAAAAAAATTACAACTATTATTAGAAGAGCACAGTGCCGGATTCAGACTTGATAAGGCCCTAAGCTTTTAGATATGGGGCTCTTTATAAGTCCAAATATTATATGTCAGTGCCAAATTTCACTTTTGGCACTCGGACAATTTTTTGGGGTATCAAGAAAGTGGAGACCCTAAGCTATAGCTTTATTAGTTTATACGTAAATCCTGCACTGGAAGAGCATTATTTAAGAAAAAAGCCAGCAATATTAGGTATAAAGCTATAGCACTAGCTTATGCAGTTACAGTACCAGAATTTTTGAAATAGGTGGGCACAAATTGGGCCTAATATAATTGGGTTAGCCAGGGACGGATAAAATTTAGAAATATACTCAAAAAAACACGTTATTGAAATAAGCACCTATAAAATTTGGATGGAAACTTGACTGGGCACTCCACGTAAAGTTTGTGAAGCACAATATTTGAGTTTTTTGAATTAATTCGGAAGAACTAAATTGGCCCCAAAATGTGATTGCTTAGAGGGGCCCTATTTTCATAGCGGGAGTGGGTAATTGGTCGTAACAGAAGGTATTATAAACAAGTTTAAGTATTTGCAGCTTTTGCGGGCAAGTGTTACTAAAATTGGTTTAGAAAAGACCTTCAAATATTATAAAACCAACATAAATCGTGTTTAGTTCAGAAGTTCTTGTTATAAATACAGAATGTTCCCGTGACCGTGGAGAACCTTCGAGGTGGTGATAAAGGACACTTCTCTAAGACAAATTTTCAAATAAAATTTTTGTCCAAGTACAAACCTTTGGGGGGTACTTCCCTTTAAAGCAAATTTTTGAATTTCTGATTTCAAACGACCATAGCTCCGATATTATTGATTTGTAGGCTTAACGGATTAGAACTTTTTTAAAGATCATTCGCTTATCTACAAATTAAGTTATAACCTCTTATCGTTTAGAATCAATGTATTTCGAGTTATAAATTAAATTAAGTAAAAAATTCTTTTTAAATTCAGGTTTTTATTTTTTTTACTTTTCTTGCGAACTCCGTATCTCTTAAACGTAACGTGTTAGAAAAAAACTAGAGGCTTAAACCGGATAGGGAATTTTACGGGCTACAACTTTGGCCAAATAAATTGTTTTGGGTAACCAGTCCTTTTTACAGAAATTTTGAAAATAGGTAAAAAAATAAATTTATAAAATTTATTTTAATAAATTTTCAAATTGGCTTCCCTCATAAATTATTATCATAAATAAGCAAAATAATTAACGATAAACTAATGTGCTTTATAACAATGTTGCTCAAACGATGCTATAGGTACCTACCTAAATCAAATTGAGATTTTTAGCAATTTTGTAAATATATTTTTTGTTTAGTACACCTTGTTTATTATTTTCAGAATTTCTGTGAAAACGATTGGTTTCCCAAAAAATTTATTTGACCAAAGTTATAGCTCGTAAAATTCTCTGCCCGGGTTAAGCCGTTAGTTTTTTCTAAAACGTTTTGTTTAAGAGATACGGAGTTCGCAAGAAAAGTAAAAAAAATAAAACCTGAATTTCTTTAACATTTTTCTATTTCATTTAATTTATAACTCGAAATCCGTTGATTCTAGACGATAAAAGGTTATAACCTAATTTGTAGATAAGCGAATGATCTTTAAAAAAATTCTAATCCATTAAACCTAAAAAAGCAATAGTATCGGAGCTATGGTCGTTTGAAATCAGAAATTCAAAAAATTGCTTTAAAGGGAGAGGTAACCTCCAAGGGTTTGGACTTGGACAAAAATTTTATTTAACCTTCAAGCAGGCGCGCGGCGTCGAATCGACCGCACTTGATACATTTTTGTTTATAATTAGTAGCCTCTTCTAGGTTAATTACAAGCAACTATATGTCGCCATACCTCGCGATTTGCATATTGCACAAATTGCATTTGTTTCGATCGCGCCGTAGGCGTAGACGTGGAAAAGACTACACGCGCCTGTTGTCTAACTGGTTACCCGGGACGCCGTTTGTGAAAAAATGTTTCTTCCTTGGAAGAAAACTAAACTTTGGTTACTAAATACTATCATATTTTGATTTTATTAGTGTCAGTTTTTTTTATTTTTTTAATTTTGATTTTATGTAATTATAAGTAAGGGGCCGTCCTTTAATCACGTGAGGTTTTTTATGCCATTTTTTTACCCCCCCTCCCCCTTGGTGATACGTCGTGAGGTTTTAGGCTACCCCTACCCCCCTACCCAACATCACGTGTATTTTTTTTTTTTAATTTCTATAAGTAGAGACAGCGAGACAGAAGGCCGCGGGCAGCGGAACGACGATTGGCGTCACAAGGTCCAGTGCCGGAAGCCAGCTGAGAGCTAAATATTGTTGTTATGTTGCTTTTTAGGCATAAATTTGCTCTCTCGGGATTTCACGTGGTAGCAAGAAAATATACACGTGATTGTCACAGCACCCCCCCCCCCATCGTGATGTTATTCTATACCCCCCCCCTGTTAGCACCTCACGTGATTAAAGGACAACCCCTAAGATTTATGTTGCCAAGTTGCGACCTAATCCAAAAAAAATGTGTTTTTTTTAATTATCATTTTAATTGTAATTAATAAGATTTAAGTAATGTTTTATAACTAAATTCGTTTCTTAACCGAAAAATAATTGTTTTAATTTATTATAAAAAATAAATGATTGTTTAATTATTTGGTGCATTGAATCCCTAAAATTTACAATAGGTCGTTAACGTTACGCGCGCGACCGCTGCTGTTCTAAATGAACACGCGCCTGCTTGAAGGTTAAAAATGTGTCTTAGAAAAGTGTCCTTTATCAACACTTCGAAGGTTCTCCACGGTCACGGGACACCCTGTATAATTGCCCAAAAGTACTATATCCGCCTCTTCAGTCCTCGTACCTTAAACACAAAAAATCTATGGGATAATTTTAAAAATTTTTAATTTTAAATTAAATAAAATTTCTTTACATTTTTAAAAATTTAATAAAAAAATAAAAATTGGTAAAAAGGTTTTCTGTTTTTTTATAGTTAATGTCTTTACGAAGAAACATTCTAATTTATAAAAATATAAATAAATCATGTTCTTGAGTTTTTGTAAGATAGCTAAAAGTTATTATTATAAATGTAATCAGTACGTCGGTAACTCGATACTATGTTTACGTTTTCAAACTGGTCTGAATGATTATACATTTGAAATAAAACTTGCATTACCCCTGCAATATATGCAATTGCATTGAAAAATTTCATAAAACGGAACGTTTTATCGTAAAATTTATAGCTCGATTAATGACCAAAAAATTTTCAATTTTTTTTTAATCTGCAGGTAAAGGTTTATTCTATTTTGGTAAAGAATTTATTTTTTGATATCTAATATAGATTTTAATACAGAAGCGCTGAAAGTTAGCTATATTTCAAGAGGTTATTACTTAAAAAATCGATTTATTTTTAAAATTTTAAGCTTTTACCGAAATAGTTTAATGATTTACCTAATTAATTTTTTTTGAATCATTTAAAAATATTTATTATTAACAGAAGAAACTTAACTAATTCAAGACACTGCATTAAATGCTACAATAGTGGCGCCTTAAGAGTTGATAGTTTGTCTTACGTGCAGTCGGTAGTTAGATCTCTGCTCAGTTGCACTACGGTCATGCTTTGTATAACAAATGATACAATTAATGCTACTGGAAGGGGTATAATATGGTGACTTTTTTGGATCTGTTGGATTATGATGATGGTCATATTGAAATTATCTGACAGAAGTCAGCAAGTGATTATCGGGTGTTAGTATATCTTGAAGTATACAGGATATGTACCTATATCTGACCATCTCAGTTGCCCCACCGTATTTTCCCCACCCTAGTTATGGTACTATCCACCTTAAAACCCTAGAATGCTATCGTCAATTTATACTTGTCCAGTAAAATTAGATAAAAATAAAACATTAATCGGTAAAGATCTGAATTTTGGTACACATACTTATTACGGCTTTCTGTTAAACATACTGAAAGTCGCCGTCGAAATGTGTTGTTTTTTTGTATCAGCACAAGTTGCCGAGATACAGCTAAAAAACTGCAGTAGTGTACCTTATTTCCAAGATGGCGGCTCGAGCGCAACAGATTTCAACGGCGACTTTTAGTATGTTTAACAGAGGAAGCCGTATTAAATATGTATACCAAAATTCAGATCTTTACCGATTAATGTTTTTATTTGCCAAAAATTGATCTAAATTGACTGGACATATTAATGTTATCGATTTGTAAGTTGTACGTACATAATATTTAAGTGACAATTTAATATCTTATTGAATCAAGATTTCTACTTTTATTACATAAAAGTTTATTTATATTTCGCAAACTATAATATAAATATAAATTAGAATTATCAAATTGAGCTACAGGACACAAATAAAACACATATTTAAAACGAGCTTTCGAAAAATGACATTTTCTTTTTCAAGTTTAATATGAATTGAAAACAAAAACAATAACAATTACAAAGCAACTATAAATTATATTATTTAAGAATATTGACATTCATCCGAAAACTTGATTAGAATGATAATACGAAAACCCGGTAATGAAAGAAAATAAAGAAGACGAATGTATTAATAATTCTAATAAGTTGTCGTGGATTAAGAAAAACCAATGCAATGGTGAAAAACTTAATCCCAATATTCGCAAAGAAATTAAATAAGTAGTTTTTTTAATAATAATAAGTATTCTTTGCAAATATTGGGATTAAGTTTTTCACCATTGGTTTTTCTTAATCCACGACAACTTATTAGAATTAGTAATACATTCGTCTTCTTTATTTTCTTTCATTACCGGGTTTTCGCATTATCATTCTGATCAAGTTGTCGGATGAATGTCAATATTCTTAAATAATATAATTTATAGTTGCTTTGTAATTGTTATTGTTTTTGTTTTTCAATTCATATTAAACTTGAAAAAAAAATGTCATTTTTCGAAAGCTCGTTTTAAATATGTGTTTTATTTGTGTCCTGTAGCTCAATTTGATAATTCTAATTTATATTATTTTCAAGAGCAAATAATTTTTAATTTATAATATAAATAAAATAATTATAAAAAACTATTATACGAGCTGCTGATAAGTACCCAGGTTTGGTAAGATATGGCTCTATACAGGCGCAATATTATAATGTATCTTTGAATACCATTTTTCAAACAACTCCTATCAAAATTTCATTGCAAAATGTCCAATAGCTTTTTTTGCTACACTAGTTTGAAGTGAACAAATTGTTACATTTTAAAATTATTGAAAAAATTCAATATCTATCGGTGATTGGATACTCGCTTTTCGATGAAATCAAAGAAAAATTAGATGCTGTTACACTTTAGATGACAATAATTTAATTTTGGATTAATGAATTTAAATGTGTTCTAAGAGGTGTTCTTAACAAAAAATAACGTCTAGGTCGTCAAAATAAGCAATGTATGGAAGAAATGTTTGAAGCAATTCACGATATCGTAGCTGAGGCTGTTGATATTTTAAAAAAACGTATGAGCAATATTTGATACAAGCACCTATCTGAAAACGAAACATGCGGGATTGTGGCCAGCAGAATTTTTTTTCAAGATATGCAAAAACACATTAGTTTTATCACCAAGGTCACTCCCGTATTATTTTATCCCTTCGCGCTGGGATGACAACCCCTGAAATGTTAATAGGGATGATATAGCAAGTAACACCTCATTTGAAAGGTCTTGCTTCCCTGAATTCAATGTAATAATTTTTTTAAATTTAATCAATTATTCAAGAAACTTAGTTCAAATTGAACTAAAATAAGACTATACCATAGTATAAGAAGTTATACAGTAGGGACACTCGCAATTATTTTGTGTTCCAAATTTTTATGCGCATGTCAAAGTCTGGGTTAAGTACCTACATAAGTTAGCAGATGTCGCGACTGTTTCGTGTAGTTTCGCCAGTGATTCGTGCTGTTTCACAACTTGTAACAGTGTTGTCAAGTCACTTAAAATGTCGCTAGATTTAATGATTTCACAATAAATTTTGGTGACTTTGTAAAAATTTAATAATGACAGTACTTTAACATTACTTTCTCTCGTTAAGAGAATGCATTACACGGTTTATTTCAATATTTCAAAATTTAAGAAAAATAAATTAAAGACTATTCACTCTAAATGATTGTTCAATGCTAAATTATTGTTTTTGAGATGAATAATAGTAATTATAATGTGAAAATAATCCTTTAAAATAATTAAGTCTCTTGCGGTTTCAGCGCCATCTCTACGTGTCTCAAATGAACTTAACCCAGACTTGAAAATCTGGAACACGAACATCAAAGACGCCGACACCGAGTGTCCCTACTGTATAACTTCTTATACTATGACTATACCTTGTAAAATAAAAAAAAATTTTAAATGCTTCTTTTCTTGTTTTTTTTTGTTTGTTTCTTTCTTATCGAACAGTAGTATTTATCAGTCCGCCCTCGTATACTATAATATATAATTTATGTCAATTCCAATATTTGGAAAATACAATAATTAATTATTCGCATTTACCTACACTGATAAAAAAATAGTTTTGAACCAAAACTTTTTATGCTTTGCCCATATACAATGCATAAAAGCTTTTGAATCAAAATTTTTCGTTTTGGTTCGAAAAGATTAGCTTTTGCTTCAAATCGAAAAATTTTGATTCAAAAATTTTTATGCTTTGCCTATATGCAATGTATAAAAAGTTTTGATCCAAAACTTCTGTTTTGTCAGTGTATTGCATTTTCGTCGTTTATTTTAATAATCGTGATAGTGCAAAATAATTATCGATATATGTATACTATAATAAGTATACCACTTACTATTATATAATATTACTCCTGATTATAATATTACATCTGACACCCGTTGCATCTTCCAGACCGCATTCCGTCGCTCTATTTTAAAGCTTTTAGCATACAATTTTTTTAATTTAAGCGCGAATATGCATTAACAGTATTGTGATATTTAAAATATCAACACAATTTCTGAACAAGATTATATTTTAATGACAACAATAATAACAAAGATTAATTTATTCAATATGATTTTTTGTGAACCACAATTGTTATGATCATTTCATTTGTTTTAAAATTTTTCTAACATCTAACTCGAATTCAAGCTTGAGATATGGAATATGTTTTGTAAAAATATCTTTCAAGCAAATTTTTGGAAGTGGCACCACTATAAAAAGTAGAATTTACTATTTGAAAATATATAATTATTATAATTCGATAAATATTTTAAGTTAAAAAAACAGGTAATGCAACTACTTACTGTAGGTATATTTCCGCTTTGCAATAAATCATAAAAAAAAGTTAAAAAAAAGTAATTATTTTTTTTATATTATTATTTTGTGATTGTTTGTGAACTGTGAAACATATGAAAAATATAAAAAAATGTAAAAATTAATATAAGTTTTCAAAACTTAATAAATTATAAAAAATGTTTAATAATACTCAAGTATAACAAAATATGTGGGGCATTCCAAGCACAATGTGTACCTAACTAATTTGTTTGAAATGTTAGACAACTTCTAATTGTAGTCTAAATATATTAAAAAAATATATAAAAAGTCTTAATATATATTTAAATTCGATTTTTTATTATAGTCCGGCCCTGACATCGAATGATTCGATTGTATTTGATGTTAGTTGCGAATTTTTAGTAAAATAGTTAAATTGGAGATTTGTTACATTTGTTTCAGTGGATGATAACGCGATTGAGATTACTATAGTAGTCAAGTGTATTCTGTGAGTTCACATATTTTTATTTATCGTACTTTTAAGTGAGGTTATGTTGCAAAATGCAACGAACGCCGCCCCCGAAGGGCAATACAATTGACCCATTCCCAGTGACGGAACCATATCGCGATGGATCACTATTAAACCCGCCAGAAATATCACACATGCCGGCAATTGCTCTTTACCAGTCAACTAATAACAACCCCTACCAGATACAATACCAGAACCAAAACCAAGCTTCACAATTAAAAACCACGGTTCCCGTGCAACTACCACAACCAGTTGTTACCATGCAATACCAACCGGGACTACCATACTTACAACCACCGATGCTCGGTCAAACCGATCAAACTAATCAACAACAAGAAATACAATACTACGATCAGACTGCGGCCCTACCGTTTGTTCAGTCTCAACAATATGTATCCCACACGGAATGGCAAACTGTACGAAATGGTAAAAAAAGATTTAGAAGCCCCGAACAACAACAAAATCGTAAACAATCAAAACTCACCAGTTATTGACTATCGAAGCTTGTAGAAACACAAAATAGATTTGAAGATTTACCAGAAGAATCTGAGAAGAATTCTGAGGGGATGAAAGAATCGGTAACAAAACCACCACCAATAACAGTTTATGGTGTAGATTATATTGCACAACTACAAGAACGAATTGGAAATATAGCGTCAGAAAACTATACGCTGAAGGTGATTGGAAACGGGCTAGTCAAGGTTCAGTTGGCTGATGCAAAATTATTCAAGCCAGTAATCGAGATGCTAGATCAAAACAAAACACAATACCACACGTATAAACCAAAAGAGGATAGAACATTCAGAGTAGTAATGAAAGGACTTCATCATTCCATAACATCCGAAGATATAAAAGCAGAATTAAAAAAACTGGGCCATGATGCCACCAATGTATGGAACATTCGCCATAGAGTAACAAAGATGCCATTGCCAATGCATTATGTAGATCTTGTAACTAAAGAAGACAACAAAAATATTTATAAGATAAAATTACTGAAAAATAATGTGGTATCATTTGAACCACCACATGCTAAAAGAGTTATACCTCAATGCGCGAGATGTCAGAGTTATGGACATACCAAGAATTTCTGCAAAAAACCAGAAAAATGCGTGAAATGCGCAGGAAGCCATCATACTAAAGATTGCGAACGCAAAGAGCGTGACAGTAGAGTCAAATGCATTAACTGCAATGGCAACCACCCAGCCAACTATAGAGGATGTGTTGTCCATAAGCAACTCCAACAACGTCTATATCCGATGCTTAGAGAAAAACAACCTATCCCACAACAAAACACAATGGAAAACCAACAACCACGACCAAATATCACACCGTACCAACAGCCAATCAATTATAATCAAGCTTTCCCACAACTTAGAACACATAACAATAACCTGCCCTGGGGGCCATCAAACCAGCAAACAAACGAACCAATAAATCATACCAATGAACAACCAGTAAGCGATATCGGTGAATTAAAAAACTTGATAAGAGAACTCATCGAACAAAATAAAGAAAACGCCAGAAACATGAGCACTATGCTAAATCTTTTGACTGTGCTCGTCACCAAAACCAATAATGCCGGTACAATGCAAATATAAAATAGCCATATGGAACGCCAATGGGCTACATCAACACCTACAGGAAACCAAAGCTTTCTTAATAAATCAAAACATTGTCATTATGCTAGTATCTGAATCACACATAACTGATAAACATTATATAAGAATACCCAAATATAAAATCTACTACACCAAACACCCTAAAGAAGGAAAAGCTCATGGAGGTACAGCCGTCATCATTCGTGACAGCATAAAGCACCACGAGGCGGGAAAGTATGAAAAAGAAAATATCCAGGCTACCAGCATTGTACTAGAAGACAGTTTAGGAAACCTGACCGTAACAGCAATTTACTGCCCACCAAAGCATAATACCAAAAGACAAGATTATGCTGAATTTTTTAACACACTTGGTAAAAGATTATTATCTACAATGCGAAACACCACATGTGGGGCTCAAGACTGATCACAACAAAAGGCAGAGAACTACTAAAAGCTATACAAGCTAATAACCTAGAAATCATATCTACTTGTGAACCAACTTATTGGCCCACTGATACAGAAAAGATACCAGATATTATTGACTTCTGTATTACAAAAGGAACTGACACCAAAAAAATCAAAGCAGAATCCTGCCTAGACCTCTCATCAGACCACACACCAGTAATTATTAGTATTCATGCTCAAGTTAAAAATAAAGAAAAAAACCCATCATTATACAGCAAGCGAACGGACTGGGCCGCATTCAGAGAGGAGCTCGACAAGCTAATAGAACTGAACAAATCTCTGAAAACTGAAAATGAACTAGAAGATGCAGTCAACGCCCTAACTGTAAGTATACAACAAGCTGCATGGCGAGCCACGCCGGATGCATACATACCCGAAATTAAAGATACAGTGTCGCCAATAATAAAACAAAAAATTTCTGAAAAGCGAAGGCTTAGAAGACGATGGCAAGAAACGAGACATCATGAGGATAAATTTAATCTTAATAGAGCTACCAGGGAATTAAGAGAAATGATGACAGAAATGAAAAACCAAGACCTTCAAAGTTACCTGGAAAACCTAACAGCAACTCAGGACACGGATTACTCCCTATGGAAAGCCACAAGAAACATGAAACGGCCACAATCGACAATACCACCCATCAAAGATGAAAATAACAAATGGGCCAGAAGTAATAAGGAAAAGGCGAACGTATTTGCAAAACATCTGTCCAATATCTTTAAACCTCATCCATCTGAAATCACAGCCGAAGAAGAAGACAAAATAAAGAAATATCTTGAAGCTCCCTTTCAAATGGACTTTCCTATCAAAAATTTCAATAAAAACGAAATTAAGAGAGTTATAATGAAAGAAGTCAACCCTAAGAAAGCCCCAGGATACGATTTGATCACGGGTAAGGTGTTGCAAGAAGCAACAAACAAATGCTTTAAAGCAATCACACAAATCTTCAACGCGATCATCAGACTTAATCACTTTCCCAACCACTGGAAAGTAGCCCAAATCGTGATGATCCTAAAACCAGGCAAAAAAACTGACAACGCTAAATCGTATAGACCAATTAGTCTGCTGCCTATCTTGTCAAAAGTTTTTGAGAAACTATTACTAAAAAGACTAATACCTATCATAGACCATCGAGGATTGATACCAAACCATCAATTTGGGTTTCGTAATATGCACGGAACAATTGAACAAGTGCATAGAATTGTGAAGGTAATCAACAGAGATCTTGAAAGCAAACGCTTTTGCTCGGCGGCATTCCTTGATATTAGCCAAGCGTTCGACAAAGTTTGGCACGATGGACTGTTTTACAAGTTAAAAGAAAATCTTCCACATCACTTTTACTCGCTTCTCAGGTCGTATCTGAGTAACAGGCATTTTCTGGTTAAACACCAAAATGAATACACCGAACTACATACCATCGATGCTGGGGTTCCTCAGGGAAGCGTCTTAGGCCCGGTTCTATATTTGCTATACACGCATGATTTACCAACAACAAGGCTCACAACAACTGCCACCTTCGCCGACGACACTGCATTTCTTGCTTCACACAATGACCCCACATCTGCATCCAGGAACCTGCAGGTCTGCCTAACAAAAGTCCAAGAGTGGCTAAAAAAGTGGCGTATCAAGGTTAATGAAGCCAAATCGATGCATGTCACATTCACTTTGAAAAGAGAAACTTGTCCTTCTGTCAAACTCAATAACCACCAATTACCACAATCAGAAGAAGCTAAATACCTTGGCATACATTTGGATAGACGGCTTACTTGGCGTAAGCATATTTTTACAAAACGGAAACAATTGGGGCTTAAGCTAAGACAGATGTACTGGATTATCGGCAGAAAATCTAAACTCTCTATAGAAAATAAGCTACTGTTATACAAAACTATTTTGAAACCCATCTGGACCTATGGAATACAGCTCTGGGGCTCGGCCTCAAACTCCAACCTAGAAATATTGCAGAGGTTTCAAAATAAAGTGCTACGCATGATTGTTGACGCATCAAGATTTGTGCCTAACAGCGTCATACAACACGGCATTCCATTACCAACAATCAAAGAAGAGATCGAACGATTTAGTGTGAAGTACCAACAAAGACTTTGTGATCATCCTAATCCACTCGCAACTGCATTATTTACCAACAAAATTGAGGAGCGCAGGTTAAAAAGATTTACTCCGGATGACTTAGCACACAGATTCAGAATAACATAAAACTTTACCTGTTTTATTATATTAGGACCTTCACCAAGTTATAATTTAAGTGGTCATAATTTTTTATTTATTATATAGAGGTTACTTATTGAAGTAAGACTCTGCATGTCACAATTGTGTCAAAAGGAAGGCTTATTATACTTGTATAGATTGCTTGTATCTCTTGGGAGTTAAATAAAAAAAAAAAAAAAGATTTTTTATTATTTTTAGTAAAAAGGCTATCCGAACTCAAATGTTACCGAAAGACGAAGTTTCTGGACACTTGGTAAGAAGGTAAGAAAAATTTCGATTTTTAACTTTAAATTATTTAATTCGAGATAATTTGCGTATCTTATGAGGTGAATTGTTGCTCACGATGAAATATCAATAAATTGTTTGCTAAGAAAATGTCGTGCAATAAATTAAATCGAAGGAATTGACGATTCACCCAATTGAGATATTGCTAATTAGTGCCGCAACTAGGGTATGGCCAATATGGCCCCGGCCGTAGGCGCCTTTTGAATGAAGGCGCTGAAAAGCGCCAAAATTAAAAAATTTAAATTAAAAATATTGTATTTATTATAGGCGCCATTTGAAATTAAATTATAAATATTGTAATATTGTTTAATTTGTTTCTATTATAAATATTGTTTTTAATATAAGCGCCAGAGGTGACATTTGAATAAAGGTGCCATTTGAATAAAAGTGCCGTTTAAATAAAGGAAATTCAAAATTTCAAATTAAGAATAGGCGATGATTAAATAAAGGCGCCTAATTTATATTTTCTTGTTGGTAAAACTATATAATCAGTTATTTTAAATTTAATAAATTTTAATTGAGAGTATGTTTCAAAATTCGCCATTTTGCACCAAATTCAAAAAAAAAAATTCCGAGGAAACCCCAGACCCTTCTTTGGGGAGAGAGAATTAACCCCGCCCCTACCCTTTAAGTTAAGGCGCATTTTTCGTAGTTGGCCATAGGCGCCAAAACTTCTAGCTACGGCACTGTTGCTAATATATATCCAAAGTACCACATAAATAAGGTAATTCTTATCTAACCTTACAGTAAACTTATGCTCAGCCATTGAGCATAGGTAAGTTTACCTGAACGCGCTGGATTTTATACATTTCAAGCCCTTTTTAATCATATGCGTCCGATTTCTTTTTATTATTAGTATACACCGGGTGCTGAATGAGTTAGTCGAACATAGGAAATTAACATGTAAAAAAAACTTATTTGTACAAATTCCTGCTTCTCTAATTATTTCAGATAAAAAATGAAAGACACAAAAATAATGCAGAAATATAAACTATGAATGATACTTTTACTTAAAAGGTAAAAAAATGCTTTCAAAATTATTAAAATTTTCATTTGTCCCACTGCACTGGCCATTATGTTTCCATCGTAATTATTTTTGTTCAATCCTGTTATTGAAACATGTCGTTTCTTACTTGGATACGCAACTAGAAACCGTTTGTTTTACTCACTCAAATATATCTATGGTAACGAGTGGGCGAAAGACTTTTCACCCACTAGTGAGTGAAAAATGCAGTCATTCATTAACCTGCCTACGTTCTTTATAATAATATTAAAATGTTTTAAAACCAAAGCTAACTTTTTTTAAAATTATTTTGCGCGCAAAATGCTCGCTATCGATCTAAAATTTTGCATAAAGCTTCCTACGACAAATTGCTACGAGGGGTTGAGTACGAGCAAAGGGGGGTAAATTTTTAGCTCAGTTTTTCGATATCTAACGCCGTTTTCGAGTTATTGCAAATTCAAAATCTCAAATTTAATTATTGATGACACGAATTATAATAAATTGTATTTTCATAAATTTTTTAGATTTATAAGTGCAGGATTGAACAAAACGCTATACATAACTCGTGGAGAAACCCTTTCGCTCACTTATTTGCTTCTGCACACTCGCCTGTCGGCTCACGTGCAAAACTGGCAAATGCGTGAGCGAATCTTTCGGTTTCTCCACTAGTCATGTAATATACTATTGAAAATAGAAATTAAATTGAATTTATTTCATGGCCAGTCTGATAAATTAAAATTTTAACAATTTTAAAAGCATTTTTTGACTTTTTAAGTAAAAGTTAGATTAAATCTAATATAATGCTTTTATCATTCGTAGTTTATATTTCTGAATTATTTTTGTATCTTTAATTTTTTCTCTAAAATAATTAGGGAAGCAGGAATTTGCTTAAATAAGTTTTTATATGTTAATTTCCTATGTTCGGCCAACTCATTCAGCACCCGGTATATTAATAAAATAAATTCTCTAAATAAATTAAAAGATTGTATTCACGCATGTGAGGAGAACTGGCCTAAAATTTCATATTACGCATATTAAATTTATAGATTAAAATATCAAATCATGTATAAACAAATTATAAACACCTTCCTCTTATTAAATCATAATTTTAAAGTAATTATTAGTAACATTTTAAACAGTTCAAATAAATTCAAAATGTTATTATTTTTTATAAATGACACTATTTATTTTAATTTCCAAACCATAAAAAACTATTTAAGTATTATTTATTTTCTGTACAAGTCATTAAAAGATTTTGTGATTAATTTTCTAACAATAATCATTTACAAAAAGAATATTTATCGCCTATACCTGCAATCAAAATCAAATTCTACGCCGTTATTCATATACTGTAGTAATCCAATATTTTATAAGCTTTCAGCAATTACTTGCACAATTTACTTCCATCAACTAGCGCACGTCAACGAAAACCTGCAGTAGTAACAAACAAATTACCAAAGCGAGAGGTAAACCGCAGACCAAACTTTTGTAACCTTCTACTTGTTTCCAATTTCTCAATTTTTTGACAATTTTTGCAATTTCTTGGCAATTCTTGCAATTCCTAGACTAACAAAAAATTTTGACAAATTCTCCATTCTCCAGATATTTTCAACAATTCTTTCTAGTTTCAAAAATAACATCCGCGAAAGTAAATAAAGTAGCATTCTATCAGTAACTGTAGAAAAAGTAGGTACCTTGTATTTACTGAAGTTACTATAAAAATTGCAAAGTATGTTAGATTCATTATAAAATAACAAATATCAAATAAAAATTAAATTTGTAAATGAGAAACTTGACTATAATATAATCGCTATTTATGTCATGAGTACATAATATAGGTCTTTATCGGACAAAGCCTATGGTTTATGGCAGAGCGAGTTTGTGAGCGAGGCCAATAAATAGGCCGATTCCAAAAAGCCTAATTATGTGCAAATGACATACATAGTTTTATGTTCGAAGATTTTCTTTTATATTTTGTCATAATATTAGAAAATTCACTTTGACATCTAAAAATTATAAAATTTCATCGAGTGCTTTTTCTATTGCTCTTGGTTAATGCTTATTAATTTGTTTTAAAATTGTGTGAAATTGTTTCGAGTTAAATTAATTTCTTGGCGTAATAAATAATTGAAGAAATCGCTAAAATAGCGTCAACAGCTAAAGAATTGCTTCTTTAATAGTTTAATTTACATATTTTCTGTCTCAGTTACATTAATATTTCATATTTATATAAAACTATGATATTAATTTTGACGTTTATATCATTGACATTGACATGCGGCCGTTTAACTTTATTAATAAAAAGTAAATCGGACTAATGCCGTAAAATGGTACCTTATGGTCGCTAAATGATATTGTAATCATGTTATTATAATACAGTCGGACATAAAATCAATTATCAATTCTAAAAAAATAATTTTCGCGCGACTTTGTCGCTCGTGAATTAACATTTCATTGTATCGTACAAATCATTGCGTAATATTTAGGAATATAATCTTCATTAATTGTATTAACCTAGAAACTTTCACGAAACAAAACAAAACTATGGCCCTTATTTTTCTATTAAAAAGGTAAAACAGTGGATTTTAGGTCTCATTATTTCAAGTAAATATGAATTTAATAAAAATTCAGAAAAGTTTCGTACTTTTTATGAAATTTGGAGACACCTGAACTACGTTTAGTTTAATTTAATTGTTTTTAAAGATTATTTTGTAAATGTAATTTTGTGACTTCTATTAAAAATTGTCACTGACAATGGGCCTGTACGGAACAGAAAATAAGTGGTCGAATAAGTATTTCTACCCGTAACATGCTTGCTTGCTTGCTTGCTTGTAGAACTTCTAAGTACATTTTCTCAAATGAAATATATTTTATGGATAAATTAGTTCTTTAAATTTGTATGAAATGGTTAAGTACATTTATATATTCTTTAAATGTTGTTCTTATAAGCTTTTGGCTAAGAACTCGGAATGCGAAGATGAAAGTAGAGAATTGTATTTTAAATTATTTATTTTATTACCTATATAGTTTTTAATATAATATATTTTATATTTTTTAATTATATACAGGGTGTCCCAGAACTCAACATTATCACTGAAGGGCACATAGGCTAACTCATGACTGACCAGAATATCAAAATATGACCTTAGTAAAAAGTCGTTAGATTTCGAGATATTCTCACTTTTATAAATTTTGTGTAAATTGACACTTTAAATCAGTTTTTTAAGTGCCACAAATACGAAAGTTTATATTTTGAAATTGTAATTTTGGTTACACAACCCTGAATAGACCTGCTATTGATCACAGACTAAAGTAAAACTAATAGTGCGCCATAATAATTATAGGAAATAAAATATTTTTGCCCAACTCATTAATTAATTTTTTTTACAATATGAAAATCCGAAGTTAGCGAATAAAAATAAATTAATTAATGAGTCATGACACTATTAGTTTTATTTTAGTCTGTGATCAATAACATGTCTATTGAGGGTTGTGTAACCAAAATTACAATGTTAGAATATAAAATTTCGTACCTGTGGCACTTGAAAAACAGATTTAAAGTGTCAATTTTTACAAAATTTATAAAAGTGCGAATATCTTAGTAAAAATTCGTTAGTTTTCACTTTTTACTAAGGTCATATTTCGATAATCTGGTCAGCCATGAACTGGCCTATATGCCCTTCAAGGGAAAACGTTCTGGGACACCCTGTATATTATATATTTTACTTTAAATATTATAAAAATGTGAACGCCTTCTCTTTGTACATCTTATGTTTTGAAATTTAAAATTTTTATTGCTGTTGATAAATTTTATAAAACAAACAATGTGAAATATTTGGGGTAAATATTCTGAACAAAAAGTTATTGCCTTCTTCTTTAAAGTTTTATTAAAATTTTATTTAATTCTTCATAACCTTAAGACTTATAACTTGATTAAAATTAAAATTAAAATGTATTATTGTTAATGGCTGTTAATAAATAAAACAATATAAACCATCAACATTGTGTTTTTAGTAATTTTCTAGTATAATTGTATTGTAAATGGTGTTTAATTTAAGAAGTATAAAAAATAAATATTTATGTTTTCACTGGAAAAATTATTAAAAAGTTTTATGCATTTTTTTAATAATTTAATAATTTTAATAAAGTTTCTGATGTAGGCGACAACCGATTAAAGATATTCAATTTTTCTATATATATATCCGTATATGAAATGGATGATATAGCAAAAATAGTCTTTATAATATAAGTGGCTTCTTTAAAACTTGTATAGAAGAAGCCAAGGTAAACTTTATTGATGCTACCGAATGATATTTTTATATATAGATATATTATTGTATGTACTATTCTAGTCAACATAATTTAATACATATATTATGTAGTTATCCGACAAGAGACTGATTCTAATGCCAATATACCGAACATGCTCACCGAGAAAGATTTTGTGCGTGATATTGAACATATCATACGTTCGAAACCATCCAGTATAATGAATAAAGATTGGCGTTTTACATCAGTACTGCCAGTGGCGTACTTCAACTATAAATTAAATATTTCCAACTTTACGAACAACTACTGTGATATAATTATATTCCAAAAGTTTTATTTGCTTAGGAAAAATTAATTGCTGTAATATTTAATTACATTAAAACTTTTAATATAAATCTTTTATAATTTTTATAACCGACCTTGACTAAAATAATAATGTCAACAAAAATTTAATTAGATAACTAAATAGGTAGGTAGATAATACTTGCTACATATTTTACATATATAATTAACTATAATAATTATCAAATAAAACGTTCTATACACGGTTATGGCTAACTGTTTTATATGTAGTTTTACTCGTGAGGATTGTAGCAATTGTAGTGACTACTAGTAATTTAAGTAGCCGATAACTTGATCATCTTTGGCGACACGCAGGTTAACATCGTTTTCTTCGTGAGAAGATCAACCAAGAATTTGAAGATAATGAACTGAAGTCGGTGATTATACTTGGTAGAGTAATAATTTATCCAATAAAGGCTTACACTGCCGACAATAATTTTACAGAAGCATACATTATTGTTTTAAAAATATTATTGAAACATGCAATAAAAATTAATTTAAATCATGTTAAAAATTTAAACGCAATTTCTACATTATAAACCTGCTCGTCAAATTTTGAGGCGCTTTCATTTCATTGAAAATTAAAATTACCTGTCTACTTATGATTTTTAAATATTATGTAATATGTAATAATATCACACTAATGTAGTACATATTGATATCATATTATATGATAATATGTAGAAACCCGATTTTTATCGATTTTTGAACAAGAAACCGTCGATTTCAGTTTTCGACTAGAGTTTCTTGTCTGTTCATCTGACGCAAAAAATAGTTTACAGATAAGTGCAACTAGACTTAATTATTTAACAAAAAAAGTGATTAAATATTTGTTATATTTGAAAAAATTAACATTATATTTTTGAACATTTCTGTTTTATTTAGTTCGAGTATTGCACTCAATATGGGTGGTTTTAACGACGCGCAGGAATAGATTAACGAGATTCTATCCGAGAATTTGCCCTGTGGCGTGTTGCAAACAAAAAACAATTCAATTTTCTGAAGAAAAACAATTTTTACGCGCACGATTCGCTTATTTTGCCATATTTTCTGATAATCGTGCCATACTATCCCGCCCGGGGCTGTTTCTTAACCCGAATATTTTTTCTTGTTTCTTATATTTTTTTCACTTTTTATAGGGGCTTATATCGCATTACGAATTTTTAATTTTAGTAAAATTGTGTTAAAAAAAATTTTTAATACCGTAATATTAATTCATTTTTTTAAATATTTTTGATCATAACTTATGGTAAGTGATTTTAATGTAGTTTTTAAATTTGTTAAATGATAATTTTCTGCTGTATTGTATCTCTTGACTTTACTGTTAAAATTTATATTTTCGTCTATTAAGATCATTAAGATGTGGGGGGTAAATGGCTGGTAAAGGGTCTCAAAGAGGTGTATCATCAATGTCGGATTGATGCACACCAAAAAAAAGTGAGAAATGCCTCTGCTGGTAGCAGCTCTGCCAGCAAATCCTATTCCCACGTTCACGTCGTACCCCCTGACTGTATAGTCGTAATAGACTGTAGCTAACGGGACAGGATGAAAGGCGAGTATCCAGCGCCTTAAAACTGGATGTGTCCAACTAAGGGAGTATACCCTGACAGAAAAACCGGTCCTCCAGCAACTCATCACTCGGAAAAATATATAACCGCTAAATACACCAATGTTCAGCCTCGGAATAAGGAGGGAAACAATTATGCAGGATAGAGGTTTGGATGAGGAAATGGTACATGATCGAGAGGTATGTAGATTGGGATTGGGAAAGCAGCTAAATGTTGTATAGTGGATGTACATATTATAATTTTATTTTGTAGTGTATACATGATACTAAACCCAAATAAATATATAAGATCACCGATGAGACCAAATAACAGTAGGGACATTTGAAGTGCTTCAAAGGAGAGTTAATAAAAGGAAGAGTTAACAGTGTTGAGAAGAACATCACAATTATACATGTTCAGGGTATTCCATCAATAGTTGACATTTAAAATAACTAAATAAAATCTGCATTTTTGGTTTTCTCTTATTACATAAAACATTGCATTTCTTATGGTAAACCGGTCAAAATTTAAAGCATTTATTAGTCGTTTTAATCCCTGCAGTTTTTGTAACTGAATCATAAGTGAGACTAGAGATTTGCAGTTTTCTTATTAACATTACCGATTTGTTTCACTTCTTATCAAATCGAGTTTTTAGTGTCTACATTGGTCTTCCTGATGACTTGTTGCGACTCCATCTGTTATTGGTCAATAACTCCATTCAAGAATCATTTAGGTCTTCTGAGTCTTTTATGATGGGATTATTGAGTTGTTGATTAAGTTCCAATGTCATTGCTTGTTTACTTTGGACGTTTAGTTCGTTTGTTTTTGTTTTACTTTTTTTATATTATTTACTTGTTTGTATTTGCATTGCACACTGTGTCTTCACGGCAAAAAATAGATTTGTAATATCTAAAGAATTTTTGTAGGAAAATGATTATATTAAAAAATAATACATTAATTAGAAACATTTCAATACTGTGTAGCAGATTTTTGTGAAGTCAACTGTAAATTGGTTTTCAAATTTCTAGTAGGTAGCTCATTTTATAATATCTGTTAAATTTTAGTGGATTTTAGTAATCTACATTAAGTGCAGTTTACGTTATGCGATTTTGCTTACGATTTTGTTTACGATTTTGCTTCCAAGTTGCCGTAAGCAAATTTTTCGAAGTTCACGTTATACAGTTCGGCCTGAAGATGAACTTGCAAACGAAATCGTAAATAGAAAACCACCAAAACCAGTCCATATAAGAAAAAGCGTATGGAAAATCGTAAGCAAAATCGCATAACGTAAACTGCACTTTACTAAAGTTGTTTGAGACATATTGTAATGTTAAATATTAGCAAATTTTACTAAATACTGCTACAATTTTTATAAAAAACTATAATATATTGCTCTGCGCCCTGCGGTATTTTTTTTAAATTTAACTTTATTATGCGAAATCTTCAATTAGCTTACAGGCCATACATTTTGTGAGCTAAAGACTCTTAGTTTTAATTTATTTTTATCCAACAATCATAATCCAAACTATTGAATCAAACTTTTAAACAATTTTCACCATAAATTAATTTCTAATAGCGAATGGGCTCGCCAAATGTGTGCGCCTTGTTGACCACACGTTGCACTCGCTTCAATTTATTTGTCTTAATTTAACTATTAAAGTTCTTTAAAATTTTACCATGTAATTATTTTTTAACTTTTCCAATCCAATTCTAGATTTTACCATGCAAATTATGCGATTAAATTAATTATTAAAATTTCTCTTTTAAAATGAATTATCCAAATACCCAAAAATCTCTTTAAATCTTCAAATCTCACCCGGTAAAAAGCCAAAATTATTTACATTCTCCCACTAACTCAACATTTTCGCGCCAAAAGACACAATTTTAAATATTTATAACATTTACACTAAACTATTTACAAAATTCAAATTTACAATGTATAATTAAAATTAAAATTAAGATCCACAAAACAAATTCAAAACACAAATAAAATTTAATCTCAAAAAATTAATAATAAATTCAAAATACTAATTGGTCCATATAAAATTAAAAATCAAATTTTCAAAATTAAAAAAAATTAATAAAACTAAATTAATTTGTATTAAATTTTGTTTGCGAAATTATGACACAAGCAATTTATACGTGGTGAAGCTCCTTCCTTCTCATAAAATCCATTAATTTTATTTTTACGGACACTTACATGGGGAGTGAGAATCGACGTATTTATGGCGACTCCGACGCCCAAAAATCCAGCTACTTAAATTCCAGCTCCAAAAAATCTCAGCGCCCAAACGGCGTAGCCCAAACGCCGGCGTCCAAATGTCACTTACCGGTCTTACTATACTTCGTATATTAGAAGCCCAAAAGAGAAAACAAATCATACTTTGGACCAATTTAATGTTAAGTAATAATTTCGTCAAACCCCAAACCTTCCAACAGATCACATCCATGTGGTAAATAAAATATTTCCTACATGGATATATGGCAGAATTAACAGTGAATTTAAAAACAAATCTACCAGCCTAGGTGCTAAAAATAATTTTTTTACGGAAATTAATTAGATGGAAAATCATAATTACCCGTTATCTGGCAAAATTAAATAAAATTAATATTTTAAAATTAAACATGACGAGTAAAATAGCATATATCTAAAACACCATATTTTTTCCTATCTCCGGCGATTCAGTAGCGTAGCTTGTAAAGGCTTGTAACATTCAAAAATTATTTTGACACGTTACAGTTTATAATTTTTTATTACATTTAATTAAATCAAGTGACAAGTTGACTCTAATTTAATATGCTTACAACAAAATGTATTGTTATAGTAGTATATTTTATAGTAGGTATCTACTATAATGTCGATTTGTTGATATATGCTGTTTGAAACAGAATACACCAGACAGATCCAATGTATAGAACCGTACACCGTCACGTTTTAATCTTCAGATAGGAGTCTGCATAGAAATAACTAAAAAATACTAACTGTTTTGGTATCAGTTTGGTATCATCACGAATCAAATTCTTTAAGTTCTCTATATAAGCCTTTGTTGCAAGATAACCAAATTTATCACAGAAAGTTTCTAAAACTGTCAGGTTGGCTGTTTCCTTTACATCTTGTGCCAAAATCTGCCAAAATAGATATTAGCAAATTTAGCTAACATACATATTATAATAAGTATATAATTTTTCGTAAAATTAAAAAAACATTATTCTAAATCTTTTAGTTTTCTATGTGCAGTTCTACAAAAGCATCACTTTTTTCAAATTTTGCACAAAATGTAGTTTTTAATTTTCGATGTAAATTTTCTTCCCTGTTCATTAGGTGCAAAAATGATGAATAAAACAACTATTAACTCTATTACTTATAAAACCTCACAATCTACTAATAGACTTTCACAGTTGATTCATTTTCGCTTTTTTACAAAATGTACCTGATTTTGCTGCATCGCATTGGACCGAAAATAGTGTACTTATTGTTTTATTAGGATGGAAAGCTTAACTTTTCCTGCCAAGCGAGTTTTTCCATTTGCGAGGCGAGTGGAACGCTCTCAATTAATGTGCATATTAAGATGTTAATGTGTAGTTGATGATGAAGCATCTTTTTGGGGTAATCTCGGAACCGGTAGCACAGTAAAGCCTTATTATAGTCTACGTATTAGTTTGCCATCTGCATATTATAAGTTTTAAATTTTATAAGACGGCCAATTTCACCCCGTCTATAAATTAGAGTAAAAATAATAATTTCAATTTCTTAAACAAGTTTATTGCTAATTGCATTTCTAAAATTTGTATAAATTAAAATCCATAATTAATTTCGCTTGAGAACATGGATATCTTATACATGAAGTTGGTCGTTTCAAGAACTAATTATTTTGCTTCTTTGATTTGAACGACTAAATGCAATATTTACACATACTTCCTATAATTTAAATGTATTAAAATGGTAGAAAAAAGTAGTCGGAGATTGTTTCAACATACAACTTTATATTTCCCACACAACAGATGTAGTATATTTATTGATAAATATGTGAAATGTAACTAGATAGAAAATATTAAGTTCTACTAATTGCTTAAAAATTTAAAGAATTTATGTGTGTACCTGTAAAACAGGATTTCTACGATAGCAATTCCATATTATATATAAATTCACAGCGTGTCTTGAAAGTAAGGCATAAGTAGAATAAATTCATAAACAGAAATTCAAAATTTAAAATTGATTCGAAGCTATTAGCCCTTCTGAAAAGTTTTTCTTTATATTATGTAGTATGTATGTATTGTTATTCATAATAAATTGTAAAATCTATAGATAACTTGTTTCTTAGTATGTAAATATATCTATAATAGAAGAAGATACTTACCTAAGTAATATATATAAATGTTTATAAAATTTGAAATTTATACATAGGAATTATCGGCAATGCTTAGTGCTCATGATTTTTCATTTTGCTTACCTAATATAATCATTCAACTGTGATTCTCGTAATTACAGTTAAAATGACGAAATGGTAGATTTTAGTTTTACTGCAATAAGTTATTTATAAAGTAAATATTTAATAAAATAATAATTATAACAGAGGTATGGAAAGACAAAATAGATTAAGCAATAATTAATTTACAAATTAAGGTAATAATAGGTAAGTAGCATGGCAATCTACTGAACAAAATAATTTAAATTCGGGACTGCATAAGCTAGAACGGCACATCAAATTTACTACCAGAACAGAATATAATAAAAATTATAAGTATTTATACTTAACTGTTAAAATGTCCTTTAACGGAGAATTTTTTGCCATTACACTTGAGAAAATTCAAAAAAAATCCATTTGGCTAATCTCTAGCCTCTAGCGTATAGCAAGTCATGAACTTGAATCCCAAATTTCCGGTCCACTGTTTCAAGAAATAATATTTTTACAAACTGGTTCTTTAATCATGAAACAAAAATTTACCAAACTGTTTACCAAAATTTCTTATATTTTCATTAAAAATAAATGGCTTTGAGATTTTTTTAATGGCAATTAGCTATACATAAATTATAAGAAATTAATTAAATTTCTACAACTCTATAACTACCTAGCTAAAATTTCATGAAAATATTACAGTTCTTAAATTTTAGATTAAAAATATTTTTACATTTCCCAAGTCCTTAGAGTTGCAGGATCCATATACCTGTATTATGTATAAACCGTTTTTTGGTTCTTTGGTTCTAAAAAATTATTTTATAAAAAAGTGGAACGAACTCTTAAAACCATTAGTAGAAGCAGTGCTTACTTACTGCATACGTATGTATAATATAGTAGTTAATAAAAATAGTTACTTATAATATAATGTTATATTCAGGTCTATTATGTATCCCAAAAGTTATTATAAAGGTGACAGTTATGAAATAAAATAAAGGTTTTGACAAATTGGTATGCACTATAAATGGTAAGAAAATCTTTATTATCTAGATCTTGTTAAAATAACGCTTTGTGAAAACGATAGGTAATACCAATTTGCCGAAATCCTTCAATATTATGTCATAACTATCACCTTTATAATAACGTTTGGGATACATAATAGACCTGAATAATTGTGTTGCTTTAAAGCTTTCTTTACATGTATCTATTTAATAACATAAATTATTATTGTTTATGTTTATCTTTCTTAATGATAAATGTTTTGAGAAAAGTGCGGATTTCATTAAATTTTTTAATTGCTATTATTGTAGTAGAAATTGTTGATATTACAAAGCTACTTAAAGTACCTACTATATTTAAGATTTAAAGAGAAAATTGAAATATGTACATAATTATTATCGATTCTAGGAATTTTATTTAAACCATTTGTCCGACTAGCAGTTATTCGACGCACATTTCTTCGACTTAATATTTATAAGAACAAACATTTATTCGACATGTTATTTTATACAACATAGTGCATTATTTGTTCGATGGTATTTTAATTAATTACAATTGTTTAGAATTGCAATCTGTTTTGTATTATTTGAAATTGTCGCTAACTTCATCTATGGTATATTTGCATCCCCCTGTATATTTGCCGTGCGCATATCGATCTTGCGCCGCCGAAACTTCAGTATTCCGAGAGCTATCGTACGAACTGCACCTAAGGTTCTTCGAAGCTTACTCCCTTTTGTAACAAAGGCTCAAACCTTGCTATGAATTATAACAACCATAACAGTTTAAGAAATAAATCAAGTGCAACTAAAAGTGTTTATTTATTCACCGTTTGCATTCCGCACTACTGAAAGTGTTGTTCAAAGAAAACGCTCAGACGCACGTTTTCACGCGGCATCAACTTCGTAAGCAAGACGGTTTTTTTCGCCAACTTTCAAGTTTGTGTAAGGGGCTTACACAGTTGATTGGGGCAATCAAAAATAATGCAATACATTGGATAAAATTATATTATAATTAATTTGTTACATTTCTATAGGAAATATTCTTTTATTCTATAAACTCCTTTCCTATTAAAATATAATACTCGTATTCTATTAAAACAATATTGAAAAGCACAAATCTAATTACCAGGAACAATTTTCAAGTTTGATATTAGTACACTTGTTGAAAAATACAATCTTATGCTAAGCTTTTTTTGTTATATAGACCTGAATCTAATCTGTAATTCAAAAATGAAATTTTCCAAATTTAAAACTTTGAAGAATTCGTGAACTAATTAATTTAATTGTGCTTATAAATGCTTGAACAGGTATATTACGTCTGTATAAAAGAGCATTTAATATGTAATTACAATAAATGTAATTACAATTAAAACAATAAATTACCATTGTAACGAGCATTGATAATTTTAAACAATAAATTATAATTTAAAATGCTGTCGAACAAATGTACTACTATGATGTGTAAAATTCCAAGTCAAGCAAACGCTCATTCGAATTAATGTTAAATCGAACCAAAGCTGTCGAATAACTGGTAGTCGAACAAATGTTGTCGAACAAAATTCCGGATACGATTATTACCATCTTTGATATATTAATCAAGTTTTTATGTATATTATACAAAAATCATATAATATGTATTTTTGAGCTAGAATTGTTAGGTGAAAAAAACCATGCATTTAAAAATGCCAAAAGTTGCTTGCTTTTTTAAATTCTTTTATTGCATTAATATAATATAATATTGTTAATTTCTTATTTACTTAATATTTAATTTTTCCTATCAATTCTATAGCTCAAGTTATATGTACAAATAATATATTATATCGGTATTATGTATAACAATTATACAATTATTGTGATAGTACTTTGACATGAAGGCACATCAATGACGGGATGGTAATACAATTTATCAACATTAATTTAGTATTGATGGAAAGAACTAATTCTACATCAAAGTCGAAAAAATTACTTTATTGAAGTGTTGCTATAAGTAATTTCTGCAACTAATTTACAGCCAACGATGACTTTCACACATAAAATTCTTAATTTATACTAAATTAATATAATAATATTTAACCTACTGCAGCTAAATACACTGCGATGTAAAACTGTATATGTGACCTGGAATACGAAAAGGGACCTTAAGTCGGAAAAATTAATTTTCAACTTTTTGGTGATTTTTATAGAAAAAAGGACGCTCTTTCGAATTCTATCTCCTTTTTTCACTTCACAAATCAATCTCAAAGTTGAACGTAAAATCAAAAAAAATTTTTTAAATTATACCGATTCAAGGGAAATTTTAGCTTGTTTTTAACTACCAAAATATTCCCTGTAAAGGCAACACTGGGTAATGAACACCGTAAAAAGTGTCAAAGAGCTTAAATGGACCGCGGGGAATGTAGAACGGCAATTATAGTTGAAACTGACTTGAAATCTTTAAACGCGTTTTACAGAGAAACTTGTTTTCCGACGTAAGGTACATTTTCGTAGTCCAAGTCACATATATGTATCAAAAAAACATAAAGCTCTAATCACACTCATGCACTAATAGATAGTATCCAATCAAATTTGAATATGGGAGATGTTTAGATTCAATTTTAAGTCAGGGTTGTCATTAAAGAGCAGGGATCATAGCTCTCTTTAGATTAGCATAATATGATTGATTTTGCTGTAGTTATTTTCTAAATATTTTCCGATCTTACATCATTACTAACCAATTTATTTAAAGTTTTAACACTTTTTTAAAGGTTGAAAATAACCATAAAGTGAAGAAACATACGACCTCCGTGAAGTTGGCCCCTCATCTACAACATTTTGATATAAGCAACAATATATGGAATGGTTAGGTCAACGTTAGGTCACGAAAGTTCACCTGGTTTTATCGTTAGGTCATTTCTAGTTTCTCCAAAAATAATATTCAAATTTTCAAAAAAATGTTTGGTAAGTTAGCTTCCCATTTGCACGATTTCGATGAAATAAAGATGGAAACCGATAGGAAATCGACTGAAAAGGATTGGTCCAGTATGCATTTTGTTAGGTCGTCTTTAATTTGTTTATAATAAATTAATTTCAATGCGATGCCCCTATTGCGCATGCGCATAATTAAAATATTGTGTAAATATCAGCTGTTGAAGGTATTGAGCTGCGTTCTTACCAGCCCCCTAGCACTCTAATGGGAGAAAATATAAAAAGCGGTCATAAGTTGTCACACAAATTTTAATTCCTTAGGATGGCGTTAGTAGTTTAGTTCAAGTTTGCTGCTTATAGTAAAGAGATAGATAGAGATGTTGCTACAATAAATGTTCTGTGTTGCTAATGGCTGCTAACAGCTGTTCGATGTTGTGTTGATAATTTAACTTATTAACAAATAAAACTTGATAATTGTGTAATAAATTGTGTCCAACTAGTGTTTAATCGGTGTAATTTTCTAAGAAAGGTTGTTAATTATAACATTATAACAATGTCTTAAATTTATGATAAAATGAATTTTAAATCTTCCGCATATTTAATTACGTCACAGTAATATGTTACGTCACTGGTTACGTCACTAGATGAACTATTCTACTAGCGCCTCTTGCGTGATGAAACCACATTACGCAATTTTCTGTAACATGGAGTGCCAGCGGGCTGGTTCTAACTAACACTTTTGGGCGTCAAGATTGCTCTGAAGGACAATGAAAGCGTCGTAAGCTACAAATTCAAATACAGCAACAGAATAGCGTTTAAATGCATTTTACGGTGAATTCAAATATTTAAAGAAGTAATTTCAACACAAGCGGTTTTCTTATATTAGCTAAAATTGCGCTTTACAAATTTAAGTAAATAATCTACTCACTTAATTCCGTCTTTTATTATTAAATATGGTTTCGGTGGAAAATCTTTTGCAAATGGTTTCTCACCGATGGAAAATACTTCTCAAGATCAGACAAACAAGAATAAAAATTCTAACTTTAGTTAGTTAGCTTCTTCATCCTTATTTGAAGTTTCAAAAAAGTTTCATTCTAACCTCTAAATAACTTCAAATAAGGGAGAAGCTAACTAACTAAAGTTGGAATTTTTATTCTTGTTCGTCTGATCTCGAGAAGTATTTTCCATCGGTGAGAAACTATTTGCATATGATTTTCCTTCGGTAAGTAATTATTTGCATATGATTTTCCACCGAAACTATATTCAATAATAAAAGGTAGAATTAAGTGGGTAGATTATTTACGTAAAGTAAAGCGCAATTTTAGCTAAAATAAGAAAGCCGCTTGTGTTGAAATTAATTGTGTGTTTGATTACGCTAAATTATTGCGTAGTCCAGTAAAATTAGATAAAAATAAAACATTAATCGGTAAAGATCTGAATTTTGGTACACATCTTTATTACGACTTCCTGTTAAACATACTAAAAGTCCCCGTCGAAATGTATTGCGCTTGAACTGCCATCTTGGAAAAACGATACAATTTTTTTTATTAAATTTTCTTAAAAAAAGTTAATATACATTTTTTTTGTATCTCCAATACTTTAGGTTTAGACACTTCAGAAGGGATATCCATTATGCACAATGTACATGCTTGCTAGTGACGAAACGTTATGCGACGCATATCTTTCTTATATCTCTTTGTTTTGGAGAAATAGTCAGTGTTAAAGGTTAAAGATTTACCACCTTGAAAAAATAAATTGACTGCATTGAAACGACAAAGCTGCAAAAACACCTTCTGTAGCAACGTCGGATTACAGCTCAAATATTAGAGATACAAAAAAATATATATAAACTATTTTGAAGAATATTCAATAAACTACAATTTTTACTTAAACTTTTTTTTTGTATCAGCACAAGTTGCCGAGATACAGCCAAAAAACTTAAGAAGTGTACCTTATTTCCAAGATGGCGGTTCGAGCGTAACAGATTTTAACGGGGACTTTTAGTATGTTTAACAGGAAGCCGTAATAAATATGTATACCAAAATTCAGATCTTTACCGATTAATAATTTTTAATTATTGTTGACCTTTTATTTTATCCTTTTTTGAAATTGTTGATATTAAGGTCTTTTTAACAATTAAATTGTCTGACGTTTCGTGTCGTTTATTGGCACATTTTCAAAGCTACAAGTTAATAAATTAAAAAATTTTTAAATGTTTTTATTTGCTGAAAATTGATTTAAATTGACTGGACTATGCGTGTTCGAATTCGTAGTTTACTTTTCAGACAGTGGCGTAGCGTGGATTTCTGGTACCCTGGGCAAACCCTAAATTTGCCGGCCCCCTATTTTCGCAATTAAGCAAAGAAAAGTATTTCTTATATCAATTTATTAGATATTATTAAAAAAAAATTTATTTATTTAGGACTTACTTAAATTTACAATAAACAGTAAAATAAAATTATTTTAATAATTTTTAATTAATAATTTCTAGTAAAACTCTACTATTTTGAAATTATTAATTAAAATAATTAAAATGATTTACCAATTCTACCACATCGGCCAAAACCAGACTAAATAAAATAAAAATATTATAATTTTACTCTGCGTGCTTTGTGCTTTTGCAGTTAGTCTTTAACATTTGCCCTAAATGGACATTCAGTAAGACTGGGGTACGGTATAACCGGACACGATTGTATATGTAATTAGTAATACTAATTAAATTTAAACAGAAACATCAGTTGCATAAGCATAAGTGATCGAAATCGAGAATTTTAATTACAAGAACTTCAATTTATAATTAACTACCTACTATATATTTATGTATAATAATATTAACTATAAATGTAATATTGTAAAAATTATGCTACAGTAGATTCCCGTTCAACCGACATCCAATTAGCCGGTATGAAGATCCCACAATGGTATTTAAAATAGCTTGCTCCAAACTTGCAATAAAAAGTAGCTTTGACAACCGGTCAAGCGAGTCCAAGATTAGCACTCAGAATTTTTACTCTGTAACTTAACCAGCGTTCACATTAAATTCATTGTTGTGATTGAAAAACTCACTTAAAAACTGTTATAATAATTTAGAAGTGATTAACCCCTCCCTACTGATATACCTACTCGCTCTAAGCTATTATGTCACCATAAAAATGATAAAATATATTTATTTATTTCCATTAATATACTCATAGTTTTACTCCATCTGATTATATTGAATTAAAGAATCAGTCGAGTACTCCGAAAGAACCAGCAGTAAGTAACCGCGGTTCAAATCCTGATCGCGGCAAATACACTACTGTGAGCTATGGGCTATGGGAAAGGCAACGGGGAACCATCCCATTAATTAAATTTTCTAGTACGTATCCTGGCTTCAGTCAAGTGATCGCTTTAGTGTATCGCACGCGAAGAAGATAAAGTAGCGTGGTCTAAAAGATAAAACGATTATCTAGATTCCAGAGCATTACAATATTATCCTGTTCCAAAATTTTTTATTCACAATTTTGAGTTTCATTTTGAAAATTTTATTAATTTATTTTAAATTTTGTAAATAATTTAATTTTTTAAATTTATGGTTTTCCCGCTGCATGGTTGACTTCGCAACAACTAGGTGGGGAAACCAGATCTTCTAGAGTCCAAGATGACCGCTTAAGCGGTTGAGACAAAATTTGTCTTCTAGTTTTTTATTGCGTTTTATTTTGAGTTTTATATTTATGCAAATTTGTCTTTGACTGAGTAATTTTAATTTTGAAATTATCTAAAATAATTTAAGAACAAAATTGGATTAACTTTGTAAAATAAACACCAAATAAAAAAATTTTGAGATTTGAATTTGGCATAGTTAGACGTAAATTACAACAGAATAGTTATCGGTGCAATCAGTAGGCGTAGTAAGCAACACAAACACACTGAGTACGGAAAATTCCGCTTTTCATAAGTATTAAATAAAAGACTTTTCCGACCAATGCTTTAAAAAAACAACTTTGTTGTGGTTTTTTTGTGTATGCCTCTTTCAAATTTAGTGGTTAGCTCTTTAGCCTTTTAAAATTTAGATTTCCTGGTTTACTCGTAACAAAAATTTAGAAGCAATAATGCTGTGGTCATCGTCAGGTATATCTTGTTTTTGTGTTGAAATCTTTCGATTTGATTCTATAATAAATTCACTAGAAATTGCAAACTAACTTTTGTCACTACTTGTTATTCGGAATTCGTTTCGCTTAATTAGTACCTACCATAAGAATTTCATGTCGATCAGTTATATCATGGATAATACTATGTATATTAATAATCACTATTTTCTTTTAAACAATTTCTTACGTACGATTTTATAAATTGAAATATAGGTATCAATTTTAAATTAATTAAAACTAATGAAATTATTTTTGTTTCTTTCGATTTCGATCAAAAATTTCGATTAAATTCTTTTGAATATTATTTGATAAGCAATAATGGTAAGTCTAGTAATGATTTTTTAAATTGTGTAACCAAATATGCAAAGATACCATGTCCAAATATTGAAACTAATATATCCAACATTCTTTTTCAAGATATCTCAAGGATATAGCACGTTCGCTATCAATAGAATACAATTTCGATATGTTTAATTTAGTAAAAACATTTTTTTTTTCTTGAAGTGGGGTTATATAAATTTTTAACAAAATGATTAATAAACGCAGCTGTTAGTATCGATGTAATATTATAAGGTCTAATATGTTATGCCTATCGAGAACAAAATTTAATGATTTTTTCAAAGTAGCTGCAATAAGTTACTTCTTGTGTGAATTAAAAAAAAATTACTAAAATCAATTTATTTTAAAAAAATTTAACAAAAAAAGAAATGATACAGAAGTAGAAAAGATTCATTGAATCCAAAACATATAAATACAAAATAATGAAATATATCTTTTTTGTACATGCACACAAACACGATCAAAACTAAATTGGTTTAGAAAAAAAATAAATAATTTATACATAAGTTATTAAATTAAATTATAAAATTTATCGATAAATAAAGTAAACCAATTTAGAATTAACCAATTTTAACAATATAGGTATAACACTGAATGACTTGAATAATACAATTCCTATAATTTATGTAAAACTAAACTTAACATAAATATACTTAATAATAAATAATAAGAGTTGTAATACATTTAACGTTTTATAATTAATTTACAACAAAAACGTGGCACATGAGTTTAATTTCGATTTTCCCATTTGGGTACATAGGTAACAAAATAATTTTTTTTTGTCTGGCACAACAGTTATAATAATTTTAGTATACAATTTTGGGTTAGCGCCCACATTAAGAGACCACATGTGCGATTTGAGATTAACTTGTTTTACGTAATCTTGATCGATAAGTCTTATTTTCCTTCTAATATTTTATAATGCCCAATTATTCAAATTACTGTATCGCAATCACGAAATTCCAGATCCAAAAATTATTGATAAAAAGCGTTTATCAAAAATAACAAACTAAGAAAACAATATTAATCGTATTCAAATATCACAGTAATTGTTATTTTTTTATTAAAAATATTCGTTTTATTATTAAATACAAATATTTAGCATTTGTCAAACGTAATATATAAATAATTTCAAAATTTTTTTAAATAAATGAATGTATACAAGATACAAACAAAAATGTTGGTATTTATTATTTGTAGTTATGCAAAATAATTAAATATTAATTTGATTAAATGAAAAATTGTACCAATAATAAAGAAATACATTTGAATATTTCCGATAACAAAACCGAGATACTACATATTATATTTTAGTTGAACATAGTAAGACTAGAAAAGTTGATAGTGTGTTTAGCGGTTTTACATAATATATAGTCATATTATTATAATAATAATAACCCATAACGTAACTACAAATTAATTGATTTTTAGAAAAAAATTATTTCAAATGAACATGCAATAATAATCTAAAGTTGCAATGTTATAAATAAATAATATATATAGGTAAAGGTTCGAGGTGAACAAGCAGGCAAAGACTAAATAACGTCTCTGAGTGAATAATAATTTTGTGCTCAACCTGGCTATGATATTAATTATGCTCATATCTTCAGCGTATAATGCCCAATACGCATAGTCTTTGCCCGATACGATTTGATCGTGAAAACAACTGAAAAAATTTCCTTTATACTTTTTTTTCGCGATAAGTTATAAATAAGTAATACAATTTTGACATATTACAGTGGTAGAAAATACTAAATATTTGTATTTCATATTCTAATAATTAGAATTTCGTAATTAATATCTTGCGACTAGGTGTCAGATCTACATTAATATTTGTCAATTATTCGATGTAAAATTACAAAAGTCAGATCTAAATATTATAATAATATGTAATAATATACAAAAGATTTAAAAATTGATATTTATTAATATCGGATGCCACTGACCACGTTTATTTGGCACTGCAATAATTAATACGTAAGTCACTGTTTTAAGAGTATGCTTTAATAACAATATTAATAGTAATAACAATAATCGACTTTTGATATTTTATTGGAATGGGGTTGAGATCTGGTGCAGATGCTGCACTAGTAATTAATGAGCCCGTGGTTGATTTAACCATACATATACACGTAGTACATGAAAAACATATATTTTATATGAAATGCACATACTGTTATATTGTAAACTGAAGAAAAATTACACTAAAGGTAATAACAAATAACACTTGGAGTCACGAATCACATAGTCCGTCATTAAATAACACCATCTTAACGAGAGTTCGTTCAGCTTAATATCACTGCAGTCGTTGTACGATAGATAATTTAAAAGTAGCATCACCACGTGTGTGGTCATTTTGTGTCACACACGCAATCACAACCGCTGAGAAGGACATATAAACTTATACTTTACACTAGAAAATTGTGACTGTAATAGCCCAGCACGAAGTTTTGCATCACGAAAAAAATGTAATCGGAGGAAAAATTGGTCAACAACAAAATGTATTACTATTACACGAGAAGCTTTGGAAGTTCGGTTTATTTTTTGACTAATTTCCGAAATTTGGCAAAAAGTATGAGATTATAAAATTATGTTCAATAAATAATATAAATATTTTTATTATCATAGCCAAAATTAACTTTGGATCACAATCAGTCTTTTAAATACATGCTTATTAAGGTACCTACAGATTCGTACCAATAAAAACTTACTAGAAGACAAAATTTATTCATACTTTCTTTTACGGAAGAATGGGTGTCTTTATAAATCTGATAACATAATTATCAAGCTGTCTACGTAAACAAAAGTGATGCAAAACCACTATCCAACTATCAAAAATGATTTAGTGTTGTTCCGTTTTCACTGCAACTATCGGATCTGGTTCGTATCGCGCGTGAGTTCTCATATGACGCGTAATCATGTCCCGTCGACAAGCCGCGTAAGGACATTGAGGACACTTATAAGGTTTTTCTCCGGTATGCGTCCGTTGATGTGTCGACAAATGATCCGATCTCGAGAAAACTTGCCCGCAAACTCTACACGTATACGGTTTAATTCCAGTATGTAAACGCATATGTCGAGTCAACATATCACTTCTAGCAAACGATCTCTTACACACTTCACACAAGTAAGCTTTGGCCCCACTTTCGGCAGAATTTTGACGACTTTTGTGACGTGACGCCATATGCTTGGCCAGTCTGTCGTGCAAACTAAACATTTGTCCACATATAGGACACACATAGGCCACGTCCGAACCGGGAGGCATCTCTTCAACAACCGGAGATACTTCCAAATTGTATCTGGATGCCACAGATTCTTTTGTCGTAGGAGAAGCAACATCGCCTTTCACGATGGGTACAGAAACCGAACTTCGTGGAGGTAAAAATCCTTGAGGTAGCAATTGCAGCGGTGGTGGTACTAAACAGTCGATGCTACCTAATCTATCACGTCTTTTGGTAGATAAATCTAAGGGCGAATCTTGAGGAGAAGTCGTATCGGATTCTAACGAAGCTTTCGCAGGTCTCGTGGTTAAACTTAAAGGTTGCATCCAATTTGATAAAGAACGAGTTCTTTCGGCGTTAGCAGTTTCCAACCATAACGGTAAATCAGAATCCGAATGACTTCTTCTACGAAAAATATCGGGCAGGTACTTGGAGTGCAGGTAACGTTCAAAGCTATGATTATGGTGAGGTGACGAAGATGCTGGAGTCAACGGTGAAATCGGAGATGACGAAAAGAAATTATCATACGGATACAACGATTGTGGAATATGATGACTGACATTGGTTACAAACGGACAGCACGGACAGGTTTGGCGTGGTAATGGTGGACTTGAACTAGCATCATCTTCTTTAAGACGTAATGGACTAAAACTAATACGAGGTGAATCACTTGAGCTGTGCGGAGATTTGTTACTCGAACTTGCGGGACTAAACACGTCTTCATCCTCGCTAGGCTGGTACCGCTCTTTATCGGCGTTATCGAATCGAAATACCTCGCCGGACATGTGCTTTGATAATTTTAACGAACGTCCATTTTCTTCATTAATATTATTATTCAGATGTTGTACGTTATTATTGATTGTCGACGTAATTGGTACATTAGAAACTTGACCACTTAATATATCCAAAACTTGACTTAAACGTTTTCTCTTTCGCTGTTTCGCTGCTGGACGGTTATGATTTGTAATCAGAGGATGATTGTTATTATTGTGTGATTTATCGTGTACCCCTGAAGATTCTAATGCAGTCTCTGCCATAGTCATTAGAACCAAATTATAGAAGGCCGCAAATTGTGCGGCTTTAACCAGTCGATCGGTGTGACTATTCGCATGCTGCGAAGAATTCTCGGGTTGAAGCAAATTTGCTCCCAATAGCGTTGATAACTCCAGGCTAGCTCTGTTTTTGTAGTTGTTTCGTATAGAAGATTTGGTCTGAAACAAAAATAAAAAATATAAATAGATTGTATTAATAATACACTTAATATAATGACGCTTACTATTATTGATATTATGATTAATTCTTATTATAATATAGGTAAGGCTGTGCGAAATGTGTAAAAATAGATCAGAATAATTTAGTTTTTACGAGTTATTGAGTTTTATTGCAGATACTTTTAATTGCAATTGGAATAGAACGAAATTTGTTGCAAGTTATCACAAATCACACATGAACGTAAGGGTAGACGATAAAATCTATTTTATGATAAATTAATTTTCAATTGTAATATTAATTATTATTGTTGTTTTATGAAATTGTTAGCTTAACACGTGGTGCATTGCGGCGGGGGCGGTACAGTGCGCTGCATGCCACCGCACTGCGGTTCACACCAGCCCGCGCTTTCAACCACTGCAGTATTTAAGGAAAGTTTTATGTATCCGGAGTTGCAGATATCAATAATTCAATACCTCTACCGCCGCTTGCAGTATACTATAAACACCCAAGTCTAATCCAATGTAGATTATAATTTGAACTTGGGTTCTTTGTGCATTTCATTGCTTAGAAATCATTAGGATTCACACTTCCGTAACGTGGGTACTTATGCGTGATATTATGGTTATTAAATTACTACCTGATAGTAATCAATTTTATTGTCTAAAATAAGATTGCAGTAATTTTGAATTATAAATTTGATATATTTAAAAATATATTACGATAAATGGTAGTACCAATGTTAAATTTCTATAAGTATATATACATAGAATACTTATAGTATAATGTTAGAAAAACGAAACATGTAATCATTTTGACATTGAATTTTAATTCGAAAAAATATATTTACTTACACAGCAATTACCGTTCATTGAATGAAAATGAAATAGTAAAAACTTGAAAAATATTAATTATATCTTTGACAAACTCTTATTATTAATAAAACATGTTCGAGTGAATTTAATTTTATTACTGTCTTTGACATCTAATTTTATTAATTATATTGATTGTTTTGTATTAAGTGACGTAGAACGTCTTATGGCAATCCTGAAATGAAAAAACTTGATTTTTTTATTTCGTTTAATATTATATCCCTTGTACAGCAGAACCAGAATACATACATCCTATTATTAACTTTATCATAAAATAAGTAAAAACAAGCAATACGTTTAATTTCGTATTCGAAACAGATCGTTCTCTGATTTAAAGAAAATCAGTATGACCAGTTTGTCACATACTTAATATGGTAAAACTAGTTGAAGTATTCAGACTTACTCGTACTTGTGAAGGTGGATGGATGCCAATTTTATATTGTAATTGTAGATTCGTTAAAAATCAATAATCAACTCATTAAAAAAATTAAATGAGAAGGTGCCGGGAATCGAGATTTTCAATCATTTATTTTTCATAAAACTTAACCCATCGAGCGGTTTATTACTTACTAGTAGAAAAAATCATTAACTCAACATGGTAGTAATTTCAAATTTTATAAGGTACTGGAGCAAATAATAAGATCTACCTTATTTTAAAACCATTGTGAATAATAGGTCCATGTCACTGGCCCCCCCCAAATCAATTTTTAACAAAAAATTGGTGTCAATCGTTAGTGCTTCGTTAGTGCTTGTTTGTGCTTCCATTCCCGAAGTTTGTGCTCCAACGGTCGCGGATCTATTCGCGAAATCTTCTGGGAGGGGCTGTAGGCACGATGCCCCCCCCCAAATCGATTTTTAATAAAAAATTGGTTTCAATCGTTAGTGCTTCGTTAGTGCTTGTTTGTGCTTCCATTACCGAAGTTTGTGCCTCAACGGTCGCGAAGCTATTCGCGAAATCTTCTGGGAGGGGCTGTAGACACGATGCCCCCCCCCAAAGCGATTTTTAATAAAAAATTGGTGGCAATGGTTAGTGCTTCGTTAGAGCTTGTTTGTGCTTCCATTTCCAAAGTTTGTGCCTCAACGGTCGCGAAGTTATTCGCCAAGATATGGGCATTTATAGTTTCTGTGAACTCCGAGCAAGTTCCGCGCGAATGCATAGATTTAAAAGGTCTAAAAATTAATAAACAATAAATATGTAGTCATAATATTTATAATGAAGCTTAAATCTATTGTTATAAACAAAATATTTTTTAAATATAATAAAATGGTTACACCTATTTATTGAAACAAGATATTATAATGTTGCAAACGGTCGTCTTGGTGATAAAGGAGTCTGTAAAAATTCTGCTATTCATCAATTTTATGAAAACCATAAAGAGCGCATGTAATTTTATAAATGTAGCATTTGTTATAATTATAAGTAAGCCGCCAATTATCAACGTAAAAAGTAAAAATATTTGTTTCCTTCATCGATGAAGGACGGATTGGGGATTACCTCAAGTAATTCCTATATTTAAAGGTTAGTACATTTTCTTTAAAAGCATTAATTTTAGTATGTAGCGTATATACAAGTGGCCGTATCTGGTGGGGGTTTTAGGGGTTCACCCCCCCCTCCCCCGACATAAAACGCATGATTAAATTCTAGAATATACAATATAATATATAGGACAATAGTGCATTTTTATTTTTCATTAAAATGCATTCGAAAATAATAGTTCTTTTTTAAATCCATAAAATAAATTATAAACAATAAAAATAGAAAGTTACAGTTGATATTAAAAAATATATAAAAATATTTTTTTTACATGGTGTATTTCTTTCTGCACATGTATTTACTGGTAAAAGTATAGATAATTGCAGTTATACAATGAAAAACTCCGTATCTGAGGCGGCGCTGAATAGGAGAAAATATGTTTGACTTGCTTGACCTTGAAAACTTCATAAATTTTTGTCTGCGGCGCTTCATTCTTGGAGGTGTTCCCAGACCCTCTCAGGTATTCGGACTGACGGAACCAGTTATTTCTTTATCGTTCATCCCCCCCCCCCAATCACAGTCTGAGATACGGCCCTGCAGTAGCTCACAAAAATAAACGTACAGTCGTATGCTAGCAATGTAAATCGTCCCTTTTGAAGACCTATGTTCTCATATCAAAATCGGTTTTACAGCAAAATTTATTAGACATATATTGTTGAAAATATAATTATCTTCATTTTTGTTATATAATTGTAATATAAGTACAGAGGCTTCAAAAATTATAAATCTGTGGTACTAAGGGAGAACCCCATATTATGTCAAGAAATATAAAAACGGATGATATATCAAACTTATCAAATTATTTTTACTACCCGTAGAAATTTTTCAATAATCATATATAAAATGGTAGATAACACTTGGACGAATTTTGTCTTACTATTGCTTATTGATATAAAATCTGAATTTCAGTGACATCGCAAATCTTAAAAAGTGCTTCCTGAAAAATCATGCTTTGACATAAGGGGTTCTGCCTTAGTACCACAGAAATGCACTCCTATGTTAATAATGTAAATCGCATCTTTCGAACATTCTTTTTTTTCTCATATAAAAATCGATTTTATAGCAAAATGTTTCAAACAATTTGTGTTGCAAATTTCATTTTCTTTATTTTTGTTTCTGTTGCCAAAATAGCAACAACAAACCAGTAGCCACCTCATTTTAAATTTCTGATCACGCCATCCAGTTTGAGGTTGGATTTCTAAAGTTTCTTATCAGAGACGGCCCTGCTCTCACAATTTGAATTTAAATTTAGCGGTGCCAACTATAACTAAAATTTAGGTTGGCAATTCAGGACCAGATTTCAGTATCAGTATCAGTTTCGGTGTCAGTATCAGTATCAGTTTTAGTGTCAGTATCAGTATCAGTATCAGCATCAGTATCAGTATCAGCATCAGCATCAGTATCAGTATCAGTATCAGTATCAGTATCAGCATCTGCATTAGCATCAATATCAGCATCAGCATCAGGATCAGTATCATTTCGAGTAGTGTAGCAGTAAGAAACAAACTGAATTGGAAACTTGAAGAAATCTAACCTTAAACGACACGTGGACAGGAATTGTAAGTAGGTTTAATATTTAATAGTATATTATTTTATTTGTAGCAATTTTCAACATAATTCTCAATAAATTGAGATTCAAATACTACAAATGTTATAATATCACATTTTTGTTTTTTAGGCTTCTATACAAAGTATAGCAAGAAGCCTTGTGTTCTGGTACTGTGTCCGTCCGTTTGCATGTTTCAACTTTAAGAACTATTCCAGTATAGTTTTAGGCTTCCATGCAAAGTATAGCAAGAGGCCTTATTTAAACTGTAGGCATTGTTCTTAAATTTGAAACATGCGGACGGACTGGCGGACGGACACGCACTTCTCTTTTTTATACTATTGATATATTGTGTTTATTGTTATAGTATGAAAAACATAGGTACGTTATAATTACCATAGATAACTGTTATTTTCATTTCTCATCTTTTAATGTTCTTATTTATTACAATTTTTAAGTATGTACTTTATCGGATTCATTTAGTTCATTTAGAATTTTTCTGTATCTACCTTAAGTCGTTGTCTCACTGTGAAAATTCCATCCAAATTTTTCTAAAAATTTGTATAAAAACGGTTTTGATAGTGTAACAGGCCAATTGTTTTGTAAAAATGAGGCACTTAAAAGTGTTTTTATAGTGCTTCTATTTTCATGACGTCACGAAAACGTTTTTATAAAAACCAGAGTTTTAGAACAGTTTCTAGAATTTTGATAAAAGCAGACTTTCCATTGGCTGTTGACACCCCATTCAACTTCAATTTACGCATGAAGTATACCGGGGGGGTAAATCTCCTGCCAAAATATGTACACCACATCTCCTTTTCCTTAAAACCTCCCAATATATCGTCACATCTCCCCACATTTCCTTCATCTCCCCACATTTCCTTCATATCCCCACACCTCCCCATATTTCCTCACATCTCCCATATCTCCTCACATCTCCCCCACCTCTTCAAATCTCCCACACCTTTCAATTACCTGTTTAATTTATACTTAAATAACTACGCATGCCTAGATTTGAAAGATAGGTTTTATTAAATTTATATTTGTAAGATTTTATATTTATTAGTAAAAAAATTATATTATGAACGCCAACTTTAACAAAAATTAAAATTAACAATATTATGATAATCCAAATAGTCTTTCTTTCTTCAAGTATTTTTCATTTGGCATTTTTTCGAGATTTACTCAGAATATTGGGATTGAAAAGGCTGTGATCTCCCTTTGTTTCCTAGTTTTGTGTTTTCAGCCAGTTCACGGTACCTATTCTTGGTAATCCCTGAATCCAGGGTTTGATATGGTTCCGATATCCCACATCTCCCTTACACCTCCTTCACATCTCTATATCTCCCATATCTCCCTCAAATATCCGCACATCTCCCACACATTTCTTGCCTCGTGTACACCAAATCTCCCCGGTGATTTACTCCCCGAAGTATACCTTACTTTTCGGTTAGTTTATAACAGCTGATCGTGTTTTTATAAAAACTGCATTTTACAGTGGAACACAGCGTAAAATTTTTTTATGGCTCATGACGTCACATCATTTGTATACAAATTTTTATAAAACGTTTTTATACAAATTTTTATAGTCTGATACACCTTGTTATTACTTATAATTGTTTTTTCTTAGTGTACAATACGTAATCTCAACAAACCTATAAGAGAATAAACAGAATGCCAAGACCATCTACAGTTGATTTCGAGCAGCTCCATTTTATAATCCTTGCAAAAAAAGAAAGAATATATGATCCCATAGGTAAAAAGATTTGGGGCCCAACAAATGCTTGTTGGACAGAAATATCGAAAGAATTAGGTAATACTACTAGTACTGCAAAATACATATATAGCCATGTAATTACGAACAGGCATAATATATTGGAAAAGTTAAATTTCCAGCCTGCGTCTAAGAAAGTTTCCGATACTTTGGATGAGAAACCAAACGAACATGAGAAACCAAACAAACATGAGGAACCAAACGAATATGAGGAACTAAACGAAAATGAAGATTACAGTTTGAAATTCAAAATATCGTTGTCGAAGGAGCAGTGGTCTAATATTTATTTACCCAATAATTGTTATAAACGATCAGATCGGGATTGTAATACTAGGAATTATGAAATATTGAAACCCCACTGTTGGACAGATATAATTCATACTCAATTCTACAAGGAAACGAAATTGTCATGTTGTATAGTATATGAACGTTGTAAAATTTATCCACATGGTGTTAATTTTCTTCGTATAAAAGGTCAATGCAAGTCCTGTCAAAGCATTTTTCAATGTACTATGGAAAATGCTCCTGAATTGGAATCCCTTGTGATGATGACCTGCACATACGCTGGAAATTTCAGAAATTGTAACCAACAAAAAAAGAGAAATATTTCTAAAAGCGAACGTGACGATTTGGTGAAATATTTGGTTGATGAAAATAAGGCGCCGTCTTATATTTTGAATGAAATGGTACAAAAGCATACAAATTACGGTGATGCACTATCCAGTAATTTACCGACCGCAAATGCCTTGAGATGTTTGAAATACAAACATTTAGCTAAGAATCGATTGAGTTCGGATCCTATTTTAGCTTTATCCAAGATGAAAGGAATGTCGCCTTTTAATGAATGTATTCGCGATATGGGAAATGATCGTTTATTTGTTCATTATTGGTCGCCAACTGAAATTGATATGTATAGAATATATGCAAAACAAAACAAAATTCCAACGATAACTATCGATGCAACAGGTGGTGTGGTCCAAAAGGTAAACCTAATTACCGAAAGAACAACGTCAGCCATATTCTTGTATGAAATTGGAGTTATGGATCACATGAACCAAAGCCAATTCCCCGTGGCACATATGTTATCTGAAAAACACGATAATATGTCGATAGCTTGTTGGCTTTCAGAATGGTTGAAGAACGCTATTGTACCGCCTAAAATTGTGGTAACTGATCAATCACTGGCTTTGATGATGGCAACAGTAAAAACATTTACACAATATTCCAAGCTATCCAAATATTTAAACGTTTGTTCAGATCTAATTAAAAACAAACCAAATGTTGAAGTACCTTTATGCATGATTAGGAATGACTTTAACCATGTAATGCATTTGTTTAGTAGTTGGCCAGAAATCAAGTCTACCACAAAACGTATTAAAAATTTTTATTTACGCTCATTTGGTTTATTGGTAGTTAGTACGAATTTTGAGGATATAAAGAAATTGTTATATAATATATTCACGGTGGCTTTACACGAGGAAGATGGAAATAATGCTGATGAAGATGGGGGTCCTACAAGTTGTGAAATGGCAAAAAGATATTTAAAAAGCAGAATAGCAACGCACGAAACCACAAATGAAGTATGGGAATGCCAAATGAACGATGAAAATGGTGATATAATTGAAATGGAAGATGGTGATACTGAAATTGAAGTTATGTTGGATATTTTCGAAGAAATTAAAGCTATTTATGATTTGTGTTGTAGGGAATCAAAAAGTAGGTCTAACGAAGGAGATCATGATAATATGCAGTACAACCCTGCAATTGCAAAAAAATTGTTAAAGTTTTGTAAACTCCTCCCGTGTTGGTCTGCTGTAATGATCCCTATATTTAAATATGGAAATCTTACCGAAACCAGTGCAACATCTGAAAGTCTTTTTAATCAGTTAAAAAATCGCATTTTTCAACATAAAACCCTGCCAATACGAATAGATGATTTTCTACAGATTCATATAAAAAATATTATTGGATCTATGATACTTACGAGATCCAAATACAATAATACGATGGAAATAAAAAATAATACGAGTACAATAGAATGCGATAAAATAGAAGATAATGCAAACGATAGTTCTTCGGTTCATGACAATATAGTCAACGATAATGATGATCCAAATTATTTTGAATTTCAAAGTGAAACCGCATTAGATAATGGGGGTGGTCTTGGTGAAAACAATAATACGATGGAACTAAAAACTAATGCAATAGAATGCGATAAAACAAAAGCCGATGCAAACGATGGCTCTTCGGCTAATGACGATATAGTCAGAGATAATGATGTTCCGAATTATTTTGAATTGGAAAGTGAAACCGCATTAGAAAATTGGGGTGGTCTGGCTGAAAACACAAAAAACGAAAAAGAAGCAAAAAGAAGGAAACCCAATTACTTGGATAAAGATTACACAGTTTTACTATACAACGATCAAAGCAAAACGAAGTCGTCAGTAATCGGATTACTGAGAAATGGAAATATGTTGGATTTAAAACCGATTCTAATTGGCAAAATGCATTTCACTGTTATCAATACATGCGGATTCGACAGCGTGATACATATCATGTGCTGTTCTTATGCGGAAAGCAAAGAATATGCAAATTTTGTGGATGCTCAAAAAACATTATCTACATTATACGAGCTGGTTGCACATGTTATGCGAGATGGAGTAAACGCACAAACTTACAAGAAGCGTGCTTTAGTTTTGGATAAAGTTGTTGGAGAAGCCAACAAGAAATATTTATCAAATAACCACGTTGAACTAAACGCTGCATCCACATGCTATTATTTATTGAAAGAATTGTTCCATAATCAGCCCTCTATGACAGAGCGTAGGAAATGTCCTAAATGCAACAAGGAGACGATAGTTCCATACTCCACTATAACGATTAATTTTCCTACAGAACGTATTGGATGCCTTCAGAAAGCATTAGACCACCTATTTAAAGAAAATTCTAATAGTAGTCAATGTATTCACTGTCGACAAATTACCGAAAAAAGCATCCGTTTTGGTTCCCATATATTCCTGGAAATATGCGGGAATTTAAAAAAAAATTCGTCATTAGATTTTAACATTCCGTTACAAGAAATCCCTCAGGAAATTCAACTTGGTAAAAACATGTATTACCTCCGGGGAGGAATTAGCTTCTTGCCGCCTACGTTAGTAAATAATGTCAAAGCAGTTGGGCATTACATTAGCTATTGCTGGCGAGTAAGTTTGGGTCAGTGGGATCGTTATGATGATCTACAGCTATCATCTAAAACTGTAAGGCAGACTACAAAAGCAATGAACTGTCAATTTCTTGTGTATAGTATATAAAAATATATATATATATTGATGTTGATATATCGATATTGATATATTGATATAAAAATATCATCAGTTCTTAATATATTTAAAAAATATTTTTCGTACACTTTATTAATAAAAAATACTTTCTTTATAGCAATTGTTTTACCGTTTATTATAAATATTATAGCTACATATTTATTGTTTGTTAAATTTTGCATCTTTGAAATCTACTGTAACTTTCTTTCTATTTTTATTGTTTATAATTTTTTTTATGGATTTAAAAAAGGACTATTATTTTCGAATGCATTTTAATGAAAAATAAAAATGCACTATTGTCCTATATATTATATTGTATATTCTAGAATTTAATCATGCGTTTTATTTCGGGGGGGGGGGGGGGGTTGAACCCCGAAAACCCCCATCAGATACGGCCTTGAGCCACTTGTATATACGCTACATACTAAAATTAATGCTTTTAAAGAAAATGTACTAACCTTTAAATATAGGAATTACTTGAGGTAATCCCCAATCAGTCCTTCATCGATGAAGGAAACAAATATTTTTACTTCTTACGTTGATAATTGGCGACTTACTTATAATTATAACAAATGCTACATTTATAAAATTACATGCGCTCTTTATGGTTTTCATAAAATTGATGAATAGCAGAATTTTTACAGACTCCTTTATCACCAAGACGACCGTTTGCAACATTATAATATCTTGTTTCAATAAATAGGTGTAACCATTTTATTATATTTAAAAAATATTTTGTTTATAACAATAGATTTAAGCTTCATTATAAATATTATGACTACATATTTATTGTTTATTAATTTTTAGACCTTTTAAATCTATGCATTCGCGCGGAACTTGCTCGGAGTTCACAGAAACTATAAATGCCCATATCTTGGCGAATAACTTCGCGACCGTTGAGGCACAAACTTTGGAAATGGAAGCACAAACAAGCTCTAACGAAGCACTAACGATTGCCACCAATTTTTTATTAAAAATCGCTTTGGGGGGGGGCATCGTGTCTACAGCCCCTCCCAGAAGATTTCGCGAATAGCTTCGCGACCGTTGAGGCACAAACTTCGGTAATGGAAGCACAAACAAGCACTAACGAAGCACTAACGATTGAAACCAATTTTTTATTAAAAATCGATTTGGGGGGGGCATCGTGTCTACAGCCCCTCCCAGAAGATTTCGCGAATAGATCCGCGACCGTTGGAGCACAAACTTCGGGAATGGAAGCACAAACAAGCACTAACGAAGCACTAACGATTGACACCAATTTTTTGTTAAAAATCGATTTGGGGGGGGCCAGTGACATGGACCTGTGAATAATCAAAAATTTAGTTTGGGTCAGTACTTTATTAAACGAAGGTAATATAAGATTTCAGAATTTACAAGCAAGCACGCCAGCATACCAATCTCTCACGATCGGTTTTGGTGAGAACAACACATTAGTTATGGACATGATAACATTTTAAAAATCACGCTTGTGTCAGAAATTAATTATTGAAAAGCCTTGATAGTATTGTTTGTACGTTTGTGACAATTACATTACAACCCTAAAATTTCCACATTGTATGCACTTAGCCTTCTACGTTCACTAGTCCAATATAGTCAATTTCTACCCTTCTACCTCCACATAAAGAGATGAAAACTTTACCCTTAAACCTTGAAACGTACTTTTCTAGGTTTATAATAGATAATATTTAATTTTTATACGGTTTTGACATCAAGCATACGCATAAATGGCATAAATGGCAATGGTCAAATCAAGTCAAGTCTTATTTATTTACACAGAGATTTATGCTAGATATAATTAGCCAAACCATACTTCTAATGATTATAAAAAAATTTAAAATCAGAATCGCACTGATTAACTTATTAAAAATATGACCTCTTAACATCTTGATCGGCTTAACTCAAGAGGTAAAGTTGTCAGTGTAGGTAATTCATTATTTTCTAATTTTTAAAAAAATTTACACAATTTAAAAGATATAGAGTAAAGCATTTATGATTATTATTGTAGTTAACGCAACTTAATTAGGTATTATAAATTTTTTCTGAATAAACGTACTAGGAAATCAAGACTTATTAATACTCGATTTTACAAAGATAATTCTAAATTTAATCTAAGATTAAAATTAACCCTCCGGCAGTCGCGTTGAGGAACAGAGGTCCGCACTGCTGATAAAATTTGAAATTGTTTACATATTCATCATTATATCGAATGGATGTGTGTGTAGGTATGCTTTCCTGCCACAAGTGTGGTTCTTACAAGATCAGAAACACGACAATTATTTGCGGTTCCTGTGAGGAATTTGTTTGTCTACTGCATTGCCACAGAAAAGTTACTTATTCTACCTCCCTCGAAAACGAAACGGATGAAGTTTAACAATTATAACTACTAGAGCTCGTGTCAAATAGAAATAGAACCGAAATTCTTCGTTTTTCAGCAATAAAAACAACAGATATCTCATTAAGCGGACCTATGGACCGCAGCGTGACCGCTCGAATGAAAATAAATGGCGCGACTGCCGCAGGGTTAAACATCAAAAATATTGCAATAATCACATATTATTGAATTTAACTCGGCTTCATAAAAATATATGTAGTAAACTTTTCTTAAAAATAAAAATTTTATATTTAGGGCTTTTTTTTGATAGATACGAGGGTTGTACCTCGCCTAGGCAAGAAATAACGCTATTATAATTTTAAAAATAATATTTTTCGTAAATATAATCTTTTTCAGCAATACCGTCCAACGGTAAAGTTGCTGCGTTGTTTAGTTTGTGAAAGATCTATTTAAATAGAACAACTTTTGTAATTTTACAATAATGAAATAAAAATTTTTTTCTTCTTTTTTTTACTGTTTGAAAAAAAATTAAAAGATTAAAATGGAGCTCAGCGAAGTTTATGGGAACTCGGCGCCTTCGTTATCAAGAATTAAATTTTTGATATCTGAATTAAAACGTGGTCGTACAAGCATTTTTGATAAAGATCGTGCAGATCGTGGAAATGAGGTTACCACTTCACGTCGATTGGACAACATGGCAGAAAAAAAGGCAAAACAATTAATTGAGAGTATTCTGCACATTTATTGAACCGCTTCAACCATGTTGTGAAAGAAAAACATCCGCATTTGGCGAAGAACAAATTTCTCTTCGATTAAGAAAAAAAACGCGTATATACTTGCGTCTTCGCCATTGAAAACTTCCATGAGTTAAGATACGAATTGTTTCCGCAACCACCATAATCGCCAGATATAGCAAGCAGTGATTATTTCCTATTTCAAAATATGAAAAAATGGCTCGGCGGAAAAAAACTAAGAGGTTATTGCTGAAGCAAACACTAATTTTGAAGGGTTTTAGCAATCGAATTTTTTAGAGGGGATACAAAAGATAGATTTGCGTTGGACTAAGTGTATCGAACTAAAAGATGTTTATGTTGAAAACTAAAACCAAATTTTACACATAAAAATACTTTTTCTTGTCAAGGCCAGGTACTTATCATACAACCCTCGTATAAAGCAGTGCAAAAATAAAATTTTAATTTCTATTAGATTCTCACAAAACTATTGGAAAAATGCACTTCATACAAAACTATAATTTTAATATTAACTTTGAAACATTGTGTACTTCCTATGTAACATGTTTCATATGCTATTTTTTTAATGATGACATAATATAATTTCGTTTCGTAATTTTATAGAATTCATACAACAGCTTAAATTATATGTTCAATTTTTTCATCTTTTAACTGTAAATGCCCAAAACAAATCATTTCAGAACGTTTTTGGTTCGGACACTAATATATACCAACTTACCAACAGTAATTACTATAAATTAGCCTATTAGACTAGTTTAAGTTTTTTATCATTTTGCCATTTTTTCGTTAAGCCTGATTAGCCGTATATTATAAACTAACCTCATAAATAAGGCAGATAGAAGAATAATTAAATAGGAATCCTATTTTCAAATTTGGAAACATAAATACTAATAAGTAGTATGAGTTGATAAATAAAATTACTATACAAAGATTTCACGAAACTTACGTATAGTTTTAACGATAACATACCACAGAACCAACTATCGATAAAAGTTTATAATCAATGATTATATTAAGGATGTATAGGAGATACAATCGGAGACAAAAGTAGGATTAATTTGAATATCACGAATATTGGTCTTATGTGTGTAGTAAAATACTTTTTAAATATCATAAACGATAAACAAAGTTATAAAAATGCATGAAGAAAGGTTTTTTTCGTTTAAATCGGTTCATTTTCTGAAATTACAAATATTAAATTTGACATAACAAAATTTTTATTAGTGACTATCCCTGCAGTCTAACCTACTATCTAAATAAGAAATGTAATAATTTTTATGAGTAAAACTTGATATTTGTTGTTAAAACTAATAAAAACCGAGATCTACATAATATTTTTAACACCAAAAAGTTTTAAATATGTTTAGGGTTCTTTTAACGTCGAAATCTATTTTATTTTTAGCGAATTGAACGTGACAACTCTATATCGGTTGTTCAATTACTAATTAATTTCTCGAGAACGGGGTAGTAAACCGTGATGAAATTTTGCTAAAACCTTCTTCTATTTATAAGCTATAACTACAGAAAATTTGAAAAAATTCTTATATTTTGATCATATATTTTAAGCTAATATATTATTTAATAAAATGTTTTTCATAAAATGATTTTTACATTATATAATTTTTTTAGAATTTCTTAAGATTTAGCTTTAGATTTTTATTTACGCAAGTATTTTAATGTTTAACACCTAGTGATTTTCCCTAAAAGCAGACTCTTAAGCAAAACCATAGATGTGATTTTCTTGAATTTTAACAAAAAGTCAACATCAAATTAAAACTGCAAGAACTATTGAACGGTTTAGTGAATCTATTTGAAATTTTTTTTATTACATCTCAAAGTCAATGATGACATGTGTACAAATTTTCATCGATATCTTATATTTTTGAGTTTTATTTTTTGTCTCCTATACATCCTTAACTAGAATTTGAAAAAGTAACATAAAAGTTATGATTTTAAACTCTAGTTTTCTCTAAGGAGAATTTATTCTACATAAATTTTACTTTTTTTGCCATTTCAAAAATCAATTTTCTGTAAAAGACAATATAAACGCCAAGAATTCTAATATAAAATAACATAGTGGTATTTTTTAAATCAATAGAATTAGAAACTTTCTGTAAATGAGGATGCGGTTATGGTTTCCGGTTTTGGTATTTAGTTAAATTTTAAAATACACTTTACCAGGATGATAAAGTGCAGGATATCACTAGATAATTAATTTATTAAACTGTTATTATGGTATTTCGTATAAACCTAAAATTAATTCCAAATCAAATACCACGTGTAGATGTTATTTATAACAATAACGTGCGATAAGGTAATTGATTACTCCGAAAGTATTGTTGAATTAAAATAGTATGTGGTTAATTACATACTATGCTACGTACTTATAAGTTGTAAAGCTACACTTCGTCGTAATATTTTGTCCATACGTAAGCCAAAAGTTTAGTGCTTGTTCACAATGTACATAAGACGTAAGAAATTCATAAAACGTAAAAATTACAAATAAGACCTTAATCGAATATTGAATAATACTAGAGTTATTTTGTTATAAGCAAAAGAACATTCTACGTCGACGTACACTTTAAACATTCTTTAAGATTTTAATATTATACTTTACTCCACACTGAAAAAAAAATTTAGTTGATGTAACAATAATAAATTGTCGCTATAGGCACACCAATATTTTATGTTTGATGGTACAATATGAGTTTTGCTGCATTATATGATTGACGCATCACTACCGTTTATGTTATTTTAACATAGTTAATATAGTTCTATTAACTATATCTAATATTGTTTTATAAACTATATGATATAGCTATAATAACCATGGAAAGTAATTATTTAGGGTCTTTAATTTAACAATGGTTTATTGTCACTGCAATAAAAACGGTGTTGTTAGTTTTTGGGTTTATTAAAAACTTACAATAAACATAAAAATATAAAAATACAAATTTGAAAAAAGAATTCGAGTAACGAAGGTGCTTCTACAGACGCTGTTATTGTGTTATTCTAGAAGATTGGGAGGATACGTCCAGATATTGTACCATACTTTCCAACGTATCAGGAACAATGTTGAATGAACCACGTATAATTTTTGAAAAATTTAGTTCGATCTCCAATTGTAGGGATGCGTTCCTTGATTAAATCATCTGTTGAACATGCAAATGCTTCAACATCATCTACTCCATTGTCTAAAATTAAAAATAAGATAAAGTTTACATTTTGCCCCATATTACTACAGTAATGAATTAAACAACACATAAGGTGTTCAATTATTATTATGTTCAATAGGGACTGGTATTGAAAGTGCAAGGAGGTTCCTTTTACGGATTAGAATAAATAAAAAAATTTACCTTGATAACTTTGGATAAGATGAGGTGCCCCGCCCCATTCTTCGAGAATTATCTACTTTTAACTTCCTTGATTTCCATTTTTCAGAACTAAAATTTTCTAACTACGTAAAAGTAATATTAAATATTACAATATTATACTACAAGAAATTTAGCACTACTGTAATAAACGACGCACAACACAAGATCAAGATTAAATAATATGCACGCTAAACTGTTAAACGTGTAACTTATAGGTGGAACTTTGTGCACAAGATACAATTAAAAATGCAAACTTGCGAATTAGTAATCTAATATTAGAATAAAATCGCGTCATATTAGTTAACAATATTAATATGGTTTCAGAAACAACAACATTAGTAAAGATTTACGTTGCATTATGGTTTTGTTAACAATATTTTGTCTTAATAAGAACACTATTTGTTATGGATATTTTAACAAAATGAAAATAGTTACATTAACAGCATTTGTGTTAATAAAAACAATATTTTTTCATTCCATTTCTAACAAATTGAATATGGTTAGAGTAACAACTACGAAATTATAGTCTTAGTCAATTTTACAATAAATTATGCTAAAATTAACAATATTTTTTTGAACAAGGACTTTATTGTTACGCGTACCCATTAATTTCTTTCAGTGCATTAAGTTATTATTAAATACAAATTTTGTATTTATATTTTTAAGTCTTATGTTCGTCTTACGTTTTACGTACCTTGTGAAGAAGCACTTAGAATTCATATTAAATTTGTATGTGACCGAAACGCGTTGTATCTGGCAAAGCTTCTCAAATTAAGCATTTCATTTCATCTGGATAAAAATGAACCCATAAAAACATGGTTGACCCTAAACGTATGTAAGAATGCATTATCATCGACATCAAGCCGATGTGAAAAATTTCAGCTCGATTCTATTATCCACAATTATCCACAAGAAAGACCGGCGGTGAAGTTAATATGAAAAATTTAATAAAATAATAAAAATCAACTTTGCTGTTATAACTCACTCAGTTGAATAAGCGCATGGATAGATACCGTAATGTAATGTATACAATACTAACAAAAGTTATGAATTTAATATTTGAATAAAAATTACCACACATAATTTATTAATTACCTTACGTTTGTATGAATGTTCAATTTTGTATTAACCAAGTGGCGTATGGTGCACGGTTTGGTAATGAACAATAACTCTAATAACAAAAACGTGCAATAAAAATTTAAATTAATTGTATCTTATTCGCATATTGTTAGTGCATCATCAAAATCACAATTCATAATTTTCAAATAGTTAATAAAATACATTAATTGTGCATTCACATCGTGTTTTGAGCATTAAAAAGTCACGGTTGCTTGCACGGCTACATTGGCATAGTTCTAATTACGAGCAGCTAAAGTGTAATACAAGCACCAACATTATAACCGACTATTAGAGTAAATGGTCCCTAGAATAACACATAATTCGAACTATATGTGTGTAGTTAGACATAAAAATAGTAAAAATAATACAAGGATGTAGAGAGGTGTTTTTATAAAATTGAAGTTGAACACGAACTGGTAGCTTCTGTTGCAGGTGCTCTTCGCTACCAATAGCCATATTTACTATAATTATACTTTAATAAGAGGCGGTATACGCATTCTTCAAATACACAAACAAAATAAGTTTCTTTATATTCTTTCTACAAACAACATGCAACAGTAATATAATAATACCGACGTAATATCAATACGTTTTATGAATACTAAATCCGTGTTTAATAATAAGACGAACATATTACTTGAACGATTGTACAATTTTATTCTATTTATTAACAAGCTCTAAGAGCAACAATTTGTTGTAAAGATGATAGATTTGGCATGGAAATCTATTTTTTAATTAGAGCGTTACACCTATAATCAGTATAAACTAAAGTGACTTTTGCTGTTATAAATGATTCGAACTGCTCATACACAATTAGATATCTACCTACATGATCTTGTTAACTTTAGTACTTGAATAGATACATATATTCTCACATCTTATAGAGGTAATTATAAATAATTATTTAAATATAAGGTATCATAATGCTATACATGATGCACAACGAAGCATATTAACCAACAATAACTTACTTTTATTAATCAAATACAAATTAATTTATCTTCATTAACTATAACTTGGTGCATATAAAATGTCTACAGCTATAAGTAAATATTAAATACAAATTAATGCAAGAAAAACTTATTTTAAATTATTAGAATCAACCTGATTACTTTAGAATTTCTCAATACAATTATTATTATAGGCTCATGAAATAATTCCAACCGTCCATAATAGCTCTAACCACTAGTTGAGATATGGTTCAGAAATTTCTGATTTGAATCTCAAAAAGCACATTATGTCTTAGCTTTCAGCATTCCGAAGAACAGCAAGGTAATTTGTATCTATTTAATTAAATAAACTTCCATAGAATAAATACTGTATGAAGAATATTCTACAAAATTGTATGATTTTATTTTCGTAAATTGGAGTTAAAAATTTAAACTTTTGACTTTAATAAAGATAAAAGGTTAAAATTTAATCATTTTAATAAATTTGTTCGAGTCCGTATAATTACCTATTCCAATTTATTATTGGGGAAATCAACAAAGCACTTACGACTCAGATTGATTCAATTACGTTAAGAAATCCTTGCATACATGCAATTATTAGTTTTGCTAATAATCGCGAGTCGAGTGAAATCAAAAACTGAAAACCTGTAATTACCTTGGTGTTGCCGCTACTGTATGAAGGCCAGTAAAAAATATTATATAATTATCAGTTTTCTTTATGGAAATTACATCTTATAGCTACTTCGTATAGGTAGCTAGAACGCTTCTATATTAATTGAAAATAAAATCACCATGAGTTATTACATAAATAAGCTCCGTCTTAATAGAAATACAAAACTATACCTGTTTTTAACATCTTTGTTAATTTTCAAAATGTAAAAACAAGGATAATATGAAATTACTAAATTAGTTTTCGGTATACTGCATTAAATTCATCCAGATTATAAAAATGTTGTCCTTATAAATTATTTGATTTTTCAAATATACTATACAGAGTGATTTGCAAAAATTGTTCATTAAAGCAATATTAAAAATAATTATTACATCTTTTTAAATTATTGTAATTTCCCAATAAATAAACTAAAATTAAAATTTTTGATTCGATTAATAGTTTTAATTTGAAATAGATCAAATTCAGTATTATTAAAAGTATAATTTTCACTTGCTTGCGCCCTGGCTATGACTATCGATTTCGTAATTATAATAAGTAGACAATTAGTTGCCAGATGCAGTCACGTTATTTTTAACTTATATGAATTTATACGTTGTATTTAGATAATATTGGTTCAAAAGTATAAAAAATAGTTAGAAAAATTAAACAAATTTTTGTTTAGGGTGACTCCGTGAATCCTATTGAAGATTAATCTTATCTGTCAAAAAAAAATAGAAAAAACAACTGACAAAAATTATATCACGATAATATTAACATTAGGTTATACTTGATAAGCTTCAAGTAGGTTATTATATTATGTTTTTAAAATTTCATTGCTAATTAAAAAACTTGATACTTATCTCAAATTTAAATTTAAAAACATGAAAATTTCCATCATTTTTATTATCACGCCCACACGATGAAACTATTACAACTGCGCTTCAGGAAAATATCGAAAGCAGAAAATCAAATTTCATAACATACAACATAAAACAGGCCCATATTATCATTTCACAATAAAATTTGGTTTAGAAAATTTACAAAATATTTTTAGCTTGATAGAAGCTAGTTTAAGGTTGAAATACTATACGTAATATAGAACTTCAAAAAAATTAATGAATGCAATATTGAAACAAAATATTATACAATTTTGGATTTGGGTATAGAATTTTTTAAATGAAAAAACATAAATTGAATAATAAAATAATTGGAAGAAGTAATATTGAGCAAAAACAAAACATAAACATATATGTTTAAGTATACTTAAATAAGAAAATAATGGATGATTTGCCTTAATAGGATGGATATAATAAACCAAAACGTAGCCGAATGTTTTGAAACGTCAATTTCCAAAATTTTGGTAAAGAGTAGAACCATGTGTAGATTATGTTATTAACTAAAGTAGTCTTCATTTATACTGAAGGTTATTGACAGCAACTCGAGCAAGTTGTTTATGTGACCTTGGATGTTTTTTATGTACCTGTTTAGTTGATTAATTTAGCCCGCGATTTTTATATCATAGTGTTGTTAACAATAAAAACAGTTTCTGCAGCTGCGTAAAAACTATTTAAAGGCATCGGAATGAAATAAAGAAAATGCATCATAAACTGTTATCGTTATCTATAAAAATCATGATTGTAATTTCTGGGTGTCTAAATAGAGAGCATTTCTGCAATTATATGACAAACATAGTGGTGATAATTACACAAGTATGATAACAATTTTACTCAGGTGGAAAACATTCGTAGAATTGACAACCGGAAACCAGATATGGGCACCGCTCTTGCATCAAAAATGGTCAAACAAGGTATTGCCGTTTAAAACTTAGATAGCACTTATATATTTACCATAAATCATTGTGACTTATTTGTACTAAAGAATCGGTTTGCTATATACTACAAATTGTTTGTTTTTTAAGGTAAAATAACTGCAAACATGCATACTTAATCAATATTGGATCGTTAAATGATGTCGAATGCGTTTTTATCATTTTCTCCATTTATGTAGCCGGTCCGAATAGATGAATTTTTATAATTTTCGGAATAAACTTTTTATACTTTGAAATAACAGTACTCTAATTAATAAACAAAGATGATTATATTGTCGAAGTATAGTAATACCTAATACTTCAATAGTTACAAAAAATTAAAAATCATAGTGTTTGAGAGAAAAATCATGGGCGGTATAAAAAGTAAAAGACTTTAAATGGTGTTCGGGTTTCAATGATTGCAAAAACATATTTAATTTTCTGACTGATTAACTTTACAATTATATAATTTTAAATTCGTCTATTCAGTTATTACTTAATGACAAAATTGTTCACTCGTGATGAGTGGTTTGTAAATATTAAATTCCTGACCTAAGTGTGTATGTAAGTGAGTACATAATATCTAATTATTTCATTAAAAACTTCACCATATTGCGATAAAGTATTTGTTACTAATGAAGTGTACAAATTATAGATGTACTAATTCTTCATTACTGTACATTGTATGGTAGCATGCATGATAGATATTTCCCTTATTCTTACATTATACCTACTAACTTTCCAGAGACCACTTTAATATTATTTATGTATAAACTAGGATATTGAATTCAAAAAAATCTAAAAATACTTAAAAGTATATCTCCAATACTCCAATATATAATATAGTGGGCGTTTGTTACACTAGTTGTGTTACAGATAAGAAACATATTTATTGAAACATGAACCAAGGTGTGGTGGCTCCCAGTTTGTCTACACTAGCGACAACTGGGCAAGTGCATTTTCTAAAATGCATGAAAATTTATGAAAAATTATTGCATTTACACGGTGGCACCTATGTCACCTTTCGACATAATTCCTAAACAGCTTCATTTTTATTTTTAATATTTTAAAATTTTAATCGTGATTTTAAATTCAAAAGAAAGTCTTTTCCGAAGTCGATGTAGATAATGTAGCATTATGGTAGTTGGTGATATTTAATTCCTGGCCAAACGTAACAATAAATTCACAGCTTGATGTGAAGTACCACGGCATCAATAATTTTGTATAGTAACCGGGAGTTATTAGAAGATTAACTTCCTATGCGCTACACCAAACTGCCGGTAATATTATGTAAAATTGGTGTATACTATTTATCATCATAAAACACTAAATAAGTTATTAGACAGCAATATCGACATTAATAATGATTTTTAAATTAACGAGTAGGTATTTACGATAACTGAGAGTTAATTTTCATTTTGAAACATTTAAATTGTTTTTTTTTACAAAAAATACAAGTATGTATTTGCAATGCTTTTTGTAGTAATACTGTATGACTGTGATTAATAGGTTAAATTTAAAATTGTATTATTTGAACCATCAATCGATTATATATTGCCTTCTGTTTTTGCAACTTCAAAACGTATTATATAGGTTGCACAAATTGTAAACGTGTTAAATGATTTTCGTTTGTAGTAAAAAGATATAAATACTTTGTGAAAATATGTTAACTATATGAAAGGATACAAATAAAAAAGGCATAGAAACATGATAAATATTTATAGGTTATAAAAATATTACATCCAAATAACTTTTTGCATCTCCTTTATTTATTTGAGAAAGTTTTGTAAAGCGAACGCGTAAAGTTGTGGCAGGTGGGTGTAAATTGCCTGCATGTGCAACTGGAGCAATTTACTATCAATGTGCACATATCATGTTTGAGCAGGCTGGGTCAGGTGTAAATTAAAAGATTACAATTTATTCCAATCGATAATTTCCAATCAGCATGTGACACTTTTATTTGATTTGACTCGACCATAAATGCTTAGATTAAATTTGCACATTTATTGCTTCCACGTGAATTGAAAAATGTACTATCTCAACTTGAACATCAATTAAACAAATGTGCAAATGTTGTTTGTTATATATAGAACTATGTATGTACACCTAATGCTAGAATGACTTCCACTAATTTTTTTATTATAAGGAATTTTCTAGAACCGGCTGACACTTCTCCCATAAAAATTCTTAAGAGTGGGTACATTTTTCCAACTTTTATTAATTAAAGTCCATAAAAGTAGTGTATTAGGTACATCTAAAATCAAGTAAACTTATAAGATACTGAAAATTATCTTCCAAGTCATTATTATTCTTATCAACTCCATGATTTTCATCTTCGTTACGTGAACGCTTCAAATGTCCCACACCTTTTATAATACGTAGTAGGTACCTTGTTTGCAAATTTAAAATTATTGCTTCTACTTTTTATTTTATGGTATTCATGCATACCTATGTTGTAATTTTTCCAAGCACCTTACACACCTTGTGCAGGAAAGGCAGCTTGTTGCCATTTTTGTTTTGTATAGATGTAGTTGTTATAGTGCTTTTGGGAAATTTACTATTAGATAAACTGATTTCACGTAAGATTTTGGCATAAATAAGTACCTTAATCTAATCTTCATAATCATTAATTCTTTTAATATACTACGAGTCGATAATTTGAAATTGATGATAATACTATGTATTATAGCAACATTAACATCATATAGTAGGTACTATATAATATATTCGTAGATACACTGAAAGAAATTAATGGGTACGCGTAACAATAAAGTCCTTGTTCAAAAAAATATTGTTAATTTTAGCATAATTTATTGTAAAATTGACTAAGACTATAATTTCGTAGTTGTTACTCTAACCATATTCAATTTGTTAGAAATGGAATGAAAAAATATTGTTTTTATTAACACAAATGCTGTTAATGTAACTATTTTCATTTTGTTAAAATATCCATAACAAATAGTGTTCTTATTAAGACAAAATATTGTTAACAAAACCATAATGCAACGTAAATCTTTACTAATGTTGTTGTTTCTGAAACCATATTAATATTGTTAACTAATATGACGCGATTTTATTCTAATATTAGATTACTAATTCGCAAGTTTGCATTTTTAATTGTATCTTGTGCACAAAGTTCCACCTATAAGTTACACGTTTAACAGTTTAGCGTGCATATTATTTAATCTTGATCTTGTGTTGTGCGTCGTTTATTACAGTAGTGCTAAATTTCTTGTAGTATAATATTGTAATATTTAATATTACTTTTACGTAGTTAGAAAATTTTAGTTCTGAAAAATGGAAATCAAGGAAGTTAAAAGTAGATAATTCTCGAAGAATGGGGCGGGGCACCTCATCTTATCCAAAGTTATCAAGGTAAATTTTTTTATTTATTCTAATCCGTAAAAGGAACCTCCTTGCACTTTCAATACCAGTCCCTATTGAACATAATAATTGAACACCTTATGTGTTGTTTAATTCATTACTGTAGTAATATGGGTCAAAATGTAAACTTTATCTTATTTTTAATTTTAGACAATGGAGTAGATGATGTTGAAGCATTTGCATGTTCAACAGATGATTTAATCAAGGAACGCATCCCTACAATTGGAGATCGAACTAAATTTTTCAAAAATTATACGTGGTTCATTCAACATTGTTCCTGATACGTTGGAAAGTATGGTACAATATCTGGACGTATCCTCCCAATCTTCTAGAATAACACAATAACAGCGTCTGTAGAAGCACCTTCGTTACTCGAATTCTTTTTTCAAATTTGTATTTTTATATTTTTATGTTTATTGTAAGTTTTTAATAAACCCAAAAACTAACAACACCGTTTTTATTGCAGTGACAATAAACCATTGTTAAATTAAAGACCCTAAATAATTACTTTCCATGGTTATTATAGCTATATCATATAGTTTATAAAACAATATTAGATATAGTTAATAGAACTATATTAACTATGTTAAAATAACATAAACGGTAGTGATGCGTCAATCATATAATGCAGCAAAACTCATATTGTACCATCAAACATAAAATATTGGTGTGCCTATAGCGACAATTTATTATTGTTACATCAACTAAATTTTTTTTTCAGTGTAGCAGTTTTTCCATTCAAATTTCCATTTTCTATGTAGGATTTTTGACCAGAGTAAACTAATTCATTAATTCAACATATTAATAAATAAAAAATTTTAAGTTTACCAAATAATGTGGCCTGACGCTCATTATTTTGTACAGAACAAATTAAATTTTGGTTCGAGTTAAGCATGAGAAAGCAATAGTAATTTTGTTTTATACTGTGCAAATAATCTCCACGCCTCAAAATTTCTTCAACAAAAACTAGTCCAATTTGTAATTTAACCGTTAGGTTGTATATAAATACTTTTTTGGCAATTTTTTATTATAAAAAACAAACAATTGGATGGTAGCTTTTAAAGTAACGAAAGTAGATTCACTGAAAATTAATTGAAAACGTAAAACCTGCTATAGATTGCTACTTCAGCCTTTGCGTGTATTATTTTAATGAAAATAAATTATGGAACAGTTGAACACCTATACCTACATCACCGATGGTATAAAATATTAAATCGATTTCGTTTTAAAAATCAACATAATATTGTGATAATGATAAATTTGTCGCTACTACTATATTCTCGAGTTGTAACACCAAAAACGACCAGATAAACATGTTATTATTTAAACGGATAATCGGATATGAACGATAATATTAGATTTATTTCCGGAACAGTTTGAAACGATTTTACAACATTGAAAATTGCTGCAAAAACAAATATAATAAATGAATATACATTATGCAATTTATTTTTTATATTTATTATGTAAAAGATAATAATTTTTAATTTATAATTTAAAACTTAAAATGTTTGTCCACTAAGAGCATGGCTCTATACCTCTTATAAACTCATATACTCCTCGGGCCCAAGCAACGGCTAAAAGTTTTCACGTATAATTTAAGAACAATAAAATTTTACAATGCAAGATCGTAAACCTCCAACGTAACCTGCTATAGGCTAGAACTGTTCTTAAGATGATTTTACTTTGAAAGTTGTTAACGCGTGCTTTATCAAGTGTTAAATTATTGTTAAAATGCATTTCTAATTACTAGCGAGATCATCTCAAGGCTGCCACTCAAAAGCTAATTTCCAGCCACTTTAGATTTTAAATGTAATATTGCCGAATTAGTTATGGACAAGATTTATTTTTTCTAACAATTGAAAAATTTGATACATAATAGATAAAACTTGAATTGATTATTAGCTTATTATTTATAATACGTTCCTTATACGTTATCATAATAGCTTTATAATAATAATCGAATCTTTAATTACTACTTAGAGTAATCTTCGTAATATGAATATTGCAATTTTTATTGTTTCAAAAAAGGTGTGGTTATCTTATTTGTTCAACGAACATTTAACCTACCAGCATCCATCGATAATTTTTTATTAATATTTACAGGCGCTATTTATTTTAATTGAGATTCTTTAACCTTACAAAAAATGTATGCAATATGCCATTGCAATATAATCGTTGTTGACCAATAAATTGTATACATAATACGCTTTCCTCACAACCATACATAATGTACTATTAAAAAATCCCAATCATCCCACAAAATAAAAAAAGTTTTAAAAACAATAATTCTTACCTGATCGTAAACAGATTAAAATGATTTTCCAAATAATGAAGTAAATCCAAATGTATTCTTCTGTAACAAAAACAAAAGTTTTATTAGGTAGGTATATATTAATTATTTCGGTATAATATTATAAAATATAAACATTTCAAATAAAAAAAAGTCTATGCATTACACAACAACCAACCACGCAACGTAGAATAATGATTCTATATTCATTCAGTTTGTAATTTAACGTCAGTTTCTCATTACTATTCAATTAATTCACACGTGACAATACAAATCTACAAAACACCAGAAGTGACAATCTATTTATGAAATACGATAGCATTATGATTTTAAAGTTATGCACTTGGCAATGCTTTCGGAATTATCAATATTAATTTAAATTTTAAAAGTTACATAAAACTTTTAACGAAAACTATATTAACTAATGACAAATTCTGTAGTATTTCAAATTAAACTTAATTATTTGAAGATCGTATAACATAATTACATTTCAGGAATTGGCAATTGGTATACCATTATATGCGCGTAGCACAGTTAAAGTTAACAAAATTAGTGGGTTGGTGTCATCAGTAACGATCAGATTTACAAACTTGATAATTATATAGTCGATGTATTTAAGACGAGCTGTGAAGGAAATTTCTTCATGTAGTACAAGAGAAGCTATCGGTACGGTATCAGTATCTTCATCTATGTTGCAAGTCCTACACGTTGTGCACCTGGTGATATACTGATTATTGTAGTAACATAATTATTGTTGCTACCGTTTTCTTTCAGTTATATCTATCAGAAAGTATAAGTACACTTAAAAACAACACTTGTAATAATTCTCGAGTTATATTAAGATGTTAAACTTTTAACTTATTGTTAATGGCAGCCAGAATACAGTTATATATATTGTCTTAAGTATTAAAAAAATTTAACAATAGTATTAACATAAAGATGTCACAACTATCAAGATAAGACGAAGGAGTATTTGTCATACCGAAAAGATTAACTTATAAAAGAAAATTTAATGAATACATACATATATGTACTTAATTATTAACTGTCAGTTAAAAGTATAATTATCTTTTAGTGAAAGACAAAGTAGCACAACTTATTAATTTTAAGATTATCTTGACTTTTGTCAACAATGTATTAGGTTGTGCGAAATAATGTTGTTGGTAATGCTAACAGTACACTGGAATTATTAATCATCGGTCATCACATTGATATATCTTTCAGAACGTTTCCCAATATACCGATACCGGTGTGATTTTAAATTTGTCCATTATTATTATGAGATAATAACATCTTATCACATTTAACTATACCATTGAGAAGTTTATGATAGTTTTGTTATTCCTACATTAAAAAATAATTTATGCTGATGGATTACGTTATTTCAAAAATTACCCGACGATTGATGTGGGAAATAAGATATTTAACAAAGGTTTAATTATTATGTCCATGTAAAAGCGGCGAAATGGTGGAATTATAAAAGATATAATAAAATGAGTCGTAGTTATGACTGACATCTTTGCTCTAACGAGATTAACGATAAAGTAACATACTTGGGTAGCAGCAAAACGACCACATCACTGGAATATAAATCTACTTATACACAATCCATCATCTAGTGCCTATATAATATAACGATGTAATCGAGCTTACATATATGTCAAATTTTGAAAAATATAATATTGATAGTAACTACAATAATTTATGGAGTTCTAGCTCTTGAATTTTAAAGCAACTTTATATTAAAGTTATCAATGCATCACAATTACTTCAATCTGAAACGTTACGGTCGAGATATATTATAAAAATATGTCTGATAAATTAACGTATGTAGACTCTTCTACATTTTTAATTCTATTTTTTTTAATTTTTAAGGTATAGTATATTAATTGCATTCTTATCCTATATAGATTATTATCATCAACGTACATAACTTGTGTAGAGAAAATCTTAATTAAAGCTATCGCCCGTGTGCCGTTAATTACAAAATTAAATTTATTTATATTTCAAATATCCCAATGGCAATAATTTAATTCGTAATAATAAAATAATATTGTTATAATTGGTTTTTTAATAAACGTACATACGAGGTATGGCTATAAAAGTCAATTTATTTTAAAATATCTTAATAAAATTTAATTAACTTGTTAATTTAAAATTTGCTCGTTAAAATAAATTTTACTGTGTAATTATTATAGGTTCATTAATATTAGTGGTAGTAGTGCAGACAAAAAAAAAGATAATAATTTGAAGCCATTGTAGAAGTTATTATAATGATACACTAAAAACATTTACAAAAGTATGTATGAATATAATATAGACAATGACTATACGATAATATTTTTCGAATTTTTCATTCATCAAAAAATGTCTACCTGCTGGCTCCAGGTTATATTGTAAACGGTCTGCCCACTCTAAAATTTTCGATTGCTATAAAACAATACAATGCCAAATCAAAAATGAACATTATATTTACTCTTCCGTATGTAAGTGCAAAGCAATCAAAAGTTGCATGTAAAAATAAAAAATATTATAATTTTCTGATTATATAAATACAATACATAATAAATATTATAAGGTAGTTAATCTTTTATTTATTTTTTTGATTATTACTTATATAAATAATAATACTACAGAACATAATTTGAAAACAAAATAATGTACAGTTAATTAAATAAGCTTAATAAAAGTATCTTTCTTTGTAGCAATGTATTTATTACGTTTGAAACAATTAAAATTGATTGCTTTGTTTTGTGCAATTATTTGACAAAGAATAATAAATTTTAACACATAGTTAATATGTCAAATGTGAAGTGAAGAGTGGTACTGTGCTTTATACCGCTAAATGAATACCATTCTACTTTCAATAAACCGTATATAGTGGAATATTAGTTTTAAAAACAATAAGAATTTACTGGTTATATTAAACTGGAACTGTAGCAAGAAGTGGTATTTCTAGTACCCAGAATGTTATTTTTATGTCGCAAAATACCATCCACTAGGTAGATAGCGCGTCATAACTCTAAACCGACAGCCATCAGCCATAGATCCAAAGAAGCGTTCAACTCACAATCATCGCTCATGTCATCAAGTAGAGTCGCATTCCACGTCTTTACCTGTTCCTTTTTTTAGACGGTCACTTTTTGTGGGCGTCTACTGTCTTAACAGCGTGCGGCTCATTTTTGGAAAAGGCGACAAGGTCCGCTTTTCACTATCGACTTGTAGCTGCCGACTAAAGACAAATTTATCGTCCTGTCCGAACGTAATTTATGCGGCGGACACCGGAGATGGGAACCTCTCCCACACATCGAAAAAAATGTTACACAATACGATCTCTTAAGTCTTTTCTCATTAGTAGCGGTTTCGATACAAGTTTCTCGCTCTTTTAGCGCCCTCGCTAAGAACTTGCCAACCAGGTAATATTCAAATCTTTAAATTTTATTTCTCAAAGCTTAAATTAAACCATCACCAATATTTAAGTATAAAAATTATTCTAATAGTATAATAGGTACCTATAATTGATTAGCAACCAGATTTTATGCTAACAGTAAAAATTGTTTTAAAAGCTGTATATTATACAGTTGTTTGATATTTTTTAATTAAATTTACATCGGGAACACAAAATTAACATTCTTGTATTATTATTAAACCATCGGTGATTTAATCGATTAACAGAATACAACAAAGCAAATTACCATCTGGTTTTTCAATTGGAATATACCTAAGTAAGTAAGTATATTTACTTCGGTACAGCAACAGTAATATAAAAGTACAAAAATAAAGCAATAACTTTTTAACCGCTGGCTGGCTGGCTGGCTTTTACTATACAAGGTATTGAATATAGCTATAGATCACCCTAAACTTCTAGCGTAATTACCAACATATTACATTAATTAGAACGAGATTTTTTTAAATATTATAATTAGATGTTTACCTATAACAAGCAAAAGTTCTTCGATTTCCTTTCGATGTATTAAAAACACACTCGGCGGGGTTTCTTGCCCCTGTGGACTAATTAGTAGAACTAACTGTGCTTTTGACTTTCTTTAGCTTAAATGTTCGTTAGCTTTTACTAGTAGGTACATACTACTACCTGAAGAATGTCGTTCTAGCTCAACGAACCGCGTTGATATATTATTGTCATTACCATTTTAATTTCAATTGTCTGGCCGATTAGTTATATCTCGGCAATCGTTAGGTGATATTAATAGTTTAAAATTTATAGCATGAATTTCAAGTTTCTCTATGGTAAGCACTAAAAAGGTAGAATCAGAGAAATAAGAAATTTAATGATTTCATAACATATTGTAAATGTACGATACATCAGTGAAGCGTTACTAGTAGCAAACTAATTAACCGACCATTTGTTTACATATTATTAATCTAACAACAACGACAATTATAATTTTCTTAACTATTAAGTATATTAAATAAGTGGAATCAAAAGACGTGCGATACCTAATTATAATATGACAAAGTTCACATTATCACAACACCCCATTCCGTTTTCCGCTTGACGAAGCGGGAAAGCTCTGTTGTAAGAGAACCTCGTGCGGAACATGAGGAGCTGCATCGATCTATGGAGGTTTGTATTTGTGGATGTCAAGGTCGTTTGTATCAGACACGTGTTTTCCACGGTCACGGTCGCCATTAGTTACTTTCAATATGGGGTTGTCTAGGGCTAAATTTTATATCAAAAATGTCGGATATACAGCAAAAATATTTAATTTTATAGATTACGGCGTCGAAAACAATTATTAAAATCCGTGCGGTAAGAGACACGTTTTTTTTGACATGTCCAGATCGAATGCTTAGGGTTGGTAAGTATATTATTTAAGTAGGTATAGATAATTAAGAAAATAAATAAAAAATAATTATTCGGTATACCTACACATGATTCCTGTCAAAACTATTCTGGATTTCTAATTCCTGCTCGATGTAAAAAAAATTAAAGCATTGAAAGTTTGATAATTTTGATTTGCAAAGCTTTTTTAACAATTTTTAAAATATTAGTTTAATAAACCGTAATTTGTACAGCTAACCAAATAAAATTAGTATAGTACTTTTTAACTTACACACATACAAATATGTAAATACTAAAAGTTATGATTTTTCGTCAAGCAATAAAATTTAAAAAATGTAAAAATTAACATAACTGTAATGCTATATATAAAATCGATAATTTAGTGATTTTAACCTGTCAAGATATTTTTAAAACGACTGATTTGCACGTTCTACTATAGAATTACTATGTTCTGTCAACTCTACATAGCGTGTAGGGTAAAAAGTATTTAAATTATTTGAATACTAAACTACATTCGCACTCCAATAAAACAACCAGAGAATCCAGCTCGTAAGTGAGGGAATACCTACATGTTTAATTAAACCAGATGCAACTTTGTAAAATTTAATTAAAATGCATGTAAATTTTGTAATATCATAAATTAAATTCTAGTATTTCCACAAATTCAACAGCTGATGAGATTTTTCAGATGGACAGTCTAGTCTATCTCTATTTCTAGATGTCTGCACTAAATTTATACCAGAATGCGTGAATTCAAGAAACAGCCAGGTGTTGTGACATGTTATGTAAAACATTTGCGTCACTACCTCGTTTTACTCAAAAAGCTTATCTAGTAATAATCCTTAGTTAAATTGTCACATTTATCAAATAATAACGCGTCGATGCAGTTGTGTATTGTGCGACTGCTGTTAAATTTCTTGGCAAAGTCGCAATTATGTTACTCTCAAATTTGTAGGCGTAGGTTTATAGTAAATATCGATTTATGTATATGTGTGCGTGTCTCGTAAAAACGTAAAAAATTACCTTTACAGCTACCGTTTTATTAAAATATGGTTATATAGTTAAAGTAGGCTGTGTTAAATGACAAATTTCCACACATTTCAATTACATTATTTAAAAAATAGAAGATAAATCACCATATAATAATTAAATGTCAATTTAGCATCTAAACAAATTAGTCTTTGTCTTATAATAACAAAATAAAGCATTTTTCATTCCGCAGCAGGTACCTACATATTTTCAAAACTGAATAATTTTGAATTGCAACATTGATATAAATAAATTAGATAGGTATATAAAAAGTTTATAATCAATGGTTTACAATCAACTTAAATAACCATGTCGATCCACATTTCTTTTAGATGTTTTTAAAATATTATCGTGAAACATGTTTGCTGCAATTTATTATTATTTTTAAATACAAGTACAACCCTGGCTTGGATTTAAATGAATTTCATTTATTTTAAATGTAAAAAACAAAAATATTTCGGTAATAATATATTGTACTATAGGTATGCTGGTTGTTCAGATAGGTAAATATAATTAAAATAAAAATTTTGAGTAATATATAATATTAATAAACATATTATAAAAAAATTTAAATTTGCTTTATTAAATGCAAATTTTTAAAATATTGGTAAGTACATAATTGCCTGAAAAACCTTAATATTGAGATGTCTCGTACGTTTCCCCCATACGGTGCGGCGTCTTAAGCAGCGTCCTTGATGATTATTAGGCGTCGTTATCTGGGAACGTCGACCTCGCTCTTGCAGAAGAGGTTTTTCTAATTGGCGGTTGCCTTGAGATATCGATTTACTTAGTTTACGTTGCGGGAAGAAATGCGAGTTAGTAAGGGCCAAGGTTATGTTTACTCTTTCGGCATCGCGACGCTATTTACTAGCAAGCGTGTAAAACGGCTTTTCTTCAATAGAATACTGAAAATTTATTCAAATCCACAACTTTCTAATAAGCAATAATTTTAGAAACTGCTAATGATTATCACCAAATCAATAAATAAGTAATTAGTTTTAATTAAAACTTTATCTAGATGTAATTAAATTATTGTAAATTGTTCTCCACTTAATTAACTAGATAATTTAATGTATAATTTAATGTAATCAAATTAACGCGATTACAGTACATACCTTCTTTTATCTAATTGACTGCAGTAGAAAACATTAAGATTTACTTAATTGTATTACATAATTGTTTTAAAAATAAATAAATATTTTTATTTATAATTATGAATTATAATAATGTGTGTATGTATATAATTTGTAAATAAAAAACTGCAAAGCAATAAAGCACTTAAAATGAAATCTGAATATTATGTATCTAAGACATTATCCTGGATCAGGATATAGCATAACAGATTCTCGAATCTTCAAAAATGATTATATCAACAAACATAGCAGAGTCAAGCGAACAAAAATTAAATATTCTTTCCCAAAAATTAAATGAATTAACGGACAATTCAATATACTTTTATCATATCAGGTGTGTAACTAACTTATTTATGTAATTTTTATACTTACATATTTTAATACTTATATAAAAAAAGAGTTCTATTTTGATAACAATACTTGAAGATGAAATGAGCTTAATACTGGCTATGCTGCAGTTTTCAACATGCAAACTACTAAAAAATATCACTAATTATGGCACCATTAAACATTGATTTAAATATTAATCAATAATTAAATTTAGTTTTGTTTTGTAACATCGACGTAGTACTTTGGTAATAAAAGTATTACAGACAACACACAAAATTATTCTTTACAGCCAATTGATTCTACATAATATTAATATTAATCTGATTAATTGACAGAACGTCAAGGTCGAAAAAGCAAAACTGAAGAAGAAAAGAGCTGTCAATTATTTGAGAAGGCGTTAATTTTTTATTTTGCGTAATTACATAATATCATAATGGGCACGAAAAATGTAACTACTTTGCTAATTTAATCGTTTTCTAGATACTAAATTAGCCAATGATGTGTACGTAATTTGGATATCTAAGTCTGTATAATGACGTTATTTCAACTAATATACGGTAACCAATCGATTAAACGTTAAGAACAGATGCATGTTTTGATTGAAAAGATATACCTAGGTATTTTTCTATTTTATAATATATATTTGTGCAATTAACTTAGCATTATATATTATTTAAAATGTTTTTAAATTTTATTTTTTAATATTTTTATGCAATTTAAAATTTTTACGATTTCTAGACTTTTTATGGAAGAATCACTGAAATTTATTTGAAATCCTTCCTACACATATTTTATTAGAAAGCTATAAAAACGTTTAACGGTTTAAACTAAACTGAAGCAGCTATAATAGTTGGCTATAATAAATTATATTTCAGTTATTGACTGTAAATTAATTTTTAAGTGACATAAATGACGTTATTTTGCTACTAAATTTTGTACGTTTAGTGAACATAACGTTATAGAATATAGTACCTAACATAAATATACCATACATTTCAAGTTATAGTTACGTAATTGCAGTGGCGTATCAAGCAGGTGAGGGACCTGTGTGCGAAGTTGTTAACGGGGGCCCTGCTTTTATAAAAGACAAAAATTAAAGAAAATAATATATAAGAAAATAACTTATATAACCGTAATTTTAAAATAAACAAATAACAAAACTACATTAAAAGGGCCGATTTTACAATAATCGGATAAATTTAGTATAACTTTATTCCCAATATAATAATTACAGGATTCCCATTTCTTTGGAAAAGTCGTGGAAAATTTAAGATTTCCCTATAATCTTGTAAGGGAAAAGACCTGGAATTTCTCTTTTTAGTGCCAAGTCAAGGAAATCAAATTTTCAGTCGAGGTAAACAACTTAATTTTACATTTTTTTAATTTTAAAATAAATTTGTTTTTAAATTTTAAAATTACTGATTTTAATTTAATTTTAAAATTACGATTTTTTTGTCTTTTTATTTTCTGATTTATCGAAATGGCATGAAAAATTTTTATTCTTTGTCAGGGACTACTTGGAAATGTCAGGATTTGATTTTGAAAATTAAGTGGGAACACTTTTTTGATGATAAATGATGCCCACTTTGTTTACCTCAATAAGAGAAGACTGCCAAAATATTATATTTCATTGTGAATATTAAAAATTAATAAAGATACAAAATTGTCGAGTTAGAGGTCTATTAAACAATTTAATTGTCCGACGTTTCGAGTCTTTTTAAATTTGACCCATTTTCAAGGATGATATTGACAAATTTTTTGACAATTAAATTGTGTTAAACAAATATTGTTATATCAATGAAGATATATAATAATTATGTAGATATATATTTCAAAATTTAAAAGAAAATATAGTACCTACATAATATGTAAAAACCTTGAGTAACTTATTGTGTATGATAGTAGGTAATAAAAAATTGACACTTTACAGCTCGTGATTTACTATTTATTTTAATTTTTATGTTTATCTTAATGAGTTGAATAAATAATTAAATTTAAATTGCCGATAAACTTACATATAAATATACATATAACTTGAATTTTTATCTGACTATTAACAAAATTATAATTTTTAATTACTTATCGATTACTATTCATCTCTAACCACAACCAATCGACTATGTATTAACGAAATTTAAAGAAATTAAAAAACCAGTATTTTTTAAATCGCATTACATCAGAGAGTAATTCCATATTTCATGTTTCGAAGCCATATAGGTGTAGATAGATTAAAAATTCCATTAAAATATGCCGCAAATATGACAACATTTTAAAATATCCAATAATATGCATTTAATATTAAAATAAAATTTGTTAAAGCCTACTACAATATTTACGTAACCAATTTGTGGTATGTAAAATTATTTTCCGAATTAAAGCATTTATTTATGTGCCACTAATATTTACTTATTAGCTTTTCGTCCTCCCGAAGGTTGTTTGATGTTCAGAAATACAAACTGCTTCCAGACAAATAACCGGTAAATTTTACAATCACGTAACCATTATCCGATTTTACTTTCGTTTACTTTATAACTAATAGTGCTAACTTCACAAATGCGTTAGAATATTGAAAGCTACATTTCAAAGTACTGTTATGTTTTCACATAAGTAAACATTGAATAATAATATTCATTACCTGTGGATGAATCTAAAATTCTAAGTAGGCATGCTTAGCTATACATTATAAAAGGTAGTTGTTTATATGCTTAAAAATAATTTGGCATATAAAGTTGCAGCGGTAAATCAAAATTAGAAAATATAAAACATTAATAATACGAGTAATATATTACATACACATAGATGTAATCGACTATGGGCATGAGCAAAAACAAACTATGCTAAAGTATATTAATAATATAATATAGAAATAAAATAGTAATATTATATAAGTTGATTATATTTATGACTGACTGAAAAATAGCTTGGTACCACAATCACCAACTTGGAGAAGAGCAAAGTACCTATATTATTCATTATTAGGTATATTCTATTATGATATCGTTTCAATGTCAATGTGTTTAGGTTATTTTGTGTCTTATACAAATTATTAATTTTTAATTTTTTTAAAGAAACAGCTTAACATAACATACAAAATATACTTCTACGAATAATAATTAAAACATATTTTAGAATTTTATCTTTGTAGTTTTCCAAATAAACTAAAGTCAATTTTTAAACTATTGCAAATGGTGCATTCCGTGATTTTGGCATAAGAACGACGATTGTAAAACAGCATAAAATAGATTGAAAACATCGTTAAATATAACCAAGAGCTTTACAACTGATCAAAGAACGCGTTTCAAGAACTATTTTTGATTGGACGATTCTTAACATTACCAGTATACTATTTTGGATTCTTCATATTTAATTAAAAATTTTTTTATGTAAAATTATTACCATACCTTTTACAATAGGTAATAATTTTACTCTTGCAATTAAAAAAATTAAAATATAAAATGGTTTTATAAATTTTAGGAATTGATTAAAATTTATAATAATTCTATTTCAGAAATATGAGAATAAAATTTTGAAATAAGAATTTGTCTGAAACATTTGCGTTTAAATTAAATCTTTGAATGTTTGAGTTTTCCCTAAGAATAACAAAATAATTTAAATACAAATTTTTGATTAAACCAAATTTTAAGAATAGTTGACCGAATTTCAATCAAAAATCTTTGGCAAAGCGGTCAGTATTAGTATATCTGATGCATAGTGGGATGGCTATCTACAATGCATAAATGTTTTGATAACATAGAAGCTTAAAAAATAATTTATAAAAGCAAAATCTAGGATATATTTTTGTAATAAGTAGATATATTATAAATAAAATATAAATTTTAAACAATGATATTGCATAGTGTGTTATCATAATATTGAATACTTTCCGTTGGTTGAAAAACGAAAATAAATAATAAACTATTTTCCAACATATTAAAATTTAGCAATGGGTCGATTACTAACTCATTGTGAATAAAAATTAATTTTTCATCTGATATTCCAACAATATATTATTTAAACTGAGGAATAACAATACAGGAAATGTATACTGTAAAGTCTAACTTCGAATGCATAAATAAATGTAAATGTAAAAATTTCAATTCAATCTAATATACGTAGGTACCTATTAATTATTATACATAAATTAAAAACATGATATTTCAGTAAAATTTAGACAGTCGATGTTGACTGTTTTCTTGCAAGTATATATATAGCTAAACTAAAGAAAAACCGGTGAAACTGATATTCATTAAAACTCTCAAGTACAAAGAAATAAACGTAAAATAAACTTGCATTGAAATGATAAAAAAGTGTATATTTGTATGCAAAAACCAGTTAACATCACTCAACACGCAATGTCTGGTCTGGTCTGTTAGAAAAAAAAACTGTTCGCAATAGTAGAAGAACAGACCGCAATAATTTCATCTTTGCGGCTGGCTGTACATCGCTATCAGAATCAGATCATATCTTGAACAGATTAATATTTTGAGTTCTTTCGTCCTACACAACCCGTTTCATTTTTTAACCGCATTTAATGGTTTTAATGATCTAACAAAAAACCAGAACCATAACTATCACGCGTTTCTACTTTCCAGAAGATTACCTGTTCGGTTTAATGTGTTTATAAACAATATTCGTTGTGATAAATGATTAATAAATTCAGATCTATCATGTAAAAACAGATTAATCGGATATTACTGCTTGTTGCTACTGCTATATTTTGTTTTGATCTATGATTATAGTTTTAATACGAATTGGATACGAATAGAATGTTATTTTATAATTCATCGGCATGACACTTCTCAATAGCTACACGCAGGGTAATTATGTTCGTGTTTCTATTTATAACAGCTATCTGCCCAAAAATTAACATATAAATAAAATAAACGTGGAAAAACAACAATTAGATGTAAGTAATTAAAATGTAGATATATAATAATAATAATTATTATTATTATTATTATAAAAAAAAGTTGCCCAAAAATAACAGTTAGGCTTTTTGTTCAATTATCCAAAAACGAAAAGATAAAATCCGCTATTTAACATGCTGCTGCTGCATACGATGTATAACTTAACCGACACTTCATTTGCAAATTTAGATTAAGGTGAAATAATTATCATGAAAGTGTAGTATTTGTGTAGGTAGCAAACTCAATTCAATACGTAATATTAATTTATTATTAAGAAATATGCATGTATTAACTAAAATGGTTGTTTATTAAATGATTTAATGCGTTTAAGCTACAGGTAAATGATAATTTATCATGCATAAAAATTCACGCACTTGTTTATTATAGAATGCAGACACGCTAACACGTTGAATATAAAATTTTCCGAGTTCATTTCATAATATCGCAGTATTTTTTATATATTGCGATTGCAAATCATAAACAATGTAACAATAATGCACTAAATAATTGTTGTAATTATTATAGTTGACGAATTTAATCCGAGTTTTAAATCTCCCAACAAAATCATAATTTTGGAAATTTGCAAAAATTGAAACATTTTTAAAAATGTAAATATTTACATTATGGTACCTACATACAAACTAGTAAAAGGTTTTCAACACTTAATATGCACATTATTTATTCTTGCGAAAGCTGTCAATTTTCACTCTATGTTGACAACTCTTGACTAATAGACTTCATGCTGTTAACATACATACATAGGTGTTTTTAAAATATATGCAGCGTTCTAACTATTAGAAATATTCGAATTAATAAAGCACCGGCATTAATAATAATCTAATACATCAGCAGTGACCACAGCAGAGACTTCTAATGCACTCATACCTTATTACTTTTTTAATGATTCGAATCTACAGTTATACCACTTTATTAAAAGCTTAGTTATGATGCTCATCAAGTCTGTACACACCATACGTGGGATTTTCATAATATGAAAGTAGCATTAATTGACTATTACAGGTATATAGGCGTATAATTGATTAAACAAACGATATCGATATCTAAATAATATTATATACTCAATATAGATACTTCACTTTTACAATAAATTTAAAAAAATTCTGTTACATCTTTTACACTTTTGATGATGGCTCAATGTATTCGTATTTTCAACTACCACATTAAAATCAAATACACAAAATAATATAGTAAATTAATGTCCATTAATATCATAAATTATTTTTTAGCCAATTTTTGTATTTTTTCCAAATTTTACATTATGATATTTGCAACTGGTCTGCAATTATAAAATTTTAACAATAACCTTTTTTCCATGGTAGACAATGCATACTTTTGAAACTTATATATAACCGGAAATCAAGCAAATAATTACTTCGAATCAATTATTATTAATAAATGTTAATTTGTATATAAACACGAAATCACTTTTAATTAAATTATCACTGACGCCAGCCATTAATTAAAGTAAATGTTTAAAGTGGGTTAATAATATTGTACAATTATTATTTAGGTTTATTGAACAAATATGGTTTATTGCGCAATATGTTATATTATAAAGCGAATAGAAAACTTAAAATGAAAATAAGATATTGTATAGTCAGGTATTTAACGTTGCTAATTGTGGTGTGCGTCTGACTACTTTTAGAATTCGAATACTTCAAGTAATACCTGAATTTGTTTTGTTTTTATATCATTATATACATGGTGTTCATAAAGCATATCAAATATTGCGATTACTTACGATTACAATTTAAACAAAAGCAATATAATTTTTCTTAATACTTCCGTAACATCCCAATTCCATCAAAGGTAAACTTTCAGAATGTTTCGATAATTTGCTATAACCAAGTGTCGGTGTATTATACAGACGCTCTTCCCTGTACACAAAGAAACATTTTTACTACAGATCCATGCGCAAATAGCAATGACCAGTTGCATATATTTAGATCGTTGATTATAATTATAATCATCCAATGTGTACGAATTAAAATTCGTGATCGTGAGTCAAGTTCATGCACGAAAGGGTTAAATAGATTTAAGACAACGCACGTTTGCTGTAATTGATCACGATATCAGCACGTCATGTCCAAATATGACACCTATACTTTATTAATTAATATAGAAAAATAAATTATTATAAAATATAATATATTATTGTTATTATATAAATCTAATAATTTACATTTTGAAATATTTGAAATTCAACACTAAACATGAAAAATCCCAACCGTATATTTAATAAGTAGGTATAGATACTTGTTTAACTTATTACTTTTACTACGATAATTAATTATGAACCAACACGCTCGCGAAAATATTATTTTACTATTTCAACTTTAATACTGCGGGTTGCTCGTTAACTATGTTTTAGGTAAAAATTGATGAGTTTAAGCTTTATGTTTGAAATAACAGAGCAAAGTTCTTAATTAACAGGAAGAAGAAGTTTTGTAAGTAATTTAATTTTGTCGTAAAAGTAATTCTTTTTAGAAAAGATGATAAAGTGATCTCTCTTGCCTTTACTTTAATAGATTCCTCTTGGTGTAAGAGGAGAATTTTACTTCTTATTAGTGAAATCACCAAAAAACTTATCTTGCCACCTACTTGTCTTTATTAAAAATAAGCTTAAAAATCAATGCAATTCCTATATACCTATTTAACTTTTGCATATTATATAATGTATCATAAACTATTAACTATACTAAGTTATAAGGTGACAAAATAAAGTAAACGGCAAATTCATAACGAAAACATACAGAAATTGTAAAATATAGATAATGATACTATGGCAAAAAATTGTTTTGCTTTTACACCTAATGCTGGGTTTCACAAAGGTTAGTTAAATTTTAATCTATGATTAAGGGTTTTCAACAATAAAAATTCATTGTTGTGACATTGTTGAAAATCCTTAATCATAGATTAAATTTTAACCAGCCTTTGTGAAACCGAGCATAAGAGTTTGTTCTGTTACAAAAAAATTTTTGTTAAAGCAGCTAATTTCGCATTAGATGCAGTTAGTAAGAATATAAATTTGAAGTTAAGATAGTTTCTATACGAGGAACCGAAGGGTAAACCGCAGCGGAATTCTTGTGTACAAAATCTACAAAATTAAAAAACAATTACTAAAAGAATTTCAAGAAAATTGTCAAGCAATTGCAAAAATTGGTAACAAAAAGTAAAAGTACCCATCGGGAAGAATAAAAGCATTTTTCAGATTGAATAAAAAAAACAATACAATCACAGTCTTTGGCACTACTCTGTATTTCTAAATGAAATAGAAACAGTAATTTAAAAATATTTAGAGAACATAATTTAAAAATTTAGAAAAAACTAATACTTATACCAATAATTTAGAAACACCAAAAAATGCAAAAGAAATTTTTTTTATATAAAAGAATTTTTTACAGTGTATTTTATTTGTGAAAATTTAACAATATTTTATTTAGGTATAACAATATTATATGTGTATATTTTGGATTTTCTAAAATATTATAACATAGTTAATATAAAGTTTCACTATAATTTCAAACAAACATCTTATAGAGTCATATAGAGTCAGAGACATGCACAAATCGTTGGAGCTATAAGAATACATCATTAAAACTAAAATTTTCCATTGAAAACTATATACTACGTACAGAGTAGAACAAATTTTTGATTCTGTATTATTGTTGGTTCGTTTGCGATACAAAAGGTTGTATTGAATTGGCTTTGCGAAGTTAATATTTCCAAATCTCTTCTTTTATACTAAATTTCATATATTTAATCAAAATAATGATTTCGCCTTAGTTAATCTTTTAAGAACAATTAATTTAATAAGCATTAAATAGGCACATGCGTTAAAAGGTTTTATCAATATGAAAATCTTAAGTCTAGCATGATAATAGTTCTTAAATTTATGTTTTTACCATTCCATGGAAAAAGCTTGGATGTACAAAACGCAATGTTTATTGAATACAAATAAATAATCAAGCCTAATATTAAAAAGATATTATTTTAATAATAAAATTTAGTAATAAAAATAAGATAAGGGTTAATTGGTATCTTCTTTATTTGTATGCTTTTTTGAGACTTTCTAGACAAATTACTTCTGTGGTTTGCCATTACCTTTCTCAGAGAAAACGTCTGAATAAAGTTCTTATACTCTGTCCTGCTCGAATTAGGCCACCAGGCTATTACTCTCTTTATGTTATGAATTGTTAATTAACAATGTTAATTGGTATAATATATTTATGGTAAATGTTACAAACAAATAGTATTCAAATACATTTTTTAAAATTTCTAAAAGCCATCTTTGAAGCTATTACATTACATACTTAACCATACATAACCACCTCGGCTACTGCAGTCAATTTATTACATATTTACAATTATTATTAATTTGTCATATATCCCTTATTTTAAAGTTTAATTTTAATTTATATGGTATTTTTTCTCAGGACAACTAATAGTTTTTTAAATGCGATAAGGCTTTTTTATAAAATTCCTTCCTCTCTTTAGAGTGTCCTGCACATTTTTAGGCTGTTTATTCACTACAAGCATTGCACTATCGTTTCTTTCAGATAAGTTAATTCAAGAAAATTGTATTCTACAATACGGCCACACTCCACAATTGGGTAATTTTATAAAAAGGTAGAACAAATTTACCATAAACTTACACTGGTATAATAATTTATTGAATTGACAGCTTGAAGTGGTCGTAAAATTTAAGAACATTTTTTTTAATAATTGGTTTATATGATCAGATTATTAAGTTGCTTTTTTGCAATTCTTTTGCAAAATTCTGCCCACTTTTTAAATTAAATTTCATTTTTAAAAGAACTTTTTTACCATTAGTGATAAAATGAAAATGGATTCTTTTTATCGTTATTTTGAGGTACCAAAAATACTTTTTTGAAATGAATGACATTAAAATAACATCAAAATGTAATATTGAATGAAAATCATTTTGCAACAAAAAAATTTGAAAAATTCTTTAATAAGGAATTACTTTACCCCTAGCTGTATAAGTAACTATTATTTTTATCAATTTATGTAACTGTCATTCAGTTGCGTTATTATTGTATTTGCGTAAGTAAATAGTTCTTTTTGCGACCGACGGTGCGGTGGCGGGACACCGTAATTCTTAAGTAAACTTAACTGAAAACTACTATAGCTGTAAACTGATGTCATTTTAATGATACCGCATAAATAATTTTATTCGATAGTAATTTTATTATTCCTATTTTTAAAATTTGGATAAAAGTTTTGTCAATTAAATGAACCTATCTATAAATGCTATCTATTTTTCAAAAAAATAAAATAAATTAGTGATATAAATTTTAATAGCACTAGCGTTTCATTATACCATTGATTTTCAAATAAATTTTCTTTATTACCTCTATGGGTATTGTGCTTAATTGTGAAATAACGTTATAAAAAGTGTATGTTCATAAAGTTTAATGATTTTACATTCTCAAGAATTTATACTTTTATTTTAAGTTTTGCATCAGTTTTGCAATGCGGTGTTTTCTCTATTAAGATATTGATTTAAATTTCTTACAATCGCACTAGAAAAACGGAATAATAAGGGCAAGTTTTATTATTATATAGTATGTCATTGTGTATTCTATAAAATAATGGTATACTATCGTAATAATAAGTAGGTACCTACCTACCTATCAATCGATTCAAGAATGGAACCTTATAGCATTTTTGTTTCCTGTGTGATAACTCCCGGTTTATTTTTAAATATTACCATGTAATTTATGCGTTGATTAACAATAGATACAATTTTGCAGATCAATTTCATTAAAAAAATAATTTAAGTTGCAAATATTGTAACTGCAATTAATAAATGACAGTTTTAAAATTTTTGACTATTTGCAAGTTGGGCAAACGTCACTTCATATCATTTGCATAATATACCTATATAATCGTGAATATTTTTGCATGATCGATGCTTTAAAACTTACTTTCGCGACTTTATCTGAAAATGTTGCGATATTTATATTAACTAGACGTTTGGTAGAAACATTTTTTCTCAAATTCACGGATAAGTATGTCAGAATAACCGTTGATCATCGTGCAACTTGCGAATATTGTCACGGCGCATCTATACGAAGCACTACAGATACAAGTAGTATTTGAAATAAAAAGTACTTAAGCAACAGGTTGTTAAACATCAGGTAGTTAGATGCCTACTACTATTCTCAACAAATTGCAAGAATAAATAATTCAAGTTCGAAAAAAACATCACCACAGTAATGGTCAGTCTGCTATTATCTATGCAGCATTTAATTTTTGCCAGTGATTAGTTTTCTCTTGCTTAATCTAACCATGACAATGATTACGAAAAAAATATTATATTGAAAGGCAGTTTTGTAATAATAAAAGTATTTTCGAAATTGAAAAGATTAATTAAACGAAATTCCCCGCGCTGGAAGATTAAAATATCGGTAAATTTAAGATATAAGTGAGTCAATGGTCTGTTAGATAATATCTGGTTACAGATCTATTCAATTGTTTATAGATACATAAGATAGAATTTCCTAAATAAAAACTTACAGAGTGTAACAATTACTAGTGTGTTATTAGCAGTCATTTAATGTATAATCCGATTATAATTTTAAAATAATTAAAACTGCTACAGGTACCTACCTACTTTAAAAATTTAATATATTTAAACGACATAAAACCGTTACAAAATCTGTTTTAAGATGCATAATATTTAAACGTTACCTATACATAATTTATGTATTGGATTTACCTATAATACGGCTACAATAAATTCTCAGTAGTGCAAATAGAACCACCATTTTATACAAGTAGGTAAACCACAGGTAGATAAGAAGCTGATAACTTTACTAACAAAATAAAAGCCATTTGTTAAATCAAATACTGAAGTAGTCTGATTTTGAAAATATTTTTCTAAAATACATTCAATCTGCTTTATAAATCAAACTGGAAATCTTATAAATTATTAATCTGAGCTTTTAATTTCCAACGAAAACCGCACCGGAAACATGTGAAACGACGTTAGAACGTACAGGAATTAAAAATTCTACTCAGCCACATTATTTTAACTTGATAGCAAAAATGTTATTGTATTATCATTTATTAATCGATATTTCAAATTTAAAGAATTTACATATGAAATTCTTGGGAGAAAATTTTTAATCTAACATTGTTAGTAGACATGCAGGGATATCATAATATATTTTCCGACTTTAATATATTTTATTTTCTACGACATTTAATTATTTTTTTTTTTAATTCGTAATAAGTAATCGTTTACATGTTTTATGTGATACCCACAAAGCAACAAATTTCAATAATAAATAGGATGGTACTTACCACATTAAAACAATAATTATAGAGAAACCAAAATGTATCAACAATTGTTTAAAAGTTTAATAACAACAAACATCAATAGCAACTTTTACCAAGATTAACAGTAACATATAGGTATGTATTAACAACGTAAATAAAAACAAATTAAATAAAAAATAAGTTCATTTCTCCCGGAAATGTCACATCACTGCGACCACTATTTAGACGACGTGGAATAAAGACACCCGCACTAAGGGTTGTTCACGTTACCACCCGGCAAACGTCGGGTCACGACTGATGAGTTAACCCGAAGACTATGTCGTTGGAGTGGTGGCCCCGGCCCGGTGATTCGTTCTATGCAGCTCTGCCTCCACAACAAATTTAAGTCCCCACTTTTAAGCTAATCCACTTGGCTTAACTTATATATAAGTCTAGTGTAATCAGAGATTGGAGAGATTTCAACTTATACGCATTTATCCATACCTACACATACACATAAACACTCTTAAAATGTCAAACAGTGCGGCTTTTGTCTGAAAAACACGTGTCAAAAGTGTTAATCTTAAGAGTTATAAGTAGATTAGGTATCTAAAACTAACGAACTAAATCTCTATTCGACACGTGTTGCACTGGAATCGAAAGGGCATTAGGTGTAGTCAATGTTCGATGTCAAATTTTTCAAATACGAATTTTTATGTTCGTTTAAATTGTTTTCTTTTAATGATTAAAAATGTAAACGTGTGTTTCGAACTGTTCTTATCATCGTCAGGACATTGTGAGATCTTATTAAACGACATTAAGTTATAATAAAATAATATATATTATAAAATATTTTTAATGATACAAAATGTACATCAGCAGGTCTGTTACTTTGAACTACAGCGAGTAGATTTCGTTTATTGTGACCTCGCAGCCGCAGCATAAGGTTGCGAGCATCACATGTTTTTTAAAAGTACTCATACAAAAGTACTAGATACATTATGTAGGTTCGATACCAGATCACTTACGTATTATATCATAATATAATATAATCTATTGAATAGCACCAAAACTTTAATTATCTACTAAACATTTAATTTAAAAATCACTATTATACTTACTTCTTTTAAAATGCAATTAATTCGTGTTTCTATAATGTTGATGATATACTTAGATATAATACCTAATACCTACTGGTATAAATTTTGTTTCTTCATATATCTTATTATTATATTATATATAAATACAAATTTAATATTAATTGCAATATGTAAACATCTACGTATTGGATTAAAACTGAACCAGTATCTATTCGCTTTAGTATTACAATAGTTTGTAATATACTTACGTCGACCAGTTACAACAATTTGATATAAGATGTACTATTATGATGTATGAACAAGTCAAGTTGTGGATATTACGCTACCGAGACGTTGAAACTATAAATAAAATGGAACAATTCGATATATCTACTTCTACTATCTGAAAATTAACCATTAATTATAAAAAAATTAATTTGGCAATAAAAGTCACATTTAATTTGAAGAAATAAGTCGTGCTTATATTTTATATGCTACCAATTGCAAGCACAATAAAATTATTTTGGCTTCGATAATTAATTATAGTGAACCTACTAGTTACTCGTTTTTTAATTGTTACATTTTAAGCAATAGGTATTTAATTATAGTTTATATTAGGAAATAAAATAAAAATAATTGTTTTCGTACAATACGAGCCAAAATGTCTATGTAAGTTTCAAATCAATAATAACTATCAGTTTATTATTATTGCACAAGTGTCGATATTAATTACCGGAAAACAATCATTACAAAAACCTTACAGATATTGATTTCTAACCAATCTAATTTAAATTGTTATTTGCGAAACGAGAGGTAGAAAGGTGTTTATTGAGAACGTATAATTACTACTAGGTACACTTTTACGAGCAATAACAATATAATTAAATAATTATGCAGAGAACAATCAAAACTAAGCAAAAGTTTATCTGTACGCGATCTTTATTTATTCGATGTCAGTCATAATAATAGCTATTTGTTATGCGTATTGTTATTCTGAAACGGTAAGTATTAGACTTGATAATTATCTAACTAAAATTTCTGCAATTTAGAACTAAAGTTGTCTATAATTGAAATAAGGCACGATCAATTTTATGTGATGGTGTGATAGAGAACAAGTTTGTTATATAGATACTACTTGTAAGATATCTTACATTTTTTTTTATTTCCAGCACAACACTAGGTAGGTACATAAAAACTATTAGAAAATGTTGAGTTTATTCCTCGGGGTTGCCATCAATCGAAAAACCTAGTAGTTATTAGGTACAAAATCTGAAAAGCATAATGTCTATGCTATGTTTATGCTACATGCAAATGCCTTCAAGGTAATTTAAGTTTATGGCCTAAATGATTTTTGCAAAAGAATATTGCGAAATATATAATCCAATAATCGTTGACTAGCTCCTCAACAGTGACTGTAAGGTAGGTACCTATAATAATGTTAGTTATTAAAGTACTTACTCGGTTTTGCCTAAAGCGACTACTACATACGCAGCACAAAAAGCTTATAATTGGTTTATATAATAACTAAATAACAATTTACTTAGGCATTAAATTTTTATTTTATATAGGTACATTAATAATTGTTATCGTTCAACACTTTTCTATGTATGAAATGATAATAGTTATAGGTTAAATGAAGTATTTCAGCAATTTTAACTGTAAACACTACATTGTATATTATGCTATTATATACTTGTGCTAACAAAAACTAATCTCGATTTATAGGTACATAGATATATATTTATTTTTCTTAAAAATATAAGTTTCTTTTTATCTTTTATTTATTTGATTAAAGAAAACTTTGATTTTAAATCTTTATTATCTCTTTAATCTCTTTAATCTTTATTAAATTTAAGTAAAATCTAAAATCGCTGATGATTTTCAATGTCAATTTTGCCCGTTAAGGGCTGCTTCTTCAAATCTGGTTTATCCAGGAATATGAATCTAATCAATACAAAATCTGCTCACGACTAAGTGCACTAGCCAACAAAGTAATTTATTTCAAAACAAATTTTTAAGAAAATCTGTCTCTAGACCTATTTACAGTACAATAATCACAAGGGTGGATTAAATTTCTTATAACGATTTTGACCGACCACGATCGAGTGTAACGTTTTTCGATACAAATAATACTCGAAAGCTGCACAATAACATATAATAAGATTTCCCCCAGGGTTGATCCACGTGCCTTATTCTTATGCGGGATCTATCAATCTGCTTTAAAAATAGCAGACGATCTAGTGTTTACTTCTGCCTTAAACATGCACCTTTTTTTAACGGACAAATTTTTGAAACAAACCATCACAGCTCATAACTCCAGAGTTCAAAATGTTTAAAGATTTATATGCTGCTGTTCAATATTTTAACGAGACGTTAAAAGTCCAAATTATACAAATACAAAAGGAGCACTTCATAAACCGTGGACTACCTTGTGACAGATTAGCATTAGAAATATTTAAAAAAAATAAAAATACTAAATTTTCTTGATAAACGATAAAATATAGAATTTTCTATTATGTGCTTGGGAAATTAATAACAATGAATAATAATATAAATAATAAAATGAATGCAAAATTTAATATAACATTTTTTATATTTAATTTAAAAGGATAAGTAATTTGAATAAAAAAGTTAATGTAATAAATATTAAAATAAAAATAATAAAAAAACCTTTCATTATTTAAAAAAAATTTTTGAACGACACTATGTCGTTAATTTAATGTTACCACTATAATGGCAGTGTTACAAAAATTTGGTTTATTTAGCCTTCAAAACTTTTTAAACAGATTTTTGTTCTTTCTTTTCGAGTATTTTATTATAATCAAAATATAAACTATGCTTTTTAATTTATTTATTTTATTATCTTTTTCAGATATGCCTACTAAGTTCTACTCTATCACAAAGTGGATAAATGTTTTTCAGTGTTTTCTTAAAAATTTTGTTTTCCAAAACAAACTATAAAATTAATTGTCACTTATTTATTTGGAAATTTTTGGAAATTAATAGCTAATACTATATAGGCATAAAGTCAACCAGAATAATTTTTGTTAATTTTGTTTTCTAAAGATACAAACTAAACAAGCCGTTCCATCAATTAGCCAGATTCATTTAAATTTGTAAGTAATTTTTTATTCTACATAAGTGTTGCTGTTACGACAGGGATAAGTTAATTGAGTGGAGTTCTAGGTGCAAACCTAACCAAAGTAACCTACTAGAAACTAGATAAACTATTTTTGAGCAGCAATTTTGATTCAGCCGTCCCAAAAGCTATAGTATAAGCAGGAGCGGTTAATTTATCTGCTTGTTGTTTGTCATGCTCAGCATATTATGGTTAATTTTTTTAAAAGTGTTTGAACCCCTTTGTTATAATGATAACTGAAATATCTATAAGTAATGTAGGTATATCAATTTCAATAACAATCAATCACAAAAAATGCTCGTCTAGTTGCGAAAAACATGCTTATCGGCCTAAAAATATGGGTTACAGGTTACAGTAAACTATATTTTTAGTTCATTTGAGATAATTTTCCGTAACTTGTAGTGAAAATACTTTTAGCCGAAAACTTTTACTTGTGAACATTTTAATCAAATATGTATATGGTTACAGTGTAAACTTTTACAGGATATCGAGAATCTACTTAGATGTTAGATATTTATTATATAAATATATATATTTACGAGTAGGTACGTAGTATGAACCCTCGTAACTCGTCTATTTTTTCAAGCAGGGGTTAAAAATTAACGTCAACTAACAATAAACCATGTAACTTTATGTATGTAATTAACGAATTATCGTTTAAACGATAAGCCATTTAGTAAAATGTTACGATAAGACATAACTCGGTCATAATTAGGGTTTTTTTCTATAGGCCATGCCACTAATGAGATCTAATAAGATTGAAGCATGCATTATGTCGTTAGAATTTTATTTCATTGTGATTTAGTTTGTTGTAAATATCTCTCCTGTAATATTATTGCAGTTTGATGTTTTGAAAATAAGTTGGTAGGAATTTGAAGGAACATAGCCTTTCATTTACGATTAAACTAAAGCTTAAATTCTAACTGGATATTTCAATCAGCAATTAGATAAAGAAGTGCATTAACTTTACATATAGCTGTGCAATACAAACAGAAAACATATGTTCTTACGGTTCATAAATTATTTTTTATTTTGTTGGCGCGCGTGCCTACAATCTTTAGAAAACCCACAATGGGCCAAGATATTTTATACCTTCGTAGGAAAAGAGCAACACAAGATGCCGAGACGAATATAAAGAAATACAGCAGACCAAAGTAATATTAACAAGTTATTTTAGTAAATGAATATAATACTTGACTGGTCCTATAAAAGGAGCACGCTTTCTTATGTGCAGTTGACGTAAGCAGATATAGACGGTGATTTCTTTCTTCTGATGTGGACAACAGTAACGTCTTAGCTTATACGCCTTTAGAATGACCAGTGGTCAATAGATCTATTTAGCACCCTTGTTTGCAATCTGCCTCCAAATTATTGCAAATGTTTACTGTTGTATTTATTATCGGATCTACCAAACATTCAACGGGGGGTATTTAAGTTTGTGCACCAAGATTTACCTACACCCTATTATATCATTTGTAGGTTAACCATATCAAGTTATTCTTAAGAAATTTGGAACAATATAATTTTATTTAAAATTATTCATTATAATAGAAATATTATAATATTACTTAGAACCTACCTATAGATCAATTATTATATTCATTTATTAAAATTTTATTTTAAATATCTGTAAGGTATTTCAATGATAAAAACTTGCTGCATAAATCATAACCAAAACAATTTCTTGAAGTACCAAAGATTCTACCCTTCATTGAGTATCACGCGATTCAAGATATCACGCAATTTTTAAGTAAACAAGCAGGTATACTTATGTATGTACATTTAAATGTATTAAAATAATACCGGCATAATATCGCTTTTAGTTTTAGACATTTAAAGTAATGATTATTAACTTCAATATTGATAAACACGTTTTTGTAATTAATTTTTAAAAACTTTTAAAAAAATTAAGAGCATTAAGTACCACTTCACTTTGTAATCACATTACTTGATTATAAATCTAACCTATACCTATAAACCATAAAAACGTTACCATTTAGAAATTTAACTAAGACCAAGATAGATATAGACTTGAGTTACCTGTGCAAGTGTGACATAACTTGAAACAAAACGTAACTGAACCAACAAAATTCATTATCAGACTCAAAATTCAAGTCAGGTGAAATATGCTGTAACCACAACAAAAAGCTAATCTTGACTTTTAAACTAATTAAGCACAGTTAAAAATATATATTTATAGATTTATCATCATAAATAAACAAGGTTTAAAATAAATAATAAAAAAATATTTTGATTAGATTAAACGATTAGATGTAATTTGAAATTACAATACAATATTTTATCGAACACTTCATCGCAGAAATTCCAAAAGTATAGGCAGTACCGTAGTCTGTAGCACTCGTATATACGCCGAGCACACCATGCGCCGAGCGTTAAAAGTATTAAAAATATATACACTTAAATCTTAATTTTTAATATTTTTACAATAATTCGGTAATAATTTCATTAAATTCCATTTGCTTCATTGTGCGATTGTAAAATTTTTAAATTAAATTTAATTTATTAGTGACATCACATAATTGACATATCGTGATCTATTAATAATATATCTGATGAATGTAATTATTACATAATATAGTATGGAGGTAGTAGATACTTATAAATATGTAACAATATAAATAATTCCACATTATTATTTATTGTAGTATTTTCATCGATAAACTACAATAAGAATTTTTTACAGTCAACAAGTTTTCATTACGATAATTGCTATTTATTTCAAATTACAAAGGATACTGATTTTCTTTTAATACATTATTAGTATATTATAATATACTCTCAATCCTATCTTTCAGATATTACCAAAATCGGTATATTTATTTTGTATTAAACTTTTTAATTGATCCTTTCTTTTTTTCTTTTTAGTAAGTCCGTAATATTTATCTTTCAATGTTTTAAAATAAATTAAAAACTTGATATACTCCACGCTTACATGGAACAAAACATTCCAAAGCATATATTAATTAATATTTAAAATTATTAGAGGCCATTCATTAAGTTGGTGATGAATGTGCGGGTGTTAACATAAAAGCTCTTGAGAATAAACCAAGATCTCCTTCCGAGGCCCCTGCTGTTTACATAAACTTGACAAGTTGGCCATCAATCGTATCTCGCTGCAAGGAGTCTCCATGGCTTAGTTCGCTTATGAAAGAAGTATATCAGTTTTATGTAATTCTACGAAAACCAAATAGGTAAAGAATGCACATAAGGAATCTGAAACGTTATCCAGGTTATGTTACGTAAAATAGTTGCAAGTTTTATTGGTGTCTAATGTAAAAATAAAACTTCATTGTCAGAACTAGGTGTAGACGTGTAGCTCAAAGACATTTGTAAGTGTAATAGTAGCTGCTTAGCATGGTAGCTGGTTCTTCGTCCTGTTTGCATTATTCTACTAAAAATCTTCAATTATTATTTGCTAAGTACATAAATGTATTGGCATAATTTTAATTCGCCATTTCAAAACACAAATTTTTGAACTTTAGATTGTAAAACAACGAAACAATATATTTTGATTGTCCAATGAATAGACTACTTATTTTACTTGCTAAATGAAAAGAAAAGAGAAAGATGTACAAAGTTCCATCCACCTGTTGCTCGACCGCGGGAGACGACCGGTTTACTGCGGCAATGCTCGCACACAGGTCAAGAAAATCACGCCTGGCTTCTGGAGAAGCTCGGACAAGACTACTTTTGCTTGAAGGCCCAATTGTCTGTTTATCGAAAACGATTAAGTCAGAATAAACCTTTCTTAAAAGTGGTCTACAATTACCAACAATTTTAAGACATACTACCTACATTACTTTCTAGCCTTTGTTATCACCTTTAAAAGTTTTAACTTAAGTGTAGTTCGTGCATCAAGTATGTAATTGTGTACAGATCCTTCAAACTTGAAGAAACATAAAAGGTGTTGTTTTGAAAATGTTTTCCTTTTTGATTTAAACATTGCTGAAATAATTTTTAAAAATTAAAAAGTTTTCTACTTGTTTTAAACAAGAAAAGATTATTGTAAATCAACAAAAACTTAAAGAGCAGGTTTTATTAATTTACTTGTAATTTATTACAATTAAAAAATTTTACTTACTGTATTATAAACTTCCTGAATTTTTTCAAATAATGTTTAATTACTTTCAACTTCCGTTCACTTTTTTTGCGAAATCTTATTAATTTATCAACCCAGGTACTTTTTGAGGCATTTTGATTTATTCGCAAAAATTATCAAGCTTTTTAAAAAATAATAAAGCTTTCGGAATTTATAGCTAATATTCATGATATTATTTTAAATTTGAAATCGACTTTGCAATTAAATTTCTGACAAATATTTAGATTTTCTCAAAAAACTTTATTATTTTGAACAGACAACCTTATCTCATATTACATGGTAGGGTAAATCTCATTATGATTGTATTTTCTTGTAGTACTACTGTAAGTGAAGATTACTTACCGAGTTATTAGCATTTTCATTTAAAATAATCAACATTTATAATTATAATCCAAGCATTTCGAATTTCGAAAAAGCGAATAAAGAAAAAGTTAGGTTTAGACTCAAACCTAAAGATCACAAAACTTATCAAAGAATTATCCTGTTATTAAACAATTTAATTTTGGCCTTTATAGGTATAGTTTTCGAGCTGTCTAAAGAAATCAGACTTTTTTATTTTTGTTCAGAAAAACGTAGCTTTCAGTTTCGACACAGACGTTTCCATCTGTTTATTTAACGCCTAACTAATCCATAGATAAATGTAACTATTAATTGTTGCCCGATCTGCTATGAGCTTTTAAATTTGATCATTATTCATACTTTTTTGAAGAAAATAAGAGAGAAAAGTCACGAAATTGCACCACCTGCTAAAGGTGTTATAGATCAAAAAATGAAGGGTAGTAGAAGAAATTTAATTCTTGCACATGCAAGAATCACTACATAGTGATTAAGTCGTGCATAAATACAATACAAGATAACAAGTTAAAGTTTATTGATCAATCAGGACCAAAGATTTGTAAAAGCAAAGGTGTTTATCGCAATTATATAAGCCAAATCGACGAATTTTCAAATGAAGCTTGTAGATCCAAGTTTACCGAATTGTCCTAAAATTTTCCTAAAGAATGTCCAAATTGTCCTTCTATTTTGAACATCAAGATCCAAGAGGTTATTTTTAATCGATAGATTGGGAGCTTTATCTGCAAGGAGTTTCTAAGTAATTTGTTCCGAAGAATAATCATTATAGATACATAAAGAGAAATGTGTGTTACTAATCCACAATTGTGCAGAAAAAGTAACCAATAATTGTCTAATTTTTCTGCACAATTGTGATTGGTAACGTCGGGGGGTCATTGCAATATATACCGTTTTGTATACGGCAACATTTAAAACCCGTTGACACAATGTTATTAAAAGCTCTAATCTAAAGTTATTTTTATAATTATCATCCTGATGAAGCACTAGAGCTTGTAGGTGGTAAAAATTGACCAGATTAATTCACTAGATTTTGCTGTATCAGTTATGTCGATACCCACTAAAGATGAGATTACTGCATTGTTATAGATTTTAACAGATTTTATTGTACCAATATAATATGTACCTATAACTAGCAAACAGTTCCCACTTGGCATCTAGCCTGATGTGCCTGCTTAATTCCAAAAAACTAATATGTATGAACGATCTTTGTTTTCAACATTGGTTGAAAAAATAAATTATAGTTATTGAAAACTTTGTTTGAACGATGTATTTAAACAACCGAAATATCTTCCCTAAGATGAAACAACTCGTTGAGTTGTGATATTGCAGAAAGATGGTTGGAATACTCGAAACAGTTTGTAAATCTTCGACGTTGGGATGTCGTAATTCTTTTACCACTACACATATTTAAAAAAAAACTTGTAAACTGTTTGTTAATAATAAATTATTATCTTATCTCTCTCGCATGCATTTGTGGTAGTAAAAAATGTGTCTACAAATTTCATTATATGATAATATTTATAACTATTTAAAATAACCAATAATTTTAGTAAATCACTTTGTATACAATGCTTAATTCATAAATAAAACTTTCAATAAATTAAGTGACTGCTGGAGGATTTGAGTTATGGATATATACTAAACATAGACGTCCATCACACTACATATATAGAGGTGGTACATACAAATTGCACCTATGTATATTATTATTATACCACATACGCCCAAGTCAATAAAAATGTGTTTTCTAAAGCAGTTTTAAACGTTGAAAGTTGACTATAGATGAATTAATAATAATCTTTTATAGATAATAATTGAGTGCAATAAATTATAACAATTTGTAACAAGTTTGACTTGTTAAATGACAATTCGCCGTTTCTATATTACCGTTAATAAATTTTTTGAAAGTAATAACAATTTATTAAATGGAATTGCTTTAAAAGTATGTACTCTAATTATATCAATCCAACAATTACTATTATTATCTAAACAACACTTGAATACACACCACAGTTGCCGAATTAAAATTTACTAATCGATTTACAATCAGACCTATTCAATATAAAGTTAGACATAGCAACTTTCATTATTTAAAAAATTAACCCCATTAATGTTTCGTCAGTTAGTCACCTATGCTACTGTATATTAGATCAAGGTTTACATTAACAACAAACCTACTTCTTAGATTTAAATAATTTCAATTGTAGAGAAAGTATCCGTAACAGGACAACGGCTGACAAATAATGTTAATTAAAAAAATTTCTTAAGGATAATAATTTCAAATTGATTATACTATTCATATTAATATATTCTCTTGTTGAAAAATTAATTTCAATTTCATTGGATTCAATAAGTCAATTTAAAATATATAAATGTAGTAAGTATTATGTAAATATCTCAAATTCAAATTAAGTTACCAACAAATTTTGATGTACCTCTGATGTACCTTAGGGCGTAACTGTTTATTACTAATTTTTTGATTAATTATTGTATCAATAATTATTAAGTACTGAACTGCTCGATATTGCGCATCTCGCTATTTAAAGGAGTTTTAAACAGCTACCAAAGGACGCATATTAATGAAAATTTATTGATATAACCCACGCTTAGCGCTACTTTAATTACTCTATTCGTTTATTACTTTTCCATACGGCATAAATGTAGGTAATTATGTTTAACGTTTCGAGTCTGGTGCCTGATTTTAACTTTATTAGTTTTAAAAAATCAAACATTCGATTTAAAATTAATTGTTTTACCAATGTTTAATATCTATATAGCCTTAATAAATAAATAAAATAGCGCGTTTAATAGGTTTTTCTTGCATAATAACTGTAGGTAGTAAATATTCAGTGCGTAATCATGAGTTGTAGGTGTTTTTAATAAAATTTGTAGTTACCAAGGTATAATTATGTAAATTGCAAATAAGAAAAAGTTTTATTATAACATTTAATCACTTTAATATACGATAATTGAAAAATAAGACGATTTTGTACATTCCTGCATACCTTTGTATTAAAATATCATTTTAATATACAAAGATGATAGCATTTAATGGTATCTTTAAAGGCATTTTTGAAAAAAATTTATTCATAGGTATGGTATAAGATATACAAGTATTTAATTTAAGTAGGTCCATGTAACCAATATTTAATTATCTATTGTATACCACTTGGCATACTAGCTATTCACATAAATTAATTTTTAAATTGCTAGGTATTTTATTTTAATTTTTACACTTGTTCAGGAAATCTAGCTATTTTATCATGTTCGAAAAGTTTTCAGTGTTTTAAAAGCTTCATTTGATTGTGAATTCTAGGCAGTGATACGCAACATACATAATTATGCTGTAGTAATTATCAATTTAGTATGAGCCCTCAATTGAGGGCGGTAGTGAAGTTGACGCCTAGTGACGGCGAAATAGAAATTCATTGTAATCAATTTAATATTAAGAAAGCAAATGGCGTTTTTCGAAGTAAAGCTTTCGGGAAGAAACAAATTTCGGCAACAGATGGTGATAGTTAGATACAATAGAATGTTAAAAATGTAACGAGACATTTTGCACCTCGTTCATGGGCCAGTAGAAACGCTGCTGAAAACAAAGTCACAGATATAGAGATGGAAATATAGAAATATGGAAAGCATACTGTGAAAAACTTCTTGAAAATGAAGAATCTAATAACCATTTCCGCACCCAAGATGTAGATAAAAAACCAGACAATTTAATGAATGAAAAAATAAGATGCGATAAAGAAAAATAAAAGCAAGAAAGTGGAGATAAGAATATAAGAATAACACATTACCAATCTCCATAATAACAAACTCCAGCAATAATGTTACATAATATAAATATAACAGGACACTAGAATGAGGGGTGACCAACAGGTCGATTGTAAAGCAATGTTTAGTCCATCATAGCCGCTGACACCAGTCGTGATTCAGAAAAAGTCGAGGAGGAAACCGCTGGAAAAATTTGATATACAAGAGAAGAGAAATCTGAGAAAATCTAAGGAAATCCAAGGATTTCTTAGAAATTACAAATAATCTTGCTTTTTCAACTATTTCGAAAGGAAATCATGCGACAATCCCAACGATTGTCTCCAATCGAAAGAAATTTTAAGAAATCTGGGTAAATCTAGATAAATCCTAGAAAAGTTCTAAAAGGAAATCTGGTATACAAAAATTGGGTCTGTGGTTTCCTCCTCGTTAGAAGCGTATTACACAAGTCTGACGACATCAGCCTTTAATATTTTGCGCCCTTCTTCTCGGTTTTCCAGAGGATAGTTACGGTCTGATGCTTAAGGGCGTTAGCTACTAAGCAGAAAATCCTGGTTTGAGCCCGAGTAGAGCAATAACTTTATTCTAACCGTCCTTCCTCGGTTGTCAATGGCATACCACCGAGATAGTCTGCCTTGAAAACCCTTAAGAAATGAAGTGCTGGTTAGCCAAAACCCACTCTGAGTTCTAGCGCTCCTGATTTGATTATTATTTATATGTCAATATAATAATAATATTATATTATGTTTAAATTTTAATAGGTAGATAGCGAATAAATTTTAAGAAAAATAGTCGATCGTATACATATATAATGAAGTTGGCCACCCTTGCACTATATCACTATGAAATCGGTTTCCAAATGAGGTTTTAGCAACTTCCGAAAGTTAGAAAAACGTTGATAAAAGTAATATTTTCATTGTCTAATGTTCTAAGGGCCAGTATTTCAATTGTGGTTTAAACTAAGATCAGAGTTTAAACTCAGTTCATATTGATATCTGACTAATCAGGTAGGCATAAACGTAGGTTAATCCTTAAACGTAGTTTAACTAGCAACTGAAATACTGGACCTTAGAAGAATAGAATTTACAAGCAATATAAATTCAGTGCCAAATGCGAACGATAAAATGTTTTTTAAGGATAATATTTACCATTTTATCTTTCTATACAGAAAAAAAGCGAAGTATACGTAATTAAATTTTGTTAAAATTTGGAATTTAATTTGGCTGTAAGAAAACCCCATGGATATTTTTTCAAAACTATGGCTTTATTAGAAAAAGTAAACATTGTCATTAAGCATGGTATACAGCAGTATGCCTTATGTACCATCCGATGTCATGTTTGTTTCAGGTTCCATCGCCTGAAACAGTTATATTATTTTCTTCGTAGTTTTCAATAGATTTTGTCTTTTCCTTTTGAGCTGCTTTCTTCGTACTTTATTGACAAACGGTCTCTGTTTCCTGACAAATTGTGCGGACAACAAAAGTAAATAGAATGAAAAATCGTACATGGAATATCCATGAAAGCACAAAATTTCAGTGTCCTTACTCCTGAAAGTCGCCCCGCCCCGCATGTGTTATGTGTTATAAAAATTTTGATCGTAACATTAACAATAATTAACAAAAATATCAGTAAAAGCAACTAAATAAAAAATCAAACTGTTTACCAGAGGCATCTCAATAAAGTGTCAAGAACAATTTTTCACAAAGACTAAATTCATTTTTCTTAATTACATCAGAAATGATTAAAAAAATTGATTTTTCATGTTTATTTTCAAATTTGCATGAATGACATTTCATGAGAACTTAAGGTTTGGTTCATATGAGAAGTAGACACAGTATTCAATAATTTCAGTAATTATCGTATTAATATTATAATAATATGTAAGTTTGAAGGAATGAATGCCTAAAGCTTTTGGCTTAGAGAGCTAGATAATAATATTATTCAACACAATATTATTGTGCTGAATCCGTCTTTGGTTTATTCTTACATTTGAGATTAAAGTACCTACTTTAAACCTTTAAAGAGACAAGCAGTGCACCCGTCACCCGTGCAATATGGAAGTTCCTTAATTTTTCTTGCTTTCACGTTAATTAAACTAATATAAAACTTTATAATTTCTTAAATAATCTTAGATCTAAATGTTTGTTTTTATGATCACAAAACACTGGAAATTTATATGATTCCAATCTATCGCAATCTATACAATTCAATTAAACTGGGGGTTTAAAATATATCAATTCAAAGCTTACGTATAACCAGTAAATTATCTACATAGTCATATACTTATTTTACTGATTTTTACGTTAAATATCAATTATTCATAATTTGCAATAAATTACTGTTTAAGATTTGTAATAAAAATATCCACATAATATTAACTATGTACATATGTACAATAAAACACAATTAATATGCAGGGCCGGATTAACCAATAGGCAAACTAGGCAACTGCCTAGGGGCGCCGAGTAGGAAAGGGGCGCTTGACCTCATAATGAAACTGAAAAACCACTTGAAGGCTTAAGCAAATAGATTACTAAAAAATTTTGGATTATTGAAATCTATTGATTATTATTGAACTCAGTATTAGGATACAGTAAAAGCCCTCGTATCCGAAATGAACGGGACCCATTTCCGTTCGGATAGCGAATGTTTCGGATAAATGGTTGGTTGAAATATAAATAGCATAACATGAAACGGAAGTCTGCCTACGCGTTGACCTCGCAAGCATCTTTCGGTTGACGCGATAAATTCTAAGAATTTTCGGATACGAGGGATTCGGATACGAGGGCTTTTACTGTATTTTCGTTCTTTAAGAGATCAGTATACTCGTATGAGAAACTCTTATAAAAAAAGAATTGTCGAATATTTATGAATATAAAAACGAAGACAGTCTGGCAAAAGTAAGCATGGTGAAGTCGGGTTTGGTGGGAAAACTATGAAATGAGAATTAACACTTATTTGCAATTATAGACAGATTATAAGAAGAATTGAAAAAAAGTGTAACTGACTATAGCAAAATTGAAAATAATTTTAGATTTTTAAATAATTTGAAAAACCTTGCGTAATTTAAAAAAAAATTGGTGCCTTCGCGATATCTGATTTTAAGATAAAAATATTTGTAGGACAAGAATTTCAAGTTAAATTTCAAAAATTTAGGAATATCGAGTCTAAGCTCGAAATTTTCTAGAAACATTTATTTGGGGGGGGGGGGCTTAAAAACTTTTGCCTAGGGGCGCATACATTAATAATCCGGCCCTGTTAATATGTATTTCGTACGTATTAGCTATATTATTTTTGGGTACATATCAAACAAAGCAGTGCTAATATAAATTATGTTTACTAAACTTTTCTCTTGTTATCTACAAGTCATAACATCGATAATGTTACAGAATAGTTTCAAGGTGACATTTAGTTCTCTTCAAACAGTTTAAAACACTTATTTTTACTATAATTTGCACAAATACTTAGAATCAAGTTATAAAGTAAAACTTGACGGTATCAGCAATACAAAATTGCATTATTAAACGTAAATTAGAAAGCCTAATCAAATTACTTGGATATAAATTTAAACTAAATAAAAACTCAGTTTAAAATATGAAGAGATTATTATCGGAGCTGCTCTACTTTATTGGGAAGCGAAGACCAGGATTCAAAAATAAAACAGTAGCCAGATTCAAATATTTAATTTCCAATTTTTGAGAATGGCTAAATGGTTGTAACTTGCTTGTATAAATTAAGCGGTCTGTCAACCGCACCTCTATATGTATTCCTCAGTGGTGGCTCGTGACTTTATGTATTAGTGTAAACCCCACTCCAACTCTTTTAAAAAGAAAATTAATTCGAATGATGCGATTTATAAGATACGAAAGTATCCTTCATAAGGAGACTCAACTAGGACATAAAAGATACACAATAACGAGTGGCCTGTCACAAGGGAAAGTTTTGTACACTAGATTTTCTTTTATGCAATTTTTGAGATATTTCCCCTGATTACCTCCTGAATTGCTTTAAGATTTCTTCTCGAATAAGGAGGATAAAGGAGTATCTATCGTTTGATAGATCAAAAATCAAAAATCCAATTGTAATTTATATGAAAATGTTTAAATTTAGAATCGAAAATCGCAGCTTTGCCACCATGAGACGTTGGAGCCGACTAAAAATTTATATTTCGAATATGGAATATACAATACGTAGATATTTTTATCAATCAACACAATATTCTAAAATTTAGATCTTAGATGTGATTGCATTTTTGCTGAATAAGATTTATAAATTTTTTTTTCTTGGAAAAAGCTTATTTTAAATTTATAGAATATAATTTATTCCTATTTGTAAACTACTAAATGTAAAATAATATATATAACAGAAGCAAAAGCTGGGCTCGAATGTAAAGTACCTAATGCATCTAGTGGTTTAAAATGCTCGAGATAAATCACTTTGTGTGGTACCTAATTGAGTTTCCTAAACTGCATATAAACTTACACAAATATTTTGGTAAAATCTGTAAAAATAACCTACATCCCAATCCCTGCAAAATAGTTATCTTTAGAGCAATGTTTTGAATATTTATTTTCAACCTTATTAATTATTATTATAGTTTTAATTCTTTAGAGCTTTTCGAAATCATTACAAAATAAATTATAGATGAGTATTATACTTATTCATAGTCGAGAATTAACGGTTTTCTAGGATTAGTATATTGAACTAAGCCCAGAAAAATTAGAAACGATTAAATTTTCAAAATCAAATGAAAATTAGAAAGATCAAGTTCTGCAATGCAATATCAGAATATCACACATTATCTTGTTATTTTAATTCTAGGTAAATGTTTTTCTTACTCCTTTACGTTATAAGTTTTAATTTGAAATATATTATGTATTATTCGACTAATTTATAGTTAAAATTTCCTTGACGTGATAATATGTATCAGATATTTTAAAGTAAATAAATCGCAAAGTTGCAGATTTACGCTGAGAAAACACTCCGTTAAATTTTAACATATTAATAAGGCGATATAGAACCAGAATATAAAATATTATAGCTATAACTATTATTAACAAAATTATATCAAATTGTGTAACTTCCAGATAATTTTCTCGTATAATAAAATTTAAAAGTAAAAATTTTTTAGTGTTTAAATCAATGTGTACCAGATTAAATTTCTTGTGAGTCTTGGCGTTTATCACTATAACACGTAATTAATGAAACTAACTAATTGTCGGTTCTTTTCAGCACATCAAGATTGTCGCAATTTATAAAGTGAATTATTTTTATATCGTATAATGACTTTAACTTTTAAAAATATTGTTCTATAGATTTGTGCAGATAATTAAAACTGTTACGCGTGAGATGCTATTAAATACAAAAAGATTCTGATTAAGATAATAATTGTTGACTCACCTAATTACGGCTCGTTGGATCATGCAGACACTTCACTGAATTTTCAATTTGTGCCGATACAATATAATAAATATCATACTAATAAAGTTTGAAAAAATATTGCGCAAAACAATTTTAATTCTATCAAAAACACAATAGTACCTAAGAAGTAGGTGGTTTTAAATTTATGTAAAAGCGCGGGTGAAAACTAACGCGAATATATTGCAAATGTTAGTGAAGTAATGTAAGTAAATGCATTCCGGTGCAGATCACAACTGTTTTTCACTTAACCCGAGTGTGGGGGTAAACACCCTGTCCCAATGGTCGAAGGCGGATCCGTAGTGGGGCGTACCACACCTTTAGGTGCCAAAATTTTTAAATTCTAATTAATTATTTATGTTGATAAATCAGTTGCCAATTACAATTTTCATTTAGAAAAGAAATAGGAAAAAAAAATGTATCAACTTTTTGAAATTAAGCCTAAAAATTCCTAGAACAAAAATAGCGTAAGATCTATAGAAATATCACTAAAGGGGGTGAAGGAGAATTACCAAGTCTTTTAAATGAAAACTCGCGAGAAATAAAAAATTATAATAATTTGCAAAATATGTAGAAATGCATGTAATTATAGAGGTAGTTTAATTATTCGTCCCCGATCTATAATTTTTAATAAAAATTGTGGAACCTACCCATTATAATCGTTGAGAAAGAAATTATATAAAGCAACAAGTTGTTCTGCAGGTATAGGTGCATTCCAAATTCCACCCTCATCTATATCGTTTAATTATAAAGCTGGTTTACTAAATATTCAACAGCTCTTCTAATGATATTTTAACAAAAGAAGCATAAAGTCCATTATTATAGCTAAAGTCAGGGCTTAGAAAAGCAGTTATTTTCACATCTAAGTAAGAGAAAACACAAGCCAGGCCCTAGTTTCAGCAGATAATGTTAGTAATCAGAAAATGATTGACACTTGAATAATACAAATTAGGTATCGAATTCTCCCGCTTTTCAATCATGAAATGTTCTGCATAGTTTATATGTAATTATTATTAGAAGACGTCCTCTCAAAAGATTTTTGCCGGAAGCCACATACCTATATTAACAGATTTGTTCATCTAAAATATGCTAATCAAATTAAAAGTCATCGTTTACCTTTTACTTCTTGCATCAGTTCGAAATAGTTCCAATCAATTAGCTTGGATAAATTACATTTGGTTATAGGTACATTTACTCATCTTCAAATTTTCACATTGCTCAAAATATAAACTTTTAACTGGGTTTAACCAAGTTTTAGTTTACGATCTAATAAGTTTATCTAAATGAAACTGAATTATTATATTATCAAAAGTTTGATGTTATTTATTACTAAAAATAAAAATAATGCGCAACTTATTTTATTTACGCAAACAGAAGTCAACATTTAAGCGAGCAGTTATTTCTTTTATTGAAAAGGATGCGTGGGACGTGTTTTCAAAATTGACATATTATTATGATGTGATCCCGATATTCGGTGTTTTTTACAATGACATGTGCAAAGAGATGTGCTATTTAAAAATAAAATACACAAAATTGTAAAGCATCTTTCGCAATAATCTAGGTTTATCATTTAAGACAGTGGGTGTTTGTTTTCTTATGTATTTATCAATATTGATACCAATGTTTTTTTAACTTAATAGATTTCATTTGGTACGTCAATAACGCTGAATGCCGTCAGAAGTTGACCTAGACCTTGGTCACGTTAAAAAATAATATTTCATACTATAATATATTAATATACTAAATTGATTCTTCAAATTTTTAACAAATATAAACAAAAAAGATGTATAATTTAAATTTTCAAAAATTAAAATTTTATTTAAAATATTTTATGTAGTCCAATAATGTTTTTATCGTGATATGATTAATATGCTTATTTTTGCTATATGTAGGTACGTAATCTCGCTAATATACAATTATCTACAATTTTTAATTTTTAAAGCCTTGCAATCCCTGGTGAAAGGTGGAACGAATATGTATTACTAAAAAAATATATTGTAAAAGAGTATTTTTAAATAAAATTAAATTTTAAATTAAAACTATGCTTAAGTTCAGGCTTTGACGTCAATGGTCGTACATTATATTGACATTAAATTGTTCAATAGCCGCCCAGACTAAAATCATTTGGGATGCTTTAGGGATTCATTGAGTATGAACGAATACTAATAAGATGCCAGACTGTTCAACTAAATCTTGTTTGTTAAGTGGGTGGTAAGTTATTTTATAGATTTGACCATAAGGTCAATTGGTATCTAGCATCTTAACGTATTGCAAATTACATCACCAATGTATTATTGTGATAACAGAAGTTATTTCTGACGAGACAAATTGAATAGTAATTTATTGATAATACCTACACTAATCAATTTAATTAATAATAATTATCATTAATAAACTAATGTTATTAAAATCTTGTAAAATTGTATATAGTTTACAAAGTTTTCAAAATTTTTGTCGAGTATTACCGAGGATATTATATAATTAATTTTTATTTATTTTGTAGTAGATGCTCATATACTTTTTAAAATATTATATTTAAGCTATAGAAACCGTTAATTTAATAATTATTATAATCTAATAAACATTACTATGCAGCTCCAACAAATTAAGTAATCTTTATGTGCAATTGCTTAATGTTAAAATTTTCTGAGCGCATCACAAGATGATCATTTACCAAATAAATTACACTGTAAAATCTGGTTTCATGTTTAAAACATAGGTACTTCGTTACGCCTGCATCACCAAATGTAAATTTGATAATGCGGACGTTGCATCACTTGAATGCTTTTTGATTTATCATAAAATATTTATGCATTTTATACACGTGCAATCTATAGATTTAAGTTTGTATAATTTTGCAGGATTTTACTCAGACATTGAAACTTTTCAAGATGTTTTTAAAAAACTGAAAATCTTTCAAATGGAAAACTGTATTATATAGTTAAAAGCTGTTTAGTTGATCCACCGCTGAATTCTAAATTTACTGGTAATATTTTCATAACAAGGTTATGGATAATTTATCTTATAATATCTGAAATAAACACACCTAATATTTATTATGAATCTGCAAAAAATATAGAGGAAAAACAAGTGTTTCTGCTTCATTCGTGAGATGCCAATATCAAAGTAAATAAAATATTTAGATATTTTTATATTGAACAGCCAATGTTAACAGACTTTAAGACTTTTTAGACTTTAAAATTATTATCGCTGGAGTCTTTGGACTGCAATATACACAATAAGGCGATGAGTTGTCAGACTTACCAATAGATGTATCGGATCGATGCATCCAGGTCACACACGATCGGTTATTGAAATATTTGTCAGCCATTTCGAAAAACCTACAGGATAACCTATCTGACAATTGATCTTCATTTTTATTTTTTGGATAAGCAATCGATAAACCTGTTGCCAAAACACTTATTGAGTTGTTATGAAAATTCAGGCAAAACCTTACATGCAACTATTCGACTAGCTCGACGATTACTCGTTGTGTATATGGCAGCTTTTATAATCTTAAAATGATTAATACACACATCATAATAATAAATAATCTTATTTAGAATAAATGATTTTATTTTCTGAAAGTGAACATCGGTATAGCTGTTATATAATATTATATTTTAATTGTTTTTGCACAATATAAATAAAAATAAATTTTCAATTTTAATATTAAAGTTGCGTATTTTTTAAATTTTGCTGTTATTGTTTTCAATTTACCTTCCAAACGTTAGATTTGTAAAATTTAAATAATAAATGTATATCAATCAAAATTTTAATGGTTGCAATGTTGCTATCTATTTTCGATTCTAAAATCTATTTTTAGATACGACTTGAATTAGAGCCAATATGATTTTTTATACGTTACAGACATTGGATGACATTGCATACGTGCAATTTAAATTATTGTAAGTATTATAATTTGCAAGTTGCTTGACAGATATTTGGGTAAAATAATCGTAATGCCATAAACGATGATCTTGATCATTAATCTGACGGCATCTTATTGCATATTGCAGGTTGCATTTAGTAAAAATCTCGAGAGAAACTGTTTTGAATAAAATAAAGCTTCCGGAGTTACACAAAACTTGAACCTTATTTTTAACGTAGATTCTTTTATAAAATACATTAGATTCGTTCATTGCTTCAAAATGCGATTGCATATTAATTAGTTACTTAAGTATTATATTGTAATGGGGTAATCCCTAGTAGTCGAAAATTTGGTTTTTGCCTATGAAAATCGATGGCCGGCAATAAAATACATAGAATAATTCAAAAAAAATTATTTAAAAGTACTGGATTAATTATATAAATTGATTATTTTAAAAGTATACATTTGAAAAGTCGCCAAAAAGTGACGTAGTAAACTTTCCTCCAATCGAAACGTTCCATTTATAGTTCATATAATTTCATTTCACACGTTACGAAAGTTACATGTACAAGACAGAGATAAAATATCTCTTATACGTCTTATATTAAGTTTAACATACAAAATTTTTTAAACGTCAACATCTTAACCTCAAATAAAATTGTTTGTTGAATTTAAAATTGAGTAGCAGATGAAGTTAAATTATGATTTAAAAAAGCAATAAAAATATAATTTCAAAAAAGTGCTTTTTTAAAAAAAAGTCCACTTACAGAAAAGTTGTGGTTCAAACAATGCAACACAGTTAAATAATATTTGATATCAAGTTTATCAATCGGTTTCATAAATATCATACGAAATGGTTAGTATGATAGAATAAGAAATTCTTTTACTTATTTGTTGACAGAGGTTTTAAGCCTAAAAGTTTTAGTGTAAATTATTGAGTTCAAATCATCGGATTAAAATTAAATCCAATAGAAAACCGAACAAGGAAGTTATTACAGTTTGTTATATTTTGCAAAATGCTTACTAAGAAGAAGACATTTCTAGATGTGGTAATACCACAAATAATTCTGAAAAAGTATTTTTTTCCGTTCCGATGGATCTAGTTACAAAAAAGTTATGGTATGAAACAGCAAGCATATCATTACCATTTTATCCAAAATCATTATAACATTATTGTGAATATCATTTTGATGTTGAGCACGATTTTGAAAACTTGATGTACTTTAAAACTATGGGAAGTAAGTTAAAAATTAAACATGGTGTGGTACCATATAAGTTTATTGATAATTCTCCTTTAGAAACCCTCTCGAAAAGTTGGAAAATATTAAATAAAAAATATTCAAAAATTAGCAAAATGCCATCAAAATCAAAAGTTGTGAGGAATCTTTTTTCTATACCACAGAATGTCGAAGAATGTAGTTTGATGCCATGTGCTTCGGGTGTTATATCGGTGGCTCCTAAAATGGATTCATTACTTCGATCGACAAAATCAGTTGGAATACAAACAAATTTAAAAAATACATTACATAGTGTTCAAACAAATACTACAAAAATTAACGTTGTGGATGTGAAAACATCTCCTATTCGTATAAAAAAGAAAATTGTAGTCAACTTTAAAGAAAAGCACAAACAGTTATCTTCTTCTAAGTCGACCGGTAGCAACAATGGAGGTTCTGCGTATGTACCATCTACAGGCTCGGATGAATTTTTTTTTTTTTTTTCAATTAATATTTACAATCTGTTTATCAAAACAATAAGTAAATGTGGTGATATATAATACATGTCATGCTGAAAACATTTCAATAAATGTTTTCCCAAAATATACAATTTAATCAATATTGTGAGTTGTTCTTACTAGTTGAATCGAATGTCTTACTAGTTGAATCGAATTGGTAGATCAGTAGGTTTGAATCTCTTCAATCTTCGTACTTCGTTGGTAGTATCCATTAGTTTATTAGCTAGTTTGTTGGGGTGTACTTCTAATCTATGTTTGTACCTTTTGTAAAGTTTTTTGAATTTGCTCTTGAACTGATAAAATCTGTAAATCTTGTTGGATAACATAATTAAGTTATAAATTTCAAAGAACCGAAAGAAGGAAAACCACAATAACAGTATTGGAGAACAACCCAAAACCCAAAATACTTTACAAACTTACAAATAATAACAAAATTTTGTAACTTTATTTCAAATTTTAATTATCAAAATAACCTCATTTAACCTAATTTCGAATTGACATTTCAAAATAACTTCCAAGTGTCGCTAAGGGGAGTGGCCTAAATCTATCATTTTTGTCATTGGACAACTTGTTGCTACGTCACGATTTACCGCGTTTTAGATTTTTAAAAAATTTTCAATTTTTAAATTTGAATTTGATGACCAAAAATTAATCAAAAAAATTTTTTTTATGGCTGAGGGACCTTATTTACATCTAAATATTTGATTTTAATAATAAAAAAAATTTATGGGATTAGCCCATTACACTAACATAATATGTTAGAAAAGAACCTATTTTTTCAAACATATTAACTAAATTTAACTTATAAACTTCTATCTTAATAATTTAAATACCTATAAATAATTGAATTAAAAATAATTAATATTATAATAATTATTACAGACCTGATTTGTATGCAATTACATGTTTTGTTTACTGTAGCATAAAATAGAAGGTTAGTTTTGGGTACCATCTATTATAAGTACATTTCTCATTAAAAGAAACCAAAATACAAAGTTTTATTGCATATAATTTAATATTTAGAATTTAATCACATATATGTTTATTATCCATATAATCACATATTTGGAATATATTTTGATTTTAATATTTAAAATATAACATTTTTTAAATTTTAAAATTTTAAAATGGTGAAATCTTGTATTTTTATGTTGGTAGTGCAGCTTTACTGCTCAAGACTGCTTATTTTCAAGCTATAAAAACGTCGTTAGCGTAGAACATCTAAACAAAATAAATTAGTTCTGTATTATAAGAATAATGAATAGTTTCTAAAAAAAAATACTCCTATTTTTTTTTTAATTTCTACGGCGTTATATAATGTGTATTAATCGCATAATATACCAACTTTATTAAGTTATTACCATATTATACCTAATATCGACCAGTTTTAACCGCATTAAAAAACTTATTTTGAAGATTTTTAGTGCATATAAATCCGGTCTCTAATAATAATTATTGTAATAATAATATAAATATAATAATTAAGAAATTATGATTAATTTGGTTTATTTTGGATTGATTAATTATTAACTCAATTCGGGTTGAATATGTAAACTATTTCGAGAGTTATTGTGCAAGTTATAACAATTGAAATATTAATTTATTGTGACATTCCATTAACTTTATGAGAGTTAAATTTAAGTAGGCTCACTCTTATATATTCTCTACTTTAATTAAAATAATTTTACATTTCCGATAGTTTAAAATCCATCATTTATTATTGTACTTTCTTAAATGTTATATTTAAATTTCTCCAATATTATAAAACCTCTGCAAAGCAAACATAATATCTAAAATACATACATATTATTCAATATTTCGTGCATATATAATATTTATCTATTGTACCTAATAATAGTAAATCTTCTATCGTTTACTGATAATGCAATAAATATAAAAACCCTAATTCTTAAGTCATGATTTTCTCATGAAATACCCCAACTTCCCACGCTCATATGTTAAATTACGTCATTGTAGGTACATACCAGATAAATAAAAACTTAGTTGTGTTTCCCTTACGAATTACTTAACTTCCCCATTGTCATTACCTACACGGATGTCGTTGGCGGGAACTAGAAATTATGGGGAACCCGGAACTGCCAGGTGTTAGATCAGCTGATGCATCTTTTAATATCAATCTTTAGTAAATCTGTACCTGACCAAGTGACATATTATAGTATGAGAACATATTTTTAGAATAAGCTGATTTACTTTTTAGCTTTTCATTTAAATTAAAGTTTTTTTTACCAAAATTACACATAAAATCAAGAAATTTCTAATTGAAAGAAAAATACATTTACTAAAACCGTTAAAAACTTAGGGAAATTTAAATTTTATACAGAAAAACAGAGTTGGGTTTTTTCACATTGCGCGTATAGTAATGCATAATATAGAATAACCATTTTACATTGAATTCAAATTATCTTATAGAATGCGTACTTTTGACAACATTATAAACAGCATGTTGGTAGACAGTTTTAAAACCACATTTGATCTAACCTATAAATTATACACAAAATAATATACAAGAATAAATTCGCAGATAAATAAATTATTATGAGTTTGTTTTTTGGTCATATCATAAATATTATTTTATCAACACCATTTTTTATAAATTGAATATATTATATATCTACTTAATAAATTTTGTTTAAATCATTGTAATATAATATGTAATCTATTATAGTAAACCGTCAAAAATAATACTCGCACTTAATTTTTTGTCTTATTATATAGATACCAATTTTCTGTTAGGACTCGAAAGTTTAAATAGAGCAAATTGACATCGCTAAATTTGCGTATGATATGGAATTATAAACTGTAACCAACGAAAACGAAAGTAAACCTACACTGACTTCTAAACTAGAATATATTATTTTCTTTGGGTGTTTATCGTGTTTATTATCGATGTATGTTAATATCTGATGTGATTGATATTGCACAAACTTCCTAGTCACTTGACACGAAATAATTTTATTTGTATTAAACTTATTGTTTTTTAGATATTTCAATGGTCTTCCAGCTAGTAAGTACATATTATTAGAGGTATTGCATTATTGCATAGGGTAGTAAATTGAATATGAATTAAATCTAAATTCAAATTAAAATTGTTCACTGTCAAGTAACAACTATTGGCCAACTCTGTATATAGAGATGAACAAGGAACCACCCAAAATGAAAATATTGAAGTAAGTACATAGGTAACTAAAAATTTGTAAGTCGAAATTGAATATTTAAATGCATTATGTCTGATACGTTATAATATGTACATAAACATTGCATATTATACATAATCTTACAATACTGTAGGTTTTTAGGTAAAATAATATAATCTTCTACAATCAAACCATATTCAAAGTTAGAGTTAAAATTCGAATGGTAAGAAAATAATAGTGCAATGGGTAAAATCGAGGGTAAAATAAATGTTATTGTGTAATATATGAAAAATTAAAATCTTCAATTTAGCATAATAATTAATACGATTCTAACATTTTTTAAATATAGGTTTGCTCTATTTGTGACTATGTTATCGTAAATTGTAGAGTTGTGTCTATGAAGATTACATTGCATTCATTAGACGAGCACATTAATGCTACATGAAACTAACAATACGATCGAAGTGCATTGCTCTTATAAATTGCGACAACACTACTTGAATTGCTATGTTTAATTATATTTACTAAATCCTATATTTTATTATTTTGGTTTACATTGAAGTGGATCAAATATTAAGGAAAGTAACAAAATTAGTTATTGAGATAAAATTGATTTTTAAGGTAGTTTTAGTAAATAAAGGACTTTGTTCATAAATTATAAGAGTGTGGGTCTTAATTAACACGTTTTGAGCTTTACTTATACATTTATAACCAACGAATTGAATGTAAAGCTTCTCTCGTAATATTTTATGTCCGTAGAACACGTGTATTTCGTATTTTAATCGTTCAATCTGACACTTCTAACGTCCGTGGCTTGAGTCTGATTACATAGAGTTAGCACTTCCCGTGCTTTTAGCTACATACATAGATCTCATATGGTAATCGAAGTGTGGGAAGGCTACACCCCTGACTGGAAAGTCTTTGCTGGTCGACGCTTAACAGTTAAATATACCTGCCGGAGTCACCGTCGTCGTTGTCTCTTTGATTTCATCTAAGTAACATTGAGATGTATATGTCGAAGTACCAATACTTGCGAACATTTTATGAGACATCAGAACTTGTACAGTTCTTTATAAGAATTTTTAGGTTATGCGTGGTCAAATACTTGGCAATTTCTTACTACTTCTATGTCTTGTACCGCTGAAGTTTACAACTTCTGTAATTTTTGTTCTAGGAAAAGTGTCGGCAAGAACAATTATTTTAAATTAGCTATATAGTATAATAAAAATTCGTTATCTGAATATATCTTTGTTTTTGTTTTGGTTTTGATGCCATTTTCGTGTCGGCTTGTACATGATTTATTAATTTGAATTACTTACAGTAAATTGAGAACCAAACATTTACTGTTATTGATACTTATTTTACAGTTTCCCGTGGAGCAAATAACACTTTGCTAGTGCTTTGGACGCCTATTTGAAAAGTGTCCTGGTGATTCGAAATAATTCATACAGCGAGGTTTAGGTAGGTACTCACTCAGATTAATATGAGGTCAAAATAAGTCGCCATTCCCACGAACTGGTACACCCTATTTGCACCCTTACAAGTTTGCTTACGTAATTGTAAGAACACGACCCCCTTATAAATATAATATTCCGACTTCAAAACGACTAGGTTGTATCGCTATTTAAAAGTAAAAATGCAGTATAAAATTCCCATGCGCTCAGCGTGAGATTGCTGCCGAGGTGTGCGTTTAATAACCACCCCCTTTATATTTACTTTATAATATTCTGAGTCACATTAAAGAGTACTTCAATCAAATTATTTTGCTTTTGTGAACTTTAAAACAAGCCCTTTTTAATTTGATGGTAGAATGATGAAGGTGGTTGTTAAAATCAGCATTGAGAGTTTTCTATGCTATTTATGGGGGAATTTTTTATGGTCAAGTTAAAAGATTTAAATCATATTCAAGTTTATTTTATGCAAAACAATGCAGATCTTTTATTTGCTTATTGCATTTATTCTATGCCACGATATAATACTACTCAATACTTAAAACTTTGTTTTGTGTACTTACGCAAAACTTGACTACCTAAACGCAATATTATTTATACCGAATTAATTATGTAATATAATATTATATTAACCTATATAATTTTTAAAATTAATACCTACCACATTAAGTAATTGTTAGAAAATTAAAAAAATTTAATAGCAATTGCTGTGTAGCGCAAAATTTTCATTATACAATCATTGAGCAAAAATAATTTTCTGATAGTATTCTCTTCGGGGATTCCCTGTTTTAATTTTTGTGACATGCTAAAAAAATACATAAATCACGATTTACTCAATATAGCATTAAAATTGGTTTTAAATTTATATTTATTATAGATATCATCGGTCGAGCAGTTAATCAAATTTTTAAAGAATATATTATCAAGCGATTATACCAATTTATTAAAGCTGGTCTATTTTGCAAAGCAGTGCAATATAATAAAATTTGATATTAAATTGATGGAGAGATATTATATTTTGATAATTGTAGAGGAAAAGTTAACCCACCATGATTTTATAAAACGACGCAATACCACACCTGCTCGCAATTCAAGTGAGCAAAGTCTTATAGCAAAGCAGCAGCTGAAAGCGGAACTGGTCTTAAATCGGAAGGAAATGTATGGTAACTTGAAAGAAGGGTCAAGAACAAAGCCCAAAAGATTCCTTTAGAAAAAAAGATACATTGAGTCAAGTCAACCATGTTGAGATTATTTTTGCTTTATTCACCTTTTCTAATTAATAGAAAGTTATAAATAATACTTATTATATTTAGGTGTCATTAATGGGCGACAGATATTACGATATTTGTTGGCAAATTTTATTGCAAAACCGATGAATTTATAAGTAGGTACCTAAAATTACTCCGACATACTATACTTATACTTTTAATATAAAAGTGAATATATTATTATATAGTTGACATACAAGCTACATATTAATGTATGTAGCTCGGACAGCAATCAAATATTTTTACGAAAATTAAACGTTACTTGTCTATGAAAATTTCAACAACTAAGGTACATCATGTTTAAAATGATTTCTAACTCACTCGTTTCCATTTATTAGCAATATCTTGAAACTTGTTTGATTTATTTATTAGTATTTAATGAAAGATAAGGTTTCAAGAATTTTTCCCATTATAAATTGTTTATTCGAAAATAATTTTTAAGTAAAAGATGGGTATTAGGTATAATATATTTTTAAAATAATAACAAAATTAATTAAAAATGACCACTCGTGTGCCTATAGTTGCTTTATGTATTAACTTGTAGGTGGAATTGAAGAACCGGTTAAATATAATCCATCAAATGACGGACTTTAAACCAGAATCTATAACCAGATATTGATGGATATAATTATGATTTTAACGGCGTTGTAGGTTGATGTAGGAGTTATGTGACTGGTTATTATAATTAAAAAAACACAAAATGTATCGACAATGACAGGTGACTTTTAAAAAAATTGGGTCATTTATCAAAGTACAGCTTTTTATTGTGTACTTCCACATTCTGCTACAATAAATTAATTGCTTTGATAATTAACTAAAAGATACTGAAGAATTTTTAGTACGAACAAAAATATTCCATTTAAATGGGTGCGTGGTTAATTTCTGACATGATCACTATTATTCTATTCTATCCTATCAAGTCACAGCCCATTAAAGCTACCAAAGAAAAACAAAGTAATAATACAGATAAAATAAAAAATACTACTTTAAACTAAAGCAAGCGGTCGTCGTAATTTAATGAAATTTAAAATTTACATTTAAGTTACCTAATTTACATTTTTTTAAATAATTGAAATTTTATGATTTAGCTAGAAAAAATTCACTTTGTTTTGTCAGCTATAAAAATTATTAAAAATTTGGAAAAACTTTGATTTGTTATTTTGTCTGGGTAGTTTTCAGTGAGGAAATTATTTATATTTATGTATAGATACTTATATAAAACTAATGGGGTTCACAATATTCTTTTGGATAACAACATTTTTGAAAAAAAGTCATAATTTTATTTCCTTCTCGTTTCAACATTTAAAAAAAATTAACTACATTATATGGCTATATACTAGCTAACAATGTAAGCGGTTTCGGGTTTCAATTTAACTAACATGAAAAAGTCCAAATTAAACAAAAATTTATTAAAATATTAATGCAAATTTCCTAAATAAAAATTATCTTCAACTTTATTTATTACTTAAGTACCTATACTGCAAATCTTATAACGAACAAATCTGGCTTATGAATAAGGCGTGGTTCACAACTTAAACCCTAAGGCTTTTCCATTAATAAACCTCTGACGTTTGGGTTAGCTACTATAGCCACTGCATGTAAATAAGTTTAACAAAAACAAATTAATATCTGCCTTACTACTTTTATAAATTAGAGTAAATTTTTTTTATTACATTTTAAAAATGTAGTAGCAATCTTAAAAAGCATTTTTCAGTAGATCTACATTATTACGGGTGACCGACCTTACATCCGGACATAGGGAAATAATAAGGAAATTCATATTTTTTTAATTCTTGATTCCCATTATAACAGATAATATTGACAAATTATTACAAATTAAAGTATCAACTTAAAGAGATTTTTTTTCACACCTAAAGATACTCAACACTTCTGAGTTTTCGATATTTTGTTGTCATTGTTTCAAAATTAAATTCAAGTTTTATTAAATGCACTATATTTTCATTTTATTATTGAGATTTAAACAATAGTAATTAAAGAACAAAATATCAAGTGTTATCTTTAGATATGAAAAAAATCTCTTTAAATTGATTATCTTTCTTATTCGTATCCGTTAAAATAGGAAACAAGAATTTAAAGAAAAAACAATTTTTCATCTTAATTTTCAGATATAGGGTCGGTCACCCGGGATAACACTATATATACATCAAAAAGAAAGAGCAATACGACGTGATTGTGGTAAATTGTAAATAATTTTAATTTAATGGGATTTGTACATACAAAAATAATATGCAAGTATAAAACGAGACTCTATAAAACACAAAAAATATTGTCATCTATATCTCGGAAACGGTGCGTCGAAATAAAAAAATGAATGAACATTTTTTCTTGAGAACGCAATTTTCTATATTTGTGTTCATAAGCGTTTTTCCACTTTGTTGCACCGTTTCCGAGATCTAGATGACAAAATTTTTTGTATTTTACGGAGTCTCGTTTAAGTCGCTGTAAGTCAAAAACGGCGCGATAAAATAGAAAAATCTATAGACACAAAATTGAAGGCAATGAAATTTTTAACAAAAATGTTTAAAAAGTTTTTCTGTAAAAGCGATTTTTATATGTCAAAAACGGTTTCAGAAAGTGGAATTCACATTGTTAATATAGGAGTGTGCGAATCATTTCGTTAGCCACTGTATAATATATTCTTGATATGTTTAGGATTAAACATATGGATAGGATTAGCTACATTTGCTTGTCGCTGCTATTTTTGTTAACTTCCCCTTAGGTAGATATATTTAAAATCGACACATCTATCCATTCTAATAACTCTCGTTGATTTAAATTTTGATACGAATCTTTGTAAATCATATAGAGCAACTTTTTTGCTTACCTTTAAAAATGAAAAAAAGTATAATAAAAACGACATTACAGAAGATATTACGTATATCAGAAAGATCCAGATAGTCATAACATATAGAGTAAAATTCCTACAAATAATTTTATTGGAAACTAAATTTTCTACAAAAAAATCCGGAAGATTTTTTTATCTTTAATGGTTAAAATACAGGTGGTATTCAAAGTTTCGTATTAATATATGTTATTTCTTATAAATAACATTTTTGTGATTTAGTATTATTTAACATTTACAGTTTACATTTTATTTCTACAAAAAGTCTACAAGATCATCTATAGTTTATCTAGGAAGCATTCAAAGTTGCAAATTATGATTCTCTAGTAATTTATTACTAATTCAAAAATTTGTTGGTAATCTTCGACAAAGTTTTTTACAAATACTAATACAAATTTCTATGTTTATTAAAAATTAATAAAATAAAATTAAATTAAATTAAAAATTAAACAATTAATAAAAAAGCTGTTTAAAAAGAAAAAAATAATTCTAAGTAGATACCCACTCACTAGTTTTCTATACTCTAAATATTAATTCTGTTTCCATTTTATACATTACAGACATTATTCTTGGTTCAACATTTTTGCATTTTGTTTTGAATCCGTAATTCACATTATCGAGGCAGCACTGTAATAATCAAATTAGTGACCTATAAGTGTCATAACTGCTCTAGTTTTTATAACTCATGAGTGTAACTGCAAGGTCGTTTTTTACTGCACCTGTCACATTAATATCCACTAATATTTTTTTGAAGTATGTTTATTTTATACCAAACGAAATACATTTTATAATTTGTTTAATATACTACCTACAGAGCATCCTATGCTCGAATTATCATAAGAGCAGAATAAACAAAATGATTTAATATTGCCAAATAATTGCTTAAAATATAGTATGCATTTTGCTTTGAACTTGTCGATTACTAATATTTATTATATAACTACCTAGACAATAGTTATATTTATCAACTAGGTACGGTACACAGTAAAAGTATTTTGTTAAAGTAACAAAACAATTTTGTTCCGGCAGGTCAGAATAACGCAGAATAACAACTTCTATAATACCAATTATTAACTTAATTTTACTAATAAAATGTGTTAATATATTACAAAAAATTATTTAACAACTGTATATTTTGCTAAATTAACAAAATACATTTTACTGTGTACCTACTTATTATTCGGCAACGACAATAAATATGTTAAACCTTTTTGTTTGCACTGTTCTTAAAAAGAAACTATGTAAAAAAAGAATATAAAAAATAATAAATATTTGGATGGCTAGAAGGAGATCTTTTTCGTACAATATAAAGCAGTGTACACTTTTATAATCAAAAAATTGAACAATAATAAATTCTTGTTTCTTCTCGAATAGTTAAGCCCCAAATAGACGTTCAACTTGGTTGACAACTTGGTTGACAAACCTAAGTTGTCAACCAAGTTGAACGTCTGTAGACCGCATTAAGCATTCCTATTATTTCCTTCTGCAAAACTAGGATATCAATAGGATGTAAGTACGTAAAAGCTGTACATACATCATATAAGATGTAATAGGATCGCCCGTTGACATTTTTGCGTTCACATCTTTCACTTGTACCGTATTGTTTACAAAATACCTCAAAGAGTACGACCACATATTCGACCCCTTAACATTTTCAACTTCGGGTCTTCAAAGAGATGGATCCACCAGTCAGAACTGAAAATATAATATAAAATAAGTAGGCAATCTACTTAGTGAATAATTCGTCAGAAAATAAATACATTGACGTGCTTGATGTATTAACTGAACGGAATGTCGATTAATTGCGTTAGCTTACAAACAGGATTCATCTACTTATTGAATTACGCTAACGTTAGAGAAAGAGAAATTATTATTTTAAATGTAAACTCATTATAATTATAAAATTATGCAATCAATCAATAAAATAATGCATTATCATTGTCTAGTCGCATGTATATAGACGTTGGCTAATATTAAATTACTTATTACTATTGCAGTGTTAATTAATAGATCAACTTTAGAATTTACCTGACAGTGATAATCATCTATAAACGGATTAGACAAAATAAATCACAAAAAATTTTGTATGTTTTTACATCCAATCTGATTCGTCAGAATATAATGGGTGTTCTGATTTGTAATACTACAAAATTAATCACGCTCAACAGGTGGTAAACTAATAATAATTGAAGTTACATTTTTGTTGAGTTTTTCAAGGTACCCAACAAAGTGATTTGTGATTACAGTAGCATTAATAAGCATTTTTACAATAATGTTAAATAATATGATAATGTTAGCACCAAAGAAATCTAAAAACTAATTGCACGAGATAGTGAAATAGGGAAGGGTGTTTCATAAGGATAGAAAAGTATAACACTGTAACGAATCGTTGAATTTTAAAATTTATAGCCAATATACAAATTCAACACTTAGGGCCGGTATTTCAGTTGTTGTTTAAACTAAGATCAGAGTTTAAACTCAGTTCATATTGATATCTGACCACTCAGGTAGCCATAAACGTAGGTTAATCCTTGAATTTCGCTTAAGGTAGTAGTCTGGTAACTCACACGTTTTTTTACGTCTTTATTGGGAATTTTTTTCTATGTGAAAATAAAATTCAATGGTTTTGAATTTTTAGTTGACATCCAAAAGATACCAAAATTATTTTTTTTTATTTAATTTTAAAATGTTTTCTTATTATTATTATTGGTCAAAGTAGGCGTCTCAAAAAAAGGTACGTAACGTAAAATAAAAAGTTAGGGATAGAAAAAAAAGATCCTAGTTCCAGCGATAACGACAAGTCTATAGATAAATCCTTTTTTTGATTTTTTTATTTCCGATATCCTCAAGAGCCGAAATCACCCGGGCCAGTTACAGTTATAATAATAATAAAACATTGTAAAATTAAGTCAAACAAAATTGTGTTTGTATCCTTTAGATGTCAATAATTACATACTAAAAAGTCAAAACCATTAAATTTTATTTTTACATAGAAAAAAAATTCCCAATAAAGACGTAAAAAAAACGTGTAAGTTACCAGACTACTACCTTAACTAGCCTTAACTAGCAACTGAAATACTGGACCTTAAAATACCAAAAATACCTACAAAGATATTATAGTAACTTTTACATATATGGGAGGCATTATACGTCCAACTTATTTATTTATTTAACTTATTTATATAAAAGTTTCTCAAGTTATACATTTTTGAAAAAATCGTCTTTGAAAACTGATGCAAATGCTCATTTTTCAGGCAAGAGGAAAAACTAATTATTTCTATTTAGGATAAATTTTTTTCAAAATGTTTTAGATAAAACTAAATATTTTTCAATAGGAAGTCACTAAAAATAAATCAAAAATCATCTTGACTTTTTAGTAAATCTTCTTATCGTAAAAATACCAATTTATATCTTCTTTTCAAATATTTCAATATAGCGGTCAACCGGTAGTATCGATACCAATTTATGTATTTTAAAATTTTATTTAAATTTTATCTAGAATTTGTATTCGGAATTGTGATCATTTGGTCAAAGCCAAGATGACGTATGTATTATTATTAGGAAATTTAATTTATTAGAAAAAAATTTTATTTTTGCAGCATTTTTAATTGTAAATGCCCCAAATAGATTTTGAAGTGGACCAATAGTTTAAAATTACCAATAAATTATACCTATTTACCTTGCAAAATTTAATGCTTTCAAGCAAAATTTAACTATTTCTAAATAATTCGGTTTTACTAGTACTTACTATATTATTATCAGATGAGTTGAAAATGATAAACAGCAATATTGCAACTTTAATTACAGTTAAAAATATAAGGAAATATTGGCACATGATCGGTCCATTTAGTCCAAAAAATAATTCAAACAAATTTGTGAAAATACGTTTTGTAAAATTGTGATGTAAGCTTATAAACATTCCAAATTAGGCAACACACATAACACATTCGATTTTAATATTTTAATGGCGTTTCCTTTTGTAAATGTGTTTTAACCCGTTCGCGCACCGCGTCCATAATTATGGACATTGCTTTTAAATGCGTGTAATTCGGTGTTACTTGAGCGAATGACCTTGGGTGCTCGATGTCCACAAATATGGACTTACTATAAATGTACCCGAGAGGTGCTAGCATGTTGTGATCAACTTGTGAAGATTTTACGCGATTTTGAAATATGACAGTCGTTAACACGTAGCTAACTTTCAAATCTGTGAATACTTTAATAATTGTAGTGTCGGTTTTTCTGAAAGAATTCTTAAAGTTCTAAAATATGAACCCACTTTTTACGTAATAAAACTCTAATTTTTCGGGTTAGCATAATGAGATATTGCACCTCCATAATTATTTTGGAAGTGCTATATTTCCTATGCTATAGACCGGATCACAACTTTTTTCTTTAACGTTCAGAAAAATTATCTTTACAAGAAAACATCATGAAAGAATTTTTGAAGTCAAAATTAAAAATGCGTGCGTGAACGGGTTAAATATATAAAAAATATATTCAAAATTGAAAAATTTTTGAAAAATTCTTTAACTGTTATACTTGCCACACTTCTATGGAGTGACGTACTTGACACACTGGGGGACTGGGGACCCCAGCGATAAAACATGTTATTTCACACAATCTATTGAATATTTTAAGTTGCCAATTTTTTATTACTTTTCAAGAGCTAATTTTTTGTAGTGATATGGGTTATATGGCAAAAAATAAAATTAAATACAATTAAAAAATTTAAATGTCGAAAAAGTGATAAAGTGAGAACTTTTTACCAAAAATAACATAACTAACAGATGATGCCATAAATCCGCTCTTTTCTGGTATACATACTTAAAAGTAACGAAAACTGAGCTTGGAGTATTCTACACCCCAGTGTGGCAAGTAAGGACTTAAAAAAGTAACGTCATTTTCTAAAAATTTATATCTCTTGAATGACATGATAAAAAAAATTTCATAACGATCCGAGGATGTAAAAGCAAAATGGTGTCCGATTTTGCGTGGAATGCCTCATATATAAAAACAATTGAAAACATATGAACAATTATAAAGTAATATAACAATTTAAAAACCTTTGCAAATCTTCTTCGATCGGACGCTATCAAACCTTTTCGCGACGGTGAATGTGTATGATCCATTAAGTCAGACAACACTTAACTATTCCTGGACCTACAGGACTTTATTTCGTTTGGAAATTAAACTCAAAAGGAGTTTCCTCATCGAAACTCAAAAGAGGAGAGAGAACTCAAGAAGAGTTCTGAATTTTTGGCAAATGGTGCTTCTTGGTTGTGGCATTTGGTTTTAAAATAACAATAATAAAGAGCATAACTTATTTACAAAAATTAAAATTAGCAATTTAATTTATGTAGAAGCTTATCCTCTGGTTTCTACGACCCTCTGCACAATTTGCAGAACCATGCAAGTCCCTCTCACGTAACTTAATTCCCTTTGTTCCCAAATTCTCCTGGTAGGTTGCCTTTCATCGCAATACATAATACTATATTATTTATAAACATAAAATATATTATGTATAATATAGGTGGTTTATTGTTAAAATTTGTTCAAATTAGCAGACGACTGTTGAATTCATATCGTTCATTTAATTAACATGCTAATAGCTATATTCAATTAATTTGCATTCAATTCAATCCACACTTTAGTTACATTGTATACTCTATGATTGTGTTCAATTGTCAGTATGTAGTAACTAATAAACACAAATAAGTCTAATGGTTTCTTAATGTCTATGTTATTAAAGAGTAAATATCTACATATATTATGAAAGTTATTATTACATAGAATCAGAGAATTTGCAGAAGAACATTTGAAATGATTGAAAACCAATAAACAAAGAACATCAGAAATAATTTTTTAACTAGGTCTTTTTAACCTGAGAATTTAAATACTGATGTGAATTTTTGTTCGTGAAGTGCCTTAAGCAAATGAATATCCGCAATTTGATTGATTTCGCTCTAACTATAGCGAATACAATTATGTCTTTTGTAACATTGCTTGTAAATTTACTTCAAAATCGAAATTAAATCAAAATTTCACAATGTATTAACTATAACAATATATTTTAATGTAATTTTACACTGATAATATGTGGTCCTAAAGTTGCTTATAATTTTCTGTGTAATCTTACCCGAAAATGTGTTTCAGTGTAAAGCTTTTGTCAAAGTACAATGAAAAATTGTAAATTATGCATTTGTTCTAATGGAAAATTAATTATAACCAGTGTACAATTTTTCGTTCGAAATCTTTGGTGGACATGAATCTATGTATCTAGATATTTATAGTATACCTACATAGTTATACTGCTTAAACAAGGATTGATAACGGCATAAAAAATATAAGATTACAATCACTTACAAGAGCATCATAGCATCAACGACGTCGATAAATTCTGACAGTATAAGACCAAAGTAATATTCACGTTTGAATTCCAATGCAGCTAAAACAAACACTCGGTAATATGAAGCCACCTTCGCTCACCTGCTTATTGTTCGATATCGATACCTTTGTTCCACTCCATCAGTTTCACATACTAACCAATTTACATATATTATTTACAAGTTGTTTTAATTTGCGTGTAAGATAAAGAGGTACAATATTTTGTTAAGCAATGTTCACACTTCGCACTAGTCGCTTTGCTATAGTTGCTTGTTTTCAATTATTTATAATTTTACGTTAAGGGAATGGTATTTACGTAATTGTACATCAGCTAGTATTATTTGGGAACTCGAACTAAAGGTAGTTAGAATATCTAAATCTATGTATTTTGATGTCTAAGGTTGTTTTATAAGTGATTGAAGTTCTACGAGTACGTTTAAATTTATACGGCTGCTAATTTTTTCAAACCATATATATTGCAATAAAAGAGAAAATGTTTGAAAGAACTTTTTTTTGAAGAAAAAATTTTTAAACCATTTTGGTTAAGCTGCTAAATGCAAAGGATGCTCGATATGAATAATTTTTGGATATGTGGTAGAGCTTCTAAAAATAAGAAACCACTAATTTTTTTAGCTGTTAATAAGCGGGTATTGGGGGTGTAATCACCCTTCAAAGAAATAAGGTAAAACATCAAATATTTTAATTGTCATGTAGAACTAGTTCTTTGATTTGAATGAAACCAATGCAACGCCAAAATACTTTATTCTATAACTAAAAATATACATATAATTTTTTTGCAGCGATCATTTAATTATATTAAACGAAAAGTATCTCATCCAAAAAATATAATTGAGCAGAAAGGATCTCAGGATATTGGATTCTATAAATAAAACTACAGAGATTTGATGTGCCGACATCTCGGAAGATTTATTCTTCCATTTTCAAGACATACATATCGTGATGTTACAATGTTTGCTTACATACTTACATATTATCCTGAGATCCTTCCTGCACACTTAATATATTTGGGGATGAATCTGAATTTTAAATTCCTTACAACAAATGATTTCGAAAAAATTATATCGTGGGGTTACTGCCAAAGGTTGGTAACTCACACATCTACTTTATGGAGTTATCGCAATTATAAAGTTTGATATCAGTATCAAATATCAGTATTAAGAACAATTTGATAATTTTATATATCAGATATATTTGATACTGATATCAAACTTTATAATTGCGGTAACTATACATAAAGTAGATGCGTGAGTTACCAACCTTTGGCAGTAACCCCACGATATATATGTTGTAGGGGAGAAAAATCTGTAGGTAGGTAAATCATGGCAACGTCTGATTTCGTAACCCAATCAATTTTATTTTCTGTAAAAAACTATCTTTATATTTTATATTTTTACTTTAGTTATTCCTGAATGTATAATACTTTCTGTTAAAATTATGAAATTGTAAATATTATTAAAATTGGATGTTTTATCCAATGGCGATCACACTCCCAAAACCCACGTATTAGAAGCTAAAAAGGGTTTTCCTCTTCTTCTTCCTCCACTTTTAGGCTAGGATAAATCCTCTTTGCATTGACCTCAGGCTGTCCTCTATCGAAGACAGAGCCGAAGTCACAAGTTTATGTGCATATGAATTGCTTCACATCTGAGGCAGCTTGCTCGTCCGATCATAAGAAATTTTAGACTCTTCCGGATTCGAACCGGGTATCTTAGTGTCAGCAGTTAGTTATTCAGCCAACATACTATAAGCTATTGACCTAATGATAAAAAAAAATTAAGTGACTTTTATTTTTTGATGCTCTACCACATATCCAAAAATTATTCATTTCGGTGAGTGACATCGGGATTCTTTGTTTGTAAGTAGATTCATTTCTAAATAAACAACATCAGAATAATCAGATTTGCATTGTCAATTGAAAATATAAAATTAAATAACTATCCTAAATAAATGAAAACCATCTTCGAAATCAAATAAAACAGCACACAACATGTTACGTTTTCTGTAAGTTTTCTATGAATTGATATTTAATTAGAATAGTTGTGGATGATTAAATTTTTTAAGGTTCAGTCTTTTACTTCTAATTAAACTTTTCTCATTTTTTGAATATTACAAATTATGATTTTTCAATATAACTAATTTTTCATTTATTATTATTATTAATTACTTATTTATTTTTGTAAAATTAATTAAGAAAACGTTAACGTTACTTCGCAACTCCCTAAGTTAGTTAGTTTATTAGTTAGCATAAGATTAAGATTATTCCAATTAATTTACTGGAAGTGAAAAGACCGGATCTAACCAAGTTACCTTTTTTTAAATTTTATTTTTAAACTTATGCTTAAAATTTTGAAGTTAAATTTTTAGGTATCAAATTTCATCTTGCATCAATACTTATTATTTATATGGTAACAAAATTATAAAAGTACCTTTGGTTGTGTAATCTATCATAAATATAAAATCCTTCACCAAAAAAGACAACCAAAAAAGACTATAAGTACTAACATTTATAAAAAAAAAATTTAAAGAAAACAAAAAAATAAGTAAAATATGTTGAGTAGAGGCAATCCCTTTGTAACTTTTATATGATATCTAATTCCGAATTAAAACAGAAATTTCTAATTGTAAGATTATATACAATTGAATAAACTTAAAGCTTTGTCGTAGTATGAAACTTCCTGAGCTATAAAATATATTATACCTATATAAAATATATGTATCTTCTAACATCGATAATCGACATATAGAACGAATGATTGATATTAAACGCACACTTTCATGATAATTAAAGTTGCTTAATTGTTTATTTGTCAAATGCGGCACTGCAAACCGTGAATGGTTTGGTTTATCTGTGTTACGTTATGGTTGTGTTGCGGTATGCGGTTTAGTTTTTCCAGATGCGCAACGTAGCACCCACGTTAGTGTTAGAAGGAGCGGCTACACATTCAGAATTCTCAGTGTTTCAATTTACTATTTATTATTCCTACATAAAGGATTTAATATGAACATAATCTCTACTTACAGTATTATACACTATAATACCATTCTATAGTACAAAATATGCAAATCAAGTTTTGCACAAATTTATTTATGTTATTTATTTATTTACTTATAAAGTTTTTATATAACTAAGGTTTACTGCAATAAAAGGCTAATAATTACTTTTTAATACTAACTTTCAAATTAAACAGACAATAAAATTTTCTGAAAAATAAATTATTAGAAAAATATTGACAACTAACAGCACGAGACTAATTAATAATGGGTGGAACATTTTTTTTGGAAATATCACATATTACATAGGTTTAGAAAAAAATAACATTGACTTTTTCAAAAATGGGTGCTACTATTAAATTATTTTCTCGATTTTTCAGAAATTCGTTTACAATTTTAAATTAACACTCGATTTCTCTGTTCAGAACAACCAACACAACACATAATCCCAATTTGTAAAAATGGAGAATAAACTATACATAGACCTAAAAACTTTAAAAAGCAAAAATTAAGTTATAAAATAGTATAAGTTCTGATGTTTTTATTGTTTTATTTTTATTTTCTTTTGTAATTATACAAGTATTCACATAATTGAATCTAATTTATTGTTATTAATATAAATACCTGATAAAATACATCATAATTTAGAATAATCGAAACGCTGTTAACATGTTAAGAAATTGGTATCGGGACATAAAGAAATTTGATAAATCAATAACTTGAATAACCTTTCTTTTTGTACACGCTTTATAGCTGTTGTCATTATAATCAATAGTGTAAATTACACTGTAAAATAGCAATTTAAAAAATTTCGAAATTATTGCAGTTGTTTCACATTCATTTGGTTTAGTTTATAAGAAAATTACCTGTGAGATGCAGTTAGAATTGCAGTAATTATTTAGAATTTCTCTTTACGTCTTGTTGATGTTAATGGTTATTGTTGATTGTATAATTGTCTAGTTTTGTTTAGACGTGGTCATGTATTCAAAGTTATTTATCCTGTTAATTGCGTTATTATTGTTTAATTGCATTTTAAAATTAATCTTCTCTGTAATTCTATAATTAAAAATTATATGTTTATACATAGTTTACATAAATGATAAATGTACTATGTATTATAACGAAGACTAACAAGTTATTAACTATCTTATATTTTTTTTATTATACACATTATTTTACTGAAGTACTTCAAATGTGTTATACATAGTAGATTATGTATATGGGTGTAAAAGATTCACCCGTGCCATTATAGAATATGGCTTAAAGCACTTTACAAAATTATATAAAACAAAATTCACAAAAATACTGTTTATTTTCGAAAAAAATAAAATGAAATAAAACTTCATTCGGTCTCGAGCTAAGTATGTTTAAAACAGTTTATTGAGAACTGGTCAGATATAGGCATTTAACATCACGCAACCCCTCTAGCTAAAAGGTATCGTACTTCTTTAAAATTATTAAATTTTAAAAGTATATAATTTTATAATTTTAAAATTTATTTATTTTATTAGAGGGTGGTGTACCCACTCTATTATACGTATAGAGCGAAGTAGCTTTGTAAACGTTTTGGTTAGAATATCATGTTAATGGATTGAGGTTAACAGGAATTACATAAAAATTACTCTTTGGAAGTCACGCAATGTGGTTTCCCTTTATAGAATTTGATTTAAAAATTGTTTTCAATAACAATATTTCTAATCTTCTCAAATTTTCTTATCTACACAATAGGTTTTGCACCAAGAAAATTAGTAAAACTTATTTGAAACTCGGTCGCATAATCAAAATATCTGAAGATAGATACCTATTACAACACATAAATACAGCTTAAAATGACTTCAAAATCAAATAATATTTCCAGAAGCACCAAGGCATTAATAAAATCACTATATTCTTAACAGACCACGGGTTTTGATGTTAACTACTCAACGATAGAATAGTATAGTACTAGTGAAAAAAAGACTCTGATTTTTTTCTTCCTCTTAAGGTGCCGTGCCTTCAATGGGCGTTTGCGATCAAATTTGGCTAAAGCCAAAATGACATACTAGGTAATTTAATTAATGGGGAGGTTTCCCGTTGACTTCACCTCAGCCACAGATCTATCTTGGGCTTTTGATCACAGTAGTGTATTCGACTCGACCAGAATTTGAACCGCGGTTACCCGCTTCCCAGTCGGTCGGTGTAGGCTTTACGCTATACTGCTGGTAACAACCAAAAAATATATTAAACTAAGGTTAAAACTAAAAATATTGGAAAAAGAAAATAATGAATAATTCCGTTATAAAACAAACAATTAAAATTTAGTAATCATATATTCTAATAATATATGAAGCCAAAACGTTACTGCTCCTGCTACTACAGCGTGTCATGTTTTTGATTAGGAAACCCCAAAGACGCAGACATGATTAATGAGAAGAAAAACCAAGAGGAGAAATGGAAAAACAAAGAGAACCAGGAAGCAACAGCAATATAGTGAAGATATATACCCAGACAAATATATAACATAAAATTGAAAACAGAATTGATGAGAAGAGAAATCATAAAAAGTAAAAAAAAAGGAAGTAACGGCAATTAGTGAAGAAGCACCACCAGTTGAAGATATCAGTTAAAGATAAGACGTGATTAATGAGAAGAAAAACAAAGAGAAGAATTTAAAATAGAAAAAGTAAGAAGAAGTAACGGCAATAATTAGTGAAGAGCGAAGATAGTAATGAGAGAAAAAATCAAATCAACGAAATTATAAATAAGATATTAGAAATAGGGAGAACTTCTTTAATGAACTACAGTTTTGTACATAAATAAATCTATTATCAACATCAATTTTATAACTACAAACACCACGGTACTAAAACTTTCGTTTTAATTAAAATTACAATTAAAACAATTAAAATTGGCAATATTAGTCAACAATGTTGTTTTTATGTAGATCATCATAATAGAGATGCACCGTCTAGCTGCCCGTCCGTGGACAGGCTTTCCAGCTAAGTAGTAATTAAATAAACGTTTTAATTTCGTTACATTAGTAATCGAATGCTGTGAAATACAGGGCCGGATTAACCAATAGGCAAACTAGGCAACTGCCTAGGGGCGCCGAATAGGAAAGGGGCGCTCAAATTATTTGACCTTATAATAAAACTGAAAAACCACTTAAAGGCTTAAGCAAATAGGTTACTAAAAAATTTTGGATTATTGAAATCCATTGATTATTTAATTTTAATTGAATTTTGGTCCGTCATTTTGAATAAATGTGACAAAGTCAGCAAATCTCTTCAAAAAATAGAAACAGATTTATAAATTAATTGCTGTTTCTACAAAATTCTACAATTCAGTATTAGGATGTTTTCGTTCTTGAGATCAGTATACTCGTATGACGTTTACGAAGAACGTGGAAAAGAATTGTCAAATATTTACAGGGGCGGATTCAGAATTTTTTTCTGGGGGGGGCACAAAGGGTTTTCAGATTTGAGATGGTCTCCGTGTTTCCTAGTTAATTTCAAGCGCCTACCATCTAAATCCTAAATCTAAATGAATATAAAAACGAAGACAGTTTGGCAAAAGTAAGCATTGTAAAGTCGTCGGGTTTACTGGGAAAACTGAAATGAGAATTAACACTTATTTGCAATTATACACAGATTAGAAAAAGAATTGATAAAAAAATAGGGTAACTGACTATAGCAAAATTGAAAATAATTTGAAAAACCTTGATGATGGCGAATAACGCATCTCCAAACATGTGAAGAGTTGTAATGTTATAAATGTAGTTTATATTTGGCGCTTAATAAACGATTTTAAATCATTTGAAATTACCACCAAATGCATACTTATTACTTTGGAAATAATGCACGAGATGGCAACCTATGGTTTTACAGCGCTCGACATAACCGAGCGACGAACGATGACGACGAAGAATGATGGTGGGGATGAAAGGGTAGTCAACGGCAGGGGAACGGTAGAAAGGAAGAAGAGAGACATCTTGCTGAAGCGGTGTTGAACACGTGCTTTTAATATTTAATTGTATATGACAGTTTGTAATTGTGATTCAACTTTGTGGGTTTAACCAATCTAAAGGTAATAATGTTTATATTTGATATATTCTAAAGATACGAGTTTCGTGTAATCGAATTCAATGAACATGATTATTTAAATTATCAATTTTAAATTTTTAATTTTAAATTTAAAATGTTCTAAAAAAGAACATTTGTTGGAGACGAGGCCTGAGGCCCCAGTAGTAAAAACTCACAGAAGACCTATGGGTCACTGTGGGACTACTAGACAGAGCCAAAAATCAGGAACCTCGAGAGCTTCAGACATCTCAAGATTTGATGAAATAACATTAAAATTTCGGATATTGTGCGAGAGCCATTTTGTAATGAAAGACACGACACGAAACTTGATTCTTTGGATCCACGTGGGAATCTTGCTAACTATGTTTTAACAGTTTATGGGAGATTAAGGATGTCAATCTCTTTATATTCTGAATCACACTGTATATTTTATGTATTACCAAATTATGCAAAATGCAACATATAAACTTAAATGATAAAACCATTATGAATATTGACAATATTATGAATATTAACATGTATGTAATTTACCTGACGAAATGACAGAATTGATATGATAACCTATAAGGTAACAAAAGCTAACCACAAGGTTGAATAGACAAATGTAATGACAACTGACAAATTATAAACATCAAAACTTACTGTGTTTAATTATGTGTTCGCTTTGCGTTTCTTTCAATTCATCTGCTTTGCTCAAGTTTATTCTTCGATATGAGAGAAGTACTACGTCTGGGGATGTAATGTCGGGGTAGGTTCTGTGCACAACGTGGGGGTCCTAGTATTAGACGATACAGCATTGCGGGTTTGGTGGCCACCATAATTGCGCTTAGGAGGGCTAGGTTCAGATTAGGAAGTGGGGTTATTCGTGGGAGATTTGATTTGACGTTTTGACATTACAGAGTTGAACTTGGAATTTTCTGAACAGTAAATTCAATTCAAATATTTTATTGAAAATATTGAAGAATTAGAAGTAAATTTTAGATTAAAGAGAAAAAATTGATTTTAATGTTTCCCAATTTAGAAATTGTAATAAAGGGCATTTTCTACGTTAAAGAGAACCAAAACATACTTAAGAAATTCAATTGTTAAAAAAAGACTTAACGAATTTAGCTGTTTTGTCTATAAATAGTGAGTTAACCAACACGGCTGATTTTGAAAATAATGTTATCACCGAGTATTTGGAAACACGCAATCCTGAAAAAAAATTAAATTTTTGCAATATTATGTATTTTGTCTTAATAATAAATTATTATCAAATACAATGTTCTTCTTATATTTTTTATTAGTTATGAATATCAAATATCCCAAAAATCTAACTAAAGTAAAATCGACTCAGGGGTATAAAACTATCACAAAAAAATCGGATGTGGCCATCACATAACTTTCCGAATATTAAAAATAACTCCCAATTTACCTCGGATAGAACAAACTAAATTACTAAATCTTATCAGTGCATCAGCAATAATCGTCAAAAACATTCAAGAAATCGAAATAATAAGCAAAAACCAAAATGCAAATAAAAAAAATATACTTATGACAAATAACTAAAATTTTATGTAAAAAATTTTGTTCTTATTCATAGGCAATTTAAAAATTTTATAAAAAAAAATTTTTTTAATTTATAAAATTATAAATTTTTTTTTTACTTTAGAAAAAATTTTATAGAACAAAAGTTGTAGGTAATTTTATACGGATAATTTTTGTCATAATAAACTTTTACCTATTTCATTGCGTTTCGGAGTTATGATGGATTATGTTTTATCGCTTCAAATAAACCCCCCGTTCCTCCCTTTCGATTTCATCCATTTTCAATAGGCTTCGTGCCACAACAGATAAAAACATTAGTTTAGAGTGATTTCATTACTTCGTTTGGCTACTATCGTGTTCACAGACATACATACACACATACACACACCCACCCATAGACATTTTTCAAAAATATTGGAAATGGTTTAAGGGAACCTCAAAACATAAAAATTTGATAAAATTTTTTTTTCAATTTCAGATTACAATACTTTCCTTACTAAGGAGTTCGGAAAGTAATAAGAAAACAGTTTTAGAAAAAATTGGCGCCTCCGCGAAATCTGATTTTGAGATAAATGAATATGTATTTGTAGGACAAGAATTTCAAGTTTTTCAAAAATTTAGGAATATCGAGTCTAAGCTCGAAATTTTCTAGAAACATTTATTTGGGGGGGGGGGGCTTAAAAACTTTTGCCTAGGGGCGCATACATTTATAATCCGGCCCTGGTGAAATATAAACACCCATTGTGTTCCTTGACTCTGATGGTGTTTCACGAAAAAGGCACTGGTTATACAATAATAGCCATAAAAGTCATTGAACCAGGGAGGCCAAATAGATTGCTTGCATCACATATAAGTAAATATTCTACGCCTTGCAATTTTCTTATTTATTAGAATTTTTGGTTAAATGCAAGCGAAGAATAAGAAAAATCACAAACTGGTGTTATATTCAATTTTTTGCTTAAATTTGCTTATTTGCAAGTGGTAATTTTTCATAAAAGCATTATTATTTTTTTAAATGTATACCTGGCTCACTTTCTGGAATGATTAAATTGAAATTGATTTTTTCATTGAGTACTAGTTTTATGTATTTATGTTATAGTTATATTTAAATAATTATTTTTAACGATTGACGTATTTTATTATATAAATATATAAATCTTAACTTATGAAAATTAATAATATTAAAAACTTCAGTATTTTTAGTACTAGTAATATTTTATGATAAGTAAAATAATATGATACACAATAGATCTGAATATGGATATTCGTTTTCTCATAATGTAATTTTTCCAGGTATTTCAAATTTCTTATTGAAGAAATTTAGTTTATTTTTGGAGTAACTATACTGGTATGTGAAAAAATAATTTTATACTTATTATATTGTAGGTATATTATAATTTATTCTAATAAGTTCTTTAAATTTACGTTCATATTTAAGAATATTATTTACTGATTTATGCAAAATTAATATTATAAATGATTTTCATAATATATTATAATCTCGTGTGTAACTCGAGAGAATACAAATTTGTACAATTTCGACAACTTTTATGTTTCTTTAAAGACAGCCATAAAATATTAAAGATAAAATTTAATAAATTAAATTAATTATTATATATTACAGACAAATTTAAATATAGGTATTCTTGAATAAATGAAAAAATACTTTTACATGTTTAGAATGTACTTAAATACTTTATTATACGTATAACTGGTATAACTAAATGCTGTTCGGATATAATCAAAAAATAGTGTAATTACTATTATTGTTCAATCTTGAGGTTGTAAAAAAAATGATAATGATTATACTTTTGTAGAACACCTTCTCTTAAATAATTTTAAAATAAAACAAATAATAAATTATTGAATGTAAACTAAGCTACAAATTGAAAATAAATAGAACTACTCTTATATAGACATAATAATGTAGAAAGTGTAAATTCAGAGTTACAAAATTTCACACTTTTTAAAAGTATTCAGCTTCATTATTTTTTAGAACTGATTTTACTAATAGTCAATTCTATTTCTGACAAAGCAAGCGGAATAAAATAAGTTAAAATTGAATAGGCTTTACTAAAGAAATAAAAAAATACGCGTCATTCCAGTTAGGTATACAGGGTGCTGAATGACTTAGGTCCGCTTTTACAATAGTTGGTTAAGTATGAGTATAACTAACATATAGCTATGAACCAATCAACGATAAGCACACTAAGCAATAAGCCAATAAACATCCGTATAACGTTACAACCCGGATAAATAAAACTTAACCGACTATTGTAAAAGCGAACCTTAGCCGAACATAAGAAATTAACATGTAAAAACTTATTTATGCAAATTCCTGCTTCCCTAATTATTTTAGAGAAAATAATTTTTTCTAATTATTTATTATTATAAAAAATAATAATTTTCAAATATAATTACCATGGAAACTTGCATAGTCAGTCTGATAAATGAAACTTTTAACAATTTCAAAAGCATTTTTGGACTTTTTCAGTGGAAGTTGCATGAAATCTAATGCTGTTATTATTCGTAGTTTATATTTCTACATTATTTTTGTGTCTTTCATTTCTTCTCTAAAATAATTAAGGAAGCAGGAATTTGCATAAATAAGTTTGTACATGTTAATTTCCTATGTTCGGCTAATTCAATCAGCACCCTGAATAAGGAATATATTTTCAGAGCTCCAAGTTTGCAAAAACTAAAAATTTAAGTATTTTAACCCGTCATACAATACAATAAAGTAAGTATATTCAAAATAAGAACGCTATGCATAGAAGTACTGAGAGTGAGTACAGCTACCAAATACTGAACGAGTAAATATTATTTTGGCTTTTTAACTAGAACAGTTTTGTAATTTTATTATACTTACCTCTAACAAATAAAATAAAAAATAGAGGGTGTACCTTCAATTCATCAAGCGACAATTTATCGCCGCGACAATTCATCGTCGCGTCGCCGTCGTGGCAATTCATCGCGTATTATAATGTTAAAAATTAAATGGAGATACGGGTGAATAAAACATGCAGAGATATTGGTATTTTTGTAACACATTGTATTTAATAAATGAAGAAAGGGTTAGGTTAGGTTAATTATTTTGAATACACATGGACAAGTCGAAAGTATTATAAAGAGGCAGGAGGCGTCCACCGTTATTTACAATAGGTATCTGGAAATGCTAAAACGCTATTCGAGAAAATATTCTTTGCAGGAATGTTTGTGAATGCCATTAAAAAGGAAGAAAGAAGAAAAAGGAAAAAAGCTACAGAACAGAGTGTACAGAGACACTGCCAGAAAAATAAAAACAATAGTTGAAAATTACGCTAACAGATCTATTTTAGATTTTCTTTCAGGCATAGCTCATAATTTCGAACTACAATAATTATAAAAATAAGTTTTTTTTATTTCAATTATTTTAAATTGCGATCTAGACGGTGGATTTCCTTTTTAGCGGTATTAATTTTGTTACTGGACTTTCGATCCAGGAATGAAAGTCTACAAAATAGAGAACACAAAATACTCATTAAAAAATCAACATGTCTGCCAGTTCCAAGACTCATCGACCGAGTAAAGTGTGACTACAAAATCAATTCATCTCCACTGGAATATCTTCTGATTGAATATTGAAGTTTACAATCCAAAATGACAACGCTACAAATGCCAATTCGAAGTGATTCAAACACGGGATGGGACAACTCGGCTCCAGGACAGCTCGGCGCCGATCAAGGTTAGGTTAGAAAACGATAATTTTTTTAAATACGATACATTATTTTTAGAATTAACTAGCTGGAAAGCCCGTCCGCGGACGGGCAGCTAGACGGTGAATCTCTTTTTTAGTGGTATAATATTTAAACATTTAATTTCGTTTCCCGCTACTGGGTGATTCCCCGTTTTTCTATATTTTGCGTATTTCTATGCGCAAAAAGTTGCTGCTAAACTTGATGTGCCGTCGCGTCGGGCAATTAAATTTTTATTTATAATAATATAAAAATTAATAAGTTTCTCAAATTCTAATTTCTTTTAGCCGAACGTTTTAATTTCCCCCTCTTTTACTCAACAACAAAAAATTTTCCAGCCTTTTCTGACGAAATCTGTATAATTATTCTGTCTTCTGTAGGTATTCTAGAAGAGTGGAAATTTTATTACATGTACTGGAAGAGGTGTTCACCTCCATACCCCTCCAGATTACAATTTTGACTATAATTTTGACATTTAACTTTCGTAGTAACGTAAAAGTTGCTGCTAAACGCTGAGCAGTAAGGTATTTAAATAAATGTTTTTCCAAGCTTTAATATTCTCTCGCCAAAAATTTAACTTTTTAACGCGCAAAATTATCCGCTAAGAAATTTTATCGGAAATACTGTGGAATCCAATATATAAGTCATAAATAAGATTTTCTGCAAGTTACGTAAAATTCTGAAATCAAATATTTTTTTATTTTTTTTTTATTTAATTTTTAATATTTTAATTTTTAGTTGACACTAGACATATTATATTACACCTAACTTACTTACCTTTAAATATATTTTTGAGTTTTCACAAATAAAAGAATTACAAACTAAACGCTTATAAATTATTAAATATAAACAGGATACCTGTTATACCACTAAGAAATATCGGTCCTCAAGATTCTAGGTAAACGATTCAAATTTGATCTCTTTATCACGAGTGGTAAAAGACGACATCTACCATCCCTATTGCACATTCAAACAGTGTTTGAAAATAATGTTATACCTGAAAAAAGTAAGATTTCTCCTTTATTGCGAACTGGTAATACTCTTTACCAGAGAGCGTTAAAGGGTTAAATTTCCCTCACTTTGGCTTAAAAATTCAAATTTCCCGATTTTTGGGGGCGATATGTACTGGAGGGTGTTCCACACCCCCAGACCCCCCCGGTTTACAATTTTGACTTTATATTTTTATAATTAACTTTCAAAGTAACACAGAAAGTTGTTGCTAAACTCCGTGAGCAGTAAGGTAATTAAATAAATTAATATGTATTCCAAGTTTTAATTTTTTCTAACCGAAGGTTAAATTTCCGTCATTTTTGCTTAAAAATTCAAATTTCCCGGTTTGGATTAATATTGGACAAATATTTTTAGTCCTAATCTTAGTTTGATATATTTTTCGGTTGGTAAAAAAAATCGACCCACCACAGTGTTTCTATTTTCGCCAAAAAATTACACGCAGGAGCAGGAGCAGCGTGCTGGGATTTTATAGATTAGGGTAGGTTCTGCTAGAAAGAAATCTACGTGCTACATGTTGCTGACCTGGCGCCGAATTGGCTTGGCGCCAAGTTGTATCTGACCGATTCAAACACTGCTTTGCAAACTCTATAGATTAGTTTGTTTATCAGTTTGAAATATTTTGAAACTGTAAGGCATATTTCAAAACCGTTTCAAACTGCTGCAAAAACAACTCCCACTCTAAATGCTTGTATTCGTTTATAAGGAAACAACGACATTATGTGGTCAAAAGCATTTGATAATATATTTAAGTATGGTTAATTAATGAGAAATCAAAATCGAAGGGAAGGAAAAATAATAATCTGCAATTGGATATAAAATAAAAATATCTAAAAATAAGTATTTCATTCATTATAATTGCTATTATAGCATGCGGTTACGAGTAGGTATTACGAGGTATGAGAATTTAATAAATTCGACATATTATTTTATAGTTGATAAATCTATCAGAATAGAAAAAGAATTAGTTTCTTTGCGAATATAAAATGTTATAATTAAATTTTTACATTACATAAAGCTACTCATTTAAAATTGAATTTTCAAACAAGCATTAAATAACAATAATTTATTATTGAATTTGATCAGCAAATTATTTCGTGAAGCGGAAAAATTGCAAAAACCAATTAGTACTTGTGAGAATAATTAACTTCTTCATAAGAAGAAAGTAATAAAGAAGGCTCTCCCATTAACTAGGTGTAATAAGATAGTTAACAATGGCACGACAATCTCTAATCAAGAATTACTTATAAATTTTAACGAAATGAACAAACTGAAAAAGGAGAAAATTGCAAATAAATGTCAATAAATTTAGCGAAGATGAGTCTAACAATCCGTGATTGTAGATGTGGATGAATAAAACTTCAATGCCTTTTTTAAGGTAATTAAGTCTTAGTACAGTATTATGAAGTAGAAGAGCAATATTACCTTTTAAGTGATCGGTAGGTATTTCAAATCAGCCTGAAAAGGAGAAATGTATTACTTCAAATTTTTTTACTAAATTATTGTAATTAATCAAGATTAGTTTTGGTTTTATTACTTCTGAACTCCGATGTCGATAGATTTTTCCGACCATTAAAAGGGTGTGGTCATAAAAAATGTAAGAGGTAATTATTGAAAAATTCTAAATAGGACGTTTGAACGCCACTGATAAAAAGCGCCCTTTCAAAACGTATCGATGAGAGAACGTTTTAACGTAGAAAATTGACGAAACGTTCTAATACAGACGGTTTAATTGGTACTACATAAAATGAAAATAATACTAAGTGATTTCATCCATTTTTCCGTTATCTACATAATTAAGAGTTTACAGTGATTTCTAAGTACATACATACTATTTGTAACGCTAATCCGTATCTGCAACCAAGCAGTGTACAATCTAAACCACAATTTAACATTCAATTTAATCACACAGTGGATTGGTGTGATCGCTAGTTGAGTTACAGAGTGGAAATTCTGGGTTCGAATCTTGGACTTGACAGAATTTCTTAGCTCGGCTTTCCGCTGTGCATCGACAAATTGTGGATTTAAGAATATTGGTTCTAGATTTAAAGTTTCCTACCTTTGTTTTTATTTTATGTAAAATATAATAATTATTTATTAAACTATCTAACATAAATTATTTGTTTTATCCATTCATTTAAGTAATCAATAATCAACGACAATAATATCGTATCTGCTCAGCGTTTTATACTGTACCATTAGATACTAATTAAATATAAATTATCACCTTAATTAATAGCTTTGCTACTTGAAAAATACTTGAGAATTGAGCTACCGATAACTTAAGGCGAGGTCACCGACATCTCTTCGGATCTCAAGTTTGCAGCTGATTACTTGTTCTCAAGCCCCACCCGCACGGTCAAGGATTTATTTTTAAATTGCTAAGCAAATTGCAATTAATTTTAGTTTTTTATTGTTAAAAGTATAACGCAAAAAATCTAGTTATAAAAAGTTTAATTAACTGTTAACTATATTTGTATCTCTTAATTGTTAACGGAGTTAATGCACCTTAGAACTTCATACTCTTGATTGGTAATAGATAATACAAATTGTCTATAAATATTAGCATCGCAATCATTACAAATTTTTTATTTATGTTTAATCTATTATAATTATTGTTTTTTATTGTTTTAAAATTACAACGAAAAGCAATATAGCACACAAATTATTTTACTAGATCAACATTTAAAATTATTATTAATTTCTATCAAACGATATTTTATCACTTTTGTCAAAGAGTATGTATATATAGAGGGACAGCCATTAACAAATATTTGTCACAAGTTTTTGTTAATGGCTCTGCTACGCCATCTAGTAGACGGTGTGATCTCTACGTTTTAATTTTTAATTTATGGCTGATCCTTTATATACAGGGGGGTATTTTTACAAAAATAAGTTTTTACATGTTAATTTCCTATGTTCAGCTAACTCATTCAGCACCCTGTATATAGAGGACCAAAAATAAAGACGTAGAGATAACCCCCTCCACTAGATGGCGTAGCAGAGCCATCAAGAAATACTTGTGACAAGTATTCCCATAAGAGCTGTCCCTCTATATATACATACTCTTTGCTTTTGTCAATTATATTATTATAGTTTAAAACAAGATTATCTTTTATTAATTTTTCACTATATTTAAACTAGTCGTTTTCTTAAATTTTTTCCATTTCTTTCTTTTCCGAATTTCTCTTTTTCATAAAAAATTGCATTATCACTTTGAATTCTATTGTAATGATAAAGCACATTATTATATAAATTTTTTTATTACACGGTTATATACCTGGGTCCGTTACTTTGCCCCCCCCCTAGTTAAACTTTTTGGCCAAAAAGCTAGCTCCCGAATCTATGGAGCTAGCACCGGCTAGCACCCAAATATTAAAGCTAGCACCATTATAGTTTTTTCACAAATCCAAATTGAAAGTGGAGGGGGGGGGGCTAAAGTAACGCTAGCCCCCCCCCCCCGTTAATATTTTGGCTCCAAAAGCTAGCTCCTTAATCTATATAGCTAGCACCAACTAGCACCCAAATATTAGAGCTAGCACCGTTACAGTTTGTTTGCAAATCCATATTGAAACTTAGGGGGGGGGGCTAAAGTAACGCTAACCCCCCCCTCAGTTACTATTTTGACTCCAAAAGCTAGCTCCTTAATCTATATAGCTAGCACCCAAATATTAGAGCTAGCACCGTTACAGTTTGTTTGCAAATCCATATTGAAACTGGGTGGGGGGCTAAAGTAACGCTAGCCCCTCCTCCCCCCAGTTAATATTTTAACTCCAAAAGCAAGCTTCTTAATCTATATAGCTAGCACCAGCTAGCACCCAATTATTAGAGCTAGCACCGTTACAGATTTTTCACAAATTAGTATTTGATAAAAATGTCTAAATGTTTCATTCCACTGCGCATTCTAAATTTTATTAATAATTTTTTAACAGCTTAAAGCTTATTGTTAATCTACATTATTATTTATAATTATTAGCTCATAATCTACATTATGTAATTTATTTAAGAACTCCGATATTGTCTTACATGCTATAGATATGAAAATGATACCCGACTATATGATTTGGCGAAACATCTTCTTAATTTTTTAAAGTCATTATAAATTTCCCATTCACCATTGTGTCGCCTTCCATAGGTCAAAAAATGTCCCATATAATTTCAAAACTTTGTATCTTTAAAATATAATGCGCGTTATTTACTCGGGAAGGGGGGGCAAAAGTATATCTTCAAGGTTGCTTGCAGCGTCAACTCTGGCTATTATAGAGACCGAAATTAACTGAACTAAAATAGTTTATCGGTAGAATTAGCACATAATATCCGAACATGTAATTAGAAACAATAGGTTCTTGCGAAAGATTACTTTCTTCGGTTACCTGTTTCATCTGGTGTATTAACTATATTTTTTGCGAAATCAGAAATGTTCTTGCACCAACTTCCAAAATTATTAACGGCTTATTATTATCAGTCATAGAGAGTGTCGGCAGAGGGATTGGGGGCACTGGGGGATTTGTCCCCGGGGCCTGGGATCTCTCAAGAGCCCGAGGGAGCCCAGATGAATAATTGGCATTGCCGAAAATTAGTTGATTACTGATTTTTTTAAATTAATTTTACCTATTTTAGATGTTTTGTGCGTAGTTTTAAAAATACGAAGTTTCATATTTTTCTTTTTTATTTATGAAATTTTATAGAGTAGAGGGCTCGCAAAAAGTCTTACCACGGGGCCTGATGGCCCTGAGTGCTGGCGCTATGATATGTGACGCTCTAGGAAAAAATCTATCATTGCCCTCCCCCCCCCCATGGGAGATAAGAATCCGCGATATTTAAAAAATATTCTTACATTTACATATTTTTATTTAAAAAACCACCTATCAAACAAAAATAAAACTTAAAAAAAGTAATCAAATAACTTTTCTGGCCATTTTTGCGGCCGAAGCTGAATCTCGATCTGGTTTTGCGTCCTAGACAGTTGCCTAGTTTGCGTAGTGCATCTAGCGCCAGCACTGGCCATAGATAAGAAAATTTCGGTCTCTATAATAGGCAGGGTTGGCGCTATAAGCAAGACTGAAGATTTGCTTCTGACTCCCCCCTTCCCGAGTAAATAACGCGCATTATATATTTTAAGGATACAAAGTTTTTAAATTATATGGTACACTTTTTGACCTATGGAAGACAACACAATGGTAAATGGGAAATTCATAATGACTGGTTAAAAAATTAAGAAGATGTTTCGCCAAATCAAATAGTCGGGTGTAAGGTCTTAGCATGTAAGACAATATCGGAGTTCTTAAATAAATTGCATAATGTAGATTAAAAATAAGCTTTAAGCTGTTAAAAAATGATTAGCAAAGTTTAGAATGGGCGGGGCATGTGGAATCTATCATTGCTCATGCGCAGTGGAATGAAACATCTAAACATTTTTATCAAATACTAATTTGTAAAAAATCTGTAACGGTGCTAGCTCTAATAATTGGGTGCTAGCTATATAAATTAAGGAGCTAGCTTTTGGAGTCAAAATATTAACTGGGGGGGCTAGCGTTACTTTAGCCCCACCTCCAGTTTCAATATGGATTTGCAAAGAAACTATAACGGTGCTAGCTCTAATATTTGGGTGCTAGCTGGTGCTACCTATATAGATTAAGGAGCTAGCTTTTTGGCCAAAAATTTTAACTGGGGGGGGGGCAAAGTAACGGACGCTATATACCTACATATTTCTTTAAAAATACCCGAATTTAATTAAATAATACTAGGTAACTTATTTATTACTCTAAATAAATTTAAAGTAATGAATCCAAAGCATCCAGCCAATTGATTGTAAGGTATTTTAAATACTTGGAAACGAAGGATTTCTTAAATGAAGAATAAATATTTTCTTGAAATTATTTATTTCATTTAAAAATATAATTTCTTCGCGCAATAAAATATGCTTGCATTAAAAATATAAGATTTCTTCCAGCAAGAATATTTTTTACTTGAAATATTATTTAGATTCAAGAAAATTTTATTTTAACGAAGAACACTATTTTCTAAATACATCAATATTAATATATTCTTAATTTAAGTAACTTAATTTCTTTAAAAAAAAAATTTATAATTGTGAAACTTATATTACGAACTTGTACACACTTAATAGTTCGACTAGTATAGCCAAATGGTAATTGTACTCATCCCACGATTTCGCAGCTTTAAAACCTAAGTTCGAACCCCACACCGGACGAAGTTTTATATAAAATAAAATATAAAATATATAATATCCCGCCAGAAGTCCAACAGATGACGCCATAATACTTGGACACCCACTCTTCGGTTACAACATAATATACAAAAATCCAAATATATCGGAGTAATTTAGTGAAGAGAACAGAACTTCTTAATTCAAAAAGATTTTTTTAAATTAAATAAATTTCTAACTACTTCATTTAAGAATATACTTGTATGATCCAAAAAAACTTAATTAAGAATATTTTTTTCTTACAAAAAGAAAATATTTGCGTGTGGTTATTGAAAACAGAGAATTTCTTGATTCAAATGGTACTTATTTAAACCAAGTAATTTTTTTTCTGTGTAGTGTTTGTTCATTCAAGCCCACCGATATAAATATTACCTATTATTAATAGTATTAATATTATTATTAATAATATATAATAAAAAATATATAGGTATTTTGCAGGTTATTCCGATACTCGGGATAAATGTTTCGCCAAATATTTAAAATGTAAGCATAGCACGGGAGTTACATACCGTTAAGAAAATATTGAATCAATTTTCTTCACTTCTTACCAAAAGGGTTTTATAGAAAGTTAAAACTTCAAACTAAATTATATTATTTACTAAAATATACTTGTGGCGAAACTTGAGTAATATAAATACAAAATTTATATAAAATATAAAAATAAAAAATAATAATAATGGTACTTCTTCGCAATAAAACCAACAATTTACTTTTTCCTACTAGTTTCGAGAGACTCTCATCTTTAGACAAAAACTACAAACATTTATTTTGAATCAGAAATATTATATAATATTTATACTAAAATTATATAATAAAATAATATTCTACTATATGAAAAATATTTTCATCAACAGTGCATTTTGGCATTGTTCTTAAATATATTATACTTGTATATGTAGCCACTAAGTTTGTCGTTCTTTTATAAGAAATTATACACAAACAAACAATACATGAAATTAAAAAAAAAGTACTCAAAGATCTGCTTACGATACTACTCAACCTACAAAAACAATAAATTGCAAAGTACACCACTGTTTAAAATCCTGTGAATTTCTTAATCGCATAATGTTCATTGCAAATATAATATTAGTTTAAACTTCATACTTTACTTATTTGGTTATAATTTTTGTAAAAGAACGACGCCCTTACTGGTTTAGAAATAATTTAAAAAAAAATTGTTTGAAAGGTTTGGGCAATGAGATTCTTCAGTACTTACAAATTTCTAGGGCTTGTTAGAGTGTTTCCGATCCTACTGTAAGAAAACCTGAATCATCTACTCTATCTCCTAGTAAAGATGTTCAGGTTCATTGCACATAGCTACACAACCAAAAATTGGGAAAAGGTCAAAGTAATTTTCAAATTCAAGCCTGGTCGAGCCGACTGCTCGCCAAATCTTTTAGTCCAGTAGAGACTGATATTGGTTGAGAAGCTATACTGCACAAAGATGTTGTCACTGAAGGCTGCCCGCAGGGAAGCGTACTTTTTTCAGTTTTGTAAGATTTTAAGGTAGATAGCTTCTCTTCCACAAAGCCTTGCTAAATTTAAAAAGAAATTGAACTTGTTCTGTTACATTCTCGGTTTCAACAATCCCACCTATTGGATGCATTACTGCTGCTCGAACACATGAGTGGATTAAGGTGCCTCGGCGCCCCTAGGCACACTTGGGGCTACGCGGCTAGTGGACTCTTGGCAGCGCCGGTTTAACCATAAAGCGGAACAGGCATTTTCAAAAATGAAAAAAATCAAAGCTAAAAAAATTTTAGTTAAAATAAAATTAAAATTAAAAATCTAGATCTCTTAATAAATGTTAAACATTTTAATTAATTTAAAAATCCATCAGAAAATCGTACCCCACTATTACAAGACACGTTAGAGGGTCCGAAAAAAAAATCCGCTAGGGGCCCCATGACCACTAAAACCGGCCCTGACTCTTGGCATAAAACGAATGAGCTTTTTTTTAGCTTATTTACAAATTTTTATAAAGGGGCTATTGTTTTGTTTTTAAGACATCGAGGTTATTGTATTTTGTTAATAATATGATTTTTCAAAATTGCGCACCTTCTTTCGTTTGCCCCTAGGCACATGCTTAGCTGATCTTATGGGTAATCCGCCTCTGCTCCAACATCCTTAACTTCTCAGGTATGAAATAAAATCCATAAGAAATCCCGCCAAAAATGTCCTAACAATTTAATTATCTCAAAATAAAAATATTTGATGTTCAACATAGATGTTGAAAGGGAACAATGGAAAGAGCAATTTGAAAAAAAATTCCAACTAGATAAAATTCAGACACACATTTAATTTTTATATTGAAAATTCCAACGGGTAGTTTAAAAAGGTTTAACATGACGGTGATGATGAATAAAGAAAAATATCTAGAATTAATTAAAAAAAACTAAATTTTTTTACCTGCAAAATTACACTACCAGATGACTTCATATCCAACAAAACAACTTTAAAGCCATTCTTTGCTCAAACCTGCAGCTCTTTTAGTACAAGAATTTGTAATTTGATAAAGTAAAATACAGTAGAAGCCCTCTATAACGAGTCCCGGTTATAACGAAAAATCTGCTATAACAAGTAAAAGTTTGGTCCCTTGACTTTTGTATACAAACATGCTAAATTGACTGTTTATAGCGAAAATCTGTTATAACGAGCTCCCTTAAGTTCTTGTTATAGAGGGGTTCTACTGTATTTATAAAATCTTAAGTTCCATCAATCGTAGATGTCGTTCTATGCATATTAAAAAGTTGTAAATATACAGGAAATCTCTACAATTTGGCCAAAAAATAATATCATGGTAGAACAAGTTTTTGAAAATATTTTCCTGCAACTTACTTTACTTTCACTAAACAAGCTTGTTTGTCCTAACATCTATCACAAACTTTTTGTAAACACGAATTTGTAAGGTATTCTTGGTTCACGTATTTAATAAAATTGTACATGACTTGACAAGCTACTTATATAACAAATTATGTTTTTACAGAAAATATTCACAAATACATCAACCAATATATATAATCCTTCTTAAATTTTTCCTTCTCTTGGCTCTTAGAAAGAATTATCAGATTTTAAGTATATTAGCTTCATCTTATTCCACTTAAAAAGTTGTTCTCAAGTATGCACTACGAAGAAAACTACAATAATTACTATAATAAAAAAGTTCTGTTTTCTGTTTATAGACATCTTGATAAACTTTTTACATTTTATTGAAAAATTTAGTTTTAGATTATATATTCTAGTCTAACGTTTTTCAACATAAACTATCAAGTGGATAATAAAGAAATTTTGCTTCTCTAGTTTATTGGTTTTTTTAAGGAAACTATTTTAACACGAGGTTATTATAGTAGATAAAATTGCTTTGGCAAGATATCGTATCAATAGGAAACGGATTTTTATTGGTATAATTTGTAAAAATGTTGTATACAAAATATGTTGTAAACGGTGTTTAAAGTATTGTATAAATTATTATATTTATAGTTACTTATACTCCACACCTAAAACTAAAATACATACTAAATTTCAACCTTAGGCAAAAATTTAGCATTTTTAAATAATAAAAATTAAATTAACATATAACTAATCTTGTTCAATAACAAATCAGCCAAACTCAATACAAAAAATATAATTTGAGAAGCAATAAAAAGTGTCCGATTTCTAATTAATTTCAACTTAATAGTTACAGAATTATGAACCAAAGGCGCAGTTGCTGTAATTTCATTTACAAAGCTTTAGGCAACCTATTTAATATTTCTTTTGTACCTATTTGTATATCTTAATTTTTATATTTATTAATAATAATTAATGTATAATTTAGGTTTATTTAAAAAGAAGTTATTAACAAGAGCAAATTAATACCTTAATCTTATATAAATATTTATAGGTATGTATATTATGTACAGGTTGTTAACAAATAATGGTGATAATTTTTATGTGTAAGCATCTATTAAAATAAAAAAAGCTTTCTGTTAGTTTGTTAACATCAGTCCCGACATAGTTTATTTTGGCGTTATATAAACTTAAAAATTATTAAATGAGTAGCTCAGCCTATAGTGCTGTTTTTTAACACTATAATCCACCTTTATTTTTTCGATTCACAATTCGACGCGCTTTCTCGTTCAACATCGAACAGGTTCAAATATTCCTGAGTTTATCTAGTATTTGTTGACAACGGTTTCCTATTCTTCAGTCTAATTTATACATATCTAAGGTGTCAACTCATGTGGTGTAAACCACATGAATTTTTCAATTTTTTATTTAATTAAGCTTTTCATATAATATATAAATAGTCAGGTATACTTAGTCGAGGACCGAACCTACAACTCCTACATAGCAATCTAGCATTCTAACTACTAGTCTGCTACGTCGCGCAGCCTACGACCAATCTCATTTTTGTTTATATTATTTAAGTGCATAATAATATATATTGCTATGACCCCGACGTACACTACCTTAATGAAAACCGCTGGATTTTTGGTAGCCTCAATTCGATTCGTTTTTATGGTTTATTTAGGCGCCATATCAAAATAAGGATAATCATTTAGATATGGCGCTAATTAATAGTAATATTTTTGTTTGTTTAGCCCTTTCTTTAAATTCAAAGTAAACGATTTTATTTTTTTAGGAACTTTGGTTTACTTGGACAAATATTAACGAAATACAAACGGTCCTATAATTAATTGTTTGTGTGACTCATTGTTAATGTTTGGTAACTTAACAACTACAAAAATAAAATACAATGAACAGAAAATAACACAAAATTGAACAATAAAATAGTGACAAAAAATAAAAGTTATACAACAATTTATTAACATATTGATTCCTTCTTTGATCGGATTATTGTAGTGGCAGCTTGGCATTCGGCTTCCAGGACCTTCTACACAAGTTTGCAGAACCATAGAAGTACTATTCACCTAAAATGTTCTCTTTGTTCCCAAATGTTTGAGCCGTTTTTTATCGCAATCTGTGTGTATATGTAAATATAAATTTTATGTAAAGTATAGCCGAAAATTTACCCAAAAAATGCTAAACAAATATTTCCAAAACTAATACAATTATTGAAATAACGTAGACAAGTACATAATTCAAGAAAAATGTAATTTTCCGAATTTTAATTGTGTACGAGTACTATGCTAGAAAAATGCTTTTACTTGATATACACCAGCAACAATGCTCCAATAAGGTTAATAATTACGAAATAGTAGATTAGAAATCTTAATTATTAGTATTTCATAATAAACTTTGGAAAATTATACTAATAAATCATCAACTATGCACTATTGTGTTTATTATAAAGAACTACTGCTAAAGGCATTAAGTACCCTATATGCTGATTTCTTTAGCAAAAATTAAGATTTTTCTGTATAGTAGATACTATAAGTTAATAAACGATACAAAACCGATATTAAACTAAACTTGTCTAACAATAAATCCCGAAACCAACTATCTCTTATACTTGTCGCCATATTACGCACTATCTTACACTATGAAGTTTATTGTATAAAGAAATGTTGACCCATTTCTGCATAGTAATATACTGCCGTGATCCAAAATCATTCATGAGGAAATTTTTAAATGTTGTAAATTTTGTAAATATTTAAAAATTTTCTGGTTTTCGTACCAACTAAGTAGTTAAGGTTAAAACAACTATTTAGATACCAGGTCCTTTTGCGCCAAGATTGAATTTGTTGTTTCCCATCATAATTTTGGACTCACTTATTGATAAATTTTAGAATGAGATTGGATCACATTTAATTGGTTATTTTTATTTTTTTTTTGAATTTTAGAGTGGTTATTTAATTAATTTAATTTTTATTAATTGGTTAGATATAAAATTAAGCGATTGAAAGTATCATAGAATAAATTTGATATCGCGTCACATGAGCAAATTATCTATAAATTTGACTTTTCTTTTTATTGAAGTTTATATTGAACTTAAATTAAATTGCATAATTTTAAAATTAGCCTGGCAAATTTATGAAGATTTATATTTATTTTTTTCTAAAAAAAAAGGTTTTAGATTTTATGCTTCCGCCCAAATAATTATACAGCATTTTTTTAATTTGTAATATAAATGATAGATGACTTATATTCTAACAAGAAATTATTTAACATATAACGAGTTCAAAATTCTGCACAAAAATGTAAACAATGTTTCAAAACAAAAATCACTCCGTCAAGTTGTATTGCATTACATAATTTCTTGAGCAATTTCCTATGCACATTTGATGATGAAAACACTCTAAATAAAATAAGTTGTTTGTTAAACTCTACCTTGAGTTTTTGAAATTTTGAGTATTTGAAGTTTAACAGCAACTTGCGTCTTGCGGTTTTACTTATCACAATAACTACCTTTTTATCAGCGTTATAGCGGTAGCATGTTTAAATGATACCTAGTTTGAACACCAAAAAGAATAAATTCTGTGGTCATGCAAGTAAATCGACTTATGTATACCCAAATTTATTGTTTTGTAAAATTAAATTCCTGATAATAGGTGTCAAGTTCTGGTACATGAGGAAAAGTCTGTGTCAATAAATAACAGAATATTTATGAATTTTTTACAGGTATAATTATGCTTAATCCTTAAAAGAAACAATGTTTTGCTTTAGTTTTTTTTTACTTCTATTATAAGGGAATTTGGGATACATTTGTGAGGTAGCAATTACACTTTCAAAATAAAAGTTCAGTCGTTATTACGGTACTAGCTAGTAACTTTTAAATTGCAATTAAAAAAACGTTCGTTGTGTCTCCAGCAAAGTTGGGTATTTTTACTTATACCCTTATTGCAGAGATTCACAGACTTATTGGGATTAGGGGCCAATCGGGCAGATTATGAGTTAATGCTAGTTTGCACGACTTAATCCTGCTATACATATTCAAGCAAATCGACGAACTTGACTTGAAAGTAAGTTGAATGAAAATGTCTGTATAGGTCACCGCCTCGCCGCCACACGTACACACTTTCAATAAATACAGTAAAAACTTATTTTTCTCAAACCCAACTTCAAGCTCAACTTAAGCTTCAACTTTGCTACACACACACCTGCAAATTTGGTGATCTAGTCTGTTCAAATCATCAATCAACCGCATTATAAGAAACCCGGAATTAGCATTACAAACCGGAGTTTACACTGACGACCCCGTGATTTGTAATACTGATTCCGGGTTTCTTATAATGCGGTATATGTACACACTATTACCCGGTATGAACTCACTCAACTTTTAAAACAAATAAATTTTGGAATGAATTTAAAATTAAAAAGTTTGACTTTCAGATTAAAAACTAATGAGTTGTATAAAAAAGAATTAAGTAACGATACAAGTACAATACAAATAGCCCAGTGGCCATGTAGAAAATTTATTACTAAAATTGCGATTTCACAAATTTTCATTTTCTAATCGTTAAGAGGGATCATTGGTAATCTAAATCCAGATTTTCTGGAATATTTTGCTGTCGCTTCATTGCTTTTTATTAGGTAACACTGATAAACACACATTTTGTGACAAGAAAATTTTTAGGTGTTTCTGGTGTCTTTTGGTACCCTAAAAACAAATTTGAAACCAGAATTAGCCTATCACCCACCAATTTTCAGTAACAAGCATTTACATCTGGCAAATATGCGCCATATACATATTGCGCCACTTTGTGTAATGTATCAGCAGTGACGAATATACCGTGTTAAGACAAAGTCCTTTCTGTCTATTACATGCAAGAAGTACGCACCAAATCAGATATTGGACATTAGTATGCATTTGTCGGCGTAAGAAGTTGTGTACACTTGTATAAAGAACTTATAAGCTCTTCGTATACAAACTTTCTTTCAGAGTTAAAGTAGAACATCAAGTCATGGGCCCCTTATATATAGTAAAACTTTTGCAACAATGTTAACAGCTTCATTGAAAAGTACAAAACGTAAAATGCGCTTTGCAATACCAATGGTGTGAAGAGAACCAAAAGACCATCCCACAGATTGTTACTTTTGCCTTACTAATACTGGGCTTTAATGAAACATTTTGTTGAAGCACTAGAAATTTCCGTGAGGCAAACATTAAAGAGGGCATATTTGTGGGACCACAGACACGAGAAGTAATGACATATCGCGAGTTTGACAACAAAGGTTCCACCAAGACGTTGTAGCCACGGAAAAGCGATACCAAGGCAAATGAAGTCTTGCTGAATTGCTTGCTGATTACTGCTGGACATTAATCCATGATACCCCAGAAACCAAATATTGCCGTAAAACATTCGCAATAATATTTTGTGGTAAATGCAACATTAACAACATACCGATATTGATATATTTCTATATAACGCAAAACACTTCGTAGCAAAAAAAAACTGTGGGTGATAAAGAAATTCTAAAGTCATTTTCTAATGAAATTTTACATAACATACCCCCTATTCTATCCCATGTCACAAAAAAAAAGTTGATTTTTGTATAGCAGTGCAATTAGTTCATTTTAAAAAAGTTTTCAGTAATCTTGTGCATGCTCTCAATCGAAAATTAAACATACAAATCTCATTATCAACTTATAATGGCATCGCAAGTCCATGATCAACACTGAATTTGAAAAATTCAAGGTTTGATTCAAAATCTGCGAACAAAGTTATCAGAAATTAAAAATAATTGTTGCATTTTAAATAATCAATTTTTATAAGACATGAAAAATAAAAATTGTTTTTAATAAAAATAAACTACAATTTTTTACATTGGTTCAAAAAATATTAATGTATGATAAAGTACCTACATAAAATCAATAACGAAAGTGGAACGATTTATTTTGTTAGCATAGTAATAATTGTGGCTGAAGTGCATTAGTCATAAATGTAGTAGACAGAAATTATAGTTTTAAATATTCTTATGAAAGCAATAATTCATATCGTAATCAAGCGAAACAATTTATTAGTTTACAAATACGTAGTACAGTGATGTCCGGTTATAGCGAACTTCAAGTAACCTAGAGATTTGGTTCGTTACAACCGAAGAATGTTATATTCGCTACATATTACGAGACGCTTAGATTGGTTCTAAACGACAGTTTGTTATCACTAGGGACAATATATAGCTAAATTTAGAGTTAATTTAAATAAATTATAAAAAAAAGAAAACTTTTGTCTTTGTTCAATTCAGATTTTTTTTAACTGCACAGTTTTAATGCGGAGATTAACTTTTTTTAATAAGCGAGATCAAATCTTTTTTAAGATTATACATTGTTGCAATTTATGGGAAACATTTTATTTTATCCAAATGAAAATTATTTTATTACATATTATTATCATTTGTGGGAATAGTAAAATTTTCCAAAAAAAGAAGAAACAATGATATCGCGGCTTAGTTAGAAACCCTCGTAAGTCCATAAAATGTCGAAAATCTCATTTTGGCGCTAAAATATTTAAAAATTTAAAAAAACCAAAAATCACGCTTTTATGACGCTCTAAAACGCACTAAAAACTGAAAAATAATTAAATTTAACCCTTTCGGACACCTTGTAGTCAATTGATAATTGGTGACTGAAAGGGTTAATAAACTAATTCAAAAAGCGTAGAGCGCGTTTTGGTTATGTGTCTTTTAATTAATTTAGACAAAGCGCTCCACGCTTTTTGAATTAGTTTATTAACCCTTTCAGTCACCAATTATCAATTGACTACAAAGTGTCCGAAAGGGTTAAATTTAATTATTTTTTAGTTTTTAGTGCGTTTTAGAGCGTCATAAAAGCGTGTTTTTTGGTTTTTTTAAAACTATAATATTTTATTTTTTACTTTTCAGTCTTAAAATAACTTCAACATAATTATTACTGATTCAGAAAACATTTAAGTTTCGCTTAGTTATTTATTTATATTTTAAACCTTGAATAGTAGTGTCGATAGGAGATCGTTACATAGCTAGCCATGCATTGTCATCTAAACTACACGTGTATGCAAAATTTCAGCTCAATTGGAAAACGGGAAATGGGTCAAAAAAGCGTTTTTTTCCATTTTTTTTTCGAAAAATGTGAAATTTTTTTTTGCAAAGTGTATTGTCATCGGGGACGAATCTATGTCCAAAATTTCAGCTCAATCGGAAAACGGAAAGTGGGTCAAATTAAGCTTCCAATATTTTCTTACATAGTTACAAGTGAAGCTAATAAAAGCGTTTTAAAAATGAGCTCTATCGACCTAGAAAATCTCAGAAATGTAAAAAAATTACAAACCAATGTTTTAAGCTATTAAAAAATTTCTTTTACCTTTAACCACTGTTTGTTTTAAAACGTTTTATGTTTCCCCTGTAAAACTGTGCAATCTGGACTTACGAGGGTTTCTAACTAAGCCGACGATATGTAATAATGCGAAAACTTTACTTGCTTTTTCTATATCCTTAGACGTTCATCGCCAAAAATTTTTTCAGTTTATATCTTACCTCCGCCTTTACTCCTAACAAACCCTTTACTTCTATTACTTAATTACTTAGTTTGTTAATGTGAAAAATATTCCTATATACGTAGAAATTATTGTTATTTTCTATTAAAAGAAATCCCATGAAACAACTAACTGAGAAAACCTGTGAGTCCAGAAACTTACAGATCTCTTTTTAATATATTCTTTATTGAAAAAATCACTTGAAAATGCTAACCTGAGAAATCTACAGATTTAAAAACATATATGTAGATATATCTCCTTTTAACATATTATTTTCTAATGACAAATAAATCTCCTGCAACATCAGCTAACCTAAGAAACTTTTTTAACATCCAACTTGACTCCCTTTTCTTCAAAAAATTTAAATTATTTCGTTCTCGATTGTTCTTGTTTTGTTCCAAATTATTCTGTAAAAATAAAATTTTTAAATGTAATGTTTTAAAATAAATGGATAACCTAAATTAAAAAAAAAGAGAGCCAAATTCATGCACATAACATCCAACCTAAACATCCGGTGGATCTTCTTTTTAAGCCAAAGTCGGTCATGATTAACAGCAATTAATAGCAGTTGTATTGTAATAATACATAAGTAATAAATAATAATAAATAATAATTTATGTGATATAATAATTTATTGAAATATGGATATTAGGTTCTTGTTTTAAATTTTAAAACTAAACCAATATTGTTTTTAAAATATAATATTATGGTCTATGCTCTATGCATTTTCTTTATTTTACAAGAAGTAAAATCTTATTTTCTTTAAAGACTTTTTAACTCTTTTAGAAAGCAGAAACACAACCAGCGTTTTTATTATACCGATTACATAATAACACATAAAAATTATGTTTGCGCACTTATCTAAAAGAATATAATATCTTAATTATAAGCTGAAGAACGCACAAACCATAATCATGTCATGAAATGTCACACTAAAAGTGATATTTTGTAATTTTTTTTGGCGAATATTAACTTACCGTATACAAAAATAAAAGGAATATTGTCGATATATTGCCGATATTCTCGCGATTCCTGGGCTGTCGTTATATTCGACTCTTATTGTAAGTACTACGTTCTTCTAGTTTGATTGGTGATATCCATATAATTTACTAATAAAATTCAAATAATGAATTGATTCAGAAGAAACTTACTCAAAATTAAGTAATTCATTTGCAATATGTATGAATCGTGCCGGTAGAAATAAAATCGTGCTTTTAATGTATGAATTAACGTTTAAACGGTCGTGTTGGTTATTTTTTAAGTAGCTGATTTATTGTTTACTCTGAAGAGTATAGCCGTAATTAGATCGTTGTTAGTTTTCGATATTATAGCTTTACTTTATAGAATTCTCTCGGATTTATTGCAATTAATATGATCGTTAGTTCATGTAAAGAACTATAAATGGATCGTTATAGTATATACGAGTATATTGCTCACTGGAAAAATAATTGGTTGAATTGTAATAACTCACCCATCATAATATACTTATTTTATTCAGTAAAAAAATTACAATCAAGGTAAACGATACGCAGGTGTTCCACACGTATCAAAAGTTTCAATTAACTATAATAATGCTAATTATATACCTAATGGATTAATACATTTTCACGTTTACTAATAACTTTCGAGTTCACTTGTGATATTATAGTATGAAAACAATAAATTTTACAATTACTCTTACGCTAGAATTGTATAAAACAATTTAATTTTGAAACAAATCACTGTTTAAATGGAAGGCTTGATTGTTTTCAAAAAATCTTCAACCGCTCTCATAATATGGAGATGTCCAGTATTTTGTCCAAAACTGTTTATATGTATATGTTTGCCTATATAGAACCTATTACAAGATATAATATTTATTATTAAGGTTTTATTTAAAAAATTTAAAATATATTATACATTTTATTCCTAGATTAGTAGGTAATAAAGTCAACATAGTTATCAGGGTATACAATAGCAGGGTAGCAAGCTTTTTTTATTGCACCAACTAATATCACTTTTTCAACTTACAATCAAAGGATCCCCGAGATCCCTGACCAATTTGAATAATTTTTGGATATGTGATAGATAAGAAAACTCTAATGATGTTTTTTAGCTGTTAATACGCGGGTTTAAGGGGGCGTGTAATCGCTGTTCAAAGATAAGGTAAAGAAATGCGAATTTTTGAATTTTCATGTTGCATGATTTGAATGAAACCAACGATAAAATACTTAATTGTATAACTAATAATACATCAAATTTTTTCGCAGCAATCACTTAATATTTTTGGGGGTAAAGAAAAACTCTTATATACATGCAAAATGTAATGTTTAAAACTGCAGGTAGGTGAGAGTGCGTTAGTACAAGAGTTAATAAGTAGAGGCTACCAAAAGTAAGTTAACAAGTATAGAAATGGCCTATAACAATTAATAATCTCGGAATTTCAACGAATAAATAAAATTTGTTTTGCCTAAAATATTGTTTTGACATCTTTGAGCATAACGAAAAGGAGTGACACTGTTTTTGCTGACAAAATGAAAGTATTCGATGCAATTGCAGGGATGTGCAGTTTTGCATGTTCCATAAATAAGTTAACAAAACTCTTTAATATCATTTCATTTATGATTTCACAAATGAATACAGTGATAAATATTAGAAGTGAGTTGAATCAAGGTTGGTGCTCTTCTTTTCGTTAAGAAATTGGAAATTTTTAATATAGAGTGCGCCAGTTTCTAACATTTTCACTTTACATTATGATAAAAATTGTAATATATACTTTTTCTAGAGTAAAACAGTATTAATATGGGAAAATTTAAACATTTAATTCCAGAAGAACGTGCCCTGGGGTTGAAAATGTACGGACGTGGAAAAACTATTTGTGAAATCGCAAAATTATTTGGAAAATATTTGATTTGAATATTAAAAATCATAAAAACATTTAAAATGGAAGGGATAATAACGCCCACCAAAAGACAAGGGCGCCCCAAAATTACTGCAAACCGGGTTGATATAATGCTACAAACCTTCTCTATTGAAATCTTGCCATGTCTGCCCCATTTATTCGAGCACTACTAGAAAATTAAGATGATAATGTACCTTCCACACAAACAGTACGACGTCGTTTATATGAGGAAAATAAACACGGCCGAATTACACGTAAAGTACCGTTTCTAAGCAAGGCAAATATCAAAAAATGGATGAAGCTTTACTTTGATCATGCTTTTAAACCGTTAGAGTTTAAAATAAAATCTTATAGACTGACGGATCCATGATTCGCCTTAAATATAGTCATGGAAGAATGTATGTGTGGCTGAAAACAATCGAAGTATACTCATATAAATGCATTAAATCTTTCCTAAAGTCGCTGGAAAAAGGAGTAATGATTTAGGGATGCATGTGTTCAGCGGGAGTTGGAAAAATTATGATTTTAGAAGGAAGCATTAACGCTGCGCTATATCTAAATCTTTTGAAAAAGGTAATTATGCATGAAAGTAAAAGGTTAATTAAGAAAGATTTTATTCTACAGAAGCATAACGCACCCATTCATAGGCTAAAATGGTCATGGACTATTTCAAGAGAACCAATATTAATATTATGGAGTAGCCTCCGCAAAGCCCATACCTTTCACCCTTAGAAAACCTATGGGTTCTTCTAAAAATGAGAATTGCATAAGAGTTACCACGGAATTTAGCCGGTTTAAAATTTTTAATTGAAAAAATATGGCTCAAATTTACTCCAAATAAATATGTCTTTAAGAAAAAGTGGGCATCGTGATTAATTATGTTTAGTTTTGTATTTGTTAACTTATTTTTGGAACGCAAATTTTCATTCGTTTATTATAATTTTGATTTTTTTATGACTAGTTTTATTATGAATTATAACTAATTTTATATTTTTGCTAGTTTATAATATATATTTTCAAGTTGTGCATTTTAGTTTTTGTTTCTGAGTTTAAAAAGTACTTAAAATGACATGGTTTAAAGAAAATACACCTTCTTAACTTACTTTTGGTAGCCTCTGTATATTATAATAGTTTACAATAAATTTTAATTATAATTACGTTAATAAGTATAGAAAATGCACCCAAAATAAAAATTTTAAGTAGATTTGTGGAATAAGTAGTGTGTATTAGTAAATAATTTTAAGATAAAGTTAAGAAAAAATACAATACGTAGAAAATCAATTATTCAAAAATTCAAAAAAGACTTAATTATCACTTAACAGGTCAGGATTAAAAAAACAAAATAATACCTGCAGTTTACCATTTTTTTAATTCTTATTAATTATTATATTTAGTTAATTATAATATTTATCCAAAATTTTAAAATATTTAGTTTTATTTCAGGGGTTATGCGCACTTAAAAAATGCAACTATTTGTTATTTTTTCTGGATAAGTGGCTATATTATTTTATTGCACAATAATTTTAGTATTTTAGAAATCAATGTAAAGTTTTTGTACAAAAATATTGAAATAATCCATTGACAGCCGATGGTCTACAACCCGTTTTTGAAAAATCTACATTTTCAAAGTCGGTGGGAAAGATATTTCAAAAAGTAGTGCACCAATCCATTCCAAATTTGGTGTACTTGTTTTAGACATCAAAATCTTGTCCTTAAAGGAGGGATTTTTTATTTAAATATGTATTTTGTATTTTATGGGTGAAAGCATTGCATTTGATTTTTTTACTGAAATCAATATTTTAACTTTGAACATCTGCCATTTTGTCAAAATTCAATTTTTAGGAAAATTGCTCCGTTAAGGATTAGATAAACTGCTTATGTGTTTACTATATCTTTTTGAATTTTTTATTTTAATTAAACTGATTTATTATCATTGAGGGTATTAGAATTGCCCACAGCAAAATGCTTTTTAAAAATAGGGTTGTGGAACATTGGCTATAAATGGGTTATTTCTTAATATTTTTGTACAACAAAAATACATTGTACAGTAGTAGTTCGATTCTGTGAACACAAAAATCCAAAGGGACGTTCACAAACTAACGCAAGTGTTCACACTAACGGGGGTATAGAAAAACTAGTGTTATCATAATATATTTATTAAGAACATTAAAGTTCACGAAAAAACGTATAGTTATCTTATTTTGTTTTGTCTTTTTTGATTTTTACTGTTCATGTCACCGAATGTAATAACTAATAATGTTCACGTTATCGAGCTTCACTGTATTTCTAAAAAGCTGTTTTGAATATAAAAAATTGTTGTGCAATAATGTATATAGGTACTACACACTTGTTCAAAAAAAAAATAACAAATAGTCGCATTTTCTCGACCCCCGAAGTGCGCATAACTCCTTAAAATGACATTAATTTGCTTTAATTTTCACTGAAATTTAATTACCAACCTCTTAAAACAAAAAGTTGCGTTTCGAAATATCGTCCATTGCGATACGCAATTGGGTTTCAAAATGCCTTTGTTTTAGACGCAAAATAAAAAAATAATTTTTTACTGTCCATAATTAAAATGTCGTTATATAATAGAAATACAATTAAGAAAATATTAGATATATTACCACTATACTTGATGATACGATGGTCCACTATAGCAGTTGCGTTTTTTTAACTTCTATTTTTCGATTCCACTTCTTTGTTTCTTCTATTTAAACACTACATGCATAACGAATAGTAAGTAAGCACAGCGAGTATGTATAAAGTTTGTATAAAAGCAGTAAATCCAGTATATTTGTTTCGTAATAATGGTTTTCTGTCGCATGTTGATGAACCAGGCGGGTGTCGGTATTGCTTAAGGCTTCGGTTCCGTACAGAAGCTTTTCATAAGATGCTTTTCACGTACGCTTCTCAGGTCAGTGACAGATTATGTACACTGTTGGTATGTGATTGCAATTCTTCTCTGTTTTTTCAATTTGGTTTTACTGCAAATCTAATGTGCATTCAAGAGACACGCTTCTTATCCATATGTAGGTACCATAATAGTATTTATCGGAACTTGCAGCTGGTAATCGGTCCAACACACTTCTGTAAATAAACGATTATTTATAAATAATTTGTCATTATAATATTTACATGTAAGATATATACGTATCTATAGGTAATACGTTTACATACCTTTTGCAAATGCAGATGTTGTGATGTTTATGGAATAGATTATTATTACGGCATACCAATATTACGTGACTAAACTTATTATTTTTAATATTATACAAATAATATAAAGTATTATTGCAAACTTGTGGAAAAATATTCCAAAATATTCCTAAGTACTAAATACTTAGGAACGAGTTCAAAAACTGGAATTAATGAAAAATAATTGTAAAATGTTTCATTTGTATTTTTTAAGCTATAGAGTATTTTTCAATTTTAATGTACTATTAACCTATACAATCAGTGATGACGTCATAGGTAAGCAATAGGCTCAGTAAATTTTAGTCTATCACCTAAATTTTATGAAATTTTGAATAGATGATAATAATAATTATGTGTATGTGAAAGCAAAGACCGAATTTATTATTTCTTCATTCGCGAAGTCTTATATAAATTTTATTATATTATAATAATTGCTAAAATATTTTTTTATCCATTCAAAAATTTTAGCGGCACCATTGCTATTATAAGTCTTCGGCTTCATAAATATAAAAATTCAAGCTATATCAAAGTTAAGCATTATACATTTTATATCCATATAATATATAAATTAATGAAACTGTTCAATAGCTACTTAAGTATTTAATTTAATGTAATTTAAGCATAAAAGCACAGATGGGGTATAAGAAACTGAGAAGAAACTTCCGTTATAGGTATAATATACATTATGGTAGTAATCTATTTTTAAATCAATACTTTAGAATAATTGATATAACGAATCTAACAAAAGCGATACCGAGAAACTAGCTTGAATCTTTAATGATTAAACTTGTTAAAGACAGGTTGATGTAAGGCACAAACCATGTACATGTAATTTTGCCGATGGGCAATTACATTAATTTGTTAAATTAATACTAAATTAAATAAAAATATGGCGACATAAGTAATTTTAGTAAGTTATTAACATATTAAAATTAAAGTAAAAAATATTATCAACTTGTTATGAAGCGTTGCTCTCATATCGAGAAGTCATTTATATAAATTTATTCATAGATTTTTATAAATTCATAGATTTTCTGAGATCCGAATTTGAAAGATCAATATTATTTATTTATTTACATATATTTTTTCATCATTTTTTGTATTTTAATCTAACTTAGGTAATCTGAAATTGATAGAATTATTAGTGTTGTATTGTGAAAAAAATTTCAACATAACTACTTGAAAGTGTGAAGTTTGATTATTAAATCGATGATTTTGGCTAAATTGTGGTAATCTCGAATTTCTTGAATTTTGAATCACATGTCAAGTTTAAGTCATTCGCGAGACAAACTTAGTAGATCAAACCCTATAGTCGTTGAACCTTTGGAAAACATTTAGCACAAGTCAAAGACGACTACGATAAGAAAAAACTTGGAAAACAGTTCAAAATAAAAGTTAGGTACATTTTATTGACTTTTTCTTGCTGAAGATAAATAATCACTAGAATTGGTATTATTATTAACGTACATTCTACGTCTTCCGATAGATCAAAATTTAGTTGAGCTGAAATGCTAATAAAATGTAAAGAACGACAAAAAGTTATTCCCCGATAAAAAAGAATATTGCACGGCAAAAAAGGTTATTGCACGACAGAAGTTGATATTGAACGGTGAGAAAATATTTTGCACAATAAAAATATGTATTGCACTGAAAAAAAATTCCAAAGGACGACAAGATACATATAAACGACAGAAAAGTACAAATTAACTACAGTAACCGACAGATACAGTTGAATTTCCGTACTTCTCAAGTCTTAATTATTATTTCAAGTAAGTGACTAATTTTGGCTTTGGAGGTTCCAGAATATTTTTCTGTTTCATAAAGGTTAATATGGCGTTTAGTTTTTAAATACCTTCTCCATATTTTTCTCTAATACAGTAAAATTATGATTTCATGATTTAAACCTCTACTAATAAGTTCCGTTTTGTCATCGTGAGTGTATAATCACATTGTGTTGTAAAATGCGAAACTTTTGCGCTTGTAGAATGAGACAACAATCATAATCTAGTTGGACATTCATTAACCCTATATTTTCCTGCAGTGCAGCGGTACTCGACTTTGCATCAATCTAAAATATATATAGTATAATACTTGCTTATATACCTTGCAGTTTTCCATTAAAACGTGTTCTACGCAAGCGTAACGTAAAAGTTTTATACTGTCGTTTATTACTATATCCTGTTGTGCAAAGGACTAATTCTGGCTTGCCAATAAATATTCCCCAAAATAAATTCACATTTAATATGTTATTGCTGTGGTGACAAATTTATTTAAAACTAGGTACTTATTTACTAAAGTAGTATATTACAAAGCAAGATCTGCAAAATCTCAAGTTCTTGTCGGATATAAAAATGTACTAAAACTATTTTGATTTATCATTAAAATTGATTTTTAAAATATCTCCCACATCGTCTTTAAGGCACTTCACCTTCTTCAATTATTATTATTGTTCACTCCAACTGTGCTGATTTTATATCGACTTGAACTCTTGAACACGTATAATATTATAATAGTAATATATTATTTTATTAATTAGGTAAGTTGTAGAGTAGGTATATAATTAAAACAGCATTTATTTTAAATAAACAACTGAATAATTAAAAAATAATTGACCAACAATATAAAATATAATAATAGTAATATATAATAATATAATTTAAGAAAATAGCTCAAGATAAGGAAATACTTAATTGGTGCATATATGGGTAGTTCTCACGAAATCCTGAAATTCAATCTAAATAAATTCATAAAAAATATTGATAATAATTAGATTTTTTTTTCAGTGAATTTCGTAGTACTTATGTTACTAGATATTAATGATGTAGTGGTCCCCAGAAAAAACGTGTTTTAAGCGAATTATGAGGGTATTTTAAAAATCTGAGAGTGAAGGAATGACGACCGAGGTGAGGGAGGGACCTTTATAAACAATTCGTGAACTTTTTTTTTTAAAAGATAGTTTATTTTTTATAGAAAATCTTGTTATTTATTATCAAAATATTTTTGTAACATTACTACGAACTATTATTTTGAAAATCACAAAGTAATACTAATACTGCAGTTTGCAGATGACATTACTTATAGTGAAACTTACTTTAATTAAAATTAATTACAATAATGTACTGGCAACAATAACCAAATTAAAATAAATAAAACAAATTAAAATAAACAACAAAATAATTAACAAAACTACTTCACCTCTTTGAAATTTGACTTCTTTTAAATCTTTTTATGAACCTATGCCATCTCAAAGTTAATAAAATAGGTACTAGTTGAATGGACGTCGTATATTGTCATAGCTAAAAACCTTGTTAGGTTATAGCTAGGCAATGCTTTATTTTCGTGCAACTTCATAATCATTAGTTGAACATTTGCATGGATCACACATTTGCAAGTTTTGCGATTGTTTACGTTCGCCTCAGTCACCCAAAATGGTCGGAATCTGCAGAACGTTGCTAAGCTCACTTTATAGTCGACTGTTGTTACAAAATTTTTATGTAAATTAAACAAACGTTTTTGTTTTACCTAATAAAATCTTTTTTCCTGGGCACATCCTAGAATTGAGCTTTTGAGTTATTTTCCTACAGCCGCTCTTTTTGTATACGTCTCATGTTTGAAAAACGGTTTTGATAAATGCAGCAATCTGCGCTTCTTTAAAAGATCTGGTTTTAGAATTTCAAAGTATTTCTTTTTCTCGCTATGTTTTTTCAAGTTAGTGTACTTGTCATTTAGTTGTTCAGTAATAATTTCAGAAAAAAATTTTTTTAACTACCTCAGGAACTTGAACATTTTTTAAGAGTGCAGCTTATACTTTAACTTTTTTTTAGACATCTCTACGATATTTTTTTTTCCTATTTCTTCTTTTAATCTTTCCCTTAACTTGGCCATTTCCGCATAATATATTGCTCTACGCCTTCTTAGTTGCCTCCTTCTCTGAGCAGCTACCATGCCTTGACGCTCAATATTATTTTGAATAACGGTTTCTATAATACATTTTGGGCTAGCAGGTGGTGTTTCATCCAATAGTCTTAACAAATTCTTACGTGGTTTAGCTTTTTGTCTCAGTATGTTTAGCTATTTTTCTTCCAATTTTTTTTAGTTTTTTATCTCTCATATGTATATAGACTTTACTTGGCCTTTCTTTTTTTTTGATATTTAAGTCTTTCTTCTTCACGAAGTTTTTTTAAACTTTCAGGATCGGATTTTATTTCTTCCTTACGCTTCCTATCATACTCCTTTTTTTTTAATTTAGATTCTGCATCAGACAACTTCTTTTTTCTTGTCATTATTTGACCGTAAAGGTAGAAGGCAGCGGTAAATTCAAGATTTACCTAAGTAAGGAAAAAAAAGCCAAGTTGGACTAGTCAAAAAGTTATTCCCTCATAAATCATCATTCCCTCACTAGAAATTAAATGAGGGAATGACGGTGAGGAAATGACGAAATAAAAGATATCCAAAAAATCTCACAACGTAACCTTACCTTAAATCTAAATTTTTGTGTAAGTTTACTAGCCCCAAAAACCCACTTCACTGTATAATTAATATTTAGATAAGTAATTACGCCTTCATTTTCTTAGATGTGAGGTAATGACGACCAAAAATGTAAACTTTAAATAATTTTAATTCAACTTTTTTTTAACAAAAACTCTATCACACATTGACAGTACTACCAACTATCAAAAACCGATGGGAGTATTCATGAATAATTAAAATTGAGTTCATAAATCGACTGTCAGTAAAGGTGTGAGGGAATAAATTTTTTTTAAAGGACACATGTAACATAAGGATTTGAAAACTTGTTCTTTACTTTTTATTCCAAATTCAGATGATTTTCGAAAATTTGTTGTTTTTTTAATTGATTAGTTAAATTTGCAATCGATTTATTTGAGAAATTGTTGATTTAAAAATTCGAAAGTATTGAAATCTGGAGTTTGGGACATAGTGAGGGAATGATTGTTAGGACATTATATATTTTTTATTATTTAAAGTGACAGATATGATTCAGAAATTATAGCCGACACTATTAGCCACAGTAATGTTCTTCGCAAAAAAAAATAGTTACCGTTATATGTCGGTTAAATTTCTGTAAATACTGAAAGGACAGGAATTTCCGGGTTTGGTGAGAACTACCCATATAATATAAAAATATAATAGTATGTTACTCTATTATATTATATCGATTTAGCCATATTACTAGTATGTTACCATATTATGCAATATGAAATGCTGAAAAAAGATCTTACTTTTTTTTTGTTTCAAAATAGATATTATCTACAATTTTACTTCATATGTATACTCGTACATACTAGTATTATTTCCTATATGTGTATGTACAAAACAATTGTAACATGAAAGAAATGTGTATATTGTACTAAAATTGAAGTCAGGATTTTTTACCAAATATGGTATACAATTGCCAATATAGTATTAAATGATCTTAAAAGCAAATTGACTTCCTTATAACACAAATAATTTAAGATCGATCGTACGCGCTAGAAACGTATATTGAATAACAAACAATACATTACTCAATACATATATACATGTGGCCAAATGGTCTTGAAAATAATAATAACAAATATTTAACATAAGTAAGTATATAAAATTTATAAATATACTTGGTAAGAACTTTAACTGTTTTTTAAATTAACTACTTAATTAATACCATAATCTAACATTATAACACTTCGTCAAGCATATGTCAGTATTATACAACATTAATATGGTGAAATCAGCAGAATACGTATGCGAATATGTTAATTTAAAAGTTTCCAGTTATCGTGTTTGATTTATAATAATCTTTACTAGTACTTGCATCCACTGTCATTACTAAAACATACTGTGTTGAACATGCTAATAAATTTACATTTAATTTACACCTAATAATTTTCCAAATGCGAGAAATAAAATGTATCTACTGATTGAGAGTAACTTGAACACATTATACTATAATGAAAATACTGAAAGGTAAACCGTGGACAAAAATGTTGAAAAACTTTCTTGAACTCTCTTTTGACTATAACTTTTCTGAGTTTTCGTTTAGTAGAGTCTCACAAAAAGCTACAGAAAATGTATATTTAATATAAATCTTACTATTATTGAGGGTACTTTTCAAAATAACTTTTATGAATACCAAAACAATTTTTTCAAGTTAAACTTATCATTATAAGTTTTTGCTTTGAAATCTTACTGTTGTATCGTCCTAGTCTTAATTAAATTTTCATTAATCAATAAATCATGTCGATTGGTGGGCCAATCCCACCAGACAAAAAAAATCGAGTTTTAGACAAAACTTGTTAAAATTACCTTGGTAGCACATGCTAAATTTGTGATATTAATCTAAGTTTTGTCTTAAACTCGATATTTTTTTTGTCAGATGGGATTAGCTGTAACGGGCAAAATCGCCCTTAAGACGGGAAAATGTCAAAACGATAAAGAGGGGTTTCAGTTGTCTGGAAGGCCGCCAGCTCAAAGTCGGCATGGTCGTGGATCGCTACAAAATCAGGGACATCCAGAAACCGAGTTCCACAAAACCGAAATCGAGAATATCTAAATTGAGAGGGCGCCACTCGAGCTGATGAAAAGCGAAGACTTACCTTACTTGTAGACTTTGCTCGAGATTCGAACTCCAATCTGACGGTAGTTTCGTAATAATAAACAAAAAAAATGGGGTAACACATGAATTTAATTTTTATCAAAATAATGCATAATTTAGAAAACAAAACAAATGATTAAATCAAAATTTGCAAATGGTCAAAGTCAAGTTGTTCGCCGTCAAACCTTAAAACTAAATGAGGGTGAGTTCTTAAAATATAATGATGATTAACATTACTAATTTCATAAAACAGCAATTAATGATCGAAACAAAAGAATGCTAAATACTAAAATAATTGTACATAATAATTAATCAACATGATTACTAAAAAAAGAATTTCTGAAACTAAATTTTGCTTATCAAAGAAATTCCTTGACCGACTCGACGAACAATTTGTCATTCAATACTGAAAACATAAGATAAGAACGCAATGTTGTGATCTTCAAAACGTTAACTGAGTTGAATTTTTCTAAATAAATTAAACTTCAAAAAGTCTTTCGACCGTAAAACGGAAACTACGTTAATTCCATGAACTAATAAATTTCTGATTTGACTAAATTTCGATATCACAAACCAAACAAAAAAGATTGCACCGGGAAGTTCAAATTTACCAAATTGTTACAACCAAAATTTAAAATGACGATATGAATAAGTTGCATTATGTAGGAAAGCACTTACGACATCAAGTTGCCACACAAGATCTTCAAGGTGAAGTGCTGATGCACTTGACGACAATTTGTCCTGACTGGCAAGGCGGGATAGCCAACGGAAAATTCCTTCATGAACATCGCAATTGCTCAACCAAATTACCAAGTTGGGAAGCTGGACTCAAAATCGGTGATGGTGGTATTTCCAAAACAAACCTTCACTTGAGATCGGTCACCACGTACCATAATATGCAGCAAACGGCACGAATAATACTTGAGCTTAATAATGTTTCTGAAGGGAGGCTCGAATCCGCAAAAGGCGATAGCCGTGCTGAATGCCTACTCCGGGCATTTCAGCCACAAAACACAAACTTCAAGCGCAAAAATTTCTTCAGAAAGGGTCAAGTAGCGAAGGCACCACCAAATTTTCCATTACGAATGGGGGCTGTTAATACCGCTCATACGGAGTCACGGATCTTCGAAGACTGACTCAAGGCGGGAGCGTGTAACTGATAACGTCAGATCTACTGACCTCTATTGAAAATGGTTACGACTAACAAATTAATTATGCTTGAAACTATTAATTACCAGAAGGTGCTTGAATGCGCAAATTAAATTTAAAATTACTGAAATTAAATAAAAAAACGAAGAATTTAAAACGAAGGTTACATAGCTCTTATTCATTATGATACAGTACGTTTTTGCATTAGAACAACATCGATGTCGATGTCGAACTTGTCACGATGTCGTGACATTGATGTTATTGTTGTTAATGTTACTTTTTCTATTTTAATTTTAATTACTACTACAGAAATATAATAAAAAAATAAATTCACTTCTCTCCTCGGATGTTAAATATTTCAAAAATAATTTCGGGTCCTACTGCGAGAAATAATATTGTTAACTTTTATTTTACTTTTTTTTTAGTTATATAGATAATTAATTACTATATATTAATGTAATATATAATATAAACGACATAATTTAATATATTAGATGTATTTTAAGAATTAAATTAAGAATTTTAAGTGCAACAAAAGTAAGGCTAACATATCGCAAAAGCAAACATTGATAGTTTCCATACGTCTGAAATCGATGTGAAACATGTTTGGGTAACATCGATGTTTCGAAAACATCAATAAAAACATTGCCCAGCACTATATTGTAATATACTTAACAAAGTTAAATGTAATATAAAAGTTCTGCCATGTCATCAGAAATTCGTACTTGGGATTCTTGATGTATGAAAATAAAATCTAAGTAGGTCGAATTACTACTTAGGACGAACTAGAATGCATAAATATGCATGATGTATAAATATGTTCTTATTCGTGTAGCTATAGATACTACATGGGTGTACATTATCCCAGATGTTATAAAACTTCGAGTTATATACAGTTACCATACAGCGGTAACAGCTATATAGAATGCTCCATTTCAACGCTTTAACGGGTATATAGTGGTAACTTAAAGGTTGTTACGAATAATTTCTATTGCTCGAAAATATTTTAAAAAACATTATTCATAGAGATTAACATAAATTTTTACTTTCCGAACTCATTAGTAAGGAAAGTATTGTAATCTAAAATTGAAAAAAAAATTGACCCCCATTCTTTTATCAAATTTTTATGTTTTGATGTTTCCTTAAACCTTTTCCATTATTTTTAAAAAATGTCTGTATGTATGTATGTGTGTGTGTGCGTATGTATGTCTGTGAACACGATTGTAGCCAAACGAAGAAACGAAATCACTCCAAATTTTAAATTTATGTTTTTATCTGTTGTAGCACAAAGCATATTAAAAATGGATAAAATCGCAAAAGGGGAACGGGGGGTTTACTTGAAGCGATAAAACATAATCTATCATAACTCCGAAACGCAATGAAATAGGTAAAAGTTTATTCTGACAAAAATTATCCGTGTAAAATTACCTACAACTTTTTTTCTATAAAATTTTTTCTAAAATAAAATTTTTTCTAAAATAAAAAAAAATAAAATTTTTTTCTAAAATAAAAATTAAAAATTAAAAAAATTTTTTTATGAAATTTCTAAATTGCCAATAAATAAAAAAAAAATTTTACATAAAATTTTAATTATTTGTGATTAGTATATATTTTTTTATTTGTATTTTTGTTTTTACTTATTATTTCGATTTCCTGAATATTTTTGACGATTATTGCTGATGCTCTGATAAGATTTAGTAATTTAGTTTTTTCTATCCGAGGTAAATTGGGAGTTACTTTTAATATTCGGAAAGTTATGTGATGGCCACATCCGATTTTTTCTGTAGTAACAAATTTGTATTTCTGTAACATAATATTTAGGTATATCGAACTCGTTATTTTGATACAAATGGTGTTTTTTAATTTGTTGTGGCTGTTAACTAAACAGTGTAGGAGTAAATAACTTTTTTATTATAACGTGTATTAAACGGATTGTAGTAGGAGTACGTCTGGTTTACAACACTTTCATTTTCTACATTTTTATTCGCAATAAAGAGTTTAACAAATCACTAAAAGCTATAACTATATAAAGTTATTGTTAAAAATACTTGTAAATTAGTACAATAATAGTATGGTTTTAAAACTACAAGATTCGTGTGTAGGCTGTGCAAAGATATTAAGTAAATTTATTGCGCGCTTTCTACGCAATTATGATTATAAACATGTAATATTATGTAAGTTTCATTGATTATATATTTAAATTAATGTTATTGTTCCATTAAGACAATACTATAAGGTAGGTTTATACGCCTATTTAATAGTATTTTTTGTAGAACAGTTTGAAACTTCCCATCTAAATTTTCTTAATTTTTTTCCTTTTAGTACTATAATTTAATTTGTTGAACCGAAAGATAGCTTAGTAAGGTAAGTTATTAATTGGTATAGTTTAGACTATTTTAATTATTTTAGCAAACAGATAACAGAAATTTTGTTGTTTGATTCTAGTAACTTACGATTGACAGATCAGGGCGTAAAAAGCTAAGTACATCATATAGTCCTATAATAATTACAGAATAGCTACAAAAGTACATTAGCTTTGAATAAAACACTTTATTTTTTCTGAAAACAGAAAAATATATCTCAAAATAAATTGTGTATACAAAAAGTGTCACTTAACTTTGACCTTTAAGGCGAGATTTTAGCAGTTGAAAATATGTTGAAATCGATGCTATTATTAAACCAAATTTTAAAGTTATTGCTGAAATTATAAGTTTCATTTTCTTACTAGACATTGAAAAGATGTTATTGTAAAGTACTGCAAAGAGATATTTGCATTTTTTTTGTTAGAAAACAGTTAAAAAAATTCTCAAAGTTCATGAAAATAAGCAATTTTTAAAATATTACTGCGCAAACATAAGTAAAAATTTGAAAAATCTAACTTCGTAGTGCTCTCAAGACAACCTTTAACTGCCCGGAAAAAAATTTTCATTGTTATCCGTGCCTTAATAATTGCGTATTTTATGTTTGAAAATGTCTTGTTTTAAAAATTATTTGCGTTATTCTTAATATTTCCCCGTAGTGGTTTACAATAACATATTTTTGATGTCTAATAAACAAATAAAAATGATAATTTCAGCAATAACTTTAAAATTTGGTATCATAATAGCATCGATTACAATTTCCTTTCGACTGCTAAAATCCCGCCTTAAGGCTAGGATATTGCGATGCGCTCTTGTATAACCAGCTTGCATTCAAAAACGGCTGAATAGATTTTCTTCAAATTTTGAAATTATATTAACGATAAATTAACGACTGTTGTAAAATAATTTTTTTTTGCAATTTGTCTAATTTAGAATTAATTGTGTTTAAATACCCCATTTGCAATTTTTTTAACAAAAATTAAAATAGATTAAATAATTACTAACAAAGAATTAACAATTAAAAAAAAAAAAAAATTGGCCAGGTGCAAAAAAAAATAGTAAAGCACCTTGCATTAAAAAACGGCTGAATGGATTTTCTTCAAATTTTGAAATTATATTAACGATAAATTAAGGACTGTCGTAAAATATTTTTTTTTGCAATCTGTGTAATTTAGAATTCATTGTGTTTAAATACCATATTTGTAATTATCAATTAATAACATTTTACTTATATAAATAATGTACACGTCTAAAAGAATTCATAAAGACATTTTTTGAAAATTAATTTCATCTATAACACATTATAAATGAAATTGCATATAATTGTTCAATTAAAATCAGGCGGGAATAATTTGAGATGAAATGAATCATTATAGTTCAGTCATTATCACAAAGATGGGTACGTGTTGTGTTCAATTTAAAGCAAATTTACAGTTGCCTGTTTTATACAGTCGCCCAAATAAATCGAAATGATAATTTGTAACTCATATATATTTTGAGTGACAATGCTAGAAATATTTTAAATGTTCTCCCGTCTTATCTTATCTTATCAACACAAAAATATTTTTTGGTGGGGATTTGCGTTTCGTTTCAAATCTACCACCAATGTTTTAATACCTATGTTTACTTTTTAGATGAATACAAAAATATTTTATTAAATAATATAAATTCGCATAATTTTAATTCGATTAAAATAGCATACAATATAAGTGTAGGTAATAAATGAATGTAATTTTCTATAATCAAAATAAATAATATAATATTATTATAAAAATATTCAAATTTTTATTTTCTTCAGTATTGAATTATTGTACTAACAAAAGAGTAAAACCCTTCAATACACTTCTGAACAATCAGCTTCTTTCTCTTTCGAAAATGGTTAAACATGGTTACACGTACAGCATTAGACATGATTAGACCCAGTGCCGGATTACACTATTACAGATATTAAGGCAGAAAAGGCGGCTGCCTAGGGGCCTCGTTAATTTTAGGAGCCTCGTGAAAACGGAAAAATATATTTATTTTAATTATAAATTTTCATTTTAAAGTTTATCAAGAATCTGTGTTTTAAAGTACATAGTAGTAAATATAAAAATATTAGGGGGGGGGGGTCAAGCCGAATCTCACCCACTCTCACATGGGGGTGAAATGGGTCTCGGCAAATATCATGTAATTTTTTTTATCTTACTAGTCCTAAATAAAAATAATTAAGGGGTAATGTCAACCAAATTTTTATTTTTTTTTTCCAATTTTTTTGTATTGGCTTAAATCATGCTAAAACTATCATAGAATCAAAATCTACAACGCCCAAGTACTGATCTAAACTCAAAATTCGTTTAAATCAATTTTAACCGAACAACTTTTATGCTGCAAAATCACTATCAAAATCAATCGGTGAGCAGTAGAACTGAAAAAGTTTACATCCGATTGACTTGAAATTTTAACTGTAGCTTTTTCATTAGATTATCTAGTGAAGTACATACGATTTTAGCGATTGATTAACAACAAAAAAGTTATAAACAATTAAAGTTGATTTTTTTTGTCGAAAAAAAAATTTTTTTTTCAAATATTTTATTGAGACTGTTTATTTTAATTATTGAGTAGTAAAATTAAAAACTAATTACGCAAGTAATAATTTTCTAGAGGACCCCGAAAATTTAACTACCTAGGGGGCCACAAATGTTTAATCCGACAGATTAGACCCCACGGCTGCTTAAAGGGGTATTCTATTCCGTATTTTAGTTTAGAGGCATGAATTTCGGGCGGTTTTTGAAGCTTTGTACAAACGAAACAAAAAATATTTTTACTATCAATTTTTTTATCATTTATTTATGGATATTTTAAGATTGCATAAAAATTAACCGAGAAAACCCTCAAAATTCACAAAGTTATGAGCTGGCAAAGTGGGAGGTCCAAAAAAAAGGATGTTCTAATGTTCGAATGTACCGATTTATTTGAAATTTGGTGTGAATGTTCTTTATCGATGCCGTTATAGCATGAACCGTGGAAAAGTAAAACAATTTTTTTTTCACGAAATGGCGGCCGTTAAAAATTTTTTTTTTACTTTATCATACAAAATATGAAAAAGTATTGTTATCGTGCAGAAAAAGAAATTTGAGATTGATTTTGATGAATTTAGGCATATTGGGGTTCCAGAAGCGGAAAATCATCATTTCCAAAAAATGTCTGTAATCTGTATGTGTGTGTGTATGTGATCAAATTTTCCTCAACCTCTACTTCAAAACGTAATAGGAATTTTTTAACAAAATTTCGTATTTAGTATTACTGATATATTGGGACTTAGAACTGAATAGATTTTGGTTAAAATCGGTACACGGAAACGCAAAAAAAATATTTGGCAAATTAAAAAAATTATATTTTTCTTTTTCTCAAATTTTAGATTTTTATTAAATTCTTCTCTATAATAATAATATTAAAAAAGTATTAATCAATAACCGTGTAAATATCCAATTTTTGTAATTATTCTTTTTTCAAATGTAAAAAAAACTTTTTTCTTAATTTTCAAATTTTATTTTTTTATTATACAGTAAAACTTCTCTATAACAAGATTTTTGCTATAAACAGTCAGTTTAACATGTAAACAAAAGTCAAAGGACTAAATTTTTACTCGTTATAGCCGATTCTTCGTTATAACCGGACTCGTTATAGAGGGGTTCTACTGTATTTTGCACCATAATAATAAGTATGATAAAGTTATGGGCATGGCCACATCCGATTTTTTTACATGTTTTAATTAACAATTCCGAATTTTTTAAAAATAGTAAAATTAAAATATTTGATCTGAGCGTGGTTGAGGCGAAAATATAAAACGTATAGGTATTCTAAAAAATTTGGGTGGGCACTTGGTTGGGCACTCCAGTCAATAGGGATTGGGCATGTGTCCACCCTGTTCCCCCCTCTGGCGCCGTCACTGTGTAATGTATACTTATTTTAATTACTATTATGGTATGGTCGTACGGTCTTCCTAAACCAAAAACAATACACGTCAACACTGTATATCTTGATTATGTATACATTGTACAGTGTTGCGTATTGCTTAATCCTAATCGCATTTTTTAGAACGCTGGTCTAATGTGACCTCGTCAATGCTATCGTATTGTTTTTGGCTTTAAACAGACCATAGCTTAAAATTTAAATTTTTACTTTTTCAAATACTATATGTATTATAAGATTATTATAACATAAATTATAATAATAGTGTTGTAAATCAAATACAGTGGCCGTAAAAAGTATTCGTACACCCCTATCTTAACCATGTAAATTGTACATTTTGAAGCCATTCTTTCACACATAAAAGTCGCTTTTACAACAAAACTTTTTAGACATTTTTTGTTAAGAATTTTATTGTCTTCAATTTTGTATCTATACATTTTTCTATTTTGTCGCCCCGTTTCCGACTGACAACAGCTTAAACAAGACTCCGTAAAATACAAAAAATATTATCATCTGTATCTCGGAAACGGTGTGACAAAATAGAAAAATGTATATAAACAAAAATGTAGGGAATAAAATTTGCAACAAAAATTACTTATACATTTTTCTATTTCATTGCACCGTTTTTGAGATACAGGTGACAATATTTTTTGTATTTTACAGAGTCTTGTTTAAGCTGTTGTCAGTCGGAAACGGGGCGACAAAATAGAAAAATGTATAGATACAAAATTGAAGACAATAAAATTCTTAACAAAAAATGTCTAAAAAGTTTTATTGTAAAAGCGACTTTTATGTGTGAAAGAATGGCTTCAAAATGTACTATTTACATGGTTAAGATAGGGGTGTACGAATACTTTTTACGGCCACTGTATATGTGTATTCATCATTTTGAACATAATAATATAGTAATCTTCAATACAACATAATATTATAATAAATTATCGTTGGATAACTGCAAAAGCAAATTGGAATACTTCAGTTTTCTGCATTCGTTATCTTGCAAGGTTAAATCGCAGATAAGCACTGTGCATGGTTTTATACGATTGCAAATTTTTTTACAACAGATGCGAAATTATAATATTATACCGAATTTATATTATGCATTTATACATATTTTAAATTAAAAATAATCAGTACGTAAATCCAATTCCTAATTATTATAACTCGTAAACTAATCTTTGAAGTTTATTAGAATTTCCTATGCTTATAGATATAGTTTATAGTTCGAATAAGGTTTCTTCCATTTTATTATAAAACAATTTAAACGATCTTATAATATATTTAATGGAAACAATAAGAATTAGATATTAAAGTAAAGTGCAAAATTCCCACCCTTACGATTGATATAATTTTTAAAAGGCGGAGCTTATATTTCAGCTTAAACGTAGGTTTTAAAAGTAGATTCCTGTAAGTTTGCTATTGAATTACCCATTAATGCAACCAGACTATTTGTGAAGCTTGTTGCCTACCAACGAATTAATTAATTAATTTATTCACCATAGCTTGTAAGCCCCCTCGCGTTCGTGAATTAAAGCTAGATCGACATAACCACTCCTTAACACAAAATGTACTTTTAAAACTTTCAACAAAATTTGAAAGACAAAATTTTGATTAAAAATTATATAAGTATAATATTCTTCATTATCTAGTATACATAATAATGAATTCGGTACTTACATTATATCTGTGGAAAAATAAATAATTAAATAAAGTAATAAAATAATGTAACTGTAAATCTAACATAAACGTAATTGATTATGTATATCAAAATTTTGGTTCTACACAATTCGCGTTTGCAGTATGGCATATAATGTAAGTATGATAAAATTATCTGTAACAAACAATTATTTTGTTCCCACGAAGAAAGCATAAATGCTAAAACTACTAAGTAATACACTGTGGAGACATGGAGGTATAATAAATAACATTATAATATGTGTTAACGTAAAAATTAAGAGTTTTTCAGAAAAATGGTATTTAAAAATATAATTAAATATTATACACACTTAAGTAGATACAAGATGGACAAATAAAATATTAATATTAATAATAATAGTGTCAAAAAAATATCCCGTTTAGTTGTTAAGTGTAATAATAATTAATATGAATCGATATTTTTTTAGTTAAATATTATGGAAGTTTCGATATAAGCTTCAATACAATACATCCAAAGGATGTGTATCGTCCATTCTCTAAGTCACTTTATAATACCCCATGGATTAGCTACAGAAACAAAACAATTTTTCTGTGCAATAAAGCAATAAAATGTCCGTGAAGGATATATACCTATAAGAATATACGATGAAAAATTAAATGAATTCGTTTGTAAAAGATAGTATAAATGTGTAACGAAATGCTTTTTATTATGGTACAATTATGCATGGCAGTCGTGAGTGTCTGTAAGAAAACTTTGAGTAATAGTAAATTGTTCTGCATTGCAATTTATGCTTTGTAGCATGGTTTATAGTTGTAATAGACTCTACACTTGTCAACGATATAAATGTTTAAAAATAAAAATTTTGTTGTAAGTGTTGCTATAACAACTATAAGTTGCTATACAATGACCCAAAAATTCAAATTTGCGATATTTTAAGAAGGTTTAAAGCATGCGGGCTTTAGAATCTAACATTGGAAAATTGGAACAAATTTGATAACAAAATTTACAAAAAAATCCTCGAATATATCAAATTTATCTTTTAAATGTAACTTTTTTCTGCTATTAACATTTTTTATTGTGTTTTGTTTCCTACGCCATAATTTTTTTAAATAGTATCCCTTATATGCTTTTTACGAATTGGGATGAAGCACAATTTTCTGAAAATGAAAATGTAAAGCAATAATAAATTAAGATTTTTGCAAAGAAATTTTCTTCAGAAAATCTTTGTAAAGATTGAATCATCAGTTCTAAACTTTACGAGCTTATTACTGATGCACATATATAAATATGCGTTAAGCTTATTAAGCATATTACTATATATTAATTATTATTAATTTTTCATATTAATAATCTTTCGAGCAAATCATTAATAAAAATTAATAGCTAATCTGTAATAAATTAATGGAAAAATAGCAACTGGGTACTAAAATAATTTATTAAAGATAGCAGTTAACTTCAACACGATTGTTGGATTTATTTTCGATTTTAAAAATGTGATGGCAAAAGCAACCGCACAGTGTGTAATACTCAAAGGTAATACTTAAGTAACAGTTTTATATCTGATACAAAATAAATTATAATTAACAAGTACCATATTGTTAATTTTTCTATCCATTTATTAACTCAATTAAATAATTTATATTTATACCTAACTACTCAAGTATGTTTAATACATTACCTACATTTGATTTATATGAGGATACCACCACTATTTAAAACTTGCTCATTTATAAAGATTTATTACTATTTACAGGGATGGGCTGAAGCTTTCCGCTGTGTTTTGCAAGAATTTTATTAAATTTATATTGAACAAAATCAAATACCTATCTTAGATAGGTAGGTATTTAAACTACAATTTTAAATATTAATTTATTTGTTATGTTTACTCTTGATGTCATAGTATTTTGTTTTTTCCTGTTTTTTGTATTTATATTGTAGTAATCTACTTTTACTTCTTTGAAACAATACACTATTTTATGTTAGTGTATCGTATATTAGTAGTATTTTATATTTCCACAATTTATAAAATATATTGTTATTTTAAAATATATTTGATAATACTAAAATTACTTTATGCTATTCTATATAACGTGAGAAAAATTGTCCCTAATTTTAGGAACGGCGTTTAGTATCAATATTTAAATTCGCGACAAAGCTGCAATTGATAAATAAAACTGAGCTTGATATTGTGTATTGACAATTAAAGCTATATGTATTTTTTTACTATCTGTTAACCCGCTTGCAAATGGATGCATAGAAATTTGTCCACCTGTTGATCGTGAGAAATTTCAATAAACATATGGGTAAAATATTTGTACAAATATTAGATACATTCTTACGCAAAAACATACAATTGCCTATTTATGATTTTGCATGTTGGACATTATTTTTTATCAACTAATAATTTTTACAAAAAGATATTTATTATTGCTTTTTAATATTTATGTATTTACATGGAGTAATTTTTTATCTCCGACTACTAGGTAGTATTCAGATAAAATATAAGATAATGGTAATGAATGATGATCATTGATGCTCTTTACATAAAAATTGAAAACGCAGCCAAGGTTCCGTTTTTCAAATCCAATTAAAACTGAAGTTGGTAGATAATAAATTATATAGAATTAGTAATAATTTATTATTGTTGACCTTTTTTTAATATTTAAATAATAAAAATTGATGAGATTTAGGTCTTTATTATATCAATTTAATTGACCGACGTTTCGAGTCCTTTATTATTGACCCATTTTCAAGGCTAAAAATAATACAATGAAATCAATTAATTAAAAAATTAAAAAAACCTAATTTCCTAGAACTCTCACCTAACGTACACAGAATCACAATCCTTGCAAGGGACAAGATAGATTAAACCGCTTTCATCCTCAATGGGGGTAGGATCTTTCGTTTTAGAAAACAATCTTAAAGATTTATTGGGGCACCTAAGACCAATTTTTATTGTTTTCTAAAACGAAAGATCCTACCCCCATTGAAGATGAAAGCAGTTTAATCTATCTTGTCCCTTGCAAGGATTGTGATTCTGTGTACGTAGGTGAGAGTTCTAGGAAATTAGGTGTTCGCATAAAAGGACATCTCAGAGATGTCAAAAATGCCCGTGTTTTCTTACGAGATGAAGATGAAAATACTTTTACTGCTTTATGTAAACACATGACCGAAAACTCTCATTCCATAAAACGTGAGAATATCAGAATACTGGCCAGGGAGAAGATAGATAAAAAGCGTAAAATAAAAGAGGCTATCAATATTCATATAAATTCAAATACTATGAACGATAAACGTGATGTGCAATTTTTTCATGGTGGATATAAATATATCATAATGAAAACCATGTGATGTTCTTTGGTCAAATTCTTTTTTAACTTTTATATTTTTATATATTGTTAACTGTTTTTAGTACAACTTCATTATTTTGACATTATTTTGTCAAAATTATTTATTTTATTCATTATAAATTCATTATTTTTTTCATGTAAAAATTTTTTAAAGATTTTTTAATTAATTGATTTCATTGTATTATTTTTAGCCTTGAAAATGGGTCAATAATAAAGGACTCGAAACGTCGGTCAATTAAATTGATATAATAAAGACCTAAATCTCAACAATTTTTATTATTTAAAAATTATATAGAAATTTAAAGAAACTTTAAAGAAAATAGGACAATAATTTTGATTTCGTTCCATTCTGAACATTATGTAACTTGATAAAATTCTAATTTTGTAAGTTCATTGATGATAGAATTTAATTGTGCATTCGAATTTGCCAAGTTCCATTTGATTGCTCTTTTAGCTTTTCAGTAATCGTACACGCTAACTTTTATTAAAATGTAGTTTTAAGAACATTTAAATTAAAAGTTTCAAATACGAAAAATAATTATTTTTTTCACTTATACAGTAGTTTTAGGTTGTTGTGTGATTTTTGGTCAATATAGTAAACCCTCTGCTTTCCCGTAGAAGCTAGTTGACTTAACTATGCCACCTGGCATTTGGCATCTTGGCACTAGGACTGTAATAATTAGAGCTCGGATTCTAAGCTTTTTGCTTATTGCTCTAAATTATAAGCAGAAGATATTCCTTTTGGATCTGGACGTTTCTTAAAAATTGCAATGCTTTGACTTAATGTTGATAGTGTTTTTTTTGCTTTTTTCTCAAAATTTTGCTTAAAACGCACGTTAGTGCTTATTTGAGCTTTTTTTAAATGTTTTCTTGGGACTTTGAATAATTTCTTTTAAGAAAAGCTTTTAAAGAAAATTTTGCAGATACACCTATTCCTTCCGAACAAGTGTGAGGAACATGGCTCAATTCTAACCCACAGTTACTCCAAAACTACCAGAAATTATTAATACACTTCTATGTTAACAATGTAAAGCGTACCTTTCCAAGACTTTTTTCTCATATAAAAATCGATTTTATAACAAAATGTTTCAGATATTTTTTATTGAAAATTTCATTCCCTTCATTTTCGTTTATATATATTTTTATATTTGGTCGCACCGTTTTAGAGTAAAGTGATTTTAAAAACACTAAAAAAAATTTAATAAAACTCCCATATGAGCAATGTTAATTCTATTTAATTTCTTTACAAAGTGTTTTGAAAGTAGCTGTTAGGGGACGTCCATTAATTACGTGAGACGATTTTAGCGATTTTTCGACCTCCCCTCCCCGTCTGGTGAATTGTCGTGAGATTTGGCTCGATCCCCCCCCCCCCCAAATCTCACGTGAGATTGTTTGATTTACCTTCTTAATTTAACCCAATTCTCTCGCAATTTTACAGTTTATGGCGGAAAAAAAATTACGTGATATTTGCTGAGACCCCCCTCTCTCCCACGTGAGATTCGGTGAGATTCTTCTCGACCCCCTCCCCCCTCTAAACGTCTCACGTAATTAATAGACGTCCCCTTACTCAGAAAACGTTCAACAAAATTGAAATATATATAGAAACAAAAATGAAGGGAATGAAATTTGCAACAAAAATTGTCTGAAACATTTTGCTATAAAATCGATTTTTATATGAGTAACAAGTCTTGGAAAAGTACGATTTACTTTGTTAACATAGGAGTGTATTAAAAATAATTTCTGGAGCCACTGTATAATTTGCAACAAATTTTGGAAATTTTGAAAGATTTGTTTCTGAATTGTCAGAATCGCCGTCGGCAGTAATAAAAAGAGGTCAAAACATTTTTAAGAATATATTTTATTCGACAACAATTAAGTTATATTATCAAAGCTAACTTTTTTGAAAAATTTGAAAAATAATATTAGTCTTTAGAAGAATCGGTAAAAATTATTTATTAAAAATTTTTTTTTGTATTATAAGCAGGTATAATATAGTATGAAAATAAATTTTTTTATAATTATGAAGCGAATACCTATACAATTAATATTTAATAAAAATTACAATTTGATGTTTGACTTTTAGTGCTTTTTTTCAATTTTGTATGACTTTTTTTTCTGTTTTTTGAAACTTTTTAAAGCGCTTATTTTGGAATTATAAGTGCTTATAAATCCGGGCTCTAATAATAATAGTATTCACAACCTTGTTGTATAATATACTATTTCAAAATATCTATTGCCACGCTATTATACGTATTTATCATTCAACTTAAAATTTTTGTTATTTAAAAAGTTCTGACGCACCGCGGATACTCGAACCTTAAAAATAAATTAAAATTTTTAATTACATTTTTTTTATTAGTAAAACAATAAACAGATAACTAATTTTGCACTTTTCGCAAACACATAACAGAGCGTTGAAATTGTGGTGCTTCTATGCAAAATCAATTCCCATCGTTAACAAGCATTAAATAGTTTTACACAATGTTTGCGAGTTTGTAATAAATTTTGAACGTGCTGGGTTACTTTAATTACTGAAGTAATGAGAATGGAGTACATTTACAACTAACTAAATAGTTCAGACGGACTGAGACGGACATTACATGAAGTAATTCAATTCCGTTGATGATTTGCGGTAAGTTTGGTTTAGACAATTTACACGTGGAGCTTTGCTGTTCGTGTAAGCCTTTTAAATTACAGTAATTTATGATTGTATTACATTTTAGTCGCTAATTTAAAAATAGTTAATTAAGTTTTTTTTGTTGATTTAAAATATAGATTATTATTTTCTAGTAATTAAAATCTAAGAGCGATATAATGATGTGCAACAAAATATTTAACCTGCTAATGTGAAAGTGAATAAAGTTTTACAATAATATTATTATAATGTAAACTTATAAGGTATATGATTCTAAAAAATAATGTTTTAAAGTTGTTCTAGGTTATTCCAGGTTTATTCTAGGTATATTGTTCCAAACTAGTTTTTCGAGAATTAAAAGAACAACGCGAACAGTTTTTTTTTATTGTTACTGGTTGTTTTAGGTTTGTCCTATAATGTTTCAAAATATTTTTGCAATAAGTTAAACAATAATGCGAAAAATCGCAATTAACGGTTATTTTGATTGTGTTTCCTCCCCTTTGTTTAGCGAATTAAAAAGAAATTTTAAAAAGCAACGAAAGTCAGTTCGTTATTTATTGTTTTATATTTTGAATTGTTATAATAAACTAGGAATGTTATATATTATGATTTAGGTTAGGTACTAATCACAATTTAGATTAGAACAATATTTACTCTAAGATAATTTTTTATTAAATATTCTTTTTAAATATAATATTCTTGAAATTATACATTGTTTCTTGTTTGTGGAAAATTCCGAATATTATATAAATATTATTTCGAATATTAATTTAAAATTCCCACGACATTATAGTGCATTTATAAAAAAACCTTATCAAATTTTTCTGGATTGTATGTTTACTTTTTATTCTAACCCTCATCGCCCGCTTTGATTACACGATTTGTATAGTAGGTACCTATAGGTACGTTATAAAAATTACCCATATTTACATATAGCTTTGGAAAACAAACTTCTGTCGGTGTAAATAGATAACTTATCAAAATCACAAATATGTCGGCTTCAGTTAATCAAAAGATCTTAATGCAGATTTGTTTTGCAAAAGTACCATAAATAAATTATAAATCTTACTAAAAATATTATCATCTATAAGTCATAAAATCGTTTTAACTAATGTTATTTGATCACGCTCTGGTCAGTTATATAGCAAAACTTGTAGGTGGTTGTTAAAAGTAATGAAAAACGTAAAAAACTAAATCATGTTTCGACACCATGTTTCTAGCATTACCACCTGTAGAGCTGTCGTTATTGAACTATTTATACAAGCTACCTGACCCCCAATAATTTAACATCAGTTTGCTACCCAAAAACATGCTCTGAACTTAATTCGTTAGTACAGGAATACAAAATATAGCTTCTTGTATTAAAAGTTATTAATTTACTATGATAAATACATTACTAAATATGATTGTGTATTGTAGGTGTATTATGCCTATTAATAAAATATTAATAAAATTGTTTAAGTATATGCCACAAATGTTAATTTAGTGTTCTAATTGGAAATTTTATGGTTTTAACAAACAGGTTGCTGATTTGGAAGAAAACCGGCACACATCAAAATTCACTAGTTGATAAAAAATTGCATTTAAAGAGTGCAACTGAATAACACTTTGGATATGGGACTTTATGTGGTATTACCACATAAGTGGTATTCCCAAGTGGTGGACCCAAGTGGTATTCAATTATACTTTGAGTTAACTCTTTAAATGTGATTTTCTCAAAACTAGTGAATTTCGAGTTGTGTCGGTTTTCTTCCAAGGCAGCGAGCTGTCAGCTTTTATTTTTCAAATTCATTCTTGAAAATTATCCTTAATTTTTTTTGAAGTTTAAAATTTTGATATAATTTTACAATATGTCCGCAAATTTTACTACTTAGGTATAAGAATTGGTAAATTAGATTAAAATTGTATTATTTCAGCACTTTGTTTATTCTTGGATGATATTTATTAAAATCACAAATCGATGTTGTCACCGAAAAGGGCTAGCTTATTGTTAAAGGTCAGCGTTTTTTATATTTTCAGAGATCGATGCTAGAAAAACTAGTCTCTTTGGAAAATCCCTTTGGAAAAGTTAAAAATTAACTTTTTGTAAATGATAATTATTTCACTGAGATAAATGACTTGTTATAATAATTGGAATTAAATTTAATTTGCTTGCCAAATAATGCAAATTCCTTGTATGAAATAACGTTTGCAAATGCATTTTTGATTTTACAAATGGTTTTATTGTGGTAAAATTAATATACGACAAGAAAACAATCTTCTATTTCGCATAACTGGCATTATGTTGAAAACTGTGCAAGGCTAACCAGCAAACTTATGTTAGAAGATTGGCTAGATGAATTAATATCATCAGTGTTTGAAGGTAAATAATATTATATTTTGTGATTGTTTGTGAAACAAGTTTATTGTGACATATGAAAGAAGGAAATATAGAATCTAACAAAACTGCAGCGCTTTTAAAAATTTTTAAGTTTTAGTTGTTATAAGTTATAGAAAACCTATTGGTAAGTGATATAGTAATAAATAAAGATGAGATTTTTAGGTTGTGTAAATTCAAAAAAAGGTAACTAAAAAGGTATCTACTTTGTAGTTCTAGGTAAAAAAAAAAGATTTTAATGGCCTTATATCTATATATCTAATCTTAATTTACAATATTAAACTAACTGTAACAAACTAAAAAATTTTCAATATTTTTGATATCGAGGTTTAGTCTTTTCTCGGTTTTACAATGTTTTTATACATTGAAAATGACCTCTCTACATCGCAAGATGTTAGAGATACACTGAGTAACGAAAATATGCGAACACTCCTATGTTAACAATGTAAATTGTACATTTTGAAACCGTTTTTTGACATATAAAAATTGCTTTTACAGAAAAAACTTTTTAGATATTTTTTGTTAAAAATTTCATTGTTGTCAATTTTTGTAATTGAAATATTGTATTTTTTTCATGTAAGGAATCTGCATGCATTTTATTCTTAAATAAATAAATGTTATTTATCGTCAGTGTCCTGACAATACCTCCTAAGTGATATCTTATGCGAAATTTAGTTAGTTACATCATTTTGTTCGGAATTTTATTACACGTGCACTGGTATCAACCACTTATCTGTAAAAAATTTACAAGTGTTGTAGTTTGTCCTGGAAATATTTCCTATCTAATAATGCTCCACATGAATAAAACAAAAAACAGTTTTATTTGTCTCCTGTAAAATAACATTTTTGCAGATAGCAGGTATTGTCAGGATACTGACGTTATGTACTGATTTCTTATATTTCTGAAATTTTAAAGTATAGCGTAAGGAAATCAAATAACAAAAGATATAATTTTAGTAATGGTACTTAATTATATTATATTATTTAATGTTGTGTGTTATCAATTTTGACACTTGCAATGGGTAGGTACTTAGTAGGTACTTTTTATTACTCGACAAATGTTTTTCAACACTTCACTTTGTTATTTACATTAAAATTATGTTTTAGAAAGTCAAATTTCAAACACGAGCTGATCACAAAAATGTTTCATCAATAAATAATTTTTTTGTGTACGAAAATCTCATTACATTTTATTTAAAATTTAATATGAAAAATATTTAAAAGTCTAGAAATCTAATAATAAATTTGATATTGGACAACTTTTTATGATGTTACAATTAATTTTTGGGTGTAGGGTAGAAGCGCCTAAGAGTACGCGTTCCCTAAGAGTACGCATAGGAAATTATACCGTTGGTACAATTGGTTTAGAAAAAATTCTTTAATGCCAGTTGAGAGCTGTTAGTAAGTGGATAAATTAGATAATATCTTTTTCATCTTGTCGATTTTTACGTAGCAAATAAACAGATTTTCGCAGTATTTTTGTAACATTTTGAGCGTACGAACTAAGCCATTGTGTTTACTACGTGTTTCAATTTTAAATAACTAAGTTTCTGTTATTTAACGTTGTCATTAAGCTATACAATCATATTTAAATCTGACGCTGAAAGGTTTCTGATATTGATAATTTATAATAAAATAGATAAATTTAACGTTGAACCAAAGAGTACGCAGCATACCCCATTGCTACTTGCGTAGTACTCTTAGGATACATTTTTGTATTTTTATCAATTTTATTATTTCTTTCTGCTCTATGAATAATAAAACATAGTTGTTTTGCTTATTTTCGTAATGTTTAGCATTTTTTTTTCGTTATATTTAAACGTTTAACCCCTTACCGCATACGAAGCCATATATGGCCATATATTTTTGTGTGATGTAAATCTTATTTTATAAAACCAACTTCTAATCATAATTTTGGTGTAACGGAACATATTTTAATTCATACAATAAGGGGTTAGCAGCTTCATAATCAATGCGTACTCATAAGACCACCACTGCGTACTCTTAGACTCATATGGCTCCAATAGTACGCATTTTCGATTTCTTACTTGAACCTGCATATTTTTGTTTGTAATTATAAGAACAACTATTCCTTTATACCAATTATACTAGAGACATAACTCTCTGATTTGCTGCAAAAAAAATTTTATTTCGTTCGTAATTGATATTTTTATAGCAAATCATACGTTAAGTGCGTACTCTTAGGCGCTCTTACCCTATATACTATATTTATTATATTATTCAATTCATATTTATGCAATTCGACTGTTATCTATCAAAAGTATGCACCAATTAAAATCTTGAATTTGGAATTTCATGACCAATAAAAATGAATTATTGTAATCATTTATTATTACTTTTAGATGCTATACCTATATAGGTATTGTACTGAATTTTATTGCCCAGCTAACTTTAAAATTGTATTCCAAATTGAACTGTAATACAAATGGTATTTGAGAAAGCAAAATGTTCAAAACATAATTTCCAAACATTTTCTCTTCTTAAATTCAAATCCAAATATTAATAGACTTCAATATAAATGTCGTTAGTTGTACCAGCTGTATTATCAAATTTATCTTATATTGTCTTGAATTTAATTTTCAATATTACAACAATTTTCATTCAAATTAATTATTAATTACGATTCTAATTTTCCAATTAAATCTTTTCTTTTCGAATATCCAATTATTCAATTAATGATTTCAAAATTATTTAACCAAATAAACCAATCCTATCCAAGAAAATGCATCTATTTTATTCAAAATTACATTGAATAAATTTTAATCCAAATGAATAATTAAGTACGTATAGTTTTATTGTTTAATTTCTCACAAGTTAAGATTTATATATTTAATAAACTTTTATTACAAACATAGAAATTCAATGAAAAATGCAATCAAAAACACGTTTATTAAATTTTGGCAAAAATTTTTCGCAATTTACCTTAATGTTGCTCACGCAGCATGTCAACAACATGGCTCTATTACGTACACTTGATGTTGTTTTTAGTTTGATTTTCAATAAATTATTTTATCATAAAACCGCGGTGAAATGATAATTCACAAAACAGAACACCAAAAGAATGCAAACGTTTGGTTCATAAACAAAACTTTCTATATATACGAACTATACATATTAGATTAAGTTAATGTTTTTCCGCGTGGTGGCGTTCGCTTTATGTAAATCATACAGTCACTTGATAGATACAGTACCGCAAAGCTATGAGCCAATGAGTTAGAGAGAGAACGTTAATTAGGGCCCCAAAATGGTGTCATTCGGAAATGTCAAACGACATTTATTGTAATTTTTACTGTTAAATCATTGGCGGCTCGCCAGAATTCCCTAAAATTATTAAAAATTATTAGCTCTTGAAAATAATATAAATTATAATTATCAAATTATAATTATCATAAGACGAAATGTATTGTTTTAACTTGACATTATTAAAGAATTATAACCGCAGTTTCAATTTTGCCACTTTTTTTTAATTTCCCGCATAAATTAAGGCCCCAATATGGCCGAACTTTGCGTTACTGTATCTATCTAGTAACTGTAGTAAATCACGAGTTCCTTTTGAGATCATTTTGGCAAAAAAAAGATTTGGCTGCTACAACTAGTTGGCGGTGCCAAGTCAAGCAATTCACGACAAACCAAAATTTTACAAAATTTCCATAATTAATAATGTTAAATAAAAATTTAAAAAAAAAATTATAAATATTTACAAAAATTAAATTATTTTATTAATAAAATATGTATAATTGTTGTATTAACCCTCCGGTGGGCGCGTCCGCGGCAAACACACCCCATATTATGTTCAACGGTCTCTATCAAACGTATTTCTTAAGTCGGACACCTGTACTTGCGGGTATTCCTTATTTATTTAGAATTTAGTACGCACACCTAAGTATACACGTCTGTCAGTTCTGCTATTCAGTTGTGGTTGAGTTATGAAGTTATTAAAGGGTCATATTTGCGGTGTGTTTGCCGCAACGCGTCTCATAAGTTCCTTTTTTTTGTTTTTTTTTGTACTTATGTGTGTTTCTGTTTTAACCTTGTTTTTAGTTTAAGTTAGTTTAGTTTTCTTGTTATAACATTCATATTTTCGGTAAATATTGTATTATGTTATTTGTAAGTGAAATCCTAAATGAGTAACTGAGTAAATAAATAATATTGCAGTAAAATATCCTTAAAGGCTTGTTTACTTTTTATTTCGATATTATATAACTAAATCTCTATATACAAATTTAAATATAAGCAATATTTTAAGAGCGTGTAAAAGCCGCAACGCGCCCGTTCTTGCAACTTTAGAAGACGCGCTTTACAGAGGGTTAAGAAACAAAAAAAAAGTTTTTCTCGGTGTTGATCGATGTGCTGACTGCTAAACTAGCAAACTAAACTAAAAATCTAATGTAGCTACCATAATTTTGTGATAATTCAACGTTTTATAATACTTAATTACTTCAACAGTTTCGTTCAACTTCAACTTAGCTACCTATAGCAACCCCAACTCAAAATAACTACAGTCTTAAAAATTATAAATGCAGTAAAATAAATGCAAACATTTATATGAATTAATTCTAAAATTAGTTTCAATATTAGCTCAAAGTTAAATCGAAGGTGAGGCTCTAATAGTATGCTGATTGATCTCCATCAACTGAAATATTCGGTTTGGTATTTTAGTTAAAACAATCTACGAAAATAAAATATCTCTTGGTGTTACACCTTTTTTTTTGTTATTCATGAAATAATACTATTGCAGAATGGCTAAAACATAAAAAGCTTTGAAATCAATACGCTAGGGTTGGTAATGCCAGTATTTACAAATTTTCTTTCAAGTTAACCATGCGGGCGACTCTAATGAGTTTCCAAAACAATATTTCCCAATGAATTGATTTCAACAATTATTATTTTTCACGAATCAATAATTAAATTTAATCGGTGTGTATAAAATGCAATTACAAATTAAATTACTTTTTCACAATTATTATTTTATTATAAATCAAACATAATTTGCAATTTAAAATTAAAGTGTTTTATCTACTACTGTTATGTAACAGCTCACCTCTACATTGCTTTGAGTTAATAAGCTACTTTCATGCACTAGTGCAGAAAGTGATTTACTTTCAACTCCGATGTAGAAAGTAAATTCGCTATGCTTTTATTTGTTTTAAATAAAAGAAACTAACGTTTGTTGATTTGGGAATAATAATAATATCTTCATTCACGGATAAAATCTTTTTACAGCAAAATATTAATAAGAACAGTTTAGCAGTCGGTCCAGTCACTCTTTGTACTTGAGACTTATTACCTTTTTGCCCCGACCGACCTGTTGTTGCTTCCGGACGTTACTTATACATTTACAGTCTTATACTAATAAACTTTGTATAAATTCTATACAATGCTTATTATACAGGGCTGCACAAGAAAACGTTACTAATAAACCGTGTATAAGCTCTACTCTGTATAAGCGTGTGTATACCTTAAGCCTGGTTTACACGGGTATAGTAATCAGGAGAGTTTTGATTTTTTTTTCGGTTACACATAGTAGAGTAGAGTACAATATAGTAGTTTACTATTTGAAGTAAAATGGTGTTTAAAAAATTAAAGACGAATTATTTGCCTAGAGTTTTAATGGCTCTAATAAGAGAGTTTGTGCTGGAAGCGATAGATGAAGAAATTAAAAGCGAAGAAAGAGTGTGGGTGAGAGAATGGCTCAAAAGAAGAGATTCACTCGGAGCAACATCGCTTCTACTAAAAGAGTTAGCCAAAGAGGATCAGTTAGAATATAAACGGTGTATCAGGATGACACCAGAAAATTTTGAACAACTATTGAGCATAGTGAAAGACAAAATCTTTAACAAAATTAACAAAATCACAGACAAAGTTGTGGTGGGGGTAAGTAGAGTAGAGTCCACTTTACTGCACGCGGTATAGTACTATACTCTACCAGCTACTCGCTACTTGACTCTACCAGCACAGTTTTTGGGGTTTCTACTGATCGAGTTACTCTACTTACTGCTTTACTTTACTGATTACTATACCCGTGTAAACCAGGCTTTAGACATATAAAAGTAAATGTCATTAATTTGTATACGAGTATAGTATAGTATAAGCGACAGATTGAATCTTGCCCAAGGAGAGTGAATTTTTTTTTATCAAGTTTCACTAAAAAATTATTTTAAAGTTTATTACTATAAATCCGCATATAACGTAATATAAATATAAACCCAAGTATTACTTATTGGTAATCGATCAAAGTTACATATTATTATGCTATCGTACATTTCAAAAGTTAAGCATATAATCATGTACCAAACGATGTTGTTGGTATTTTAAAAAAGATTTATTTTTGAATTTAGACTTACAAGTTAACAATAACATAAAGAAATCTAAACTGAGCGCTTCTGTGTTGCACCCGTATTAATAGGTTTTACATTATTACATTAGATAAGCTTATAATTAGTACAATAATTACATAATCTGATAACTTTATTGCAAAGTATAAAGTTTATTAATTTATCTACTGTTGATTCTATAATTCCTCCATCCTTAAGAATTTTGAACGTCCTCGTTCATTTTAAGAACTAAGTTTAATTCCATGGCATTTTCTTTTGAGATTTTGATTATAGTCTTCTTTTTGATTATGCGGTAATAAATTCGTTTTATTTTTATTAAAATACATGTACAAGTTACAATAAAAATAATTATGACACAGGTGACTGAGTAATGTACGTAATTAAAAATCATCGGTGTTACTATGGGATCTTCTTTTATTCTTTTGAGGTCTTGCTTAAGAATTTCTGAACTTTCCATGTGTTACATTCTGAGGGTACCTTTGTACATTCCATTTAGATTTTCCTGGTAAATTGTAAGTGGTGGAATCGTAAAGTTGAAATATTCCATGCTGATCATTTGTTCATGAATTATGACTTCACATTTAGATTGTAAAAAGTTCGTTCCATGATGAAGATCATATTTGTTGATATTGTGATTGTAATTTTCAAAGATTTCTTCCGATGGTTCGAAGCTTGTAATTATACCTAACACGGCATAAATGTTGTGTTTTTCATCTGTTGGAGGAGAGCCATTAAACAATTTTGTAACTTCTCCAATTTGCATGTTGTAAGAATTTCTTTATAGCAAATAGTTTGATTCATACCATATGAGCAATGTTTTAGGCATTTTTCATCCTCATCTTATTGTAAATGGTAGAACGTCGGTGGAATGAGAACTTGAGATTTTGGATTTGGTATTGGATAAATTTTCTCGAGTGTAAATGGAATTGGATTTAATATGGGAATTTTTAATATCATTATTATTGCATCATTAGTAATCATTAAAGTAAATTTTGACATATTTAAGATTTCAAAAAGGTGTGCATCTTCGAAGAATAGAAGTCGGTCGTTTGAATAAGTTCTTATTAAAAGTTGGTAGATTTGTTGTAATTTTGCAAGAGTTATGAGTTCAATATTTGGGGTTTCTAATTTTGCTAAATTGATGGTTCTTTCTATTATTTTAATTCTTGTTTGAAAGTTTTGAATATTGTAAAATTCCAAATCTACTAATTGATTAATGTTTGTTAAATTCGTCAAAGATGGTCATGTCTAGTTCGATGTCAATTTCGTGCTCGTAAGGGCCATATAAAATAGAAAAATGTGATAAACCGGTTGCTGAGTGAATAGATTGATTATAAATTAAAATAGCGGTGATTATTTGATTTTAAGGGGTCTCTTTGGGTTCCTTTAATTTTAAAATCCTTAATTTTTCAATTAGGAATGAATGTAATCTTTCTACAGGTGAATTTGAGTTTGGATTATTGACCGTGGTGAAATGTAATTCTATTTTGAAAAGTTGACAATATTCGCGGAAAGTTTTGTTAAAGAATTCTTTACCTTGATTGCAGACGATTTTTTTCGGATAATTAGGATGAGTAAAATAGTGACGAAGTTTGTTCAATACTGTAAGGCTAATTCCGTTTTTTACGAAATAAGCTTGAACATATCGTGAAAATGAATCAATTATTGTTAAGAATTTATAGTTCTGAAATGAAAATGTGTCGATAAAAAGAGTGTCAAAAGGTTTACGTGCTAATAAAGGTCCTTGAAGTTTTACATTGTAGGGATATCTCTCATATTTTGATTGTAGACATAACTCGCATTTATTTATCTCATTAGTTATCATTGATCTCATGTTTAGCCAAAAGTATTTTAATCTTAATTGGTTGTTCATATCACGTCAATGTGATATGAATTTGAAAAGACAAATTTTACCAAGTTATTAAGATACGTTTTACATAATTTAATTAAATCATCTCGTAATTCTGGATCTTTACGGTAGATTCCGTAAGTCAGGTTTGGTTTAATTTTTCTTAAACGGTTTCTTCATTCGAACTTCATAATTGTCTCCAGCGATTATGATTAATCGATTATTGAAGTAATTCACGGGTTGTTCAGTTATTGGAATGATTTTTCCATCGTCTTCATTACTTACTCAATGTACTGTATTTTCTAAGTTTTGACGAATTTCTTCGTATTCTGGTAAGTTTTCTCGCGACGCATCGGTTATTATTCGATCTAATTCTTCTATATTTGGTAATTCTTGTATTTGTGGTACCATCGACATTTCATCGAGTTCTTTTTTATTTATTTCGATGCGTTATAGGGCGTCGGCTACTACGTTTTCTTTTCCTTTTTAGTAATGAACATCAAAATCGAATTCTCCTAGTTTTAATTTCCAACGTAATAATCGCAAATTAAAAGAGGATTGTGATCTGTTTCGACGGTAAATTTTCTTCCATACAGGTATGGCCTGAAATGTTTGGTACTGTCTATGATCGTTAAAAGTTCTTTTTCAATAGTGCTGTAATTTTTTTCGGCTGAATTTAGCGTTCTTGAAAAATAAGCAGTAGGTTTATTGTTTTGACTAAGAACTGAGCCTATGGCGACGTTTGATGAATCTGTGGTTAAAATAAAGGGTTTATCAAAGTCAGGGTAAGCTAGAATTGTTGCATTTGTTAACAATTCTTTACATAGATTAAAACTTTCTATGTACTCTTCATTTTTAGCGTCTATTTTGGAATCCTTTTTGAGGCATTTCGTTATGGCTGATACCACTTTGGCGAAATTGGAAATAAACCGTCTGTAATATTCTACCAAACCTAAAAAAGATCAAACCTTTTTGATTGTTTTTGGTATCGGTTATTCTTGAATTGCTCTAATCTTCCTTGGGTTGGGTTTTATTCCTTCGGGTGTGATGACGTGTCCAAGGAATGCTACTTCTTTGGACAAAAATTCGGATTTATCTAGTTGAAATTTTAGATTTACCGTTTTGAAAAGTTGGAATATTTTCTTAATGTGGATTAAATGTTCTTGCAGAGATTTCGAAACAATAATCACGTCGCCATGTAAACCAAACAGAATAGGTATAAGTATTCCTTGAGAATTTCTTCCATTAACCTTTAAAAACTCGCAGGTGCGTTTTTTAGACCAAATGACATTCGTAGGTATTCATAATGTCCATTGTTAACGGTAATAGCTGTTTTTTCGATGGATTCGGGGTCCACTCCAATTTGGTTGAATCCTTGCGCTAAATCTAGTGTTGTAAAATAAACACGTTTGCCTAGATTATCCAAGGTCTCTTTGATTCGCGGTATAGGATATTTATCTTCTATTGTTTTTTCATTAATCTTGCGGTAATCAATAACCATTCTGTATTTTTTTGTACCGCTTGCATCTATTTTCTTTGGAACAATCCATACATATGAGCTATAGGGTGATATTTATGGTCGTATAATTTTATTGTCCAAAAGCTTTTTTATTTGCTTTCGAATTTCTGGTTGCATTGATTGAGAGTGTCTGAAGGACTTAACGTAGATCGGATCTTCTTCGGTGCTTCTTATTTTATGCTTTATATGGCTAGTAAAAGTAAGGTCGGTATCTTCGTGATAAAATATTTCACGAAATTTTGAACACAAATTTGAAATTTCTTGTTTTTCTTCTTCGTTTAAATGTGTAGTTTGAATTAATTGGTGAATATTTTTGATTTTAAATGATGGAGTGTTATTCTTTTGTTTTATGTCTAAGTAATCCGTGGGTAGTACGTTAACTCGTTCTTTGAAATTTATTTCGATTTTTTTAATTGGATTTGGTATTTTACATATACCTTTTGTTGCTATCGCAAGATATTCCGGAATTTCAATACTATTTTCTAGTTTTAGTCGCGGTATAAGAACTTCTCCTTCATCAACCGAGACGGGGATGTTTAAGTATTTTTTGTTAATTTGTTTTTCACTGACTTGATTGTTGTTAAATTCGAGAAAGAAAGGTATTTGAATGTTTCGCAATGCAAGGATTTTATTTTTATAATCTAATTTTGCTTCAAAATTTTCTAAATTTTTGGTTCCAATAAGAACGTCAAATCTTTTATGCCAATTAATGATTCTAATTTTTATGGGGTCATTGATTCCTGTTTCTGATAAAAGTGGATATTTTAAATTTTGATTTTACTTAACTACATTATTTAAGCTTGAAACAGTGAAAGGTTCGGAATAAAAATAATTTTTAAATTTTTGGGCAACATCAAAGTTAATAATAGAATCGGTGGCACCAGAAGCTATTAAAACTTTTAAATTTAAATTTAGTAGATAGAAAAATGGTAATTTAGCTTTAAAACAAATTGAATTTAAATCTACCGTGGTGGAATTTCAGTGAAAATTTTCTTCTTGATTTTCGAATGTCCAATCTATTGGCGATTGGGAATTTTCTAATTCCTGTGGACTTTCTTCGTAGTAATTTTCATAATTATTACCATTTGGGTTTTCCTCCAATTCTTCTTCTTCTTCAAACAATTCTTCAGAAATAATACTAAGCCGATTTGTTGCTTGATGTTGGTTTGGCTTCCTTGAGTATGTACTAGTTTGTACTGCCATCGGCGTCGGTTTGTAATAAGTTTTCTGTAGAGGTGTTTGTTGTTGATAATTTGTTCATCGGACATTTTGATTTTGATGTACAGGTTTCATCGTTGTATGTTGAAATCGTGCCGGATGTACAGTAAGGTTTAATTGTCGATCATTTTTCATTATTCGTTCATAGTCGGTAATAGATATTTTTGATACAAGGTAGGAAAGCCGAGAATGGAAAAAGATAGTTTTCCACGAGTATCGAACAATATTTTTTCTAATTATTTATGTTTCAAAAAGAACCAATAACATATTTTTTATACCTAAATTAAAATGAATTTATAAATATTTACTCAATTTACAAAAATATATTTTGTGAAAATAGATACTTAAAATTTAAATTTGACAGTTGATACCAACCAATGGTTGGTTATTTTTACTTTGTTATATTCAAAAGTGTGTGGAAAAGTACTACTTTTCCGCACACTTTTGAATATCACAAAGTAAGACTTTTTGAAACATGATTAGAAAAAATTATTTTCTTGAATCTTATTGTCATATACGTCTGACATTTATTTAACGCCTCTTCTAGATTATTAAAATCGAAGTTCATCGGATATGAATAATAAACCCGAACAAAATATTTGTAATGTTTGTCTTTGATTTTGAATAGGATATTTACACGATTATTGATTAATATTTTTTTAATATTATAGAGAAGAATTTAATAAAAAAATAAAATTTGAAAAAAAGAAAAAAAATTATGTTTTTAATTTACAAAATATTATTTTTTTGCGTTTCCATGTACCGATTTTAACTAAAATGAAATCAGTTCTAAGTCTCAATATATATTGCAGTGTCTAAAAGTGCAAGAAAACAAAAGAAATGCAATTGTTAAATTTTTCAATTCAAGAATTATATTTAATTAAATTAATATTTCAAAGAAGCTTGATATTCCAAGTTACGACAATGTCAATTCTGACAAAACAATTTTGAGGTTAACTAAACAATCGGAAGGGTAGGACATGCCATGTGGCAAGCAACGCAACGGTTTGACGACAGTGCGTGTATGCATGCGTATGCAAAATAAAAATAACAAATCGTAGTATGAATAACGTGCATTAAATTAAAAAAATTGAATCTGAAAAAAAAGTTGAATTGTCAAGACAACAGACTGAAAAAAACAATAACTTAAATAGTTAGTTGGTCATAGGACTTGGTCCGAGGTAGTTGACCATAAGACTTGGTTTCGAAACAACAAATAATAAATTCAATTTGGGAAAAACAGCACAAGGTGAAATTTTGGAGAAGAGTATTTTGGACACGTGGCATAGAAATTATTTGGAACCGACTGGACGCAGTTCCTTTTCAAGTGATCGGGGAAGGCGAAGAATCACAACCAGCTTAATAGTAGACCCATAGATGATAAAGTGGTAGATGATATCATCTATGAGTGGACCATCGGGTCGAAGAAGGAGAGAATACGGGCAGGTTTGCATAAACTGCTCTATTAAAGTGTTATTGCGGGTCTTGCGGCAAATTAAACGGCACGGGAAAAGCGCAATTTATGTCCTTCGAATTTAATTTTGTAATTCAATTGTTTATTTAATTTTGAAAAATAAATTTAAACATTTTTGAAGATTCTTTGAAATCATAAAAAAACTGCTAATCATAGATATTTTATTCGTTCCACAAATAATTGGATGCAGAGGTTCTTTAAGTTTTGCATTCATTGCATTTTGAAAAGTAAGTATGGACTCTTAATGGTCTTCCACCGTTAACAGTGCAATATGTACTAAATAAAAATTTTGTGACTTTAATTTCTTGTTTTGTAGCTGCCTTGTTTATTATTTTCTGATTTTCTGTAAAACAGATTGGTTTTTCAAAAATTTTTACTAGACAAAAGTTGTATAGTCTGTTAAATGTCCTATCCGGAATGGGGCGTCAGATTTTTTGTAAAATGTTTCGTTTAAAAGATACAGAGTTTTAAAAATAAAACAGAAAAAGAAAAAGTTCGAATTTTTCAACATTTTTGTATTTACTTTAAATCATAACTCGAAAGCCGTTGACCGAAAACCTTTAAGGCGAGATTTTAGCAGTTGAAAATATGTTGAAATCGATGCTATTATTAAACCAAATTTTAAAGTTATTGCTGAAATTATAACTTTCATTTTTTTACTAGACATTGAAAAGATGTTATTGTAAAGTACTACGAAGAGATATTTGCATTTTTTTTGTTAGAAAACAGTTAAAAAAAATTCAGAAAGTTCATGAAAATAAGCAATTTTTAAAATATTACTGCACAAGCATAAGTAAAAATTAAAGACAACCTTTAACTGCCCGGAAAAAAATTTTAATTGTTATCCGTGCTTTAATAATTGCGTATTTTATGTTTGAAAATGTCTTGTTTTAAAAATTATTTGCGTTATTCTTAATATTTCCCCGTAGTGGTTTACAATAACATATTTTTGATGTCTAATAAACAAATAAAAATGATAATTTCAGCAATAACTTTAAAATTTGGTATCATAATAGCATCGATTACAATTTCCTTTCGACTGCTAAAATCCCGCCTTAATGTTATGTCATAACTGTCACCTTTATAATAACGTTTGTGATACATAATAGGCCTGAATAACGGCCGATTTCACAATCGATAGTCAAAACCTAAGGTTGACTTGCAGGTTAACTTGAATTTTGAGATGTGACACAGTTTCACAACCTTTGGTCTGCTTACCGGCAGTTGACCATAGGTTTAGAAATGTTGCCAGCTCTGCTCTTATTTGTTTGTCATTTGACATATTTAAAACTTTTGAGTTTGATAAATAATTGTCAACTGAATATTCGAAGTTTGTAGGTACTGTTGTATACTACTTGTATACAATATATTATTATGTTATGTTGTGATTCCGAATCACAAATTAATAACCTTAAAAATTTTGACAGTTGACAGTTAACCTCGAGTTAACCCAAGGAACTTCGGTGGTTAAAGATCCCAGCACTTAACCTAAGGTTCCCTTCAGACCAGCGATTGTGAAACACTTTTTCATACATAGGTTAAGTTATGGATAGCACTAAACTGCAGGTTAACCAGACATTGTGAAATCGGCCATAAAAGGTTTGAATCTAGTTTGTAGATTATTTTACTCTCTTCAAATAAGAACTAAACGAGTTTTACTGAAAAATTAATATTTTCGGGGCTATGGTCATATGAAGGTAGAAATTAAAACAAAATGCTTTAAAGTGGCACAACTCTCAAGGGTCTGAATGATTAGGAAAGTGTTCTCTATCACCACCTACGTTATGTAAAGTGTATCCGAGGACACCCTGTATATTTTGAATGGTTTTTTCATATATTTTAAACATTTCGTGGCTTTTTATTTGACAACAATAACATAATTTCTATTGTTAACTTAGAATGCAATTTATGCATTACCTTAAGAAACAGGGCCGTATTTAGCTAGTCTAGGGCCCCAGCCTAATAATTTTAGGCGCCTATCGTATTTACTCAGATTAAACCACAATTTAGGTACAGTGGCTCCAGAAATTATCAATGCACGCCTATGCTAACAATGTTAAACGGACATTTCCATGATCTTTTTTCTCATATAAAAGTCCATTTTATAGCAAAATGTTTAAAACATTTTTTGTTGCAAATTTTATTCTCTTAATTTTTGTTTCTATACATTTTTCTATTTTATCGCACTGTTTTTGAGTAACAACACTCTGTAAAAAATTTAATAAAATTATGGGGGTTTCATCTAAATTTTTACAGTGTTTTTAAAGTCGCTTTACTCAGAAACGGTGCGACAAATAAAAAAATGTATAGAAACAAAAATAAAGAAAATGAAATTTGCAACAAAAAATGTTTGAAACATTTTGCTGTAAAATCGATTTTTATATGAGAAAAAAGATCATGGAAATGTCCGTTTAACATTGTTAACCTAAGAGTGTATTAATAATTTCTGGAGCCACTGTATGTAGGTAGGTACAGTCACTCCCGGTCGTATTCGTAGATTCGTACACTCCTATGTTAACAATGTAAATTCAAGCTTTTGTAGACCTTTTTTCTTCTTCTTCTTCTTCCACTTTTACGCTAGGATAACTCCTGTTTGCCTTGACATTGGGCGGTCTTCTATCGAAGACCAAGCCGTAGTCACAAAGTCTCAGAGCATATAAATTGCTTTACATCTGATGCAGCTTGTTGGGCTTGTCTCAGAAGTGCCCGTAAGCCCGTAACCCTGGATTTTTTGTCGATGAGGGCAAATTATCAACCCAGGGGGACCGCCGGCTTTACGTGCCTTCCGGAGCACGGAGACGATCATAAGAAATTTTAGACTCCCTCCGGATTTGAACCGGGTACCTTAGCGTCAGCAGTTATTCAGCTAACATCTAGGCCAGTGGTTCTCAAATTCACATGTCTGGCGGCAAACTACAGTCATTAAATAAAAATTCTCGGCACCCCCCCCCCCTTGCGCACTGGTTTGATGATGCATATTTTTTACTTTTATAATGTATTATTTTTATAATATTTTTTAATAATAAAACATATTTTTAAAGTTTCAATAATAAAATATCTTTAAAATTATAATTTTTATAATAATAATGAAATTAAATTTTCCAATTTATTCGATAAAATTAAAATACTTTATATAAAATATTTTTGCCCAAAAAAATGTTTTTTGTTGCAAAATATTTTGCGGCACCCCTGTGAAGTGCTCCCGGCTCACTAGGGTGCCGCGGCACCCCATTTGAGAATCACTGAGGCTAATGACCGTCTCTGAAGACCTTTTTTGATACATAAAAATTACTTTTACAGCAAAGCTTATTAGAAAATTTTTGTTGGAAATTTCATCCCCTTAATTTTTATTTATATACATTTTTCCGATTTGTCGCACTGTTTTGCGTTTTATAGTGACTTAAAAAGGACTCTGTAAAATATAATAAATATTTTCATCAGTCTCTTAGAGACGGTACTACAAAATGGAAAAATGTATTATGAACAAAATTATAGGAAATGAAATTTACAATAGTAAATGTTTAATCATTTTTTTATTTCCTTGTACTAATTTTGAAATCTAGATGAAAATATTTTTTTAATTTCACAGAATCTTTCACTGCAAAACGGAAACGGTGCGACAAATCGAAAAAATGGATATAAACAAAAATTAAGAAGATGAAATTTCCAACAAACAGTATCTAATAACTTTTGCTATAAAAGTAACTTTTATGTGTCAAAAAAGGTCTTCAAACGTTGGAATTTACTTCGTTAATATAGGAGTGTACGAATACGACCGGGAGTGATTGTACCTACACTTCAAAAATTAAAATAAGCAACTAATAAATAAATAATTTAATGATAATATATTTTATGATTGTTGAACATAAACGGGAAAATGCCTGGCGACTTGCGCCTTTTATATTTTGACGCCGGATGCGATCGCCTGTTGTGCCTACTGGTAAATCCGGCCCTGTTAAGAAATGCATTATTTAGATATCTATATTATTTTATTTTTATTGTTATAAGGTCGTTACACATTCTTAATAAATTATACGGAAGTTGTTATCTATGAAATATTTAAATGTCTCTATATGAGTAAACATAACTTGTCACTAACTTGTAGTAGGTACTATTTGGAATCGAAAAAAAATAATAATTCAGTAGATATCCTCTATAACGAGAGCTCAAGGGACCAAGTTTAGCATGTAAACAAATGTCAAGGGACTAAACTTTTACTCGTTATAGCCGATAAATCGTTATAACCGGACTCGTTATAGAGGGGTTCTACTGTATTTGGATTTTGTGGTTCTCAAAGATGTAACTAAATGTAACTACTAACTAGTCTATCATAATTATTGAAATTTTAGGGTTCGGTTCTTACCAAAAAAAAAACACCAGAATTAAGAAACACCACGCTTTCGTATGAAAATGTAAATAGATGTTTCTTTGGTATTAATTTTTAGAAAACAATCAAAAAAAGAAAATGAAAAATTATAATTTTTTAAACTATTTTTTACAGTTACTAGATAGATACAGTACCGCAAAGGCCGGCCATATTGGGGCCCTAATTTATGCGGGAAATTTAAAAAAAGTTGCAAAATTGTAACTGGGGTTATAATTTTTCAATAATGTCAAGTTAAAACAATACATTTCGTCTTATGTATGTATTTTCCTGCATATTTTTGTTTATTTTTATTTTTAATTTTAATAATTTTAGGGAATTCTGGCGAGCCGCCACTGATTTAACCTTAAAAATTGTAAAAATTACAACAAATGTCGTTTGACATTTCCGAATGACGCCATATTGAGGCCCTAATTAACGTTCTCTCTCTAACTCATTGGGCTCGTTCAGCGAGTGCCAACCGTTGAGTAACATCAGTAAAGCAGCTGGGTATGCTTTATGACAACAGAAATATTTCGGCTGAATGATACGTTGAGAGTCATCACTCATCAGTATACCTGTTGTCAAACTAAGAACTTTATTTAGTTGTAACCAAGGTTACACCTTATTGCAGGGTGTCACAACTCACAAAGCCCTTTGGAAGTTATTGATACCTATACTGTTGGTAAAAGGACGTTTATATCCGGTATAAAATATCCAGTCATAAAAACTTAAAGATCGGGAGGACGCGTTCATATATCGGGGATATTCCATTACGATTATATATTAGCGTGCGGATGACTTCTAGTCCGTATATCTTCGAAACGTTAACTAATAAAAAAATGTTTTAATTATTTTCGTGTTCAGCACATCAAAATTAATAAGTTTTACTTGTTTTTATTTCCGGTATTTTTTTGCTGTTGACCACTGCAATGTGTAGAATTTTAAATTTCAAACCTCACAAAAAAACTTTCAAATTACCGCTGCCAAACAAATCACTAACAAAGTGTAGTTTATTTCTGCTGGGAAGTTTACTCAACTGTTGGGTTACAGCGTACCCTATGAGCGTACCGTTCAGCCGGTACCGCTAGATCAGCAACTCAACAGTTGGCACCGGCTGAACGTGCCTATTGGCCTATAGGTTTGCGGTACTGTATCTATCTAGTGACTGTACTATTTTTTAATAACTACCGCCATCTTTATATCACTAGCTTTACTAATCTATAAAACGTCATGAAATGCATAAAATTACTGTAATTTCACAACACATAACATAACCTCTAGTTATTTTTAATCTTTGTTTGTAAACATAAGTGATAGAAAGTGACAAAGGAATTAATTTTAGGTAAATAAGAAACGGAAGACGGTTTTTCTAGTGTGAAAAATAAATTTTACATTTAAATCCTAAAATGTCAGCGCTTAATCGTAATACAAAGCAGCCTTTTAAATTAATTCAACTTCCTTTAAGTAAATTTCAAAACGAAGTTATTCCGCACCATCAAACCTTATTCGAATCGCACAAAAATCAGACGCAGAAAGTATGTTACTTTATTATTTAATTATTTATTTTAGATGTTTATTTTTGTTTTAATATTTAAGTTACTGGTTTCACAAAATTTTCAACAAATATATCGTGACGTTCGAGACAAAAGGCAAGTAGTTAAGCAATTAAAAGATTTAACGTATCAATTGGACACATTAAGAACACAAGTAGAGGACTCGGATCTAGGAACATTTGATGCACAGACAGTTTCATTACGTAAAACTATATTGGAATTAATACGTAATTATGCATGTAAATACTCTTTTCCGTAATATATAATAAAAGTAACAATGTACTACTACTGTAACTTTTAGCACTAGAGACCAAGCTTACAGAACAAATGAAAGAGTATCCAGTAGTAAACGATAATAAAGAAATTGGACATAATCCACAAATACAAATTTATGACAATTTAACTGAATTGAAGGTTCGAGAAAAAGAAGATGTTTTAAATAGAGTAGAAGCTTTGAATAAAGACATAGAGGATGTTCAAGTAATATTTCATGATCTTAATCAAATGGTGGTTCAGCAGAAGGAGTGTGTTGATAATATAGAAAATAATGTTGAAGTAGCAAATGAAAATGTGAGTGGAGGTTTAAGACATTTAATTAAAGCATCAAGGTATACTAATATTACATTTTTTATATTATGGAAATAATTATAAAAATTTATTTTTTTTTAGTTTAAAAAGGGCATCGTATCCTGTAGCGGGTGCTTTCATAGGTACTTTAATTGGTGGTCCAATAGGTTCAGTAGCAGGTTTAAAAATTGGTGGATTAGCTGCAGTCAGTTGTGGTTTACTTGGATATGTAAGTGGCCGTTTTATTAAAAAAACTGGAAACATTGACGTTTCAACTCGGGAAGACTCAGAAGAAGTTAATAAAAATATTGAAAATTCTACAAATAATGAAAATATTGCAATAGATGACAAGAAAGATATTTGATTATAACTTTTACTTAACTACTTATAAATAAATTTTATTTGTACAGATATACTATTTTGTAGAATAATATTTATATAATAAATATAATCTTATAGAACATACCTTCACTTTTATAACATAATTGAATATCAACAAAGTTTCCTTTTGGCTTTCTTTTGTGATTAGGTTAGATTAGGTTTTATCAAGTTAGGTAATAAAATAGCGATGATTGGCTAATTTTAAGTGTAAGTTTTTAAAAATATATGAATATAACTTTTAAGTTAATTTTAGAATACCTACCCTAATATATTTCAAATATATAAATTTATTAACTTATCAAAATGATTTTGCATTAAATTTTTAAAATAAAACATATTTTCTTCGTCATCTAATATTTAAGCGTAGCTGAAAAAATTGGTAATCTGAAAAATTATCTAGGGAAAAATATTCAAGTAAAATCATCCGTCATGTTACATCCAGTGACAGCTCGTCAGAGGAAACATGGGAGGCTTAGCCTCCTCTGAAATTCAAAAAAGTTAAAACTGGATTTTCGATTGTGAGAACTACTAAAGATTTCCTTCACAATATTTATCAAAGAAGTAATGTGGGGTACCGCAGAAGCAGAATCCTCAGCCTAGAGCATACATGCAGAGAACGTAGCTATTCCATGGACTGCAAGGTTTCACTATACTACTGATAATTTCGAGATTATTTTGAAGAAATTTCTCATCATCAGGCACAGATTAGCCAGCAGTGACTCTGCATCGACTGAAACCTTCGCATAACTATAAAAATGTCGCTATCAATTTATCGGGTATTCTCATCCCAGAACTGGTAGCATCATGGGCTCTTGGATAGGATCTCTTTCAGAGAGAGGCAAAATAAAAGAAAAATGGAATTTCAGGTATTTGTACTTTGCAATTATTTAAAAAATTTTAAAAACTTACGTCGCGTCGGCAAAATATTTAATGTTTAAAAAAAACTTGAGGCGAGCCAGGGGGCAGCTGCCCCCTCCCCCAATGGATGCTCATGGGTAGCATATTATCCAAATTAGTTTTTAAAAAAGGTTGGGATGAGACTAAGAGGGGTAATTACTGGAAATCTGAAGGCTACTTAGTGTACAAGTGAAAGAAAATCTGAGCAAATCAGGGAAAATTTGAAAAATCTATACTTGATGATTAGCCTCCTCAAAAGTCAAATAGGAAGGCGTGTTTAAAGTGCTGGACTAGTACTATTATATTTATAATAGTCCATTTTTCTTAAGAACCAAGTAAAAATTTGTACTAGACCGATGATGTGCAAACGAAAAAATTGTGATAATGAAATCCAGAACAGTGATACAGTTATTCAATTCAAAAATGGCTTTGATCCAATAAATGTAAAAATTAATAATGATAAAATATTAGATAGAGTACTGATAATTAAATGCAACGATGGAATGTCAACAGACGCATTTAAATCACAAATGATAGAGAACCTGGATGATACATACCGGGTGCTGAATGAGTTAGCCGAAATAGAAAATTAACATGTAAAAACATATTAATCCAAATTCCTGCTTCCCTAATTATTTTAGAGAAAAAATGAAAGACACAAAAGTAATGCACAAATAAAAACTATGAATGATAACAATATTAGATTTCATCTAGCTTGTAATGTTATAAACGTAGTTTATATTTGGCGCTTAATGAACGATTTTAAATCATTTGAAATTACCACCAAATGCATACCTATTACTTTGGAAATAATGCACGATGAGATATGGCAACCTATGGCTTTACAGCGCTCGACATAACCGCGAGGAAAGAACGATGACGACGAAGAATGATGGTGGGGAAGAAGTGGTAGTCAACGGGAGGAACGGTAGAAAGGAAGAAAGGCAGACATCTTGATGAAGATGTGTTGAACACGTGCTTTTAATATTTAATTGTATATAACAGTTTGTAATGGTTAGTCAGTTTTGTGGGTTTTAATCAATCTGAAGGTAATACTGTTTATATTTAATATATTCCAAAGATACGAGTTTCGTGTAATCGAATTCAATGAACATGATTATTTAAATTATAAATTTTAATTGTTATGAGAACGAGTTGGAGACGAGCCCTATGACCCCAGTAGCAAAACTCACAGGAGCACTGTGGGACTACTAGATCGTTGTCGATTTAGGAACCTCAAGAGCTTCAGACATCTCAAGATTTGATGAAATAACAATAAAATTTCGGGTATTGTGCGGGAGCCATTATATTATGAAAGGCACGACACGAAACTTGATTCTTAGGATCCACGTGGGGGATTTTACTGACTATGTTTTAACAGTTTATGGGAGATTAAAGATGTCAATCTCTTTCTATTCTGAATCGCACTGTATATTTTATGTATTACCAAATTATGCAAAATGCAACATATAAACTTAAATGATAAAATTATTATGAATATTGACAATATTATGAATGTATGTAATTTGCTTGACCAAATGACAGAATTGACATAATAACCTACAAGATAACGAAAGCTAACCACAAGGTTGAATAGACAAATGTAATGACAACTGACAAATTATAAGCATCAAAATTTACTGTGTTTAATTATGTGCTCGCTTTGCGTTTCTTTCGATTCATTTGCTTTGCTCAAGTTTATTCTTCGATATGAGAGATGTACTACGTCTGGGGATGTAATGTCGGGGTAGGTTCTGTGCTCCTATTACGTTCACTGATCTTATTTTTGGACTTGTTTATATTTGTAATTTACGCCCTTAACTACCGTAGGAAATTTGACTTACTTTCTACATTGATCACATAAACTTCTTCTTTCTTCTTTATCAGCCGTTTCTTGTCCACTGCTGAACGTAGGCCTCTTTTTCTGAGAGAATGGTTTTTAAGCATTTAGACCCCACGGTTGCTTAATTTGGATTGGGAATGCCTGTAACCCTGTTTTTAATAGTTGCTAGCGGCAATCATCAACTTAAGGGGACTGCCGGCTTTACGTGCCCTCCGAAGCACAGAGACGGTCATATGAAAGTTTTAGACTCTCCCCAGATTCAAACATCAAACCGAGCAGTTGTTCGGCTAACCTACTAAGCTAATGACCGTCTCTTTATACATAAACTACTATTTTCATACTCTCTGTAATGAAATAAAAAATACTAAAGCGTCGTTTTCAGTCAATTAATGTGACACAACATAGAATAATACAGCTCCAGGGTCTATTATTAACTGAGTTGGGCCCTACGCCCTAGGCTCTAACAAATTTGCGAGCCTCTTATATTCGAGTGCAACTAATAGCATCGAAGGACCAATTTTTGGCTTATTTTATCAGTATTTGATTTCTATTTTACAATTTTATATTCTCTCTTTTCGGGCCCATCTGACCATTAGGCGCATTAAGCACGTGCGTAGGCGTAGGGCCCAATGGCCAGAGGTGCACAGCACAACGAAACAAAACGGTATCGATTTAACTTTCAGTTTGTTCTTTGTTCTATTAGTTTCTTTTACCACATACATACACACAGACATTTTTAAAAAATGTATACAGGTAATTTTAAGATATCATACACTTTAAAATTGTCCACTTCTGTGAATTAACCTTGTATATAATATAATAGGTAATAAGACATGTCGTACTCGTAACGAGCTCGTACCCATTATTAAAAATTTGAAAAGTAAGTAATTATTTTTATATTGCTCTTCAATCATTAACTAATAGCTATATTATTTTTAGTTATTTATACTCTTAAACTAAATTCAAAGCTACTACATAATAGAAAAAAAGCAAATACCGGTTGAGGTTAATAATAAACATGAAATACCATAAACGGTAAATATAGTAAAAGAATGATAAATGCAGATAAGGTTATCTACAGCGCGTCGAAAATATTTTTACATAATTATTTTCGTAGGTCAAAGATTACAGTCAAGTGCTTAGGGGAAGGGTACCAGAGTTTATCAAGTCTGGTCGTTTAAATATACAATCCATTTGGTTTAGAACTCTTTCCTAATCGATTTTTAAAATTAAAAGTAGTGTATTGACATAAAAGTCCTACCTAATTCAAAAAAAATGTTTTTTTCGCTAATTGGCATTGGCGTATTTTGTTACGGGATATTTTACTTCGGTTTACTATGTTTTGTCGACTGTGATTTACTATTGGCGTTTTATGAAAAGTTTGGAAAATCTGTTCGTAAGTTACAAATTTATTATTAACTTTTAAGAGGTAACAACAAAACTATTTTTATATTTTATTTGAAGGTCAAATGAAAGGAAAAGTGGTTTTCATAACAGGTGCATCTAGTGGTATTGGAGAACATGCTGCAGTTGCTTTAGCCAGGCATGGAGTTAAATTGGTTTTATCGGCTCGAAGACAAACTGAGTTGGAACGAGTTAAACAAATCTGCATAGGTAAAATATCGACTTTGAACTGCAACGAAATAACATTTACTGTTTAGCACAATCTGGTGGACAGTTGACCGTTAATGATGTTCTTGTTCTACCTATGGATATGCTGGATATTGACTCCCATAAAGCAAAATTTGATTATGCTGTCAAATATTTTGGTCATGTAGATGTATTGTTCAACAATGCCGGTCGCTCACAACGAGCAAATTGGGAAAACATTGAATTATCGGTAGATAAAGAATTATTTGATTTGGATTTATTTTCGGTTGTTAATTTAACTCGAATTGCTCTAAAATACTTTAAAACCAGAGGAATAGGTCATGTTGCAGTTACTTCCAGTATAGCAGGATTTATCGCTGCCCCTTTTTCAGCAAGTTACACTGGTGCAAAACATGCAATTCATGTGTGTTACTTAAATTATTTAGACTAAGTAATACTAATTTCTGTGTTGCAGGGATACTTTGATAGTTTGAGAAATGAAAAGATGGACACTGATTTAAAATTAACTGTTAGCATAATTTGCCCGGGACCAATATTTACAAACTTCTTACAAGAATCTTTCACCAGTAATACTGGAGAGGTACTGCTTTATAACTTATTTAATGTTTGTGCAATTTTTAATTTTTAGAAATATAATATCACTACTTCGCCCACCGATGTACGTATGACTGGAGAACGCTGTGGTGAACTATGTGCCGTAACTTTGGCTAACAATTTAAGTGAAACTTGGATGGCAAGGTTTCCTGTTATTCCTATGTGTTATTTTTACACTTATTTTCCAGTGCTTCGAAATATGTTAGTCTCGATAGCAAATTATAATTTAATTGATTAAAATTTTTCTTTTTAGATTATTGAAAGTTCTCGGACCAAAACATGTCTTTAAATTGCGTGATTCTAAAAAAGCTGAAATTTTGGAAGAGGTACGCACAATTTAAATGTTTAATTTAACTTCATTTTTTTTTGTTATAAACAAATTGTTTACTTACAACGTTTTAATCAGGAGTTTTACCTCGATAAGATGTAGTGTTCAGAAAATATATCTAGCCAAATTTTACATAGGGGGTAATTAAACTTTTTGTGATAAAATCTAAGGGAAACGGGGAATTTTACTTCATTTTTTATTTGTTTTAATTTTTACCAATTTCATACGGAAGGTAACTATACCTCTTAACTATCTTTCTTGATCATTTAAAATCACATGATCATTGTTTGATTTGTAGAATAAACTTGGTGCTGTTTTGATATTAATTAATAGATAGAACTATATACGTATTCTAGGGTTACCGAAAAATTTCAGAACCACAATGACTAAACAAATTTTTTTAAAATATTTGAATATTCTGTAACTGCGTTTTTTATGTACATTTTCATTCACTTTGTGCTTATCGTTATAATAATAAATTTAAAGTTCAAGTTATTCACTTTTTCACAATAATTCACTTTGTTTTTCCTACAAACAGACAGCTTGCATTTAGTTGCATGATTTATACGATGTACAGTAAAAGCCCTTGTATCCGAAAATTCTTAGAATTTATCTCGTCAACCGAAGGATGCTTGCGAGGTCAACGCGTAGGCAGACTTTCGTTTCATGTTGTAGTATTTATATTTCAACCAACCATTTATCCGAAACATTTGCTATCCGAACAGAAATGGGTCCCGTTCATTTCGGATACGAGGGCTTTTACTGTATAATATTATACCATATTTAACACAACAAATGTTCTTTCAGGTAAAAAAGAATTAAATTCTTCTATTCTTCTGTGGTGTTGGGATCTTCTTCAAATAATTTTAGTAATTTTATTTGTGCTGCATGCAATTTTATATTATATTTCAATGCTCATAATCAAGACTTCCCATAATCTTAAAGTTCCGTTTTTTTGGAATTATAAAGATTGGATTGCCGCAGTTTTTGTAGTGAGCATTGATTTTGTATATAATTTTACTTAACAGATTTACATTTTTATTTCAAACATTCGAATGACTTTTAAGCTCTTAATTACTCTTAATAAAACCATGATTAGAACATTGCACTACAAATTTATTTGCATTGTTATAATAATTTTAGACTGCTTCTTCTTTATTACCTAACTCAAAAATATGCATGGGTGGAAGAAATTTTTGTATTTATAACCAAATATAATTTATTAACTTGGTTTATGTTTAATGTACAATAACACTTCTTTTGGAATAAAATTTTGTTATTATATTATACTGTCGACTATAGGTATACGTTGTCCATACAGCAAAATTGTTTTAAGTGGCTCCACGTAGGTGTATCAGTTTATAGGAATTTTTTTAATTCCGTAGTCATAGCAATATCCCTCAGTCATTTCAATCCCTTATTGAGAAGTTGGATTATTATCCAGAAGTTGCCAGAACTTCTTAACAAGATTGAAGATTATGAAACCTAATTAGACTACTTATAGAATAGATATTTTTTTATAAAAAGAAAAAATTAGTAATAGGTTTACAATGGGTCAACCGATGATCTTCAGTTTCTCAATTAAGGTATTATCCACACAATCATTTTATTAGAAAATAGAATCTCGCCTCCATTATCCTAGAACCTACCTAGAGCAACTGAAACTGTCCAATTAAAATTTAATGTTTTATTTTTTATGGGGGTCTATTGAATTTGTATGTTACAAATGCAATTTAAAAAAATACGTTAGGAGGTTGTAAGTAAAAAACAAATTTTTCGTTATTTGTTATTAGTCAGTATCTGAATCGGATGGACTTTTTGTAATTTACTTGCGTCAAGTTCAATCCGTCTTTGTATCGCAAAAGATTCATCCTGTTTAACAGCATCTGTATCTTTTATAATGAACAGATACCCATGGTGAGCCACTTGAAACAAAACGCCCTAGGAATTGATATTATAAAATTATAACCAACTTTTGTAGTACCAGTAAACTATATTATCTTAAAATTATGATTTTATTGTCATGCTGTGCATTAGATGGGAAAACTGTTTTAAAATAATAAATAAATTCAGTGTCATAATCCTTCCAAAGTTATTCCCAATCTAAGCATCAAAAATGAAATTTTAAACTAAAATTTGTATACCTACCTAGTAATAATTTATTGTAAGCATGGTATGGTTTTTTATATAGATAAAAAAAGGCTGAAATGATGAATTTTTACTGTTTATTATTAATAATTATACACTGTTAATTATGTAATAAAATTTTGAAAAAACAAAAATTATAATTTATTTAGCTAAATCTTCTTTTCTCTTAGTTTTACCTTTAAGGATGGCAGCTTTAAATAATTTACAATATAGTTCCATGGCAGCTGGGGAGTCGTCATTGCCTGGAATGGGATAGGTAATTAGACTAGGATTGCAATTGGAATCGACAACGCCGATGGTAGCAATGCGCATTTTAGCTGAGTCTCTAACTGCAGTATGCTCAATTAATACATTATTTAAAGTATTTAAAAATATACACAAATCGGGTAGACGAGTCACTGCTCCAAATTGTTTGTCTGCATTTGTAAAAACACCGCCACGCCAAAATCTTGTGTGAGCATATTCGCCACATTCTAATGCCATTTTCTGTACCATGTGTGAATTCTGAGCTCCTCGATGAAAAAACAATATAATTCCATTTCGATATGCAATGTGTGCAGTTATGTTAAGCGCCCGTCTCAAATAATCGGCAGTTTTGTCCAAGTCAAAAATTGTATGGCCCAATCGAAAGCCGTAAATGAACGGTAGCATAAGTTCATTTAAGGAACCTTCTTTATGACCGTAATGGACTCGGGCATCAAATAGATCTTTAACTGTAAATAAATCGTTAACTTTGAAATAATCGAGTTCGTTTAAAGCCGGATCTTCGAAATCTTTTTTTGTCTTCGATACAACTAAAAAGTTTTAAAATTATTAATTGTGAAAATACTTCTATCGTTCACATTTTACCCATGCTATAATCAAATGCAGGTTTTAGGTCTAGTTTAGTTATAACAGAATAAAATTTTACTGCACAACACCGTTGTGTAGCATTTTTTATTACTGCTGGCAATGCAAACATCTTTAATATAAAGAAAAATCCTTAATTATTAGGTACTATCGAATATTATTTTAATGTAAATATTGTAACATAACCTACATTTCACAACATGTAGAATTACCCTACTCAACTCTTAAAACGGCTAAACTTCATTTAACCTAATTGATATTTTAGTTCAAGTAAATACATTTGTTGAAATAACAGTGGCAGCTGAACTGTTGATATGAACAATACAAAATTTTCGTTACCTAATGACGTTGATCACTTTTTGATTGCAATAAATTATTACTTCAATTTTTATGATAATAACAATAAAAGTTTATGTTAGTTTAATTTAATTTTTTTAAATTAAATAAAAATCACTAATATTACTACACAATCAAAAATTTGTAGTTGATATTTAGCTTAATCGAAAGAGAGAAAAATACCGGACCTAACATGATGATGAATAAAATTAATAATATAAAAAGGGGACCGTAGATTTTGATATTAGTATAAACTTTATATCTGAATTATGACAGTCTCACTATTGAACGCAAAGGCAAACCAACCTTTGTAAATATCTTGAAAATAAAGTGTATCTGTATGTATTACGTATACTTTCAATTTTTAATTAACAATAAATTATAAAAATTGTATTGTACACCAACACAGCGGTGTCGGAAGAGGGATTGCATCATAAGAAGTTGTGAGAAGGAAAAGCAAAGAAATAAATGTAGGGGAGACGTCAAATTGCGTCCCACGGTTCAGGGTACGGGTAAATTGCGTCCCATCGGCCCTCATGCTCAGAATGGTTAAGTAAAATCCTCTTATTCCTTAAGCTGCATAAAGGTTCACAATGTTGTGAGCATTTTATAGTACAGGGTGTTACAACTATTATTACTAAATTGTGTTTCTATAAATATTTTTCCCGTATTTTTTTTATAGTTATTGTCTTGGTGAAAAATTAATTTATTCACTCAGAAAAAAAAACAATCTGAAGCAAAGAAAAACTTTGTTGTAGCATCAAAGAAAACTTGATTTTTTAACCCCCCTTAACATATATGAGATATAATTATCCAGGGTGTCCGCGCAGGAACCCGTCAGAAAAAAGTTTATTAATTAATTCATATAATATATAATTATGATTTATTTTTAAATTTTTTGCACGAAATCTAAGAACTTTGTTAAAACGAGTCGTAAGGCTTGCTAATCATGGGCGCCCGAAGGGGGGGCAGTAGGGTCCTTTGCCCCCCTCCTGGGAAATTGAATGGAAGAATACAAAACAATTTTTACAGACGAAGAAACAACATAATGAAATTTGGAAACGGTAAATATATGTAGTTGCCTCCGCCCTTCGAGATTTATTCCTTCCGGCGCTCATGTTGCTAATTGCACCTTTTCGACTTTTTCCCACCTGGGGATGTTTTTATTTACTTGCAGCCACCTCCCATCAATAAATTAATAAAATAAATTCTTAAAATACTTAATTCTGAATTCTGAAAAAAAGATATTTATTAAGTTAGTAATAATTTAAGATATTTCTTTAGCAAAATTGTCCGAAGATATGCATTGGTTTTGTCGGTTAGTGTTAGTTTATAATGTTTCTTTAGTAAAATTGACCGTAAAAAAAGGGATTTATTAAGAGAGAGAGAGAGTTATTATAATTTACCACAGATTTCTACATAAATTACAATTTCTTGTAAGCCCGGTCTCCACGTAAGGACGCCTCTGAGTTATGGTTTTTTTGCAACGCTACTTTACTGGTAAATTGCGTCCCATGATTTTCTAATACCTACAGGTAAATTGTTGGGATTTGTGTTACAGATAATCGGATTAATCCGATTACGCTTTGGGACGCAATTTACCCGTGCCTTTTTTTGACCACTTCAAAAATAGTGACCACGGGACGCAATTAACATGCGCCCAAATGTAGGTACGAAATAGAAATATGTCAAGTTGGCATCCGACACGATGACAGGACAATAGCGGAACAGCATAAATAAATTATTCTCAAAATATTATATACATGATTGATTTATTAGACTTTGATTAACGGTCTTCTCAGGAACACTATTAAATTCTGTCGGTTTAACTTACAGCTCTTTATCATAAACTGATGTATTTTTACCCTATCCTGTACTTAGGCTTGTTTATCTTTACGCTGCTGTAAGAAAGCAAATCAATTCTATGAATTTTAAGTTATGTTTAATCATAAACTATTTTTTTAAAGCATATTATTTTAAAAAAGTATTTACAAAATATATACTAATACCAAAATGTACCTTCAAACATGTTTGAAAAGATTAAAAAAAACACAAAACTTTCAGCAGACCTTAGAAATTAATTAAATTGAAAAATGTTATTTCGGATCAATAATTTATTGTTTTGGATCTGGACCCGCTTTTATGTGGGAGGCTAAAATTATAAAAACTACAATTTGGTAATTAAAATAGAAAAATAATTTTTTTATACATTTAAAAAATATATAAAATTATACTTGTTTGAAAACAACATTTTGTAGTTAAATTTTAAAAAAATTATCCAATGTGAAAAATAAATTTTATTATCTTTTTAATAATATAATAATAAATATTAATATATTAATTTATAGTTTTATACTTTTATAATATTTTTTAAAAAAGCGCGACAATCTTAGTAAAAATTAATAAAAATGTATTAGTGTTTCAATTTTATTAATACGAGTATAAAATTTTTTTTAATTCAAAATTTTTCAATTTTAAAATTTAGTATTTCTACAAACTGCGTTAACTTTAAAATGAAGATTGCTTTCTTAAGATTGAGTTTTGCCAAGTAAAATAAAAACCAATACAATAATACAAATTTATTTCAATAATTTATTATTAAATTCTAAAATTATATTCATAGTCATGAGTCGTGACGACTCTACTAGTAACTGTAAAGTGTAAACTGTTGTTTAGATGTGATTAAAAAATACTTTAAAATGGAATAATAACTTTATTATATACGTTAAAATTTTAGAAGTAAAAAAAGTGCTTTCAGATCAGAATAAAGCATGTAAGAATCATACCCGAATAAAATCTTGGCGTTGGATGCGACCTGCGATGGCTCCAAACAGCTCTACCTTCCTAGGACCTGTAAAACAGCAAGTTTGGAAGTTTTGCGTTTTGGAACTTCTGATTTACTAAGCCCCTTTGCCGTGCGTCACTGGTCAATATGAAAAATATTAATTATTAAAATTCTAAACTATTTTTAGATATTTATTATTAATTAATTAAAATAATAAAAAAATTCCAATAAATAAAACCTAAATGATGTAAAGAATCAATCATAAGCCAAGTAATGATATAAATTCTACAACGAAATTTTTGAATACAGCTGATGAGGTTCATATGAGGTTAATTTGTCTGTGTAAACCACCTTTCAAGTGTTAAACATCTCTTTAGAGTTGTTAATTTTTTATAACATTCGTCATAAATAATAAAAATACCTATAATAAAACCTTTATAGATAAGTAATGAAAACGTGAAAATAATAACAAAGTATTATCGATATGTTGACGTTAATGATTCAATAAGACAAGAATTCTTATCTTATGTTTCAACTTCAATTACCTACGTTGATTAATTTGATTAATTTTTTAACCATACCTACTACAATAATTAATTTTAATTATCAAGTAACTTGTTACGAATCATTATTGAACATTATTTAAGTATTGAACTTTGTTTGCTACTGTAAAGTGTTCAAGATTAGAGTTTATTTTAGTTACATTTAAAAGTAGAGGTAAGTTACAAGTGTCTGATTTATTTTATCCTATTAAATTTACTTATTTATAAATTTCTCCACGCAGATTTATTTATCTATGATTTCCAATTTGACTGCATAATATTTTATATTTAAAAATGAATTTCGAAGTTCCAACTAAAAATGTTGAAGATTTGAGGAGTCACTTTCTAAGAGAGCTCGAAGAAAAAGGCGGCCCATCTAGTAAGCACTTAGAATTATGTAAACATTTTGTATATCTATATTACATTTTTTTAGTCATACATGTCAACGATTTGGAGCGTGTTAAGTCAAACGATGATTGGTTAAAAAGATTCTTATTACATTATGATTTAAACGAAAAAGAAGCATTGGCCATGCTTTGGGATTCGGTGCAATGGCGTAGAGATTTTAAAACCAATGGTTTGTATCGGATAGTATTTTATTACAATACCTGATAATTTTTTTACATTATTCCAAGGTTTACATTTCAAGATTGCATGATACCTTGAACATATTTTTTCATGTTAAGGAGTAACACCTATGTAGCGACTTGATGAGTAGACTTATTTTTGAGAATTTTTTTCTTATGTATTTACAAAATTACTGCTCTCAAGACTTGTTGATGAAGGGAACAAGTGGTTGGGGCAGCATAAGTTGTGCCAATGATAATTTATAACAAAAAATCTAAGTTTTGAAAAGAAAATTTTATTTTCTATTAAACATTTAGTCAAAATTGTGAATAACAAACAACGTTCTCTAAATATTGGGATGAAGATTAAAAAAATCTTGGATTTTTGTTCCAGATTATCAATTGCGCCATTTCATGGAAACGTATGTTTCTATCGACGAGGCTCCAATGTCGTCATTTTGTAAATAAATAATGAAAGAAAAAGATTTGTCTACTTTGAGCCATGCATAATGAAATTCTGTAATTTTTAATTTATTTATCTAACCTAATCCCGTGGTTTGTAGTATATATGGTGGGGTTACTGCCAAAGGTTGGTAACTCACAAAACTCCAGTATGGAGTTATCGCAATTTTAAAGTTTGAAGGACTCTCAAAAATCAGTATTAAGAATAATTTGATAATTCTATATATTTTTAAATGAATTAGAATATAATTTCTCATTTAATAGTATTAACTAACCCATTTTATATAAAGAAACATTAAAAAAATCGTTTCTTTGAAGGCAAGGTGGTACTTACCAATCTTTGGCTATCATTGAAATAACGAAAACTGCAAGTTCAATATCTAATGGGAGGTGCTGCGCTTGAGCGGTTACCTTTAGTGTAGTTACCAAGCTTTTACTGTGTGGATTTGTTTTTAATTATTATAAAAACCTAACATAAATGAACAAAAAGGAAATGGTAAGTCCCAGTTTTTCAATCGTAAGTTAACCCAAATTCAATGGTTAACTATGAATTCTGACCAATCGGGATAGTCATAAACTTATGTTAACCCTAGAACTTGGGTTAATTCACAATTGAAAAACTGGACCTAAGTGATATTACCAAATTTTGGCTGTTACAATATTAACTACATTTGATTTATTTAGTGACAAGGTTAACATTGTATGTGCTTTTAAAAAATTTTTGCAGTCAGGCAAATGAAAATAATGGACTAACGTTATTTTATCTAAAAATTAAATAGCCAAAAAACTGCTTTAGAAAGTACATAGGATTTCAAAACTTCTTCCAGACAAAGATATTGACATAAAGATGCACAATTTATCGCTAACTCAATTTACCCAAAAAATGGAGTTACCAAGGTTTGGCAGTAACCCCACGATATATTAAAAAGTTGATATAGTTTTAAATGTCTTGGTAGCACCAGTTTTTACTGGTAGATTAGTTATTATGTAGTAGATATTTTCTCATGGAAATAATTCGAAAATGCAATGTTTTGCCTAAATTCTGTAGTTCTTTATTTACATCTGTAAAATAAATTCTTTTCTTAGAATAGATTATTTAAAAAATAATGAAATAAAAAAATTATAAGTTGATTATAAATGATTTTGTTGTTAGTTAAACATGGCCTCTATTTTTAATCTTGACATATCAATTGGCTTAAGTAAACCAAATCGAACTTATGTAAATATAGAACTAATTTTTTTGACCACAGATTATTTGTTCAATCCTGCTATTGAAACATGTTGTTTCTTACTTGGATACGCAACTAGAAACCGTTTGTTTTACTTACTCAAATTATATCTATGGTAACGAGTGGGCGAAAGACTTTTCACCCACTAGTGAGTGAAAAATGCAGTCATTCATTAGCCTGCCTACGTTCTTTATAATAATATTAAAATGTTTTAAAACCAAAGCTAACTTTTTTTTAAATTATTTTGGGCGCAAAGTGCGATCGATCTAAAATCGTACGAGCAAAGGGGGGTAAATTTTTAGCTCAGTTTTTCGATATCTAACGCCGTTTTCGAGTTATTGCAAATTCAAAATCTCAAATTTAATTATTGATGACACGAATTATAATAAATTGTATTTTCATACATTTTTTAGATTTATAAGTGCAGGATTGAACAAAACGCTATACATAACTCGTGGAGAAACCCTTTCGCTCACTTATTTGCTTCTGCACACTCGCCTGTCGGCTCACGTGCAAAACTGGCAAATGCGTGAGCGAATCTTTCAGTTTCTCCACTAGTCATGTAATATACTATTGTTTATTATTTTTCAAAAAATCATTACACCTATATTTTGACTCCTATTTTTAAATACTTCAACTTTACAAACAAAAAATTTTTCATAATTTCATTTTAAATTTAATTATACGTAATTGTATTATTTTAAAAAATTGTATTTTACTTTAATTTTCTTCTGTAGACACCTGAAGATGTATGATTCTTCATACGAAACATGTTGTGATAATTAAAAAATATTATTTTTGCGAAGTCGTACTATTTTATATAATATATTAACTACATACTTCGCTTGACGTAAAAAATATTCTATTAAAAAAAAAAAAAAATTCTATTATTTGTTTTTCGATTAGGGATTCACACACCAAACTATTTTGAGTTAACACTTTTTTTCTAAACACGAAATAATATGAACAGCTTAATGTATTATCTCCATTTTCATGTGTACCCTAACTTCTTCAAGTTTGAATTATTACTTCAATACATTTTTTAATAATTTGTAGAAATCAACGAAAGTAATGTGAATATGGATTTTTTAAAAGATGGTATTTTGTTTTCGCATGGCAAAGATAAAGATGGTTACACTTTATTTATATTTAAATGTAAAAAGCACATAAAAGGCGCCAGAGACTTTGAAGATGTAAAAAGATGTGTGATATACTGGCTGGAAAGATTAGAAAGGTAAGAAATTTATTTTGCATACAATGAAATGTTACCAAGAATTTATATTGTACAGAGAAGAAAAGGGAAAACCAGTATCATTATTTTTTGATATGGAGGGTTGTGGAGTATCAACTGTGGATATGGAACTGATCAAATTTGTAATTCATGTTTTTAAACAATATTATCCATACATGTTGAATTATATCATCATTTTAGAAATGGCGTGGATTTTAAATGGTAATAATAATTAAATATTTATTTTATACATATAAATATTAGCTCATTTCTTTTTCAGCTTTATTCAAGGTGATTAAAACTATGCTACCTGAAAAGGCAGTCCAAAAAATCAAGTTTGTTAAAAAATCCGACTTGTCTCAATATGTAGAACCTGATCAGGCCTTAAAATGTTGGGGAGGTAACGATAACTATACATTTGTCTTTGTTCCCGAAGTTGAAGAACTAGAGTCTCCAATAAATTCAAACTCAATTACCATAAGCAACAAAAAGGTAAAAGGAAAGAAAAATGTAATACTTTCTTGTAGTAGTACTACATTTTTGTACTTATTAAAAATAAGTATTATTTATATAAAATTTTTATATATACACATACTCGCAAAAGTAGGTTAAAAAACTTGATTTTTACTTTTCAATGTTATTTTTCATTTATTTAAAAAAATTTTTTCAATGATTTCATTATTGAATTACTTATTATGATTTTATTAATTACTTTAGATATACAAAAAATGAAATTTTTATTTTAATGTTGAGAAAAATATCTTAATTAAATTAGTCAAGAAAAAACACACAGCAAAAATAGGTTGAACTATTATTTAATATCTACAATGACCACCTTTTCTCTTCGACATGCGTGCAATTTGGGGTGGTAATGATCCGATATGCTTCTGACACTCTTCAGGAGTAATTCGATACCAAATTTCATGTACTTACAGAATACGTGTGGCGTAATGCATCAGAAGTTTTATCTTCTAAGTCTACGAAACCTATCTTAAAATCATTTGATTAAAAAATGTTGTACTCCAACAAGACAATGCACTAATACACAAAGCCAAAATAGTTATAAATTACTAAAAATACCTAAATGTAAACATTTTAACTTGGCTCCCACAAAGTCCAGATCTTTCACCAATTGAAAACCTATGGTATTTATTAAAATGTCGTATATCAGAGAGGGTACCAAGAATTTGAACGACCTACGAGCTTACATTTCCGAAATTTAGTATCAAATTACTCCTGAAGAATGTCAGAAGCATATCAGATCATTACCATCTCGAATTGCACGCATTTCGAAGAGAAAAGGTGGTCATTGTAGATATTAAATAATATTTTAACCTATTTTTGCTGTGTGTTTTTTCTTGACTAATTTAATTAAGATATTTTTCTCAACATTAAAATAAAAATTTTATTTTTTGTATATCTAAAGTAATTAATAAAATCATAATAAGTAATTCAATAATGAAATCATTGAAAAAAATTTTTTAAATAAATGAAAAATAATATTGAAAAGTAAAAATCAAGTTTTTTAACCTACTTTTGCGAGTATGTGTATATCTAAAAATTACTACTTGGCTAAGAATTATACTATTCTAAGTGACCAACGGTTCAAGTTGAGGACCGTTAGGGTCTGAGTGTGTCGGCTACTAAGCAGAGAATCCTGGTTCGAGCCCACCAAGGTAATCTACCTTGAAAACCCAAAACCCACTTTGGGTTGTAGCGCTGTTTGAAATGTTTGGAAAGTCACCAAAACCTAGTTCTGAGATAATCAATAATTAATGATAAAATTGGAATATACTTTTATTAAATTATAACTGGTTTTAGTTTTTTTATAATTGCAGTAATTTTAATAAATAAAATTTGAAAAACTAAACATAACGTTACTTTTTAGAAAATTATAGGATATATGGGTACCGTGAATGAACCTCTAAATGAATTTTGAAATCTGATAACTAATAAGTTACAAACAATTCTTTTCGTTTTTTTTAAATAATTTTATTTAATATGTTGCTCTTTATTCTTGTATACTTGAAGACAATCAGACGATTTTAGCAATCGTTGCATCATTTCCAGAGGAATTGTTTTCTCTTTTCTCTCACATTTTATTAACTTTTTGAGCTGATCTGTGTCTTAACTTTTGATTTATTCAGCTGAGATTTTAAATAGCCTCAGAAAAAAAATTTCAGGGTAAAACCGGTGATAATAGATATCTCATTTTCTTCAAGAAAATCCAAGGTGTTTTTAGAAGCGTGCACTGGTTGCGGAGTTTTAGTGAAATATCTGATCACCAGTAGGATATAACCTCTTTGCATCGTTCTAGAGTGGCTTTAAACAATTCTTGATATAGTATTCTGAATTAATTTTTGCCCCAGGCTCAACAAAAATTGGCGTTGTGGTTCCATAAATTGATATTCCCTTGAACACCATAACTCCCTTCGGATGGACAAGTACTGAACGTTTTGCAATAAACCAATGCGAGATTGAGATGATTTTCCATCTTAGGTGGCAATGTAATCCATATCAGTCTTAGAATAACAGTTTTGCAACACAATTACATGCTTAACTCATTTTTTTCAAAAATGTGGTTTAACCCATCATTGCTTAACACCAACCAATGCATTTCTGACCCAAAGTGAATTTAGAACAGTATAATTCTTAGCCGACAATTTAAATAATTTAATTAGTGTTTTTATTTGAATTATTTATATTATGAACTTTTTAGACCTGCATTAGTTCAAATAAATTGTATTCATCGATTAAAATTACCAATGTAAATTTCACCTTCAATTTAATTAATTTGAAAGGTATTCAAATTTTTATCTAAATTTGATGAGTCAAACTGACACCTATTAGGTATGGCAGAAATAATCTTGAAATTTATTACAAAATTTTTTTCATTTAATCTTATCAAAAACTAATACCAAATACTATTAAACTATGTTTGTATTAATATAAATTAATTATCTAATAATAATTTAGTTATTGTATTTACAGAGTCACGACATTCATAAAATTGTATAAAACTTGCAAATAATATGTATCACACTAATATGAAGCAAGAGTAAATTTTTTTTCAAATGATTATCATTATCGTGCATTATAATAAAAACATTAGCAACTCTAATTGGAATTGAAGTTGATAAAAATTATCATAATAAAGCATTTTATTTTTACTGTGCCTTATTATTACTACTTATGCTAGTAGCTAGAGTAGCTTTAATCAGAATAATGTTGTACCTTGTGTTATAGAATGTGAAACATTTTTAAAATACATTTATTTTGATGTGAAGAGCATTGTACCTGAAAGAAATTGACGATCGACTTAATTTTAACACAGGCGATTTTTTTGTTTTTTTTTATTTTAAGGGGGAGTAGTACAATTGACCTTTAGAAAAATATCATCAAAATGTCAGTAATTTCAAATATATATTAGTGGTTTACATATTAGTACTTGTTTTATACAATTTGTGGTGTATTTTTGTTTTGTTTGAATGTTTTAACTTGTTGATTATGAAAATATTTTATCAGTGAATACATTATTGTGAACAGTTTTTTTAAATAAATTTTAAGATCATGCAGAAGTCGGTAAGTTTCATCTATTTGTACAAATTATAATTATTTAACTTACCTAATTTGTTCAGTTTGCACCACTGACATGTTCACTTATTAAGAAAATTATTGGAAAACAAATTTTATTTTTAATAATATGTTTATTACTTCCTCTGTTGATAACATTGATAGGACTTGAATACAATACATTAGTATTTATGTCATAATACTAAATGTATAAACTAATTTAAGTTATTTTAAAATTGATTTCAAAAGAAATTATAATTTGAGGATGATGATTGATTTTGTGGTATACTACAAGAAACTGATAAGTTCAATAAATAATACCTGGGTTGTACGTTGAGCATAATGATACAATGAAATTGTAATAACTGTCAGAAATGCTATATGAAAGTGAAAGAACAGTGTGAAAAAATGTTGGATGAAAAATTAAATTTACAATAGTCAAGTAAAGAAAACCATGGAAAGGTTCAAAACTGGACATTGTGAATATTATATCTGTGATGTTAATGAAAAGGAAAACAAGTCAATAAATGAAATATTACAGAAGATTAAATTTTTTATTCATATCACACTTTCAAATTATAAACTAAGTTATGTTTGATTTTGGTATATAAAAAAAGCTTTATTTACTAGATACTATTTACTAAATGATTAAAATTCACTTTTAATAATTAAGACAAATATGTTAAATAAACTATCCATATTCTTTTAGAATATCAATAAGATATCTTTTTTTGTACGGTAATTTTTTTAAAATTTCTTTTCAAATGTGAACTGAAAACCAATCATAGTAAAATGAAATTTTTTTACTTATTTTTCTTTTTTCTTTCAACATAATATTATATAAAGTTCAAATTAAATTAAAATATTTATTTTGGGAGTTTTGGTTGGATTGGATTTTTGTATTCGAGATTTGTATTGGATTTGTAATGACAAATGACAAATATAATGACATGACATAAAAAAATTTGTTGGCTATAATGAAAGATATAATATAATAATTATATTTGCCGATCGGTACATATTTGGCGTATCAATTTGAAATTTGAAGTTAACAAAATCAACCACGAGTCAAAAAATTACACTCCTAGATCACAATATATTACATCTACATGCATGATTTATAAAAATCAAATGAAAAGTCCAACGGATGTAGTCCAATGTGAAATTGAGTAATGTAAACGCGGAAATTTTTACATTAGACCAAATCTAAAACAAACGCTAATAATGCTAACATACTTTTCTACACTAGGGGACGTCCATTAATTACGTGAGACGTTTAGAGGGGGGAGGGGGTCGAGAAGAATCTCACCGAATCTCACGTGGGGGAGAGGGGGGTCTCAGCAAATATCACGTAAATTTTTTTTCCTCAAGAAACTGTAAAATTGCGAGAGAATTGGGTTAAATTAAGAAGGTAAAACAAACAATCTCACCTGAGATTAGGGGAGGGGGATCGAGCCAAATCTCTCGACATCTCACCAGGGGGGGAGGGGGGTCGAAAAATCGCTAAAATCGCCTCACATAATTAATGGACGTCCCCCTACATGTTTCAGGTTATATTCCCATTATCAAGTGTTAAACCAAAATGCAGTAATCAATTTATTGATACATGGTTTAGGTAGTGTAACTCAATATTAACCATAACAATATTTTTGAAAACCCAAAAGAACAGAACTAAAATGTTTTTAAGTTATCACAAATTAAATACGCTGTAACAATAAAATATCGCAAACGTTTTCACCATACTATGGCATCATCAGGTGATGAAAAGAAATTTAAAGAATCCATTTAAATATCGTTTGAGGTGGTGGGAGCGGGTATTTTTGAAAAAGTTGTTTTAGGAAAGTGATTTAATAAGGATTTAAGGGGGCGGGGGGTTATTTGGAAATCCAAAATGGGGGATTTAATTATTTATGAAAATATGTTGGATTTACAAATACCCCCCTCCTCTTAGTTCAACCTATAGGAGCGCTTATTCGTTATATGCTGCCTAGCCCATTAAATCACTTCTTCCCAAAAATCCTTTTTCAAAAATACCTACTCCCACCACCCCGAACGATATTTAGACGGATTCTCTCTAAATTTATTTCTAGTTTATTGTCTTATGTTATAATGCCATAGTATGGTGAAAACGTTTCCGATATTTTATAAAGGGTCTATCAATAAGAACTTTTTCACAATTCCGGGAGTAAAGTGCTCACTTCACTCCCGCTTTTGCCGGACTAAAGTAATACTTTTTTTCCCGCGCCATTATTGCGCGCTATTGATCTGAAATTTTGCATATGGCTTTCTATGACAAATCGCTGACGGGTTACTGTAACGAGGGTAAATTTTTTGCTCAGTTTTTCGATATCTAGCGCCGTTTTCGTGTTATTGTAATTTCAAAATCTTATATTTAGTTACCTATTAACTAATGTAATTCAGCATTTTCAGCGAAATTGTGAAAAATAGTATATACACCTTGGGACTAAGGTTCTTTCCATCCCGTGTGCGATTTTGCAAAACCTTTGCACGCTGGATGAAAAGTAGCACCTTGGTCCCATGATGTATAATATAGTATTTCTTCAACAGGCTTGAAATGAGCTATGTTGACAGTTCTGTCATTCAATATTTTTACATATTCACAATAAAAGGTTGTTCATTTATGATAATCATGGACTTAGAAGCTTCTAAGTCCATGATTATAATGAATTCAATTTCGCTCTAAAATCGTGTTAAAATAATTAAAATCCATTACTAAATTTAATAGAAAAAGTTCGAGTCCTCTGGTTCAGTAGCAAACATACTAACAACAACAACACGTGCTCATTCAGACCGTTATACTGAAAATACACCTGTCCACAATGATATATGGCGAATTTTGCGCAAGGATTTGGCTCTGAAACCTTATAAGATCCAATTAGTGAAAGAAGTCGTGAAATTATGCTCAACGTCGACAATTTGCAGATTGGATCATTGAACAAGTTGCTGGTTTTTTCGAAAAAATAATTATTTTCTGACGAAGCTCATTTTTATTTGAATAGCTACGTTAACATACAAAATTGAAAATCTCTGAAAATCCAAGGCCAGTTGTTGAGCAACAATTGCATGCATCTTGTGTCACTGTATAGTGCGCTCCATGGGCTGGAGCCACAATTATGCAGATATGTAATTAAAAATTTTGATAAAAAGGTTGTTGTCTGTATACGTGCTCGTGGCGAACGTTTGGCCGATATTATTTCTCATCCATAAATGGACAATTCTCTAACAATTTTCAATAAAAAAATATATAGCTTTCAAATAAAAGGTAAATTTAATTTCAAATTTAAAAAAAAATTCTTATTGGTAGACCCTGTACAGTGAATTTTATTTGTGATAACTTAAAAACATTTTAGTTCTAACATAAAACAAAAACATGTGTGTATTTTGTGGGTTTTCTAAAATATTAGAGTTACTTATTAAGTTACTAAGTTACTTACATTTTAAAAATATTTAAAACAAATTAAAAATTGTTTTAGTAATTTGTTAATGATTATTATTAGTCAATTCTACTATATCAGCTAAAAGCAAACTAAATAGTATTTAAATTATCGTTAGCTTTTCAATCACTTAAACATGAAACATTCAAATTATTCTTATACTTAAAAATAAACAGATTATTTTTGTTCATTCATTTTTAAAATATCGTGTAAAGCAACTATAAATTAAGGTTTGGTAGGGGAGAAATCTTAGTTTACACTTAACGCGATATTCAAATTAAAATGTAAATCAATTTTTTTTTCGAGCTTGCATAAAAGAGATGTAACTAACTGGAATGCTAGTGATTATTTAAACTTCTGTAAATAAATGAAATAAATTATTAGTGGATTTTGCTCTTAATAAATTGTATGTAGTATTTTTAAGTTTCAAATTACATAATTAAAATGCAGAGAAATTAATATTTAAAAATAAAAAGGTTAATTGGTATAATTTCAAAATTTCTTTATTAAATAAAACACACATGTTTTTCTTTTTAAAGGTTATTTACTTTGCATTATCCAATTTTAGAAACACTATAACAAAAGTTGTATACAAAAGGTCAATGTATTGATTTTGTGATATCTTCTTATTTATCCCATTAATTAAAAATATTCGAGTTGACAATTTGTGAAAATATTACTAATCAATATTTTTGTGATAGGTTCACTTTGCTGATGGTTCACCCATGTCAGAAAATCATTCCTTTGGTGATAAAGAATCCAGTGGTAAGAAGTGTTTAAATATGTAAAATTAATTACCAAAACAATATTTTGTGTTTAAATAAGTGTTTAAATATGTAAAATTAATTACCAAAACAATATTTTTATAATTTTTTCTAATATGTTCATATTTTACAACTACATCAGTTTATTTTTATTATATAAACACCTATTACAGAGAAATTATTTTTTTATTTTACTATATTTTACATAGAAATTCATATTTTTTAATTTGCAGGAGATGGAGGGATACTTAGGGTGCATCCATCAACTGTTATTACATTTAACAAAGAGGGAAACGAACTGGTTAGCCAGTTGGATCTTTTTAATACAGACGAAGAAGTTACGATTTCTTATAAGGTAAAGTTGAAATTTTATTTTCTTAAACATCACATGATTTTAAATTCAAATTTTTAGATGAAAACGACTTCTCCAGAAAAATTTAGGGTTCGTCCTAGTGCCGGTTGTTTGGCGCCAGGTGAAAGTGCACCGGTGAGTGTCACTGTATTACCTGGATTTCAACTTGGCGGATTGTCTCGAGATAAATTTTTGGTGATGAGTATGATAGTTGAATCAGCCGACCTTTCTAATCAAGAGCTTACGGATATGTGGAAGGTAAAAATTTAATTTGTAAAAGTAGATATGTATTTAATCAAGTTTATATTTTTTTAGAATCCACCTAGTAAAAATGTTTTTCAACATCGTTTACGATGTGCACAGGCGGGAGATTTTTCAAACAATGGCGTTATTCCAACTGGAGGATCCACAAACGATAACGAACCCAATCAATTCAGTCAGCTTTCAAGTAGAATGAATCAGTTTGGAGATTGTCAGTCTCAACTGCATGCGGGATTGAAACATGTTCAACTGCTACAATATATTCAAATGGCTTTGGTGCTATTGCTAAGCATTATCGTTATTTGGCAATTTAGGGATAACAGGCACGAAAGTAACTCTGCACAATTTTGTTACAAGAATGACGATTTACAAACCACGAAACCATAACAATAACATATGGATGCAAGATCTGAGAAGTTACAATTTGTTTTAAAACTTTTAGAAAATTTAGTTTGGGATTTGGTGTACGCTTACAATCGCCTCATACAATAACATTTTAACTTGTACTTCTCGATCTTGCATGTTTTAAAACATAAATTGGGCATGCGGTAGGCAATTATGTAAAATTCAGTTTTTGGGAGATTTTCTCCAAATGCACTGGAAATTTTTTTTTAGCAAATGTGCTTTTGAAGGGAGCCTTTTTATTTTACAATTAATTGCAATTTTTGTGAGCCAATATCGAAAGGGATTATAATACCGTTTCAATAATGCTTCATGTTGTGGATTCTTTTTCCAAGTACATGTTTGAAATTTATTTAAGAAATAAAACAATTAAGTTTTGTATAAAAAATTTATAAAAATTAGATTTGGTATCTAATATTTTTACATATCCTATGTATTTTAGTGAATAATAAGATTTTATAACATTATATTATATTATTACTTTGCATAAATATAAGAAGCCATCGATGAGATTTTTGTAATGTAGTGGCCTAACTTGTAAAACTTATTTTGTTACCGAAATATCTAATAAAGTGTTGTATATTAAAAGTTATTTAATTTATTCTATTTGTTTTGCCATGGCATCGTAAAAAAAAAAATCTTAAATAAATGAAACTAATAATTTATTAGGTCTTATAAACTATTAAACAATGTATACATGTTTCGGTCTTTTAAATCACCTTTCAGTACAAGTCGGAAAGTTATTTCATATATTGTGTAAATAAGTGAAAATTATGATACTGACTAAGAAAAATTGAATAAATCTCGGTTTGAGCTGGTAGGTACAATTGGTACAATGCAGCTAAAATGTATCCATCAAATAAATAAAAATGAGTTTGAAGTAGCAATTTTGAAAATATTTATATACGCGTGCGTGGCACATTCGTGTATGAATGGTTTTAAAAATATTGATGCAATGAATCACTACCTACACATTTTTCATAACAATATGCTGCAATTTTAATTATCTTTTTTTAAATAAATCCCAGCAGAAAATTTATGATTCCAGTTTTTGATCGATTTTAATACATGTTTGATTTTATGTAGCTTTAAAATCGTTTTCACAAACAAAACTAATCTGTTAAAAGTACTAAACTCTGATAATAATTATTGTTAATAACGGTAGTTTCGTAACGTCAATAAATTTAAAAATAAATCAAAGTAACACCTGATTGGTGGAAAAACGTTGGACAGAAAATAACCAACGCAGAAAAGTGCGCAAAACGACAGATCGGGTTAAATCGAAAACGTTGCTTTCCCCGCTGGCCTCGCCATCTCTGTTTCTAATAAACAGTCGCTGCCATTTGCAATACGCCCTCACAGGACAATATCGGAGTTAGAGGTAAGTTTTAAATTTTAACATTTTTAATTTTATAAACGTGCTATGCCTTCACTCTTAATTTATCATTAAAATTTTCATATCTCATGATATTTTAATTAGGGCTTTAGGTTAATTTATATCATTAAATAAAGCGAATAATAGTGTTTTTAATACACGACGACACTTTAACTGCACGTCCATATTGATGACAGCGCCGACCGTGCTAATTTCTAGAAATTTTTGTTGAAATGCCCCCTACATCTAACTTGGTTAAGTAAGAATTGTCTATAAAATGTCCAAATTAAAAGAATTATCTCTTAATTTTAATTCCCAGTGCGATTTTTTGTCCTTAACGTTATGTTTGCTTGTTTGACTAATATGGCGTCGCGTTCATTACAAATTTCTAAACGTCAAAGTTTTACCAAATTATTATTTTTTAGTTGCTTGGAGGGAAGCGATCAATTTTTAAAATTTATCGTAATTTAAAAAAAAATCTTTTTGTGAGTTGTTTTTAGTAAATTTTAGACGAAGGCATCAGTTCGTTAATTTCGATGTCTATAAATAATAATTATACTGCATTTTAACAGTTGCTTACATTTTACACTCAATACTTACTCATAATTTGCATTATGTACTCATGTCAAGGTCGAATGTACTAATGTACAGGATATAACAAAATATTGTTCTTATATCTTTTACTTTTTCAATTGTTTAATGTTCGTTAATTGAATTATTAATTTTTGGAGGTTATTTTGTATTCGATACAAACACCATCTGGGCAAACGGTTTCATATTTTCAATAAGTCCTATTTAAAAAAAAATCTTTTTGCCAATTATCTACTAACAGTAAAAGTACATCGGTAGATCATTTTCTTCACCGAAAATTTTTTAACGATTAGGGTTTAAGTTTTTGGTTTTCGTTTAACTTGACCTTGCACTTAAAAACAACTTTGAGTGGAAATTTTAAAGAATGCATTTGACTCGATAAATTTTGTAAACCATTCCTTCCAGTATAAGAAACAAAAACGTAAAAAGTAAATGTTATCAAATGAATTTACAGGTTTAGGTAGTAACTAAGTGGTGTTGAAATGGCCACTCAATTTACGACTAACCCTATTAAAATAGAAGGTGTTGATTCAACCGAGAGCGTTACAGAAATTCAATCATATTTGGAAGGTTTCCAAAAAGAAATTGAGGGTACAGATGGTACAATACATCAAGTAACAGGTAATTTATTTGTATATAAATATCATTAAAACAAATCTAATTCATTTATAATGCAGCGTTACAAACTGAAATAGATGAAAATGATCCCGAAGGTGGTACCTACTTTGTCGATCAAGCTGGCCACTATTATTACCAGGCAAAGGGCGAAGGCCAACCCGTTATGACTGTTATGTCTGCTAGCATTGCAGATGTTAATGCCGAAGAAGGAGAAGAGTTTATCATCAATCAGGAAAATGATGAAGAAATTGAGGAAGGGGACGAGGTAAATGATTTTTGGAAATGTAAATAATAAAATATTAACAATTTGGTTATTAGTCTATGAACACGGAAGACGCTCCTGATCACATATTGATTAATTCTGGAAATGCTTATCAAAAAGTTACTGTTGTTCCAGCAGACACTAACACCGGTGAACTTAGTTATGTTTTAATTGTTCAAAATCCTGACGATATTAAGGAGGGAGATCAGACTGATGGGGATCAAGATTTAGCGGGTAAGATTTTAATTTGATATGACTTGAATTTATTATTCTTAACTTGTCGAAGTTAATTACATTGTATACATTTTTTAATAAGAACAAGTTTAAAACTTATATTTTATTCAAAATCAATCACCTACAAAAGTCATTGTAATGTATTATTTTGAATAAATATTTTATCGTTATATACATCTACATATAAATGAAATATTCAATTTATGTATAAATAATGTAATGAACCAAAGTTCAAAGTGAACCTGAGAAGCCAACTAGAGTCATTTAAGAGTTAAATGCAATTTATTTGAATTAATTGCACTCGTTTATGGTATCCATATTGCCTATAGTTTGCAATGTATTTTAATACTTATTTTTGTTTTTAGTTTATGATTTTGATGACGAAAATGAAGAAAATGTTAATGTGGATTCTGACGCTGAAGATGATAAGTCAAAGATTGTTAAAGTATTTCATAGAAAATCACAAGTAGTCACTCAAGCACACATGTGCAATTATTGTAACTATACAAGCCCAAAGCGGTATTTATTATCACGTCATATGAAATCACATTCTGAAGAAAGGCCTCATAAGTGTAGCGTTTGTGAACGAGGATTTAAGACATTGGCATCTTTACAAAATCACGTTAATACCCATACGGGTACCAAACCACATAGTTGCAAGTATTGTGAGGCTGCATTTACTACGTCAGGTAAATTAAAATAATGTGTGAATGCTAGACAAACTATTAAATTTACAAAATTTTAGGTGAACTTGTACGTCATGTTCGATATAGGCATACACATGAAAAACCTCATAAATGTAATGAATGTGATTATGCTAGTGTGGAATTATCCAAACTTAAGAGGCATATTCGTTGTCATACTGGAGAAAGACCATATCAGGCAAGTAATAAACTGGACGCTTGATTTTTATAGTTTTCCTATCTGGAATTAAAAGATGAACAAGTTTCACCTAATTTCATTATTTGGTTGTTATTTACACGTGGCGGACAACATGTGGACAGCTGCTGTGGACAACATCAAATTTACTGACATCAAGGAATACTTCTACTTGAGTTTAAACTACTGAATAATAATTTAGATACCAAAGTATCATCTGATGTTGATAAATTAGGTGATTATATCTGACAGTTGTTGTCTGCAGGTTGATTTCTTGCATATTATACTAACTTGTAGTACAGATCAGCGATGTGCAACCTATGGCCTGCTTGACTTTTTTTTCTTAAATTTTGTATATTTGTTCTCAATTTGAAGACAATTTGAAAAATTATAGTGAACGAGAAAATTTAAAGAACTTTTCTAAAGAATGAATTTAGGCTTTGCCTTTTGAAACGAAATGGTTGCTCATCTCTGATATACATTATGATGGGCAGTGAGACTTGCGTAATTTTGTAGTTTGAAATCAAGTCTTAAATTTTTTTAAAATATTTTACATTCTGTATTAATTTATATAGTAGTTTTCAAACACTACAAATAAATTAAATTAACCTTTTTACCTATCCAAGTGTTTCTTTTGGTCATGATCGTTTACTAAAATCACAATAATGCTTAGTCTCAAAAAGCTTTAAAGAAGATCGTTTGCTATTTAAATAATACAAAAATATCATTTAATAAGATAATGCGAGCTTAGCCAAACTATCAATCAAAAGACTGATGTTTTCGGGGCGGAGTTATTGGCTTTGTTTTTACAAGTTAGGACTACTGCCCAGAATTTTTCGAGATCATGACCAAAGGAAACTACATAATATATAATAACAATAATTTCTTTTCATTGTTTTGTTAAATTATTTTGCAGTGTCCACATTGTACCTATGCAAGCCCAGATACCTTTAAGTTAAAACGTCATTTGAGGATTCATACGGGGGAGAAACCTTATGAATGTGATGTTTGTAAAGCTCGTTTCACACAATCCAATAGTTTGAAAGCTCACAAGTTAACACATAATAGTAAGTATTAATTATTAAAATTTCTTCTTCTTCTTGTTATATACTTATGAAATTCTTTCCAATGCAGGATGGCTTATTAACGGCGAATTATTTCAAAAATAAAATTTACGATTCTTGTACATTTACAATTGAATCTACAACCTAAAAAAGTTTTTATTTATACAAGAATTTTGTTAAAACGTAATTTCCATCCAATCCTTTTTGTTTTTAATAAATCACCGGTATAGGTAATACAGTAGCGTGACAATGAACCTCAACACCCATAAGTAGCAATTAAATTAACCTAAGTTTAAATAAAAATGTCTGTAAAGTTGTAAGTTTTTTAATCTTAGTTATTTATTTTTTAAAAGCTTGTACTTAACTCAACAAACCTTGTGTGTGTGTGTGGATATATTTGAGTGAACTTCTTTGAATTCGGTTTTAACTAACTTTTCCACATCCCAGATAGTTGAAATTTGAAATACAGTTTCCACTAATGCGACCTGTAATGACCAATAGTAATATTTTTTTATAATTTATATTTTTTTGCAAAAAATGATGTTTTTAAAAAAGTTTGAAATTAAATTCTTTTTTCAATTTAAATTTCCAGAAATTTAAAAATTTTCAGTACCGTTTTAGTTGACTTTTAAAACTAGAATAATGAACTAAATACAAGATATGGATCGTTACGGCTTATTTTGAATTTAATAATTTTTTTCTTGCTATTTTTTCATTCGTAAGTAATTCTAAAGACGGTTTTGACTACCGTTGTCTTATTGTGATGTTGTTTATTTATAAATTTATTTACTTAGTATATTAAAACGATCTAATTAATCTATTAAAATGAATTATTTTTGAATTCTAAGCTAATAAAATTAGATATCAATTGGCGTTGATCACAAATGAGGCTTAGTATACATTAACTACAAGAAGCCACTGTACGCCAACTACTGGGTATGAGGCGGTTCTGCTTTACTTCAAATCGAAACAAAAAATAAGTTGTTTTAAATTTTATTTTGTTGCAATAGGCGCGCTTAGAATGGTAAAACAATTTTACCATATAATCTTGTATTACACTAAAATGCATTATACAAAACGCGGTACCGATAGGAACTCGTTCAAGCATATGTCACAACATTTAAATTTTAACGTAATGTTAATCACATCTTATTAATTTATGATGTATAAAAAAATAGTTATTTCACTTCTAGTAAGTATCTACTAGTATTATAATTTATAACATACAGATTTAAGCAATTCTAATGCAAATTAATTAATTAATAATTAAGCACCCTATTAGTTACTAATTTAACCCTTTCAGTCACTCTTTAATTCTATCGAAGGAAAACTTTTGCTATTTGCACCATTGCTTAATTGAATTTTTTGAAAATTTTTGATGAAAATTGCAATGCCCTAGCTACCTTCTCGGGGGGAGTTATGTTCAGGGCTGGCAACAGTTGTGTTGCTTGAGTGTTCGAGCACCACACCACGGATTTTGAGCACCACACGGGAAATTACAAAACAGTATATAATTTGGGAAAAGAAACACTATTTGAAAAAATTTTATTTCGCATCACATAATATTATGTGAGCACCATACGGCAAATCGAAAAGATGCCGGCCCTGGCTTATGATATGTGATCAAATAACTTGTATAATGTATAAATGCATAGTGTAATGTACATTTATTTTTGAAAAATATTCTGCAGCTTCAGCTTTTAAACACCAAATGCTACCATTATTACTAATCTTATAAGACAGATGTGTAAACAATTGATTAAAGTTTGAACCAACTGATTCTAGCATCTAGTTCTCTTGCAAAAAAATATTAATTTTAATGTAGCCAATTGACTATGAGGTGACCGAAAGGGTTAAGCCAATATTGCAATGCTGATGCTGTACTGGAAACACAGTTAGTAATAAGAAAAATATTAAAAGGTTTTATATTAAAATATTAAACCTCATATTCTTAATTTTGGAGTGTTCAAATAATAATTATAAGAAACAAAGCAAATTTTTCTTCAAAATCCTCTTCTTAATTTAATAAAGACGCGTTTCAGGAATCATTTACTGATTATTTTTATGAAAGGACTTGCTGTAATTTAGCTATAATTGCTATAATTTCTTGATATATTTCTGATTACCTTGAACGATTGAATTCAATATTTACAACTAAGATTTTAAAAGAAGCATTAATTTGTTGAATGTGTTTGCACATTTTAAAAACAATGTTTTACGTTTCAGTTGGAGAAAAACCAATTTTTCAGTGTGAACTTTGTCCAACCACGTGTGGTCGTAAAACTGATCTGCGCATTCATGTTCAAAAGCTGCACACATCGGATAAACCACTCAAGTGTAAACGCTGTGGTAAATCATTTCCCGATCGCTACAGCTATAAAGTATGTCAAAATAGTATTTTAACATAGATCTGTCTAAATAATGTTGAATAATTTTTTAGTTGCATAACAAAACTCATGAAGGTGAGAAATGCTACAAGTGCGATCTATGTCCATACGCATCAATATCGGCAAGACATTTGGAATCACACATGTTAATTCATACGGATCAAAAGCCATACGCATGCGATCAATGCGATCAGTGTTTCCGCCAGAAGCAATTGTTAAAACGCCATCAAAATCTGTATCATAATCCGCAATATGTGCCTCCACCGCCTAGAGAAAAGACGCACGAATGTCCTGAATGTGGACGAGCTTTTAGGCATAAAGGAAACTTAATCAGACATATGGCGAATCATGATCCCGATTCTGGTGTCGAAGAAAAACAAATGGCTTTAAAATTAGGTCGTCAAAAGAAGGTGCAAATAATTGATGGTCAACCGGTTAGTATTTTCCTTATAACATTTATAAACATTTTATAAAGTAAATTGTGTTCATAAGGTCGAAGTTACTCCATATATGGGCGAATCTGATGAAGATGAAGAAGAGATGATCGCAGTAGAAGGTTCCGATGGGCAACAATATGTTGTTTTAGAAGTTATTCAACTTGCCGATGGAGATGAATCTTCAATTGTTGCTGCCGATGGACAAACGGAGCTATTAACTGATGGTATACTTGCCGATTCTGGTATAATTTTAGTATTTTATTTAAGGTTGACATGATTAACAGTAAATTTCTGATCTTTTAAACAGATTTAAATGATGAAGTATTAAAAGCCCTTCGTTCCGCTCATCGAGAAGGCAGATCTGAAGAGGAGAAAGTTACTGCTGTTCAAGATATGCAAAATTGTTTTGGTTTTGATGTAAGTTAATTTAAATTGTGCAATGTTAAATTAATTAATAATTACATATAAGTTTATGTTTTATTAAAATTTTATTTTCTTGTCTTCAGGAAGAAGATGAAGACAACGACGATGATGAACATATGGAAGGAGGGAGTGAAAGAATTACACTATTAGGTGGAATTTAATAGCATGATAAAAATAATGTATTGATTTAAAGATTACTTTGTATATTTGGTAATTTATATACTTACATTTGAAGTATATACATTTTAGATGAAATCGATTTATTATGGTTCAATTTTGTATTGTGTTAATGATAATTTCTTATTAAAATTGTAAATACCGTTTTTGAATTAATAAATAAATGGTTCATTTCAATATTTTGTCAAGTATTTATTTGGTATCGGTTGCAAATATAATAAAAATTTAAATTAAAAAATCATGACCTAGGGTTCACTTGAACCCCCCAGCCAAAAATTTATACAATAATCAAGTTTATGTCAAATTTCTTACCTTGAGATAAATTAAACAAATAACTAACTAGTCATTTTTGTTTTTGAAGAAAGTTTTTGAATTTCTTACAATTTAAATAGGTAAATTCAATTCCTACCACAAGCTAAGACATTTTCTAGTTTTTAGATTAATGTTATATTATTTTGAATTTATGTAGATGGTACGTGGTTGCCCATCACGGAACAACTGGCACAGTGGCGTAACTACAAGGTGTGGGGCTTTGGTCCAGATTAAAAAAAATAAATAATGACAAAGTACAACTAAAATTTATTAATAGTACAAACAAAATGGTAACAATAATTATTTAAGTTTATATTTACATTTTTGACAAACCAGATTTTGAAGTTCATGGTTTGTATGCTTGGTTTTGACTTTACAGTGCCTAACTGGGCCTAACTAGAACAATCTTATGTTTTACTTTTATAAAATAGTTTTATTCATCTAAAGCTAACAAATTGTTCATTAGTTATTATCGAATAGTCATTATTATTATTAAGAGACAATTGTTTTAAACCTGTCACATCGTCAATTTGCTCTTCAAATTCGCTAGCACGCGTTAGAAAATCATCCTAACAAAAATTATAAGTAGGTATAAATTTTTTCATTAAAATAAAATTTTAAATACTAACCTCCCGATATTCAATTATTTGTACTCTCTTTTGGCGACCTAACTTTAAAGCCCTTTGCTGTTCTTCAAACCCAGAATTTGGATCATGCTTAACTTGATGTCGAATTAAATTTCCTAGATGCTTAAAAGATTGACCGCATTCAGGACATTTGTGATTCTTTTCTCCAGATGATGGTGGTATATAATTTGGATTATGATGAATATTGTGATGTCGCTTTAATAATTGCTTCTGACGAAAACGTTGCTTACATACTTCGCATTCATAAGGTTTTTCATCTGTATGAATTAACATATGGGTTTTGAGATGCTTTTCAATTGTAGCTGCATACGGACACACGTGACATTTATAAAGTTTTTCTCCTTGATGTGTTTTTATATGTAACTAAAAATTATTTTTTATTAAACAAGCGAGTAGTAGGTCTAAGTAATTAAGTATTTATCTTAAATAGTGGAAGTGTCCTGCTGCCTTGTAAATGGTATGATCGTATATTACTATTTGTTGAAAATAAATTTTTATTTCAGTTTTTGGGCTACAACCTGAGTGTCTTTCGTGTCAAACCACTGGCATTTAACCATGGTTGTGCTGTTGTGCAGCGAAAGCTAAAGAAGCAAAATGTCGTGTTCCAAAATAGGTTAGTAAACATAATGCTAGCTTTGCAAAAGCTATGCAAATTGTATAGCGTAGTCGCAGGTTTGATCCTCGACGAAGTATAAAAATTTATAAAGGCTTATTGCCGTAACCTTCGACGGAGATGGACGTGTAAGTCATAAGTTCCAAAATTTTGTCTTTCTAATTTGAGATTTATTTGAAGTTTTGTGCAAATAAAAGTAAATTAACAATAAACGGTATTTTATTGAATGATTTAGATCTTGTGCGTGCTGGACGGAATTTGAGTAATTTTTGGAAAAATTAGAATATTAATTTGGAAGTGATAATTTGGTTAAGAATTATTTAATTGGAAATTAAAATTAATTGCACAATTTGAAAAATTAAAATTAGGTTGGATTCTCCAAGTTGGATAATTGTGGTAATGTTTAAAAATTAAAAGTTATATTCGAAGCGATAAGACATCAATGTGAACATGCAGCGCACATTTGATTCAACAAGAATTTTGACGACGTTTTCAATAATTATTATTATTATTACAGAATTATTATATTATAATTATTATAAAAAAAAAATTCAAAATTTGCTTAAAAATTAATTAATAATTTTTTAACGTTGACCTTTTTTTATATACAGGGTGACCCATACCACCCGTATCAGTACTTTTTTTCGAAAACGGTAAGCCGTAGAGAGTTGGGCTAAAAAATTTATTACAAAAGCCCCAAAAGCCCTAATGACGAATCTAATGGTGATATTATTATTTCCGGGAAAAGTCGGCATCCAGAGTAGTTTGCTCCAGAAATCCAGAATTTTAAATGGCACCATATGTCGAAAGTGGTATCGTTGGAAAGCTCTTTAAAAAATAAGCAAGTTTTGTGGAAAACATTTTTTTATTACTCCCACCCCTTTTAAGTTATATTCACTTGAAATTATTAAATTTCAATTTCTTATAACGAACTTTAAAAGTCAGCACTTGAAATCCAGCTACCGCGTTAGAGCAATGTCACAAGTGTTCAAAATGTCTTCTATTTACTTCTAAACACTGTTGAGCTCTTCTGGTTATACTATCAGTGGCTCTAAGTACTTCTTCAGTGTTTAATGATCGACAGGCATTGCAAATTCTGAGCTTCATATCATCTCTCGTTGTCGGTTTTTCTGTATAAACAATATCTTTGATCCGACCCCAAAGAAAAAAATCCAGGGGAGTACAATCTGGCGACCTTGGAGGCCACGCCACTGTGTTTCCCCTGCCAATCCATCTATTGGGAAATAGTTGGTTTATTGCATTCCTAGCAACCAATGAAAAATGAGCTGGGCAGCAGTCTTGCTGAAACCACATTATTGCTCGCATTTCCAGAAAAACATTTTCCAATAAATCGATCAAATCATTATTTAAAAACTCGGCATATCGTATCCCATTAAGAATTTCTTCAAAAAAATAAGGACCTATAATTTTTCCTTCAAGCACACCACACCACGTGTTAACGCTCCAAAGATGTTGGTTATCAATAAGTTAAATATAACTTAAAAGGGGTGGGAGTAATAAAAAAAATTTTCCTACAAAACTTGCTTATTTTTTAAGAAGCTTTCCAACGATACCACTTTCAACATATGATGCCATTTAAAATTCTGGATTTCTGGACTTTCTGGAGCAAACTACTCTGGATGTCGACTTTTCCCGGAAATAATAATATCACCATTAGATTCGTCATTAGGGCTTTTGTAATAAATTTTGTTTAGCTCAACTCTCTACGACTTACCGTTTTTGAAAAAAAGTACTGATACGGGTGGTCTGGGTCACCCGATATTAATAAGATACAAAATTGTTGAGTTAGAGGTCTGTTAAACAATTTAATTGTTCGACGTTTCGAGTCTTTTAAATTTGACCTATTTTTAATAAATAAATTTGTCAATATCATATAAAAAATTTTTTAATAATATTTAATTATATTGTATAATTTTTAGCCTTAAAAATGGGTCAAATTTAAAAACCTCGAAACGTCGGACAATTAAATTGTTTAATAAGCCTCTAACTCAACAATTTTGTATCTTATTAAAAATTAATAATGGAGATTTGGAAATTGGAGACAAACTTAATAATTGGCATAATTAAAATAAAATTGGATTTGGACAAAATAAATAAAATAGAGTCTCTTACTCATAAAATGTTTGGGCTCGCAAACAAATTTAAAAATTTTGCACAAATTAACTATATATTAATTTTGAAGGCTTCGGGACATTGCATTATTAAAATTTGAATTTAAAAAATTTTTAGCATGAAGTTTTATAATAATAAATAAATACTAAATATAATTGAAAAAAAGTTGTGAAAATAAACATTTTATTATTAATTAGTACCTATTATAAACTTAATGAGTACATTCAATCTTAGTAATGCGCTGTAAGTAAAAAGAGATAGCAAAATACCGCAGATGTATCTAAAGTGCCACGGTGTCGTTTAACCCTTCGTTAGTGTAGTGACAAAAAGCTACATAGTTGGTGTAGTGGGGTATGACATTTTGTTCAAACCATCTGAATTTTTCTAAAATTTGGTAATTTTGTAATATAAATACAATTTGTACGTATTTGTATGTCGAATAAAACAAATAAAACCGCTAAACAAAGTAGTATATTAAAAGAGATTTAAGTATTTATTCAAAGCAACAAGAATTCGACTTAAAGTTACTAGGGTATGTTATACCCCACAACACTAACAAAGGGTTAAAATTGTCGGTTAAATTTTTCTTACACTTTTTTTCGGATAGTCCCTATCCGCTCAAGTGAAAACTGCATATCATGCGATAAGGAATTTTGTTCGAAAAGGCTTACCTTATAATTGTATTGATCAGAAAACAATTGACCACATTTACATTGTAGTATTTTGTCAGAAAAGTGCAATCTTTCCATGTGAATACGAAGATCAGTTTTACGTGTGTGTGTTGCTGGACAATATTCACACTGGAAAGTTTTTCTTCCTTCGCCTAAAATAAGATTTTTAAAATTTAATTTTAATTTATTAGTTATGTCTCACTGTTTTATAAAAATTTTAATCGACATGTTGATGTAACCTTATGATATTTATATCATAAAAACATGCTTGACAGGTCGTAATTGTTTAACAAAACGACCTTAAAACGGTTTTTATATCAAAATTATCAATTGATAAAAATAAATAACTGAAAAATGATTCATGACAAATTAAAATAATAATATACTTACTGGAATGCGTTAAAATATGAGCTTTCAAACTGTTAGATTGAGTAAACGAGGAATCACAAATATTACATCGGTAAGGTTTTTCGCCAGTGTGAACCCTGAAGTGACGTTTTAATTTAAACGAGTCGGGACTTGCATAAGAACACTGGGTGCACTGAAAATAAATGTTGTAGTAACTAGTAAAAAGATGATAAAATTAGTCATTAAGTTGGCATCATGTTAAATCATGGCCTTTGTGACAAAATTATCCAATATTTGAAACTTTTGGGCCTTTTCACGTGCAAGTTAATCGACGACAACTATATTTCAAGACGCCATCAGACTGGGCTCGTGCCTCACGTGTCCTTATGGAAAAGACAAAACTGACTCTACTGTTGTTTTTGGTTGGCACCTCCGGCTACATTTAAAACAGACAGACAAACAGAGTTCATAAATATATAGGGGTCGGCGCTCGAAGTGTTACCATCTTTACGCTGCTATAGCAACCAAACAGTTAACGATAGCGCCGTCATTTTTTGACAAGCGTCAGTCTGTTATGTTGTTTACAAGCCTAAGGAAACTAATTGTTTTACGTCACTGTAAAAAAGTTATTGAAATGGCCACTATATACCCCGGACCCTAACCCCATGAATTTTTTGATATGGTCCATTTCAGAGGCCAAAGTATCCAGTAAATGATACGAGACGGTCGATACCCTAAAGATTGCTCTTCGCTGAGAATGGAGCAAAATAAAATCAGAAATCAAAAATCAATATTTTTGTACAAGGCTTTACATAAGTAGTATCAGATTCAGTGTTTTTATGGACAGTGACGATATAAGTGATGTTTGATTTTTGATTAGATACAATACTTTTTTTTAGTTTAAGACAGATCAAAAATTATTTTTTTACGTTATTAGTGCATATTATTAACATGAGATATGGAAAACCTTTTAATTTTAAAAATATGTCTTACTAGGGTTTGTATTTTTTAGTTGAATTTGCAACTGCAATTTGCAAATTCTTGTCGCCACTGTCTCTATAAAGTCACTGTAGTATCAAATAGGCAAATTTTATAGAATATTTTGATACACTCATCATCCCGATGCAAACAAAGAATCATTATAATAAAGTAATTTATTAGGCCTTCAAATGCAGTAACGCCATCTGTTGATTATTTGTTTTTGAACTTGGCAAAAGAGAAGAAATGCTTATCTGATACTACACATAAATGAATAAGCTTATTTTCTTGTTGCATCATTGTATAAATTAAAAATACATGCCTTATACGGTTTTTCTCCTGTATGAATACGCATATGCCTCTTAAGTTTAGATAATTCGACGGTAGCATAATCGCATATGTTACATTTATGTGCCTTCTCGTGAGTATGTATGTATTTAGCGTGACGTATAACTTCACCTATAAAATATGAATTTATTAACTTCTTTTATAAAAATGTATTGTATTATGTATTATAATATTTTAAAGCCAAAAATTATATTTTAAGAAGTTTGTAAAATGGATTTGAAAAATTAAAATATTCAGTGGCTTTTATTTTTCAATGTCATATAAGAAACCTGTTATACAGTCAAACTTCCCAAACTCGAATCTCAAGGGTCCACCAAGAAAGTTCGAATTAGAGAACCTTCGAGTTATGGAGATAAAATTACACGTAAATATCTGACAAACCTATATATTTTTTCAAAAAAAATTCAAATTAGAGCAGTTCGAGTTAGGAAAGTTTCACTGTATATATTTTTTAAATAAAATTGCAAGATATTATATTAAATTAAAAAAATAGGCTGGGAGACCCACGTACATTAACCTTAATAAATTTTTATAACTTACATGGTGAATTAAATCCAGCATTGCAGTCTTTGCACCGATATGGTTTGATTCCAGTATGAATATTTTCGTGATTCTTTAATGAAGTTTTAGTTTTAAAATTTTTTTCACAAACGTTACATTTATAAGGCCTTTCGTTTGAATGTATTTTCACGTGTCGATCTACTAAGTATTGATTTTTATTTGCATAATTGCAAAATTTACATTTGTAAATTTGGTTTTGTAAATTTTCTGTTGTCAAAACGCCATCTTCAAAGTATTCATTTGTACCTAAAAAAATATATTTATTTTTATTTTTTGTGGATAAAATTTTAATAAAACATGAAAAATTGCAATTAAATGAACTAGAATTCAGTAAAATCTCGGCTCTATACGTTAATTATAATCTATGATTGCGCTAGTTACGATTCATATTATAATGCAATACTTTTGGAGAAGAAGCAAAGTCAGTAGATAATGTACCTACTCAGAATTTTTGGAAAACAAAGTAATTTATAATCTAATGCATTCATTTTAGACTTCTTCGTTTATTATAGTATAAAAAATATTTTCCTTTTATTACTCGATGACATATTTCGTGAAAATGTTACATTATTATCAAGTCCTGTTACAAAAAAAAACTGTATTATCATAATTAGAAATTTAAGCGCAAATCAAAGAAGAAAAAATTTTGAAATATAATTATTATAGGTTTTACATGTCGACAGGTAGTATGTAATTGCCACATCTAGTATATCACATACAGAAAGCCGTGAATGTCAACGAATCTATTACGAATATTTAGAAGCAATAATAATTCAAAATGAATTAGATGTTAATTTATCTTATATATTTTCATCACATCGCTGAACAATCGTGACAGAATCAAAATTTACATAACTACATATCGCTGCTTGAGAAGAAAACCGGCACAACTCGAAATTCACTCAAATTCAAGAGTTAACCCAAAGTGCAACTGAATACCATTTTACATATTTTAAAAGTGGTATTCAGTTGCACTTTGGGTTAACTCTTTAAATTTAAATGTGATTTTCTCCAAACTAGTGAATTTCGAGTTGAGTCGGTTTTCTTCGAAATCAGCGATGTATCGCATGCTGCTTGGCGAATGACCGACAATGTGTGGATGAGGAATTAGATACTAAGTAACTAAACGATAAACTTACTAGATAAATTTTGATAAATCTGTTGGTCTCCAATTGCAGTATCGCCATTATTTTCATTAACCAATATATAATTATACTCATCGTTGTTACCATCTGCTGAAACCACAAGGCAATTTTGGGAAGGATTTTCAAAATTGAAAAATAGTTCTTCAAGATTATCTTTTGTTGTTGTTATCTGATAAGAAATATTATAGTTAAAATACACTCATATTTCAATTAAAAAATAGTTACCGGTTTCTCTTCAATTTCTTCATTCTTTATTTTGGAAATAAGAGGCCAATTACATTCTGTCTGGTAATAATTTTTGTCATTTGTACCAACGAAATAAGTAATACCATTTGTTTCATTAAAAATATTTTGATCCACATCTATTATTTATAAAATTATTAAAACAATTCTTTGATCAATTACTAAACCATCAATTCTTTGCTACAGAACTTTAGAATTATATTATAAATATTCGAATGTAGAATATGCAATTTACAAACTTATTATTTACATGGACAAAATATATTAAGTGCGAAAATGTAAAATCAGGATATGGTACACATTATGATAAATTCAATCAAGTTTTGTAGAAAGAACGATATCTTAAAAAGATTATAATAGAGCAAGACTTACCTGTTATTTCGTGTGCTGAAAAGTTTTGAAAATACGATTGCATTTCTATAGCATCATCATTCATTGAAGTTCTAAAATCCATCTAAAATTTTATGATTATTTTTTTTTAAATTTGGATTTTCTTATTAATTTACATACTTTTGGTAATTTATTAAGCCGTTGAAAACAAAATGATTTACAACATGTATTATACTTAAATCCTAAATTTTAAATGAAAATATTGTTTTGTAATTACATTACACATCACTGCCAAGTAATTGTACCAATATAAAAAAAAAATTTAAATAAAAAATGAAATAATGTAAGGTAAAATTTTACAGAAGCAGATCCAGGCAATTACCATGGGGGGGGGGTGTCAACAAAATAAAAATTTATCAAATCGAAAAATAAAAAGTAGTAGGTATAGGTACCTATAGTAGTAAAAACAAAAATAAACTTATTTTTTGATTTTTAATAAATTTAAAAATCTTTAGTGTAAACACTACAGTTTTTTGAGCTCTAAGGAAAGAAATCATCCCTACCCCTTCCCCTATATCTGCTACTTTATTTTGCAATATTACTCACAGTATTTTGTTTTTCCGAAAAGATGTGATTATTTAATTTTAAACCAATTAAAATTAAATTAAAAAAATATAAGAATAATACAATACGTAGAGAGTCAATAATTCAAAAAATTAAAAATGACATAATTATCACATAACAGGTCTGGATTAAAAATATTTGAAATTATCCAGACCTGTTATGTGATATAATTATGTCTTTTTTAATTTTTTAATTATTCTTATATTTTATTTACATACCACAAATTTACTTAAAATTTTTATTTTGGGTTCATTTTCAATTAGCTCATAATCTAGCTTACGTATATGGCAGTGTCATTATTATTATCATTTATACTTAAATTATTTATCACGCCATCTTCTGTAAAAATTTGAGGTAATTGAAATTTGAAAATTTGAAATATTAAAAACGTTAATAACTTTTGTGCCCGATGAAATGTATTTCTCTCCGGACATAAATTGTAGGGCGATTGTGGACAACATCAATGATGGTTAAAAGGTACCAAAATATTAAGCACTAATATCGTGTTCGGTGTACCGGTTTGTGCTGCCATAAATTTCACACTAGTAATCCCTTCAGAAGTTAATAATTTTTTAAGAAGTATTTGTCATATTTTATTTAAAAGTAAGTCAATTAAATATTCATATGTAACGACATAGGCGCCCGAAGAAGGGGGCGCAGTAGGGTCCTTTGCCCCCCCCCCCTGAAAAATTGAATGGAAAAATAAAAATCAATTTTTACAGACGAAGAAACAACATATGGAAATTTGGAATCTGTAAATATATGTAGTTTCCCCCCTGAGATTTGTTTCTTCGGGCGCTCATGTATGACGAGTATATTCAGGGTAGGCTACATGAGTATAGTGGTAAAAAGAGTACATGACTTCTTTCGGAGAGGAATCACGGGGTGCGGTTGACTTTCTTTTAGTTGGGTAATTCATTGAATGACCCAATAACAGATATAAACTCCATAAACTTTATTGTTTTTTTCAGAAAATATTTATATATTATATATTTGCCTTCCTACAATACCATACATCCTACAATATAAAAAGTATACCCTTTTTGTATAAGTTTATGTGTTACTTTTCATGAACGTAATTTTGGTTGTACAGAAAACAGAAAACATTTTGGGGGGGGGGGGGACATTTGGTAAGTTAAAATTACTTGCTTCAGGTTGATTATGGTGGCGAGATGATGAAGAATAAATTATAATATATCTCAAAATTTTAATCTTTCTTCTTGAAATCGGTTAATTTCTTTCTTTGGCATTACTCTAATGTTTTTAATTCAGTAAATATTAAGGGGGGATTACTTTTAAAGAAACCTACGCTATAAAAAATCAATGTAGTTTAATGTCTTGTTAATGTGACCATTAAAAACGAATATTCTATTTTAAGCTCGTTATTTATAACGATAAAAGATCCAACATTCAACCTATATCGCAATTAAAACTTATATTGTGCAAATTTAGAAATTCGCACTGTCTCTACAATAATAATAATTCTTTTAATATTTCACTTTAGTCTATTTTTACGAAATACTTTTGGGCTCTTGGTTGCATATTATATTAGGGGCACATTCCGCTAAAAGTTATTAAAATTAAGCTCGGTTATCTAAAATTTTTAAAGTATAAGCACCTGGTGAGCGTCTCGGCGTGTGCTGACGTTGGTCCGATTTTAGCTCAGGCTTCTGCAACTACCGCCTCCAGTAGTATGTGCTGGCCGTGTGGTGCAGTGATCTAATGGAAACATAGGATTAATTCCAGACATGAGAATTGTATCAGGTCAGTGTAGGAGGATGCTTTTATACTTTACTGCGCAGTCTTCATTCTTATTGGGTCTTTTGCAATCGTTTTGCATATAATAAAGAAGAAAATTTTGGGGAATTAAAAAGATTGAATTAAGTTGATATAACTCGATAGCCGGTTGCCAGTGGCCTAATTTTGCTTCTTTAAAATGAGCAGATTTTAAAGAGAATTTATAATAATGATTTTATTTATAGCAGAATAAAAAAGAGTGAGAAAATAAAGTAATGATCGGTGCAATTTAAGTAAAAATTTAAATATTCATATTAACATATTTTTAATTAGATATAATAGTACTTAAATAGAAATCATTCGGTCATATAATGGTAAATAATAGTAATAATATTGCTAATTGTTATTTTCAATACCTGTAAACCTAATATTGTTTATTACAACTTTAGTAATATTCAAAACAACTTTAAAAATAACCAATTCTAAAAATAAATATTCACGATTATACTTTTTGGTATAAAATTTGCACTTTAAGATACAGTTTAAAGGCCATTAGCGTGTTTTTAATAAGACTTTTAACCAAAGTTGGAGTATAGGTACGATTTAGACATTGTCCATGATTATAAACATTTCCTGATTTTTTTAAAGGTAATATTATAAAATTTGATCTAAGTAGTATAAAATATTCCTTTGGAAATTAAAAACAATATAAGTTCACAATATTCCTCAATAACAATAATCGTTTCTTGACAATTTAAGTATTAATACGAGATTATAAAACTTTATAAACTAGCTTGTAAAGAATTAAGATGTAATTGATTTTTGTCGACGAGCTGATGCAATAATAGCGAAATCATGGTAAAAGCGGTAAAAGTCTCAATTTCTGATACCCTTAAGTTGAATTTGTTTTAATAATGATGGATAAAAATTCACCATTGCTTTAAACATAAACTTTTGATTGTTATTTACATAAATTTTAAGATAAAAAGATTAAAAATTCTGAAATAGGGTAAAATCACCCAATACGAGACCAACTTTGTTATGGGTTATTTATTTTGTGTGATGATCATATTTATTATATTGTATGTATGATTGGAAAGATACATTATCGTACACTCATATTATTTGGCATATTAACAACAAAATCTATAGCTACTTAAAAAATTTGGAAGACCAAATCTATAATAAAAATTAATTTTTCACCTATGACAACTAATACAATGAATACTATTTTACAGAAAACTATTTACATAGTATAGGTAGGATTACATCATAAGGCAACAACTATAAGCTATAGACTTCTACAGTTTAGCTTTTACAGTTGTGTCCAACTCATCTAATAAAGCAAAAATAATAGTATCTACATTTTAAACTTTTTATCAAGGAATCTTAAAAAAGCTTCAAGAATGTAAAACCAGATTCTATCGTTCTTCTTAATTAAAACAGAAATTGACAAGAATATATATTTTTAGATATTGTTAACAAATTTGCGGCAATAAAATACAGTGCAATTCATCTTTAGTTAAGGGGGGTGTCAAAAGATTTTAACTTGTAGATCTGGGTATGCTTAAACCGTTCCTACATTTTAGTGAGCGCCAATATTTTAGATGGCTTCCTGGCTTCCTTCTACATAATGGAAAACTAGTATAATATGCTATTAAAAAATTATCATTAGGTTTCGGAAAATCGGGCTTTTACTTGTAATATTTATAATATAATATATGAAACTTCTAAAAAGTGGTTTTAAATTGCTGAAATGTAACTGAAAGTTTGGATCAAGTTATTATATTTATTAAATATAATAGGTATGAACCAAGATGAACTAAAGAAATTATCATAACTATGTCAAAGTTGGTTAGATTTTATTTTGCTACAATTTGTGCAAGAGGTCATGGATGTGCGGAAAAACAGCATCTAATTTTAAGCCTTGTATGTAAATAATTGTAAGTTTTACCTTTTCTATTTTTAAATTATTTAATTGTAATTGTATCTTGCAAAGAATGGAAGACTTTAGATGGCCAAAAAGAATATGGGAATGGGAACCCCTAACAAAAAGAAAAAGAGGAAGACCAAAATTAACATGTCCAAAACGCAATGAACTCCCGATGACTCGCAGAGGGTGGTTGGGAGAACCTGAGGAAAACCGAAAGGCTTAGCGCGAAGGGTGCGAAATACGATTAAACAAATTGTAAACAATTCGCTAAATATATAAATATATATAAGTGTATCTTTGCTTTAAACCACTTGCAAACTCAACCAAAACCACACGACATAATTTAAGGCATACGAAATATCAAAAATCAATAACATTTAAAAGCATTTAATGATAAGCAAATTTCTAATTCGTCAAATTTCACCACTAATCCAAAACCAGGAAGAAAATCTTTAGCCACGAAATTAAGTCAACAACACACAGAGAATTATTTTCTTCCGTTAAGTAAATATTATTCGATTCAAATGCAAGGTACTTTCGTATATAAGCAAGTAAACCGTAAAATTAATTTAAAAAAATGTAATTTAGTTAAAACAATAACTCAATATATTTGACTGTAGTGTATGATAGTTGAAATTCAAAAATCTGCTTTATTGAGAATGATAATACGGTATACTTGAGTGTAATGCATCGTATGTTCGATTCAAAAGCCTATTTTACTGAGAATAATGATAACATATACTTGACTGTAACACATCGTATATTAAATTGGATAATATCATTGAGTTCATATACTCAATGATAATATGATATTTTTGTTTTAACCTTTACGTGACTGGAAGCGTACCCGGAAGTGTACCTTTTGCAGTTTAAAGTATTCATATTTTTTGTATCTAAAGTCGTTGAGTTTGGAAATTTGGTAACATCTCTGAAATTTTCAAACACAACGACTTTAAATAAAAAAATTTGAATGCTTCTAACTGCAAAAGGTACCCGGGTACCCTTCCAGTCACATAAAGGTTAAGGCAGGATTCTACTTTGGGCGCTCAAAAAAAGCAATTTTTGTGATATAGGGTTTATATAAGGCTTAATAAATACTCACTTGAAATACTTAAAAAAAATTTTTTATATATTTTATGCATATTTTATATTCAGAAACATTATTTAAATGTCAAGCCTGGATTAGTAGCACTGGCACTGGTGGTAAAATCTTGAAAATGGGCCATCTAAAACAAAAAAATCATAAGTTTTAGGTTCAATATAACACTAGCAACCGACTGAATATTTTATTTTGCAAAAAAACAGCGGAAAAATACAATTTTTCTTTTGGTTTTCTTCATCGCCATTTTATTATTTTTGCTTGTAGGTACATTAAAAATGAAAGCGACACAAAAGTTTGTAAGATTTTTTAAAGATTAAGTTTAGTTTATTTTCAATAATTCAAATAATGTTATGAACAACAATGTAAAAATTACGTACCTTTACCAGCACAATGCATACAGCCACATCAGAATTACGATTGCACTTCAGAGCGAAATAAAAGCCATCTGATATCTTTTATACTTGAATCAAATGTATATCGGTTAATTTATATTTGAATCAAATATTCCTATTTCAGAGACATTCTAATGAAACAAACTCATATTCCTGCATTTTTAAATTGAATATATTCAATATTTGTTTGAATTAAGTAGATTTTCTTTTTGGATTTAACTTACATTTCAAATAAATGATTAATTCATCTTAAGTTTACTTTTTTATTTCATTGAAGTAATATGTTGTTACAGCAAGTAATGTTTATTTGAATCGAATATATATTTTTAAATTTATGTGTATATTTACGGCAAATAATAATTTTTCTGTGTGAACCAATGTTGGTGTTGAGCACAATTTAAGAAGAATCCGAAGAATGAAATAGTTGTACAAACAAACTGAAGATCAACGCAAATTATTATGATCAAATTAGGAACTCCTGTTGACCAATAGGAGGAAAGAACTTTGTAAGATCAGGGATGTTGAAACTCGAACTCGAGGATCGGAATATAAAAATTGAGCAAAGTCAGCTAATTTTTGTATTGTAAACGGAACCGTCGCGTTTAATAAGTGCTCCCACACTACAGTCAAGAAAAAATTTTAGTTTGATTTACGAACGGAACCAAGTCGTGTGTAGTTCAACATAGCCAAGTGTTGCCCGACACCAAAGATCATACACAATCACCGTCATCGGAAGTTCATCAAAAGTTTTAAGTACGAAATTATGTGCCACACGGAAAGGTTTGTGAGCAGCCGATCTAACGAAGATTCAACAAAGGTTTTTCAAAATTTTGATTACTATACTTATCTTTTATATTTGTTTACAGTTTTAAATATTTATTTGTTTTATTCTTTTTTTATTTTGTTAATCTGTTCTATTTGTAGTAGGTAGTTATAAGTACATGCAATTACACTACGCCACTAAACAAATGTTCCGTTAAAAGCAAACTTATGTACACCTTAAGATCTTTTTTTAAGCATTAAATATCGTTCTCAAATTTGCTTTTTTCCAATTTTCACTTCAAGTGAGTTTTATTTATTATATATTATTTATTTATTACCTATACCTATTCATTGATTAATTCAGATTTTTACACAGAGTGTTTATTGCAAAAGTAGCCAGTCGAAATAACTTTTGTCTTTGAGTAAATTTGAGAAAAAAATACACGTCTCTTTAGATGGCAAGAGGAACGTTGAAATTCAATATAATTTGAATTTTAAGTTTAATTCTCTCCCTCAATAAAGAAATATATGATTCAGTGAATCCGTTTATGAATTAGAGATAAAAATTGAAAGATGAAACAAGAAATAATTTTATTCGTGAATTAGCAAAATGTTTGAAAATTCATGAAATAACATTTTCTAAATGTTTTTCGTTAATGACCAAACAACAGTACAACCTATTTTGAAACTCTTCACGCACTTCCTGATATGTCTCTGTACTAATCCGTCTACATTCTTGGGCTATTGTATTTTTAAGTTCTTGGAAAATGGAAAAATAGAAAACATTTTGAAAATATTCTATCTATTTATCTTCAGATGATGATTTTGATTTGTTGCACTTCAGCGAAATAATCAACTTATGTTACTATTTCATAGTTGTTACTATACCGGGTGTTCATTTTAAAACTTCCCGCAATTAATATTATTAATAAAATAATATTAATATTAATAATAAAAACCAGAAGTCCGATGAAAAAATGTTTCGGAAAAAGTTGTATGATAGGGAGATGGAAAGAATATGGCATAATTTTTTTAAAATTTATTGACATTTCCAAAGTCATTTAAAGGTAAACTTTGTTTTTTAAATGGCATCTTATATTTTTTTAGCTGATTCATATTTTACATAAGAAAATAAACAACTTTTGTTTGAACATTTTTTTAAATCGACATTAGGCTTTTCGAGTAAGATGCGTTGAAACAAAATAAAAACATAATTAACATTGTTAACCAAAATTTAATATTTACAAGTTTTAAAAGGCTATTTATTAGTATAAACAGTGGAAAAAATGTTTGTAAATGGGTGTTACCATAACAAGTTTTCAAAATGTTCCCCATTTACAGCTTAAACAATGATACAGCCTTTGTTAAAAACTCGCTTTTAACTTTTTATTCAAAAGTTTTTTTCGTAATATTTTTGCAAGCCACTGTGATTCGAAATTTTAACTCTTCAATATTAGCTGGTATTGATAAAAATAAATAAAAATAAAAACTTTCTGAAAATCACAAAACTAACAATAGTTGAAGAAACTATAATGTCAATATATTTGTTTTATGTGGCAGTGTTTTGTTTTGATTGTCATAAAATTAAAAGTTTAATAATAACAAATGCAATAACAGCCTTCTAACTTTTAAAAAATTAAATTTCGATTATAATCAGCTGCAGTTTATTAATAACTATTTATGGTACAAGTGTGTTATATGACAAATAAGTCACGCGAGAAAGTTTAGCCCGCGAGGCCGTTAGGCCAAGAGGGCTATTTTCTTAGTGACTTATTTGTTATTAACACACGCGTGGCAAACAAAATTTTATCCAATATCTCGTAATAATAGTTTAAAATGTAATTAAATGTTTTGACATTTGACGTTTTAAAATGTCAGGTTTAAATTATTACTAGTATAAACCACTCAAAAGTTACATAAGTCACTAGTGCGTTATATGTTATTTTACTTATTTAAAACAACCATAGTTATACCTCTATTATTGCGAGATATTGGATAAAATGTTTTTATTTTGTTTCAATGCATTTTACCTATTTTTTATTTATGATTGTAAATACTAATTTTTGTACTAAAATATCTACTTTGTAGTTATGGGACAAACCTTGGGAGAAACAGACATAAAGGCAAAATATCTTATAGTCTTTAATCATAAATGATAGGGGAATACTATTAACAGCTTCCTACTATGTAGTTATTTTAAAAATATGATTCTGTAGGGTTCTATGTTCTATACATAATAATATATTATAACATTTAAAATATTCTGCAATTATAGGCGAACAATCTAAATAAAACAAACCAATAAATAGTTATTTAAAAAAAATTGGAAATTATAGATCTATGTACATATATTTTGTATAATATAGAAGCATTATAGCTTTGTAAGAATAAAGTATTTTTATCCACTAGCTTAAAATATACCATGCGGTGGTATTTGTATACACACACATTGAACAAGGAAACATTTTTATATGCTCCTTCATGTAGATATATTAATAAACGTTATAATTTTATTAGTCACCAAATTACGTATTTACTATATTTATGAAAATTCAGGACTATTTCACACTATATTATAATGAATTCATTAGTACATAAATTGAAAACAATACTTAGGTAGGTACTTAAGTGTTAATATACTAATAAGCAAATACTATAACAATTAGGTAAGTAAATTAGGGCCAAGCTAACCAGGGAATAAGATTAATAAAATAATAGCTCAACTTTGTAATAAAAATGATAAAAATATATATATGTATATATTTTTAAAATGTTATGCTATGTTATTAACATATTTATGTATTATTAGGTTAACATTACACCTTGACTGAATGGGCACATTATATTTAACATTTTTTTCTGTTACAAAGTTGAGCTGATTTAGTCTTTTAAAATATAATTTTAATAGCAGCATTATAGTAATATGCTACGAGCACAATAAAAAACACCTCAATAGGCTACTTCTTTTTCGGAATTTTTGTAAAAAAGTACTCTTTTCTCTAAATTGAGTGAAAGTAAGGTAATGTTGTATACAAATTTTTGACATTTAAACTCGCATAGTTAGTTAAAATCTAATCTGTGATTAAGTGATTAAAGTTTTTCAAAGTTTTTTGTTGATAAATTGCTGAAAACCCCCTTTTAGAGGCGGCATTTTTTCTTTTTATAATAATTTATATTTTTATAATTTAAAAATAATAAATAATTCTTTTTTGTGCAAGAATAATAAAAATATTTATATAAAAACGCGTTTCACCTTAACATTTTTGGTACATAATAATTTATTTATTTATTTATTTATAATATATATAATGTTCATTAATATTAATTTATAATATAACATTTTTTGGAGGGGAGGGGGATTTTAAAACTGCCCCGGACGGCTCAGGTAATCAAATGAAAATTTTGAAACTAAGTAAATTCCTATTTAAATTTTTTAAATGTCCATATTTATTCTTGTATTTATTTACTTCGTAACCCCACAATTAAATAATTAATTGATTTAAAACTTGACTCAAAAAAATTACCGAATATTAAAAAAATTATTGTAATAGTAGTAATAGTAATGTAATAGTAGTTGTTAATTTCTAATAACTAAACTGAAATATAAACAATTTATTTAACTTTACCTTTGATTTTATAAAAAATAACAATAAAAATTATAACAAAATGTTACAAGTGAAATTTTCAATTTTCAATTAAACTTAAAATACCACCAACTTAACTTCACTTTTATAAAAAGTTCTTTGATTAAATTAAAATTAGAAAATAATGTTTTGAATTTCTGATCGTCGACAAAAGAAACTGCATTTTAGTATATTCGGACTGAAAGATGCAGGTATTTTTTTTACCTACAAGCTTTAAATTGCTCAGTAACCTTGCTTACGTAAATGTAATAAACTAGCTAAATCAAAAAAAGTTCATCTCACTGTTTTTTAAATTTCAAATAAAGGATGTGAGTTGTGACTATAATACAGGCCCGTCCGCAATGGGGGTTTGGAGGTTCAAACCCCTTTCATTACATATTTTTTTACCTATCAAAGTAAATAGTTTTTATATAGGTATGTATTTCCAAAATTTTAAATTTTCGAAAATCAATCATGTATTTATTTTATAAATTTTTTTAAAACCCTTTCCCCATGAAGAAATCTTGCGTACGGGCCTGCTATAATAATAAAATATTTTTTCAAAAAGAATATTTTTTCACAAGTGAAACTTCTAAACGTTCAGGAAATAGAAGATATTAATAAAAAACTTTACTTGAAAGTTGAAATTCTTTTAAATTGTCTACTTATAAGAATTTTGACAAGTAAAGGTGAATTTATACGAGTAGTTCGAATACATCAAAAAAATAGTTCAAAAATTACTAGAATATCTACTGACATTTCGTTAGTTAATTTAACAAGAGATATGCTTTATGAAATTGAACAAAATTTAACGGCTTGTTAAAGTTAACAAATAATTAGTTAACGAATGATTAGAGGAGTCTTTATGAAAACGGGCATAAAACTATTACCAGATCGGATTTAAATAATACAAAAAATTAAAAAAAAAAAATCTGTAGGTACCTATGTTAATTATTGTAAAAGTTATTTTTTGAAACTATTTAATGCCCGTATAGTCACGGATCAATCCGAGATTCAAGATTAATTCTCGAAATAGTAGCTGTTGCTATGATACGGTCTAAATTCCAGTAATCTTATTGGTAAATCCTAGGATTATCTTGAATCTCGGATTGATCCGCGACTATTAGTACGATGCCCGTACTAGTAAGCATTAAGTTAGCATTAATAGGCTTAAGTTTAATGCCCGTACCACGATACACTTATTACCGGTATGCTCACTAGCAGGTTAGTTCTATCCTTCTCGCACTATTTGACGTCAGCTTGGAGCCAGAAATGTCAAATTTGCAATCTTTTTTACGTTTTTCAACCACTTCTAGGATTATTATGTTAATGAGGTATAATATAATTGAAATTGATATTGTTTGACCTTGAATTTTTATAAAATAATCTTAAGATTTATAATTAAAATTTAAGCGTATACGTATTAAGCGTATAAATATCTCCAACGTGACGTCAATGCGCAGAGCAAACGAATTTTAATTTCTTACTTCATAAAACTTTTAACGAGCCGTTAAGCCAGTAACAAGCCGTTAAATCCAAATTTCGATTTAATAAAGGCTTGTTAGCACTAATCAGGCGTTAACTTTTAACGCACCAAATTTCTCCAATTAAGTATTTAACGAGAGATTATAACGAGATTTCTAATCTCAAAACTAGGAATTGCTTTGAAAAACAACAACAAAAATTTAGATTAATAGTTTTTCTTTAATGAATGGCTTAATATTAATAAAAGTAGATAATTTTTATTTATTCTAAATAAATTTAAATCCTATAATACAGGTCCGTGCGCAAGAGGGGGTTTGGAGGTTCAAATCCCTCTCATTACATATTTTTTACCAATTCAAGTAAATACTTTTTATATATTTCAAAAATTGATATAAACTTAATACATTAATTATGTATTTATTTTAGAAATTTTTTTTATAAACCTCGAGGAAATCCTGCGCACGGGCCTGCTAAAATAATATAATATTTTTTCAAGAATAATATTTTTCACAAGCGAAACGTTCACGAAATAGAAGATATTAACAAAAAACTTTACTTTAAAGTTTAAATTCTATTAAATTGTCTACTTATAAGAATATTGACAAGTAAAGGTGAAGTTTTAGTTCGAATACATCCGAAAAATAGTGCAACAATTACTAGAATATCTAGTGACATTTCGTTAGTTAATTTAACAAGAGATGTGCTTTACGAAATTGAACAAAATCTAACGGCTTGTTAAAGTTAACTAACCATTAGTTAACGAACCATTAGTTAACGAATGATTAGAGCAGTCTTTATGAAAACGGGCATAAGTGTATCGTGGCCCGTACTAATAGTCGCGGATCAATCCAAGATTCAAGATAATCCTAGAATTTACCAATGAGATTACTGGAATTTAGACCGTATCGTAGCAACAGCTACTATTTCGAGAATTAATCTTAAATTGATCCGTGACTATTAGTATGGACATTAGAGAATTGATCTAGGCATAATAAGCTTATATTTATTTCACAATTTTAATGGTGTGCATCAACCTTAAAAATCACGTTTCAATAGTAAAATTGTTTATTGCAAATAAAATTTTAGGTTATCGAATAAATATGTATATCTATAATAACTAAAGCTTCATTTAAGAGCTTTAAATTGAATATTATTATAATATATTCTTCATCTTCTTCAACTGCTATACACTATGCAGTCTGTAGGTGATCACTTGGTTGAAGCCAAGATGACGTTCTAGGGAATTTAATTAATGGGGTGGTTACCCGTTGCCTTCCCCATAGCGCCGAGATATGTTTTGGGCTTTAGAGTTTAGATCATAGCAGTGTATTCGATACTACCAGATTTGAACCGCGGTTGCCCGCTTCCCAATCGGCCGGTGCAGACTTTACGCCACACTGCTAGTTATAGTATTTTTGGATTATATATTATAATAAATAAAACCTGACATATTATAAATAATTGAATAAAACAGTATGTTCAATTTTGACGACCACGATGTCAAAAGGTGTTCCAGCTTGACTCATCTAGTACATAATATGCTGTGTAATATATCAACAATTAAAATACTGACAATATTAATCGATCGAATTGCTTTTTTAAACCAAATATTATCATTTATAATGAAATTAACCTTATGACTCATACAAATGAAGTTGAATTTACACAAAATAACGTTGCATTATTATAAATTAATAAAGTTGTTTTTTAAACTTAGGTTCTGGTCAAGATAAATCATCTATTAAATTTCAAAGTGATGAACCTCTATATGTTTCCACAAATGAAGGAGAAACAGCAATCCTTGAAGTTGAAGTTGTTGAAATTACCCCAGACACAGAATTTGTATGGTAAGTCTGCGTGCTTACTAATGACCAAGAGGATAAGCTTTAATAATAATAATAAACAAAAACTTTTTAAAATTGCAAAAACAATGTCAAGTTACGGAACCTTAACACTAAAAGTTTTAATTAAAAGAGATACTTCTTTCACAAAACATAACCAAGGCTTGGACGCCAAGCATAAATGAAGATAGCTTTAACCTCGCATAACCTAGCTGAAGACTGCAGTTTCGACAGCATCATATTGGTTTGCGATATGCAAGTTCTCCAAAAACCTACACATAGTCTTTTTACTTAGATTTTTCTTTTTGTAAGTTTTATTATAGCAAAAATGGATTTAAGTTACCTATGCAATTTTTACAAAATATTAATAAAACAAAACGTTTGAACGTAAAATAAAAAAAATTTCAAGTAGATTTGTGGTATTTATTATGTATTTGTAAAGTATGATATTAAACTAAACGTTGTACTTATACAGAACCATGTAGGTACAAGGAAATTCGGAGATAGTAATTTATATAACAAATTTCAGAAACTTCTTAATTTTTTTAAGCCATGAAAATCTTAGCGCTTGGTACAGCCGACCCAATCAATCTTGTCCTTCTACCTGCATATTGTAACAATTTCTTTATGTATTACCTATTCATATAAAATTCAAAAAACAGTCATTAGCCTAGTAAGTTAGCCAAACAACTTATATGTTGATCGAAGTCCGTCGCGCCACCGTTTTGAACTGTTTCCGAGCTTCGGAGGGCACGTTAACTGGTAGTCCCCGCCTAGTTTGCGCTATACTAACTTACATATTGTAAACAAAAGTGCATTCTTGCTTAGCAACGCATGAGAACTTAATTCGAGTGCTCTTTCCTAAAAGCCATAATACAATTTTTGTTTAGAAACTAAGTAAAATAACCAAATGAAAAACGTAAGATTAAGCTATATTTACCAAGGTACCGTAGTGGCCAGATAAAAGTTACCAGCCATGATATTTTTAAAAACTCTATTATTTTCCAATACAGACGCAATGAAATAACGATATAGTCAAAAAAAAGTTTTTAAATGTCATTCGGAAGAAAAAACAAAATAGAACAATAAAAAAAATAAATAAAAAAAAATATGCAGAAGGTTAAATTCTCTGTTCCAAAGTAGTAAATGCACTCCCAAATCATGAACTGAGTGGAAACCTGTTCGGATGAAAATGCGGTCTTTGTGAAATTCTTCCCCAATCTTTCGGCAAACGTACTGCATTCCATTTAATTGATTGAGATTACATTTTGATTCATGGGTAAAGACGAACCTTTTCCAATCATTTTCAGTTCAATATATGTGGGATTTTGCAAAGTTTAGCCTCTTGATCTTCATTCGTGTTGTCAGTCCAGGGCTTTTACGACTTCTTCTCGTTCGATTTTTAAAGCACAACCTTATCAAAATTAGGTCCTCTCCATCGTTAGTTTTCCTGTTTTGTAAATCTGTCCCTATTTATCTATTTAAAAAACCAATTGCTCGATATGGTTTTTAAATTTAAATTATTCAGTAACATATGGCTACGTCCTATTCTATTAGCTAGGTATAGCTTTTGTAGACACTTCTTCCTTGCTTGTAGCTAAAATTACTGCACTACTCTCAAACTAGAACAATTGCAAATTGACATAATAACCAACACTTTATGCATGACATGACATCCTTTATTAGTCAATAATAACATCAAAATAATACCATTTCATTAGATAGTAAGTTGATTTTACCAACATTTTTATCTAATGTAAGGTATTTTTCAAGTGGCAACTTTTATCTGGCCACTACGATAAATGCGTAAAATAATAACACACATGATTACTATCATGAATGCAGAATGCGTTGCTAATTTCAGTGCACTTACCTTCGAGTTGGCGGTTAATACATTATATGTATGACATTGACACACGTTATTGCCACGAACGCGTTGCTATTCAGTAAACAGAATGGTCACATCTTATTCAAGGATGGAGCTTTATTTTTAATATAACTGCTACTGTAATAATTATATGCAATTGTGGAATTATCAATACTCGTTACTTGTTACCAGAAAATATACTTAATTTGAAATAATGCTAATGAGTAATCTGATGTTCATAAAAGATATTTGTTCAATTTAATATTATAAATGACAGCGTTTCTAATTACTACTTGTAACGTTAACGAGGTAAGTTATTAACAATAATAAAGTTAAAACTGCAAACGAAGTATTTAATTTATTTTTCATTAATCACTAAGAAAATTTAACAGAGAAAAATACGTTTTCTAATAATCTGTATACTACTTAATTAGTATAAGTATAAGCCTAAACCCACGTTTATTCACGGCATTTAAAATCATGTTATGAGTCCTGTCAATGAAATTTAACGTTTAAATTTGTGCATAAGTAGAACATAATTATGATGTCTTTATGTATTTTCGGCATTAATACGAAACTGTAAACATTCATTCACCAGTATAATTGAGCTTCGACAAAAATTATTAAATATAACGTATCTAATATACTTATACCTATTGATTATGAAATTATTACAGTTATTTATATCAAAATATTTATTAATTATTTTAGTAGGATATTTATTTCAAAAACTTTACATCATAATATCAATAAGTAGTAATAATTTTTTAGGAAATTTATGTTGACAGAAGTGAAAATACTAATCTGCATGCAGAATATCGATATTTTATAAATTAACAAAATTGTATATTAATAGTTTTTAATATAACGACATTGATTTTGGTGACGTTTTTGGCTAACGATGGAAATATTTTAAGGATGCTTCGGAGTAACGTCGTTGAAAAACGACGCTACTGGCCAGTCGTCGAAGTTACTCGCGCAAATCTATACTTTCAATTTGTTTCATTTCTTTAGGTAATTTATTATGTTTTAAATTACTAATATTTATTTTCAAGTTTAATCTTAGTTTTGTTAAAATTAATTTGTTCGACTGGAAGGTGTGCTCTTAATAACTATCTTTCAAATTAATCAATTTAAAAATGCCTAAATTATTTTAAATATGTGTTTAACAATTGTTAAAGTTTATGTAAGCAATCAATAAAATATAGTGATCTCGAGGAAGTTACTTCAGTGTTTTTAATATAAAGATGGACTTATTTACTAACGATGGGTCAAAAAGTTAGCAATTGTTGTAAATGTCCAAGTGACGTAAATAGGAAATACATAACAGGAGCATCATCTTCTTCGACAGACGATGGGTAAGTTTCAAGAATACATAACGTAAACTATCGAATATTTGTTTCAAAAATAACTTTAATACAATATGCAACTCATGTTTAGTTGTTATTCAATGGTATAATTTTACATACAATATAATTTATCATTGTATCTTATATACGGATATAGGTATGGAACTGCAATTAAATCCTGTTAGCAATAAAGTCGCTCGTAACAATAAAATGTGTTTATTGTTATAATTTATTTATATCTAGCCATGTTAAATATATCGCCTATCGAAATTGATATGTAATATAATTAACATCTTGAAAGTATTTTTTGAGTATACCAAAATATTAATAACCAAATTTTCTATTAATATAACAACTACTAATAATATACATAAGAGTCATTAATAAATTATTTAAAACATTCGAATATAATTAAACTACAAAGTAGTTATTGTTACAATATACAAATTAGAATTATCTTCTGTATAGGTGGAACTTCTGAAGGGAGTTCATGAACTGCCTGAAGAAGAAAATTGTCATCTGGAAAATACATAATTATTTGTAGTTACTTATATCTATATTATTAAATTATATTATCTATAATTGAGTTGTAATTATTTTTTTACTATATAACTAATAATATATACGTCCTACTATTAGCTTGAATTTAACATCAAAAAAGCAAAATAAAACGTAACTATTTTCAATTTTATAATTAAGCTGTGCAGTATTGTCGAATTTGTTTTGGTTCCATTCTCAACATTACAACTCGGTATGTTTGATGTAATATTATTATTAATATTTTACATGCTGGTATGAGGGTAAAACAACATATACTCTACAATAATTATTATGTTTCCATTGATATTTTAATTTCTTCGATAAAATCTAATAACCGAAAAGCTGAAAATATTTTGGATTTTTAAAAGATGAACATTTTTACAATACAAGACATTTAGAAGTAAATTGTGGGTCAAGGTTTTATTTATAGCACGACTGTTATGCCTACTTCAAAACAACATCCATTAAGCCAAAATTAAATTTAAACTAACACTTTTTACTATTTCAATACAATTTCTATTGCTCTTGAATATTATTATCGTTCCAAATATTTTTAATGAATTAAGGTTTCTTTTGCAGGGTAAAAGATGATATACCGGTTTTACAAGATCCTAGAAAAACACTCAAAATATGTGAAAATAAAGTTCAATTGGTTTTGGAACACATACAAAAAGAAGATTCAGGACTGTACACTGTCACCGCAAAAAATGCAACCGGATCTTGTGTAAAAAATGTCGAACTTCGTGTTAATGAAAATCTTGGAAATGCAGACGATCCGCCGGTATTCTTACGACGACTAAACGATCTTTCCGTTAAAGTTGGAACTAGAACAAGATTTCTTGTAGAAATTAAGAGCTATACGGACCTTACGGTAAGCAAAAGACTCGTCCTTAATAAAATTATTGATGATCACATCTTATAGATAGTTAAATACACGTGTTGGCACTATTTTAAATAGTGAGCACGACAGAAATAGTCTCCACCTATATACCTTGTTTATTATTTATTTTCAAGTACTATGTTTTATTTTTAAGATTATTTCATAGTATTTCATTTAATAATTGGCCGTCTTACATAATTATCTAGACACATACACAATTTTTGTGGCAATATTTGAAAGTACGAATGAACATCACATCATTGACGAACTATATAGTCAGGTGTAAACTTTTGTAGGTTATTCGACTACAATAATTTTGCTTTTTTTCTGCAAGTTTTAAATCTATACCTACTCATAAATATTTATAAAATATTCTCAAGCTGAGTACAGTTCCCGGTTAACACAAGCAACACACAAAACTCGAATACAAGGATACAATTCGGGAAATTTTGCCATTCTTAAAACCAGATTATAAGGCTTCTTGCTATATTGTGTACTATGGAAGCCCAATATGCTTCTTTCAAAATAGATGTAAACAAAAAATCAATTTTTTGAAAATGTTATATTAGGAGTACGCGTCCCATCTATATACTTATATATATCTAACTACGAGTACAGCAGTCTTAAATAAAAATGAAATAAAAACTTCACTAAAAGGAGAATTTATAATAATTTATAGTTTTAACAATAAAAAATGACTTGGATTACAAACCTATAGATATAGGCGAAGAACACGAGTGTGTACCATACATTATAGTGAAAAATATCTCTATCATTGGAGTTAAGGATTAATATTATTATACATTAAGGCCCAAGGCTTAACAAACCAAAACTTGTCCACTTCTTCAAAACCATACTGATCTCTATCCTGTGTTTTAATTCTAAAATAAGTTCCTAGTTCGACTTCACTTTTTTCCCTCATCTTCATGTACTTGGTCTTATTTTTATTAATTTTCAACCCTATAGTATTTTAGAACTTGCCTCTAATTGTAACATGATATTTTTTAGCTCCTTATTGGATCTTGCCATGACACGTAACGTCATTCTCATATGCCATAATTTGTAGTCCTCTATTGTAGTGTTTCATCGCATAGGATACCCCCTATTCTTATTATTCATTCTACTGCTAATAGAAAAGCATTGCCGATAATGGATCCTCTTGGTGTAACCCTTTACCGACTTAAAATTTTTTTGATAGTTTTGCGTTTACCGCAATTTTATTCACTATTCACTATGATCAATTTTATCAGCTTTCCTGGTATTTCTAATTCTTCCATTAATTTATACAGTTTTTCTCTATCGATGGAATCGCAAGCTTATCAACAAATGCTGCATGTGTCCACTATGTTATATTCATAGCACCCTTCCTGCACCTGCCTAAGAGCAAATATCTAGTCATCACTGATGGATTAAGTCTAAACTCACATTGGTACTTTCCTATGATTCTCTATGTATTTTTGCATTTTTTCTTTAATGTCAATTACCAATATCTTGTAGACCACATTTAATAGTGCTATGCCTCAATAATTTTTACAACTTGCTTTATCTCCTTTCTTAAAAATTGCTAATTAGTTTTTAGTATCCGCTTACCTTCATGTTTTATTATTTCTGCCTGTATGTCATCTTCTCCTGAACTTTTGTTATTTTTCATCTTTTTTATTTTGTTTTCTATTTCTCCCTTCGTTGGAGGTGTTATCTCCTCAGTTTCTTCATCTTTTATTACAAGTGTGTCCCCCCAATTCTAGTCCGACGTTGTCTTCTTTCTCGTTCAGCATATCTTTAAAATATTCTGCTTATCTTTCTGACATTCTCTATTTATTCATACACAAGTTGCCGTCTTTATTTCCACATTGCACCTTTTTTATTCGATGAGCTTGTTTTATCATCCTGATTTGTTGGTAAAACCTTCTTATTTCATCATCTGTTCGATTATTTATCATTTCCATTTGCTCGTTTTATTTTTCCTACTGCTATCTTACATTCATCGTCGTACTAGTCTCGTTTTTTGCCTTTTTTGTACTTTACCAAAATTTGCTCTAACGCTTTTTTATAGCATGTTTCATTCATTTTAATATTTCTTATATTGCGTGTCTTTATATGATTTTGGTCTTTCTTTCAATTTGCTTTGGTCTCTTCCAACTCTTTTCTCAGCGCTCTTAGTTCGTTGGCTTGCATTTCGATTTGTTCCTGAATTTCCTTACTTTTCTTCCTTATTTCCTGTTTTATTTCAGCTATATCCTCTTCATTTCTCTTTATTTACTTTATTTTTTTTTATTGTGTTCGTATTATTTCGTATTAACTGCACGGGTAGTGGTTCAATGCCCACTCTGTACTGAAGCTCTAGGTTTATTGTACCCCGTTTTCCATTAAGTTGTTAAGGAAAGTTATTAGTATTTCGATCCACAGTTTGATATTCACCAGAGGGCTGAGCTAAGAAATTCTGCCGAGTCCGGGATTTGAACTCAGAATTTCCGCTCATAACTGAACTAGCGATCACATCAAGCCACCACTGTGGTTTTTTATTGTGTTTAGTCGGCGTTATTGTAATATTTTCACTTCTCTTGAAGAATCCAAGATTGATTTCAGTCCGATCTGTCTCTTCAGATCTTTCTCTTTTGATATAATCGTCCTATTTGTTCTTTTACGTGTTTCAATTTTTAGTTGTTCCATTTTAGACTTCTCTTTGCTTTTCATTAAATTCCAAAGCTTTACTTACTATTTTATGATTTATCCACTTAAAAATGTTAATGTAATTCTATAATTTACCATAGGTTAATGTTATAAGTTTACTAAATTAGTATTTCGTTAATCCATTCAACAGTAACGAGAACTTTGTTAATCTTTTTATGACCGATACCAATGAAAGTTAAACTTTTTTTCCATATAGTTAATAATAAAAATTTGGTGTGTGGATGTAGATTATCAAGGATCCAGGATTTTGGTATTAATTAATTATATTGACCAAAATATTAATTTATATTGCACTATAGATATATTACGAAATCCTTTTTAAGAATTAACAAATATGCTGTCATACTATGGTTTATAATAGGGGTATGGGAGTATTCACACTCTCTGATAAATGCCGTGGTAAATAACAAATAATAATAAATGTAACCTAGGAAACTAGGTGAATTTACCACGGGGTAAATTTACCACGGCATTTACCAGAGAGTGTGAATACCCCTAATATCAATAATTATAGTGAATACAATAATTTTTCATGTAAAGAATTCCTAAGAAATTGTTGTGATTTCTAAAAAATTCTTGAGAATTTAGTAATAATCAGTAATGGTGATCAAAACCTGTATAGCTGTATGCGAGAAGTTTATATTTGGACGTTTATATATGCAAAAAGGAACCATCCGCTAAAAGTTAGTTTTTGAGATATTGAAGCTCAAAGTTAAAGTAAATCGGTTGATAATTATTATGCATATTTTAATTTTGTTTAAATAACACAACATAATAATGATATGTTATTTGTGTTATCAGAAAAATTTTATGAAAATTAGTTACTTTTGTACCACTAAAATTTTGAAAAATGTCGTTTGGTTCCATACTAATACTTACCAATTTATTTATTTAATAATTATTTATTATACATTTATTTGTATACCGGGTGCTGAATGAGTTAGCCGAACATAGGAAATTAACATGTAAAAACTTATTAATGCAAATGCAAATTTCTGCTTCCCTAATTATTTTAGAGAAAAAATGAAAGACACAAAAATAATGCAGAAATAAAAACTACGAATGATAATAGCATTAAATTTTATCTAACTTTTACTTAAAAGGTCAAAAAATTGTTAAAATTTTTATTTATTGCACTGGCCATGGTATAAGTTTCCATGGAAATTATATTTGAAAATAGAAATTAAATTGAATTTATTACATAGCCGGTGCTATAAATGAAAATTTTAACAATTTCGAAAGCATTTTTTGACCTTTTAAATAATAGCTAGATGAAATCTAATGATGTTATCATTCATAGTTTATATTTCTGCATAAATTTTGTGTCTTTCATTTTTTCTTTAAAATAATTAGGGAAGCAGGAATTTGCATAAATAAGTTTTTACATGTTAATTTCCTACGTTCGGCCAACTCATTCTGAACCCGGTATAACTACTTATTACAAAAATATTATAATTTGACCAATTAATTATTATTAAATAATTAGCACATAATGTGTTTCAAAATCTGGAATACCTCCAAATCCATCTATATCATTTACCACAGTTTCATCTGCAAAAAGGGTTGAATAAAGTTCTTAATGGATTTTTAGGATTAGATGCCACATTGAATTGAGATTGTGTAGTTTTTTTGCAATTCTTTTCCTTTGGGACCAAAATTGATTAACCATTAACGATTAACCATATGGCTTGGTTCTTTTTTGCAAATTTACTTTAGACGATTTTATACATACCGATAGTTTTTATAGTACCTATATAACGCGAGTTAGAGTCAATATTTAGATGGATCAATTTTGCACATAGTAAATATGCGTATTTCGGTCACTTATAGCAAATAAACTAAATTTTATGATTTTGTTGCTTGGTTCCTTTTTGTATAACTACGTCCATTTCATCTCGAAATTATCCGTAAATATATATGACTCAATAATTACTCAATTACTGATGGCTTAATTTCCTTGCATCAAGACAAAATCTTATTACGAATTTAGTATCTTTTTCCGCTAGACACTTCAATTATTATTATTATTATTTGTGCTTTTTTTTAATTTTTAGGAAGTAATGGAATTGTAAATAAAAATTCATAAACAAATGTTGCAAATAGTTGCAGATTTCAATTTAAGGCTGAAAATAATAGGCTTTCAGTAATTTAATTATAATTGTCTTCTTTAGATGATTTAGTTTTTTAAATTAAGTGGTATTAGCAAAAGCTTCTGAAAAAAATTAAAATTTTTTTGGATGAGTTTGTTACATTTAAATTTTTGTTTGTTCTATTTAATTTTAATGCATTTATATTTAGGGTTAAATAAAATTTGAAATAAAATGTAAAAACAATATTAAAATATAGGATTTTACACGATTATTGATTAACACTTTTTTAATATTATTATAAAGCAGAATATACAGTGTGTTCACGATAAGAGGTAACAGTGAATAATTCTTATATCTTACTTACTAGATACAAAATCAAAAAGTTTAAATAGTTTTTTATTCAACTTGAAATTTACCATCGGAAATTGCAGAAATAATTTTTTTTGTACTTCAAACTCAACCGGAAGTAAATATGAATTTATTTTTTCGATTTGGTGACATGTGGCCCTGCGACAACTCGCCTCGGACAACTGGCTCTAGCGACAACTGGCTCTGGCGACAACTGGCCTTGGTGACCACTGGCCCTGGTGAAAACTGGCCCTGATGGTGACAGCTGGCCTTGTCAACAACTGGCCCTTGGACTAGTGGTTTAAAAATTTTCACGGAAATATATTATTTCGCTTCTTGTTACATATTTTATTACAGATTTTCGCTCGATTAGTAAAAATTCCAAAATTTACTCTAAAAAATTTGGCAAAAAAATAAGATATTTAAATTAAGTCGAAACTAGTTATATATTAACAAAAACAATAAGAATATAATTATTATAAAATCATTTATTAAGAATAAGACAAATGCGAAATAGTTCAAGTACGTCAATACTTGAATTCGTCTGTATCTACTAACTGCGTTTTGAACTTATATGTTTAATTCGCGGTACCTTCTTATTTGTGTACATTGAGCACCTGCAACTCCTTGCAACATTTTCTTCACTATTTAGAAAATTTTGGAAATTCTGTAATAAAATGTAACAAAAAGCGAAATAATATATTTCTGTGAAAATTGTGAGGCCAGTAGTCCAAAGGCCAGTTGTCACCAGGGCCAGTGGTCACCAGAGCCAGTTGTAGCCAGGGCCACTTGTCGCCAAGGCTAGTTGTCCGAGGCGAGTTGTCGCAGGGCCAAGTGGCTCAGGGCCAACTGTCGGCACACCATTTTTTCAAATGGCAACATGTCTTTTTTTTAGCATTTTCGTAATCAGCAATTTTTTCTCTATACAGAGATATATTAAATTATTATAGGGTTACATAAAAATATTTTCGAGAAAAATGCAAGATAAATTTATTAATAATTTAATTTATTTAGTGTGCTATTAAAACAAAATGATACTATAGTATCATGCAACAAAATGGTGGCATTTTTGAATAATTTATCAGATCGGTTGTGTTTTCTGTACCCTGATGTTGTTTTGTTTTCATAGCACACTAAATAAATTAAAATAATTAATAAATTTATCTCGCATTTTTCTCGAAATTTTTTTTATATAACCCTATGATAATTTTATATGTATGTATAGAAAAAAAACTGCAGATTGCAAAAATGTTAAAGAAAAGACATGTTGCCATTTGAAAAAGAAAATTCATGTTTGCTTCCGGTTGAGCAAACCGGAAAAAAAGATAAAAGAATTATTTACTATTACCTCTTATCGTGAACACACTGTATAATAAAAAAATAAAATTTTAAAAATTATATTTTTAATTTATATAATAGGTATACTGTACCACTACAGGCCTTGTAGACCCATGCCAACATTTTGTGAGAGAGACACGGTCGAAATAGCCAGTTGTGGGATCGAACTCACGACTCCGACATAGCAATCTAGCATTCTAACTGCCAGCCTACGACCGCGCTCTTTTTTTTAATTTACAAAATATTATTTATTTTGCGTTTATGTGTACTATAAATTTTTGAAACTTAAAAAAAATTTGAAACTCGATTTTTACATTTTTTGCTTATTGGACAAATTTGTTGGACAAATTTCATTCCTCGCCTATAATTATCGTGAACAATTTTAAAACAGTTTCCACAAGAAGCTCCTAATTGCATTATGTATAAACTATTTATCTCACTTCCTGATTCTGATTTGACAAATTACATTTTATAGTATCAAATTGTTATAAGTAATAATAATAATTCTAGTTTTAATTATTTAAATGCAGATCGAATGGCTTCACAATAATTTACGTGTATCAGAAGACGACAGATATCGCTTTGTAAATGAAGGTGATTTTCATTGCATTGATGTTGCTCCAGTTACAGCTCAAGATGCTGGAATATGGACTTGTATTGCATCTAATTTAGTTGGAGAAGCATCAAGTACTTGCAATTTCGGCATACTTGGTAATATACAATTTAATAATAATTGCATTCATTTAATAAACTAAACAAATGTATATAATTATTGCAGTGCCTAAAGCGTACAAAGCTCCAGTGTTTCTAGAAGAACTTAGAGCTTTATTGACAGAATCTGGAACCGTTTCTTTAGAATGTAAAGTTATCGGTGTACCTACGCCTTTGTTGAGGTGGTTTAAAGATGGAAAAGAAATTAAAGCTGGCGATGTTTTTGCACTTACAGCCAATCCCGACGATCCTACGTCTTTGGGAATGTACACATGTGAAGCCATAAATTGTATGGGAAAGTCTTATTCAAATTCCAAGGTTCACGTTGTCGGCAGTGGTAGCCGAGAAGGTTCTCTTAAACCTGCCGACAGGTAAAAAAAATTTGTTTAAATAAATATTTAGTTTTATTTCTATAATCTTTGTGTAGCGTATCAACAGGAATTTCACCGACTTTTGTAGAAAATTTGCGAAACGATACAATCAAGATGGGAGATGTTTTAAGTTTAAGTTGTCAGAGTAAGTTTTAGTAATCATCAATGAATATATAATGTTTTTGTTTTTAAAACCTTAATAGTTGCTGTACCTCCATGGCCTAAAACCATAATATGGTATAATTCCGAAGGCCGAATTGATGACGAAAATCCAGACAGTCGATATCATAAATTGGCCGACGGTTTAGGAAAATATACATTAGAAGTAAAGCCAACAGAAGCTTGTGATCAAGGTGAATGGAAATGCACTGCTACAAGTGAAGATGGCAGCATTTCTATTTCTACTTGCGAAATTAAAATGATCAGTATGACTTTTGATATTACGTACCCATTTTATTTAAAATAATAATAATATTTTAGTTCCAAAGAATTTCCGAAAACCTAGATTTATGGAAAGTCTTAAAGCTGTCTTAACGGAAGAAGGGTTAGTTTCCTTTGAATGTAAAGTGGTTGGCTCGCCAACTCCAACATTGAGATGGTTTAAAGATGGACAAGAACTAAAGCCCGGCGATGTATATCAGCTAACCGGTACCAATTCTCTTGGTTCATACTGTTGTATTGCAAAAAATTGTATGGGCGAAGCGAAAAGTACTGCGGAATTAACGGTGGAAGATATTCAAAATCAATTAAATGACGAGGAAAAAATGCAATTAACTTCAAAAAGTCAAGCACCTAAATTTTTACATGGACTAAAAAGTTGCGAAGCTAGGATAAACGACAACTTTCGATTTACAGTTCAAGGTACAGTTTAACTTTTTAATAATATTAAAACAAACTTAATAAATTATTACTGACATGATTTAAAACAATAGTTAGTATCACACCATTACCTACGCTTTTTTGGTTTCGCGATGACCAGCCAATCGAGGACGAACAGGATCGTTATGGTTTGGTAAGAGAAACATTGGGAACATGTCATTTAGACATAAAACGCTTAGAATTTATGGACCAAGCTGAATGGAAATGTGTAGCTACAAACGATTTTGGACATTCGGTTACCTCATGCTTTCTTAAACTACTCATTCCGAAACATTTTAAGAAACCCAGATTTTTAGAATGTTTAAAAGCGGTGCTTTCTGAAGAGGGAGCAGTAAATTTAGAATGTAAAGTAATTGGCGTTCCTCAACCGGTTTTAAAATGGTATAAGGATGGAAAAGAATTAAAGCCTGGCGATATTCATCGAATAACATCAGGAGAGGTAAGTGATGTCTTGCTTTGTATTTATTTAAAAAATTGTAAATCCGATATCAGGATGGAACTTGCTGTTTGGGCACATATACATGCGAAGCCAAAAATTGTATGGGAACTGTGGCAAGTTCAGCTTCATTGCTTGGTTTCGAGGATCAAGTAAAACCCAAACAAAATTTACGTACCGAGTTAGTAAGACAATTATCTCTTTCTACTATTCACGAGGAAAGAACGTCACAATTGTATGATACGCCGCAAGGAGATATGTCGCTAACTATCGACGATAGGGGTGAAATTTCATTTTCATTTGACGGTAAAGAAGTTTCTGTTTCTCTGTATGAAACCCCAGATCTTACAGAAGAAGAAGCTATTAAAATTATCGAAATGTATGCCGATCAGTTATCCGAGCATATATCTGGTAAGTGCAAATGCAAAATTTCCTATTGAAGATAACGTTAATTTTTGTACGAAACTTGTAGACCATAGTATAATCGATCTTCCTCCGCTACGTTTTGTGAAAGAATCAACTACATCTGGTAATCTTCTTATGGAGGCTGTCGTGATTGACGTTTCGGAAGAGAATTTTACATCTGCCGAAGAAGATTTAAAAACGGAAGCGGATATAGAGGAAATATTTTCTGCAACCGACGAAACGTACGAAGAAAAGTCGAACAGAAATGTAGTAAAAATTTATGACGAACCTCCAGCAAGACCTCCACGTAAAAAATCCGAATCTCAAAAGTCAAACACTTACTTCACAATTTCTAAAAACGATTCGGTTGCATCAGATGGAGGGGACGAAAGCTTGGCCGCAGCAGCAGAACTCGATAGCGATTCTTTTGGAAATTTCGATAGTGCAAAGAGTTTAGAACACATTAAACAAGAAACTTTGGATGTAAAACCGTTCGATAATAGTGACACTGTGAGTCTGCCCGGTGATGTAGAATCTACGCGACAACCTTTGTCGCCTCAAACCACTCACGAAATAGGGTCAGATTTAAGAGTCAACATGTTGGATGCTGAAGGAAACGTTATTAAGCCTCCACGTAGAAGAAAAACAAGTGCTCAATCTCAAGGTTCGGATGATTCTACGAAGGACGGCGTTAAGAAAAAAGATATAAAAGGAAAACAATTAAATTTAGTTGAAAGTTCTTTTATTAGAGACCTGCAAGGCGAAGAAGGAGACGGTTTGAAAAGTGAACAAAATCTATACTCTAAATTAAAAACTTTGCAAGACAACGAATGCCACTTAACCGAACGTTTAGAAAAATATTTAGAAGAAATTCAGGTAGAATTATCTGAAGCACAGAAAGAATTGATTTTACAATCCTCTCTTAAATCCTCTTCGGCGACAGCTAATAGAAGTATGGAGGTAATTAATGGTTTGTCTCAAGCAATACAGGATATTAAAACGTATACAATAACTTCCTCAAGCAAAAAGGATCAGTATAGCTCATCTTTAATAGAATTAATCGCACCTTCGCTATTTGATTTACAACAAAATATAGCAATTATTGAAAAATGTATCGAAGTTAAAGGAAAAGAGCACACATTAATTCAAAAAACTTGCATAAATATTTTGGACACTACCGCTAAATCATTGCAAAATAGTTTGCAGGTTGTCGAAAAACTGATTGTTTTAGAGAAAGAAAAACTTCAGATGGGCATATCCAAAACAGGTGGAAGAATAACGCCGTCAAAAGTTATTCAAGAAGTTTTAACTACAGTACACGAAACGCAAATTAGCTTAGAACGAGCGGATATTATTTTGCAAACTAAAACATATTTACAAGATGAAGAACAAATTATTGATCAATCTCAACAAAATATACTTTCGACTAGCGATGAACCTAAGACGTCTATCGATATCTTGGATATGATCGCAAAACCAACTAGTGTACTTAAATCTGAGTTAGATAAAATTAAAGGCTGCGTATCTTCGAAGGAAGCGAATATTGACAAAATGATTTTAGATAAATTAGCCGAACCTATACATCAACTATCAAAATCGGTCAAAGTTATATCAAAGCGAGCAACAAGAATGTCGATTAGAAGAAAATCTTTGACGCAGGAATTATGTATTGCAGTTACTGATCAAATTATAAATCCGGTACACGAGCTCATTCATGGGTTGGATTTTATAAAAGAACATCCAGCTAGTGTCGCTAATATAGAAGATTATAATAAGACCATATTGGATATGTTTACAGCACCAATCGAAGATATTAATAATTGTGTTACGAAAATGCAACGAAGTATTTCTGGAATGGAAATTGAAGTGGACACTGAATTATTGTCGTCTTTATCTTCAGATGAAGTTGTCAAAGACGTATTTGAGCATTTAGTTAAAATAATATGCCAGAATATGTCGCTCTCTATTGACGAATTATCCTCAAATCTAAAAACTGCACAAATCCAAATTAAAGATCCGCAAGTATCCGAAATACTAAATCAACTTTCAAGTTTACAAATTATTTTGCACGAAACCGTCCAAAAAGCTCGCACGATAAAAACTGAAATTAGTCTTTCTTCTTTAGAAAACCTAAATCAGCCAATAGACACTCTCAACAATCAGTTGTTAGATGTCAGCACAACAAACGTGATAGACTTATTAGATGATGTAACAGGTGCTTTAAATATATTGGAAGAAAGTATTATCTGCGTTGAAGAAACTTGCGAAGACGAAAGAGAGTTTTACGGTTGTTTGTCATCACTTAGGCATAAAATTGGATCAGTTAAATTAAATATTGAAAGTATTTTTAATAAACAAGAGTTTACCGGTAAACCATTGGAGCCGATTATCGAAGATAATAACTTTTCCCAGAACGAAAACGTAGATAATGTTGATGCTATTTTGGATGATAAAGCAAAAACAATCGAAGCGTCCAATTTTGCGGAGGAATTAGTAGAACAAATTGCAGCTATTCAAAACTTTGTTGTTGTTCATCAAGCAACTGACTCGTCGTCCACTAAATCATTAGACATGCTCAAAGATTTGCAACAACCTTTGGTCAAACTTGAACAATGCTTACGGGTAGTCGAGGCCGATCCTTCCTATGATTACGTAAAACAAAATTTAATTACCTCTCACGCAGATACCGCGACAGTCTTAGAACGTTTAGAAAATTTGCCACAAACCGAAAGTTATGAAGTTACTAAGATTGTTCCCACCAAAGAAATTCAACAAATGACAGCGAATTTAGAAAAATTACAAAATAGTATTTTGAAAAATAATCAACTAGACAGTGAACGAATCGATATTTTTGAACTTATAACTCAAAATTTAAATTCAATTCAAAATTTAATTGGCGATGCTAAAGATCCAACATTACAAAATGTTTTGTTTGAAAATCGGACTCCACTTTCCAATGCCTTGGAAATAATACTGTTGGAACGTTATAATTTAGATATAAAAATGAAAGACTTACATTATTTGAAAGAAATTAACAGTTTGTTAGAGGAATTTTCAAAAACCATGCTCGTTTACGTGGTAAAAGAACAAACCTCAAACACACTGGAACTATTAGTTCAACAAGCAACTAACTTACATGCACATCTTTCGAAACTGGATCATAATTTAGCTATAAAGTACATAATTTCATCTTTCATCGAAGTTTCGTCAACAATGACTAAAACACTAGCAAATCTTGTAAATTTGAATAAGGAAGTTAAATATAATGTAATTGCAGATATTCATAATTCTTTGGAATGTTTAAAAAATTCAATTTTTGTCTTACAAAGCTTATCGGTTAAAGAAGAAAACGTAGCAAATTTTGAAAAATCAATTCAAAGTGCAAGCAAGTCGCTTGATAACTTGAAAAAGAATATTGATTTGAAAGCCGAAGAACAGGGAGTTCTTAAAAACATTGCTCTTTCGCTAATTAATATACACAATTACATAGATAAATCTTCAAAAATACAGGAAGAAACCAGCGAAGAACTTCCTTTCGAAATTTTAGAAAAAGCTAAACCATTTGTTAAATCTTATTTAGAATCAATAACGGCTTTAAATAAAATACCAGACCTCGAAGTAATTACAATTCCTTTGACATCGTTAGGCGATAGATTATCGACATTGTTTGAAGGAATATTGGTTCCTCGGTCTAACAAATTTATTTTATCCTTTCGTTTGTTGTCCACTTCGGTAGAGCGACTTTTAAATTTTATTGATAACATTACGTTTGTAGAAAAACAAAAACTAGAACTTATCGATTCGATTAAAACTCCCCTATCGTCATTAAAAGCAAAAATCGAAGAAACTGGCGAAATAAGTTCAGTTTCTTTAAATCCCGAAGAACAAAATTTTATCGACATGCTAACAATGTTAGCAACCACAGTAAATTCCTATATCGACGAAGAAACAAAAAATGTTCCAACAGAACAAGTAAAATCTGCTACAGATAATTTGCAAACTGCTTTTGATTTTATTTCAAAGGAATCGCCAATTAGTAATATCGTAAATCCATCTCGCGAATTTGTTCAAAATTGCGGTCAAATGTTGCAGTTTATATTAAATTGCGAAGACGAATTAAAATTAGCAAAATTTCAAATAATAGAATTAGTTTCCGATTCTGTGCAACTTCTCTTGAAAGATCTCGCCACAATCAATTTGAGTAAGACGGACGTTGAAGACTTTCAAAAAAGTTTATATTCGCTTCAAATTATGGCCAACGATTTAATCGAATTATCAATAACTGATCACGAACAAAGTATTTTATTGAAAATCAGCACGGTATTGCAAAACGTGGATACGTTCATTTTATCGGTAAATAATAAAACCATTCTGAAACCCGAATCCATAACTACTGATAATCTTATTCAATCTTTGCATGCCATAAACGAAGAGGTGTTCAAAAGTCAGTCCATCAAATCACTTTCCGTTCCTTTAACTAACTTAACTTCTATGTTGCCAAATATATTGCGCCAAATGAAAACCGAAGAGCAAAATGCTCTCAGATTAAATTACATTAACGAGAATTTTGTAAAAGTCTTTAAGTATATTAAGGAAATTTCAGATTTAGTGCTACGCAGTGATTTGAAAAGTAACCAGTCTTTACTTATCGAATTGAACGACAGTATTAATTGCCTGCAAGAGAATGTTAAATTTGTCTTAAATAATTCTGAAAAACTAGAATCGACAACGGAAGAAATCAAATATATCCAAGTTTTACAAAAATACGTCGTTGTATTGAGAAAATTACTCAACAGTGATACAGGCGAACTTGCAGATCTTATTCAAAGCACAAATGATTACGTCGAAGAAATAAATAAGCTCAATAACACTTTAAATAAAAATTCTGGTTTTCAAAATATATCTCAATACATACCGGAATCATACAAAAGTATTTTAAATGTTGTGCAATTGCTAGTCGAACATAAAATGTTTTTGCAAGAATTAACTTCAACTTCTCAAAGTGCACAAGTTGAGAGTAAACCAAGCGAGCCTTTGCCGAAAGAAGAAACGGAGCTAGTAAAGGACGCAAAACAGAACGTAAGCGAAGTAGCGCAAACTATCAAGGAACAAAAGACTACAGAAGAAATAGAAATTGAAATTCACCCAATCACACAAATTTTGATGGGTTCGTTAAATACCCTTTCTTCGTCTCTAAATGAAATTATCGAAAAGGGTGTATCCGAAGATAAGCATGGCCATATGAGCAACCTTATTCATTCCATAGGAAGGCTGAATGATAGCTTACCCACCACATTTTATAATATAGATCTGAACGAGTTAAGCAAAGAAGAAGAAATATCAATTTTTGTTGCAAATAAAGTATGCGATGATCTAAACGGCTACGTCAACCAATTATCTAATGCCCCCATTGTTACCGTACAAAATATAGAAGACAGCATAGAAGAATTACAACTATTAAAATCAATTATCGGATCTACTTCGCAAGTAAGAAATATTTTATTGCCAATACAAAACATTGCCAAACAAGTAACGGAAATCATACAGCCAATACCCGAAGTTACAGCAACGCAAGCAGTCGCTATATCAATAGAGAATATTCAAAGGTCTTTGGCCAAATTGCAACGTCATCCTATAGCTAAACAGAAACAATCGGTAATAGTGGAAACCGTAAAGAAATTATCGCTTGTGCATTCGCATATATTCGAAATTAATCCAAAGCAATTGTCAAACCAAGATCTTCATATTATTCAAGTTCTGGAAGCTATTTTTACAGATTTAAACTGGAACATTGCTACATTCCAAGAGCAAAGCGTGAAGAAATTGAAGACCCCGAGTGAAATGCTAGATAAATTAAGCTCGGTAAAAGAACCTATTGTTGAGCAATCTCAAATTGGATACATCGTTTCAAGTGCGACCAATATTATTAAGCTCATTAATAATATTCTGGCGTCCCAAGAAGCACCTTCTCAAGAAATTGAAGAGGTAACAAACAAATTAAAAAATATTTTGCAAGTATTACAGCCCCTAAAGGAAATTCCATTTTTGAAAACTGCCGTGATAAAAAATTTAGAAAAAAGTATCTGCGACGTTACATATTCCTCAGAAGAGCTTCATTCGCTGTCCGTGGAGGAGAAAGTTTTTATAGAAAATGTAGGAAATATTTTGACCGAGTTAGAAAAAGTAGGAATAGAGGTTAACGTCGATAGATTGCAAAATTGCAAGAAGAATTGTAAAAGAGGTTTCAAAAATGCAAAAATAGAAAATATTTCCGAGTCATTAGAAGAAGTGGTCGATTGTATTTTGAATAGTTACTACAAAGAGGAAGTTATCAATCAAAGACTACTTTTAGTGGAACAATTAGAAAACTTGAAAAAATCTTTAACTAACGTAAAAGTTTCAGTTGCTTCCGGCGATAAAGGCAGTAGCGTTCTGGAATTGGAAAAGTATATTGTCGACGTGAAAAGCCAAATTAATACAAACTTTGAGAATATAGAAAATTTAACCAAAGAGGAAAATCATCTCATTTCAACTTTAGATCAAGTTTTGGGTAATTTAGGAAATTTTATATTTAAAAATGAAGAAATTTTACACAGTGGGGTTTCTTCTATAGAACCGGAAGAGACGCTTAAGGTAAAATCATCAATTGAAGAGTTGCGAAGTGTTATTTTATCTCCAAAAATTAGTAGCGATGTTAGATCTTCAGCAGAATTATGTGAACAGTTAAGTAAAAATGTGGTAAATTTAGTGGAAAGTATTTCTACTGAAAAAAAAACAACAAACGAAGAAAATACTTTAAAATTATTATTGGGCAAACTGGATGAAAATGTGAAATTACTCGAATCTATTCCAGTTTTAAAACCAAAGTGCGATATATTACAATGCATTGCCAGTACAGTCAACGACTTTAAAAGCAGCATAGATAATGTTCCCGATATTATTCAAGCTGAAGGTAAAGCCAATGTTATCACCTTAAATCAGATTTTAGAGATTACTAACAATTACATCGATGAAAGTATTTCCGAGTTTCACGAATGCAAACCCCATATTTGCGAGAAACTAAATTTGCAAGAATTGGTTGAACCTCTTAAAATGCAAACTTCAAATCAACAACTGCACTCTTCTGAATATATTGAAACCATTGCGGATAATCTAAATAAACTAGTCGAATATAAAAATAAACATTCTTCCGATATGATTTTGAAAGACTTGCAAAATACATTGAAAAACGTTAACGAAGTTATAACGGTTGAAAGTAAACATAGTCTCCAAAATTCAATAATCAGTCAATTATCGCAACCGCTCTCTACTTTACAATATACTAACGATAATTTGTTGTCAGATACGAACAACCAACTTACGACGCAAGATGTTAAAACAGTGGAAGCTGTTATTAATGTACTACATGATTTAAATGAAGCCGTTGTTAAGCTAGATACACCTGAGAGTCTTCTCCAATTGCAAACTTTTACTGAACACTCAAAAATGCTCTTACAAGATGTTCAAAAAGATTCCAGTTCTCCAAAGTTGGTAGAACCTTTAATGGAAATGTTGCAAAACATCGAAAAAATTAGTAAAAGTCAAGAGGATGTAGTCACTCAAACTCAAAATTCGATTAATAAGTTTGATAATTTGATTAGCAACTACATTAATCAATCACCAAGACGAACCCAATTGGTTGTATTAACAGAATTACAGAAACCTCTAAGAGCTATAACTCAAATATTGTCAGAAGCTGATCAAAATGTAATAACTGATAAAGAATCACATAATCTTAGCGAACTACGCCAAGTTACCAATGATGCATGCAAGGCTTTAGTAGAAACGCAAACGCCCGAAAAAGAGAAAATCAACATTTTGCTTCAAAATTTAAAAAATGTAATTGAAACTTCACTTTGTAATACCGAAGTTGTACAAGATTTAAATAAACAACAATCGGAAAATAATTTGGCCCAAGCAATGGTTAAACCTTTGGAAGAGTTATCCAAAGCCATCAACTGCGTTCATTTAATTTTAGAAAACCCCGAAACTATAGAATGTGTCAGCGAAATTCAAAACATCAAAACCGATGTGGAAGATCTGCTGAAGTTTATCTTGTTAATAAAACATGAACAACACGGTGAATTGATCTTGTTTGACGAATTATTGAATCCCCTATATGATCTTTATGATAATTTAAACAAAAACGCCAAGCAACATATTAATTCAAACGAACTACAATTAATTCAAAAGCTTGAAAAATCATTCCAACAAACAATAAATGTTACAAAATCTGTACAGTTCTCTGATTTAACTATGAATAATTTTACTGAACCGCTATGTTTGTTACACGATACAATAATATCGGTTTGCAATAAAGTTGTATTATCGGACATACCTAGTGATCAAGAATCACTAATTCAAAAAATATCCAAACCACTTGAAAATATTATAAATGGAATTATTAATATTCAAAGTTTATTTTTGGAAAAAAATTCTATATTGTTGAATTTGAAAAATGTCGAAAATAATTTAAAGGATTTTAGCACCAACGCTGCAAAGTTAATTGTATTAGAGAAACCGTTACAAGGTGATTGTAGTTTGATTAAATATCTTGATAAACCAATTTTAGATTTGAGTCGTGCAATTGAAAGTATCGTCGCTTCAAATCAAATATTTAATTTTTTCACTGCCATAATAGAACCTGTAGAAAACTTAAAACATTCAATAGGAACAATTATAGAGATTATAAAAAATGAAGAGCTTGGTAAGGTAACAATTTCAGAAGAGTTTGTATTACAAATACACGAATTAGGCAATGTTACATCGGAAGTTATATCTGGTTCAAAACTTTCTGGGTATCGTGATTTAATAGCGATTATTAATCCAATGGCTTCTATTACAAATATAATAAAAAATAATTTGAAGTTGGAGAGTCAAACAGAAGCGAAGAAAGAAATTACAAAACCCAGTACTGTGAAGTCGACAAATATATCGCAATTGAAAGAACCAATAAAAATTGTAGAAAATAATCTGAAAGAATGCAAAGCAAAATTATCTAACTTAGAAAAACCCCAAAAGCTTATTTCGAATATTTTGGAAATTGAAAAACCAATTACCGAGCTGGAATGCACTTTGTCTCAATTACAAAGTATACCAGAAGAAGCAATCGACATTTCAGTAGAAAATTGTGAAAAATTGGCCAGTTTGGTTGAACCTATGCAAAAATTATCTTCGTTATTAACGAGTTTTCAAATGTCTCCCGAAACTTCCTTGATGATAACAAGTCAAGAAGCGAAAAACGCCATCCTAGAAACTGTAAAGAACGTCAAATTACCTATCGAGATTGTGTCTAATTCTAATTTCCAAACAGCTACCGAAAAATTAATTATTAAATCCATCGAATCTTTGAAAGCATGTATTTCTAACATCGAAGAAAGTGCCAGTGTTGAAGAAAATTTGCACGCTAATAATTTAATTACTTCTTGCGAAATGGTAAGGGAAAATATGAAAGAAGTGCAAAATATAATAGAAATAATAGAGCCTTCGGTGATAACTGCTTGCAACATTTTAACCTTAGACGAGCCTATTCAGAAATTACAAGAATGCATACACTTAAGTAAAGATCTAGAGAATATTTCGGAAGTTGAAGAAGATTTGCAAGACATTAAGGCGTTTATCGATGAAGTGAATATATTTGTTTGCAATATCCCAAGTTTGAATAGCGTTTCGTTTAATAACGAAAAAGCCATTTTGGTTAATAATTTAAACTTGCTTAAAGTTTCTTTAGAAAAATTAATAAGTCATGCAGAACACAAAGAGCATCTTTTCAATTTAATTGCTCCTTCTGCACTATTGATAGAAGCAATAACCGATACCAAATCGAGTTTAATTGTAAAAGAAAAATTACCATTACCTCAATCGTTGCAAGAATCTTTCGACGAACTGAAACGAAGTATCGTGTCGTTGGAAAATAATTTAAAAATTGAATATCCAAATCAAAAACCGATGGCTTCTATTTGCAATTTATTACAAACAGTTGATAGTATCGAAGAAAATATACAAAGTAACGAGAAAGTACTAAAAGGAAACATAAAGAAACTCGAGAAGCCTTTGAAATACCTAATAGTATTCGTTAGTAACGTACAAACGGTTATCGAGAATCCTCAACTTTTGAAAAACGAAAAACCGCAATTAATCAAAGCAATACAGGATATTCAATTGGAAACTGACGACGTATCATTGAAAAATGGAAAAGAAATTATTCAATTGCTATCAAACGGAATATCTGCTATTGTCCAAGAATTTAAAGTCTCAGAAGAAACGTTAGAGCAAAACGTTTGTATTGTAAAAGATTTCAAACATTCGTTAGCACCACTCGAAGCAACTTTCTGCAATATAGTAGCACTCCAAGACGAACTTAAGCATCCATTCTTAAAACAAACTTTATTATTAATTTCTGAATTGAAAGATCCATTGAAACTCCTTCAAAAGTGCATAGCTCAAGTAGAAAAATTTGAAAAAGTTGAATTGGTGCCAACCGAAAGTTTAAGACTTTTAGATGACCTTCAAGATTGCCTAATGAATTTGCAAACCGACATTACAAAATCCCAAGTTTCCAATATGGAGTTAACCGAAAGCGATCAAAACGAATTGCTCAAGTTACTCGACACTTCCGCCGTCGTTGTAGAAAAGATGATAACCGAAGGATTACATCATCATGTAGTTATGGTTCAACCATTATCTATGCTTCTAGCTAAAATATTGGATATTAAAGAAAAAATTATTATTCCAATTTCTTCACCGACACAAAGAAACGTCACCGGTTTAAAGCAATCGTTTTTGGAATTGGAAAATGTAATCGCCTTTTTACAAAATCAACACGAAAACGTCGATATCAAAACGGCGTTACCACTTTCCGACGTACAAACGCAAATTGAGCCACTAGTAGCTGCTTTATTACTTATAGAAAGTAACGTTCGCCAGAAGAATTTAAATCTGAATTCTAATTGTCTAACAAAAATGAATCAACTTAAAGAAGCAATAGAAATACTTACAAATAATCTTAAAAGTTCTACGAGTAGCGAAAATATGAAAAGAGTTATGGAAAGTTTGGAAGCAAACATAAATCAGTTGATAGAAATAGCTGAAATATTTTTAAACGAATCCAGACAAATAAAAGATCTCATAACTTTTTGTAAGCCCCTACAAGGTTTCATTGCTTTCCTTAATAAATTTGAACAAAAGTTATCTGCTAAGGAGAACATCGATGTGGTACAACAACTAAACAAACCGATCAGCGAATTGCAAGAAAGCATTAAAAGCTTAGTAAACGACGAGAAAGCATTAAAAAATGTTAACATTCCAGAACTTTTATCGTTGGAAATGCTGATAACACCTTTGCAGCAATTTATGGCAAATTTGTCTATCGTAAATACAGCAACTGATGCGGTCAGTAACTATGACAGTTTTGTCATCAAAAGACTGACAGCTCTTTATCATCCCGTCGAAGTTCTTGCTGGTGTTGTCATAACAATCCATCAGGTTCTAAAAAAACCAGAGTTGGTGCAATTAGAAGAGTTAAATTTAATGAACGCCTTGGATGCTTTAAAACTTGACGTGGAACATTTAAGCTTAACGACGTCTCAATCTCATAAGTATGACGGAACAACTCAATCGCTGAAAGCACTATCGGATACCATTTCTGAAATTCAGAACGATTTTGGAGATAAAGATAGACGTGACGTTTTGGTTTTGAGAAAATTAAAGCAGCCAATTTACCAGTTGCAATTTAATATTTCATCTCTGCAAAAATATGTTCAAAATGTAAATCCGACGTCACAAGAAGTTATTACCATTATGGATGGTTTGCAAAATCCATTAGCAAATTTTCAAGATTGTTTATCAAAAATCAAAATCAATATCAATAAAGAAACGGCAGACATAACAATCTCAAATGCGGACAAATTAAACAATCTAGCACTTCCGTTAATCGATATTACTTCGGTTGTAGTTTCTCTGGAAAGTATCCTAGTAAATCCGGACATGTTGCAAATAATAATACCGTTAATTTCACAAAGTCTAAATAATTTGAATATGTCAGTGAATAAAGTATTGGAAGTCATACCACAAATTGAATTATTTAATAAAATTGAACAGCCTTTACAAACTCTTAAAAGCTCTGTAGAAGAAGCCGTAAAGCAATTGGATAAACTAAGGGTTGTACAAAAACGTCGAAAAGATGTTACTGTTGCAAAAAAATTGAAAGAGTCTATATCTATGCTGCAAACTAATATTGAAACCTTAAAAATATCTATTAATGATGTCAGCAGTAACCCCAACCAAGCAATATTTTCAATAATAAGTATAGATCCACAACTTCAAGTGCTTGAAGAAATTTTAACAAACATAGAATCGACGAGCGAAATTGGCAAAGTAGAAGACCTGCAAAGCGACACTGCCATTGAAATTGATAAACTAGAAATGCCACTGAAAAATTTTGCACTTACCATAACGGACATACAGAACGTTGTCAAATCCCCAAAATTATTAGAACTCGAAAAACCGAAATTATGTCAAGCCATTGCTGCTTTAAAATTGACCATAGAAGAAATTGCGCCTACACTTTCACAAGCTCAATCATTTAGTGTTGTAGAACAGCCGTTGCAAGTTCTTTCGGCTTCGATTGACGAAATACAAGACCGAGTGGAAAATTTGTCTAGTAGCACTTCAATTGAAGAAAAGCTGTATAATGCGTTGAAATCAAATACCCAAGAATTTTTGAATAAAATATTAGAGATAGGAAGTACAGCAAAACTTCTTCAATACTTGGAAATACCTTTAAACGCGTTAACGGAAGCTTTAGCTGCTGAACAAGAAAAAAGTGAAAGTCAGCTTACGCCAGAAGAAACGAACGATTTTGAAAATTTAAATAAAGCAATAGCTTCCGTAGTTTGTATTTTGAATGACCAAATTCTAAATAAATCAAATACAATAAATGCTGCAATGTTAGAAAGTCTTAAAGAAGTTTCCGAAAAGATAGTAAAGATGGGTAAGGTACAAAGCATTTCGGAACCTTTGTTAATGTTAATTGACGGTATTGTAAAAGTTACCGAAAACTCAAAGAAAAAAGACGATGCCATTTTTTGTATGGCTAAACTAGAAACACCTTTAATTGAATTACTAAACACAATTAGAATAGAACCGTTGGAAACTCAAACTAGCATGTTAAATCAGCCGTTATCTGTTTTGCGTGAATCTTTAACTGAAATTAAGAATAACCTGGAAGAAATAATCGATTTTGATAGTACTAATTTTGAAAAATTAACAAATATTGAGATTTTGATTGAACCAATCAATGAGCTTAATTTGGCATTAAAATTATCGACTAATATCGATGAAATCCCAGATTTTAATAAATGTTTGTGCAATTTAAAATCTGCAGCGAGTCGGGCGTTAGTTCTTCTCACGGAAGATAAAAAATTAGATATAATTTCAAGTTCATTACAACAGCTCGTAGGCGCTATTACTGAATATGAAAAAATAAAATTGTCGGCAAATCTAGCTCTATTAAAACAATTAAAACAACCGATTACCGCACTTCAACTCAATGTTGAAACTTTGAAGAGCAATGTCAACGACATAAATGAAAAGAGTCAAAACGCAACTTTGTCTGTAATTCATTTGGAAAAATCGATATCTTTAATTGAAGAGGCATTGTTAGAAGTTGATAATCTAGAAGAATTAAAAGTAGACGTAGATACAGTAGAAAATTTAAAAATCACCAGCGAACCTTTACAACATTTTGCTTCGGCATTTGTAATACTTCAAAATGAAATTCAATTTGCCAAAATTATTCAAGAACCCACTTTGCTTCAAGCCACGAAAGCGTTAAAATTAAACATAGAAAAAATTTTATTCAAAATTCCGGAAACAGGAGCTTACGTTTTCATATACGAACCTTTGCAAACTTTGCGTGCTGTTATTTCTGAAATCGAAATATCCGAAGAAAATATACCTTCGTTGAATGCCGACCGATTTATAGGTTTAATAAATTCCCTGTCACAATTAGATTCAAAAATCAAAAATCTTGAGATCGCACCGGTTCACAAAAATTCTAAAATTCAAAATGCTGTTTTAAAAGTTTCAAGCTTAAAAATGCCTGTCCAAGATTTAGAAAAGGCAATTCACGAAATTCAAATTGATGATAGTGAGGTCGATAAAGTCGATTTAAACTCACTTAATGCATTAATGGATGAATTTTCTCTTGGCATAGAAAATTTATCTCTTAAAAAGGTTACAAAATTAACTGAAGAAATTTTAGTAAATGGAGCTCGAGTTTTAAATAATAAAATTGGCGATATTCTTAAAGAGTTACCCGAAGAGAAGTATGCATTTTTATTAGAGCCATTACAATCGATTAGTAAAATACTTTTAGAACTCGAACAAGTTTTTGCACAACCAAAAGATGCAGAATCTGATAGTCAATTACAAAAATTACTGGAACCTTTAGTGGGGATGCAAAAGTTTATCGAAACATTCCAAATTCAACTAAAAGATTCTTCCCAACATCAAATGACTACGTTCTTAGATTTAGAAAAACCTTTAAAAGCTTTTGAAGAAACAATTTCTGCCATTGAATCTGAAGAAAAAACTAAAAAATCTAAATTGAAAGCTATTGAAAATATTACTTTGTTAAAAACTCCAATTGAAAATTTGAAAATGGTAATAACAAATTTTCAACACTTACGATCCACACCAGTATGGTCACAAGAAGACAAATCCGAAGTTTCAAAAGAATTCGAAACAATAACATGTTTACTAGATAAGATTGTCTGCACGCCAGAAGAAGAAAGCAATTGTCAAGATGCTATAAAACCGTTAATAACTTTAACGGAAACAATCGCAAATCTACAAACAAAGCAAGTTGTTGACGAAACAAAAACGTCAATAGCAGAACTCGAAAGTAATATTAAAAAATTGGAAAACATTGACAAAGAGAAACAATCCAAAATTGTAAATTTATGCGAACCTCTTGATAAATTAGAAAAAGAATTAAGTGAAATTAAAAATTTAAATATTACAGACCTATCGATAGAAACAACAAATAATTTAAATGCTCTGCAAGAAGGTTTCAAAGAAGTAACTAAAGTTTTAATAAGTACAAATGAAGAACTTGTTAGTCCAAAACAAATGAACGATTTAACACTTGGTCAAGCATTAGAAACTGTTAAACTCCCAATTCTCAATTTATTGGGTCCGGTTAAATCCAACCTTATTATTACAGACTCACTTAATAATTTGCTGTCGTGTATTTCTGAAATTCAATATGTTGAAAGTGAAACTATTCCCAAATTATCACCAGACGATGAAAAATGCAAATTAGGTTTAGGAAAATCGTTGCATGCACTACTAAATATCATAAAAGAGTTACATAGTGAAGCTCTTGATGATAAATCTGAAGTTTCACAAGCGCTGTCTTCATTAATTAAGTTAGAACAGCCTGCAATACTGCTAGAACAAGCATTAACGACTACGGAAACCAGCATAGAAGAAATTTGTGATTTAATTAAACCCATGGAAGAATTTAATATGACATTGGAAACATTATCAAAATCTGGTGATATTTCACGTAATATAGAAAAGGAAAAGCAGGTTATCGTAGAGAAAGTAGAGGCACTTAAACAAGCCAGCTCAGAAGTTTTGCAAGCTGAAAATACTTTAAATAACTCCGTTGTCACAAACGCTATGTTAGGTTTAAGCGATTCGCTTACAGAACTAAAAGAGAAATTAACACACAAACCACGTGGTAAAAATGACACAAAACACCTTTTAAATACTGTGGAAGCCCTGAGAACAAACATAAAAAATATTCAAGTCGAAAATGTTGAAAAAACTGTAACATCGATGCAAGGTATACTATCTTTAAGTACTTTAGATAATCCGCTAGTAGATTTTGAGAATGCAGTATTAGCTTTGGAAGAAATTACTCCAGAATCTTTAGGAAATATATCCCAAGAACTTTTGAATTTAGGAGATTGCATTGAAAACTTAACTGCAACAATACTGACTGCCAAAACAAAAGAAAATGATCGTGACGTTTTAAAAATTGAAAATACCAAGTTAAATGATTCGTTAAGAAGTCTTAAATTATCTGTTGAAAAAATGAACAATACTCCTGTACCTCCTATAATAACTGACATAGTACATCCGCCACTTCAAAACTTATCAAATTCTATAAATAAAATACTAGATATACTGTTGGAACAAATTGAATCTCCGGTACAAGAAGAAACAATGGCCGAATCTATATCAGATGAGCTAAAGGAAGAAAAAATTGTAGAACCACAACCAGAAGAAATAAAAGAAGATATTAAGGTAGAAGAAATTGTTTCAACTAAGGAAGATGATTTAAAACCCACAGAAGAAATTAAAGAGAAAGATTTGATTGAACCTCCGTTAGATAAAATTAAAGAAGAAGAAATGGCTACACCACCAACTGAAGAAACAAAAGAGGACCTTAAGGTGGAAGAAATTGTTCTAACTGTGAAAGACGATTTACAGTCTATAAAAGAAGAAAAACATGTTGAACAGCCAACAGAAGAAATTAAAGAGAAAAAATTGGTTGAACCACCAACTGATGAAGTAAAAAATGAAAAAACTGTTGAGTCACGAGCAGAAAAAATTAAAGAGAAAGATTTGGTTGAACTTCCGGCAGATAAAATAAAAGAAGAAAAAATGGCTACGCCACCAACAGAAGAAACAAAAGAGGATGTTAAGGTGGAAGATATTGTTCCAGCTGTGAAAGATATTAAGGTAGAAAAAATTGTAGAACCAACAGAAGAAATAAAAGGAACTATTAAGGTAGAAGAAAGTATTCCAGCTAAGAAAGATGATTTACAACCTACAGAAGAAATAAAGAAAGAAACATTTGCTGAACCTCTATCGAGCGAAATAATAGAAGAGAAAATGATTGAACCTTCAATAGCAGAAATAAAGGAAGATATTAAGGTTCAACAAATTGTTCCAATTGATAAAGATAATCTACAGTCTACAGAAGAAACAAAAGAGAAAGAATTGATTGAATCTCCAGCAGATAAAACAAAAACAGAAAAAACTGTTGAACCGGTAACAGAAGATATAAAAGAAGATATTAAGATAGAAGAAATTGTTCTAACTAAGTTAGACGATAAACAACCTTTAGAAGAAATAAAGAAAGAAAAAATGGTTGAACCTCCAACAGGACAAATAAAAGAAGATACAACAATTGAGAAAGATGATCTACAACTTATAGAAGAAATAACCAAGAAAAAATTGATTGAATCTCAATCAGATAAAAAAGAAGCAGAAATTGTTGAACCACCTACAGAAGAAATAAAGACAGAAAAATTACCTGAACCTTTATCAGATGAAACAAAAGAAGAAAAACCGATTAAACCACCAACAGAAGAAGAAAAACCGATTAAACCACCAACAGAAGAAGAAAAAGATAATATTAAGGAAGAAGAAATTGTTCCAAATAAGAAAGATAATTTACAACCTACAGAAGAAATACCGAAAAATAAATTAGTTGAATCGCCAATAGAAGAAGTAAACGAAAATATTAAAGTGGAAGAAATTCTTCCAACTAAGAGAGATGACTTAGAAACCGCAGAAGATACAAAAGAGAAAAAATTGGTTGAACCTCCAGGTGAAATAAAAGAAGAACAAAAGGTTGAATCAGCAATAGGAGAATTAAAAGAAGATATTAAAGTAGAAGAAATTGTTGCAATTACGAAAGATGATTTAAAATCAATAGAAGAAATAAAAGAGAGACAATTGATTGAATCTCCAGGTGAAATAAAAGAAGAAAAAATGGCTGAATCTGCCATAGGAGAATTAAAGGAAGATATTAAAATAGAAGAAATTGTTCAAATTAAAAAAGATGATTTAGAACTCACAGAAGAAATAAAGGAAAAAACATTGATTGAATCTCCAGGTGAAATAAAAGAAGAAAATTTGATTGAATTAGCAATAGGAGAATTAAAAGAAGATACTAAAGTAGAAGAAATTGTTCCACCAAAGAAAGATGATTTAAAATCACCAGAAGAAATTAAAGAGAAAACATTGATTGAAGCTCTATCTAGTAAAATGAAAGAAGAAAAACTGAGTGAACTACCAACAAAAGAAGTGAAAGAAGATATTAAAGTAGAAGAAATTGTTCCCACTAAGAAAAGCGATTTAGAACCTGTAGAAAAATTAAAAGAAGAAAAACCGGTTGAACTACCAACAGAAGAAGTAAAACAAGAAATTAAGACAGAAGAAATTCTTCCAGCTAAGAAAGATGATTTACAACTTACAGAAGAAATAAAAAATGAAAAATTGAATGAAGCTTTATCAGGTGAACTGAAAGAAGACACATCGGTTGAATCACCAATAGAAGTAATAAAAGAAGATATTAAGGTAGAAGGTATCAAAGAAGAAAAAATAGCTAAACTACCAACAGAAGAAATAAAAGAAGAAAAGTCACTTGAACTTTCATCGGATGAAATAAAAGAAGATACTACGGTAGACGAAATTATTTCAACTAAAAGAGATGATTTACAGCCTAAAGACGAAGCTAAACTTACAGAAAGTATATCAAAAGATGTTAAAACAAACGAAATTTCTCCAATCAACAAAGATGAATTGGAACTCAAGAAAAAGTCGGACGAAAGTTTAATACAAGATGTAACAATGAACGAAACCACATTAATTAAAAAAGACGAATTAGTACTTGTAAAAGATACCAAAGCAATAGACAACAAGGAAGATAGTCAAAAAAACTATGAAAAGAAATTAGCTGAGATTAAACATGCACTTCAAGAAAATATTGAAACAGAAGATATTCCAAAAGATATGCAACGTAGTATATCATTACAAGAAACTGCTAGCTTAAATGAACAAACTGAAATTGCCGTCGAAAGAATTGATCATAAAGATGTCAAGTATGAAATAAAAGAATCTGATGGAGAAATTGATAATACACAAGTAGAAAAATCACTGGATTCTGTAAAAGAAGCCTTATTAGTAGAATTAAAGAAAGAAGATGATAAAATATCAGAAATTCTTAAACCGGAAATTGACAAAAGTGCAAAGATACAATCTCAAATCAATTCTGCAAAGGAATCTGATACAATTAAAATTGAAATAAAAGACGGAACTGATATTGTTATCGATGAAAATTTAATAAAATTACAGGCAAATGAAGCACAAGAAGAAAAAGATAAATTGGACAATAATATTAAAGATGATACTAATATAGAAAACACAGTAAAATTGATATCTGATGATGAGAAAGTAGAAAAAACAGTAGAAAAAGAACTAGAAGTGAAACAAGACCTAACTGAAGAAAAAGGTGTGGATAAATTATCTCAGCCTAATTTGAAAGACGAAGTAATAAAAAGTCAAGATGATGAGAAAACCAAAGCGTCTGAATTAATTGATGAAAATAAATTCGCACCAGAAAACAAAGATGAAAAGCATAAACCTACAAGTGAAAAACCCGATATTGATACATGCACAACGGACAAAAAGACTGAAACATCTGCAGAAAATGCAGAATTAACGGAAAGTGTCAAGAAAAGGACGGAAGATGAAAAACAAATTGAAATTCTTGAAGAAAAATCTGATAAATCAAAAACAATTAAAGCTGAAGAAGATAAGCAAATATCTAAAAATAAAAAAGCGTTACAGTTAATAAAAGAGGTCATTGTACCTTTACAAACTAAAATCAATCACATACAATTAAGTAAAGAAAAGAAATCTGAAAACGCTTTGCTTTTGTGTGAACTAGAGAAGCCATTATTGCAGTTTAGCGAAAACTTATCGCGATTAGAAAATTCTATGGAATGTGATAAAACAGGTAAATTACTGACAGAAGAAATAACCGAATTAAATACATTAGCAGATTCTTTTGATAATCTAAATAAAGCTATATCGAGTGCCCCAACGATGGAAAAATTAGAATTAAGTGAATCTATTAAAAAATTGAAATCGGCAATCACATGTGTTATTCCAATTGCAAAAACTGTAAAACCTTTGGAAGTAATCACAGAACCTCTACAAGGATTATTATCGACAATTAGCGATACCACATTGAAAACTAAAATGGTTTCTAGAAAATCTTCTGGAACTATTGTTCCTTTGCAAGAAATGCTAACTAAAATTAACGCAAACGTAAACGAATTGAAAGGTGTGTTAACCGAATTGGCGGTGTCCACTAAAAGTAGCATTTCTTTGATAACCAATATTGAAAGTCCAATAGAACATCTGCAAAGCAAGCTTTGTGAGGTTGAAAAGAAGAAAAACGTTTCCGAAGTAGCTGAAAAATTAAAAATAATGGAAGTACCTATGGCAAATCTTAATCAAGCTATATTAAGTACAATAAAAGACCTAAGTAGCGCCGAAGATGTAAATAACATAACGAAAAATTTTTCCGCGTCTGTCGAAAAAGTTTGTGTAGAATTGCAAAATATAGCTGAAGCTTCAAAAGGTATAAAATTTGTGTTACCACCTTTAAAATCACTTCAAGCAACTCTCTCTGAAATAAGCAAAGATATAGCTGATGTGGATATTGCAAAACAGAATATTACTGTAATAGATGAACTACACCAACCAATTTTGGAATTAAAATCTAACATAGAAAAATTGCACGAACAGAAACCTAAAGTTACTGTAGCAGATCAAAATTTAATTTCGCATTTAGAAATCCTGGTAGAACCCCTCAACGCAATTGGCGATAATTTATCTAATACCAAAAATTTAATTAATGCCAAGAAAATTAAAAACATTCCAAAAGAAGAAATAATAAAAATAAATTCCTTGAAAGATGCAATAAAAAATTCTGTAGGCTGCATCTTGAATCTTAACGATAATATTCAAGAAGCGAAACTGTCATATAACAATTTGGTAGACTTTTCAAAAGCAATAGAAAAAGTTAAGTTAAATATTTCGGAAATTGGTTTTAACAAAGAGGAGTATTCGGTATTTTCGTCAATGAAAGAACCTTTAAATTCGGCGATTTTGCCAATAGATGATGTAGTAAATAGAATCAACTTCAAACAGCAATACGATACAATTCAAGAAGTGGAAGATTCGATGTTGAATTTGACAAACACTATCGAAGCTTTGAATGACCAATACCAATCAGGAAAACCTGAACTTCTTCAAGACTTTGTATACCTAACAAATTTGAAAAGTGCTATTGAAAATTTGAAAAATCAATTTGGGGTAATTAAAGATTGCATAGCAAGAAACGAAAAAGTTGAATTTGATATCTCTACATTAAAAGAACCTATCGAAAACCTAAATTTAGTTATTCAAAGTATGAAAAATAAAAATCAACCATTTAATGTAGATAAAGTAGTCCTAAACGAAAATTTAGAAAACCTAAGAAAAGAAGTTGAGAGTATTTTACAAAGTTGTGCTAAAAATAAGCGATTAACTACATTTAGGGAACATCTTGGCTCATTACTTAAGGAAATCACTTCTGTTCTAGAAAACTTAAATTACAAAGAAGTTGTAAAACCGAACCTGGAAGCTGTTAAAAAGTTAAAAGTTCCCATTCGAGAATTACAAATTAATCTTAATACTTTCAACTCCAAAGTAACCGATTTAGGCTTAAAACGTTTACAAGCAATTGAGGATATAATTAATTTGGAAAAACCCTTAGATATATTACAAACTGCTTTATCAAATATGCAAGACTTGTTTGATGCAAGCTCCGAGGTAAAACCTTCTGTAGAATTACCTCAAGAATATGAAACTCAAGTAGAATTATTACAAGAACCTATAAAGCAATTTGCTGAATTTATTGAATCGGTTCAAAAAACCCAACAAGCTACGATTACAGAAAACGATAAAAACATCTTAAAAAATGTTATGGAAACATTAAAAACCAACATGGAAAATGTTTCGACCCTTATTCCTGAATCGCACACATTAAAAAACGTAGATCCATTTATAGTCGATTTTTGTTCCGCTGTATCAAAATGCCAAGAAAACTTGGAAAACTCAATCAAAGCCGAACAAATTTTATTAGAGATTAAAGTTAACACCCAATTTATAGAAGACTGCAAAACATCCTTATCAAATTTAACTAACAATTTAACTAGCTGCAATAGTAAGCCCGATATTTTTCCATATGATACTTTGCCTAAAAATTTAAATTTGGTTGAACCTTTAATTCATTTTAGTGAAACTATGAATGACATTGATAAAAGTAAAGAAAACGTTGACAAATTCAAAAAAATAGAACCAAAAGTAAATAAATTGATTTTGCAAATAAAAAATTTTACTGAAAATGTTATAAATTTACAAAACGTTAATGCAAAAAAACAATTGGTAACAATATTGCCCGATTATTGTAAATCATTAAAAGCTTTAGAAGATTGTGTTAAGTCTACTTCTACAGAAATGAAAAAACAAAAATTGTCAGCAACTGCTGTAGAATCACTAAATGCATTATCGCAAACCATAAGTGATGTTCATATTTCTTTGGCAAAACAAGTAGATCGGGTTGATTCGAAACTTGCGAAAGAGCTTAACGTAACCGTTGAAAGTTTAGGTAAAGAAATGAGTTCTTTAGATAGTAAAATTTTAAAATCAAAAATCTCCAAAAATATAAAACATATTGATAAATTAAAAGAACCTTTGAGTATGTTAAAAGATTCTTTGGTAGCAATTGAAGAACATGAGGTATCCGAATCTATACAAGATTGCGATTCAACTACAGCTGATGTAATCAAAGAAGTTCAAAAATCTTGTAATGCTTTGATCGCGAGTACGAAAAATTTTGCCAATTCATTAGCTAAGAAAACCGCGCAAGATAAAATTGAATTTTATAAAAACGTCAATAACCTTAACGTTGTTTTGGAAAAACTAACTACATCTAATTTGGAACTTCAAAATTTTTCCAACATAGTAAAACCCGTCAATCTTTTAAAATCTACTTTAGCTGAAATACATGCTACCGAACCAAAAGAGTCTGATAGAAATGATATAAAGATTATTAAAAATTTGAAAGAATTGTCGAAAAATATTGTTAGCAATCTAAAACAATTAGAAACTCATGAAAAGCAGTTGACAACTCTAACACCTTCGATTACGAAATTTTCGGCGCCCTTTAATAAATTAATAGAAAATATAGAGACAATTGAGAGCGAAATTAATACCACATCCTTAAAGGATATTGATGAAAAAGATGCGTTAAAAATTTCAAAGGTTAAAGAACCTTTGGAAAAATTAATGGAAAATATTCAGAGTGCAATAAAGGAAGACAAGAAACCCGACCAAATAAAATCAGAATTACATGAAACTTTGAAAACTCTTAATGCGCCTTTAGAAGAATTATTTCATTTCCAAGTTTTTGATTCTTTAAAAAAGTCGATAAGTAATATCGGGCAAATTGCTAACGAAATTCTAAAAGAAATAAATTTAGTTAACAATTATGTGCAGCATATCGAAAACGGTGTTGCGTCTTTAAATGGCATCAAAACTATTATTAATACAGTAGATTTAAACAAAGCCGACGAACAAAAGAAACAAGTTTTCAAATCTTTAACTAACTTAAACAATCCAACAATTGAAATAATTAATACTATGGTAAAACTGAAAGAAAATGCTAAAATTAGTAATATTTCCGAAAGTGAAAATAACACAATAAGCGAACTAAACGAGATCTTGCCCAAACTTGCTTCATTTTGCAATCATTTTGAAAAGGAAACTAAATCGAATAACGAAAACAAATTAATTGATACTTTAAGTAAAATAGGAAGCGAATTAGAAAAAGTAAGTGATGTTACTCGTAGTCAATCCAATAACAAAGTTTTAGAAAAACCTTTGAAAAACATCATTACCAGTTTGACAAAAGTAGGAGACGACTTAAACAAACTTAAATTGGACCAACAAAATACAGAATTAATAGTATCTAATTTAAGAAAACCCTTGAATCCTTTAAATAATTGTTTGCTGATTATCGACAAACCATTGTTTTGCATTCCATTGTTACAAAATGAATTCAAAAGCACGGAAAGTATTCTTAAAGATTTATCTAACAATATATCTAATATTAATGTTAACATTAATATTAAAGATCTAAGTAAAAAAATAGAAAATAATGCTACCGTTTTAGAGAAATTCAAAAAATGTTTGGATGGAATTAAAAAAATCGCTACCGATAACAATTTAAGCTTTAACTCTAAATCTCTAGATAAAACCATAGATTCACTAAACACTTTAATAAAGGTATCTAATTCGAAAGACGACTTAACAAAAAAATCTGCAAAGTATGAAATTTTAGCCCAGACATTCGATGATTTCGGTAAAGCTTGCGATGAATTTAATTCGTCCGAAGTTGCAAATATTCAAGAAAGAATTATGAATATCAAAGAAGTACTTCCTTGTTTGGAAACCTTGATAAATGTTTTGACCCAAAAAGAATCTATTATTGTAAAAACAAATTACTGTCCTATTTTATCTGCAACGAAGCAATTGCTTAATGTAAAAAAATCTTTAGAAGCCCTCGACTACCCTACAGAAATTATTCCCAATTTAATAAAAAATGACAAAATATCACTTAAAAATGCAATACAATTACTTACCGAAATAACTTCTTCTACTTCATCCGTACCCGAACAAAATAAAATATTTGAAGAATTGAATAAATCCTTGAAATCGAGCACAGAAGTTTTAGAAGCTAACCTAAACAATGTATTTGTTAAAAAAGAAGAAGAGTCATTTTCAAAAATAAAAAAACGGTTTTTGGAATTGTCTAAAAGTTTATTACAATTAGAAGAAGAACATATTACGAAACCCGAAAAAGATATTGCAGAAAAACTTAAAGATGAAATCAACGTAGAATGTGCCGAAAAAGTAAAAGAAATTTCTAAACTTGAAGTAGATGATTCATCTAAAATTAATCAAGATGCAAAACCTATTTTAGAAAATAAAAACGAAGTCGAAAATAAAACACAAGTTGAAGATAAACCATCTGGTCGAAGAAAATCAAAACAAAGTAAAATTTTGGAAAATGAAAAATTGAAAGTCAATCAAGAAATTACCGATGACACACAAACATATCAAGCGCAAGTATCAGTAGACGATAAGCCAACAGATCATTTGCGCGGTACTAAGAGTATAGAGAAAGAAACTAGCGAAGTAGTGATTACCGAGGCCGTGGGGGCCGAGAAAAAAGACCACGAATTCAGGAAATCAAAATCTAATCTAAGTTCTGAAAGTGAAACGAACCAAGAGCATGGTCCTAGGGATTTAAAAAAGAAGCCTTATTTTATTACAAATTTAAGAAATCTTACAGCTACCGAAGGTTCCAGAATTAAGCTAACGTGCAGTGTTTTGGGATCGGCTCCATTAGAGGTCGAGTGGTTAAAAAATTCTCTACCCTTTAAAGACGATGACAGATACAAAACGTCTTCTTCAAATGGTTTACTTACTGTTGAAATCTTAAATACTATCCCCACCGATGGTGCTGAATATTCATGTATTGTTAGAAATAAACACGGTTCTTGTAAAACGCATTGTAATCTTAAAATATATAAAGGATTCGATACCAGTCCGTTGCCTCCAACATTTACAAGAGCAATTCGAGACACTTATAAAATTACAGAAGATCAATTAATCTTAGAATGCAGAGTTCGAGGTCAACCCACACCTACAATTAAATGGTTCAAGGATTCAAGTGAAATACAGCCCAATGTTCAATATCTACAACATTATTTAGCGGATGGCATTTGTAGGCTCACCATAAAGAATCCTACCACCGACGACAATGGTACTTACACCTGCAAAGCTGAAAATTCTTTATGGAGTGAGCAAATATCACACAATGTGGAATTTGAAGGAAAAGAAAGTTACATTTCAAAACGTTTTAATAAATCATCTTTGCCGCATAGAGAAATTCGAGATACGCGAAGACCTTACTTTAGTGGAGTTTTAACTGATAGTTTGGTACCGTCTGGAGGAACTTGGGCTCTTCAAGTGGAAGTACGTGGTGTACCTACAGAAGTAAGCTGGTACAAAGATAACGATAGATTACAAAATAAATCGGCAAGACACAGAACATTTGCCGAATCGGGAGTTTACACTTTAATGTTTCCTCAAGCTTCTAATCTAGATGTTGGAAGATATAGTTTCAGAGCTTCAAATTTATATGGCCATATCGATACGTCTGCGTATGTAAAAATTATCGATCCTCGTACTTTAAATCGAGGAAAGCCTGCAATGTTTAAGTCACGACCAGAAAAAATTCTATCGATAGCAAGTGGTGAAGATATAGTCGTCTCATTTCGAGTTTCTGGAGATCCCAAACCTAAAGGTATGTAAACATCTCATCTATTTTTTAATTTATATTAATATTTTGAAATCTTTAATCAAATAATTTAAAAATTAATAAATTATGGGATTAACTAAATATCCAATTCGTTAAAAATCTTAGAATTTGCGATGTTATAGTTTTGTTTTCTATAATTTAGTAACTTGGATGAAAGGTCTCTGTGATATAACGAACAACTACAGGTCGTTGAAGGAAGTATCCGACGATTACATAAGATTAACTTTAAAGAGACCTACTCGAGATGACGTAGGAACGTATTGCATCCTTGCGAAGAATATTTATGGTTGTGATAGAGCATTCTTTACAGTTCGTCAAAGATATCGTGCTAGATCTTTAACCCCAAATAGAAAAGACTGCAGTAACAATGCTTCTCAAGAAATTCTTAGTTATCAAGAACGAAGATATTTTACAGGTATTTACGAAACTTGTTAATAAATTCTATACATTTCGGTTAATTACTTACCTATTGAAAGAGGAAAAGATTCATTTATATTTTTATATAGCTATTGTATTGATATATTACAGTATCTGCTATATTTAATACTCCTAAATTATTTTGATAACTTTATTTTCTAATATTATCCAAGTAAACAAACAAAATAAGAATTACCTACAGGTCTTGGCTGTTGTAAACCATATCGCTCTTATTTTAATGAACAAAATGTTACATATATTTTCAAACTTTTGCCAAAATTTGTATCTCCCACTTTCAGGGGTTCATTGTTCAGGTATATTTAAGTGTAGCAATTTACTTAAATTTATTTAGTTTAGTGCTATAAATTTTAAAAGAAACTTGAACATGTATTAAAATAAACCAATAGTAGTATGTTTTGTAAATTAACAACAAAATGCGTATAATATCGGAACTAAAGCCATCATCGATTAATTTAATTTACAAAGAAAGTTTTCCTCTAACAGTATTAAGAAAAATATGGTGTTCTCGTAAATATACTAATGTGTCACATTTTCTCAATCTTTTAGTAGAAAATCGGGGTAATAATAAATTATTTATCTATTCTAACAACAAATTATTGTTTAAGTTGTAGCAATAAATTTCATATTGTAAATTATAGATGTTCCCGGACCGATATCTGGAGAGCCTGTTGTAACTAACAGTGGTCGAAACTGGGTGTCTTTATCGTGGAGTAAATCAAATAATAAAGGTGCAGCTCCTGTAGTCGCTTATAAAGTAGAAGCCTGGCTGAGAGGTAGCGAAGGAGCGCGTTGGATTGAACTTGGAATTGCTGGAAGTAATACCTTCGATGCATTTAATCTTAAACCAGGTGGAGAATATCAATTCAGAATTACACCGAGAAATCGTTACGGATGGGGTGAATCTGTTCAAAGTGGACCCATCCACATTGCAAAACATATCGAACTTCCGGAATTTATTAAAAATCTGCCCAATCATCTGAAGTGTCTCTTGGGATCAAGCGTCTCGTTAGAATGCCATGTTTGTTTATTAACCTAATGCGATTCTTTTGAATTTAAATGAAATGGTTTTAGATGTTGGCCGAGCAGCGCCCTCATATTAGCTGGTATAAAAACAACAAGAAAATAATTCCCGAAGACAACGATAGATATAATATCACCTTTGATGGGAAAATATGTTCAGTGTCAATTTCAAACCTTAAGGCAGAAGATTCTGGTCAATATAAGTGTGAAGTAACAAATAACGTCGGAAAGGTATCAACGGTCACTCGTCTTTATGTTGTTGCTGATCCTCAAATTCTCAAAGCCGACGCCGAATTAAATCGGTTAATTATTTTAAAAAATTACATAAAATCAAATAAAATTTAATTTTTTTTAGATATCAAGAAAACTTAATATCGGATGCAGCACCACCGCAAATTACAATGCGATTACGCGACAGAAGAGTACAAATCAGATATCCTTTAAGACTTACTTGCCAAATTATCGGTACTCCTACTCCCAAAATTGCATGGTTTAATAACGAAGAAACCATTGTTGAAAGCGAAAGATGTTCGATTATACAGGATGATAATTTTTACACATTAGAAATCAATCAAACGACAATCGATGATCTTGGAACATATAAAATTGTTGCAAGCAATATACATGGATCGGTTTCCTGTTGTTGTAAAATAATTATAGATAAAGGAAAACGCACATACAAAGTTCCTGAATTTAATTGTGAGCTAAATCCTTCTACAGTTACAGTTGCAGAAAACACAGAAGTTCGTTTATCCGCTCAGGTGGAAGCTTATCCATCGGTTTCAGTAATATGGTATAAAAATGGAGTAAGTTTATACATAAATTTTAACCAACATTTAGTATTAATAATAAAATATTGTAGGCACTTTTGAGACCGTCTAGAAAAGCAATTATGACTTCATCGTTCGATGGGCGCATCGAATTATGCCTTTCTGAAGTGAAGTTCCGAAATTCTGGCATTTACACTTGTATCGCCATAAATGAAATTGGACAATGTGAAAGTAGCTCTGTGGTTGAAGTAATCGGACCAGATGAAGAAGAAAAACTTCCAAATGAAATAAAAATTTCAAACGTTCAAAACATTCCGTAAGAAATGGATATTTTATTATTTAACATAAAATTATTGCTAATTTCTCAGGTACTCAAAAGAACCAAAATTCTTAAAAAAACCTTTATCGTCGGTGGCTTACGAAGGAGATAATGTCGTAATACTCTGCGAAGTAGTTGGTGATCCTAAACCCGAAGTGATGTGGTTGCGAGATTTTCTGAAGGTAGGTCAGCGAGTTAAAAATAATTATATTTTATATTATTCAAAACATATCTTGTTCTGTTCAATCTTCCGTTCACATACATTCACTAAGTTATAAGGTTTCCTTATAATACACCACATGATGTAGTATTATTTGCAATTTCGCCATATAAAGGTGATGTAATATGACATCGAGAAAGTCCTACAAGCTATCTGTACTTACGTTAGTTTAATGTAAAAAATAAATGTTATTTATTATTATTTCGGTTTCTGAAATAAAAATTGGAATACAAAATAATAATCATGAATTAAAGAAATCAGGAAGGAGATAACATGTAACGGTTGTGGAAATATTTGGAAAGTAAATTGTACGAGGTATAATTTTCCGGCCATTTGACTTATTTTAACAAACATTTGAAGGTTCCAAGAAGAGAAATTCCGAAGTCAATTTTTCTATCAGTTATAGTATTTATGGGCTAAAATACTATAAAATCACTTGTGTGCTTTCGTATTAAACATAAATTCGACAAGATATCTTAATTATGCGAGAAGGGAATTGCAACTTAAAGTTTCGTACACTCGATTTCCATGTACGAAATTGGCATTTTTTATAAGATTTTCTCAGATTTCTTAGATAGAATTTTCTAATATTTCCCTTCTTTTGTACACCAGATTTTGATTAAGTTAATATTTTAATAATTGATTAATATAATTATTTTTGACAATATCCAACAAAAATTAAATAAAAAAAATTTGGATACCAAAAATGATCTTTCTTTAAATTTGAATAATATTATTGCTACTATTTTATAATAGTTATTTATGTAACAAGGTCGAAAATTCGTGTTTTGTTGAACAAAACTTTTAACATCCGTCGAGTACAAATATTTTTTTTCAATTCAGAAATTTTTAATATGGTAGAATATCGAATAAATGAGAAATTAAAAATATTGCTGAAAATCTTAGTTTCAATAGTGGAAGTCGATATTATATAATTACAAAATTAATATTGTGTGGATCGGTTTACAATTTGGTAAAAAATATAACAAGTGTGAAAAAAATTATATTTCGTCTTAGAAAATTGCATTGGTAAAAGGCATTGATTGTACAAGAATGGAATTTCGTATTTGGTAATAATGACGCATGTACTAATTGAAGTTTATAAATACGCGTACATTAATTATTTGAAAAAAGTATGTACTTTAACAAAACGAAACATGTGGTCTTTTGTATGTACGAGTATGTACGTTGATTCCTGTCTCCGTTCATTGAATTACTATTTACTAAGTTCTCAGTCTTAAGTCGGAACTCGATCGACATTAACGGTTAATTTATTGCTATCGGGATTTGATATAAGTGAAGTTATAATTAATAAACTGATTAACAATTTTAATTGATCGGAACGCTTTTTATTATTAGGTAAACGTAATACATTATTAATTGATTTTTATTATTTTAATTTTAATATTATTTAAGACCGTAGGCGTTACTAATATTAAATTTTAATACCGATTATAATTTAAATTAAATAAAATATTTTATATTTAATTATTTTTTTTATAAATTAATGTTTCAAAAAGTCGGTTATATATGACATACTACGTGAATTGCAATAGATTAATATATTGAAAAGTGGATGAACTAAAAAATAATTACATACTACTATTTATAAGTTATAATAAAGTTATGACCTCTGGGCTAATTAAATTGCTAACAATTATGCATATATATATATGTGTAAAATTGTTTAATAATCATTAATTAATTTTTAATTGAATTGTCTTTAAGTTTTATTATCCAAAGTCTACAAATACATCATTTTTAATAAGCTAATGGAGGCTGGTTTAAATGCTACAACATGTTTTCTTAATATAATAGAAATTAATGAAAAATTAAATTATTATATTTTTTAAATTAGATTAAATTTCGAATAAATACATTAAATCATAAGATTAATGATTTGAAAATTGTTCTTAATTAATACCATTTGTAACAATAATCTGATCAGATTGCCTAAACCATTAAACTTGACAATAATAATGAGCTATCGATTTAAATTCTTTTTGCGTAAAAAGGTAACGTAAAAAAAGGTTTTGTAAAAGAAGGTTTTTCAACCTTAGATTCCTCCACCTGTTAGTATTTTTTATAAATAAATAAATTAGATGTAGTCTAAATTTTTATTAGTTAATAAATACATGTTTCGGTTAAATTTAAACCATATTTCAGAATTTTTTTTATATGAAAGGTTGGATTTGAAACTGACAAATAATTGACACAACATTAAAAACAAATGTCAATAAAAGGTCCTCCTATTAAATCTATAGTTGTTGATCAATCAACAAAGTTTTTATTAAAATTTAAAGTTTTTTTATTTCAACTGCTTCCAGGCGATCCAGTTTTTGTCGTTAGTCAATTGTCACATACATATAATATGTAGTATGTAGTAGGTCTACATTTTTCATTTCTACATTTTGATTATTTTTCATTAAATGGTCAAAGAAATCTGATTTCTCATAAGTATTGTTTCTCTAGTAGGAAGTAGTAGCTTAAGTCCGAATAATCAAAATTTAAAGTTCAAATTTTTTTATTGTGCATCCAAGTTGTCGAGATTTTTGTAAAACTAAATCACTGGTAAACCTTGTATATAATATGCTTCATATCTGAAAATAATCAGGCAAAAGCTGTTAAGTGTATTTATATTGACAAGTAATGTGGAAATACCCACCTTTAGATTTTTCATTTCCATTAAAAATTATGAATCTAATCCACAATCGGCTGGTATATTATCCATTACTACAAAAATGCACTATTAATTTTTTTTAACCAAGTACATAATATCTACTTACCTACTATGTATATTTTAATATGAATAGTAATTTATGGGACTAGTGAGTAAAGATACATTTTATCCACGAACGGAAAGTTTAGCATACGAGGCAACGCCGAGTGTGCTATCTTCCGTAAATGGGTACAAATATCTTTACTCAAGAGTCGCATATAACATTTTATCCAAAACCTGCAAGTAAAATTAAAATTTCAAAATCAAATAAAATTTGAAATTACATTATATAATTTTACATTAACATTTTCAAACGTCAAAGTTGACTTTCATCGAAAGTGATTTTTCGCTCACTAGTGGATAAAAGTCCACTTTGACGTTTGAAAATGTCAATGTAAAAGTTATTTTACTTGCAGGTATTGGATAAATAGTATATTAATGAAATAAAAAATTTTTAACAAAACTTTAGTACGGTAGCCATTACTTGTTAAATAAACTGAAGACTACATTTGATCTCTACATTTGATACAATGCTCTCTAAATAAAAAGAATATGGAAACTCTTTCATTGTTATCAGCTTTAGTGTGGATTCACAATGAACATAAACATAAAAAATACATAAAATCCATAAGAAATACAAATGCAAATAAAATCTTGATTAAGTATAGAATAAATGTTAAAATTTTAAGCTGCATAATGTGAAATGGTTTTTTTACTTAAGCATTATTCAATTTTCAATTAAAATTTTAATTTTTATTTGTATTTATTATGTTTTATATATTCTCTATATTTACAGTGAGTAAAAAAAGAAGTTGGACACCCCTATGTTTCCAATGTAAATTGAATATTTTGAAGCCACCTTTTTTCATATAAAAATCGATTTTACAGCAAAACTTTTTAGACATTTTTTATTGAAAATTTCATTGCCTTCAATTTTGTTTATATAAATTTTTTTTTCGACCCCCATACTTATTAAAGTGTTCACAGAGTCAAAAAAACAAAGTTGAAATGAGCAGATTTGAATTTTAGCTAAGTGTTGACGATTGACATATGTTGACGTTGCCTAAAATCTTCTCAAATTGATCTCAACATGCCAGCACCTGTCAGGTACATTTATAGTATGTCCATATTTGTGGACATTAGGTATTCAAGGTCATCCGCTCAAGTAACGCCGAATTACACGCATTTAAAATCAATGTCCATAATTATTGACGCGGTGCGCGAACGGGTTAAACAAAACTGTAAAACACAAAAAATATTGTCGTCTATATCTCGGAAACGGTGCGATAAAATAGAAAAATGTATAGAAACAAAAATGTAGAGAATAAAATTTGCAAGGAAAAATCCTTATTAGTATTTTAATTTTCTTGGACCGTTTCCGAGATATAGACGACAATATTTTTTGTGTTTTACAGAGTCTTCTTTAGGTCGCTGTCAGTCAAAAACGACGCAACAAAATAAAAAAATTCATATAAACAAAATTGAAGGCAATAAAATTTGCAACGAAAAATGTCTAAAAAGTTTTGCTGTAAAATCGATTTTTATATGAAAAACAGGGGCTTCAAAATGTTCAATTTACATGGGTAACATAGGAGTGTCCAACTTCTTTTTTTACTCACTGTATGGTCATTGTGAATCCAGATTAAATGCTATATAATATTAATATAAGATACTCGTAGTATTGATAAATTACATAAAATAAGATTAAATTTATATTATGAAATGATGTGTCTGTGAAATATATTAACACTATAAAGGTTCATGAGATAAAAATGATATTCGGTATTTACATTACTAACTTACTTACCTTACTTATATACTTTATATATAGCTTATGAGACAATATTTATATATTATATATATATTATAAAGACAATATCATTAATATAAAATGCTATTATGTATGTGGTTAAATTTGTTATATACTATATCTTTATAATATAATATCTATAATGCACAGTATAGATAATTGTATATAGGTACACAACACTATAATAGAATTATAGATATTTGCACAAGCTAAAATTTTTAATAAAAAAAAACTTTTTATAAAATGACTGTATATAACTGTAGACATTAGGAACACTTGTATAATAGATTATTCGTAAATTAGAAGTAACTCTGTTCCAATGAAGCAGTAGTGTTTAAAACATGCGTCGGCAACCTATAACCCGCGGGCCACCAAGTGACCCATTTCATAATTTCAAGTAACCACATCAAGTAACAACAAATAAAGTATAAGATATAAAAATAAATTATAATGGAGATTATTCGCATAAGATTAGCATTAAACTATTTATTAAGATGTGTAGACTGAAAGTATGGACGAGTGAAAATGATGACAAAATGAAAATTTTTATTGACCCCGAACCGTTTCTCAATAGTCACATTTTAGTTGATTTTGGCCCGCACCAAAAAAAGGTTGCTGACGCCTGGTTTAATATAAGCAAATTTGGAAAAAAAGTTAATTAATATAAAAAACTGATTCCGCAAATCTTTCCTAGATTAACTACTCGACTACATCTATAGGAATCTCCTTCCATCCTTCATATTATCCTAATATGAGAGGACAACGCGCTATCATTTCCATCACTAATATATTATAAAAAATATTGAAATATTATAAAGTGACAATGAAAGAATTTGAAATGAATCTGTCTTACAATTTCTAAAAAAAATGTAATAACACCATCATTGTAAGATGTGGGTAAATAGGGAGATAGCATTTTCGTTAGGTCAAATTGAATCAGTAAAAAAGTTTATTTATATATTGGTACCATTTTATTTGTCATTTGTTATTTACATAAATATCTAACTAACAGAATGAACGTGAACTACTTTGGCTTTTGGTAGCTACAAATAAAAACTTACCCAGTAAATAACATGTCAACTTATTAATGATATTAAGCACTTTTAAAATACTGCAATGGACTGCGTGCTACTTTTTTTTTTATTGCGTAATTTGTCTAATACAAATATATTCATATTTAATTAACATTAGAATTAAAAAAAAAACTATAAAATAATATTAGGTAACAATATTAATTTAATTAATCTAATTATCCAAGCTCTTTTAGATATTATCTTCAGACTCTTATAGAAGAATGAATAAATTGTAAAATTTCAAAAAATTGTTTTCCATAATCATATGTTACAATTAATAATTATATAGTTTAAGTGCTGGTTAAATCTACATAATATAGTATAATATTATGAATAAATTATGATTTTTTCTAAGACATTCTTAAAAATTACTCTATTATGTTGGGTAATCGTACCTAATATAAATATTATAAAAAAAAGTGTAATTACAAATTTAAGCGATCCTTTATATTAAAAAAAAAAGCAATTTTACTTCTTGTTTACATCAGTTCTTATGCTTACAGCCCGTATAAATCAAACCCACTCCATTAATGGAAGATTATTATTTGTAAACTGAGCAGGTGGTGAGTCATTTATAAGTCCTTGTTGAGGTCTAAAATGCAGCTAAATTACTAATTTACTAGTTATTATATTTATTATTAGTGCTTTATTAGGTAATTGTTTACAACCTGTTCTTTAGTATACCTTAACTTCCACCACATTTAAAATCGAGAACAAGGTACAATATGGTGTTTGTTCTTTACTAGTAAGCATCTCGAAATTTGCAATTTTAATTAATCACTTTCAAACATGTTATCCAAACTTTGAAATGTTACTTTCACCGTAGTGGCGCCAATACATATTGTCCTTCGAGTAAATCAGATATTTCAATTGCAATTTTCTATCAAACTGACAACGAGTTCAAAAGTGTTCCAAGATTATGTGAAATATCCTCCGAAAGATTAACGAAAAATTAATATCAAAAACTTTTTACTAATGAAAATTTTTCAATTTTGTTAAGTATAACCCTTGGCGTAGTTCTAATGTATACCTGACCAATGTCACCCAGAAAGTATTTGTTTCATCGAATATGTACATGAAGTGTAAACTTTTTGAATGAATAAACAAATTGCATAATATTATATATCATTGAAACTTTAAGTATGTTTTTATTTAAATTCTGCATTATAAAGAGCTTTTATATTATTGTTTGTTTAAATGTTCAAAACTTTATTATTATTTTATTATAGCAACTTAGAAATAAGCATAGCTGTCAACCACACCTAAATAAAAAATAATAATTTTATATCGGGGTCAGGAAAGCTGTCTCTAAGTTAGATTTCGATTTTCAGACTTTTCGTAATAACGTCGAATTCCAACTCAAAAACTCTTCGGAAAAACTCAAACATAACATAGTGTAACTTTATAACTCAATATTTATTATCTTTCAACTTTTTATTGATTGCAATAGAGTTATAGTTCTTATTACTTCAAAATTGCAATTTACTGTACTCTAATGTACAAGTCGGCGTTTACAGTAATGTAAATTACAAACGTGTAGTTACTATTAAAATATAATAATTACATGTTAAACATGGTTTATTGGATTATCATGTAACATTGTAAACTAAAACATTACGACAAAATCAAACTCTTAAATTTGCTCCAGTGATCTACATCATGAAATATCCATAAGTAGCAGTTGTATTACCAATTTTCAAATATACATATGCAATTTTCATTCAAATTTTTGTTTAATCAATAAATTAGTTAAACGCTTATTTGTTTTAAATAATTCATTGATTTTAAAATTAAATTTTACTGCACAATGACGAACCCTATAGTTAGAAAATAAAAATTTAATGTGTTTCTTGCATAATTGAACCTATTAAGAGTAATAACCAGTGCTAATTAAGTAATTCGTGTTTTATGTACCTACTTTATTTCTGGAATGCCATAAAAATTTAAATAATTATTAGAATTCCGGAATCTTATCTCTTTATGCAAACACAAATCAATAAATTGAATTAGTCATTTAAATATCATGTAAAATACTTACAATTGAAGTGCGATATTAAAATAAGTGGATACTTTTATTTTTTCGCTTTTGCCTGATGAAGATATAAAATGTTATAAGATTCTAAAATGCCATCGACTCGAGAAATAAATTACACAAAAACCGAATTACTCAATTAACCCTTATGAATTCTAAATAACTTTTCTTTGCATATTATTATTCGTAATATTAATCGCATAATTAACTAAAAATAATATTTTCAGCCGGAATATTACAGAGACGCTCCCCATTTTCATAGAATTGGAGATGGTCCAGAGTACAGATTGGAAATTCCGCAAGTTAAATTGGATCACACAGGAACCTACACTGTATTTGCTAAAAATTGTTATGGCGATATAAAAGCAATAATATCTCTTCAAATTAAAATTAGAGGTGGGACTCAAATTAAAAACAATTACTATACTCCTATTATATTTTACATTTTTGGAAATTATTGTTACATTACCCGAGAACAATCATTAATGATCTCAACATGTATTATTATAAAATTAGTACAAACCATTTGGGTTTATTTAATCGGGTTTTTGACCTCTTACTTCTACTTTTGGCAAATTTTTGAGTAACTTTCCATACCCATTTTGGTTAACAACAATTTTCAAGTGGGAGTAATTATTCAGAGATTTAGACAAATATATATTTAAAAATAAAAAACTTAATTCTAAATTACAGATATAAATGGGAAACCAAGTGGCATGGACAGGAAAAGATTCAGGTAACATCTATTATAATACTAATTTCATATTATTTACAATAATTAAAAATATTTTCTTACAGTCAAGTTCAAACAATACCAAAAATTGTTCATCAATTGAAAGATTTGAGATGTTGTGACGGAGATACCATAACACTGCAATGCGAAGTCGATGCATCTCCACCGCCAGATATTAGATGGGAAAAATACGGAAAAGTAATGAACAGACGCTGTTACTTTATTTTTCATAATAATAAATTATGAATCTAAACTTATTAATTTCAGCTAATTAATCTTGGCGGTGATTTCAATGCGGATTTCGATGGAAAAACTGCAACACTTTCTATAAAACAAGTTTATCCCGAAGATGAAGGAGAATATACTTGCATAGCATACAATGATTTGGGAAAAGCTTTCACGACAGCGTGTTTATTGGTCGAGGGTAAGTTTTAAAAAATTTAAAATAACTTTTACCGTAATTAGCTAATTTATTTTTATAGTGCCTGAAGAAAAGAGTAATATTTTAACTCAAAATCTCTCTGTACCTAACAACCGCTCAACGGAATCGTCTCCTCGTTCTTCACGTGGAATAACACCAGTTCGAAATTGTTCACCTCCACATCAACAAAATTTTTCATCCGACATAAAAGTTCGCAAATTAAAAGCAGTACCACCAAAATTTTATTCTGTTCCACATAACCGCATAGCCGAAGAAGGAGAAACTGTTCGTTTTCAATGCTCAGTTGCTGGACATCCCGATCCATGGGCAACATGGACGAAAGATGGTTTACCTGTTATAGCTACTTCCAGAATAACAATTAAGGAACAAGACGACTTAAAAATTTTGGAAATTGTTCGAGTTAATCATGACGATGCTGGTATGTACCGCGTCTCTATAGAAAATAATAATGGTAAAATTGAAGCGAGTGCAAAATTGGATATCATAACTCATAGAAATTTTTCAATGAGAAGCATTAGAGCTAGAAGTACGTCTCCAAGACCTTCTTCCAATTTTAATAGAAGATTTATACCTTCGATGAATTACAGTAATCGTAATAGACTTGATTGTGATTTTCGGAGCAGTACACCGACGCAATATAATGCATGGCATAAAAATGTAGATGCATTACCTTTATTAGAAAATGGTGATTCGGCAGAATCCTCTGAGTGTTATGAAAAAGTTTATGTAAGCGTTGATAAATTTGAAAACCATGAAAACGAAACAGAACCACCTGTATTTGTTAAGGAGCTGCCTAGAATATTGGAAGTGGTTGAAGGATCTCCCCTAAAGATACAAGCCGCTATAAAGGGTACTAAGCCATGTGATATTATTTGGATGAAGGATTTATGTGTTTTGCCAGAATGTGAAGACTTTCAACAACTACTTTGTGAAGATGGAAGTGTTATTCTAAATTTACGTGATGTATTTGTGCAGGACTCGGGTGATTATCGATGTGAAGTGTACAATAAGTATGGTGAAGCAATGAGTAGGTGCCGCCTGGTTGTACATGGTAAGTCTTACATTATTTTATTATTTACGTCTCATTTAGAATTATAAATAAAAAAAAGCATGTTAATAAACAACAACTAAGGTCGTGAGTTCAGTCGCACCCACGATTACCGGCGCCACTACACTTTCAAGTAACTTATGGTGTAAATTTGCAATAGTGTATTTTGTGCACCTATTATGTCGCGTTATGTTGCATTTGCCTAAAAACAGTTTTTAAAATAGGTAAAAATTTGTATATATTATCATTTTGAATTAGATTGAAAGTAATATCAGCTTTAGCACTACTAAAAAAAAGATCGGCCTATTTTTTCAATATATCCGCTATATAATTATCAATAAATAAATAAATAAATATATAAAGAACTTGCGAAAAGTCATAAATAAATTTTAGTCAATGTATTGTTCACAATATAATAATTATTTATTTTTAAAATAGAAAATTCGGTTCTTTCACCAACACTGGAATTTCTGAAAACTCCCGCACCTATTATCACGCATCCAGGCAGTAATGCGTCGTTTTGTGTAAGGATTCGTTCAAGCGGAAATGCAAATCCTATTGTTACTTGGAGTGTTGCTGGCGTGAATGTTGATTCTTCCGACAGATTTGTGGTAAGTATTAAAGAAAGTAAATCCTGTTTTCTCCATGTGTAATTGTTGACATATCGAATATAATCCGCTATGTTTTTCTTATTAGTCATTACTCATTAGGTCCGGTTGTTTTTATTTGTTATTCTTTTAAGAAATTATTTTAGCAAATCTATTATTATTATTATTATAAAAACTACCTAAATTAGAAATTGAGTCTAAAATAACTGTGATTATAAAAAATAATATTTACTCTAATCACAAATTTTAATAAGAATTCAATTTTAACTTTTAATGACCTTATTTGGTTCATAATTCATGGTCAACATATAGATACAATTTGATAAAATACACGTTTCGAATTTAAAGGACATACTTAGGTATTTTTTTTAAATATTCTTTTTTCTTTGGTTTCAAATTTAATATTTTTTATACTTAATCTACTAAAAATTTATAAATATTCCGAATAATTTATATTATGTTTATAAGATAATATATTCTTTGGAGTTAAGATTTAAATCGGTGAATAATATCAGCAATCATAAAAATATTAATAAAAAATTTTACTAATAAAGGAAGCAAAACATATAAAAGAAAAGAAAAATAAAAGAAAAAGAATTTATTATTGATTGACGTAACATTATAAGTTTTAAATAAATTGGCTACTATACTTGGCGTTGTTGCTTTTGCGTGTCGCCTATAGCATCTTCTTGTACTTACTGTAAATGTTAATTTGAAGATAATTACATTTTCATTGTCATCTACAAGGAATTTAAACAATAACTTTTTATCTTTATGCAGGTGGAAGAGGATGGTGACGTCAATATTTTACATATACTTGGTGTGACACATCTTGACAGTGGCCAAGTCACTTGCACAGTTTGTCAGTCTTCTCCAGAGAGAAGTATACCTTCTCTCGAAATCGTTCGTGGTGAAAACGAGTTCTTCGATTCAAGTAACATTCTTCGTGAAATTAACGCGAGTGACAAAGATCAATTATGTATTACCTGTTCAACTGATCTTACAATAATTTCTGAAGACACTTTGTTAGAAAATTCTTCCAATGATAACAAATGTGTCGCTAAGAACTCGATGTTCGTGAAGGCTAGTGAAGGTAGTGCAGAAGAGTTAATTGATGATACCGTGAGAGATAAAATGAAAGAACCGGCCAAGTTACTGAGAGGCCCTCAAGATACCGCAGCATTAGTTGGTGATCGTGTCCTTCTCAAGGCCACGTATATGGGTCACCCAGAACCCACCGTGCGATGGAGCAGAGCTGTAAGTGTACTACATTAATTTTAAAATTACTAAACGTAAACAAAACTGGCAATTGCATCAATTATTGCCATGTGCATTAAATACTATTTAAAGCTTTTTATCAAAACCGGTAGATAAGAAGTATAAGTATTGAATTATGGTTTTATATTTTTCGTTGTATAATTATTTATAATATAATTATTTATAAACAATGCGTGATTCTTAATTATATTAAATAAATATCGACCTTGAAGTAATAAATATTTTAAATAATATTTGTTGTACAATATTATATTATTTAAAAACTTTCAAAAAGGGGGCGACTGGTAAAAAAACTTACGTTTAGTGTGATAATTAAAAAATTCACAAATAAAACCGTTAATCTTAGGTATTGTAACATTTTAATATATTCAATGAATATGTAGAAGTATTTTTTGTCATTTGAAAATCCCCAAAGCATGTTATAATATATTGTGTAACTTACTTTCTCGATTTTCGAGTCTTCTAAAAGAACATATTACATTAACAATCATTAAAACGCAATTTAAGCAATGCGTATCATAATTAACTTTCTTTCTTTTTCAATCGAACCATAAGAATTAAGATCACTATCAGATAGATGTCAATGTTGAAATATACCTACATAAATGCTATCTTCTATCCGCTTCTTATTTAAAAGACTATTCTAAGGAAATTATCAAAGTAATAAATGCAAATATGTTTAAATATAAGAATTTAAATTTAAAAATTTAAAAATTGATTTTTTGGAAAAACAAAGTTAATAAAATTTAATTTAGAATTTGAAAACAACTTTCGGTTATTAATTATGCCATATTAAATATTATGAAGTTGCAATGATTTTATAATAATTATTAATACACAAATTCTCGTATAGTAGAAAATATTTAATGTCTTATTACACATTTGAGTACCTATTCCATTTGTTTATTTGTCTTCATAATAATTATTGTTCCTTTTGTTTCGACTTCGACTACCCTTGTCACAATTATCGTAAAATAATTAATTATTTTATTCTTATTATAAAGATAAAACTTTATTCAACATAATCACGTGAGTTCAGATAACAAATATAAACTACAATTTCATAGTTTAATCACAAAATAAATAGTAAGCATTTTTACGTTTGGATAATAATTATTATGGTGTAACTCTAAGTTTTAAATGGTTATTCTAATTTGTTATTTTATTCTTCTAATTTGAAGAAACGGTATATCTCCTGTAGTACGTAAGTTGTTTACTATTTTTTGAAGTAAAACATTTTAAACCAGACGAGATTTACATATCAGAATATTTGTCAAAAAATTTTATTATTGTCAAAAGTAAGATGGTTTCAATTGTGTGATCTAACAAATCAGATAAAAGTCACATGGATGGAATAAATGGATCACATTGTTTCAATGCATGATCAATTTTGAGCTTACCTTAAATGAATTCTTCATTTTCAGTAGCACAATAATGATAAAAGTTTATGTGGTTGTTATCACAAGTCTGTGTTCATCTCAAAATGATAAATTCTTTTATAAAGCTCATGTAAGAGTTAAACCAAAATCAAATCACTGTTGATCCAATCAGAGTGCTCAAAGTCAAAGTTAACTCTGATTTAATTCTGATCCGAGGTTGATCTTCTGTTATAATAGTAACCGACTCTTAATCTGGAAACCGTTGAATCGACGATACACTTTTTATATTCTATTAGGGAGACGGCTACCTCTATCATAGTTTCGTGCCAATCTGTGGATGATGTTGTGATATTTTGCAGTAAAAGTGCGTTTTTTACAGGTGATTGATAATTTATCGGTTTCTCTCTAAGGTCCGTTAACTCTGTACAGACTTGCTACAAACAGTTTTGAAATCAAATCTTATAAATCTATTTTAATCCTCATGTAATCCAATTTAAAATGATAATAAATTATTATAAAAACAAGGGAAAATAAAATTCAAATAATAGTGCGGTTTCTGGGTTTCTGGGTTTCTGGGTTTCTGTAGTATCTTGGAATCTATAGGAGGTAAAACAATATTTTTTAGTTTTACATAGGAATTTAAATACTAATTCGATTTTGTTTCAACCTACTTTTGATCCATAAGAAACAAATTTTGACATTTTCCGATCTGAGTTTGCGGGAAAAATATTAAAGATATTTTTGTTACGATATACCAAACTAAAAAATGTAAGCTAAAATAATTGTATTTTTCAATTATTTCTACACAAATCTTTTCTACACGAACCTTTTCTAAAACAAACTATATTATCTATAATAATTAAAAAATCCTTAACAAGCAACAAAGTTAAAATTTTTTATTTATTTTGTAAGTATTATTTTTTCAATGATTAATTTTTTCCATCAGTTGCAGGTGAGAATTTGACAAGTCTTGATCTTTTTTATAATCGCGGAGAGATTAAAAGAAATATTCGCGATTATTGCTAAAAATCCCATTCGAATGGTAGTTTTAAATTTTTGTAATTTTCGAAAGCGATCGTAGCATACATTCAATTTTAATTAGTTTGAGGCGAAAGGAGGGGTCCGTTACTTTGCCCCCCCCCCCCCAGTTAAAATGTTTGGCCAAAAAGCTAGCTCCCGTATCTATGGAACTAGCACCGGCTAGCACCCAAATATTAAAGCTAGCACTATTATAGTTTTTTTACAAATCGAAATTGAAAGTGGGGGAGGCTAAAGTAACGCTAGCTCCCTCCCCCACAGTTAATATTTTGGCTCCAAAAGCTAGCTCCTTAATCTATATAGCTAGCACCAGCTAGCACCCAATTATTAGAGCTAGCACCGTTACAGATTTTTCACAAATTTGTATTTGATAAAAATGTCTAGATGTTTCATTCCACTGCGCATGAGCAATGATAGATTCCACATGCCCCGCCTATTCTAAACTTTACTAATAATTTTTTAACAGCTTAAAGCTTATTTTTAATCTACATTATGTAATTTATTTAAGAACTCCGATATTGTCTTACATGCTATATTTGGCGAAACATCTTCTTAATTTTTTAACCAGTCATTATAAATTTCCTATTTACCATTGTGTCGTCTTCCATAGGTCAAAAAGTGTCCCATATAATTTCAAAACTTTGTATCTTTAAAAAATATATAATGCGCGTTATTTACTCGGGAAGGGGGGGGGGGTAGAAGCAAATCTTCAGTCTTGCTTATAGCTCCAACGCTGGCTATTATAGTTTTATTCAATTTTACAATAATTATTGAAGTGCTAAGAGTGCTAAGTAAGAACAATAAGGTCAACCTTTTATTGCAACCTTATTTACTTTATTGTTAAGGGTCTATTTTAAAAGCAGTGTTTTAAATATAAGTAATATAACGCATCGTCTATGAATACGGCAATAAATCATGTCACCTTAGTTTTGTTTAATTTTACTTTTACAAAAAATTATAAGTTTAAAGCCGTGGTTTAATGTTATCTAAGGAGTATAGAAATAGGACATTATATCGCACTACTAAATTTTATTTTGTCTTTTTCAATCTTTATAACTTAATAGGTATTTGTTTATCTTTTTACTCCGTCAAAAAGTGACAATTAATGTCTTTTTAGTGTTTTTTAAATAATATTTTTGACGTAACATTTCTCACTTCATCGTTAAAGTTCTATTATTTTAATGTATATTTTTTTAATATTTTTAAATATCATATTTTACAAATACGTACATACTCAATACCACTCATTTTACTTGAAATTCTTAGTTTTAATTTAATTTATATTAAATAAATCAGTAATAAATTAATTTAATTTATTTCGTTATTTAATAGGTTATAATATTGCTCCACTTAAAATTTTAATAATATATAGACATCTTAATATATTATTAGAGTCAACATTTAGTGTAGGTGTTGTGATTAAGATAAACAATAGCAATCTAATCAATCATAGCGGTTAAATCGACCGTATTATGTCCTTTTCGTTTAAAAACGTTGCATAACAAAAACCAATACGAGAGCAAAATTTGTGGTTATTCATCTTTGTTCTATTTCTGCTTTAGGGCAAGATGTTAAAAAATGATGAAAAAACAAGTATAATTTCCGGAGAAGGTGTTTCGTGTCTTCTTTTACAAGATATAACAACAGATGATAGTGGAAAATACGACATTTTTGTAGAAAATACTCAGGGGATCGATTGCAATTTTGCATCAGTTTCTGTCGAAGGTAATTTTTTTTATTATTATAAACTGTCTGTAATTTAAAAATTACAACGCAAATGTTTAGGTCCACCAGATCCTCCAAGCGGTAAGCCATCTGTAACTGCTGAATTTGACACTGCATCTATTTCTTGGTGCAGTTCACCTTACGATGGAGGCAAAGTAGTAACTGGCTTTGCGGTAGAGCACATGCTGCTAGGAAGTGATGTATGGATAACTACTGAAGTAAATCATTCTTTCAATTATCAAGTACGTGGGTTACAACCTGGTGCGCAATACGTATTTAGAATTCGCGCAATTAATGTACATGGATATAGCAAACCTGGCATCGAGTCTGATCACATTCAAATGAAAGAATTAGGTAATTATTGTCATCTATTTATAAATTTGTCGTATAATCGTTATAATATAAGTGATATTATTTACTGATATCTTTTTAGAGCAAATTTCAACGTTTGAACCTCGTCAGGTAGTTCTAGAATCGGGAAATGATTTTAAAAGTAAATATGACGTATTCGAAGAGCTTGGCAAAGGGAGATTTGGCGTAGTTCATAAAGTGATAGACAAAATAACAAATCAAAAACTAGCAGCAAAGTTTGTTCGATGTAGAACGACGAAAGATCGAGAAAAAGTGGTAGATGAAATCGACATTATGAATTTATTACGGCATGAAAAATTACTACAACTAGCAGGAGCGTTTGAAAACCCCAAAGAAGTTATTATGATTATGGAATAGTAAATATTTTCAATGGCAATATTATACGAGTAGTAATAATTGTTTATTTTAGTATATCTGGTGGTGAATTATTTGAAAGAGTAGTTGCAGACGATTTTACTCTAACCGAAAGAGATTGTATTTTATTTATGAGACAAATTTGTGAAGGTGTTGCTTACATGCATAGTCAAAATGTTGTTCATTTGGATTTGAAACCTGAAAATATAATGTGTTACACACGAACTTCACACGAAGTTAAAATTATAGATTTTGGTTTAGCGCGAAAACTATCGCCGGACACTCCTGTTCGTGTCCTCTTTGGAACTCCAGAATTTATTCCTCCAGAGATTATAAATTATGAACCAATTGGAACTCAATCGGATATGTGGTCCGTTGGAGTTATCTGTTATGTTCTGTAAATTATTTAATATATATTTTTATACATAACAATCTATGAACATTTTTTTAGGCTGTCAGGATTATCTCCTTTTATGGGAGACAACGATGCCGAAACGTTTGCAAATATTACGAGAGCTTACTACGACTTTGACGATGAAGCTTTTAACGCAGTCAGTCAAAATGCTAGAGATTTTATTGGGGCTTTGTTACTTAAACGAAAAGAGTAAATTTTTTTTGTGATAATGTGATACATCAAGTAGACTTCAAAACATAAATAATTAATAATTATTATTACTTTAATTTTTCATACACATGTCAATTTTATTGAATATTATTTATTTTCTTTCAGAGATCGAATTTCAGCTGAGAATTGTCTGAGACATAGTTGGTTAGATCCAGATTGTCATAAGAATACGGTTGTTCTTAGTACGGATAAGCTTAAAAAGTTTATAATAAGACGGAAGTGGCAAGTAAGTAAATTTTAATGAAAACATACTAATTATGTTTTTGATGTATTTACTGTTTGCATGGTGTGTCAGTTTTTGTGTTTGCTTTTAACAGAAAACCGGAAACGCTATTCGTGCTTTAGGAAGAATGGCATCTCTTTCGGCAAATCGCCGTAATTCGGCCTCAAATTCGAATTCTCAAAATCCTAAACCATTTTCTAGTACTAGAATGTCTAGTCTTAACGAAGAAGATGTATCGTATCCTAATAATGATAACATTCCAGCAGAGATATTATTTGAGAGTAATACGAAACCGATAAGGTTAACCAATTCTACCAAAGTCAAAGAAATTTGTACATTTGAATCTCTCACCAAAGTAAAGAATATCAATAAAACAAATGGTGTTGTGGAAGATAAAGATAATAAGGAAAACATAAAGCTAAGCTACAATCGCGAATGCAATGAAAGAAGCGATAGTGGTTTCAGCGATTCTTCTCTCATTGCTTCCACCACCTCTACTCCCTTATTAACGAAAAAGTTTCTAATCGATGCAAAGGAAAAATTTGATGACAAAATTAATTTAGATAAAATAGATGATAAACACATAACTCAAAATTATAATAGTTTGAATTTGAATCAAAATTTATGCCATAGTTCAAAACAAATTTTGAACAACGATTTCTTCGAAAAAGATGAATTAACGATTACTGAAAATCATGAACATTTTGAAAATAATTTAAGAAAACCAGATCCATGCGAATCCAAGATTTTTCACGCTAAACCAGATTATAATATTCGTGATAAAATCAATCAATTTGATGCAACTAATGTAGGTGACACTAAAAATGGTAAGTGTGCGCTTTTTTCTTATTTTCTTACTATACGAGGTTGTTCGGAAAGTTTTCTGTTTTTGCAAAAATGCAAAACTTAGCTTTTTGACAATAGTTATACCTATACTAATTTATCCAACTGGTAAAGGTTTTCTAAAATATCCAATTTCTTTATAGAATAAACATACATATTAGTTGTTTAATAAGTGCTAGCAAGTTCTGCCCTTTTCAATGAACAGTTTGAAATTAGAAGCTTAAAAATTTTTCTTCAAAAATAAAGTAACTTATGGCAATAAGCACTGAAATAACAATGGAGGTAAAACCTTATAAAACTTATTTTTTCTACAACTGTTTGAAAAAGTGCAAATTTTCACACAAATATTGTGAAACTTTGATTTGAAAAGACACTTTAAAATCCAAACTGAAAATTATAAAATCGAACAGAAAACTTTTTAGCTAAAAATATATATTTAATAAGGACTCTAAAATATTTGTTTGTTGTTTGTACGTGTTGCAATGCATTAATTTTTACACAATTAAATTATTTTTGTGAGTGGCTTTCGAGATATATTAAATTTGACACTGTTAGCATTACAAACTAACTAATGCATATTTTCATATAATTTGAATACGAACTTGTTTTTATCATCAATGTAATTATTTTTAGATAAATCGCCCACGTCGTCAAATGGCTTAAATGGAAATTCTACCAATAAATCTGTAGCAAGCGTTGTGAAAAAATTTGATCAATTAGAAAATCATAATAATTTAAATAAATCTAAAAATGGTATTAGCATAGATAAAATAACCAAAGATACTTATTTAAATTCTTGTAATACCTCAAATACTAAGAAGTTGTTAGACAACACTGCGAACATTTGCAGAAACAAAATTTCAGAAAATCTTCTTACCGATAAAAATAAGACTGATCAATATTTTTGTAAATTATCAAAGAAAGATTTGCCTGCTACAAGTTTATACAATAAGCTTCCATCGCCATCTGTGTTAAGAAAAACTGTATCAACAATTGCAAAAGAGCAAGATAATAGGTCTTTCACAAAAAGCACACCGTTTGTAAATAAATTGAAAAAAACCGAACATCATTTTCAAAACGAAACTATACAATCAGCTGAAAAACCAAAAAGCGAAAGTTTCCAAAAAGCTTCCGAATTTTGGAATCGACAAAATACTTAAAATGTATTGTTTTTATTAATAGCAATTTATACCAAATTAGTGTTATTATTTATAATGATTATTGTAATTATTCTTGTTTTCTAGTTTTAGTCCAAGTTTATTTTATTCATTACCGTATTGTATTTTTCTTCGTGTTTAGTTATGTGTGTTTTATTATTATTTATGTATACACACATTTTAAAATTTGAAATTGTATTATATTTACAAAAATAAAAATATTATTTATTTATTTAATATTTGATTTAATTATTGGATAAATAAGTAAAATCAGGAAGTACTGTTACACAACAAGTGTATTTTAAAAGCTCTAATTTTATTGTTGCAACTAGGATTAGGAATAAAAAAACTTTGTGCTAAAGGACGACAAGTAGTATCATTGGATCCATAATGAAATGTGGCTACATTCTTTGTTATCAGGATTTTTTATTATTTTATAATCTTTTGTGCATGTGCATAAGGGTGGTCCTTAGTGTTATGGGTACTTTTTTTTTGAAATTTGATGCTTCTACCCACTAAAATTATTCCTTTTGATGTTTCATCTATCATAAAAAAAAATAGAAGCAATCCAGCAATGTTTCATGGTCGCCCAAGACATTAAAACTTTTGTGTTGTAATGTTTTTTTAACTTTTCACAAGTTTGAATGTCTTGGGCGACCATGAAACATTGCTGGATTCCTTCTATTTTTTTTCTGATATGATGAAACACCAAACGGAATAATTTTAGTGGGTGGGAGCATCGAATTTCAAGAAAAAAATTTTACCCATAACACTAAGGACCACCCTAATGTGCATGTTATCTTCAAATTGTATCAATTTTTTTTTCAATAGCCAATAATAAACAATAATACCATTGGGGAACAAAGAAAAAACAAATAATGCTTGTTAGTACTGCAACAATTCAGAATTGCATAAGTTGAGGAATAACTATTTGTGCAACCAGTCATGGAAAAGCTGTAGTTATACAAGTCGATATTGACCAATGCATCATATTATACTGTAATATTAATGCATATTGGGTTGGTCCCTTTCTATATAACTAAGAATTTAAAAATCTCTTTAAATCAAGTTTTTTATTAAAACACTGTTTTATACATAAATTACCATATTAATTATTAAAAGCTAGACGTTACAAAAAAAGTAGCCTTGCTATCTTGCTATTAAGTTCAACGTTACACCTCCTCGTGATCTCATGGCAACACGAAAATAAATATTTAATTCATAATTTGGATCTAAGAGAATTTGATATTTCTTCAATATTGTTAGAATTATAATTTTCATTTCAAGCATAGCAAATTTATATCCTAAAATTAAATTATATTATTAATAAGATTAATAAATAAATTCACATTATTTCAATACCAATACAATTTCTAGGACCAGCACTAAAAGGAATATAAGCAAAAGAATTTAAGTTCGTCTGTGCGTCTGATGAAAACCTCTCAGGATCGAAGTCTTCCGGATTTGGATAATACTCGGTAAGTCTATGTGTTAAGTATGGCGATATAAATATATTGCTACCGTTTGGAATCACCCAGTTATCTGTTTAGAATTAAAATTTAGGTACAAAACAGAAAAACATTATTACGAGTATAATGTTATACTTATCAACTAAACAATATGATTATAATTTGCAGACATTTTTAATATAATATTTTAATTCTGGAAATATAGCAAAATATTATGTAAACTTGTTTCTACCTAGTTTAACATCTTCAGAAAGCTTTCTTGCAATTAATGGTATGCTTGGAAAAAGCCTCATGGTTTCTTTAATGCATTGTTCCAGATATTTCAAATTGTTCAAATTATTAATATTTACTGATTCAGGTTCCAATATTACTGTGTTTATTTCTTTTAAAACTTTTTTTTGTATATCTTGATATTTTGCTAAATAATATAATGTAAAGGCGGTAGCAGAACCTACAGAATCCTGTCCCTACAAAGATAATTATTTATTAAGTACTTACTTATCCAATTATACTATATCTTTGATTTTAATTACTGCAAGTAAGAAGGTACATGTTTCGTTCACAATATCTTCATCAGTAAATTCTTTGTTATCTTCTGAAATCTCCATTAAAATTTCTAATAAACAATTATATGTAAAGCGGTTCTTCATTTTATCTAGTTTTCTTTGTTCTAAAATCTAATAGGTACATACAAAAAGTTACCATTAATTATGTTAAAATTAATTAAAAATGAAATATTACAAGAAACTATAATTGCTAATTGCAATATTTTTACACGATCGTTTCACTTACCATCTGAATAAATTCTCTTAGAGAAAATTTTTGTTTTGTTTCTCTTTTTGCATTTTGGGTAAATTTATAAAGTGAATTTAGTAGAAGCCAAGGCCGCATAATTCTCTCAAGAAGTACCATTGAACCACTAAAATTTTATTATTTTTTATAAACAATTTATTTGTGCCTGTAGACATTATATTCACAAATCATGAAGTAATAATTACTCTCTGAAGTAATGAATTGATGACATACATACCTTGCTATCGGAGAGTTTTTTGTTATTTCTTTTTCACTTAATGGAATTCCCAAAATAGTAACTGAAAATACATACTAATATAGTAACTATTTTATCTATATGATATTAAGCAACATGGAATATTTCTTATTTGAAATTTAAAAATTGAATTAACAATTAAAATAAAAAATAACCCCTTGAGTTGATGATTTTCAATATTAACAATAAAACAGGGACACTACCACATCCGAGGCCAATCAATCAAGCTACCTCGGATGTAAAATGATAATTAGGTAATTAATATATTTACAAACATTGAGAATTAAAAATAATAAAAAACAAACTGCATGGTGGAATGAAAATATTAAAGAACAGATAAAAATCAAAAAGGAACAATGGAAAAAATTGTAACAACATAGAAACGAAGATAACTACGGTGAATACAAAAACCAAAGACGAAAAGTAAAAGAGATGGTAGAGATTGCCAAAAGGGAATGTTGGAGCAAATTTGCAAAAACAATGGAAACGAATAGCAAAGAAAACCAAAAACTTTTTTATAAAACTATGAAAAATCTAAAATCAGAAAAATGTCCCCATACCATAACAATAAGAGAAAAAATGAGAAGTTGATCGTGGAGGAAGATGAAGTTATGGAAAGATGGAAAGAGTATTTTATGACGTTGTTATGCGACACAGAAAGCCAAAATACAGAAACAGAAGGAATTGATTACAACGAGGAAAATGAAACAAAAACTATAGACAGTGAATTAGATTTGGAGGAAGTACAAAATGCTGTGAAATCTATGAAAAATGGGAAGGCCCCAGGCCATGATAAAATAACAGCAGAAATGATGAAGAGTGCGGGGTTGGAAGGAATGAAATTGTTTTGGAAGATATGTAACATAGCATGGAAAGAGGAAAAGGTACCGGAAGATTGGAGAATTGGGATTATACTACCTATACATAAGAAAGGAGATAGAAGAGACTGTAACAACTATATAGGTATAACACTACTAAGTACTGCTGTGAAAGTATATGAAAAGATACTAGAAAAAAGACTAAGAGCATATGTGGAACCTACCCTAGAAGAGGCCCAAAGTGGATTTAGAAAAGGTAGAAGTGTACAAGATCATGTATTCAGTCTAAAGCAGATCATACAGAAGACATTGAAAAGTGGTACAAGTGCGTATTTTGCATTCATAGATTTGGAGAAGGCCTTCGACCGTGTACAAAGGCATAGAGTATGGAGCATACTTAAAAAACGAAAAGTATGTGGAAAACTGATACAAACAATAAAGAGCTTATACCGAGAAAATTACAACTACGTCAGTACCAGAAATATGAAATCCGAGAAATTCCAAGCACAACAAGGATTAAGACAGGGAGGAGTAATGAGTCCTGTATTGTTCACAATATTCCTGGACGAAATAATGAAAGAATGCCAGAATGAAATGAAGAAACTAGTAGTGGGTCATAAAAAAATGCAAAAGGTCGAAGTTGTGGAATGTGCATTTGCAGATGATTTGGGTATCATATCAGGAAGTGAAGAAGGACTACAGCATAACTTAAAAGTATGGAATGAGAAACCACAAGAAAATGGAATGAAAATAAATAAAATAAAAACTTAAGTGATGGTAACATCTCTTGCAAAAATAACACTAAGTATCACGATTGAGGGTGAAAGCATTGAACAACTTGAGAACTTTAAGTACCTGGGAGTGATCATACAAAGTAATGGGAAACAAGAAAAGGACATAGAGGAAAGATGCGAGAAAGCGATAAAAATGTACCACTCTGTCAACAAAAGGTTTATAAGAAAGAAAGAAATCACGAAGAAAACAAAGATTACCTTGTTTAAGACAATATTTAGGCCAATTTTAACCTATGGAAGTAAATCAGAGGTCCAGAATTCACCGCTGAAGAGCAAAGTACAGGCGATAGAAATGAAATACCTGAGAGCTGTACAGGGCATCACTATGATGGACAGAGAAAGAAATGTGGACATAAGGAAGAACCCACAACTACAGTCAATACAGAAATATGTTGAAGAGAGACAACTGTGATGGTGAGGACATTTACAAAGAATGAATGAAGACCGCCAGACTAGAAAAATATGGAAAGCCAAAGAGGGGCGCAGAAGAAGGAGAGGTAGACCTCAGGAAACATGGGATGGCACTATAGAAAAAATAATCACCAATAGAGGCACTACAATACAAGAAGCAGAACAACTGGCTAAAGACAGAAAAAAGTGGGCGCACTATGTGAAATGTGTGGGTAGTGTTGATAGTTGAGACTTTACACCCTACACCTTATAGGTAATAAGGGTTATGATTATATATATATATATATATACAAACAGGCGTTACGTTTAAAATCAGATACTGTTGTACGCAAAATTTTAAATAGAATAGAAAATTTTCAAAATGGACAGTTGCTATTTAGAAAAGTGAAGATGGCGTCATTGAAGAAAAGAGTGTAAGTAAAAAAATTTACTACTACCAGAAAAGGTGCAGGTTGAAAAATTGAATTTGATCTGTTTGACCATTTTGGTTACAGATAATCTGATAACCTTTTGTTTTAATATCTCTACTTAAATTGTTTGTAATATAATATATTATTGCGAAAAATGTTAAAAATCAATAATAAATCTTTTTAGACTTCCTGATCATACGTACTCACTTTTAAAGGTACAAGTTCGTAGCTTTTTATAAGAATGACAGCAACATTATTATAGTTAATGCAAATTACAATGAATTCGACCATAAAAAAAATTTGATAATTTTACAATTCTATAATAAATTTTATTGATAAATTAATTAAATATTTATTTTATACTGGGTATATTCCAGACCCTATTTTAGTAAAACAGTGTTAATTAACTTACGATGTAAAACGTCTACAATGCAATTATTAATATGAGTTGTTATCTTAACGTTTTTAGATGCATTTAAATTTTTGACCATCAATTGCGCAGCTTCCAAGAACATAGGCACAAAAATTTCCAAGTTTTTTAATCTAAAATATGGTTGAATACTTTTTCGGTGAGATTTCCATTTATAGCCTAAAATATATTTTTTTAACGCCATTTTTAACAAGTATCCATTAAATTTTATTTTTGATTTTTAGATAATTTATAAGTAGTTGCTTTCCACGTTTTTTAAAAAGCCGTTATTTAATTAATGAAAAAAATTCAAGTTTTTTTTTTAAATTTTTTTTATATATTATTATTCAGTAATATAAATAATATAATAACAAAGCTTACCATTATTTGTAATAAGACCCCTTCCTATAAATGTATGCATGAGGGAATATAAAAAATTTTTATTCGTTAGTTTTGTGCTGCCTAAAATAAGCTGAATATGTTTTGGATCTACTACAATAAATATGGGAATAATTGTTAACCATCCTCGAAATAATCTTCCATAATTCTGTACTGCCGCATTGGCAAACTTAAACAAAACTACAAACAGAATAATTATATTTTAATAGATAAAAAAAAATTAATTTTAATAAGATGATTTAATAAGATAATCCATCAACTTTTTAGAAACAATTTAAAAATATAAAGGAAACAGCAAAAAGGTTAAACTAAAAATTAAACTAAAATATACTTTTGGTGAAAAACTGAAAATTTTTCAGAATTGCCTCTTGCTAGTAAGAATAAAGTTTTTTTATTTAAGTTGAAATTTTTTTTGTTTTTATTCAGTTTTAAACTTTCATCTTTAAATTTGTCTGTATTTTTATCAAGTTTTGCATGACAAAACAGTTTAAAATTGTTTTTATTTTCTTTTGCAATTTTATTTATTTAATGTTTTCGTTCATTTTGAATGTTATTTTTCACATTTCTTGAACGTGTCAATTATTTTTCATTTCAACGTATTGTAAAAATTAATTTTTTTTTTCAATTGCAAGTAAACAAGAAACAGAATGATATTATACGATATAGTATATACTATATTTACAAATACAATCAATGTGTTATCATAGAATGAGGATAATTGAAATATTTCTATTTACAAGTTTAAACAAAATCAGAAAAAGAACTTGCCAAATTGCCAAATTGGCAAAACGCCAAAAATATCTACTGTCAAAATTTTAGCGCGTTGCGTTGGTTAAAATAAGTACAGACTGTTTCATATATCCTCATTTTAAGTAGGTACTTTTAACTTTTTGAAAAAATTTGTAAATGTAAAATGTACTTATAATATAGTAAATTCATAAAATAACTCACGTTTAGAATCTTTAAACAGAAATATATTTCCCAAAATAGGTACAGCCAGGGGCCCTGGTAAACAAAAAGCCAAACGCACTGTTCGCATCCACAATCTTAGCGAGTAGATAATTAAAGTAATGATAATTAAAATTGTGAATAACACTAACCAATTTCTCAATTCAAACACCTTACTCAACTTAAAAAAAAATTATTTGGTTAAAAGTCTTAATATTTTAAAAACTTAAATACCCAAATTTTCCAATGTGAATCCATTATTAGCATTAACTTAATTAATTTAAATATAAATTTACATAACTTTATTAAAACACTAACACTTGATACGCACGGGTATATTTACTTATTTATACAAACTCTTGAATAAAATAATATAAATTTTATAGAAATTATTTATTTGAATAACCACATCATTATAAACACTTTTTTATTTACTTTTGTTAATACTAAAATTTTTTCCGATCAACAATAAACTAAACAACAACAAATAATTGACACGTAAATTTTTATATTAATGAGGTTACTCTATTAAATCAGCAAAGATTTAAAAACAGTTTTTTAAATGTTAAAATATTATACGTATAATTATTATATCGGTATATTTACTTAGGAAATTTGGTACCTAATACTCAATGCAAATTTATGCGTGATATAACTATACAGAAATATTGTATTTACATTTTTAAATCTCTAAACAACCAAATCAAAAAATGTATTACGAAATTTTATGCACTCGATAATGTATGTACGTAGTATTACTTAAAATTATTGCACTTTTATTTTTATATTGATGAACTTATTTTAATAACATTTACTTGTATTTTCTTTAAGAGAATATAATGAAATAAGTATTTTGCGCCAGTGTTATACTCAATTGAACTTGGTTCCTTGATAATAATTACATATAATTGTAAACCAAGCCCATTTTCAATGCTATTATCAATGCCAATGCAAAACGCTGTTACCAAAATGGTTAAGTAGTACCTACATACCTATTGAAAAATTACAATTATTAGCTTTTAATAATTGGGACAATTGGGTGTACGACACATCAATGTCTCGAGAACAGGTTTACAAATTAATTGTATTAAATTCATAAAGAAGGTATCATATCTGCACATTAAAGTAAGATAGGGCCGCTGGTTGTATCTAAAACTTTATATAATAAAATAGATACAGATGTCAACTCGAGATTTAGAAAAATTAAAAATGCATATTTTAATGTATGAACTTAATAGTGAAAGTATTTATTGTATGTAATCTGTGACGTTTGGTTATTCCCATGCTAATGTCTGTACCTACATATTTGAATTTAAGTCGTAAAGATACGTAATTTTGAATTAATTTTAGCCAGATGAACTTTTACTTGATCTTAAAAATTGATGATCTAAAGTATAAAATACAGATAGAGAAATATGTGTTACTAATCTACACAAAAAACGCACGCAATTGTGTAATTTATCTGTACAATTATATGGATTAGGAACACATATTTCTCTCTGTGGTGTAAAATTATTTTTTAGTATTATTGAGTAATTTTTTGTTTGGGTGATATTTCTCAATTAGTTTCTCAATTCTTAAAATTAAGTAGTCACAAAACGAATTATTCTTCTGGTCCTGATGGTGTACCAGCTGTTGTTTTAAAGTGTTTTCTATTTGTTTTTGAGAGACCTGGTTGCAGGGCCTATTTTACCATTAGGCTCGTGCCTAGGGCTCAATGGCCAGAGGGGCCCAAAAAAGAGAACATAAAATCGTAAAATAAAAATTAAATACTGATAAAATAAGCCAAGAATTGGGCCTTCAATGATTTTTGTTCCATTCGAATATAAGGGGCCCGAAAATTTGATAGAGCCTAGGGCCCAACTCAGTTAAAAATAGGACCTGCCTGGTTGATCAGTAAAAACTCATCTTTTTTCTTACTCTCATTGCGTATATACGATGCTATGGTTGACTCCACTTAAGCGCCCTTCACACTATGCGATTTATCATAGGATTTCTCGTACGAGTTTTCTTAGGATTTCTCTCATGAGTTTTACCCTAAGGGGTTATGCTGGTTTTCAGTTCACGCTATATGTTTACTTACGATTACGGATGAACACGAACGAGTACGGGTGAGCATGATCAAATATTTCAAAATTTAGAGTTTAGGTTCAGTGTGGCCAGATTGGCGAATTTATTGTAATTTGGGTTACTTTTGTCCAAATTTTGGGACCAGTGTTTAGCACAAATCGCAAGTCACTAAATTGGGCGACTTTATGTTATTGCATGGGTGATTAATATTTTTTAATATTAAAATTTTAATATTTAAAATTTAAAAAAATGTAACTACAGGGTTCGCCACACTTTTTTATTTATCAACTGCATATAACCACATGTAACCTTAAATTTAAAATGTCAATTTTAACAATATCGATAAAGAAGGTTTTAGACGTTAACGGCAATCCTATGCAAACTCGTATGAAAATAGACACCGTCCTAATCGTAGGATTCGGTTAAGATTTTGTTATGAGTTGCTTACGAGTTCAGATTCGAGTCTTTCCGTACGACAAATCGTACAATGTGAACTGAAAAATATCTGCTTACGACAACTCGTACGAGAAATCATAGGATAAATCGCATAGTGTGAAGGGCGCTTTACACATATTTTTGCAAGACGTTTGATAGTATCAATAATTAAGTGGCTGCGCTGAAAAACCAGCTTAGAGTAGGTAGTGTATTACCCTGTATAAATATATTGTCGTGTTCCAAAATCCTTTTTTCGAAATTTAATGATTTAATTTTTTTAAATTTAAATAATTTTTTAGTTAAAAAAAATTTTTAAATGAACAAATTCAATTTAAAATTTTAAAAACAAATAAGTATATTTAAAATTAAAAAAAAAATTTTAAATTAAATTGTTTTTCCTGACTGATAATTTAATTCCCTCGACTTGGCACTAAAAATAGGAAATTTCCTGACTTTTCCCTGACAAAATTAGGAAAATCTTAAATTCCCTTACTTTTCCAGATTTTCCAAAAGAGTGGGAACCCTGCGTTTAAATAATACTAATGGTATTTATTAAGGTAAAAGTAGACAAAGAAACATATTTTCTTAGCTTATTACGAGAAGGAAAGCACAGACCCAATGCATTAGATTTCTTTTTATGACTTTTTCTTGAATTTCTGTAGATTTCACCGGAATTCCTAAAATTTCTCCAGATTTTCTAAACTTTTCCTGTATTTTCTTTTGCATTGTTTCATGATTTCCCTTCGAAAAAGTTAAAAAGCAACATTATCTGAAATTTCTAAGATTTCCTTAAATTTTCTTAGATTTTCTCAGATTTCCCTTCACTTGTACAATAAATTTCCCCAGCGCCAGCGGTTTCCTCCTCGGTTTATTATGAATCACGCACGACTAGTGTCGGCAGCTATGATCGACTAAAAATTGATTCGAGATCGACCTGTTGGCCACCCCTGCTATATAGTATACCGGGTGCTGAATGAGTTGGCCGAACATAGAAAATTGACATGTAAAAACTTATTTATGCAAATTCCTGCATCCTTAATTATTTAAAAAAAAATGAAAGGCACAAAAAGAATGCAGAAATATAAACTACGAATAATAAGAGTATTAGATTTCATCTTGCTTTTACTTAAGAAGTCCAAAAATGCTTTTGAAATTGTTAAAATTTTGATTTATCGGACTGGCCATGGAATAAATTCAATTTAATTTCTATTCTCAAAAATAATTACTTTAGAAACTTTCATGGCCAGTCTGATAAATGAAACTTTTAACAATTTCAATAGCATTTTTTGACTTTTTAAGCAAACGCTAGATGAAATCTAATGCCCTTATGATTCATAGTTTATATTTCTGCATTATTTTTGTGACTTTCATTTTTTCTCTAAAATAATTGTGGAAGCAGGAATTTGCATAAATAAGTTTTTACAAATTAATTTCCTATGTTCTGCTATCTCATTCAATACCCTGTATACTAGGTAATTGTAATTATTGATAAGCTGAGAAGAACCATAATCACCACTTTTAGGACTAAGAAAAAAGACAATCTCGTGAGCTATATTCTAGAAGTGGAAGCAAAGTATTCGAGCATCTGTTATAACTTTGTTTTGTTTGGTTTCACGAAGAATAAAATAAAATAAATTCATAAATAAATAAATAAACAAATAAATAAAATAAAATAAAAAAAAATAAAAATCAAATAAGAATAAACATGTCATTCCTAGTGCTGGGCGATGTTCATCGATGATATCGAAACATCGATGTTACTCGATCGAAGTATCGATATTTTGCCATCGATGGCAGACGTATCGATATATCGAAACTATCGATGATTGCTTTGCGATGTTACCGATGCTAGGACCGGCAACTTTTAGATTTGCCGTATGGTGCTCGATCGCATAAATTATGGCATTCTCTAGAAAAAACGCAAAAAAGCAAAAAAAAAAAACTCACTGGCATATTCCGAGGAACAAACTCGTTGGCAATTTTACGTAAAATTATTTACTGTTTTGTAATTTGCGGTGTGGTGATTCCTTGATTTAAACTAATAGACAATAACATCGACATCGAACATCGATGTTCTTCTATCGATGTCCCAGCTCTAATCATTCTTAATTTAAAACCTTAGTTTTAAGTAGACAAGCTTGACGAAAATGTGAATGTTCAAAATCTAAATTAATTTGTTAAACAACATTGTTAGCGTTTTTTTCCAAAGCACTCTTCGCAAAAATAATTTTTTCCAAATTTTGATCAGCGTATAATTCGGTCATATCGTGTGATACATCGTTGGAACAGAAAAAAAAGAGTTTTTAAAAATGCAAAAATCCAATATGGCGCCCGTAAGAAAAACCAAAGTTGATTGTTGTAAGTCTGGCATCAAGAACGCCTTGGAAAATACGATGAGAGATTTAGATTCCTTATAAAAAGTGCCCCAAGATTGTTCTAGTTAAAAATGTCTAGTTCTTTTGGTTTTTGCTTGAAAAAATAAAAACGAAAATTACAAATATCCGTTTGTATCCAATAATTCAAAAACTAAAAAGGACACATAAAATTTTCTTTCAGATAATTGTTCAGCATGAAAATACGCAACTTTGCCGTAATTTAACCAACCTCGTATCTTTTATAATAACTGAAATCTTCAGTAATGCTCGATAAACGGGCACCCTGTTTAAGAGCTAAAATAAAATAGTTGTAAGAGGTATTGCAGGCGAGAACAAGCTAATCGTCCAAGTGGTTGTCTTTAACTGAAAATATTAAAATTTTTACAACAAGAAATGTTATGTGATTCGTTGCTGTCACCGCTTGCAATACCTCGACAACTATTTTATTTTAGCTCTTATATGAGATGATAATAATAATAAACTCTTACAAATTTCTGTAGATTATGGAGCATGTTAGATTTAGATTTTATTAGTTTAAAAAAACTCTTTATTTTTTTTTCTTTCAGTCAATATTTTTAAACTTAGTCAGCTTTTTAGTTTTTTTAATAATAAAAAATTTTGGTTGTTAAGTTTTATTACCACTGACCTAAAACTGGCATTGCTACTAAAAATATTTTTTATTTTTAGCCTCGTATGATCCATTCGTAGCTGTAGGCTTAAGGTAAAGGCCTTTTTTCCTGCTATTATAGCACTTTCACTTACGCTTTTATTTGATCAGGGTTAAGGTTACGTATTTTGAAGGACATAATATGATTTATATGTTGAATCAGTTCCAAACAACCACATTTTAGAAAATAGTATTATCAGAGGCATATTAACCAAGTGTGACGCTACAAGCCTTGAATATTTTGCGCCCCTATCCTCGATTTTCCAGTTGACCTTTTTTTAAATTAGAAAAATTTATAAAGAAAATGAAACTTATTTTTAATAACAATTAAGACAATTAATGATTAGGAAATTGCAACACCTGAAATTAAATTTTGCGTCATCTGAAATTTTGCGCCACAAGCTCGGGCTTCATGGGTTTTTGTGATAATACGGAACTGAATATTATTATTGCATTGAATATTTAAACCGCATGGCTTCCTACACCATCATGGACGATTATATAAATAGAAATGTAAAAAGATATTGGGTTATTTGCAACGAAATCAAACTAATAAAGTTGTCAGGTCGACGTTTCGGAAAACGAAATGTTTTGTTATCTTTTATAATTTGACAGAATTATTGTATCGTATTATTTATTCTATTTTATTCGTTATACCCTCTTTTTGGCTTTTATAGTTTATTATTGTTATATTTCATAGATTTTATATTTTTCTTAGTGTTCATAATTTGTCGTTTATCTTATATAGTTTTTGCGCCATGTTTTTGCCGGTTAACGCCATGAATCAAACAATGTACATCCTGGTTGTTCGGGTAAGATTTACTTACCTATATTGTACCATATTCACCTTTTAATTTTGGTCCTGATGATGGAGTGAATAAAGTCCTCCGAAACGTCGACCTGACAACTTTATTAGTTTGATTGCGTTCCAAATAACCTGATATCTTTTTACATTTCTATTCATCACATTGGACGAGATTTTGGTTTATTTATAATTATTAATAATTTAAATTTTCTTACAAAATATTGTCTAATATACATTCTAAGTAGTGGCTACACTGTAAGAAATCCGAAGTTGTTAAAGTCATAACTAGTTATTTTAACTATCGAATTAAGCAAGTTGTTCATATAATGTAATTACTATAACCATACGCCTACATTTGCGATTTTGTTAAAAATTTTCTTGTTCTTTTAACAATTAAATTGGATAATATGACAAAAGTACCTGTTGTAATACAATATTTTATTTAGATTTGATTAGCGTCATCATGTTCATGATGATGTGTGCATTAATTTAACAACAGTTATAGTAAATTTTATTTAATAATTTGTTAAACACGGTTATGCGGTTGTTAAATTTAGTAAAATTTGCTGAAGTTTCAATTATGATGTTTATACATAGTGTCGCACATAATATTATGTTTAGTTCTTCAACAGCGTTAAGATCATCGTGGGCTTATAGTAATACATTATGATCAGTTATCGGTTAATTCAGTACACGGAGATTCACAACTATCAAAATTATAATTTCGGATTTAATGTGATTCGGAGCTGGAACTTCGCTGGAATATACCTATGTTGTGTCCGCATCTTTTTCATATGAAACTATATAGAAGCAGGTAAGTTATTATTATAAGGTAAGTTATTTATTATAAAATAACGTTTACTTTAAAAATATTTAATTAACTGCATTAAATAAACGTGAACTTATCAATTATTACTTTACGGGTGGGGATTAACAAATAATTTTCGCAATGAAAGCAGCGTCTTTTTGACAATCGAAATTGGTGTACAGGAAGCTAATTGCACCAACAAAGCGGTGACGGTGACGCCGACTTTAAAAATTTACAAATAAAAATTTTTGGGATTGTGTTTTTAACTTGTTAGTTTTCCGTTTATTTAAAAATGCACAAAGCAGGAAAGACTGTAGGGCAATAATTATTTAATAAATTTATTTTATTATAGTGAGACAATCTGAAGAAAAGCGAAGTCGAGTTGGCGTTGGAAACATAATTAATGACGTAATTGGCAGATAACGGTGAGGCAAGACAAAAAATAATAAAATGTTAATTTGAAGTTAAAAACGTTTAATTCAAAAAAAATGTGTAATCAATTATTTAAATATTTAATTTCTTTTTCTAATTTTTTTAATTAAAATTGTAATTATTGCTCTCTTTATAGTATTTTCAATAAATTGTTTTGTTTAAATACCAGCAGTTTCTTTAAATTAATCATTTTTCTCTGTATGTAGATGTAGGGTAAGTACACTGGAAGAAAGCAAGGGACAAAAATTTGGTTACAAATAGAAGATGACTATGGAAAGAATCTGAATGAAATTCCACTAAATGATTTGCAATTAAAAGGTAGAAATCTAGCGAGAAAGAAGAATAAGAGTAAAATTTGGTGAAGGAGAATTCATTATTACTTATGTATCTTACAGTAACTAAAATATCAACTAGTAAATACTTCTTATATACTTGAAATTAGTATCTATTTTTTTGATATTTTAATTATTCTAAAATACATAACTAAAAATCACTTTGCCTAATTAATTTTGTGAATTAAACGAAATAAATTTGCTATTAAAACATAAGCCTTTAGTAAATACTACAAATTATTTATAAGTTTGCAATAAGATATAGTCAATTTAATTAATTCGCTAAGACAATTTAACAAAAATTATTAGTTTCTTTAGCAACTTATAGTCAATACCTACTAATTTCTTTAAGTTTCACAAGAAGATGTAGTAAATTTAGTAAATTTATTGCGTCAAATGCACAAAAATAATTTGTTTTTTAACCAAAAATATAGCTAAATATTACAAGAAGTACTAGCCAATAATATTATAAAAAGTTATCTGATTAACTATATCAAGTTGGCTTAAGTGCATTTCAAGTTAATAATATTTTTGCTTACGTTGCAGACATTTGATATCTAATAACATGTTTGCATTTAACAACAAATAATGTTGTTTCTTTAACCACAAATAGTAGTGGCCCGTATAATCCAACTACTGTTGTTAAGATATTGTTAATTTTAACAACTTATTTAAAACAGTGTACATTGCATTGTATGTTAAATAAAACATTAAACTTTGTTAAGACTGCTGTCAAATTTAAAAGTATTTCAGACATTTTCTGAGTTTCGGTTTTTTTACTAAAACGAAATGAGAATTACCGAAAAGTAGAAGTCTACGTTAGTATAAATTATAAGTGCTTCTTCATAATGTACACAATCTATAAAATTAAAAAATTTTATACACGAAAGTTTAATAGTATTATATTACCTGCCGGCAACCGTAAGTGTAATTTTTGTGGACGAGTATGGAGTTCGGAAAATCGAGGTGCAGCCGAGATTTTTAAAGTATTCGAAGCTTCATGCCATTTTTTGGATTCATACCATAATTGCTGCTAATAGGCGACTAACATCGTTAAAATCACAGTTATTGGTTGATCTGTCCGTTTTTCTTCGCAGAACTTTTGATTTCAGGAAATCAATTGAAATTTTAACCAGTTTGGATTTTCTGCGTCACATGAAAAAGCTGCTGCATATCAAGTTTCAACTGTGTATCATCATCGGCTTTCTAGAGAACCTCTCGCAAAATAACCAAGCCTTTCTTTTGTAATCTGCAAAGCATTTGGACTGGTTGCATTAAAGATGTTATATTAAGTATGTTATGTTGACGTATAAAACATTATGTTAGAGAATAAAGATCACCGAGCTTTATAACAGCAATACTTAATTTTCATTCAGAGACTGGAAAGCAAGATAATTACGAAATATGTGGTGCGAAAGAGATTTGGTGGAACTAAATACATTTTTTACTTAGTCCGCGTCGTATCTTCAAAACAGTTAGGAGTGCAAAAAAATGTATAGAACCTTTAAGGTAGAGCATTTACTGATGTACAACTTTTTTAATTTAAAGGTGTTGTTCCCATTTGGGCCATAAGTAAAAACAGAGTTAGTAGCAAAAGTTTAAGACTCCTGGACTGTAAGACTCCTTAAAGCTGTATAATAAAATATTGCTAAAAAGACCTTTAAACTTTTAAATTTTAATCTAATTTAAATAAAGGTTAACGATAATTTATTACTTATTCTAGTTAATTATATATTTCCTTACAATATACAATATATAAGGAGCACTACTGCTATATTTTTTGTTGACATAATTAAAATTTTATTACAAGTTATTCTATCAGTGCCAGTGCAGTGGCGAATTTAATTTATAACTTGAACTTTGCTGTAATTGAACTCAAAACTTGGTTTGCGCTTTGAGCGACAACAATCAGGCACTTTTTTTTTCAACAATTTTCACTGAAAGCTGCATCGGAAAGTGAACTTATTGAAAAATCAAGAATTAAAATTCATATTTTTGCCATCGTGTGCTTCTTCGATTCTATATTTCAAGTAATAATAATCATACTTTTTTACTTAAAATAGTTTAATTTTTGAAAATGTTATTGAGCTTCTAAGTAATTTTTCCAGAAATCGGTGGATACAATGCAAATATGAAATATCAAATTTTTGATTTTGAACAATTTAAATAGCCTAAAGTTTTAATGAAGTTAATACATATTATATTATACCATAATATATACCGAAGTAAAATTTGAACATATTAAATTATTATTAAAGTATAAAAATTAAAAATAATATTTTATCTTGGTAACAAATTTAATAACACTCCTCCTTGTGTTCTCATAGTAACCCTAAAGTAAATATTTAATTCATAACCAGGAGCTACTAAAATTTTATATTTTCTTAAAATTGTCAAAATTATAATTTTTATTTCAAGCATTGCAAATTTATAACCTAAAATTTAAAATATTAGTAATTAAATCTCAAAGCAAGCAATTTGTTAATATACCAATACAATTTCTAGGACCAGCACTAAATGGAATGTAGGCAAACGGTTGTTTTGGTACATTTGGAGCAAATCTCTCGGGATCGAACTCCTCTGGATTTGGATAGTACTCGGCAAGCCTATGAGTTAAATATGGCGATATGAATATATTGCTTCCTTTAGGTACCACGTAATTATCTGTAAATATAAAAAATCGTGTGAATAAATGCAAAGAAGAAATAATTTTTTATGAAGTTGTACAATCAAAATAAAAATAAATAATGATTCAAAGTTTACACATAATATTATGTAGGTAACTTTTATAAAGAACAAAGATTTTCGAACAAGGCTTTTGCTTCTCAAATAAATTAGAAAAACACCAAAGTACTACAAATTTTGAATTATTAAATGATAAACTAGAAACACAAAGATTTTTTAAATTACATTAAGTGTATATCATTTACCTAACTTTACATCATCTGACAATTTTCTTGCAATTAAAGGTACACTTGGTACAAGTCTCATAGCTTCTTTTATACATTGTTCTAAATACCTCATGCTGTGCAAACTATTAATATTTATCGAATCTGTTTGATGCATTACTTCAGTAATTTCTTTAAAAACTTTTTCTTGTATCTCTTCATGTTTTGCTAAATAGTATAAGGTAAATGCAGTGGTGGCACCTACCGAATCTTGTCCCTAAAAGTTTTCGCATTATTCCTATTCTTAAGTGCTAATATTAATATATATTACCGCAAGCAAGAAAGTACATGCTTCGTTCACTATATCATCATCTGTAAATTCTTCGTTATCTTCGGAAATCTCCATTAATATATCTAATAAACAATAACTTGTTACGCAACACTTTTCTTTATCTATTTTTCGCTGTTCTAAAATCTATACCACACGCTAAAAATTATTTAAAAATTAGCATCTTAAATTTTCTCACCTGTCGAATAAATTGCCGCAATGTTAATGTTTGCTTAATTTCCATTTTTGAACCTTGGGTAAATTTGTAAGCCAAATTTAGTAAAAGCCAAGGTTGCATAATTCTTTCCAGAAGGATCATGGAACCACTAATATTCATTTTTTTAATATAACTTTTAACTTATACAACGCTCAATTTATCAATCACCGGTTACCTCTAATTATAGGGTATAGTTTGTTTCAATTTAAATGGAATTAAAAAAATTTTTAAAATTAAAAAAGATCATAATGTATCAAATTATTTTGATTATAAAACGTATAAACTTCTCCACAAAAACATGTAATATACAGATAAGATGATGTTTTTAATCGCAGGCTAGCCATATTGGCAGTAGCATTATTATGTTTTAGCGGAAATGTTCATATTCTTATATCAAAGTAATTTAATATATTCCTTTTTTTTATTCCATTTAAATTAAAACAAACTATAATTTCTTTAGATATAACTGTAAGAATTTCTGTTTTTATAGAAATAATCCTTTAGTTAGAGATAACCAGAGTGATAACAATGTAGTAACATTTACCTTCTAATTGGTGACTTTTCTGTCAAATCTTTATCTTTCAGTGGTATTCCCAAAATAGTAACTGAAAATTTAATTATTTAGTATTGTAAATTATAATAAATTAATTAATAGAAATAACTTAATATAGCTTAATAAGGCGGTCATAATATAATGTTAACGGATGGGTGTGTAGCCGCTAGCCGATAATAGCGAGGTAAGTTATAGAACAATATTGACAAACTACAAACTACTGAGGTGTAATCTACATAATAGGTATAATATCTTCTCAAAATATATTTTTTCTAAATGAAGTATTTTTTTCAGAAATACTGCAAAATTTGATCATTTATAGCTATTTGTTCCACTATAGTAGTTGTTATGAAATAGTATATAAATACTATTTTACGCACGAAGCATGAAATTGACAAAAAACACAGATCAAGTAAGACACATCTTTCGTCATATGATACAACACGGGTTTTATATAATGATGATATAACATTAATAAATGCAAGATTGGTGCCAGGTCACTTCCGTTGGAACATGGATACCTGGTTTTAGATATTGTTAGTAAATTGAGATAGATATTTTGTGAAAATTGACACCTAATCTTTGTAAAATTCTACGTTCAGATACCTAAGAAAATGTCCTTTCGAAACTCAACGTGTTTGTAAGAAATAAAAATTTTTTAAGATATCTACTAAATATACGTATATTTGAGATAGTACATTATATTGAATTTGTTTGACGAAACAACGGTTCACTTTTAATTCAAATAAAACATGACGACACATGAATGAAACATTCTACATTTTCTCCAACCAAAAATTAAATACCGCATCATTAATAATGCGAAATATCTCAAAATTTAAACTACTTTGAACATTTTGTCACTAATAACAATTATTGCAGCCGCTTGACTCCTCCCTTAGCGCTCTGCTTCATATATGCAGAAATTGTGTGTCAAACAAAGTTTCACTGTTAATCCAAATAAGACAATATACTATAACTAATTATTCAAATTTATATTGTAGTGTTTGTATTCTATTTAATATACGTATTATGTATGTATGATGTGACATGACACTTGCATGTGTTATAAACATTTGTCCATGAGTAGCATCACAATACACAAATGTTGCAGCAAACAAATAGCTTACACTAATTACAAAATGAAGGTTATTGCAATTTAATGATGTAAAAAATAAAGAATTCGAATCAAATATTCTCAAGGTTAACACCTCACTCAATTAAAAATAAAATCTGATGCATTAACTCATGATTCTTGGTACCTATCTACATAAATGAACCAACAACTATTTACAATGAATTGAATACCCGATTTCATGGCAGCAAATCGTAAAATTTAATTAACCAATAGAAAATATCTGTTAGTAGGTACTAACGAGCCAATAGAAATGGTCGGTTAATTTCAATCCCTTGTTAAAAGTTTTATGAAACCAGATATAAATGTAATTTGATTAAGTAATTGTTTTACTTACGGTGCAAAATATCTACAATACAGCTGTTAATATATGTAGTAATTTTAACAGTTTTTAAATCTTTTAAATTCTGTACCATTGCTTGAGCGGCTTCTGAAAACATAGGGACGAAAACTTCCAGGTTGTTTAAGTGAAAATAAGGTTGTATATTTTTACGATGAGATTTCCATCTATAACCTAAAACATATTTTATTTATAAATGTATTAATTTAGGTATCTATTACTTTAGAAGGTTCTCCATCATCCGAGCTATACAAAGAGAATACTGCTGTATACATATATCTTTGGAATATAACGTCTTAACAAACAGATTTTCTCAACGACCGCATTTAACAATTCAAAATTCAACTTCTAATATCTAGTGAAACTTAAGTTTTTACGTTGCGTTAAGTAGATGTAAACCATATTTTACAGTAGAGAGGCAAGGGAGGCTTGATACATCGGGAGGCTTATACACATTCGTATTTTACGATATCGTCGGCGAGCTGACAATACCTGCTAACTGACATTTTAGCGAAAATGAGATATTTATATAGTTAGCTTCAGAACTTCATTGCCCACATATTTATAGTGTCAGCTAACTTAAAAAAAATGTATTGTTTAAATTATTTGACCTAAACAATATCAGCTATTTCCCAGATAGCAATTTAAGGTTTTTGTAAGCTTCCATCAACTTTGTCGGGACAAGCGATAAAGGTTGCTGCAAGGTTGTCATTATAAGCCTACAGGCTAAAAAAAATGCTTGCCTTAAGCATTCCTAGTTGACATTTGAGAAGCTTGCATAATCTTATGACAACCTTGTCGTGACAAGGCTAATGGCCATTTTGAGGCTTGGTATAAACCGTATGTAAAGCCTTTGAGAAGGGTTTCATTTTAAGGTTGTAGCCGAAAACCTTGAGGCAAGCTTGTGACAAGTATTTCATGATAAGCTTGTTGCCGAAATTATTGGTAAGAGATTCTGTATAGGTGAATAATATAATATAATCATAATATATCGTAAAATACGAATGTGTATCAAGTTTCCCGATGTATCAAGCCTCCCTTGTCTCCCCTACTCATGCATATTATGATACAGTAATAAGCTGAAACCATTATCTATTAAAAACTTACCATTATTCGTTATAAGTCCATTTCCCAGAAACGTATGCATTAACGAATACAAAAAGTTTTTGTTCGTTAATTTTGTGCTACCTAAAATAATTTGAAGATGTTTGGGTTCCACAACGACAACTACTGGAATTATTGTTATCCATGAACGAAATAATTTGCCATAGTTTTGAACCGCCACATTTGCAAACTTAATAAAACCTAAAACAATAATTTTTACTATATTAAAATGTAAGTAGGTACATTTACAAAAATTGTTAGAAAAATATTATTAATAATATTATAAAATACAGTAGAATCCGCATAATGTGATCACGGATAATAATGCTGTCAGTCGGTTATTGTGATTATTATTTTTGGAAACCGGCCACTTTTATTTTTTTATTTGTTCTAATCCAAGTCTTCTAAAATTCGCCTTTTTCTAAATTTCGCGAATTGTTATCAGTTATCAGTTATCAGTTAATATTATTAAAATGTCTTTGGCTCAAAGTGATCGCATTACGCGGATTCTACTGCAAGACAATTTTAACGGCAAAGTTAAAGTGCGGTTAAAATTCTATTATTTTAACGTCATGCTTAGGTTTTGTTAAATATTATATTTTACAATACATACTAAAAATCCCACAATAATTTACTTGAAAATCATATTTTTAATTTTATTTCTATTAGATCAAAATAAATTAAATTTTACAAAATCACATTCAGATGCGTAACAAAATCTATTTACATTAATTCTTTTTTTATTCTCATAATATATTATGTGACTACACAATCATTAGCTTCAAATATTCTATAATTTTTTGTGAGTATAAAAATTTACAGTTTTCTCGTTATTAAACAACTGAGCAATGGAATTTTCAGTAGATTTTTTATTTTAATAGTTCTTCGTTTGGATTAAAATTTCTTGAAATGCTGTTATGTTGTAATTAATTTCCAACATTACTAAGTTAGTAATGTCAACTTTAATCATCTGTAATGGCCATCGATAATTTGGAAACACGTTTAAGTTACGGTAATTCTAATGAAGTTGCTTTTTTATATAAACTCTTACTACTATATTATATTATATTAATTTATTATGTTAAATATTTTAATATTCCAAAAGATAATACCTACTTAATATTTTCACAGTTATATTTCAAACAGTGCAGTGGGTGGTGTAAATAAAATTTAACAAATGCTAAAACTAAAAAATTTAAACAAAAAACCTTCTTTGTCTTATAAGTTAGCTTTTCTTAATAGTGGCTGCAAAATTTTATATGATTTTTAAAAATCTCTCACCAATTCCACTCTTCAATTTATATTAAATTTTTTTTTTTCGATTTTAGTAGATACATAATATTAGCATTATTCACACCATCTAGATATTATATTAAATTTAAAAAAATGTATACTTACTTTTTGAATCCTTAATAAGAAATACATTTCCAAAAATAGGTAAAGCTGAAGGTCCTGGTAGACGAAATGCTAAATAAACTGTTCGAATCCATGATTTTAACAAATAATTAATTAATATAACAGCTGTAACTATACACAAAATCAACCATTTTTTTGCTTCAATGAACTCCACCTAATTCCAAAATTTATATTATAAATGCAATAAAAATACGCATTAAAAAATAATACCAAAGTTATCAGCAGTAAAGCCATTCTGGATTTTTGGATTATTAGTAATTTTGATATATCGCCATTCTAATACATTGTCAATAATCACCGACAACACTGTTTCATCTACAACAGAAATTAACAATATATACACAACTTAAGTATCTTTTCAAACTCTATTTTGCCTTGATAGTATATTATTAGAATATTTTCTAATGACAAATAAAATTTGTTGTTTGTATCAATACAAAAAATATTAACTAGACATAAATTTTATATAATATCAATTAGTTCGGTAAATACTTGTATAAAAAAATTAAAATTTTGAATTGCAAAATATTGTAGAATTATAAACTTGGGTGTCTATAATCTTAGTTAATTTAAGCAAATTTATGCTTTTTAAATACACAAAACAAATATTTAAATTGTTATAGTATAAGGTGTGCGATGAATAGATAAATGAATAATGTATCTTACAAATTTAGTTTGTGCTTGGAAAATAATCAACGATTAACTTATGTAATACATATTAAATTTAAGCTTTACTTTAAATAAATTGTAATATAATTTATTTAAAAAAATGACATAATTAAAGTGTTATTTTGATTATTAAATCGATCGGTGCATTTCAATCTATTGCAGTTATGTTTTTAATGGCAGAATAAGATTTCGAGTAAAATAGTGTTATTATAAATTTTGTGAGATGGTAACTATAGTAACGCATAAATATATAATACAATACATTTATAAAAATATGAACTTACCTCGTACATTAAAACAGGTTTCAATTTTATAAATCGTATTTTATAATACGATAAATTTATTATAAATAACGTCTTTAAATTTGACTTGGACTAACTCTGAAGGCATAACTTCTATGAACCTATCTGTACATTGAAGAGCACAAAATATAAAACGAAATGAAACTAGTTTGACTTTTATAAGAAAATAAAAATTAGCTTTAAAACCAGAAATACATTAGGTATGTGAGTAACTATATCTTCTATAGGTATTATCCTTAGCTATTTATTCTACGCGCAAATTTATTCGTTTTTGCCAAATAAACATATTATCAAGTAAAAGTTTTCAACAAAATTCAAGTCAAATCAATTTAATTAAAAATGTGATATTTACGGTTTTGCATCAATTAATAAAAATAGTTTTTAATGAGTTTCCATTTCCAGTACAATTCTGCCAAATATGTACTTAGGGCGTTGAGGGTGGGCCATGTGGGATGCATGTATAGTATTAACTAAATGTTTTATATTTTGATTATATTGTATGTTTTAACGATTTAATTTTTTTTTGTTAATAACATATTTTGTCGCCTGTAGATATTAAAAGTTAATTTACAAGGCGATGTCGTGATGTCCCCCTCTAAGAACCAATATGGCCTCTTCTAAATTACGCGAAGTAAACAAATCCTATTAATAGAATTTTTTTAATTAACTTTTATTTAAACAGTTACATTCATTTTAGGCATAGCAGCTTATTTTTTTAATGTCCTAGTGCCTTGATTTGGTACGGTGGAAAATCTGCTCATGTCGTATTATAATTTTTAACGTATTATCGTTAGTCATATTTTTTGTAATTTTAATTTAGTTTTTCTCTAAATATCAACAGAAGTTAAGTAAATGTCATTCAATATGTAAGGTTAACACTTATTTTCTTTGTTCTAAAAGGTAGCTGGTTTACTTTTTCTACCGGTGATGATAAACGTCATAAAAAGTGCTTATTCTGAATTTTATGATTTAGTGAATACATGATGGATGCTTTTGGACGCATAAAAATGTTTAAAAAAGGAAGCTATACTTTATTCATTTAGCACATGCAGTGGACAATAACAAATACATGCAGTTTGCACGTGATTCTTGGGGAGGAGCTTGACAGAGAGGGACTAATCTAGATTGCCTTGTATTTTTAGAAATTCAAACGCCGCGTGAAAATTATATGCATCTACTTACAATAAAAAACTGTAAGTACGGACGGTATATAGGGTTGTCTTGACCTTATGAGCATCCAATCGCAATTGAATATAAAGCAAGCATGTGGATATCACGCAGCGATCATTGTTTGCATCAACTGCATGTACTAAATGAATAGAGTATAGTACCTCTTTTGTTTGTTTCCTTAAAAGTAAAAATATTGTTTTTTCAGATTTATGAAATACGTCCACCCGACCAAACATCAACTTTGATGTCAAGTTTTTTCACCAATTTGAGGAATCCATGTAATTATGCCGACAGCTGATACGCCGACGCGACGGTAAGAATACCGACAACTTTTAAATCGGTAGTAAATACTCCGACACAAAACTCGACAAAAATGATAAGTAGGCGAAAATAATTTAAACCTACTCTAACCTACAGAATTGACCTATGTCTTTGCACGAATCTTGTTTTAACGACAATATTACTAAAATGCAATTAGTTTAAGTTAACTTAAACCTATAGTCCGGGAGCCAGCGTGCACGTTACCTAAACCATAAGGTACAACATTTTTGACCACACAGGCTGAAAGAACATTGAAAATTAATAATAAAACCACCCGTCTGGCACTCGTCGGTGGCAGCGTTAACTTGGGAGCGGCGCGAGAAAAGGGGCATTTTTCGGTTGAACAAAACCATAAGGTACATGGAAAAACTTTATATGAAAAAATTCCTTTTTTTATGTAGATTTCGAATATAGTATGACAGACGGTTTTAAGTGCAGCGCACATATCCGCAGACGCGTTTGAAAATACCGAGCAAGCGAGAGTAATGCGTGGAATAGTATAACAAACAGAGATAGACGTTCGTCTTGCTTTCAAACGATATTTGATAGACATAATTCAATTTAATACATGCAATAAATCATTAATTTATTATTATAACATAAGTCATGAACTATAAAATTTTGGTTTTTGAAAAAGTTCGTATGAGAAACGAAAATTACCTACTTTTTAAATATATTTTTACGAAATATGTATAGAATAAAACGTATAGAAATACCAACCATGAAAAGTGACTTGAAAAACCCTATTCCAATAGAAACTTCATTTGTAATATTTTTGTCTCTAGACTAAATAACTTTAAAAATTGTACTTACTACCTATACTGACCAAATTACAAAAATATTTATTAAGTCAATAACTTATTTAATAGATATTACTTAACTCAGTAATCAAAGGCAATTCTACTCCATATGTCCTTACTTTTTGAACAAAAGTGCGAATCTGCTGCTTTCAAACAAAGCTAGCTAATTATTCAATTCATTCCGAGAAAACAATTCTGCTATTTTGAGACTACTTAAATTTTTACATAATAATTCTACATACATTACATTATTTAAGTTAACCGAAAAATCGGCAGTTTGAAAGCATTTTATTTGTAGTAGGTACTTGTTAATGTTACCGAAAATAATTAAGCTTTATTGCATTCAGAATTATTTGTTTTATTATATTAATTGTCGCCAAGATCGTTATAGTATAGATGAATTTTTGCAAACAATATATTTATCAGAGTTGGTAAGTTCTTATAATAATGGTATTTAGTGGAAGTTAGTATATCTAATGATTTTTGAATGAATTTTATAGATTTTTGCCTAAGTTTTAATCTGTCTTCTTTTATAAGTTGAAGTAAACAAGTTGATTTTCCTATGACAACTCCTGTACGATTTTCAGTTCTTCCACTTCAACATACTCTGCATGATAGAAATCCCTTCAGTTTCTTTAAGCCTAATATAAAGACATACAGCTTGGTCAAAAGTTAGGAGCACTTTTAAATGTCGTTATAATGGAAACTGTTAAATAATTTTCTAAAAACAGGCATGGCACTGCCTTACTAGGAAAAAAATGATTTACTGTTTAGGTATGATTAGGTTTAGATAGGTATGTTTAGGTAATTAAATCAAATATACGAAATTTTGATTAAATTCTCGATATTTTCGGCAACTTTTATGAGCTAAAATAGATAGTAAATTTTACTAATCATTACAAAGAAAAAAGTCAAATAAAATTTTTCAGAAGCGTATCGTTTTTGAGTCATAATAAAATCAAACTTTTTCGGTTTGTATAAAAATAATGCTGACTTGCTAAATTAAAAGTTAAAAGTTTGAGATTTTCATTATAACCGCAATATACGTGCAACAGTTTTAATTATTTCAGATTTGAATTTCAATGTAAATTATCAGTTTTTTGAAGAATTAGCATTTTGAATTTTGCGTATAAGGTATAACTCAAAAATGGTACGTTTCTGAAAAATCTTGTTTGAGGCTTTTTTGTTTGTAGTGATTAGTACTACATAACCTAAATAAATTTACTATTTATTTCAGCTCATAAAGGTTACCGAAAATATCGAAGATTTAATCAAGGCCGTAATACTTTTATATATTTCGTATTTTTGATTTAATTAAAATTTTTTAATTTGATTAAAACAAAACAGCTTTTTAGTACTCCATTGCTCCACTCCAAAACAGTGCTTCATAGTTTTGACCAATGCTGTATTATGCAAGATTGGTCCAAGTTGGTCCAAGTCTTCAAACTTGCTAGTGTGGTTAACAGACTTTAAAGAATAAAATTTCAAATAAATATCTCAATATGTATGAAGTTCTAAAATTACTATTAAAATTGGTTTTCTTCAAGCCACTATTTATGATAGAATCAAAGTATACCTACAAGAATGCAATTTATGAAATAATAAATATAGACACTATAATGCACCAATTCAATTAGTACTTGATAAAGCTTTAATTACCATGAGATGTTTCGTAAGCCATGCTTATATACTATCAAACTTCTTATAGTTGCTGTTGCTATACGTTCAAAATTTTAATTTTGCGTAACATAATAATATTTAATATACATATAAAAAAATTACAGACAAAAATAGAGACAAATTAGAGACAAAAATATTACAAATGAAGTTTCTATTGGAATATGTTTTTTCAAGTCACTTTGTTCAATCCTGCTATTGAAACATGTCGTTTCTTACTTGGATACGCAACTAGAAACCGTTTGTTTTACTCACTCAAATTATATCTATGGTAACAAGTGGGCGAAAGACTTTTCACCCACTAGTGAGTGAAAAATGCAGTCATTCATTAACCTGCCTACGTTCTTTATAATAATATTGAAATATTTTAAAACCAAAGCTAACTTTTTTTTAAATTATTTTGCGCTCAAAATGCGCGCTATCGATCTAAAATTTTGCATAAAGCTTCCTACGACAAATTGCTACGGGGGATTGAGTACGAGCAAAGGGGGGTAAATTTTTAGCCCAGTTTTTTGATATCTAGCGCCGTTTTCGAGTTATTGCAAATTCAAAATCTCAAATTTAATTATTGATGACACGAATTATAATAAATTGTACTTTCATAAATTTTTTAGATTTATAAGTGCAGGATTGAACAAAACGCTATACATAACTCGTGGAGAAACCCTTTCGCTCACTTATTTGCCTCTGCACACTCGCCTGTCGGCTCGCGTGCAAAACTGGCAAATGCGTGAGCGAATCTTTCGGTTTCTCCACTAGTCATGTAATATACTATTTCATGGCTGCTATTTCTATACGTATTATTCTATACGTATTTCGTAAAAATATATTTATAAAGTAGGTAATTTTCGTTTCTCATACGAGCTTTTTCAAAAACCAAAATTTTATAGTTGCATGACTTATGTTATAATAATAAATTAATGATTTATTGCATTTATTAAATTGAATTATATCTATCAAATATCGTTTGAACGCAAGACGAACGTCTATCTCTGTTTGTTATACTATTCCGCGCATTACTCTTACTCGCTCAGTATTTTCAAACGCGTCTGCGGCTATGTGCGCTGCACTTAAAACCGTTTGTCATACTATATTCGAAATCTACATAAAAAAAGGAATCTTTTCATATAAAGTTTTTCCATGTACCTTATGGTTTAGTTCAACCGAAAAATGCCCTTTTTCTCGCGCCGCTCCCAAGTTAACGGTGCCACTGACGAGTGTCAGACGGGTGGTTTTATTACTAATTTTCAATGTTCTTTCAGCCTGTGCGATAACCGGGTCCACGATTTTAAAAATTTTCTAATGCAAGACATAAATGTGAAAACTTTTTTTGTAGTTTAAATTTTGAATACTCTTTCGAGTACTTCTTTTCATTCGCGAGATATATTGATATAAAGATATACAAATGCACAGAGATAAAGCATATAAGGCAGTTATAATTTAAATTGTGTTTTTGACAAAACTACGTTTTCTAACTTAAACCCTTTATACCACATTGCAGAAAATAACATTAAAATTTATAGGCCATCTAAAAATTTGGACAAAAAAATGCGTAAAACGTTAACCAATTATTCGATTGACTGGTTCCATAAGGTTAACCCCGCCCATGGAGTGCTCTTACTTGGATTTCTTGGTCCGTATTTTGGACAATTCTGAAGAGATTTTTCTATATTTTGGATTAATTTTGGAACAGAATTTTTGTTATAGATATTGAATTCAATTGCATAATTCGTATGGTAAAGCTTAGATAGGCGAAATTGCTCCGTAATTAAACACTGCAGCTGTGATCTAAAACCTATGTTCGATCTTTGGGCTTATGGGGACTTATGATTTGGCAAGTCAATATAATTGTGTCTCACTTTATAATCGCATTTTTGACAACGCTGATCTAATGTGACTCGTCAATGCTAATGATGTGAATTGGTTTTGGTTTTAGACAGACCATGTAAATATGTACAAAAGAATTACGAATTATGACAAAAATACGAATATGTTGCAATATACGTTCTAATTAACTGTCAGAAATAATTTTTTAATTTGTTTCAATAGCTACATCATTTATAATATGTAAAAAGTTTATTAATTATGTTCTAATTACAGATATTTAATAATTATTTGCAATTAAAATCACACAAATAATTTTTATTATATCTATTGAAAAAAGTACATTTTTATAAATAAGTAGGTATGAATATTTATTCGTAATAAATAAAAATGTAAATGAAGAATGAATATCGTGTAACACTATACTGTTCAAGTTAAGAAAAGACTTAAACACTTTTCTGATAATAATTTAAAATAGATAAAATTCTTGTACTACTTTAATATTGCAAAGAAATAACAATAAAATTAATGCAATAATGCTAGCATCACACAAACTTGTCAACCATCAACCAATCAATGTTTTTATGTCAAATTCATCGGTGTACCGTCAATTCATCGCACCCCTATTATAAAATTTTGTATTAACTGCAAATTTTCAATTTTTTACATTTAATACGTTAGAGACGTGTATAAAGCCAGCATCCTCACTTTCTCAAAATTAAAAATTTAATAGTTAATAATATTGTGCTAATCATGTGCTAATTATGTGTTCTTTTGAAAAAACATGTGCACTTACTGTTTTAGAATTATCCCGAATTTATTGGTGGGGATGCTAGCTTTATTATAAATCAGCAACCCTTAAAGCTACAAAATAAATAAGCATATTAAAATGATGTGCAAATTATGTGCTAATTATGTCTTTTTTTAGAATTAATTTTGTTTAGAATTATAACGTTTTTATTGGTGGGGATGCTAACTTTACATTGACTCAGCACCACCACCACTCGGCAACCTTTATAACCGTTATAATTCTAAAACAATAAGTGCACATATTTTTTTAAAAGAACACATAATTAGCACATAATTTGCACATTATTTTGAAATGCTTATTTATTTTGTAGCATTAAGGGTTGCCGAGTTATAAAAGTGGTGGTGCTGAGTTTATTTAAAGCTAGTATCTCGACCAATAAAATCGCGATAATTCTAAAACAATAAGTGTACATGTTTTTTTAAAAGAACACATAATTAGCACATGATTTGCACAATATTATTTACAATTTGATTTTTAATTTTGAGAAAGTGGGGATGCTGGCTTTATACACGTTCATTAGAGTTCCAATAAAAATATACTCTATTTTTACTTGGTACTAAAAACTTGAAAAACTGAAACAACATTATACCCAAACAACCCAAAACAATACAGTTAAAATTCTTAATGACCTTAATAAAAAAACCTTAATAAGAATTTCCAACCACAATAAATTGTAACTGCAACTCGATAACAATATAAATTTTAATAAAACAAAAGTGAAGAAATATGTACATATAATACATAGAAAATTGTTATTTAAAAAACCAACAAAGATATTAATTATCACTTGACAGGTTAGGATTAAAAATATTTTGAGAAAAGATAAATGAATATTACGACATAAAAACTTATTTAGAAAATCATCAATAATTAAAAATTAGTAATGCGATACTAGCCCTATTTCGCGATTATTTTCAATCTTCAGTCGCATTATAACTAAGAAAAAGAAAAATATAGAAGAAATAAGAAAAATTAATCAAACTAAATAAAAAAGGAATGTTGATTTCAAAAATTGTTTAAAAATTAATATAGAGGTTTTACAAAACTAAGCACTAAAAAAATCCTATCGTTACCATAATGGATCATTTCACGTTAAGTGAAATTATCACGTTATGTAGAATTTTTAAAATTTTGACCTCGATGTCTCCGATTTTATTATTTTTTTCTACATACTTATAAGATATAAACTAATCACATAAATGTTTTTCGTTAACATCTTTCGTTTAGGAGTTACAAGGGGTTGAAGTTTTCGTAAATCGTTGCTATCTGATATCATATGTTTCGAATTTCGCATTCTCATCAGGCAAACCTGGAAAAATTCTTGTATGAATGATGTACGAATGATTGTATTTTGATGCCAAAATCAGTCAATAAACAAAATATTTTTTGAAAATTTCTAAACCAAACAGGTAAAAATTTTTTTTAAGAATACATTGAGAATTGAATAACTCAATTTCAAGATGGCTTGTATTTATTTGGTCAGTATTTAAAAACATTTTTGGTTAGTATTTTTAATGAAATGGTCAGGATTTTAAATACATGGTCAGTATTTTTAATAAATGGTCAGTATTGTATTGATCAGTATAAAAACTGTCAGTATTTTAAATAAATGGTCAGATTAAAATGGTTTAGATACGGGACGAGCGAATTGCTAGGCGGAAATATCAAAACATAATCTTTGTAATTCTTTTGTTTATTTAACTAAAAATAAATTTTAAATTCATTTCAAATTTAAGTTTCTTTGAAAATTATTTTTCTAAAAAAATTGATCATTACTTATTTCGTTCAACACTTAGATGCAGAGGTTCGTTAAGTTATGCATTCATTATAAAGAAAGTAAGTATGGACTCTTAACAGTCTTCCACTGTTAACAGTGCAATATATACATTATATAAAACAAAAGAGTTGATTTCAATACTATATAAAAATAGATTGGATTAATTATACTTTATTTGTATATTATATAATTATAAAATTTATACAGAATTTTCTGCTTTTCAATTTTTATAAATTAATTTAATAAAATTTATATAATAATTATTTGGATTTTTTTTTATATTAAAAATGGTTACTGGCAACTAAAATTAACTAAGCAATGAAATATACTAACCAAATAAACTGTTACCGCAACTTTATTATTAATACTGACCAAAATAAGAACTAAAACTGACCAAATTAACAAATTTTACTGACCAAATTAACAAATTATACTGACCATAATATTATTATATACTGACCATTTATTTTAAAAAATACTGACCATTTAATGATAAAAATACTGATCAAATATTTAGTTGCCTTTCAAGATCTCATGGTTACCAAGCATGGTGAAATACTAGGATTGTTCTACGCAATATTTGTTATAAAGTTAACAACTATAAGTAAAGCTATAACTTTTATACCGGGTGCTGAATGAGTTAGCCGAACATAGGAAATTAACATGTAAAAACTTATTTATGCAAATTCCTGCTTCCCTTATTATTTTAGAGAAAAAATGAAAGATACAAAAATAATGCAGAAATATAAACTACGAATGATGCCAGCAATAGATTTCATTTAACTTTTACTTAAAAAGTCAAAAAATGCTTTTGAAATTGTTAAAAGTTTTATTTATCGGACTGGCCATGCAAGTTTCCATGGTAATTATTTTTGAAAATAGAAATTAAATTGAATTTATTACATGGCCAGTGCGATAAATAAAAATTTTAACAATTTTGAAAGCATTTTTTGACCTTTTAAGTAAAAGCTAGATGAAATCTAATGGTGTTATCATTTGTAGTTTATATTTCTGGATAATTTTTGTATCTTTCATTTTTTCTCTAAAATAATTAGGGAAGCAGGAATTTGCATAAATAAGTTTTTACATGTTAATTTCCTATGTTCGGCTAAGAGCCAATTTCATAATAAAAATTAACAGGCGACTTAAGACAAAACAGACCAATAAAACTCATCAGTTTTGTTTTAAGTCGTCTTTTAAATTTAAAAGCCCTGTTAACTTTTATTATGAAATTGGCCCTTACTCATTCAGCACCTGCTATAATAATTATTAATAAATATATTAGCATTAAAGCATTAAAATAATATAATAAAATATGTATAAATAAATATAAATAACAATTTTCCATAAATAAAGGAAAATAAAACAAACTATAGTAACTTTAGTAGTTTTAGAAGCACGGCTTATTAAATACTTCAATTTTTACTTAATTCTTGATAAAAATTGTAAAATTTATTAGGTATTTAATAAAGTGTTTTTTTTTGTTAAAAATTTTGTATTTTATGTTTTAGATGCACTTTAGGAGGTGGATAACTTTGAATCCGGTTGATTACACTCTGATTAATCGCAAAAAATAATAAAAAGTTCAAACATTTATGTAGAGTAAAGTGGCCAAATATGGAATACCACTTTCATTTTTTTCAATAAAAGTTGGTACTTTTAAAAAATTCTGGAAAAAACTGTATAGGTAAAGTGCACGGATTTATGAATATAAAGTTATGAATATATTCATAAATCCGTGATAAAGTGTTAGGACAGACTACAACATATGCAATTTTAACATTTTCGTAAAAATGGTTTAAAAAATAAAACCGTTTTTAGTAAAAATGTAAAAATTCTGTTTCTGCCATATCAAAAAAACGAGAACCTATTATGGAATACAGGTATGCCTAATATGGAATACAACATAAATCATATAACTACAGTCAGTGTGAGATTTTGAAATGTTTTAATTAAAACAAAACAAAGAAAAAAACAAAACAAAACAAAGATGCATACAAAGTAAATGATAAAAAAATGTTGTGTATCTTTTATAGTTATCTGCAAAATCATACACCAAGTGACCACTATCACTATGGAATGTATATTCCATATTAGGAACTAACCTCACTTAAGAATAATGCTTTTTTATTGAAAGCCAGGTTATATTTTCCTTAAAATTAACATTCGTAATGTTATCGGTCGTCCTTCTGCAAGCTTAATTATAAATGTAGCGTAATTAATAAATTACTAATATATACGTTGTAGTTGTAGATCAAAATTTGCACCACTAATAATCAGTGGCGTATTATCACAAAAGCCCATGAAGCCTGGGCTTGTGGTGCAAAATTTCAGAGGCGCAAAATTTCAGAAGACGCAAAATTTAATTTCAGAGTTGAATTTTACCTAATCATTAATCGTCTTAACTATTATTAAAAATACGTTTCATTTTCTTTATAATTTTTCTAATTTAAAAAATGATTCAGGGGCTAGATCAATAGGCGCTGAACTGGTGTCACGTTCAACTCAAAAACGAATAATCGTAGAAAGTTGAAATTTTCAGTACATACGTAAAACATAATACCACCACGATTGTAAGTTCCACCGATCGGTCAAATATTTTTTAATCCGACATGTAAGTTCCATCGGTCCCTTTGGGGTCACTATTTTCCAACATGTAAGTTCCACCGATACAATCGGTCAATTAAGTCGCGGTGGTCAAGGTTATTATTAATCTTTTAAGCCTTTTGTGTCAACTCCCACAGGAGAAATAATTTTGGAGTTGAGTTGAGTTGAGAGGAGTTGGGTTTCATTCAAGTTATACAAAAATCTTGAGATTTATGGCGCAATTTGACTTGGTTTGAACAGCTATATAAAAGGACCAAGAGAATTCTGATTTTACAAAATAAAACGCTGCACAAGCACGTCTAGCAAATATAGTACGAACCAAATAAATTTGTCGGTGCGTCATTGTCTAAAATGGTATGAATCAGGCTATAAATGCATTTTTCTTTTTATTTTAATATAGCTTCCTCTGTTCACCACAATTTGAAACAATATAAATGTCACGGTCAAAGTATTGCAGGTTATAAACAAAAATGAAAACCATTTTAAACAATGACGCACCGGCAAATTTATTTGGTTTGTACTATAAACTACATTTTTATTTAATTTTATGATTTAGGTACAGGGGGGCGTCTTAAAGTTGGGTTTGTAATCTTGTGTTGACGCCATTCTATCAGTTGATACTTGATAATCGCAGAAAGTAATTCAATAGAGCTCTACATTTTCTTATTTATAATATTTTTAGTAGTTGGAGGGAGGGGGGTTTGGTTGAAAATGTCTTTATGGATGGCACTTTTAATTACTGTACAAAACTTTTTACTCAGTTATTTATCCTACATGGGTACAGTAACGGTTATTATATACCTTTGGTGTTTTGTCTGTTGAAAAATAAGACACAAGTTAGTAGAAATTTGTAATAAACACGATTTACAGTTCCAACCAAAATTTGCCACTGTAGATTTAAACTTGAAATACGGTTGGGAAAACATTACACTTATTAGCTGTAGATTCCATTTAGGCCAGCCTTGGTATAGGCGGAATATTAAGAAATTTGGGTTATCTTGAAAATATCAAGATTCTTCTTCGCAAATTGATAATTGGCTGCGGTACAGTTTTGGTTTACAATATAATATTTAAGTCAAAATGAAGTCTATGCAGTCTACAGCGAAAACTAATACCAATTACATCGGACGTATAGAGATGCAAAATTTTTACTTCAATTATTTTACTTTTTGCATTTACTTCAATTATACATTCTACAAACAGATTTGCAGATTTTAATTTGTACAAAGTATGTTCATCTTAACTGAATGAGGGGAGAGGGGAGTTCAGTACAACATTTTTAAATTTCATTTTAGATTAATATGTTACCTGTATATTGTTATTTAAAAAAAATTAATGAAGAAATCAGAGTTTAAAGTAAAAATAAATTATACTTTTTAAATTTTTAAAAAAATAATTTTTGCAGTTTGAATTATCGTTGCAGTATTACGATAAGTATTATAAGAGGCTTACGGGTCTTAAACCAGTAATACTTGAAGTTGCCATTGGTGGAACTTACATGTTTACTTTCGGCAGATTAACAAAAAAAAGGCTTAAAACCTGACCATCGATGGAAGGGGCGATTGTAAGTTCCGCCGATCGGTCAAATCTTTTTATAATCCGACATGTAAGTTCCACCGCACAGTGATCTAGATTTGAAAAAAGTGAGACATTTTCAATTTTTTTAAACTTCGAATATTGCAATATTATTAATGAAGAACCAGAAAAGAAGGTATCTAGTAACAGAAATTCACATTTTTGCTCCTTTTTATAACAAATGACGACAGGTTTTGACTATATGAACCAAGCGTACTTTGATTGTCACTTAGTAAGGAAAGCAATACAACAAATATGCCCTTTTCGATATCAGAAAATGAAATCTTCTTTTTCCTTAAAACGGCACCGTTTTAATTTAATCGCGTTCTATTAATGTATTTTAAAAAATTTATAAAAAATTTAATGTTTTTAAAACATTAATGTGCTTCATAATACGTTCGCTGTAAAGACATGCTGAATTTCAATGAACATACCCATGCTTGTTGCAAAATTAGATCTACAAATCGATTCGCATTACTTCGAGTCTTAAAATTTTATTCAGCAGTTTTGTTTGTTTATACAGTAGGCATATCAAGTGCAATCAGGTCCAACAAAGTGCAAACATTTATTTTATCGCAACTTTTGACGAAGAGTGGATAGTCGGAGAAATTGATTATTTAGTGTAGAAATATCCCTAAATTTTTCTAGTTTTTTCCTGGTAATTATACTAGGAACTATAAATATTAACTATAACTATAATTATTAACCATAACCATAACACTATTAATATTAGTAATATTAATAAATAATATTGAAAATAATCAACAAATTTTTACTGTGTAACTTGTAAAGTTGTTTCAGATTTAGATATTTTTATACTAACAACACCAAAACCCCGCGAATACAAAAATTAATGACAAAACTCAAAAAAAAAATGTATGTGTCCCACTTTTTTCAAATCTAGATCACTGTGCACTGGTCTCTTTTGGGTCACCATTTTCCAACATGTAAGTTCTACCGACCGGTCAATTAAGTCGAGGTGGTCAAGGTTATTGTTAATCTTTTAAGTCTTTTTAAGCTATCATTGTGTTATGGAAGTTGAGTTTTATTCAAGTTATGCAAGAATCTTGAGATGTATGACGCAATTTGACTTGGTTTTGATAAACTTAATGGGACAAAAAGTATTCTGATTTTACAAAATAAAACGGTGCGCAAACACATCTAACAAATAAACCACATTTTTATTTAATTTTATAGATACAGGGGGTGTCATTAAGGTAAATTTATAATCTTTTGTTGACGCCATTCTATCATTCGATAGTTGATAACCGCATTTTCTTATTTATAATATTTTTAGTAGGTGGACCCCCCTTTAATTTCGAAATTGATAATTTTAGCAGATTAAATGTAGCAGATTTGATACTTGGTGCTTTATATAATGATTTTCCTAATGTACCTAATGTAGTAAGGTACAAATAAAAAAAATAGATCTGCTATACGATGTTTAAACACGAAAGTATTCCAACAAGCGGCTAGAAACAGCCTGTTTTTCTGTTATAGCTGATATGATACAATACATGATGTAGGGTTAAAAGCAATTAAGTAGCATTGCACCAATAAAAATTATTCAGCAAATCTATACACAATGGGAGAAGAAGAACTGCGTGTTATTTCCAAAGAAAATGATCAACATAAGCACACGGAAGATCTAGAAAAGCTTCTACGTCGAGAGGTAAGTGGGGTTGTAAAGAAAAAAGCAGTAGAAGATATTTCGGAAAAACCTTAAAAGGTTTTCCATGCTGCTGTTAAGAAGTCTTTCTGCTGTTAATATTACAGAACCTGACGTAGGGTGTATTAAAAGGAATGAATATAATGCAAGGAGTAGATGCCATCAATGTTTTGATATGGTTTGACGAAGAATATTTGTTGCTGAACAACAGTAACTATAATTTGATTATCTTTTTATGCTTAAATAACTTACGGTTTTTGAGTTTGATTGAAAATGTCTTTAGAGATGGCACTTTTCAATCACTGTACAAAAAAGCATATCAATTATATTCTACTAACAGATTCGCAGACTTCAATTTGTACCAAGTATCTAACCGCTTCTGTGAGATAAATATGAATGAATCTTAACTGAAGGGGGGGAGTTCAGTATACCATTTTTGAATTTCATTTTAGATTAATATGTTATCTGTGTACCTATACTTTTATTTTAAAAAAATTAATAAGGAAATCAGAGTTTGAATTTGAAGAGCAAAGTACAGGCGATAGAAATGAAATACCTGAGAGCTGTACAGGGCATCACTATGATGAACAGAGAAAGAAATGTGGACATAAGGCAGAACCTACAACTACAGTCAATACAGAAATATGTGGAAGAGAGACAACTGGGATGGTGGGGACATTTACAAAGAATGAATGAAGACAGCCAGACTAGAAAAATATGGAAAGCCAAAGAGGGGCGCAGAAGAAGGAGAGGTAGACCTCAGGAAACATGGGATGGGACTATAGAAAAAATAATCACCAATAGAGGCACTACAATACAAGAAGCAGAACAACTGGCTAAAGACAGAAAAAAGTGGACGCACTATGTGAAATGTGTGGGTAGTGATGATAGTTGAGAATTTACACCCTACACCTTATAGGTAATAAGGGTTATGATTATATATATATAATTATGCTTTTCAAATTTTTCAACAAAATCATTTCTTGCAGTTTGAATTATCGTTGCAGCATTGCGTTAAATATTATGAGGTTTACGGGTCTTAAATCAGTAATACTTTAAGTTGCCATCGGTGGAACTTACATGTTTCGCCCGGGTACCTTTTGGGCCATCGGTGGAACTTACATGTTTACCTTCAGCAGATTAGCAAAAAAAAGACTTAAAACCTGACCATCGGTGGAGGTTACCACTGTCCTCCACTATATGACCAAATGTACTTATTTTACAGTAGGTACTCTTTTTGACCTTTCAACGGTGACCGTGGTATCACGTGGTATTACTTCAAAATGACAGCACACAAATACATTACAATTTTCTTCGAACTTGGCGTCATGCGCAAGAAAAACACGTTTTGAAGCTTCAATCAAAAAGTAAGATTACCTATATCTTTCTTGATTTGACTTGCAAACTTGACACAAGAATTTGAGCAATTTACGCGAAATTTCAAATTGGTAGGGGCGCAAAATATTAAAGGCTTGTGGCGTCACACTTGATTAATACGCTTCTGCTAATAATAAACTTTTGCAAGTGCGCTCGAAGAATAATGTCCCGCCATGTGAATATTAATGGTAATAAAGCGCTGTAAAGTTTAGGGTGGTCAACTACTCTTACTAGGTTGTCATTTATCCTAGTAATGGCTAAATAGAGGCAGTGATTTCGAAAATTTAATGGTATTCCTTATTAAGCACCCATTCCAGATATGGCCACTTTACTCTACACATTTTGGACATGTTTATGTTTTTCGGCCTGTCTTATTGTGTGCAAAAGCCCTTTTTGTATTTTTTAATATTATAAAAGTAGGTATCTACTATCTAAATTTCAATAATCAAAATAAATTTAATAATCCTTATCTTCATTAGAGTAGCGCAAAATAATAATACCTCTCTCTCAACTTTTTATCTAGAGCTGTAGTATACATAAATATGTTTCAAAATTGTAATTTAATGTATAGAAACTTCAAACATATTTTTCTAGCCTACTCTAGCAGTTATTTCTTGTTATGGCCCTGAGTGCAGTACATTATGTTTAACACAAGAAGAACAATTCAAATTAGAGTACTTGCACAAAAGAAAATAAATTTGTTGCCAAATTTTTACATTTGAAGAACCCTAGCTGCAAATAAAACCCAGGGGTTCAACTTGAAAATTTTTAATTATATTATCAATTGAAGGGTCTAGAAGAAAAAGGGTTCAAGTGCACTTTTCGAAACTAGCAAATCTAAGTATAAAATATCATCTCTAAAGAGTATTCTTTTTTCATTTTTTGTAATGTTTTTACGCCTTTAAAAAAACAAAATTATTAACATAGTTCTCTAAATTATGTTCCTGAAATTTTGAATTTCAAGTTAACTTTAAGGCAATTCATCTCAGAACTACTAAAAATGCACTTGAACCCTTTTACTTCTAGGCCCCTCAAATATAATATTATGTGTAGAATTCAACAGATCAACGTGCCATTTAAAATTTTTGTGCAAATAAAACTTTCATAATGGTTAAATTTTTATAATAAAATAATAAGAATTTGAAAGGGCATGTTGTAAGGACTTATCATTATTTATTCTGAGAAAACAACATAATTATGTAGATTCTAAAAAAATTTTAATTTATACGAAATCCGATTGCAAAAGGCAGGAAACAAGAGGCAACAAATTTGTAATAAATTACTTATATATCTATATAAGCAAAGTTATAAGCGAAATGAAATTTTGGTTGACGAAAATGTAATTTAATTTATATCTAAAGTAGTGCCTAATTCCTATGTAGACCCACTTAAAACAGAACAACCTGTATATATTATATTATGTATAATATATAATAAATCTAATATACTAGTGTAATATGTACTTACATTTTTACACAAAATACTAAACAATCCTTTTAAAATATTCAATATTTTACATAAAAGGTACAAACAGATTTGTGCTACAATAACTTTTAGTTAACTTGTCATTATTTTTCTTTATAGACTAATTATTTTTTAATTATGTATTTACGCATGATTGCCTCTAACTTTTAAGTTTATAATAGTTTGTAATTCAACAAGGAAAATAAATTAAGCGACCCTGGCAATCCACACACGTAATGGAAAACATTACCTTAATGTTAATATTGCAAAGTACAAAATTAAATACAGTATGTCCGGAAATCCATGGATATAATTAAAAAGACATATAGACAATTTACAAGAATTTTTTTAATTCGTTAAGAAACTGATGGGTGCGATGGTTCATGAATGTCTCTTTCTTTCTAATGTAAATTTATTGCAATTAGAAAAAAATATCATCCTTATTATTATGTGGCATAATATATTGATTATAAATAGTAGGTATTTCTGTAATATCATATTATAGTGTTAGTTTTCAAGTACATAATAAATAATATGCTAAGGTACCATAATATGGTAAATATGTACATATTATGTACAGTATGTTAATTTTGTAAATTCTTTGTTTGAAAAAAATTTAAAAAAACTTTAACACCGATAAGACGTGACTTGAGACAAATTTAAGTAAGTGCAATAAAGTAATAATAATATTAAATACATTAATTCAGACGATAGGTATCTTGGAGTATCAGAACAATGCTAATTGGATAATCTATTGATACGTGATTTAAGTAGTGTAACTCGATATTAACCATATCAATATTTTAGAAAACCCAAAATATGCACTAAACACATTTCAGAACTAAAATGTTTTTAAATAATAATATTGATATGGTTAATGCTAATTGGATTTCTTGACCAAACTTTTCTAAAATAATTTACTATAAAAAACTAAATCGGAACAACTAGTTACACAGTGTTTAGTGCATTTTTGGGTTTTCTAAAATATTGATCTGGTTAATGCTAATTGAATTTTTTAACCAAACTTTTCTAAAATAATGATTTACTATAAAAAACTAAATCGGAACAACTAGTTACACAAAAATACATGTTTCGGTTGCTACACCATCATTCAGTTTAAAAAGTTTAAAAAAAGTCTCAGAACAGTATCTGCTCTAATTATTCTCTAAAAAAGATATTCAGAATTCGACGAAGATAAATAATAGATCTAATCGTTTGCTTGCACTAACTTGAACAGGGCAAGTAAACAGGGGTAATTCTTATATGGTTATACGTATGTAGGGATCGGATTTTTAGGCATTTGCATGTTTTTTGCTTACAGGCACGTGAAAAAATTTAAAAGAGGAACCTGTTTTACTCCTTCCCGAGTCGTTGCCTATAAATGCATATTTTCTGTTTAAGTGCATATTTATCAAATTAAATAGTAAAAATTTTGTTTTTGCAACGGTTTGAAACGATTTAAGTGTTTTTTTTAGTTTTGAAATAACTGTTTAAAAAATTGCAACATTCAATTAACTTGTGCATACGTCTGACACCTTTAAACGGTTACATCAATATTTGTTACGCCCTGTATTATACTACATATTATTGGAATTTTTAAGAGTTTTATTAAGAAACATTTTCAACTTGACCGGTCAAGAATAATAGAAAATAAATAAATAAAATATTGTTTTATTTTTCAAATATTTTCAAATTCAAATATCAAAAGAATAAGAAATAAAACAATAGTTTATTATTATTTTATATTTCTAAAGATGTACACTCGCTGTAACCACAGTTCAACACCAACTAAACTTTGAAGAAAAGTAGTTAATTCATTATTTGCACATATTGCAATACAGCATTTTGAGGTATATTAAAACTTTTTAGCGCATGTTTAAGTGCTTATTTTGAAGTTTTTAGAGCATATTTTCAAGTTTTTTAGTGCCTATAAATTAGGCAAGTTAATAATATTTAGGCGTACCTAGAAGGATTTAAGATACCTACTTAATAATTACACTTTTATTGTATATTTTTTATAATTTAATTGTACATGGCTAATTGTATAATGACCATGTATAATTAAATTATACTATAAAGAATTTTGCATGAAAAATGCAATTATCGAAAAACCATTATACAATTAGCCATGTCTACTATAATTAAATTATAAAGAAATATATGCAAAAAAAAGTGCAATAAATAATTATTATTATTAAAATCGTACTACACCAGACTTTCAACAATAAGATAAATTAAACAAAAACACTTTCCTCGAGCACCTATATTTATTTAAATGTGTACTTACTAGTTCCGACTGCATCAGTCTTCTTTATACCGGGTGCTGATTGCTTCCCAAATTATTTTAGAGAAAAAATGAACGACACAAAAATAATGCAGAAATAAAAACTATAAATGATAATTTGTAGATTTCATCTAACTTTTACTTTAAAAGGTCAAAAAATGCTTTCAATATTTAAAATTGTCATTTATCACACTGGCCATGGTATAAGCTTTCATAAGTTTCCATGGTAATTATATTTGAAAATAGAAATTAAATTGAATTTATTACATGGCCAATGCGATAAATGAAAATTTTGACAATTTCGAAAACATTTTTTGACCTTTTAAATAAAAGCTAGATAAAATCTAATGGTGTTATCATTCGTAGTTTATATTTCTGCATTATTTTTGTGTCTTTCATTTTTTCTCTAAAATAATTAGCGAAGCTTGAATTTGCATAAATAAGTTATTACATGTTAATTTTCTATGTTCGGCTAACTCATTCAGCACCCGGTATAATTATATAGGGAAATTCCGGGATAGACGGCCATACGATACGGAAGAGTTGGCCATAGCCAGTAGTTTTTAGAAATACCAACAGATTGCAATAACAGGCCATTTTCTGTATTATGTTATGATAGAACGATACCTTGAATTGCTACAATGTGTTAAAATTCTTCATAAAGACAATAAAAATGCGATAAGTTATATAAGTGTATAATTTTTATTCAACAAGTTTGCAGAGGCCAATATTTCAGAGAGGCCAATAACAATATATCAGAGGTCAGAAGTGTGGCAAGTCAAATCGGAAAAGAAAAAGTAAAATGAATTAAAATTATTTGTTTAAGTTAACATGGCCATCTCTACCACACACTTTGGGGGAGATCGCCAAGATCTGCTTTTTTTTTCTTTTTTTGTAGTTTTATGAATAAAGTTTTGTTAAATTTATCGATAGTTATAACTTATAAGTTATTTATTGCTTAAAGATTCCGTTAAAAAAAAAAAGAAAACATCAATTTGTCTTTTTATGATTGTTTTATCCACCAAAATATAAACTATGGCCAACTATCCCGGACTTACCCTACTTGAAGAAAACAATTTAATTTGATATTCCTATAAATATTACTCAATATTTTGATATTAGTTCAATATTAAGGTGCAGATAATCCTGCTTGTTTGTAAATGGGTGCAGAGTAAAATTGACCATTTGCTTTTTATCGGTTTTTTACTTATTGTTAGGAATTTAAAAGTTCACTGTTGAAATATGGAAAAACGAACATAGTCAAAATGTAATTTGTACTTTATAGCATGGTTTAGTGCTACACGCGCATTTTTTAATTACTGATTCTACCCACACCAGTGACTATAGTAAAATCCTGAAAACATGCCTGACCTCTCTCTTACACTTCTCAATATAGAGAAGTTCTTTTCTTTTCAATTCTTCTCAATAAGAAAAAAGCAATATTCTTGCTTCTTACTTGCTTATATAAGACCCTTAAGCATTAAAATATTATATAAATTAAAATTTAAATGAAAAACTGTTATTCGACCGAATTGGCCTGTTTTTTCTGATTTGAGTGACCTTTCGCAGTCAATTGTGTAATTTTATTTTTAATTAATAGTATAATAATAATTAGTAATGCAACACATAATAAAAGACAACCATCTGTTTGTTTTTATTTTCTGGTTTTTAAGTTTTATTACTAGAGACCGGATTATATGCAACTTAAAATGGTCGAAATATGCATGCAAATATGTATCATAAATGCTCGAAATATGCAACAAAACTGCCAAAGAGTGCCATAATATGCAACATCAAATTTCAATAAATACTACAAAATAACGTTATTTCTTTGATTTTACTATTTTCTACTAATATTTTTTACTATTTTGATATAGATCTAATTATAAAGTAGTTTTAGGGTAGGCATTGCCAACCCAAAATTTAATTAGTTGGCATTTCCAAATTTCAATTTTAAATTATCAAAGCAGGCCGTCTTCTAATAAAGAAACTTTTACTTTTTTTAGAAATTTTATAAAATATGCCCAAATATGCACAAAATTGTATAATATGTGCCCAAATATGCACGAAATTTTATAAAATTTGCCCAAATATGCACGATCAGTAGATTTCAGTCAAAATATGCAGTATTTTAAAAAAAATAGCCAAAATATGCAAATGCATATGCAAATGCATATAATCCGGTCTATATTTATTACATTAAATTTATTTCGCGAGTTGAACAAAATTCTCAATTTCTTTAGTTTCTGAAGCATAATACAGGGTGTCCTAGCGACGATGAATTTCAGAATTTCTAAGGTGGTAAGGAAATACACATTTTCTAAGGAAATAAACATTTTCCAAGAAAATGTTTGAATAAAATGTTTGTCCAAGTCCAAACCCTTATGGTGGTGTAGTAGCTCTCTCTCTCTTCAACCACCAAAACTATTGAATTGTTAGTATTCGCAAAGCTGTTAGCAAATTAGTGGTTTTTAAAGAACATCCACTTATCTACATTATAGATTATAATATAGTACTCAGCGTCATTTTCGTCAACCTAATCACTTTTGTTGGTATAGCGTCGGCTGAGAATTTGTTTGTTGTAATTGACTATTTGTCGACGTTTCGACCCATTAACTGAAAGCTAACTTTAAAGACTAATATATAGTAGGATGATGGTATATTATGTTTAGCATTAACTTTTTTAAAATTTGGGGGTAACGGCGGTAACATTTTCATTAAATAAATAAAAATTGATATAATGAAATAATAATAAAATCACTTTGAAAACTTTAAGATGTATAGGAGACAAAAAATAAAACTCAAAAATATAAGATATTGATGAAAATTGGTACACCGGTCATCATTGACTTTGCGAAGTAATAAAAAAAATTTCAAATCGATTCACTACACCGTTCAATAGTTCTTGCAGTTTTAATTTGATGTTGACTTTTTGTTAAAATTCAAGAAAATCACATCTATGGTTTTGCTTAAGAGTCTGCTTTTAGGGAAAATCACAAGGTGTTAAACAGTAAAATACTTGTCTAATTAAAAATCTAAAGCTAAATCTTAAGAAATCTTAAAAAATTATATAATGTAAAAATCATTTTATGAAAAACATTTTATTGAATAATATATTAGCTTAAAATATATGATCAAAATAAAAGAATTTTTTCAAATTTTCTGTAGTTATAGCTTGTAAATAGAAGAAGGTATTAGCAAAATTTCATCACGGTTTATGACCCCGTTCTCGAGAAATTAATTAGTAATTGAACAACCGATATAGAGTTGTCACGTTCAATTCGCTAAAAATAAAATAGATTTTGACGTTAAAAGAACCCTAAACATATTTAAAACTTGTTGGTATTAAAAATATTATGTATATCTCGGTTTTTATTAGTTTTAACAACAAATATCAATTTTTACTCATAAAAATTATTACATTTTTTATTACAGATACATGAATTCAAGTATCAAAATTTATTACGAAAGTCAAATAAAATGTCGGCGCTTTGCGCTTGGACCCAGGGTTTCTTTTATTTTAGTCTCATCAGACAAATGGAACATGTTTTTGGTACCAAACACCAAACATTTCCCCGCTATATTGTCTTTAACTCTCTTTTGATTTTTGTCACATTATTAACGCATACTATTAGTACTCTGAATATATTACTCAGTTTTACATCTGAAGATATGGCTGTAACTCTGATTTTTAGTGCCCGAGTGTATGCTATTGTAAAAGAAAATTTTAAAAACGCAAAACGTAGGAGTAATCCGGGGGTCTGTGGGGCACGGAATGCCGTCCAGTGCATTACTTGCTCTTTTTTACTGGTTATTCAGTTATTAACGTTTGGAGATATTTTCCATCCAGATAATTAACAAGGAATGCACTGGAGGGCGTTCCACGCCCACCAGACCTCCGGATTTACACCATCATTATATGTTATTAACCCTAAACTGGGCAAGCACTAATTTTTCGACATAAAATTCTTTCTGTTGAAGATTATATCTTTCGGAGTTTTTCAATCCTATCTCATAAATGGAATTTTTAAAACCACGTATTTTGTGAGATACATTGCCAACTTAAGGGTTAAGGTCCAACCTACAAAAACGCATACTATTAGTACTCTGAGTATATTATTCTACTCTATATCTGAAGATATGGCTGTAACTCTGATTTTTAGTGCCCGAGTGTACGCTATGGTAACAGAGAGTTTTAAAAACGCAAAACGTAGAAGTAATCCGGGGGGTCTGGGGGCATGGAATGCCCTCCAGTACACTATTTGCTCTTTCTTCACGGGTTATTCAGTTATCAATTTTTGGAGATATTTTCCATCGAGGTAATTAACAAGAGATGCACTGAAGGGCGTTCTACTATATATCTACTATAATATTAATATTATAATTTAATAATATTATATTTGTAATATTGTAATGGTGTTAAATTTTTTTTGAATAGATTGTGGAAGGTCGCAGCAAGACCAGGGAATAATAACCACGTCAATAATAAAATAAAGAACAATTGTATAAATGTTTGACATTTTTAATTTAGATTAATAAATTTGTTATCGTGCATTTTACACACGCTTTTTAAATCTACTGTATTATTTTATGTATTTTACAATTGTTCTTTATTTTATTATTGATGTGGTTGATTATGTTACCCGACGTGCTATGTTTTCCCTCTTCCGAAGAAATGAATTTTTTAGCGCTAAAACGAATTTCATCTTGAATTGTTTGGTGAGTGTGAAACATAATTGTTGCCGTTTTTGTTTGACTTGTTTTCTCTTTTTTTAGTCCTGAAGATGGTTTCTAGTTAATAAACCGAAACGTCGACCAACGATTTATTTGTTTTTTATCCAGCGCTCCAACATCTTAATATTCCTTGTCAATCTATAAAAATAATTTATAAACTACGATTCAAATATCTGTGCCGCTACGTCATGAAATTCTGATTAAGAAATGACATACTGAATATAATTTTGGACGTCGTTCATCTTCATTTAAATGAGTGCAAAAATATTTGTATGTCTAGCTAACCGAAACCAATAAAAGACGTCGTTACTAATATTGTACATTATAAAAACATAACAATGAAAAATTAGTATGTCTGAACTTATAAATGTTTTAATATATATTTTTGAATCACGTAGTGCTATATTTTATGCAGTTAGGTTAGGTTTTCATTGTTGTTTATAACCTGCAACACTTTGACAGTGCCATTTACATTGTTTCAAATTGTGGCGAAAAGAGAAACTACGATATATTAAAATAAAAATGCACTTTAAAAAGCACTTATTTGACTAGTGATTTCCAGCTTGATTCATACCGTTTTAAACAATGACGCACCGGAAAATTTATTAGATTTTACCCCATTAGATCCGCCCCTGATTTTGTTACTAAATAGTAGGTTTTTCGGTTATTTTTATAAGTTCCGTTTTAATTTTTAAACTTTTGGTAATTGTTAATGTGGGTGGTATCACTGGTTACTGCTTTTAAGTGTAAATCTGTGTAAATTCGTGAAGTCGTCGTTGCTTACTCAAATAATTTGTTTATATTTTGTGGATGTGTGAATATTTACGGATTACTTGGTTTTTTATATATCTAGTTCTTTTACTTATTTATTTGGATAATATCTTAGTTGACTGAAGTTTACTTTAAAAGTTTACTATTTGTTTTACGAAGAGAACGCGTTAGTACCTATCTTATTTTTGCATAACTACAATTTAATAAACTTAAATTTGTAAGTGTCGTTTGTGTAATACCTTGGTAAATTAAGTTAGTAAAGAAAGTGGTCGAGCATGGGAAAATTTGCAAATTTAGAAATTATTCCATTGGATGACAATTCACCTCCTGTAAACAGTAGAGGGTATATTTATCACACAAAATTCGACGTAATTATAGAATAAGGTCGCAGTGGAAGCAATACTAACCTATGTAATTAACGGTAATACTTGATGCAAAAATACAATTTTCAGAAAATTTCTAATCTGAAACTAAAAATTAATAAACAACGCCAAATTCTAAAAATTTAAATAATGTTGAAAATTCATATACAACAAGTTGCATTACAACTGTTATTAGATGGCGCTTGGTATTTATTTTTAGGTTAATTTTTGTCGCCGTTAAATAGGCATCGCCTTATGATTTCGGTTGTTTTAGATATTTCAAGAATAAAATAGCTTCGTATAATCTGAGATTGTGCTTAAGTTTTTGGTGATCTACTCTTGCTATCAAGTATTATTGAAATTGCTTTTAGGGCGATCTTATTTAAAAATGCTGTATCTTATTTAGAAAACTTTTAGGCAAAATATCCCACCAGGAGGTATGTCAGCACCATTTATTTCCGATAAAACAATTATACCGCGAGTGCAAAAGGTAAGTTCACCCCTTTTAATGTTTTCGTGGACTAACGACACTATTTTAGTATTTGGAAAATAACGAGAATCAAACTTACGTGGATATTACAACAATGGCAGATGACTTACAAAAATTATATAAAGATTATGGAAGGCGCAAAAGGGGCCCTTTTCGAAGTAGTGTAAAAAAAGCTTATAATGCAATATTACAAAATTTTGGACATAGTCAAGATAATTTAAGTACATCTGAAGAGTTCAGCGATGAGAGTGCACCAGGTTCAAATTTCGTAAGTATTATAATTACTTTCAGTAATCATAATACTGTAAAGATTTCGCTTCCCTAATTATGTCTCTTAATTGTCTGTCGTGGACCCTCTCACCACTAATTTTACTTGTTTACCTTAACTTCTGATATTTTTCAAAAATTAACTTTGCAGTTCAACTGTGACCTTTTTCTAATGGGTTGTTCTTTAAATATTCTGTGGATATCTTATTCTCTAACTGCTTAAACCACATATGTTATTTATGCTTGTCCACCACACTTTGCTCTGTAAAAACCTTACTGCTCTTATTGTAAAGTTTCTTGAACTTATTATGCTAAGGATAATATTCTGAAATAGTTTTAAGATTTCTTATCGATGTCTTTGTGTGGATAAAATTTGCTGTAGATAATCATTTCTCATATTTGCAAAATTTAAATTTTATACAGCAGTCATACATCATTTTTAATGGTTCACATAACCGAATGGCTACAATAGTTTTATTCAACAGAATATATTATTTTGTTTTCCTATCTTTGAATTTCGTATTATTAATTTCAAATCGTGTTGAGGAGTTCTATTATTATATTGCGCCTGGCTGCTTAAATAGTTAAAATATTTTGTTTTCTTTTTAGGAAAATTCTATGAATAATCAATTTATGGATATGTATAAACGAAATTCACAAGCAATTCAGGAAACTGAACCGCCTATTGACATAAGCAGTGATGATTCTAATGACACACCAGCATTTCCATTGCCACAAGAGAAAACTTCTAACGGAGCGTCTACTTCTCATAAATTAGAAACTGTAGTGATAACTCCACGTGTATTAAATGCACCAGTAGTTAAGCCCTCGACAGACTTTGCACCACAGGACAGTTCTGAACCTTTTAACAGACGTGGTAAAAAACGTAAAATTAATCAAACTCCCATGATACCGCCTAATGGATCAAAGAAACATAAAGCTGGCATAGGTGCAGTTACCAAGTCTACGGTTACTTTTCAAGATATTGGTGGTTTAAATAACATTCTTTTGGAAATCAGTTACCTAATATTGATGGAAAAAGATAAACATGTGGAAGATATAAATGGTGATTCTCCTGCTGTAATGTTATTGCACGGACCAACTGGATGTGGAAAAACCTTATTAGCACGTGCAATTGCAGGGGTATGTATTCAATTTTAAAATATATTGTATGCAAATCTCGTTATTAATGTGATGTTTATAATTAAAGGAATGGAAAATTCCATTATTGGAAATACAAGCTAACGATCTTATTGGAGGAATATCTGGAGAAAGTGAAGAGCGGATAAAATCGACTTTTAATGAAGCAGCTGCTTTAGCCCCATGCGTCTTATTCATTGATGGAATAGATACTGTGTTTCAAAATAGAAAGTTTGCTCAAAAGAAAATGGAAAGTCGCATAGTTACTCAATTATTGAACTCAATAGATGGTACGTGTTGGCCTTACAAATTTTAATATATTATATAAAATAGTACGACTTTATTATATAAAATAGTACGAAGTCGTACTATTTTATATAATATATTAACTACATACTTCGCTTGACGTAAAAAATATTCTCTTACAAATTTTGTTTTTTAAATTAAAATATATTGTTTTACAGCACTGATACAAAAAGGGCAAGAAGAGAATGTGATTTTAATTGGTGCCGCTAATTCCATTGATCTGATAGATCCTGCAATACTAACTAGGTTTTATAATAAGTTCAGTCTTGGACTTCCTAACGAAGAAGCCAGAATTGCAATACTGAAAGTTCTTACCAAGAATTATACATCATTGTCTCCTGATTTTGATTATCAAAAAATTGCTTGCTGCACACCTGGATTTTCTGGTGCTGATCTTTTGTGTTTATTTAAAAAAGGAATAATGCTAGTAAACAAACGGTAAGTAAGGACTGTTCACGAAATAAAGTAGCCACAGAAAATTTATTTTTTTGCAACGAAAACATAAAAAATAAATATCAAGGTGGGCTTTGAGATATAAGTCAAGTATTTAACTGTCATATAAAAATTAATTTTGTTTTCAAAAGTCAAAGAATTAGAAATGCCGACGATAAGTGCTTCAACACGTAAATCTATTATTGAAATTTATTGTAAGGAAAAATACACTTCATTACGCGATATAGCAAAGCGATACAATGTATCAAAAGATGGAGTCCGAAAGGTTATTAAGAAGTTTGGGGAACACCATACCTTGGAGAATCTGCCAGGAAAAGGACGAAAAAAAGGTTGTATGGATCCGATATTGGATGGAAAGATTGTTTCGCAATTTCGTAACAAACGATCGATATCAACACGAGATTTAGCTAAAAAATTGCGAACATCAGTCGGAAATGTGCAGAATGCTAAGAAAAGGAATAATTTACTAACCCGTAAAAAACAAAAAATTTCAAAACGAAGCGCTGCTCAATTCGAAAGGGCGAAATCTCGTGCTGTTTTACTGAACAAATTTCTTTCGAAGAATCGCTAAAGATGCATTTTGATGGACGATGAAACCTACGTGGAAAAGGACATGCGGACTTTACCAGCGCCCCAATTCTACACTTTTGTAGCTTGCGAGGATGTTCCCGATGAGGAAAAAACCGTTGGAGTGGAAAAATTTGGGTCTAAAATCTTAGTGTGGCAAGCTATTTGCTCTTGTGGATTAAAAAGTTCCAGTTTCTTTACATCTGGTATAATTAACGGCGATATTTACCGACAGGAGTGCATTAAAAAGCGTATTTTGACACTTTATCGGAAACATGCATTTCCTCCGATATTTTGGCCAGATTTAGCGACAGCCCACTACTCTCATGACACTTTAAATTTACTCAATAAGGAAAAGATTGAATTCATCGCAAAGGACATGAATCCACCAAATTCACCGGAGCTCCGTCCTATTGAGAGGTATTGGGCAAATATCAAGCGTGATCTGTTGAAAAGGGGTGCAGTTGCTAAGGACATGCATGATTTTAAAAAAATTTGGAAAGCAGCATCCCGCAGAGTCACTAAAACATCGGTTCAAGCCCTGATGGCAGGTGTTTTGAAAAAAGTGCGAGACTTCGCTAATTCAGAATAATTTCTAGAACTAAAAAAATTTGTTAGAGTTTGTTAATCTGTTAAAGTTTGATAATTTCACTAAAAAATATTAAAAAATTTTAAATACCTATATTATTTTTGAAATTTTCCGTGGCTACTTTATTTCGTGAACAGTCCTTAATAATTTGACTTCTTAAATGACACGGTGCTAACCGAACCGTATAGTGTTTTGAGATAGCAGCTGCCCAAAATTTAAAGTTGTTTATACAGTAGAACCCCTCTATAACGATAGCTCAAGGGACCAGCCTACTTACTCATAATCAGATTTTCACTATAAACAGTCAGTTTAGCATGTAAACAAAAGTCAAGGGACTAAACTTTTATTCGTTATAGCCGATAAATCGTTATAACTGGACTCGTTATAGAGGGGTTCTACTGTATTAAATTAAAATATAACATTGGCTTGTTAGATAATTATTTTTGTAATTGATAGTGTTTACAACTACCTTCTTAAAGAAGAATACTCTAGCACAAATACTTCAAAAATTTTGGTACCGAAACTACCTGTTGAAGAAAATGCCACAAATTTGGAAACAAAATCAGATCAACACAATAATGTAGATCATGAAAACAATGCAGAAGTTGATGTAGTTGAACCACAAAATGCTAATAGTGAAGTTGTTGTTATTGATGATGATAACAAAGCAGATGAGAACAATGCTGCTAATGCAGACATTTATTTGCAGAATTTACATAAAAATCCTGACGTTCTTTTACAAGAACTTCTAAAAGTACATTTTAGTGGTAAAAAGTATGCATTAGATAATAATATTTGTGTATTAACAACCGAAGATATTATTAACTCAGTGAAAGATGTAACACCGGCATGCAAAAGTGAAGGTTTTGCAACTGTACCAGATGTAACCTGGGATGATATTGGTTCACTAGCAAATATTCGTGAAGAATTACAATTTTCAATACTGGTAATAATAATGTAAATATGTTTTTGAAGATTATATAATTAAATTTATAAATTTTAGGGTCCTTTGAAATATCCCACCTACAGTCAAGGTGAAGAATCAAGCGGTGTTTTGTTATGTGGTCCTCCTGGATGTGGAAAAACGTTGTTAGCCAAAGCTATTGCAAATGAAGCTAGGATTAACTTTTTATCAGTAAATGGACCCGAGTTACTTAGTATGGTAATTAAAAATTAATAATGCTAATGTAATAAAATATATTAACAAATTGCTTTGAAATTTTAGTATGTTGGAGAGAGCGAACGAGCTGTTAGAAATTGTTTTGAAAAAGCTCAAAATTCTGCACCCTGTATAATTTTCTTTGACGAAATTGATGCTCTCTGTCCACATAGGTCGCATAATGAGCAGGTGTGTTTAAATTTATTATAATGTGGAACTTTATATTTAATGTATTTAGAAAACTCACTTTGTGACTTTTTTAGGATAAAGTAACGGACAGGGTTGTCAATCAACTGTTAACTGAAATGGACGGAGTGAAAGGAAAACGTGAGGGAGTTTTCCTATTAGCAGCCACAAATCGACTCGATCGTCTTGATCGTGCTTTATTGAGACCTGGTCGTTTTTCAGAAATTATATACGTTCCTATACCCACGCCCAACGACAGGGTAAACATTTTGAGAACTATTACAAAGGTAATTGAAAGTTTCAATTGGTAAAGATAGTTCTCATATTTTTGGACTTACAGGTTCCGTTAGCACCCGACGTTGATCTTGACGTCATAGCAAGATTAGATAAATGTGATGGGTTTACTGGAGCTGATTTGAAGCAGTTAATTAAAATGGCCAAAAGATTTGCGCTCAAGGCTTCAGTTTTAGAAGGAACTTCTCAAGAATCCATCACACTCACAATGGAACATTTTACTAAAGCCTTATTAAGAGTAAAACCATCAGTATCTAAAGAGGTAAATAGTATATATTTTCGTTTTGTGCTATAACTTCTGTTATTATTGCTTATAGGATCAAGAAAAATATGAAAAATTCCGAAAAGTATACACTCTTCCCAATATTGACGGAGATGAAGAAATGGAATTGTCGTAAAGGTTGTGTACAGTACCTATAATTTTTATTACGTTATGTTTGTAATTTTAGGTTAATTGTATTATATATTTTATATTGCAAACATATTTTCAATACACAAATTTGTTTTGTAATACAACAAATCATCATTTAGGTATGCAACGTTACCAAAAACATGTTCTTTAAGACTGAACGCCAAATTATCACTTACATGGCAACACCTCACTCTTTTTTTTATACTGACAAATTCAGAGACGAATTTTGTGTTATTTTTATCAAATCAAAAATTAAATGAAGGAATTAAATCTAAATAGTTTTAGGACAAAAAATAGATCTAAGTTACAATTTGTAATACATGTAAAAAAAAGTATTAAATAATGTACGGTATGTCAATATTTGTTTTCAACTGTAGTACATCACAATTGAAGATATTTAACTCTGTATGGGATTTCTTATCCAGGAGAAGCACACTTGGATACAGGTTATACAAATTGGCCACAAACTTACTTTGTTGTATAAGAATTTACATAAACCTTATTGACTATCCTCGGGTTGGGATGGACACGTGATCATATTGTACAAATCATCTTTTTAGAGTTGATTATATTTGTTTTTATCTCAATTGAGTGAACAAAATGCAATTTTTACTAAAAGTAAGTTTTTTTATGTTGTAAATTATTGAAAGTATGAGGCCTTGAAATTTGTTGCTGTTAGATTAATGTTACTTAATAAGAGTCATTGCTATTAGTTTTTTTATTATATTTATGATTCCTAGAATCGAATTATTTTGAAATATATGATGAAACCTATAAATTTTATTTTACAACTTATGAACCATTGAAAAGCCATTTTCTTTAAAGTAAGATTGACAATTATCGAGAGCTGAAACCAAAATTGTTTTATTGGATAAATTAGGTATACAACCAAAAATTTGATAAGGGGCAGTTCACAAATTACGTAACGGCCTTAGAGGGGGGGAGAGGGATTGACGATTTGTTACCGGGGGGGGGGGGGTGTTTTTCAAAATGTTATGTAACCAAAAAATTCTTTTTTTATCAAAAAATTAGATATTTTTTCTAGATATTAAAATTTCATTAATTTGATAAATTAACCCAAAGAAATCCATTCAGTCAAGAATCATAATAACTAAATATTGTTTTAACTTTTGTTACGTTATTCTTCTGGGGGGGGGGGGGTGCAATTTGTTATGATCAACAGATCATACGGGGGGGGGTTAAAAAACATCAAAAATTACGTTACGTAATTTGTGAACAACCCCAAATGATCTAATCTTCATGAAGTACTTTGCTTATTTGGTGATGTTGGTAGCAATATACTTTCATCCAAATTTTACATGAAATTTCCGAAATATTTATTTCAAAATTTTAAGGAAGCTTTCTAAGAAATATTTACACGAACCAGAGATATCGAACAAATCTGAAAGAGAAGCTGACGAAAACAGTTTTAACAGAGGATGAGACGTACCAAGCGTTATGGCGTCATCTGTTAACTTAATTTTTATACTTAATATTATTTATATTAAATATAAAAATTCTACTTGAGTGAAGTTCGAACTCACGATTTCCAGCTGGGGAATTATTTAGCTATACTCGTCGCACTGATATGTTTGTATTAGTTCGTAATATCTGGTGCTGGTCTGCCGCCACACAGTAATAGAAATAATAATACTCTATGAGGATGAGACAAGCTCGGCATCTGAAAGTTTTTCTGATTAGAATAATTTTCAGAGTTATTTGTGTTTAATTTTTTTTTTAAACTGATATTTCGTTTCTTTTTCAGTCCATATACTATGTTTATGTACAATACACGAAGACCACAGTGGTGGCTTGGTGTGACCGCTAGTTGAGTTATGAGCGGAAATTCTGGGTTCAAATCTCGGACTCGGCAGAATTTCTTAGCTCAGCCCTCTGGTGGACATCAAACTGTGGATCGAAATACTAATAACTTTCCTTAACATCTTAATGGAAAACGGGGTACAATAAGCCTAGAGCTTCAGTACAAAGTGGGCATTGAACCACTACCCGTGTAGCAAATTTGGAATACAATACACGAATAACTGTTACTAAATAATAGAGATGTTTGTGGCTATAACCTTTTTACATCAATAATTTATGTTTTCGGTTATTAAACATGTAAATGTTAATTTCAAATTTCGATTTAATTTATTGCTTTACTTTAGAATATATTATAGAGGTTGTAAAGTCTTATAAGTGAAAATTTTTTTGTGATTTTAGCTCACATGAAATGTGGAATAAACGGGAAAAAAGTTTTCAAAAATTAAATTTTGGCCGTACAACAATCACAAAATTTTTGTCAAATATTCCTTATGTTTGCCCATATAACATATATTAATTTTAAATTTTTACGAATGGTGTAACATATTGATATTTATAAAAGTTCTTGCCTAGATGCACCGGCCGGCATCGACAATCAACTGCGTAATAATCATTTAATAAGAAATAGAAAACGCCATTCAACTGTAATTTTATAAATGATCGTTTAAGTAACTGTATGAACTATTAGACAATAGTTTGGGCAACAAAATGCTTCCAAAAATTAAAAGTTACTCCGGATTGCATCGATTCTTTTAAATGAATTCGGAAAAAGATTACATTCTGACAAAACTATCATTACTGAAGTTCTTGACCATATGACCTCAAGATTAATGAAGAAAACATATTGGGAACACAAATAGAACAAAACGACTGGTTACATAAAAAACTACCCTTTCAAGCTCTGGTTTCAAGAGATATACTGGATTTCCCTGAAATGACCGAAACTGAGTTAAAAAAATTTTTTTTCAAGTACTTACCAATACAGTCAATCTATATCCTATTTAGGTGAAATGCTTAAAGAGCCATTTACACTATGCGATTTATCCTAGGATTTCTCATACGAGTTGGCGTAAGCAGATATGTTACTGTTTACATTTTACGATTTGTCGTAAAGAAAAACTCGAATCTGAACTTCTCATAACAAAATCTTAACCTAATCCTATAATTAGGGAGGTGTCTATTTCTGAATCCTAAGTAAAATCGTATGAGAAATCCTAGGATAAATCGCAGTGTAAAGGGCCCTTAAGGAAGACGGCTCTAGTATAGATATGCATTTTGTTAGGGACAATTCCAGTAGTATATTAAAATTTCTAGTTGCATCGCGTCATTGTTACATTAGGCGATTTTTTGACCTCTCCCTCTGGTAAAATGTCGTAAGAATTGGATCGATCCTCCCCTCTAATCTCACGTGAGATTGTTTGTTTTACTTAATTTAATCCAGTTCTATCGCAATTTTACAGTTTATTGTGGATAAAAAAATATTACGTAATATTTTCCGAGACCCCTCTCTTCTACACGTGAGATTGGGTGAGATTCCTCTCTAAACGCCTCACGTAATTAATGGACATCCCCTTACGCAGTTGACTGTCAATGCTGGTTGGTGCATTTAGGTAAGAATTTTTATAAATATCAATATGTTATACCATTCGTAAAAATTTAAAATTAATATATGTTATATGGGCATATATAAGGATTTGACAAAAATTTGCTGATTGTTGTACGGCCAAAATTTAATTTTTTAAATTTTTTTTTCTACATTTCATGTGGAGGTAAAATCACAAAAAAATTATCACTTATAGGTCTTTAGTACCTCTATAACATATTCCAATATCATTCAATTTGCAACAATACTTTCTGAGAAAAAAATTCTTTACTAAATTTCGAAAATAACTTTTTCTAAGAAACTATCAACATTTAGGTTATAATATTTTGCAAAATGTAATGTTGCTTAGAGAGAAACCTCTAAAAAAAATTAGCCAAATCGGTGTAAGGGCCATTTCCCCATGCTTACCCGGCTATAGCCTTTCCTGGAATTTCAGAAATATCAATGACAATGCTTGGTAGCAATTCAAATACTCTAAATTTTAGTCAAAATTAATCTCTGCAAAATATAAATAGAAATATTAGCTTTCATAATTAAATTAGAAACCATAAATAAAAAGGTACAATGCCACATGAAAAAAGAGAAGTCACTGGAAAGTGAACGGTATGTATGATAAACTCATACAGTAGAACCTCAATTTTCTGGGTTGACTGGGACTGGGATAATTGAAAAACACGGATGATAATAATAATTGTCGTTTTTTGTTAATATTACAAAATATACTTATTATATTGTAGATTTTAAACAAGGAACAAATTAATTAAAAAGTTCTATTTGAAAAAATCAGTTACTTTTGTTTGTTTTTGACTTTTACTTAAATTAAGTAAAATGTACTTGAAGTACATTTGTACAAGTCATTTATACAAAACAATAAATTCAGCGAAATTTCATATAATGTATAACACAGAAAGATACACTAAAACCGCCGCACAGGTAATCCGCACACGGTAATCGATGTTTAACGCACCCACAGATAATTGGGGTTCTACTGTATTTGTATTTCAAGAAAAGTCCACCATGGAAAAGTCAAGTAAAATTTCAGTATTTCCACCTAATGTAAATAAAAATAATTCTTACGTTTTATGCGAAAGTTAGCTGAAGAAGCAACGCAAGAAATTACAGGTTTCATTATTTCTACACCAGAATATTGTGGTCGAAAACATCCGTTCCGTTGCTGTACACATAGCAAATACAACATTTTCTGCACAATAATAATTAGCTGCGATATTTATGAAAATTTTAACGTTTTTCTTTTACCTAAATAAAATCCACAAAGCATTATTATATTAAATAGGTATTTTATATTTTTTAAATTTCAACTTTTATATACAATTAATTCAAAATTTTCATCAAGTATATTTAAAAAAATAGTTACAATAAAATGAAAATCAAGAACACATTAAAAATTAGTTTAACATTTAATGATTATAAACTTTTAGTAACTTTTGTTTGGTAAATCAGTTAAACAATACAAATTCTTCATGGCCAATAATGAATTTGCATTTCAACAACTATGTATCAATGAAAGTTTCAAAAGTATTAATAATTCTTCATGTGTTTTGATAAAAAAAAATTAACATTATTGTAGAATCATTAATATTTTAAAACTAATAACACATATACTAAATAATAATAACAATAATTAAACAAAAATTTTTTATGAAAGTATAAAAAGATGCCATTTTTAGTTTTGAAACATAATCTTCTTCACGTCTTAGATGTAGAAGCAACAGATTCCTTAGTATCACCTACAGTCTATAATAAAAATAAAATAATCAAATTGGATCTACAAATTTATTATAAATTTCAACTTACTCCCGATATATTACTTTTATCCGTAACTATAGCTTGTACTTCATGACAACTACTTATATCTGGAGAATGAAGACGTTGATTTGTGGTGGTTTCAATACGAGACCACAATTCTAGCATCATTTCATCTTTCGACCTATTAAGTGCTATTTGGTTTTTATATTTGGTCATGATGGACTATAAAAGATCATGATAATTAACAATAAATAATTTATTTACTTTTGCAATACATACCTTGAATTTTTCATCATATTCGTACTTAATTTCACTTAACAGTCGTTTTTGTGATGTGGAAGAATCTTCATTATGATTTACAACATCTTCCAATTCTATTACCCTAGCTCTAGAAGCTTCCAAATAAGTTGTTTTTAATTCTAGTTGCTGTTGTAAATCTAAAATGAACAAATTAAATTTAATCATTTCCAATTTTCATTTTTAATTGTATACTTTTAATTTCGTTACTATACGATTCTTTTATTAGCGCCAATTCTTGCTCAGATTTCCTTAAATACGGAATTTCCATCAGCTTTTCTTTATACCTTAGTTGTATTTCTCCCGATATCAATAATTCCTTATTTACTTGCTCTAATTCAACTTTGCCTTTTTCTCCTGCCCATGCTTCCTCCTGAGCAACCTAATCAAATTTATTTTTTATTATAAAAGGAAAACATTTATTGTAATAAAAACATACTTGAACTTCTGCCTGTGCATCAATTAATGCTGCTTCAGAGTGCTGCCATTTATCATCAATTTCTTTCGTTCTAAGTTTTATGTTTTGCAAATCTTGTTGCAACTTTTCAGAATCATGCTTTAACATTTTATATTCCAATTGTAAATTTATAAACTGCAATAAATAAAATTTCAATTTTAAATGTAGAAATGTAATTATCAGCTTATAGTTGTTTGTGTAACTCCAGCTTCTTTTGATTATGGTCTAACCAAGATTTTGAAAATCGTCGTTGAAGATGTGACACCTCGTATCTGTATATTTGACGAAAATAACTATTAATAGAAAATATGCAGAAAAATTTGCTCTATCTATCTGGTGATATCTCATAACTGATAAAAATTCCTTTATGCAGTAATTTAGATAAATAAGGTTTTTCGTATGAGATTTTTTCAGTAATTCCTGTGAAAAGTAGTGAAACCATATATTACAATATGCGGATATGAGGTGTCACATCTTCAACGACGAAATGTTATCAATTTTACTAGAGACTGCTACATCTCGACAAATAAATTATCAAAAATAAACACTTCATTGAATTAAAAATTGCTTTCTTTACGTTCAGATTTTTAAGACAGACTAATAACTAATAAGATATTCTTTAAAATTTACCAAACACTAATTATTGGCAAGGTTCTCTTCTGTAAAAAATTATACAAGAAAAAATCTATGTTCTTGTACTGATATCTTGAATTTATTTATATTTATATATATAATTTAGTTATAATTTCAAGTACTACTTAGTACTTTAGTATTGAATTTAATAATCATGGACGATAAAGAAGTAACAACTAACTACTTACTTTATTTTCCCAAATTTGAGCATTATCGTATCCTAACTTCCTTTTGCCTTCTGTATCTTTTTTAACTTTTTCTAATTCCTCCTTAAGACTATCGATATCCTTCTGTTGTAGTTGAACTTGATCTCTCTAAATAGCATCCATTTTAAGAAACACCTACCCAATTAACACAATATAACTTACCAAAGCAAAATTCAGCTCTTCAAGAACTTTACTACTTTTAGCTTCAGCTAACAACCGCCGATTTTTGAAAGCGTGAGTTTGCCTTCGATGTCTCTCAAAAAGTAATTGTTGATGTAAAAGCTGCAATTGTTGTTTTAAAGACTTAACAACATCTTTGTCGGGACTATTAACTGCTAAATCTATATACCTTTAAAATAACAATTTTAATATTACAACAAAATAAAAATTAGTGAAACTTACTTATCGATAATTTCATAAGGAGACGTAACAGAAAATTTATCTTGCATATTTGTAGGAGCTGGACTAGGAATAGGACTAGGTTTCATTTCGGTGCTTTCCATTGATGGAAAAAGACCCAAAAACAAATGTTCGTAAGGCATCAATGGCCAATAATTAACAGTCTGTGAATCAATTGTTCGTACATCCTTCTTTTGAGTTTGCCTGTTTTCATTTAATGAACCGTCCTTGTTTGAATCTTCATCTGCCTCTAATAAAGTCTTATCTCTATTGTCTTTTGTAGGAACTACAGAACTTTTCTTTATTTCTGGACATGAACTTGCACGGCGTACAGTGTCACTTTCAAATATTTGACCTTCAATTAATGATTGCAATTCGTAAAATTTAAGCAGCAATAAACATACTACTTACAATTCCCAGGACTGCTGCCGGTAGACGTAAAAGGTATTTCGGATTCATTTGCACACTGGCTATGATAACGTAAACGACGAATTTTTTTGGCAAAATCATTTACCGACCTTGAATTTGGCATATGTAACCCACCAGCTGTGCAAGGAGAACCGTGCTCTTGTTCGCACTCATCCAGATCATCTTCTGTACCTGTAATTTAAAATACAAATAATTTACTCTTATTCAACAAATTATAATTTTTTTGCTTCTTCCATCATCGACTTGCAATCTTGTCGAATAATGCAATAAAAATAAAATAAATAAGACTTACCTCTACCCCCTTCACTTTCTTGCAAAACACTATCACATTGTCTGATGATGGAATTTTCTTCCATTTCTCCTTGTTTTACTATCTCCAAAACTTCTTCATCTTCACGGGTTATAGGTGATTCAATTCTTTGTATAAGATTATTTACATTAACACCAATTTCATTTGAATTTACAATTCGCAATGGACTGGTTGGTATCTTAAAATTTTTACTAAGCCCTAAAGAGTCACTTTCGGCCACCTATACGAAGTAGATAACAAAAATGAATCACTGTCATTTGGCCGAAATTTATTTGGCCGAATTCTATTGGCCGACTGTTTTTGGCCGATAAATCACTTGGCCGACATATCAATTGGCCGACAGATAATTTGGCCGAACAGTTTTTGGCCGACAGATTGTTTGGCCGAACAGTTTTTGGCCGACGTTTATTTGGCCGATCAGTTTTTGGCCGACAGTCACTTTGCCGATAAATTTTATTTTTTTGGTAATAAATACAAAATATTCGTTACACACCAACGAATTATTTTTAAGATCCATTAGGTTTAAACTGAAGGTTATGAGAAATGCCACGAAGGAAGTCGTCTTGAGTTTTGTTGGGAAAATCCACAACAAGTCGTTTGAGCCTGTCCGCCAGTTTGACGTATTTTTTCTTGGGAGGATTGGGCACGTGGCCTGCATTATACTGAGCAAGGCTGAATTCAACATTACCTTGCTCACGTTTGAGTCCATCAATAAATTTCCAAATTGTAGGGTGATTGGCTCCGAGAAGACTACTGAATTTATTATTCCACCCTTCAATGGAATTATTTGTTTTAGGAAGGTCTCCAAGGCAGGCATCGTGACAGTTCCAAACCGAAATCCCGAAATTCACGGGTTTTCGCACTGGATTGCTCCTACTTCGAATTGCGCCAATCCAAGTGTTCTCAAAGTAATCGAGAAGTGGTTTTAAAATTTCTTCATTTTGCAGAAAAAATTCGGTTTGCAGCAAATTCTCGAACATAAGCTCCACATTCTATTGAGGAGCAAAGGCTAGAGCCGCCAACTTTCTAATATTTAAGGGAAACGATGGATCAGCCAGATTTTCGTACCGAACTCGAATAGGATTGTTAGCCTGTATTACACGCCAAATACATTGATTAAAATGAAAAAAGCATCCGTGGTGAGCGATGCCAGGAAAAACACGTTGAAACGCTTTTTTCTGAGCAATTTCAAAATCAGTCATAATACTTACAGGTTTTAACTCGGGTTTCAAGTTTAGCATAGCTTCTAGAACTCTAATATAAGTGTCCTCCTTCTTATTCGGAAGAAGGACAAACACAGACGGAATTACCACCTTATACTTGATAGAATGGATCGTGTACAGTTGGAAGAACAGTGATGGGGCCGACTTGAATGTCCCATCGGCAAACCAATGATCGCAATCAGCCAATAATTGTAAATTTTCTGCGGTACTAAATATAAGAATCCGATTTTCACTGGGTCCGCTATCATAAAGTAAGAAAGGCTCTCCTTTGCCAGTTTTTCCGTAATCTCCTTCAATCACTAAATCAGTCAGGCTGGTAGGAGATGTTGGAACAGCAGGACCATTCCTATTACGAGTTCTGCGAATGGTCTGTTTCAACAAGTTGGTGGAAGGAAGATGTGGGGCCACTGCTGTATCAAGATTTAGAGTAGCATCTGCCAGAATCTGTTGGGGGTTTTCTTTTGAAGTTTTCGCCACTTCTTTAATATTAGCAAGCACAGTTTTTGCTGCAACTTCACTACTTTCCACCGTGTGACCAATATGAGTGCCACTAAGTCCAACAAGTTCATCGTTTTCAGTGATTGCTCTTTCTTTGCACTTTGAAGTGTTGTATTTGGCACATTTCCAATAAATTTTTGCACCACCTTGTTTATCGCGAGTAAACAGAAATCCATTATGTAAAAGCTGCTTAACTCCACGACTGCTTTCGACATATTCCAAAGGCATATTTGATATAATTTTAATTTACTTTTGATTTCTTCTTTTTCTTCTAATACTTATAATTTCTTCTAATTCTTTCTACTTACTGATTCTTAATTACATAATTGTTTATATAGAAAATAACAAAAGGTAATCGGATAGGATTAACGCGGATAATTTTAATACCGCGTCGTTCAGAAACGGTATTAGTTTTTTTATTAGATTCGTCCTTGGGTGACGTTGCTTTCTATTGGTCTGCTCATAGTCAGGACCATATTCCTCGACTATACGTGCTAACACGGCCATCCTGCAATTGCCACCAAATAACTGTCGGCCAAGTGACTGTCGGCCAAATACTGTTCGGCTAAATGACTGTCGGCCAAAAACTGTTCGGCCAAATAATCTGTCGGCCAAAAACTGTTCGGCCAAATAATCTGTCGGCCAAAAACTGTTCGGCCAAATGATTTATCGGCCAAAAACTGTCGGCCAAATGATTGTCGGCCAAAAAAATTCGGCCAAATGACTGGATACCAACAAAAATAAAATCAGTAAGCGGTAAATTTAAAAAATATTAATCAATTTAAATAAAATACCTACTCGATTTCGTTCTTGTTCCAATTGTTGCAATTTTTTGAAGGGATAACTATCTTTCTTAGGAAGTGCAAATGCAGAAGTCCCTCTTTCATTAAAAAAACTAAACGGAGAAGATTCTTTTCGCATAGGCGAAGATGGTTGAGAATGACTTGGAGTTGAACTTGTGGAACCTCCGGAAAGATTTCTTAAAGCTGAATTTGATATAGCTCTCACTGCACTTGAGGTAGAAGATAAATGACCTCTAGACGTTGGTCTGATATCCTTTAAATACAAAAGCATTAAATTTAGTATTTGGATGTAAATTATCAGCAGGCACCTTAACTGGGGTCGTTTCGGGAGTTGCTTCAATAGCAGCTTCGGGTGGTGATGTGCCTTCTTGTGATGATAATGCTACTGCCGTCACTACACTTTGATCAATACCCTGTAAATGCAAATGAGAAGCTGCCGAGTTAATAATATCCTGAGTTGAAAAATCTTGTTCCGGTGATGGAACACTAAAGGTCATACTTGGACTAAAAAAATCTTTGGCTTCATATGCTAAACTAGCAGATGATGTACTTTTTAAAAATTGCAATGTTTGACATGAGTCTGAAAATAAAAATAATGCATTTTAAAATACATGACTTTAATTTATAATACCATGTGTGATTGAACTCGTAGTTCCCGATCTTGAACGAAAGGAAGAAGTCAAATAACATGCTTCGTGATGACATCGATCACCGACATCAAGCGAGAACCTTTCACATTCTACCACTACATCATGAGCTCCCATTTTTTTCCATCTAAAAATTAATGTTATTGCTGTTCAAGTACATAACACTTTTATGCTACTCGAACCTTTCTGTAGTAGTTTCTTTATCTTTCGAAGCAGTAACTAATAATGGATTCATTTTAACTGTATCTAGCATCGGCTGCAATAAAATAAAAATATTTCAATCTTACAGATATTAAGTAATCAGGGTATCACATTCAGTTAACATATTATCTAGCTAGACTATGAGGCTGCCTATATTTTTTATTAATTTATATCAATCATTAACCATAGTTATAAACTATCCTGACAACAAATGATTTGATGAATAAATTAAATTTTCGTTAGATAGAATATAATTAAACTCGAAAAAGATATTTTTAACTGTTTTAAATAATAACCAGCAACCTTGGACAACTAGATTGGTATGCGAGTTTTTATCTCATACTTTTAAAACTAAAGCTTCACTTTCAGATGAATATTATTTAATTAATAATTAATAAAGTATAAGCACCTGGTCTGGAAAGTACTTTCCGGACTTGACATATAAATACTATGTTTATAAGATACCTACAAGCAGCATACAGATACAGTTAACTCTTAACTTACTCCACCCACTTTATCAAATGCATGCAATGTAAGAATATAATAACTTTAGAACCAATTTATTGTTTATGAGATTAATAAAAAAAGGTTAATATAAGAACATTCTATTAATTAGAAGCTTTTAGTCACATGTAAAAATGTCTAAATTTTCCATTGTGATATTCCTCAATATTATAAAACTTCAATACAAGTTACCTTTACGGTGTGTATAAATATTGGAAGATGTTCTTTAGTACGATATTGATTTCGAAGATATGCCAAGAAATTACATGGATACATTCCATAAAGCCGTTGAAAGAGAGCGTATAATGCCATTTGCATATGTATCATTTGATCTTCCACCAATTTTTCTGGATTGCTACAATTCCATGCAGCTAAACGACTGTAAAATAAGTTAAAATAATTTATTGTAAAATGCAATACTTGTTCATTATCTTTTACAATTTAATAACGAACGAATAACAATCTAATTAATTTCATCGAGTAATTAAAATATTTTCTTAGACTGTATACTAGAATGAAATTTAAATCAAGAGCATTTAGATTCCAAATTGAAAAAAAGCTACTACAATAGAGGCATATAAATCTGCTTTATAAAACGAGGAGTTTGTTGTCATTTAAAAATAAAATTGTGTTTATTTTCAAACAAAATAAATTTGAGTAATGTGCTTTATCATCTTTATCAAAGCTATTTTAAAAATATCGCTAAAAATACTTTTTTTGATTCTAAAATGAACTTAAAATGTAATAAAGTAAATTGTTACCTAAAAATTTCAAAAACATCTTGCAGAAAATTACCCATTCGTGATGGAACTATGGGTAGCAAAACAACCAATACCAGTAAAGCACATAGAAGTAAAAAGATATCATTTTCATTCTGAAATGTAAAAAATTTAGCCCACAATTTTTTAAGCACAGAATTATAATTAACCTTTAAAAATTTAAGCAAATCTTTTATTAATTGATGTTCGGTGATTTTGTATAACCAAGGAGGATCTTTTCGTAAAACATAACCCAATAATGTGAGAGCTCTTACTTTTGCATCGTGCTTAGAACCTTTAATAGAATCACTTAATCTGCAAGAATAATTTGATTAACGATATTGTTTTAGTATGCTTTAAAAAACGTTATCGCCTCACTTATTGAATAGATAATTTTGGTGAGGTTCTCGAATATTAACCAAAATTTCCATACATCGAGCAGAACTAGTTTGTAAATAGTAATCGTACAAACCATATAATAACCACGACTCGTGTACTACAAATAAAAGTAATTTAAATTTTGTAAAAAAAACAGACTAATAATATTAAGTTACCCAAATAAAATTGGTCGTAAATTTTTTGTTTTACTTCTTCCACGGTTCGAGTTTCGTTTGATTCCAATTGAAGAAACAAATCCATAGTGTTGGTAAAGATGTATGAATTTATTCGATAAATTGGAATAACTTAATCTTCTTAAACGTCAATGCAGAATTGGTCGCAATTAAAGGCCATCGTTTAATAAACTAAAGTGTTATCAAAAAAGTATTCCTTTTTATGTTTTAATTTTCGATAATAATAATGAATTATTACACATGAATTCTTAAAAAACCGACCACTCATTTACCAATAAAAAAATCAAATTTCGATTACAAATTATGTTTTACTTACTGAACGTTTTCATGCTTGCTTTATGTATATTATTAAAAATTTCTTTTTTTATTGTATTTTAATATAAAGGGTTTGTTTTAGTTAATAAAGAAAATTAACTGTCAAATTGTAGTTCGCTTTCATGATTTTGCATTGACATTTAACCTGTTTTTACAATCACCTAGTGCATTACAACTACCACCCTTGGGTTTATTTGAGCTACAACCAGTTACACAAAACAAAAATTTTCCCGAATCCCGAAAACGAAAACTTTTGTAACTTTTTGTGAAAGCAATTGTTTTACTTTAGGGGTGACGACGGGCGGCAGTAAAGTACTACTAACTCCCCCGGCACTAAATACTAACTTTAGTGCCGCTAATAGGCTAATAATAACTTTAGTGCCGCTCGTAATAACGTAAATTAAATTAAAACTATATTTTGAGAAAAAAACATGTTTTATAATATTATATTTGAAGATGCGAAAAACTATTTTAAAAAATCTTTCCGACTATTAAAATTAACTCCCAATTTATACCTTCGAATAAAAAAAATTAAAATACTAAATCTCATCAGGGAAGAGCAATAATCGTGAAAAACATTCAGAAAATTGAAATAATAAGCAAAAACAAAAATGCAAATAAAAAAATATATTACAAAAATAACTAAAATTCTGTGTATATGTACAAAAAAATTTGCTTATCAATAAATGTTAGAAAAAATTTTATAGAACAAAAGTTGTAGGTAATTTAATAATTGATAGTGAGAACTTTTGGTCTTTCTTATGCCCGGTTTCACCAACCTTCGTCAAGGTTGTTAGTCCGGTCAATTTAGACATAAAAATAGTGGTCAAATAACAAAAATTGCCGGAGAGCCAAATTTAGGTGGAGAGCTGGGGTTTACCATTACAAATAAAGTTTTAAAAATCCCAATCGATCCTATGTGTGCTATAAAAGTTATTCGGGGTCAAAGGTCAAAATTTGAGGTTTTTTAGATTTTTCTCAAAAACGGCAAGTTTTATCAAAAAAACCTCAAACCAAAGTTGTAGATCTTAAAATTCTCTACAAAACTGGTCTTCATGATTTTTTTCCTAAGAGTTACCATTCCTGAGATATGCACATTATATAAAGCTGCTTTACTCACTGATTCATCATTTCGAGTGAAAATGTTTGACCACTTTTAGATGTCGTGGAAAGCTGAAATTTTGCAAACCTGTTGGGTTACTGGCACAACCACCCAGAAAAATCGAAAAAGTTGAAAAAGTTACCCCCGAACCCTTTTGCGAGGGTTGAAAGGTTTGAAGTTGTCGTGACGGCGGCATAATAGAATAGCCAGATGTTTTTCAAGGCCACATGGGTAGAGGGGATTCAGTTCATGGCTTATGCAAATTGGCAAATTTTTTTGTACATATACACAGAATTTTAGTTATTTTTGATATATTATTTTATTTGCATATTTATCATGTATAATGTGACTCTTAGAATCGCGATATCTCAGGAATGCCAACTCTTAGGAAAAAAATCATGAAGACCATTTTTGTAGAGAATTTTAAGATCTACAACTTTGGTTTGAAATTTTTATTTGATAAAGCTTACCGTTTTCGAGAAAAATCCAAAAAACCTCAAATTTTGACCTTTGACTCCGAATAACTTTTGTAGCACACATAGGATAGATGGGGATTTTTAAAACTTTATTTGTAATGGTAAACCCCAGTTCTCCACCAAAATTTGGCTCTCCGACAATTTTTGTTATTTTAAATGTCTATATTGACCGGACTATATCAAAGCATTTGATCAACGCCAAATCTGTTTTAACCAATTATGAAACATATTTTCATAAGTTAACAAACGTCAAATCAAACCGGGCATAAAACTTTTACCTATTTCATTGCATTTAGAAATTATTATGATAGTTATATCTTATCACTTTAAGTAAACCCCCCGTTCGATTTCATTCATCTGGGGGCGTCCATTAATTACGTGGGGCGTTTAGGGGGGGGGGAGTTGGCAGGGCCGTCGCTAAGCATTAGGCAACTGCCTAGGGCGCAAACTAGATCGAGGTGCAAAAATTAAAAAGAACTTGTAATAACTCTTGCCAGAAAAGTTAAAATTTGATTATTTTTTAAGTTTTATTTTTGTTCGAAGGGCATATTTCTTTAAATAAAAACAGTATGTAAATATAAGTATTTCTTTTAAATATCTCGGATTCTCATCCCCCAGTTCAGTACTGCTATATAAATGGTTGAGAGGGGAGAGGGCGCACCGATAGATTTTTTCCTAAGGCGTCATATATCTTAACGCCGGCACTGGGAGGGAGTAGAGCCAAATCTCACATGGGGGAGAGGGGGGTCTCGGCAAAAATCACGTAATTTTTTTTTAAATAAAAATAATTAAGTAAATTATGTTTTTTAAATAAATCCAACGCAATTAAGCACAGATTAACGTACATATTTACACTAAAATAAATTAATACGCATTTTAAAAAATCTCACGTGAGATTAGGAGGAGAGGGGGTCTAACCAAATCTCACTAATGGAGGAGAGGGGTCTAAAAATCGCCAAAATCACCTCACGTAATTAATGGACGCCCCCTCTTCAAAAGGCTTCGTGTCACAACAAATCAAAATTTAGAGTGAGTTTTCGTTACTTCGTTTTAGACGATATCATATTCATACTTATAATAATATATATCTATATACACACTCATATACAGACATTTTTCAAAAATAATAGAAATGGTTTAAGGAATCTCGGAACATAAAAATTGAATTAAAAAATGAATTATCAATTTTGTTTTTGAATTTCAGATAGCAATACTTTCCTTACTAAGGAGTTCAGAAAATAAAAATATGTCAAGATGACGTTTACTTAAACATTATTCTAATTTAAATTGACAAAAAAAAGAAACAAATCATAGTTTACCTATCTATTTTTAATTAAAAATAATACAAAAATGTCGTTTTAACAAATCGTTCATCTCTCTTCAGTTTTGCTTTCCAATTTCATCTTTCTTTTTGTTCTGGTTTCAGCTCAGTAAAATTCATTTTTATTGTTTATATTTTCTGTCTCCTTCACGTGCTTGTCTTTTATTATAAGCAATTTTCTAGAGAATTAAATTTCCTACAAAAGAAATTTTAGAGTGCAACTTTTATTGACATAAATATTCAACTTCCTGAACTTTTCTGTATGAACTTTAATTTTCTGTTTTCCTTACCTTTCCGTATAGTAGTGTTACGTTGTGCCAAATCTGTTTTACTTATTATAATACAATTACAGTAGAACCTCGATTATTCGGGTCAACTGGGACCGTGCTCGGCACGGATAATTGAAAAACACGGATAATAATAATTGAAGTGTTTTGTTAATATTACAAAATATACTTATTATATAGTAGATTTTAAACAAGGAACATATTAATTAAAAAGTTCTATTTGAAAAAATCAGATAATTTTGTTTGTTTTTGACTTTTACTTAAATTAAGTAAAGTAGGTAAGCAAAAAATTTAGACGAATTGACACTTTAGGTACATTTGTACAAAACAGTAAATTCAGCGAAACTTCATATTATGTATAACACAGAAAGATACACTAAAACCGCCCGCACGGTAATCGATTTTTCGATGATTAACCGCTTCACGGATAATGCGTGCACAGATAATCAGGGTTCTACTGTATTACTAATCAATTTAAATTAAAAATTAAATCGATTGAAATAAAAAAAAAAACAACTAGCCTGAGCTATCACCCTGGGATAAATTGAATGTGCTGACCATAAGCAGCTGCAACCAAGTTCTCTCCATTAATAAGCATTATCTTTCAACTAATACTTTCTCTGCAGTTGAAATATACACTTTCGATAATTTTGAAACCATATCAAAATGTTTCCCTGCATTTGTATAAATACTATCGTGCTCACTACAAATATAAAAGAAAAGAAAGACACTGAGGTCGCCTCTTGAATCGATAACACTGTGAGACATGATTTTGGTAACACAGTGCAGCCCACTATTTTCATCTTTCTAATAATAGAAAAAATATTCATAAAGCCCTAATACTTCCAGGTTTCATTAGAGCCTTATATATTAGCAGCCCATAAAAGGAAAAAATTGAATTAATGTTTCAAATAAATATTTTGGATGTTTGCTTTTTCTTAGGTGTCAACTAATATAAATGATAAATATAGTCAATTTACAGGGTTAAAATACTTGTAAAATCAATTTTTCAATATTCATATTTAGATTGATTCATTCTGCAATACAGGTTTGTTACAAAAAAATTGTATTTTGCCGACCAGTTTAATTATTTATATCAGATTAAACTAGCTGCACGGGTAGTGGTTCAATGCCCACTTTGTACTGAAGCTCTAGGCTTATTGTACCCCGTTTTCCATTAAGATGTTAAGGAAAGTTATTAGTATTTCGATCCACAGTTTGATGTCCACCAGAGGGCTGAGCTAAGAAATTCTGCTGAGTCCGGGATTTGAACCCAGAATTTCCGCTCATAACTCAACTAGCGGGCACATCAAACTACCACTGTGGTCTTCAAACTACCACTGTGGTCAGATTAAAACTACCTAGCTACGATTTAAAAAACGATGAAACTTCTACTGGATAATACAAACTAATTTTTAAATTACCCCAAAAGATGAACTATCATTGTTTGTTTTTATTACCATAACATTGCTGCAGATAAAAATTACAATTTATTATTCTAGTTGATAAAATTCACAAAATAAAATTTATTTGTAATAAATTGATGTTTTGAAAATGCAAAAGAAATTTTGTCTCTAAAGGTTAAAAAAATAAAATAAGCAAATATTTTGAAGCTATATATTTAAAGATATTAACCAAAGTCAATTACAATTATTTAGCATGAGCTTGTGCCTTACGCATTTGTGTAAGAATGTTGGATAATTCTTCACGCTTCCTCTTTCCACGAACATGAGTACCCAGACGACGTTTTAAGAACTTCAAAGCACGCTTGTCCTTGGAAACCTTGAGTAACTCCATGGTCCTCTTTTCGTAAGGTGCATGACCAACAACTTCACGAATCAGTTCTCGAACAAACTTGGTATGTTTGGTTTGAGTTCCCTTCCTTCTTGCAGGACGAATCTTTCCGTCTTTAGTTTTTCCTGCCGAGATTTTGGTGGTTTTATGACCTTTGTTAAGGCCAACCGCAATTTCGTAACGTGGAGCCATGCTATAAAACAAACAGGTTATGTATTCAAAATTACACGTGAACTAATAATTTTATGATTTAAAGTTTCACAAATCATGAATGACTTCCATAAAATAATTTGCAACTAATAATAAACCGCGATAATCATCTAAATATAGTTTAATAAAAACTTACCTCGTGCTTTAATGTCCACCAAATATTATCAATCGTATAAAGAAAAACGAATAGAAAGATTCGTGAATGCCTAGCCAACCCGATTGATAACTTTTAAAGTCAACCGCTAGAGCTACTTGTTTTGTAGTAGCGGGAAATTTGAACTTGAATAATTGGACTTCAATCTTGTTTGTCAGCAAAAATTTGTTAGGTTATCAACATTCAAAGTTTATGTTTACTAATAATAATCTGAAACTGATGATTTTGCGTTATGACAGTGTTGTATAAAGTTTGTTAGTAATTGTCGTTTTGTATTAAAAATGAAGTTGCTGCTTACTTTTTGTATTGCTCTAATTTTAATAAATTCGCCTGCTTATGGCTGGCGAATTTTTCACAGAGGCAGATTGTTTGGTGGAAATTTGAAATTTTCTGCTCATGATAATGAAGTGTTATCTTTCGATAATAATATTAAGGAAGAATGGTTTACTCAGTTGTTAGATCATTTTAATCCCACCGATACGACAACATGGCAACAGGTACAACTTACTTTTCGTAGTTTCTTATCTTTAAGCATTATTTTTGTAGCGGTACTTTGTCAATAGCCAATATTATAATGGTTCTGCTAGATCACCGATATTTATAATGATTGGTGGTGAAGGCGAGGCTACTTTAAAGTGGATGGTTAATGCAACGTGGATTGATTATGCCAAACGATTTGGAGCACTTTGTTTTCAAGTCGAGCATCGATATTATGGAAAAAGTCGACCGACAAAGTAAGTACAATCACTGTTTTAATAGATAACCTTTCATTATTGCTATTTAAATACGTCCATGATATAATACAACAAAATATTGTTTTAAGAAATTTAAGTACGAAGAATTTAAGATACTTGACAAGTGAACAAGCTCTTGCAGATTTGGCCAATTTTATTGGCTATATAATTGAAAAATATTCATTATCAATTGAAAATAGATGGATTGCATTTGGTGGTTCTTATTCAGGATCGCTAGCTGCATGGTTACGTTTGAAATATCCACATTTGGTTCACGGTGCTGTATCTGCCAGTGGTCCTCTGTTAGCAAAAATTGATTTTTATGGTATTTGATAATTTATTATATTAATATTTAATCGTATAAATATTTATTCTGTTCTTTAGAATATGTTAAAATCGTGGATCAGTCATTAAATAGTTACAACGAGGAATGCGTATCTAGTATTAAGGAAGGTACCGCAGAAATTGATGTATTACTTCGTCATAGGCTGGGACAACTAAGTCTTAATCAAAAATTTAACTTGTGTGATCCTATTGAAAAGTCTATAGATAATGTAAATGATATCTCGAATTTTTATGCCACTTTATTTGATAATTTTGCGGGTGTAGTTCAATATAATAAAGATAATCGTGGTGATAGAAAGAAAGCCCCATACAATATAACGATAGATACACTTTGTGATATTTTGACTAATCAAAAATTAGGACCTCCAGTTGATCGTTTAGCTGCTATTAATAATTTAATTTTGGATGCATATGATCAGAAATGCCTAGACTACAAATACGATAAGATGATATCTTCCAATACTAACATCAGTTGGTTTAGTGAAGTTGCAGAAGGAGGTAAGCTTTGGCTTTATTTAGAAATGTATGTTTTAACAAAGTCATATTTAATAATAATTTTAGGTCGGCAGTGGACTTATCAGACTTGTACTGAATTTGGATTTTTCCAATCATCATCGTACCGGCCTTATATTTTTGGAAACAATTTTCCAATTCAATTTTTTATTCAGCAATGTAGTGATATATTTGGATCAAAATTTAATGCTTCCTTTTTGACTCAAGCTGTGAAAAGAACTAATAATATATATGGTGCTTTAGACATACAAGTTAGCAATGTTGTATTTGTACAGGGATCTATTGATCCTTGGCATGCGCTGGGGATTACAACAACACTTGAGCAAGGGGCACCTGCCATATACATTAGTGGTAAGTAATATACTTTTTGTTTTGAGAATTTTTGTAACAATTATTGAAAATATTCTTTAAGGTACGGCTCATTGTGCTAATATGTATCCAAAATCTGACCAAGATTTACCTCAACTTAATGCTGCAAGAGAACAAATTGCTGAATATATTGATACTTGGACCAGATTATAAATTTAAATAGTACATAGTTAATAATAATTTGCTGTAATGAACAAAATAAAATTGGATCTTAGGTGAATGACAAAATATTGTAATTATTCGTTAACCTAATCAGGCTATTTTTAATGTTTCATCAAAACAATAATTATAAACATAAAAGTATAAAATGGTGCTACTGGTATAAATACTCCAAAAAAATCGGCATTCTGAACAGTCTGCTTAAGAATGTCGAGAACTTTAGCATTTAAAATACCTAGCTTGCAGGTTAAAAGTAGTTTTACTCAGAAAGTTAGCGAAGTCAGCTAGCGACACAAAATTTTGTGAGATTTTATAAAGATTAATTTTAGTTTATTTGTGTCATATTAGAGCTACAAAAACCTGAAATCGAGTCCTGCCGAGGAACCAGCGGGGCAGCGATCGACAGCGGTCTTCTGATTATGTTAAAAAAAAAAGGTAAATGTTGAAAATTATAAAAGCTGAAACTTTTTCTAATATTTAATAATATTTCAATAGGATATAAAATGACCTCCTGCCACTTTTCCTGTGAAACGGTCTACTCCTGCCATAGCCATATTTATGTGAAAAAAAAATATCAATTGTTGGAAATATTAAAAGCTGAAATTTTTTTTGTCATTTCTGTAGTAATTAAAGCAATTAAAAAAACGTATCCTGCCAGCTATATGATGGGACCTGGCTTCAGCAGGAGCTAGGAAATAGTAAGGTAATATCACTTAAAACAAAATCGTTTGTTTCAACGCACAAGATTACTTTGTATTTTTTATATGAATGAAAAATATGTAATACTAAAAGGTTTGCAAAAACGTATTTTTTTCGATATATTCATATACATATGTATATGTCATAAACTATATAAATCTTCGACGTCGGAATCTTCACCATCACTGGAATCACTTTCTTGTTGAATATGCTCCATAGTGTCATTTTCATATTGTTCATCAGTCACCTCATTAGATTCTGTAAATATATTATGAATAATTTAAAAATTAGTGCCATTGCTTTCTTTTCTAATTCACAGTAGGAAAAGTGTTATTATTACCTGCGTCGTCCGTTTCAGCGATTTTATCAATAATTATGTCACTGATAGATGTTGGTAATTGGTCGCCATCAAACCATAGGAATTCCAGCTTATTGTCAACTTCTTTCCATCCACAATCTGTAGGAGCTAATAAGGTTGGGTTTTGGAAGTGTGCATTGCACCATACACTGGAAATATAAACCGCCCTTAAAATTTGTTGTCTCAACTCCATCTTGCACGGGGGTAATATTGACCCATCAAAACTTATCGACTGCAGTTTGAGCTGCTCCTGAATGTCCTTACATTTATAAGCTTTAATAAATGTAGCTAATCTTGCTTCATTCACGTTATTTATGTTTTTGTATCCGTACATTTCACAAATAAATTTTTCCAGAATATCAAAAATTTGATCTGTTCCAATAGTTGGATACTTATGCATTTTGGAGAATATTTCAATAAATTGTGGGGATTTTTGTAAAATTGTGAAAGGCCGCTTCTTTCCTTTCTTGAAATAAGCAGGATTGAAATCGCATCCTGTGAATGCGTGAAATGCTGGAAGTGCGCGACTCAAATCTGGACCCAACGATTCGTGCAACTTATTAACATTATTTCCGACGCCTACTTTTAACCAGAGTTTTACGTTTTCATTGAAAAATTGCATATTTCCGAGTGCTATGATTAAAATGTCTGTGTCGGAACACCTTATCACAACATTAGAATATTTTGCTATTTTGCTTACATGGAAGATTACTTTCGTGTCCGATTCTTCATGTGCAGGGCATGCCAAAGTTGTTTCCTCAGTTCTGAAAACTGTATTATTTAATTCCTCATACTTGTAGCATGTTTTATAATTAACATATACTGTTTTATTTTTTATAAATGGTGCCATTGCAGGATTCCTCCAATCTTCTAATATAAATTCCACCAAGGCTTCTTTAAAATTGATGTTTTTCAGTACTGTGGCAAAATCTGCAGGACGTTTTTGTTCCCCACCGGTGATTTTATAACATTCATTTCTACTCGTATGACGCAATGTGTGCTCATTATCTTTTATGGAAGGTGTGAAATATTGATCAAATGTAACCACGACTGTTCTGGCTCTATTTCGCGTAAACATCTGCAAATATTTTTTTGAAATATTTTCAAATGACAGCGGAATCTCTCTCATAAGGTGTAACATAAAGAACCCATCAAAAATTTCAACGTCTACATGTGATGGTGGTTCTGCATTTATTTTATTCTCCAATAATCTTAAAAGAGCGGATTTACCGGTCTTGCACATTGTTCCATCGATGTGACACAACGATAATGGAACTGGCATTAATGGATACGCCAAAATTTTATCTAGTTTCAACGATGCTTGTAATGAAATTCCAAGTAGTTTTCCGAATAAGTCGCGTTGCATGCGAACTTCGACAACTTTTCCAGAAACATTAATTTTTTTCTTTTGTGATTCTGTGAAACTGTAGGTTTTATTTCTTTTTATTGCGCTTTCAAATCGTTTTCCCTCTTTGGAACATTCAGTGATAAATTTTTCTCGTTGTTCATTTCCTATTTTCTCAACGTTGAGAAGGAATTCCGTGACACTTTCTTTTGCTGCCTGCCCACTTGAAATGTTATACAGGGAGTCTCGATCTAAAGTACTCGAAAAAGGGTCCATGTTTAGTCTTATATTTGCAATTAATTTTTTTAATTGATTGGTATTTTTGTCAATAAAACTTTTTCGTAAATCTCCGGTAATGTCTTGTTGATTTCTTAATCCACTTGTTTCCATTACATGAGAAATTATTCTTGTTCGTATGCTATGGCTTTTACACCACCGCTGTCGAGCCGATATGGAGTTTGTCGTGTGAATGATACCTGTTAATTTATTTGCGGCGTCCGCATTGATCGTTTGTTCCAGCACTAGATCGATCGGTTGCCGAGAGAAAGGTTTACTGGTCCTTCTAATTCCAATAGACCCTTTTTCAAACTGCTCCTTCAATCCAGGGTGAGTTTCGTCTACTTTCTGGAGATTGTCACAGTATTTAACCAAATATCTTGAATAATTTTGTTGATTAAAAGTGAAGAAAAGATTTGATATTTTCGGAAGAACAAATTTTAACAATTCAAAGTCTGCAGTGCGAATGCTTCTATTTAACAGTAGATAGTAATGAACTAAATTTGAGTATGTTAAATAGAACTGTGGGCTTTTCCCATATTCTCCAGCAAGTGTACTTATCTCATATTCTTCATATTTCTTTAATATTTGTAATAAATGCTCATTATCAATTTTTACGTTTTGATGCCGTTCACTTTTTAACTCTTCAAGATAATGTCTCATTTCATCAGTTATTTTGGGATTTGTTAACTTTACAAAGCTTTCATAATGCATAATTTGAATCGCCAAAGAAGCAAGCGGATGAAGCCTTTTACATCTGTTAAAATGTTTGCCGGTAATCAAACCATTCACAGAGCCATTAGCTAAAAGTTCAGTGTCAACCATAATATTTGTTAAACCACAGTTATCGATATATTTACCAATAGCTTTGAAATAAGCCATCATTATATGAAACGGACCAATGTGTATAAAGAGGTTATCGAAAAGAGGTTTTTTATCACATTGTATTTTAAGCGCTTTATTTGCGATACCCAAGTCATATGTGACTTGCATATATTTCTCTCCACATTCTTCAGCAACCTTTTGGCATTGCTTGAGTGTTTCAAGAACAACATTGTCACAAGTTGGAGACTCATTTATAGTGGTCAAGTATGAAATTTTCTGTTGAATGAATGTATCATCGTATAACAAACTATTATAGCCGACCCACATCGGCATGTTTTTGATTTCAAGAGCATGGGAGAGCATCCATACTGTGTCGATTTGCTGAGCGATTTTAAGATTCATTGGAAGTGAAATTTGCGATGTAATATGAAGTGGCAATAGAGTTTCTGTAATTTTTGGTTTTTTTGTATATGATTCCAGGTCGTGTGTAATGGTATGAAACGCACGTCGTCTTTTTTTACGACTCGAGCTTTCGGCATTTTCATTCATCTCTTCTTCAGTTTCAATGACACATTCAATGTTATCATCAATATTTTGAAAAATGATTCCAACTGTATCATGAAGAGTGTCCTTTCCGGTAGCAGTGTCAACAAATCGATCAAAGTTATTGAATGCTAAACCCGTACATAAATTCGGTGATCTTATTATATCATCAGGACAAATATCTGATTGATTGCTAGATGAAAACGTGGCTTCGGTTTCTAACTCCTGCAACGTAGTATAGCTAGAGCAATGGCCATATCTATTTAAAATGTTGATAATTTTTTTACTATTTGTTAAGCTTTTAAGGGTCAAACCTAACACGATATGTTTTGAAGGCATAATTTTTCCATTCCAAACAGCATGAATAACGTCCTCCGAGAACGATTTAGAAAGTCTCTCGCATTGAAGACTTGATCTTCGACGATATGCACCCCCGCTTAGTAATGTATTGTGAAAATCAGACAACATATCAGGAGTTTTACATTCCCCGTTTATCAAATCAGAAACTGATATTTGTTCTGGAATTGTTTTTTTTTTCTATCATTAGGATTGATCTACGTAGGATGAGTGCTGCTCTCTGTACAATATCTTCGTCTTGAAGAATGAAAAAATCCAAATTTTTAAGTACAACGCCAGAATGTGCTTTAACAATTTTTCGCTTGTTGTGCTGTATAATAGATATACCTTTAGGGTATTTTTGAAGCAATCTCTCTTCTAAGTAGCGCGTACAAAAAGTATTGGGCGAAATTTTAGTATCTTTGACTTCATCACTGAGATATTCAGCATACAAGGCTCGAAGAAAATCCAAATAACAACTGTGTTTATTATGTATGATAGTTTCTTCAACAAAGGAACAAATTCTATTAAAAGCTGCGCTTGTTGTTTCGCGTATTTTATGCCAATCAGTTTTTTCTTTTTGTGAAGCAATATGCAACTTGAATTTATTTTGTAATTGAAGAAGACATATGTGGTGGTATAAAATCGGACTTCCTCGTGACGATAGGTTTTCAATTTTCATTAATAAATTCACATCGTTCAATTCCGTCGCCTGTGATTTGATATTTTGTCGAGTAACTTGAGTACCACAAGTGTGTAAATTTTGCCTTCGACCCAGATGCCTTTTTCGAATACAATTGCAAAAAATGCATGCTTGTAGACATTCTGTGCCATTTTCTGTTCCTGGGTCTTTTGATGTAGCAAATGTTTCATCACATGTTGATGTTTCAGATTCATTTACCGGATTTTCCGGAACTTCAGTTTCTTCAATAGTCTTGCTGAAATATTATGCGTACATTAATAAAAAAGAAGACATTATAGCTAACATTTATAACATAATTTTAAGCGCCTTTGTTACATCACATTGGTAGTATCCAAAAGAACAGAAAAAAGAAAAGAAGAAAAACAAATAATATAATATATGTATACTAAATATATTATATATTATGCGTAATATAATGAATTGACCAATTATTTATACTTACTGTGCAACACCTGATGTTGAAGACTCCAATGAAGATTGTTCATTATTGCTCGTGGAAACTGAATCATTACCAAAATTTTTATACTTTGCCTTCAATGCCGTGAAATTACTCAAACACTTTGAATGATAGCCTTCAGTGTCAGATAAAGCAGAGGGCAATGTCACATTTTTCCCTTGAAGATTATTTTGTTGACGAATTTCTAAAATTTTCGTACATTTATCCAAACTTTCTTGTATAAATAAAATAATTTTTCCTTTTTTTGATTTACAAAAAACACAAGCTGGCTTGAGCGTAATCATCATACAAATTTGTAAATATGTCGTATTGCTAGGTTTTGTAAAGTATCGCAGCACTATGCAAACTGACAATATCAATTATTATTTATTATCATTATCAATAAATTGCGGATTATATGCAAAATGGAATATTTAATAAAGTGCAAAACTGTTAGCAACGTGCAATTGATATTATTACTTATAAAAAACCAATTACCGTGGAAACGTATATGACCAGTCTGATAAATGAAAATTTTAACAATTTCAAAAGCAATTTTTGACTTTTTAAGTACAAAATTTGTAGTTTCATTTGTAGTTTATATTTCTGTATTATTTTTGTATCTTTCATTTTTTCTCTAAAATAATTAGGAAAGCAGGAATTTGCATATATTTGAGTTTTTACATGTTAATTTATTATTTTCGGCTAACTCATTGAGCACCCGGCATAACTAATTAAACTTAATACTTTTAGTATAGCAAATATTGCATATAATTGTCTGTATTATATGAAATGCTGCATTCAGAATATCTGCCTATCACAGGAGAAATTACAAATAATATACTAGATGTTCACGCTCAACAACTTAGCTCCTGCCGAAGCAAGGTCCCATCAAATGGCTGGCAGGATATGTTTTTTTAATTGCTTTAATTATTACAGAAATGACAAAAAAAATTCAGCTTTTAATATTTGAAACAATTAATATTTTTTTTTTCACATAAATACGGCTATGGCAGGAGTAGACCGTTCCACAGGAGAAGTGGCAGGATGTCATTTTATACCCTATTGAAATATTATTAAATATTAGAAAAAGTTTCAGCTTTTATAATTTTCAACATTTACCTTTTTTTTTAAACATAATCAGAAGACCGCTGTGAATCGCTGCCCCGCCAACGAGATGGCAGGAGTTCATTTTATTGATAAGTTTCATGAACATAATAAAATAAAAGATAAACCAAGGTTTATAAAATGTGACAATGAAAAATGTCGCTAGCTTCCGGACTAATAGTACCAAATAGTACAAACCAAATAAATTTGCCGGTGCGTCATTGTTTAAAATGGTTTTCATTTTTGTTTATAACCTGCAACACTTTGACAGTGACGTTTATATTGTTTCAAATTGTGGTGAAAAGAGAAAGCTACTCTGAAAAAAATGAGGTATCATATTGATGTAAAATTCATCATTTTTACACTGATGAACAAAATTCATCATATTGATGAAGAAATTCATAAATACATTGATTTTGTTCATAAATACTATGAATTTTTCATCAATATGATGAATTTTTCATCAATATGATAAACCATTTTTTTCAGTGTATATTAAAATAAGAAGAAGAATGCATTTCTAGCTTGATTCATACTATTTTAAACAATGACGCACCGGCAAATTTATTTGGTTTGTACTATAATATTATGTATTTCTGCATAAGAGCAGACAACAAGGTTTGAAAGTGATATTGATAATCACATCAGATTTTTACTATTAAGGGGCGATTAACGCATGTGAGATGCAAGTATATTAATTTTAAGATGTGTAAGAAAAAAAGGAGTATATTTTCAGTGTTACTGCAGTCAGTGGTCTGACTAAGATCAGAAATTAAAAAATGCGTGTGTAGTACCCAAGGGAAGAAACTACCCCCGCTCCCATTAGATCATCAAAACCTAATAAAAGCTACATTTTGTTAAAATTTGAAAAATATAACTAAATTCTTATCAAAATATATCTATTTATTCCCTACAGTCTCATTTATCCCCTCTATGGACATTGCTTGGATTCGCTCTTGGTAGAACTACAGGGTGGCGCGCGGCAGTCGTATGGCTTCGAAAATGGAATATAACACAGACTATTACAAAATGTCAAAATTTTTTATTTTTTCCTGTTTCATTAACCCATTCAGACCCAGTGTACAATGGGAGAGTTTCGTTTGAAATAATTTTTAGAAATAATATATAAACATGAAACTATAATAAAAATGCTGCATGTTGATGTAATTGGTTGGCCTTAAAACTCAGCGTACAATATAAAATTTTTATTTGAATTTAAAAAAAATATTTTATTCACAATCGGTTAGTAATCGATACATTCCTGATTTTTAATAAGTTGGGAAGCAGTTTATTATTTACTTTCACTTGCCAACCAATCAGAAAGCTATTTTGTTTTACTTTCCAACCTACTCCAGGTCGGGAAGTGATCACTTCCCGACCTGTAATGTCGCATTGTGGCTAGAAAAGACACTAACAAAAAATTGAAGCCTAGGCTTCGAGGCTATGTTCGGAGACATAGCCGTTAGGTTTTACGTGAATACGTCGTCCAAGGATACTCGTTTTCGCCCAGGTCTACAGATCGGATAACATCGATGTGAAAACATGAAAACAACTTCCAAGCTTTCGCAGAATTTTGACAATACGAAATTTATCATCCGCTATATTGTCTTTAGTTCTCCTTACTTTTGTGCAAACATTGTTACCACCCTAAAAGTATCAATTTTCAATATAATTATTGTGAACCCTTCCCGAATAATATTTTCGGCTTTAATTTAAGTTCAAATAATTTATATTTAATCCGAACTTAATCTCTAATCAAATAATTTTTTTAAACCGAAAAATTTCAGTATATAAACGAAACTAATAATCAATTCTTCAGGTTTTGAATTTTCCCTTTTGACATCTCAAAATTACTTGATAATTTCTGTTGTTTTTGTGATGTTTGTTAGCAACAAACAGCATTACACATACTTTTCGTTACATAAATTTATAAAATTTTTGATCATGCTACCAATATTGTAGACTTATATTCACGTTACCCAACCTTATCCAATGGACACACACACAAACAGCGTTACACCATATTTTCGTTACATATTTTTATAAAATTTTTAAACATGCTACCGATTTTAATCCGATAAGTGTGTGTGCCAATTCGGAAATATTTCTATATAAAGCCCATTTAAGACGATGTCTAATTTTTGTATTTTTCACACAAAAATTTTCTAAAAAATTTGCCCAAACTTTATTCATCGTTGCAAACAGGATTCGATGTCAAATTTTGTATAAAATTTAGCAGTAAATGGTAACTAACCAATGGAAAGCGCGTGTTGGTATCCAAGTGACTTTTTTTATTCTTTAACTACCATTTTAGAAAATTTTCGTGTGAAAAATACAAAAAATTAGACATTGTCTCAAACCGGCTTAAGAAAACAAATCAACAAATCAACATGTTTTGAAATTTTTGGTTATATATTTTTTTTAAATTTTTCAACATGTAGGGCAGTGGTTCCTTTTCTGAAATTACAAATATTAAATTTGACATAACAAAATTTTTATTAGTGACTATCCCTGTAATCCAACCTACTATCTAAATAAAAAATGTAATAATTTTTATGAGTAAAAATTGATATTTGTTGTTAAAACTAATAAAAACCGAGATATACATAATATTTTTAATATTACCAACAAGTTTTAAATATGTTTAGGGTTCTTTTAACGTCGAAATATATTTTATTTTTAGCGAATTGAACGTGACAACTCCATATCGGCTGTTCAATTACTAATTAATATCTCGAGAACGGGGTAGTAAACCGTGATGAAATTTTGCTAAAACCATGGCTAAAACCTTCTTCTATTTACAAGCTATAACTACAGAAAATTTGAAAAAAATTTTATATTTTGATCATATATTTTAAGCTAATATATTATTCAATAAAATGTTTTTCATAAAATGATTTTTACATTATATAATTTTTTTAGGATTTCTTAAGATTTAGCTTTAGATTTTTATTTAGACAAGTATTTTACTGTTTAACACCTTGTGATTTTACCTAAAAGCAGACTCTTAAGCAAAACCATAAATGTGATTTTCTTGAATTTTAACAAAAAGTCTACATCAAATTAAAACTGCAAGAACTATTGAACGGTGTAGTGAATCGATTTGAAATTTTTTTTATTACATCGCCAAGTCAATGATGACATGTGTACCAATTTTCATCAATATCTTATATTTTTTAGTTTTATTTTTTGTCTCCTATACATCCTTAATAAATTTGATTAAAATGTTAGCATTATTTTCAATTTTTTAAAAATAATATGTAGATAGGCGTTTCAGTCTGTGGACTGATGATCGGAAATAACCGTGAAATAAGGAGGAATAAGGAATATTGGATTATGAATTTTTTCGTATTTACAAATATTTAAATCCAGACCTGTTATGTGATTATGTCTTTTTTGATTTTTTGAATTATTGATTTTCTACTTATTGTATTATTCTTACTTTATTTAAATTATATATATTATAGATAAGTATTTTAATTTTAATATTTTTCTATTATTATCATCATCATTCAAATTCGTTAAAAATATTCGAAGATAAAGTAGTAACTAATGTACAGTTGAAATATTAGTTATGTATTATATTAATCGCTTGTGTGGATAAAATAAGTAAATCAGGTATAAAACAATCTCCACACGATAATTAATAAGCTTTTTTATGCTCTACTTATATAATCTACTATTATATTATCTGTTATAATTAGAAGCCTAGTCCATGCAGTCAAGATAGGACTAAAAATTGGTCAACCTGGAAATAATTAGGTGGAGCAATTTTTCTTAACTCAGAAATGGGTGTTTGGTTGTGTAAATCTAGATATTCGGGAAAATTCCCCCATTTGCGTTGGCCGCTATCTTGATTTAAAGGCTGTTTTTTTTGTTTTTCAAATAACTCGCTTATTTTCAACTTTAAAATGAAAATGATAATACCCAAAGTTGTGGGAAATGTAATTACCCACAAGTTTTGTCTTTACTTTATAACTTTTACCCTAGGAACCTAGGATAGAGATACTTGTAGAGTTAGACTGCAAATAGGGGTGAAAAACGTTTTTTCTCAATTAACACATTTACTATGTTTATCGTAAAAACGGCAATGAGTAATTATTACGTAGAGTATTGCACTCAAGAATGGGGACTAGTCGGGAGTTTTTGCGAATATTTTCCCCACATTCCGAGCATCCAAGATATCGAAAAACTTAGCAAAAAATTTACCCCCATTATTGTAGCTCCCCAGCGATTTGTCGTAAGAAGCCATATGCAAAATTTCAAATCAATAGCGCGCAATAATGGCGCAAAAAAAATATTACTTAATAAGTATTTTTTTAAAGTATATTTAAAAGCATTACTTTACTCCTGGAATTGTGAAAACAAGCTTTTAAGAGCATTATCTCTTTGCCATCCCTGAGCCTTTTCGTGTCATATTCGGGTAAACAGTCCCGGACTGTAGTCGGGAAAATACCCGGGCAAGCCCGGGTATTTTCCCTCCTGCCCGGGACTGTTACCTACGAGTATTTTATTTACTTCAAGACTTCAACTTTGGTCACTACCATTGTTACCCTCGGCTCAATATTTTGAGTCACAATTAAAATAGAGGTGCAATTTTGAATATTTTCTAATTTCGTTTATTATTAAGTTTGTCCTAAAAATAGTAGTAATGGACAATCAAGTACGAAATTTGTATGTCTTTAACTCTGGTCGTGAACAGGCATGTCAGCAAGTATAAACCTGATGTGGATTTTAACACTTAATTAGTTCTTTTAACTTGAAAATTATGTGAAATTCATACTAATGCTGTTTCCTTCCATAAAATAATTTTAATCAAACGTAGGTTATCTTTGCCTACGGTACTACGCCAATCTTGGTCGCAATTTTTATAAAAAATCCTAATATATATAAAATCCCAGCACGCTGCTTGCTGCTGCTCTTGCTAGAGCGTCTCATTTTTTTGTGAAAAAAACACTCTATTTTTTACCAATCGAAAAATATATTAAACTAAGGTTAGCACACTAAAAGTATTTAAAAAGAAAATAATGAAAATGAAAATAATGAAAAAAAAAACAAAAAACAAAAAATCTGACAAACCATTATTATACTTTTTCAAAAAAATTTAATTTATCTAGAATAATTCGAGTTAGAGCAGTTCGAGTTAGAGAAGTATCACTGTATAATATAATAACCCTCCTTCGGCAGTCGGGTAAAAACCCAGAACGCTGCTTCTACAGCGTGTCATATTTTTGGTTTGAAAAACCGCAAGACGCAGACATGATTAATGAGAAGAAAAACAAAGAGGAGAAATGGAAAAACGAGTTGGGTAAAACTCGACGTGCAGGCTTTCAAGATTCGCCGTAGCACGATTTGCCGTGGCACGATTCGCAGAAAGCTTACAGCGCCACATATGAATAATCTTCGGAATTAAACAAGAAGAAAAATTATTCGATGTGTTGACCTTTTATATTTACATGAATACACAGGTCAATTAATAGGGTTCAAATTCTATCTTTCATACCTCTTTACCTTCCATGTTTTTGTAAGTTAGAATTAAAATTTATCGTTATAAATTTCCAATTTCTAATTGGTAACGGTATATTGACCAATCGCATTATACCATTTTGAAGAAGAAAAATCCAAACAATTTTAAATATCAAACCGTTACTTCCTAATTTATTCATCCTCAAGTACTTCAATAGGTAATAAGATGGTGTATTTTTATCGTTGTTTTCTGTATTTTATTCCTTAGCCCAGTGTTTACCAAATGTATCGAAATTGCGGACCCCCAAAATTAGACCCTAATATGAAGGGACCCCCTCAAACAGTTTTGTTACAAAAACAAAATGTGTTAGCACCGTTGCCAGATCAAACATTAATTCTTAAAATTTAAGAAAAATTTCATTGTTAAGGTAATTTTGCCTATTCGCCTATTTTTTCTTTTTAAGTCGTGGGTTCGCGGATCCCCAATAAACATGCCGCGGACCCCCGCGGACCTCTATTTGGGAAACAATGCCTTAGCCAATTGGTTCGAAAGGTACTACATGGGCGAAAGAAATCGTAGAGGCAATGGTAGGCAATCTTGACGTCAGTCAATGATTTTGAAAATCGGGATATATTAGAATACCTTCTTGGTTTGACCCACAATTTCGAAATGTTGGAGGCTTAATCGAAATAAAATTGAAAATAAACGAAAACAAGAAGAACTACTGTTGTTTTTTCTAACTTTTGAGAAATTTATCTATTTAATCTATTTAATTTGTTTAATTTATTTAATTCATTTTTATTATGGGTTAAAACCCTATCAAAGATTATCAATAGATGGGGTTACTGAACGGATAAAAATAAAAAACTCACGGCGAATCGTGTCGCGGCGAATCGTGCCGCGGCGAATCGTGCGCGGCGAATGGTACCGTTCCCTGGAAAAACAAAGAGAAAGAGGAAGTAACAGCAATTAGTAATGATACATCGCCAGTCAAAGATGAATGAAATGAAGATGAAGACAGAATTGATGAGAAGAAAAACGATGAAAAGAAATATAAAAACAGAAAGAACCAGAAACGGCAATTAGTAATGAGATACCGCTCGTTAAAGATATAAGAAGTCAGCAAAAAGAGACGAGAACAAATCAAAGAAATTAAATGAGATACCTAATAAATATATTATTTTATTATTAAGGTAATAACCTTATTTAGTTTTTAACTTATTTTTATCAATATTTAATTATATATCTTATTTAAAATAATATATTATCTTATTTAATTTTTATAGAAATAGTTAGGGAGTACTTCTTCAATGAACTAAAGTTTTGTACATAAATAAATCCATTACATATAAATTTTATAACTACCAATACCACGGTGCTACGCACATCAATCGAGATCCTAACTAATCGAGTTATACATCAATGAAGCTCCATAAGTATCCACCCGTCAAATTATATATAAAAATTAAAAAGCCGACAAGCTGCTTCTCTTATAGCGCGTCATTTTTTTTAAAAAGCCCAAAACGACGAAAATGTATGATACAAAATTGAAGATTATTACTTTTTAACTTTTTAAAAACAAAATTGTATCTACGTCATAATCTTAATCGGATAAGTGTGTAAGAGCGGATAATCGGATAAAATTTCAGGATAATAAAATTTACATGAAGATAAAAATAGTTGACGTAAAAGAACAAGGGAAATTGATTCAAGGTTCACAAGCAGTGTACACGAAATATATCGTGTACAAAGATTTTATTGCTACAAAAATTTATTTTAATGTAATTAACAAACAAATATAAATTAAAATTAATGAGTACGATTTGATTAGTAATTGGGTTATGTGCCTAAGGCCAACTGTCCTGACACGGGTATAACAACCTGCCAGATGAAGGAAATTTGGGTCAAAAACCCGGTAGTACTCTAGAAGCCATGACGACTAGGCTAGGCAAGACATCCAATGTCTATTCTATTATTTTATAAATCTTTTTGGCAGATTTGGTGACCTTCCAATCTGAGCTTAATGTTTACAGAGCTTTACGGCTTTCTTAAAACGTTAAGTAAATAATTGCAAATTTAAATTATATAATTATTCCGGATTTCGTTGAGGGTAGAGGGAGGGGAAGTAATTTTTGTGTGATTTTACCTATCTTCCAGATAATTCGTTATTTAATTTCAAAATTTTAAAATTTCAAAATAAAGTGCTTCGGTCGTGAGTAAGGGGGGGGGGAGAATTGTACCCATTGCCACCCACTATATTTGCGCCAGGTTTGGATTATCAATTTGACCTCCTTATAATAATGTATTCCTTTTTTTTTACAATTATGGAAATAACATTTTATCTGTACTACAAACACTATCTCCTGCTAAGTAAATGTATTTGAGAATTGTTAATGTAGAAAATACATATAAAAGGAAGTTGCAAACCTATCGGTATATTTATTAATGTAAGAACCATAAAAAATATTATGATACATTTGAAGTGCTCTTTTCTTTTCATCCAGTTATTAATATTAATCCTAGATGTACACTCTCGTAAAATATTTTTTCGAGGCAAATATTTCTATGATAATTCGAAGAATACTTTAGCAAAAACTAATATAGGCTCTGCCGAAGAAAAATGGCATTCTCAGAAATTAGATCACTTTAAAACTGCAGATGAAAGAACATGGTATCAAGTAAGTGAATTGCTAGTGTTCGTATTATTATATCTACCCTATCCACCTCCATCCTATATATTATATAAAACATTATGTTACGGTCAATGATGACAATTCGGCCATTGTCGTCAATGACCATGCATTTTGGGCGTTGTTGACATTTAAAATTTCTTATGTGGTTTTTACATCACTGTCCGGGCCATGACGTTAATGCCCAATACAGGGAGGACAATGATGAAACTCTACCATTATTAAGCCCACCTCATACAACGTTTCTTTTGCTGATGGGTTGCTTGCTAGTTTTGCTGCTAGGTTCCTAGCAGCTGGGTAGTGTGATGGTTTCTGTGCGTTGTTGGCTTCACACGCGCTCGGTGGTTCCAAATCCAGCACAGAAACAAGCACGCAAGCCAGTACTGAACTAATTTTCCATCAGGGCAGCCAGCATCGTTGCCATCAAGCAACCCATCAACAAAACAAGCGTCGTGTGAGGGGGGCTTTAGTGATAACGTTCACACACGTTTTGTGCTTTGCCGAGTTCGGGCTTCCCTGGAAAGGTCGGATCTCCCAGTCAAGGTGGATTGATTTCAGGCATGTTTCGCTGGAGCGCAGCGAAGGGCTGCGTAGGGTCAGTTTTAGCTGGCTCAACCACGGCAAATCACGGATCCACCGTAAAATGAATAAATTAAATTAAATTAATTTTTCCTCCGGACCGTTTTGGCTAACGCAACCACGACGAATCACAGATCCACCCCAAAATGAGTTTGCCTTAGTCTAAATTTCTTATATTTTTATAAAAAATTTCAACTTCTAACAATAAAAATTCTACTAGTTCAAAATAATATTCTCCTTCATAACAAAGTTCATAATCATAATATTAGATATTAATCGTGTAAATCCCTTAGTTTTTAAAATTTAAAATGAAAATTAAATCATATTAATTTTTTAAATATTTTTCTATAAGTATCATGTGGATGGCCACATCAAATGCTTTTTACGTATCATTTTACGTATGTATTTTTCACTTTACAGTTAAAATTCTAATTTATTGAAATATTTAACATTTTACTATACCTACACGCTATGCATTTTTCCCATTTTTTATTTTATTTTATTTCTAAATTAATTCCTATTCTCAACTTATGTTAATAGTTGAGGGCTTAATTACGATTAAAAATAATTGTATCACGTAGGTATTACCAAGAACTACTTACAAATAATTTCATTATTTTCAGGGCCGTAGCTAGGCATTAACCATGGGAGGGGTTTTGTAAGTACAGGGGTGTATTCAGGACCACATTTTAAAATATTGGATACGGGGGTAGCATCAAACTGTTATTTCTGTAACAAGTTAAATTCAATAATATAATCAAATTATATATTTTAAGCTTTCGACGATGGTTACCGTCTTCGTCAGAAATTTATTTAATATTTTATAAATAATATACTTATTTTTTATTTTTCAAAATAATTTTTCTTTTTATTCACTTAAAATTAAAAGAACACACAAAAACTACGCACAAATTACAAAATATATTTGCATTGAACTTCTTAAAATATAAATGACCAATTTCTTTTTTAAACCCACCCCTACACATTGGATTGGGTTAGATTTTGTAGGATTTGCTATCTCAATAATTTGTAGCCGCATTTTAAAAGCCGCTTTGAAATAAATAGGGATGACATTTTTATTGAGTGTTTATTACCGGAAACACATTTATTTGCAACTATACCTTAAAATTTCCAAAATTTTTATGCCAACTGCATTACAAATGTGTTAAAAACATGTGTTTAACCATTTAAACCTATAATATTTACTACTTCATTTTTTGCTTTGTACTTGTATTTTTCCAGTTTACAGTTTCGAGATGAATTTATCTGTCGAATTATTAATTAGGTATTCTTTATTTATTTTGTTTTCAAGCGAACATTGGAAACATTTCTTAAATGTAATAATTATTTAGAATTACTTAACCCATGGGGGGGGGGTTTGAACCCCCAAAACCCCTCCCTTATATACGGCCCTGATTATTTTCATTTTTTGTACACCCATTGCTATAGTCACGATTCACCCCTAAGTAATAACTTATTTTTAAACTTATATTAATTTAGTAATAGATCACTGGGACTGTAACTGATTGAATAATAGTTATTTAAGCAATTAATTACTACCTACTGGTTATGAATATAAATTTTCATTGAGGTGATATTATATAATAATAATAATTTAAACTTTTAAGCGTTATTATGTAAATGAAGCTTATTACAATACGTCAAGAAATAATCCAATATTTTTAATGGTTGGCGGAGAAGGTCCTATTTCATCTGGCTGGATGACTGGCGGTTTTTGGGTAGACAGTGCAAGGGAACATCAGGCACTTCTTTTACAATTAGAACATAGATTCTACGGAAGTAGCCAACCTACTACGTAAGTATAAGACTTAATTTTATTTATTATATCTATTGTTTAATTGATTCAAAAAATGTGAGAAAATAAATCTTGTAATCAGTGGCGTAGCTAAATGGAAGAGGGCCCCGGGGCAGAGAATACACTAGGGCCCCTAACCATTGTACAAATACAACCTTATAAAAATTATTTTAATTATTTTTCAAATACATATTTAAGAAAAGTAATTAATTACGCTTTACATACCCCGTCAAAACAGCTCCTGTCAAAACAGCCCCGTCAAAACAGCCCCGGCAAAATAGCCCAATGGCAAAATAACTCCGGCAAAATAGCCCAATGGCTATTATGTCTCAGGCTATTATGTCGGGACTATTTTGGCGCGGAATATTATGTCTCAGGCTATTATGTTGGGGATATTTGGTTAGGGCTATTTTGTCCGGCTTATTTTGACCGGTCACCCTTTTGAAGACATGTTTTCTCATATAAAAATCGCTTCTACAGCAAAACTTATTAAACATTTTTTGTTAAAAATTTCATTCTCTTCATTTTTATTTATATACATTTTTCTATTTAGTATAAGCCTTTTTGAGATACAGTGACTTCAAAGAATCTCTGTAAAAAATTTTTACAAAAAAAAATCTAAAATTTTTACAGAAATTCTGTATCTCGGAAACGGTGCGACAAAATAGAAAAATGTATATAAACAAAAATGAAGAGAATGAAATTTTTAACAAAAAATATTTAATAAGTTTTGCTGTAGAGGCGATTTTTATATGAGAAAACATGTCTTCAAAAGGCACAATTTTCATTGCTAGCATAGGAGTGTACTTTCAATTTTGTGTATAGCTGTATGTTCAAACTTTTGTTTGAGTGCGTCTTTTACGTGCTTTAATATTACAAATTTATCTATTACTTTTACTCTTTTACTCTTACTAACATTCAGTATTGTTATTATTATTATTATAGATTATAGTTACATAAAAATTATTATAATTAAATCAAAATTATTCAATTTTCTCATGAAAATAGTTAGAATTTACCGAGGATCCCGGGGGCCCACTGAGCTCGGGGGCCCCGGGGCACTGCTCCAGTTTGCCCTATGATAGCTACGCCACTGCTTGTAATTCTTAATTTACACCATATCGTCGGCTTAAGTAGCAAATGGCGTAACTGCACTTTATGGTAAGTAAAATGAGTGTTTTCTGAAATTCGGATAGCCAAATGCCTATCTCATCAATTATAGATTTCAGTATTGCTAAAATAACAATAAACAAAGTAATATTGATTCACCGAAAAAAATTCGATCATTTGTTATAGTGTAAAGCTGAGAAGCTTTTCGTTTCCCTAGTAAAATTTTCATTTCAGGAGTTACACCATTTGCAACTTCAGCCGACGATATATACTGTCATGTTCCAAAATCCTCCATTACATTTTTGTATTTTATTTGAAAATTTGGTATTTTCCTTGTAACAATTTTATTTGTACTTAAAGTTTGCTAAATTTGAATTTCTCGTTTTACCGCATTTTTGTTAGAGCTGGCGCCGACTAGCGGGATAAACGAGGCTTTTTGCCGAGAATGGCCGCCGAAGCGGTTGAGACGAATTTTGTCTCCTAGTTTTGTTTGAAATTTTGATTGCGGATTTGTATTTGCGAATAAATTTATTTGAGTTTTTGAGTGAGTGATTTTTATTATAAATTTTGAGAGTTGGCCCATATTTAAAATTGGATATTGTTAATGAGATTGAAAGTTGGATTGTTTTTTTTTGTATGGAAGAGATTTGGATTGCTTATAATATTAATTGGGGACTGATTGTGAAGATAAAAATAGAAGAATTAATTGGATTGAATGAAAAATTATAATATAATTGCAAATTAAGTTGAAAGGCAAAGTGGAATTTGTATTAACGGCGGGAACATGCGGTGATAAGCCGTACGCTCCTTTATCATTCCATTTTTACATTAAAATTTTATTGAACATTAAAAATTATTTTAAAATTTGAATTGAAGAGTCTCATCGCTCAATAGTGCAGTAATTTGGTTGGGGTTACAGTACCTTTTTTTTAAATATTTACACACCCCCGAAATCACACGACAATACATAACGTGTGCTCGTATGTGAGTCGTGTGAGCACAGAAGTTGATAGGCACACCGCATGATTAATAACTTTAAAAAGTACTTTAAAGGTTAGGTAAAATGAAAGTTACATTACTAGTCGATTTTTGAAGTGAACAAATATGCTTTGCTTTCTCAGTCAAGAAGACGTTCGGAAAGTATCGTTTTCTCTGTTTTCCAATAAAAATGAGCGTCGATCTCAGCCATCAAATAACTTGACACAACATAGCACAGCGTAACTTAACATAACATAACATAAGCACAACAAAACAAAACGGTATCAATTTATTTGACATAATTTAATTGACTAATTATATAATAATAAATTCTCTATAATTATATTAATTATTATGGTACAATAGGTACAAATAATTATTTCGGTCTGACGTTTACTTGCAATTTCTACCAGTGCCTACTTATTGATTCGGTGGTTTAAAGGTAAATTCATAATAGACATAGAATTGTTAAGCTATGTTATGTAAACCTCGTCATTTGTCATTTTGAATACACGCATAAATTTTAATGTATTTTCACTTTTGTGTTAAGCTATTCTATGCTATGTTGTGTCACGTTAAGTGGCTGAGAACAATGCTTAATACTTAGGTATAGTTTGTTTCACGATAAATGAAATTAAAAAAAGGAATATATTAAATTACTTTGATATAAGAACGTATGAACATTTCCGCTAAAACATAATAATGCTACTGCCAATATCGCTAGCCTGTGATTAAAAACATCAACTTATCTCTATATTACATGTTTTTGTGGCAAAGTTTAAACGTTTTATATCAAAATAATTTGATACATCATGATCTTTTTTAATTTTTAAAAATGTTTTAATTCCATTTAAATTGAAACAAACTATACTTCTATTCGTTACTATAGGCTTTCAGCTTTAAAAAGCTTGCTAACGCTCGCTTTATAATAACAGCCGTACGCCTAGTAACGAAAAAATTTCTAATAATAATACATTACCTACAGTTGACATCACGAAAAATGAAGCTTACGTCGCAACCATCTGAATCAAGCACCGACAACTGCTCTCCCAAATTTTTAATCAACAAGATAGGTGCAACAAAGACACACTTATATGAATGTGTCGTAATTGTTTCAGTTTTGACACATTCAAAAATGTGCAGGCTTCATTTTTCGTAATCACGACTTTAAGAAATTTAATGACAGAAAAAAATTATATTTTATAACTTTTTTTATTAGGGATGTTAGTACCGAAAATTTACAATATTTAACAGTAGAGCAAGCACTTGAAGATACTGTAAATTTTATTGAATCCATGAAAAAACACTATAATTTGGGGAAGAAGAACAAATGGATTGCTTTTGGTGGTTCATATTCAGGGAATCTTGTTGCATGGTTACGTTTGAAATACCCCCACTTGATATATGGAGCTATATCTTCTAGTGCTCCGGTTTTAAGTGTTGTCGACTTTAAGGGTAAATTAATTCGTTTAATCAACAGCAACGCTTAATATTAATGAATATTTTTAAAAGTTAGATTATTATAAAGTCGTAGCCGAATCTTTGGGTACATACAGTCGTTCATGCGTAAAGTCAATTACAGAAGCATTTGAAAGTATTGATCAATTATCTCAAGAAAAAAGCGGACAGGAAACATTAACTACAACATTTAGTTTATGTGAACCTCTTGAGGAATCTGAAGATTTTGATAATGATTTTTCTATGCTAAATAATGCATTAGCTGGTAATTTTGCTGGTGTGGTTCAATATAATAAAGTAGATCATTCGAGTAATATGACAATTGATAACATTTGTAAAATTATGGAAAATAAGAAATTGGGAACGACGTCTCTTCAACGTTTAGCAGCCTTGAGTAAAATTTTTTTATATTCAGAAAATGCAACATGCTTGGAATATAACTATCAGAACTTTATTGACTACTTTAGCGAAACAAATTGGAACGATTCTGCTAATACTGGTGGTAAGTAGGAGATAATAGATATTTATATTATAATGGTATACCTATTAAAAGAAGTTTTAAAAAAAAGCTTTAAACTCTCGAGGGTTTAAATTTAGAAAAAGTTTTGTAAAATAGTTTTCCTCTATCATCACCTAACTTATGTAAAGTGTATCTGGAGCACCCTGTATCTAGGCAGAGTAATAGTATATTACATGACTAGTGGAGAAACCGAAAGATTCGCTCACGCATTTGCCAATTTTGCACGCGAGCCGACAGGCGAGTGTGCAGAGGCAAATAAGTGAGCGAAAGGGTTTCTCCACGAGTTATGTATAGCGTTTTGTTCAATCCTGCACTTATAAATCAAAAAAATTTATGAAAATACAATTTATTATAATTCGTGTCATCAATAATTAAATTTGAGATTTTAAATTTGCAATAACTTGAAAACGGCGTTAGATATCGAAAAACTGAGCTAAAAATTTACCCCCCTTTGCTCGTACTCAACCTCCCGTAGCAATTTGTCGTAGGAAGCTTTATGCAAAATTTTAGATCGATAGCGCGCATTTTGCGCGCAAAATAATTTAAAAAAAAGTTAGCTTTGGTTTTAAAACATTATAATATTATTATAAAGAACGTAGGCAGGTTAATGAATGCCTGCATTTTTCACTCACTAGTGGGTGAAAAGTCTTTCGCCCACTCGTTACCATAGATATAATTTGAGTGAGTAAAACAAACGGTTTCTAGTTGCGTATCCAAGTAAGAAACGTCATGTTTCAATAGCAGGATTGAACAAAATTACGTTTCAAGTTTTATCTAATCAATAAAATTTCAACTAATGAATCAGAATTAACTGCATTTATAAATATTTTATAGTTTTAATGAAAGTAATTAATTGTTTTCAAGAATAATTCTTGGATTTTTGAATTTGTTTATCGTAGGTATTTAATTATGAATATGTTCATTATATAATATATGATAGTTTCTTAAAGAAATAAATTAATTGATTAAAATATTTAGTCTTTAAAAATTATTTACCAGTGAAATATCTAACTTTTAATGAAACAAATTGTTTATGCTTATTAAGGTTATCATAAAAGTGACTTTCATAGCTTAACAATAACAAAGATATTTTAAAAATACTCGTAATTAGCTATAGCATACTTTGGCATACTTATATCAATAATTTCTTCACTCCTGCAGCAGTTTAAAACGTTTTGATGCTGAAAGACGCACAGATTAGTTTTGCCACTGGAATTTAATGTGGCTAGTGCGCTTGATTGCTTCAAATCGTTTGGAACTGCTGCAAAAACAAAGCCAATAAAATTTTCTTTAGGTAGGCAATGGTTTTTTCAAACATGCAATCAAATGGGCTACTTTCAATCATCGTCACAAAATCCACATGTATTTGGAAACAAATTTCCTGTAGAACGTTCGATTCAACAGTGCACAGATGTTTTTGGAGATCTATATAATGCAACATTCATTAAAGAACAAATCAAAAATACTAACATTGACTATGGAGGCAGAGACATTATAAATAATGTAAATCGAGTTGTGTTTGTACATGGATCCATAGATCCATGGCACGCCTTGGGTGTTACTAGTTCTTCTAATATAAGGTCACCAGCAATATATATTATTGGTAATAATATGTGCTTTTTACTTTTGATGTTAAATATATAATCAAAATTTTTAAATTTAGGTACATCTCATTGTGCCGATATGATGAGTGATGACGTTCAAGATTTACCACAATTATTAATTGCGAGAAGAGCTATTAGAGGTCAAATCAGAAGTTGGCTATCAGTGCATTAATAAATATTATTTGTTATATAATAATAATTCTATAAAAAAAATTTTGGTTTTGTAATTAAGTATTTAACTTAATAAATTTGATTTAAATGTTTGCATTATTTTCAATTTTTTAAAAATAATTTGTGTATAGGCGTTTCAGCTACCTATTTTCACCGATTAACACTATTAACAGATTAACTCCTTATTATGAGGGCGGGCTGATAAATACCCGTGTTCGATATGAAGGCAACATTTAAAAAATTTTTTTTTTAATTTGCAAGGTAGTCTTATTTTAGTTCAATACACTTATTTTAACGCATTTTCAATTTTTTTATCTCTTCCAAATAATACAATTCGGCAAACTCTCTAAAATAGCCATTTTACATCGAATTACAACCTAAATTTGATACAAATATTTTACTACAGAGCCGTTTCTTTAGGTTAAGTAACAGATAAGAGTCACAAGAGAGTAAATCCGGAGAATAGGGCCGATGAGAAACCAATTGACAACCTAATTCTTTGCTTTTAGCCATTGCAATTATGGATATGGATAAAGGTTTTATTGTCTTGATGAAAATGCACATTTTTTCTCTGATCAATGTGGGACAAAAAATCCAATAATATTATATAATGTTGCCCTATTCATTGTCTTTCCTTTTTTAAGATAGTCGGTAAAAATTATATCACGAGAATCCCAAAAAACAGTAGCCATAACAATTTCGGCCAAAGAAACCACCATTGTCGTCAATGGACCGCTAGATCCAGCTTATATCAATTTTTTTGACTGTATTTTGGTCTCAGATGTTTCATGTTTAACCTACAGACACGAAACCACGCAAAAAATTCTTTGTGTTACGCTTAAACATATCTAAACGTTGCTTTGAAGTGGTTCCACGTGCACGTTTTCGTTCATTGTGGCAAATGCGGCACCCATCGCGCGGATAGCTTTTTCATATATAGGTTATCATCATGTCAAATATTGCTTATACGTTTTTTTGAGATGTCTACAGCCTCAGCTACCTTAAGCAATTTTACTCTGTTGTCTGACAATACGATATCATGAATTGTTTTAACCATTTCTTCCGTACCATGCTTATTTGGACGATCTGGACGTTGATGTTAACTCAACACTCTTTAGACCACATTTAAATTCAATAATCCAAAATTCAATTATTGTTGTCATCGAATGTGAAAGGTCCCCGTAAATAGCATCTAATTTTTCGTTGATTTATTCGTAAGTTTTCCAATCAAAAAACAAGTTAGAAAAACTGCTCGATATTGAATTTTTTCAATAATTAAAAAATGTAATAAGTTGTCCACTTCAAACTTGTGTAGCAAATACGCTATTGGACATATTGCAATGAAATTTTGATATGAGTTGTTTGAAAGATGGCATTCAAGGATACTTATAATATTAAGGTTGTGTAGCACCAACTCTTGTCAAACACGGGTACTTATCAGCCCGCTCTCGTACTGTAACAATAATAATTAATGAATTATTATTCGTTACTCGTATTTAAGAACGTTGGCAATTAGGTATATATTACTATTTTATTTTCTGACTTCACCTGGTATTTTAGTAACTAGAAGATGGGAAATTTCACCGTTTTGCGGTGATTTCCGTCGGAAATTTAGTATTTAAAATTTTAAAGTCAAAATGAGCATCCTGAAGATTCAATTGAAAAGGTAGGAAGCAGGGCCGGATTTACCAGTAGGCACAACAGGCGATCGCCTGCGGTGTCAAAATATAAAAGGCGCAAGCCGCCAAGCATTTCCGCGTTTATGTTCAACAATCATAAAATATATTAATATTAAGTTATTTATTAGTCGTTTATTTTAATTTTTGAAGTGTAGGTACAGTCACCCCCGGTCGTATTCGTACACTCCTATGTCAACAATTTAAATTCAATCTTTTGAAGACCTTTTTTGACACATAAAAATTACTTTTACAGCAAAACTTATTAAACACTTTTTGTTGGAAATTTCATCCTCTCAATTTTTATTTATATCCATTTTCCGTTTTGCCGTGACTTAAAAAAAAACTCTGTAAAATTCAAAAAATATTTTCATGTTATTTTGTCCTGAGGTGACCTTTATATACCCCTACAAAATACTCAAATTTTATTAAAATCGATTAAGCCGTTCTGGAATAAAATATTTTTTTCTTTGTTTTAATATTTTTTGATTTTCTCGAAACCCCCTTGAGTTAGAGATCTAAAATTTTCACGATCTTAGTATTTTATTAGTACTAACATATGCCCAAAGTGACGATTAAATATTCTCCGGGGGCAGTTTCACCATGCTTATCCTCCTCTGCCCTTTGCAACAAAAAATGTCTCAAAGGTTTTTATAAGAAAAAAAGCGGCTTCGAAATGTTCCATTAACATTGGTAACATATTTAAATATATAAATCTTAACTTGTGAGAAATTAAACAATAAAACTATAAATAACAAGTTAAATTCAATAATATAATCAAATTATATTTTTAAGCTTTCGACGACTAAATAAATTTCTGACGAAGACGATAAAAGTCGTCGAAAGCTTAAAAATATAATTTGATTATATTATTGAATTTAACTTGTTATTTATAGTTTTATTATTTCATTGGTAACATAGGAGTGTCCGAGAACTTTTGCGAGTAACTGTACCTAAACTAGCTAAATCCGGCCCTGGTAAGAAGTAAACTATATATTTTTTTAATATACAATACAATATAGCTACTGCTAATATATTAAAATTTAAAAATTAATGGATTAATTATTAAACAATAAAATTCGAATTATGTTTTTCATAATTAATAAGAATTCAAATCTCTTTTAATTTTAAGTAAAAAATAGTTCAACATAGTTATAAATAGTTAAAAATTATTAAAATGAATGTTATGAAATGAATAATGTTAACTTTTCGAGATCTTGGACCGGGATAAATAAAACAATACTTACATATTATTTAAATTGTATTGAAATTTGTATTATTATTGTATTTTAAACTTAAAAATGTATATTAAAATATTTATTATAATAAAAGATGGACGAAAGCAAAGAGTATGTATACATACTCTTTGACGAAAGTAATTTTACAAGTTTTGTAAGGTATTTTACTTCTCTTTACATATCAACTTATTTTTGATTAAGTTTTGATTTTGATTAAAATTTTTTTATTTTAAACTAAAGCCAAGTGGAAGACAAGTCGTCACTTATATCTGTAGAAGTGACAATTTTTCATTGTTTTTAATTTCCATTAATAACATTTTTCATTATTTTTTTATAGGTATAGATATATGGAAATAAAAACCGAAATGTGCCTCCTCGACATAAACTCGCGATGGAAGGGAAATTTCTTTAGTCCTAAATGTTACTTGTATAACTATATATGTAGTTATAGGTAGTTATTAGCATGTGAAAATATTTTATAAATCACTATTATTTTTTTTTCATTTTAGATAAATTAATAATTGAAAAACAGTTTATAAGTATACAAATTTATAATTTATAATTTATTAATTATTTATAATATTATAATTATATTTATAATTATATAATATTATATTTATAATCATTAATAATTTTTTTTTTTTACAATATTTAATTATATAGGATTGCGAAATCCATATAATAAGATTTATTAGTACCATTTAGCTCGTAATTGATATTCATATTTATTATAAAACAATTACATACTTAACTAACAAAATATTTTTTCTCTAGAGTAGTAAGGAAATTCGCTAAGTAAAAAGATACAAATCTTTAATAAAATTTTAAGGTAATGTCGATATTTTCCTTGATGCATTATCCATTCTCGAATTTCACTAAATATTTTTGTTTAGAAGATTTAGTTTAGGTAAAAATGCTAATTTATTCATATAATAATATGATTTTTAATTTTCAAATCAGTATGAATCAACAACGCCCGGTAAACAAATATAGCTATTTATGCAACAAGAGATAAAAATGATGCTTTTTATAACCAGAGCCGAGTTGGGCAACGCGCCGTGTTATCAAAAGACACTTTTACCTTATATTTCATACAAGATTTTTTCCAATTCTGTTGCAAAATGGTTTTTTTCTTAAAATATAATTTTTTGAATTATCAATATCTCGAGAACGGTGCTAGATATTGCATTGAAAATTTTCAAGAAAATATCTTACATTGAGATATTATATTTATTTAATCACTGCATTAATTATTAAATTATTAAAAATAATGACTTATTAAAACTCAAATGACATTTAAAAAATAGTCATTTTGCAACAGAGTTAGAAAAAATAATATTTCATAACTACCATAAAAAACGAAAAAGGTTTGTTATCTTTATATTATCAAATTTAAAATACAGTATTGAGTGCTAGCTGTAGCTATTTAGTTTTTCTTAGTTTACCATTCTCAATAACAGTTTTAACATTTTTTTTCAAGGAAATTCGAATAATTTAATTTTATTGTATTTACACAATAGTAACCTATCTATTTTCAGCATAGCATGCATAGGAAACAACCATCTAATGACCGTTGTTGAAGAGATCCTTTTCGGTAAATTTTGCAAAATTTTTTTTTCTTGGCTTTTTTCTAAAATTTCAGACAAGTAAGTAATTACATTTTCAAATTATTTACATGCAGGCCTGGTTTTTGCGACAATATGTTTACGAAATGTAATTTGACCTCCTTTTAATAATTTATTTATTTATTTATTTATATATAGGTACCTCCTTTTTGTTTCATTTATGAAAATAATGTTTTATCTATATTGTAAACATTATCTATTACTACTTACAAATGTATTTAGGATTCAGTGTTTCGATCCTATCGACAAATTTAAAGTAAAAAAGTAAAATTGTGAAATTTTAATTTAAAAATTTTTAATTTTAAATACTTCAACTTTAAAAACAAAAATTTTTCATAATTTCATTTTAAATTTAATTAGGTACGTAATTGTATTATTTTAAAGAATTTAATTTTCTTCTGTAGACACCTGAAGATGTATGATTCTTCATACGAAACATGTTGTGATAATTAAAAATAAAATTTTTGTAAAGTCGTAAGTACTATTTATATTATATTATATTAAAAATTTTTAATTTTAATAAAACAGATTTTTTTATTGAAATAAAAATGTTTTGTATTTACTGATTTTTACTTTCCAATTATTATTACAAAAAATTTTAAAGGAAAGGTTCGCACATTGAAATACTCCTTGCATTATAATAAACCATGATAATATTGTATCCGCTTATCACAATTATAATACTGTTGGGGGCAGCACTTGGTTCCTAGTGAGTTTGTAGGAGAAGAGGCAGTGGGGTGGGGTGGGAGGAAAAGTAACAATTTCCTATTGTTCCTATTGTTCATATCTTCACTAATCTTCAATCAACGGTAAAAACAAGAACCATATAAAATATAATGATATATTTGAAGTGCACTTTTCTTTTCATTCAGTTATTAATATTAATTCTAGAAGTACACTCTCGTAGAATATTTTTTCGAGGCAAATATTTCTATGATAATTCGAAAAAATCTTTAGCAAAAGATTATATTGGCCCTGTCGAAGAAAAATGGCATTCCCAGAAATTAGATCATTTCAAAGCTGCAGATGAAAGAACATGGTATCAAGTAAGTTAATTTACCAGTGATTGTATTATTAATTCTTGTTTTGAGTAATATTGATTATCCAATTACTCAATATTGTTCGCAATTATAAATTAGATCCTGAAGATGTTGGCACAGAATATGTTTGTTTTTAATGTATAGTAACATATAATTAAACATGCAAAGACAACAATAACTCAAATTTGAGTTTATGTTAGTATTGCATTGGTGGTACGATATTATAATAAATATAAAATACTTTTCTTGTTGGCGTATTATGTTTGAACCTACTATGTATGTACATATTAATGTCAACCTGCACAACATTGTATTGACTAATAAATATTTTGCAATAGCAGGTATACAATTTTTTAAACACTTACTATTTCTTTTATAATTTGGGTTTGGTATATTTTTATTTTGATATTAATTAATATTGTTTAGAATTAATTAAAATTAATATTGTTAATTAAACAGAATGGCTCAGAAATAACATTATTTGAATTGAGTATTATTGGGATCGTATTAATTTAGTTGAAGAATTATTTTATAAGAACGATAAAATTTTCTTATATTTTTACAAAAATTTTCAACTTTTTAATAATAATAATAATTCTTACATGATTTTGTACAAAATATTTAAGTAGTATTACATCTGATCTATACAGTGAATCCTATTAAAATTCTGAACCGCATAAAACTGGTTCAAAATATTTTCTAGATTTCAACAATAAAAATGAAAAATATTACATTAATAAATTAGGGTGCTTTTCTGGGGAGTGCGTAAATCAAAATACCTGATAAGTAAAATTCTGAAACTTTCAATGTGCTGTCAATGAATTTCACCTATGAGTAATTCCACTTCAACCGAGACAGCTACGAAACCTCATCATATCTTCAAAAACGCCTGATTCTTTTCTACATGTTTCCATACTATTAAAAACCCTACTGAATTTTTTTTCAGATTTTTATTTTAATTTATATTTTGCAAGTTATGAACAATTAAAAATTTCGAAAAATTGATCGAACGTTCTCGTTCAAATATTAATATCTCTGGTTCTATGAACTCACAAGATCCAGTCTCAGCTCATTTTAAAGCTCTTGAATTGTACTTTCGTTGTAAATTTTTTATATTTTATGAAAGTTGAAAATTCAATAATTGTTTATTATTTTTTTGGAAAAGCTCTGCGTGAAACTCGATAGACTGGTAACTGATGCATTCATTGCTAAACAGCAATCTAAGGTTTTTTCAGAGTGGAATAATCATTTGAAAACCGGTGAATATCCAATTATATGCGTTTTCCCGAAAATTATGCATTCGTGATCCAAGATGCCGTTCAGGGGATACATTGGAATAACGACCAAGTAACATTGCATCCGATTGTTATTTACTACAAAGAAAATGGAGACATAAGATACATGAATTTTGTCGCAATATCAGAATGCTTGAAGCACAATACAATTGCCGTCCACCTGTTTCAGCGACAATTGATGATATATTTGCAGAGGAACATTGCTCATGTGCATTTATTTCTCGGATGGAGCCAGTGCTCAATATAAAAACAAAAATGATTTCATAAACCTCTGTCACCACGAAGAAGATTTTGACGTACTAACCGAATGGCATTTTGTGACGGCATCGGAGGGACACTCAAGAGATTGAAAGCCAGCGTGGAACCAAGTGGAACCCTTCAGAATCTCATCAACACACCGAGAAAGTTCTTCGATTGGATTGAAAATAATCCAAATATCAAAAATATTTTCACCAATAAAGAGTACCATGAAGATATATCATCTTACAAGCTCGATTTGAAAACGTGAAGACTGTGCGTGGAACACTTTCTTTACACTTTGTAGAACCTGTGTCACAACAAAAGTTAAAAACAAAAAGATTTTCAGCAGCTACGGATTTCTTGCGGTTTCAGTTGGCAAATAAAAAAGTTTTATTATAAATTTCTTTAATATTTAACGAGATATGATTAAATCCTTATAACAATCTCCTATCATAATCCACTTCGTGCGTATAATATCATAAGCGCAACGTATTCAAGAGCTTTAAAATGGGCTGAGACAAGATAATTTGGTTTGAATAGGAGCGTTCGATCGATTTTTCTAAATTTTTGATTGTCCATAACTTGCAAAATAATTAGTATAAAAATCTGACAAAAATTGAAAGAGAGTATTGAAAGAGGTATACATCAGAGGTATTGTTTTATTAAATTGTTGATTACGTTCTTAAATCTCACTTTTAAGGTTTTTGGTTTATCTTGGTTTTTTTTCTACGCTTGGTATTACATTCCATTTATCGATCTGAGCTTCTGCTGATTATTTGGAATAGTATTATCTTGAAGACCAGTTGTGACGTTCCCGTTTGAATCGTACTTTCTTTCGGAAATTTCAATTAGTACCGTTGGATATTCCATCTGCCATACCAATAATTGTATTGTAATAATTGTGTAATCGGCCCAGTAGCCCCGAATTAAATTTTTTACCTGGCTAATTAACCATGGAAGAGTTTTAAGAAACAGTAATTGCGATGACAAGCAAATCTCTAAATAGTCAAATTTTTACCACAAAAAAAAAACACAGACTTGGAAAATTTTAGGCCACGAAATTAAGTGTCAACAACTAAGGGTGGAGTTGAGGCAAATTTAAGAAGAATCTAAAGAAATACCTAAGTAGTTGTGCATGTCCATGCTGACAACCAACATAAAATTTTAATCAAGTTAGGAGATTCTATTTACCAATGGGAGGAAGGGATTGTTACCAGATAACCAAAAGTAAAATTAAAAAAATTCTTTTTGTTTTTCTTTCTATGTTGATGACAGTAGTGAAGCTGAGGTAATTTAAAACCGAAACCTTTTTTCTTTTATCGCATTAGTCCTATTAAAAACTATTGTTAAGATAATTTGTGGTAAATTTTATATTCTACAATGTAAGTTCTGTTAATTAATTAAATAAGACACCCCGTCTATGTCAGTTTCAAAGTGTATCAAATCTAAAATTTAAAATTTTGAGTTGAATGCAAGGGAAGACTGTTGAAACCTTTATTTATTAGTTGTATCGCACTATTATTGCTTAAAATCAATTTGAATATTATTTAAAAAAATAACGTTTGAAGTAAACTGAACGAAATAGGTATAGTCTCATTTATGTTTTTTTAAGAAAATTTATCGGTAATCCCCCGGTTTTAGATCAAGAAATATTAAAAAGTTAAAGTAGCCACCCTACAGACTTGATGTAAACTTTAGAGAAAACCTGTGGGATATTATTTTACAGTAGGTTTATCAAAATGGTAACAGTTTTAATGAACCGAAGAGTTGAAAACAGTGTATTATGGTAAATGTGAAAAGAATTTTTTCCGTAGTTAATATTACTAAATTTGGTTTTTTCATTTCCTGATAGATTATTTGTTGTTATTCTTACGAATCTTGATCATTTACTAATCATTAAAATTATGCAAAACTATTAATTTCTAAAAATTATTGAGTAAGGCTATTTCAATTTCCACATGATAATTGAGATTTTAAATACTAGCATATTTTTAATTTCTATGAGACGCATACAGGAGAAGATGTAGTTAACCACTACATTATTACACATTAATTTTGAATTAATTACAAATTGTTTTTGATTTAATTCCAAACAATAATTGAATTTTTTTTAAGTACTTATTTACAGGTTTCTTTACAATACAAATATTAGAAATTTCCCGCGTCAAACGAAAATTTGGTGAGTAAATATAATGTCGCTCGTGTCCCAGTCGAGTGCGTAAAAATTGCCACTAAGACACGCTCGTGTCTGACACGGGCACATGCATTAAGGGGTTAATGTATTATTTTGCAATAAATTATTATAAAATAGTAAAATAAAATTATGCAGATCGATTAAAATAATGCATTCTTTACTTTACTCTTAAAATTTTAATATTTTATAGGATAAACTTTTAATAGGATGATTTTATATAATCATATTTAAACTTTTAAGCGTTATTATGTAAATAAAGCATATTACAACAAGTCAAGAAATAATCCAATATTTTTAATGGTTAACGGAGAAGGTCCTATTTCATCTAGCTGGATGACTGGCGGTTTTTGGGTGGATAGAGCAATGGAACATCAGGCACTTCTTTTACAATTGGAACACAGATTCTACGGAAGTAGCCAACCTACCACGTAAGTATAAAGTATAATATTATTTATTATATTTGTTGTTTAATTGACCCAAAATATTTGAGAATATATAAATAGTAATTATAATTAATAATTATTAATTATCCTACACCAGGGATACCTTATTTGACTAGGGGTCATTCGGGCAGATTATGAGCTGAAGGCGGGCCGCTACAAATAAAAGCAACTGAATAAAAGTCTAAATTGAATTTATTCATATTATAATTTGTAATTCAAATCATACCATTGCATTGAGCTACCAAGTTTTTTTTTGAAATTTAGCGTTAGATTACTTGTCGCCACACGCAAAATCGCTTCTAAACTTTCGTTTGCTAGGCGGTTTCGATTTTTACCGAGACTGATATTAGTTTTGTTATTAAGAAAATGAACGTAATTACATGAACTGTTTTGCAATCTGAAAAAAGTGAACTAATAGGAAAAAATAGGAAAAGTTAAATCAAATAATCGATCAGAATTTTTGAGTTTAAAGCCGTCCTTCTTCTTTTCCATCAGAAATATTTGGCTGGGCTTTTGAAGGAAGTATCTATCTTAAAAAGATTGATTAAAGATAGACTCGGCGTAGCTTCGTGTACTAAAATTTCCGTTTGCGCAGATATTGAAAGGCAAGAAACCCTGCTTTTAAGTAATCATTCCACTTGAAAAAATCTGTATAGGAAAACCAAAGTCGAAAGATACTAGTCTAAAGAGCAGAAAACTTTGTTTTTAAGTAAAAACGTAAATATAAGAACTTTATTTTTTATATCAGACAGATATCTCAAAAGCACAGATAGGAGTCAGATGGGGGTCTCCGTTATTAAGTAAAATTCAGCTATAATTAACGAAATCCAATTTAAAATTAAAATAATTATTGTGTGAAGCTTACTTGATGAAACTATATTGTTACTATTTACGTAAGTTACAAGCACAGTTAGTATAATGGAGCTAAGTCTTGCTCACTTCAAATAGTCAATAGTTTCTTGCATACAAAATCGATATTTGAGTTTTATCTAAAGTTTAAACACTTAATTTTGGTGCTTTCTTTTATATGCCGTCGCATTTAATAAAATATTTATAATATCTTCGGGTCCAGGTCATCGTGCTCTTGCCACAATGTTGTCTTAATTTTGGTTTAGAATTGATCATTCACTAAAAGATTATGGCGCTATTTAAGGGAATAAAAACTATATTTAGAGATCATGATCTGATAATAATCAGAAAGATAAGATTTCTTGCTGGGTGCAAGTGCTGCCTGTTCTCTTTCTCTTGAATGGTGTAGTCATGTCTGAAACGATAAGTAAGAAATTGGGAGCATTTGAAATGTGGATTTATCGCAGGATCCTAGGATTGCCGTGGACAGACCGCGTGTTACAAAATAGATGCTGCTGTTCTAACTAATAATAAAGGAACGAGAGTTATCAGTCGTTATAAAAACAAAAGATTTTCTAGATCTTATGATGATATTATGCGAAATTGGAACATATTCCATATATTCTAAAAAGAAAACTTACGCAGTTCTTCAACGTGATGGCCAATAAGACCATCATAGTCAATATGATTCCAAAACATCCACAACGAATTAAAACTCTTAACAACAACAAAATTAACAAATTAAAACAAAACAATTTTGGATAACATTTTTTTAAATATGCATTGGTTTTACTAACATTCCATGAGCTTATTGCTTGATTTAGATCCTAACGTGTTTATAGATAGATATGCGCACATTCACTAGATAATATTTTCCAAATGCACTGAAAAATAACTTCAGAAAACGTTAAAACATATAAACTTTAAAAAAATTTGGGTGGTTAACTTTTTCATAACAATACTTTCTTTATGTAAGAAGTTTGGAAAGCAAAAAGACAGGAAAAATCTTAGTTTTTTTAAAATTATTATCAGGAACGTCAGCACAGAAAATTTACAATATTTAACAGTGGAACAAGCACTTGAAGATACTGTAAATTTTATTGAATCCATGAAAAAACATTATAACCTGGAGAAGACGAACAAATGGATTGCTTTTGGAAGTTCCTATGCAGGCAATCTTGTTGCGTGGTTACGCTTAAAATATCCTCACCAGATACATGGAGCAATATCTACTAGTGCTCCGGTTTTAAGTGTAGTCGATTTTAAGGGTAAATTAATTCGTTTTGTCAACAGCAACACATAATATTAATGTATATTTTTAACAATTAGATTATTATAAAGTCGTAGCCGAATCTTTGGGTACCTACAGTCGTTCATGCGTTAAGTCAATTACAGAAGCATTTGCAAGTATTGATCAATTATCTCAAGAGAAAAGCGGACAGAAAACATTAACTACAACATTTAGTTTATGTGAACCTCTTGAGGAATCTGAAGATTTTGATAATGATTTCTCTAGGCTAAATAACTTATTAGCTGGTAATTTTGCTGGTGTGGTTCAATATAATGAAGTAGATCATTCGAGCAATATGACAATTGATAACATTTGTAAAATTATGGAAAATAAGAAATTGGGAACGACTTCTCTTCAACGTTTAGCAGCCCTGAGTAAAATTTTTTTATATTCAGAAAATACAACATGCTTGGAATATAACTATCAGAACTTTATTGACTACTTTAGCGAAACAAATTGGAACGATTCTGCTAGTACTGGTGGTAAGTAGGAGATAATAGATATTTATATTATAATGGTATACCTATTAAAAGAAGTTTTAAAAAAATGCTTTAAAGTGGTCTAACTCTCGAGGGTTTGAATTTAGGTAGGCAATGGTTTTTTCAAACATGCAATCAAATAGGTTACTTTCAATCATCGTCACAAAATCCGCACGTATTTGGAAACAAATTTCCTGTAGAACGTTTAATTCAACAGTGTACAGATGTGTTTGGAGACCTATATAATCCAACATTCATTGAAGAACAAATCAAGCATACTAACATTGACTATGGAGGTAGAGACATTGCAAATAATGTAAATCGAATTGTGTTTGTACATGGATCCATAGATCCATGGCACGCCTTGGGTGTTACTAGTTCTTCTAATGTAAGGTCACCAGCAATATATGTTATTGGTAAGGTATTTTTCATTTTCGATATTGCAACTAATTAAAATTTATATATTTATAGGTACATCTCATGGCGCCGACAGGAAGAGTGACGATATTCAAGATTTACCACAATTATTAATTGCAAGAAAAGCTATCAGAGCTCAAATTAGAAGTTGGCTATCAGTTTATTAATAAATTTTATTTGTTATAATAGCAATTACAACAATTGCAAATGTATTTAAAATTTTCTGGCAATATTGAATGCACGAGTGGATATTTATTTATAGTAATTATAATTTAAATTTGATTGGTTTTGTAAGTATTTAAGTTAATAAATTTCATTTAAATGTGTGAATCACTTATAAACGTAGTTTTTTCTATAATTTTAGCAGCTAGCAAACTGCAATCTATGGCAATTATATATTTATTTGTATGGATTGCATTGCACAGCTGGCGGTAATTATTGGTATACGTAGTAGTTAATGTGATCAACTATTAATTAACCTAATTCAAATCCAGAAAGTCTAATTTCTTATAAGCGTCTTGATGCTTTGGAGGGCCCGATATGTCCCCATACAATATGCTAACGGTAACTTAATTAAGGGGTATTCTAGTCTAGAGGCATGCATTTCGGGAGGTTTTTGAAGTTCTGTACAAACGAAACAAAAATATTTTTACTATCCATTTTTTATCATTTATGTATTGATATTTTAAGATTACATAAAAAATTAACCGAAAAAACATCTCAAAATTCATAAGGTTAAAAGTGGGAGGTCTAAAAAAGGGTGTCTGGCGTGTACGATATCTCAAGTTTTAATTAACCGATTTTTTTTTTAATTTAGTGTAAATGTTTTTTATAGATGCCGCTAAAGCATGCACCTTGGAAAAGTAGAAAAAAATAATTTTATTTTGGCATGTTTTAATTAACAATTCCAAATTTTTTAAAAATAGTAGGTAATATTAAAAATTTTGATAATAAATATCGGTTGCGGCAATAGAGGAATGTATAAAGAACATTCACACCAAATTTCAAAGAAATCGGTTCATTAGAACTTGAGATATTGAGCACGCCAGTTTTTTTGGACCTCCCATTTTGCCAGCTCATAGCTTTGTGAATTTTGAGTTTTGTTTTCGGTTAACTTTTTATGTAATCTTAAAATATTAATAAACAAATGATAAAAAAATAGATAGTAAAGATATTTTATGTTTTGTTTGTACAGAGCTTCAAAAACCTCCCGAAAATTCATGCTTCTAGACTAGAATACCCACTTAAATTGCTTCGTTATTTTCAAAACTGCATATCTCAAATACCAAGGACCTTTAGACAAAAAGCCGAGACACGGTATAATATTTTTCTCTTCTAAAATCATCAAAACAATTGGAATCTCAGTTGTCGATATACTCACTGTAATGCCTCCTGGTAAGATTCCTTTTTCTCAACGTATAATAATCAGACTATATAGTATATAGGTATTATTATCTTTTTATTATGTAAGTTCTATGTACATATCTAACACATTTATTAAAATATATTTATATTTAAAACTTATAGGTATAAATCATACGTTGATCTAACTTATATTTTTATATGTTCATGAAATAAAATTTTACATAAATACAATCATAATATTGTTGAAATTATTCTGTGAAAGCTATTTGAACGACAAACTTACATTATATTAGCATATCAAAATGTATTTGCCCGATTCAATGGCACTAATTTACTATTTATTATAAATATTATAATTAATATAAATTAAAAGCATTATAAATTATTACATAATATAATTTGGTATTTTAAATACATATATTAAGAAGTGTTGGTCTTACAATTAATGTAATTTAGTTCACCAATTACACGTGAATTGCATTAACCTATTCTTAATAATAATGCAATCGTGAATTGATTGCATTCTTAGTAGTTAAGAGAAGGTCAAGGAATTCACGTACTTTAATTGTTTACTAATACTAGTACAACTACTACCTTATTTACATAATGTATTTTATATTTAACACAGACAACATAAATAATAACATAAATAGTGTTCCAACTCAACAGTGTACACAGACTTTGTGTATAAAATTATTCTTCTAGTTTGAGGGTAATGATCATACAAGGTTGTCAATAACGTTTATGATCTCGATGCGATGGTGGTCTAGATTCTCTCCATTCTCGTCCTTCTTTATGAGATCTTACGTCGTGATGGTGGTGATGGTGATGATGTCTCTTCTTCTCAGATGATTTTGGACCACTATTAAATGCAGAGACATCGGACACAACCAATTCAGAGCCATCGCGATGTCTTTCGGTATTTCTGAAGGGATCATCTAACGTATCTTTACGTCGCACCGAAGCATGACTTACGCCGTTAGCTGCTTTTAAACTTGTTTTGCTTCCAGCCGATTCGTGTAGATTTTCCCATGCTTGACGATAAAATCGATTTAATCCATTACGCGATTCCGAACTTGAGGAATCAAATGATGCTACCGTATTGCAGTCGGGTGAAGCACGATGGCGAAAATGTTTGGCACTTCGATTTCTAAAATACACATTTTAATTAAAACTAATTTAATATTCATTCAATACAAAATACAGTAAAAGCCCTCGTATCCAAATCCCTCGTATCCGAATCCCTCGTATCCGAATCCCTCGTATCCGAAAATTCTTAGAATTTATCGCGTCAACCGAAAGATGCTTGTGAGCTTTATCTCGCCGCGACTCAAAGGATAACATGTGTAGGAAGACGGATTGATTACCTACGTCATAATGCTTACATTATAATAAAAACAACAGCATTCTTAATGTCATAAAAATAAATAGTAATTTAAATTTGAAAGAGAGATTATTTGCAAAATAAAATATTTATATTCTATTCGTCTACTTTGCAACACGTTTGTGTCAATTTTGTTATTTATTTATAAATTTTATATTTAAAATATAAAATTATGTTAAACGTTATTTGTATCTAATAACATTTTTGCCACAAAGGTGTAATTCTTTTTACAAAATTTGTATATTTAAATAAAATCATCAAGTTTGCTATGATAAGAATAAATTCTTATCGCAATCAAGAATAATATGATACTATGTTTGAAGATTTGTTATGGTTTTGTCATGATATACTATGTTATAGTATTAATTTCAACCTTCCATTTATCCGAAACATTCGCCTATCCGAACGGAAATGGGTCCCGTTCATTTAGGATACGAGGGCTTTTACTGTACATGTTAAATGTATGTGCAGAACTGTATTAAAATGTAATGTATCTTCATTGCAAAAGAATGATTCTTCATATTGATTACAAAATCATCATTTTTTGTCCCGATGAACAAAATTCCTTTATACTCGTATTAATGAGAAAATTCAGAAATAATTTTTTTCAAGAAATGAATTTTCGCTATGATAAATTTTGTTCATCAGCGCAAAAATGATAAAGTTCTCATCAATATTTTCTTTTTCAATGTTTTACAAAGTTTTACTTTTAGGTTTGAAAAAGCCAAGAGAACTTCGAGTATAGTTATTCAATTTATAAGAATGTGTACATTATTTTTGTTTGAAAATGTATAAAACAGCATTATTAATAATTGAAGATAACTACTAACTGCAGCACTAATATTGTTTTATGATGAGTAATGTAGTATTCATTATGGTAGCATAATATTAAGTGAAAAGCAAAAGTTAAGCGTATAGAGATAGTGTAAACTAGTGCGATGCGTGCGGTGCAGTGCGGAGCCTTGTTTGCCTACCTTAAGGATCACTGTACAATAATTTCTAGTTCGGATTGGAAAAATAACCAGCTCGATGCGGACGATAGTTGCGGGAAAACTCTCTACGTCCAATTTGTTGATCAGGAAAAGGAAGTGCCAAGAGGGTGTACCAACGAGACGGCATGGCATTCGCGGATGGCAGCCGGTGTGAAGACCGAGCTGACTCTCCCGCACTGCTACCGCAAAGTAAGTTAATGTAGTGAAATGAAATGAAAAGAAAAATAGAAAAAGAATTAATTGAATAGTAAAATGCATACCTTCTAATTAATATTACGATAGTCGTAATTATTGCTGCCAAAAATATAAAGCCACCAAATGCTCCTAACGCAATAATAGCACCCAAATTCAATCTTGCTCCAAACGTATCTCTTCTATCTCCGTCAATAGAAAGAGGCACATTAACATTGGGCGTTTCACGCTGTTGAACATTTACGTTACTGCCAGCAATTTCATTATCTTGAGGATGCCCAGCGATTATTATTTGTGAAATATGAGATGTCGTGCTTGTGGTTCTTTCGGTCGTTACGGTTTTCTTCGTTTTTTCTTGAATAGCTCGAATTGTGGTAGGATTTATAGGTCTAGATGGTCTTGTTCGTAATTTTGGAGTAGATAGTTGTGTTGTTTTTGGTATCGAAGAAAACGTCGTAGGCTCTTCTAATAAATTAAATATACATTTTAATTTATACGAATTAAAAGATGTAATAACAATATAACATACCTTGACAGAGAGGTGGCAAGTGATCATATTGACCATTAGATGTGCAGGTAATTTGTGCCGGACCAAATATTTTGAAACCCGAATTGCAAGTATATTGAATTGTAGTTCCAAATACTATTTCATTTTCGGTGATATTAAAAGCACCATTTATAATTTCTGCTGGAGGCTCGCATTGAATGGCTAAATAATAAAATAGGCAATGGTTATATAACTACATTAGAATATTATAAGAAATAAATTAATACCTTCACATTTTGGTGGAGGACCATTCCAACGTTCATCAACATCGCATGCTAGTTGTGCTCTACCACTCATTTCGTATCCTTCATCGCAATGATATATAACTCTTCCCAAGTATCCGACACTATCGTTCACCAGAAGATAGTCTCCGTTTGAAATGTCTGCTGGGTATCCACAAGAAATTCCTAAATTGATAATATTACAATAAATATTGCTCTGCGAAAAGATATTGATTTGTACTCTTACTTTTGCAGACCGGTGGAAACTCATTATAGAAACCTGTGTCTAAGCACGTTCTAGTTGTAGGGCCTACAAGGAGATGACCATCGTCGCACACGTAATTTACTGTAGTGCCCACGTCATAGTTTGGAGAAGTCATTGTGGAATTCGGTGGTTGTTCTGGACGACCACAAGCTTTTGGTTCTAAAAAATATATAAGACCATTAATACAAAATCAAAGATATTTGTATTAAACTTACGATGCTGACAAATATAATTAAGGTTCATATTGCAGTCGGTGTCGGACCATAACCATCCTTTTGTTCCATCATATCGTGCACAATCTCCATTGGTGACGGGTTGATTCCAAAATGACACAGTTACATCTTCACCTTTTAACCATTTCCACTTGCCCGGTTTATCTCTCACAGCACCCATCCAATATTGACCACTGGCATCGCTTCTATGTCTTCTCCACAGTTCCCAACTAATAAAACCTTGCAGCGCCGGATTACTTTCATCCACCAATGTACCTCCACGACTCCTGCAAGAAGCCAAAGCTTCTCTAAACTTTAAAGGCTGTCTGTTGTAGAAAATATAGCATTTGCCATTATAAGTTGCCGTACTACCCGGAGGTTGATCGCGAAATTGTGGACACCTTTCAATAGGCAATGCTTGATCTGTATAAACAAATGCTTCGCAAATAGATAATTGAACTGCATTAGGTGCTTCCAGATGAACACTGACGAAAGCACCTGGCATAGGTGGATTACAGGGAAGAAATAGTGGTTGACCTTCTTCTAAAAATCCTGTAAATCTGTTGCAAATTGGGTTGGTACCTAGATCGGGACGATTATTTCCAACGCGGACGACTATAGTTGCAGGTTTATTTGCTCCTGAAATATAAATAATAAACACTTCAGTATTGCAAAAAAAAATAAATAAAACAAAACTTGTGCCATAAATAAAAAATATTATTTAATTTATCGTGTAGATTTAATTGTTAATCAAAACTTTCTATTTTAATGCCACAATTGTATGCAATTGCTTGCATAAGGATTTCTCTGATAGGCATTTAAATAAATTGCTCAGCAAAATTTATTTTCCTTGACGGTTCCAAAGAGTAACTCGATTTGACTTTCCTTAAAACTTTTGCAGTTAAAATGCTAATTATCACGCTTAAAATATTTATGGAAGTTACATTAAAAGCTTGTAAACAAATTTTTGTAAAAATATTTTTTACTAAACCGTATCTTCCGTATGGTAGGTACTATGCCATAAAAAATTAACGATGCGAGTAGTGGTAAAAATCGATTCAAACATTTTCTGCTACAGTACTTTCTCTAAATTGGATTAAAAATTGATTTTTTTACTTTCTAATAAATCATTGGAAGCGCATTACGGTTTAGCTAGCGTTTAAATTATCTATTTGCTTCATGCGAATTTATTTTAATAATAAATTAGTTTTGCTTTATTGATAATTCTCATGAAATATTTAGTAGGTTATTGTTCTTAATTATTCCAAATATCTCGAGTACGTATAACATAATGTAGGTACAAAATTAGTACAAAAAAACTACCTAATTGTATTATTCTCACGTAACATTCAATTTACCTTTATTTTTTAAAGCTTCAAACTTTCTTTTAGCATTGTTTATAATACTGTTATTAAGACCTAATGATTCACATTTTAAATTACTGCGTCTTAGATTACATTGTCGAGAAAAAGAACTTTATACCATACAATATTATTAATAAAAATTCTGATACCAATAATAATTATTTTAAATAGTGACTAATTCTTATTTGATCTACAAATCTATAGTGCACAAATCCAAAAAACCAACTGAGATTTTCTGTAAAATTCTAGATTGAAACTCAAAATTTCGGTGTTATATTACAATCGGTGATTACACCAGGCCCATGGTATAAACCAGATTCATAAGTGAGGTTGATCCTCATTCTTCAATCTACTTAAGACTATTGCAATTATTATCGTCCTTCGTGTGTTTAATTGAAAAACGATATAGAAATGAATAAAAAATTTAATTTATTAAAATGTCACATTAGTGGAAGTAGTGTATAGTGACTCTCAATAGGATGCTGGAAAGTTGGTTAAAAAATGACTCAAACAAGTCCACGCAAACGGAAAAACAACGGTAATGCCAAGTTATGAAAATCTTTTAAAAATAGAACTAATAATTTAAAATCACCATAATAGACATAATAATATTCATATTGGAACAGTTAGGCTAACCTAGCTTATGTGGCAGTAGGTATTTGTTTTTTGAGTCAATTAACAAAATAATTAAATTCTCGAATTTAACTTATATAATTAAAATCAATTTTAAGCTAATCGGGCTTAATTATGAGTTTTAATTTTTCAAAAATTTAAAATTTTTCAAAATTAATATTTAAAAATAGGATTCAATAGCTTTTTTTAAAATAGATTTTGTGGTATTGGTGGTTTATTAATGTATGTATTATATACTTACATATCTATTCTGTAAAACTAACTTACCGCAACAATGTTTTCCAAAATCCAATCTGACAAGTTGAACCATGTAAGGTTCGAGTAAGTTGACATACCACCATGGTGTTTTTTCTTGTTTGGTAAGTGTACAAGTGTCATTGCTGAAAAAAGCGCTTGTGCTACCATCAATAGCTTTTTGGGGAATTCCTCCATTTTCTGTACTAATTTGCATCGGTGCTTTTCCGGCAGCTACGTTAAGTACTGTAAAAAAAAACAAAAAATTCAGGTTAAAAACTATTTGTCGTTATAAGCAATAATTTACATAAATCAACATTACGCCAACATCGGTAAAATTTCATTATACTTTATTATTTCCCGTTGCAATGATGTTATAAATTAACTTGCAAAACAATAAATACAAGGGTAAAAGATTTCGTATGTATTTGTAAAATTGAATATTAAAATATGAAATTTTCACATTTATGATGAATATATCTTTTGTAGGTATTAAATTATTTATAATACCTATACATAATATATAAATAATAATACCACATGTATTATTTCCAAATAGTAATATTACTCTGTAAGAAATAATAGGGAAAGCAGAGGTAAAGCGGTAGGTACCTGAATATCTGATCAAAAATTATTAATTGTCAAATATTTCTTATTGCAATCAACAGGATAACTCATCAACTCATAAATGTTTTCATTTAATACTATGCACCATATGAATTATTCAAATACCGTTGCCAAAATTTAAATCAAGACCATAAAAGCAAAACACGCATCTTACTTCTTTATATGCCATTTATACTAGAATAATCTTTGTCAATGCATTAATAAATATAATGTAGGTAGCTAGTGAAATAGTGCATAACAGAATAGGGAAATGTATGCTAAAAGTTTTATATTATAAATAGAATTATAGTTTTCAGAAACTTGTACTTGAACTTACAAATACTTGTGAATAATTTAAACGTTATGAACAACAATAGAGCTGGTAAAATTAGTACTTTATGTTAAGTTTTCTAAATATTATAAACATAACGTATAAAATTATCCATCACCTAAATTGAGATCTACGAATACATCAATAATTTGCAAATATGCTTGTCATTTCAATTTCTAATATTACCATATTATCAATATTAAATTAATTTAAATCAAAATTGTTGATTATGCACCTAGATATTGTTATTATATATGTATATAAAATATTTGAAATATAAACCGTATTAATATAATATTATAACAATTATTTTATTATTAAGTAAATGAAAAAAGCAGTAGGTACATATATCGCCTACAATAAGAATTTAAACCATATTACGTATACTTTTGGTTTAATTAATAGATGCTGTAATTTGGTACTAATATGTGTAAAGTTATACATGTATTTGGTTATACCTACTACATATTATAGAAAATCACACAATTTGTTTATACTGTTTTGAAAATATATTACAATATGCAGCTACTTAGATTAAGTATAAAATTAATTTAATGGTATTATGGAACGTATTCTTTAATAAGTATCTACCATTTAATTTTTAACAAAGCATTGCTAATCTTAATGTTAATATTGTAATCTCAGTTGGTGTATCTTAGAGCTAGCAGTATAAACCTCGGGTAAGAGTTAACCTATGGTTAACTTGGACCGGAGATTAATATAACTGTCCGGAAGGTTCGCTCTGGCTTTGAACTCTCAACAACAGTGGAGTTAGTTTTTACGTGAGCTTTATAATACAACTGGATATTAGAAATATAATACAACAAATTATACATTGTATGGCATTTAAAAAATGCAAAGAAACATTTTATTCTTAAATTATATAAGTACATATAATATATGTTTTGATGATCGTTGTATCTAGATTATTTATATTTTAAGAATTTTGACGAATCCCATAATTAATAAATCGGGACTCTCAAGCAGACAAATATTTAAACTTTTTCGCTGCTCTACGAAAGATTCGGCTGTAAGCTCCCAAAATAGACTGAATAAAACAAACAAAAAATTAAAAATTATTTTACTTGAACATTATTATATTGTACAAGTAAAGTGCAATCAATTAATATGTAATATCCTTGTGTAATAAACTTCTAAAATATCCTCTTCATACTATTCAAATACAAAAAATTGGTATGTTAATATTGGAAAACAATATTGCACCAATATTGGGTGAAGATCGGCAAAGAATATTGGTGCAATATTGATTTCTTATAATGCCATAATATTGAAAAATAATATTGAACCAATGTTGTACTAATATGCAATATTGATCAAGTAAATATGTAATCCTTTAGTTGCAAAATTTAAAAAATTTTCATAAATATCTTTTAATATATTTCCTTTTGTATTTACTATTATAATAACCTTATAGTAAGTATGATATTATAATAGTTTTATAATATGAAGTTTTAATGTTTACTAATAAAATTATTTAATTGATTGCTTATTATAAATATTATCACATGTTAATAATTTAAAAATAATCATATAATAAATAGTTGTATAGTTTTTACAATATAGTACCGTTATATCTTACAGCCTTTACCTTGTAGTATACTGAATAGCATACCTAATTATTTTAAAAATATGTAAAAAAGACGAAAAGGTTTCTCATCCGAGTGTAAGTTCATAACAAGTAAAAATAGTATTGTTATATACGTAAAGTGTTACACCTGCAGAATTCACATAGTTGATTCAGACGCGATTAAAAAGAAAGTAATGCGGGCGAGGTGTGTCAAACTTAGATGTGGGTCTTTATGTCATGTTCACTGGAGGTTCAGGTGAATAACTTCAGCATACCATTGCATACCATACTTTTCAAACTCTTGTGCGTTTACCATCGCTTTAATTACGTCGTGTTATAAATTCGGTAGGCATGAAATACCGCAAATTTAATAATGTTCCATAATACCATTATACGAGTATGTATTGTGTAATATCAACTATTATCAAAATTAAAAAAATTAATAATTTAACTTATAGCGCTATTTTGAAATCGGCTTAAATCAATACAGTTGATTCTTTTGTAGATACATTAACAAGTAATTGTATTCGTGAAGTTCATAACAATTTGTTTCAATAATTTGTTAATGATTGTAGATTGCAGGCTTTAGAATTTTGACCATAAGCTATGCTGTGTAATAAAAATACCGAATTACAAAATAATAAAACTTTAAATTATGAAAATTGTACTGTTAAGCTAAATTTTTCAATTCGTAGGTATTAAATGATTTACAAATTTAAAAGCCTTAACAAAAACGATAATTACGTCTTATTTACAGTTAAATAATCCGGTAATCTCATTAATAAAATAAAGTCAATTTTTGAACGTACAAATAATATTACTTATTATGTTTTGGTTTTTTGCCCATTGATGGCAGAAGCAAAACGCGCGTGCCAGTCCGTCGTTTTTAACACTTATAGAATTAAAGTTTAATATTTCTAATTATTTATTAACAAATAACTTTAGCGAAGAATATTTTTCTAGGTACCTACTTCAAAAATATGGTAGTTAAATTTAAAATTAACTAACGCTGCCTTGTTTACAACATCCTCTATTGTAAGATCTCAATTTTACAGTTTCTACTGATGAAGATTAATTTCGGTAATTAGTTGCTGAAATGATTTTGATTTAAAGTACAAAGCAGTTGGAGCGCTGATTAGCGAGCATGGGATCAATCTGTTTTCATCAGAACTGTTGCCTATATTGTGAATTAAATTGCACGTTAGGTACCGTAAACTGGGGTTACTTTGCTCCTATAGGGGATACTTTGTCCCAAACTTAAATTTTATTATACACGGTAACAAAAAATGTAGACCGCCAAGCAATTAGTTTTATATTGAAAGTTACTTATTTGGTCATGAGTATGCCCAATGTTGCATTCTCGGTACTTTCCAAAAAAGTTATTATCTTGAAATTAGATTGTACAACGAATTTTTAACAAAAATAGTTCTTAATTTGCCCCATGTGTTCTTAGGTCGTGTATTTTAATGAATTTTGCAATCAGGCGCAAAGTATCTCCGTGCAATGGTAGACATTGCCCCACTTTTCACCAAAACAAAAAAACGTATACTTTGATTGTTTTTGGATTCAATAACACTACAACATAATTGCCAAAGGTTTACTTTATGTTGTGTAAAAAAATCAGATTTTTAGTATCGTTTTCTAAATATTTTCTAATGCAAATTTCAAATTTGCTGTTAAAAATGTAGCAAAGTAACCCCAGTTTACGGTAGTACATTGTCTCAAAGATGGACATTAAACTGCTAAAAGTAATTTTTTACAATATTAAAATTTAAATGACGAAAGTGACAATATAGTAGTTGATAGTTTGTTTATTAGTTATCGCGAATTCGTTGAGAAATTATTGACCCCGGATTGTTTTGCCTTACTTTCCTGGCTCAACAGTTGTTCGACCTTGTGTTAGTGTCTCTGTAGGTGTGTAATATTCATCCTGTTTAATAAATGACGTCACAATTCTTCCAAAAACGTTATTTCTAGAATATTATTAATTGTAAAAAAAGAAATTCAGCTATCCGCACACTTTAATATACCGTATTATATTACGTTAAAATTCAACAAAAATGTGCAATATAAAAAAATCCCAAAAGTAGTACAAATTCAAAATATTGAACAATAATGTAATATTGAAGTTGAAACAAACAATATTATTATTAGTTAATGGGCATAGATACTAGTTATTCATGATATTACTTCTTCACATATAATAATTCAACACATTTCTAATCTATATTTCTAAACTTGTTACACGGATTGGCATACCTATTACCAGGGACTATTTCGTTTTCTAAAGTGGTAGTAGTATCAAAATAACGTCTATGCAAAAGCATTGCATGGAAGAAAAGAAAGAAAAAAAGATATATATATATATATATCTAGATAAAATTTATAATAAATCAAATGTATTGAATCGCAGTCTTCTTTCATTTCAGACGGGAAAGTGATAAGTCGACAAACTGAAATTCACTTCGATCGTATGTTAATAAATTTTTGCTCTTGATGGTTCCTTAATTTTAAAATAATTCACATACGTAAGATGTGACAAAACATAAAATATTAAAATTAAATTGCACACTTTCCTCAATTGATTTTTATTTTCATGAAATGGTTTCGACTATTAATCTTTTTCAAACATGTTGAAAAAAGGTAATGGTCAAAACTAGTTTATAAAACAATAAAAATCAATGGAAGAAAGTGTACAATTTAATTTTAATTAGTCCATAATGGGTCATGATATTATAAGAATATTAAGAGCAAAAGCTAAGTAAAATTTTCTTTTACATTTTAGCAATAAAATGAGAGTCTTAGGAAGTTTGGCAGAAAAACATTGCAAAATTATTATAAAATATACTAGAAATACAACTACTGTAGTATTCACGAACACATTGGCCTCTCATGAAACCATGTCATATATCGTGATTATTAGAGTACGGATAGAGAAATATTGATAGCAGAAGTGTAAATGTTGTAAATGTCCATGACTTTGATAAAAATATGTCATTTGGTGCTATTTTTCTATTTGTATACTAATTTTGATACTTTTGCCTTTTTAGTGCTTATTTTAACACATTTTTGATAAATTAAAAAAATTGCATTAGGTAGATAAATAAACACCGACATTTATTTATATTTGCTTAGTTTGAATGTAATGTTTAATAGACAACAGATTTTGTTTATACTCAAAACTTGATGATATAAGTATGATATAGTAGGATAATAATATAATGTCAACCAACATTGATGTTCTTGAAATTGCTTATTAATCGCTTTTTCTTTTATATGCAAAAAAAATACTGAAAATATTAACACATTTATAGTTTGATAGCTGTTTAACACCGAGTATTCTGACATTTAATAGTTAGAAAGAGCTGATTATCTATAATTAATTCATATTGCCAAAAGTTAAGCTCACTGTTAATGAGTGGATAAAAGATCATCCTGAATTATGAAAACAACCGATTGATTTTCAAAGTACGTTTAAAGATGGTAAGTTGTCGTGTTTATATTTTGAAATGCTCAAGAAAATGTTAATATTCTCTAGAATCTAGAATAAAGTCTAAATAAAGAGAAAAGTGTGAAAATTTTTTTAAATGTTGCAAACAAACAACAAACTTTATTTGAATCGATCGTTAGTTCCAGTTCATCGCAAGATCAGCAAACATTTTCATTAGATTTATGTAATGCAATGATATCAAATACCATTATGAAAATTAGAAAACGGTACATTTAGAAACTTTAGAAAAATATTGTGATAGCCATGATGTTCCAAGTGAATTGAGTATTCGTAAAAATTACGTAGATTCTATCTATAAAAACGTTATAATCGAAATAAAAAATGTAATTGGAAATAATTATGTACTTATGTATGGTTTACGGTGGATGAAACAACCGATCGCTGTAGATGCTATGTTGCTCATCTAATGATCAGTATACTACACGAAGAGTCAAACAACACAGCCTATTTAATTAGTTCAGAAGAATTAGAAAAAACTAATAATGACACTGTTACTCGATTTGTACAAGACAGTTTCACAGATTTTTTCTTGCCAAATGCAGTTCCGAATGAAAAAATTCTGCTTCTGACGCTTCTCCTTATATTATGTGTAATTCTTATTCAAATTTGAAAATATTTTATATAAATTTAATACATTGCATATTATGTTTAGCTCACGGATTGATTAGAATTGCAGAATCAGTTCAAATTTAATTCAAATGGTAAATGAGCTTGTAAAATATGAAAAGAAAGTTTTTGTAAAAGCTCCATTAAAAGATCAAGCTTCTAAAAAATATTGCCTGGAGTTCCTCTACCTTCTGAACCTGTTATCATTTGTTGAGGTGCCTGGTTAGATGCCACTATTTAAAAAGCTTATAATAAAATTTGAAGAATCAGCTTGGAATTCATTTAAAAAATGTCAAGAATTTGTAAACAAAAAGGAGCTTTTACAAACACTCATTTTTATAAAAGCGCATTATAGCTGCTTTAGCTCAACTATTAGGAAGCTGGCCACAAGAGATTTTTTTTAACAAACGGTCTAGATGTAGTTAATATCTTTTAAATGGATACTTCAAAAGTTGCAGGGGATATAATAGGTATATAGCAGTAAATAAAAATTTAAACAAAGTATTGGCAAAAAAGATTGGATCAATACATTAAAGCAAATAGCTAGTGTTTCAAATAGAAATATTAATAATAAAATGAACTTTGAAATACCACAAAAACCTTATTGTGAAATTTAAGAAAGCTCCAATTACCAGTGTATATATTTAAACATGTGAAAATCGTCGCAATAACTTTATATTGGAAAATTTAGAAAACATTTAAAAATCGCATTTTTTTTAGAAAAGATGTGGAGTAATTATTTTATTGTGTTACTTCTCTAATAAATTTTATTTTAAAAAAGCTTTTTTAATGCTTAGTAATAATATATTATTTAAGTTTAATGCCTATTTTTATGTATAATTTAATTTTTTGTGTGCTATTTTAAGCGCTATTTGCATAATTTTTTTTGCTTAAAAGTCCGTTATAAAAAGTCGATTCCGCATGTCAAATTAAAAAAAACACGTAATTGTCGAACGGTCTTTAATCAATTATTTAATTAAGTAATCGGTTAATTACATTTATGAATACCATCATTACATTTATCATTTACCTTCATCATCTAAGTGAATTGTTAAGAATAATTTTTTTAATTTTTGCCCTCTTCCTTCCCGCTGCAACGATTTAACGTCATCTTCTTTGTATTACATACCTAAGTCCTAGTCCTAATTAGTGCTGGGCGATATAATTGCAATATCGAATATCGATATATCGATATCAATATCGATATTTTCCCAGGACTAGTCCTAAAACACCTAATGTTTTATACCAAATATTTTTCACTTAAATTATTTTAATAAATGTAATAACGCCATATAAATTATCTCGTTATAAACATTGTCGTAATTTTTTTCTGCTTTCTTGCAGGTTTATTATATTATAATAAAACCATGAATAAAACCTTTAATAGAATAGGTCAAAAAAATTAAACCGGCAATAGGTAGGCGCCGAGAATATTTGTAATAATTTCTGGGGTATGCGTTTGAATGTTCCTGTGTGGAAAAGGAAAACGCACATGTGGGTGTGTGTGAAGAATTAAAATTTACTTTTTCGCACTAGCGAAGAAAAACTTATTTAAGCTTGCTCAAAGGAATATCAAAAAGATGGACTTTTTCCAACAGTAGTGGAAAAAATATAGTTTTACTTAACCGAAACTAGTTTTAATTAATATATTTTTAAATATACTTTTTATTGTACTTCAAGAAGGTACCTACTCGAAAGTATTTTATTTTGCTATTGAGATTGCTTTTTTTCTATTTGATGAATTTACTTTTCATCGTCTAATACTTAATTGCACCGTACTGTTGCTGTTGGAATATATACATATATAGACAACATAGCTGGACTTTTAACAGATGTCTCAACTAGACCAGGACAACTTTTGCAACGGTTTTGCTAAACTTTATTGCAACAACAAATTTTTAAAAAAGTGTAACATTATACACCGTGGGCCAAAGAAACGTTATACAAGTGATAATTTTCATGTAAATACACAACTACTATTGTATATTTAATGTTAAAGTACCTGATAATGATATAATAATAATTAAAAAATAAAGTTAAATGACAGAAATCGATAGTTCTCAGTAACTAGGTATTAAATAATACGATAGGTACCTATATCAAATAAAAAATTACCAAAATTAAATTTGTACATTTTGATGCATTAAAGTTTTGTTATCATCTTCTTGTTTAGTTTATCAAACTTATAGAAAGCTAAAGAACCGGGCTAAATCTATAGCATTTTGTTTTACACAACTACCAAAAATTTATTACAAATTAAACGAAATATTTAAATATTAAAATAATGCAATACTGCTTATTTCAATAATTTATTGAAGTTACCTTACACATTAATTAACATGGTATACTACATTAAGTAGGTACATAATGGTGTATATTATGCTGTATTATGTACTATATTGTAATGTAATAAACAGAAAGATTAAATTGGTAGCATAGGTAAGATAAACATATTTTCAATATTTTCTACATTATGTTAAGTTTTCCGGTTACATTTTTTTACAATTAATTAATCTACATTTGATTTAAACTTTATTTTGTATGTAATCAGTATTTTTGAATCTATATTATTATAATAGCCTAGGTAGATGTTTCTTTTGTTATTTTAATTCGCAATGAAAGTGAAATCTATTCCAAAATAAAATTAAACTTTTTTCTCTCATTCATATTACCATTCCATTATAAAAATATTAATATATATAATTATAAGTATTAATATTTAATTACATTCATCTATACAATAATATAATTTTTCATTCAGAAAAACGATATTTATTAAATTTAGCTTGCTAATAATTTAAAATATTGTCGTGTATAGAATTTCGAATGGAATGATTTGAAATTTTTTTTAAGTATATATGTTTTTGTAAAGAAAACTTTTATTTTTAATTTAACTTTTTAATTTTGGGTTTGCCGCAAACTTATTGACTTTTTTGTCAACTAGGCTTTTTAATTAATTTAAAATTAAATAGTATGATTTTGATTTTGATAGTATGATTAATTTGATAATTTTGAAAAGTTCAATTGAAACGGAATTCACAGGTTGAATAAAAGACTAAACAGATTATGGAAAAAAAAAGGAAAGGGAAGTGGAAATTAAAAATTTAATTATTAATTGGAAGAATATTTAAATATTCGAAGTTTGAAAATTTTAACATTAATATTAATTCAAGGAAATATAAAATTATATTTGATGTTTATGGTTATTTGTTATATAAATTAGAATTATCAAATTGAGCTACAGGACATAATAAAACACATATTTAAAACGAGCTTTTGGAAAATGACATATCACATTTAATAATACATATCGAAATGATAAATAATTTATATAGTACTTAGTTATGTACATATTCTAAATTATAATTAATAATTTAAATTCAATTAACACATACAAATACTTCTAGAAATAAATTGATTTCTTGCACTGTCCAGTAACTGTAGTGTAGGGGAGACTAGGGAGGCTTGATACATATGGAGGCTTGAGACTCAATCGAATTTTATATTATATTATTGGTAAAGGATTCTGTATGGATGCAACATGGATTACAGTTGATCCACTAGTCCAGTTTGCAATATAGAAATGAATGTACGTAATCTAAGCATTTTATAGGTTAAAGTGTGTTTTCCTGCACTTCAATGTAAGTTTCCACTTATCTAACGTAAGATTTTATGATTTGTATAACAATATTTCGAAAATTTCATTAGTATTACGTGAATCTGAAATTAATTTAGAGTATGATACAAGTGTTGGTAATGTTAAATCGAATTGCTTATTTTCATGATTTTGCTTATTTTATAAATTTGTCATTCGGGGAGGTTTGATTCCTTTGGCTCGAGAGGATTAATACAAGTGCTAAACAGAAAGAAAGCAGAAGGAAGACAGCTATTGAAGCCGAACATAAAATTTGAGCAGAAAAAAAAACATGTGAAAGCTCAACAGGCCAAACGCAACTTATTTATTGGTAAACAAATTGTCAGGCAAGTGAAAGGCAAAATAGCTGTTGAGACTTATATTGAAACCTATAGCGACCAACAGCCAATATCTGTTAAATTATGAATGACACTTCTAAGTGTCTAAGAAATAAAATATTTTTTTTCTATTGCTTCAGTTAACATAAACATCTATACTGTATCAAACCTCCCAGTGATGGTATCATACCTCCCGCATATGAGGGAAGCTAGAGACCTTTTGCAAGGTTACGTAAAAAATTTATAACACCATCAAATATTTAAATTTTCAATAATAATAAATTTTTTTAGTTGCAGAAATAATCTAAGATAGTACCAATATGTAAACGAGTTCGGTAACAGTTGTTAAATTAATTTAAACGTTGTTTTTTTAAAAAATGTATCAAGTCTCCCTAGTCTCCTCTAACTGTAACAACTTACCTTTATGTTGAATTTAGCGCATCCACTAACCACATAACTTAACCATATTAAGATGAAAAGATATAAAATGGCAAAATTTAAAAAATTGAAAAAACAATGAAATGACAAAGCTCGTTTTAAATATGTGTTTTATTATGTCCTGTAGTTCAATTTGATAATTCTAATTTATATTATTTTCAAGAGCTAATAATTAACATTGCCAATTTTGAATAAAATATTTTTAAACTTGAATTTTAAAATTAGGTTTTTTCGAAAATTTCTAAAGAAATGTATTCCTTAGCGGTTTGGATTTTGAATAATTTAAAAACTGCAAAAATATATAGTTATTGTAAAATATAATTCCATACAAACATATTACATAATTTTACAATTGCTTGCCGATGTCGCATAATAGTGATATAAAATGGCACTAACTTTAAATATACAGTATAATAGTGTTTTATGCTTTTTATGCATTTTTATAGATGTTTAAAATTATTAATATATTATCTATAAGTTATATTAGTAAAATCTGAATAATCTTACTCATTCTATGCAGAATTCCAACTTGCTTTTTACCAAAGATCCTCCTAAAGAGTCGGCTTATAAAACTTACAATTTTTTCTATACAACTATAATATCATTTAAATATCATATGTTTCGGTGAACACAGCTTACCCAATTTGAAAATGTGGGTTACTAAGTACCTAGTTTGTGGAAATACTTTTAGTTTGTTCAGGATGCATACAAAGTGTGTTAGAATTTGGCATCAGCGCCGTAACGAAATAACGGACTTGTATTTAGAAGTTATTACAAGTAAATAATAATTTAAATATATTTTTTATAAAATTTGGAAAGTAAAATATTTTTGGCAATCTAATGAAATAATGTTAATAATAATTATTAAGTTTGATGTAACTAAAAAATAATCATTTTCATTTAAAACAGATTACTGCCAAACATTTTAGTTGATGGAATAATAAATACTATAAATAAGCATATTATAAGAACAATAGCATAATTATAATTTGAGAAAAGCTGTGTAAAAGTCGCCAAGTTTCTATCGCAATGCTTAGCAAATTTCAAAAATATAAAACTATTATGGATAGAAAGATAATAATCATGAAAATGAAGACGATATCGCTTGATGTTATTTTGATAGCTCGGCTCCATTTACGCATTACTCCATTACCCAGTGTTTTAAATTAAAATTTTAATAATATTGAAAAATGTAATTAGCAATGGCTTTCTCTTGCAATTCTTATGCCGATATCAATATATCAAGCGTCAAAATTATTATAAGTAGTAATTTTCTACTTCTTTGTAGTGCTGATGTCAAAAGTGAAAACATCAACAGCAAATAATGTAAAATTTATTGCACGATGTGCAGAATAATTATTACTTTTACATAAAAACCAATTACCTTTTTCTATGATTTATTTAAGCAGAAAAATAATTTCGTTTATTGAATAAATTAAATCTTTGCACGTAATGATTATAAGAATTACACTCATAACTTTTTCTTGTTCCATTTAATGTTGACGAGATAGAATAAGAAAGTGACTGTTTAAATTATTAGATTAATTTTCAATAAATCATTATGCTATTAGATTTATGAATCAAACGATTCATTTTTAAAACGAGGTATGCAGTTAATGAATGTGAAATTTCCATTTCGTATATTGTAATTTTTCTTAAAAGCTTTTAGTAACAGTCTATTGCTTTTTTAAATGTTTTAATTTGTGAACAAATAATATATAATTTTAAAAGATGTTGTCATTTGATGCAATCTTAATATAAATGATTTTGAAAAGATTTGAAGATTATATTGAAATTTTAAGGTTTTTTTATTTAATCCTTTAACATCGTTGTATAGATAGAGGCTAAGGGAAGGAATCACACGTGTAGTTGGTTATATTCAATGTAATAATTACTTTTTAATATAATAATTACTGTTCTAAATTCCGATAAGTAAATAGTTTTCAAAAATTTTAAACAAATTACTACTGTTTTGGATTGGTGTGATTGCTGCTTGAGTTACAGAGCGGAAATGTTAAGTTAGAATTGCAAACTTAATTAGAATTTGGCGAACATTGACACGTTTTTGTAAATAAAAAAGTTAATAATAAATAAAGTAAATAAGTAAATAAGTAATAAGTAAAGTAAATAAAAAATAAAAAAATATAGCCATAACACTGAAAATAAATTTAGGTAACTATTTAGATTCTTATATTATTTACACAAAATCTATTAGGTATTACAGTTTCTTATATAATCATAATAATATTTAAAAACAATTATTATTATTATTACATAATAGTATTTATAAATTATTACATTGTGGAAATAGATCTCTAGATGTAATTGATTTTTAGAATTTCCTTACTTTTCAATTATAAAATAAACAGAACAAATAGCTCCTTCATTCCGTAACTTGTGGTCGATGACCGATGCAATCGGTTCAAGAATTAAAATATAATTTAAAACAAAATTGCAATTTTCCACTAAAAGCGTAAGTAAAATATTGTTACAAACGATTTAACCAGTTTAATGAATCCTAGCATAAAGTTTGCATAAATTTAGCATGAAAATAATTTCTATTTCTACCTTTAATAACTTCAAACAGTTAAGGAAATATTCATATAGTTTAAAAGGAAACAGTTTTCTTTAAAATGTTATAGAAATGCTTTTTATAGCAGCTACTTCGTAGTAAACAATGTATATAATTTGATTGACAATTTACATACTTTGCACACATAATATAATAAATTATAATATTCAAAAATAATATTAAAATTAAAAACTGCCATAATAAAACAAATTAAAAAATTTATTAAATCGGAAAATGCATCAAGTGTATCATGCACTCATCAATTTACTCATAGAGTAAACTGTGTGATGCAGTTAAAATTTAATTCAACTAAACTAACCGTATAATATCAGGATGTAACGTGAAAGGCAATTAAAAATCTGTCAACTAGAGAGTGTTCTTGTCCAGTGCTATATAATACGTATTGACAATGAGTAACTCAGATTTTATGTCATTTACTTCCAGAATTATACAAATATTACAATAATCGTTGCTTTCCACTAATCTTAAAACACAAAATAATAATTACTTTAGATAGGTAATACTTCTTATTAGAAAAGTGTTTAAACGAGTTTGGAAATCCCCAAATGCTAACTTTTAGTTTATGCCATATTTCTTTGGGTAAACCAGGTTCTTTAGTATATTGGTAATTGGTAGGCCCAAAGTTTAAATATTGGTGATAACTGATAACTTTCACTTTAAATTTAAATTGTTTTACCATTACTAATTATCATAATGAGATGTTAGGTACCCTGATGATATAATATTATGTATAGGTGAAATATTACATAAAATACATTTTTTTCAAGTTATATTCGTCGAGACTTTGAAACATTATTTTAAGCTTTATTAATGGCGAGTTCAATTCAATAAATTATATAAATAAGTAAAATGTTATCAAAGAATGTGTGGAATACAGTAAGCATCATGATATATTTATGTATTATTCAAGTGAATCCAATAACAGAAGTTAGTTCGCCATTTTATATCTTTTTATCTTAATATGGTTAAGTTATGTGGTTAGTGGATGCACTAAATTCAACATAAAGGTAAGTTGTTACAGTTACACTACAGTTACAGGACAGTGCAAGAAATCAATTTATTTCTAGGAGTATTTGTATGTGTTAATTGAATTTAAATTATTAATTATAATTTAGAATATGTACATAATTAAGTACTATATAAATTATTTACCATTTCGATATGTATTATTAAATGTGATATGTCTTTTAGTAACACTATACATGAGAAAAAAATTTTATATTTGAACTTTTGGAGCTGAAAAATGCTGAAAAGGCAAAACCGGCCATCCAAAATAAATAACAGTTTATTTATATTAGTATAAATAACAATATATTTTTAGAAAACTACAGTTAATTAAAATATTTTTAAATGAAACTTTTGTTAAATTAAAAAATTAATCAGTTTTTGATTACCACGTTACCAAATATTAGTTCAAGTCTAACGATAATAAAATGCACTTCACACATAATGCATCATTATAATTTATTATTATATTATGCGTATTACAAATTTATGATGAAATTTTAACAATACAATTTGAAGTACATTTAATGGTAAAATGAAATTTATTTCTAAGAAATTGATTTAATTTTGTAATAAATTCCTTTATTTTGTATATATAGGTACCTAGTGTTTATTACAGTTTAGCACCTATAAAATTATCTTTTAACATATCAACAAGCTAATGTATTTGTGGAAAACATTTAAATGGTAATTTTATAACAGTTTTACACCTACCGATTTAATTTAATCTAACACACGTTTAATGTATTTAACAATAAATTAAATAGATATAATTATAAAACTGTAAGGAGCAATAAAATTATCGGAATAGAAATATTGTAATTATTTCAAATCACGAGTTTTACCTTTGCACTAAACATTTAACCTAGGATGTAAATAAATTACATGATGTGTTATTATTTTTGAAATTTCAGCTCATTTATTTCATTTCGTGGAGAAAGACGACGTTTTTAGGGGACTAAAGTACTGACATTAAAGAAAGTGATGGATATGTATGTAAATGAAGAACAAAAATAATTAATATTTTTAATAATCACTCTGCAAGCAGGCGATTAATTTTTTGTTAAATTGTTAAATTTGGTGTGACATTAACAAACTATTCTATCAAATGAAAAATAAAGTGATTACAATGTGAACGATGTCATTGATAAGGAGGTGATACAAAAATTAGTAAAAGTAAGCTAAGTTGTTTTCGAATGCCCAAATTATTATACCCAGAAATTCTTCAAGCATAGTATCTGTTACAATGGGTATTATCTGAGAAGGTAAGATAATTATTAATTCATTGTTAAAAAAATTATAATTTACGTTAAACAGAATAAATCGAGTTAATCCAATAAAAAGTGTCTTATTTTGAATAATGAATAATATATAATATGATGAATTAAATTGAGCAAAAACTTTGTGCTCGAGTAAAAGATAACTAACTACTCAAATCTTCATTCAAATATATAAATTATTAGCTTGAAAGAACAACAATAATACTTATTTTAGAAATTAACGGAAATGGAATGGAAATATGAAATTTCATGTCTGGTTATGTACTTGTTAATTTAAATAAATAAATTTGAAAAAAATAGAAATCATTGTTAGAAGAAGAGCCAAAGCATAGAGTTACAGTTCATTGGGTTCATCTTAGGTCATTAATTTTTAAATATCTATTGTTTAAATATTTTATTCTTATATAATACACTTATAGTTGTAATATTTATAAAATTATAAACTGAATTACAATTTCTTCGATTTTTTCAGTAATCCATTCAAACTCAATTCTAATAGCATTTTTGTTCGAAAAGCAGCTGCGAATTTTATTAGATATATTATAAGTAGCTAGCTTCTTGCTATCACAGCTATTTTACTAGTGAAAACAGCTGCTTGATAGCTTCTTAGTAAACTGTACTAAGCAGCTAATAGCCTGAAAATACTTTTCAAAAATCTTCTAGTACACGAAAGCCATAATTGCTTGGTGTTCGGCTTTACTCACTTTAAATTTTCAAAATAATTATCCTATTATTAACAATTAATATCTATATAATGTTAGAAGAAGAACCAAAACATTCAGTTACAGTTCATTGGATTTCAAATAAAAACTTTAATGTTCTTACTTCTTAGCATGGAAATCAAAGTATAACCTAAACTTGTAACAGAACTTTTTATAAAAATTTCATATTGTTAAAATTTTTAATAATATGCGAGTTTTTAGTGGGACAGACAAATATTACTAGAAAATTAAATTGAAAATTAAAAATTTTTTCTCATAATGCAAAAGACCTCATTTGACTATTTTTCTTAATTATTACAATCAAATCACGAAAGTCAATTTAGTTAATTAAAGTTTCAGAAAGTACTTGTATATTTTGTAATTGTAAATTGTATAGGTAATTATATAGAAATTTCAGTAGTTAAGCAGGACTGCAATCGATAAATGCAGAAAAATTAAGTAGGAAGTTAAGAAAACTTTTACAATAGTTTAATATTGTCAAGTGTCCTTGTGTACCTGATGTGAATTATGTAAAAAATGATTGCATTTATTTATTTACGCTAACATTGTCTTAAGATAAATATCTGTTATCATTTTATTTACATCATATTATGTAATGAAATAAAAGTTCTTTTGGTATAATTATAGTAATATAATAATAAAAACTGGCATATTATATAATAAATAATACTTAAATTATTGATTTCACTTTTGAATTGATTGAATTGAACAATTATGAAAAATTAATTGATTTGTTGTGCATAATAAATAATAATGCTATTTTATAATCTCAATAAAAGTAGTAACCTATAAAATAAATTTTACTTTATTTAAAATTTTCGATTTAGTTCAGTCAAAATAGTTAGTTTTGCATTTAGAAATGTTTGCCAGTTTACATTTATGATGATATCACAGAGTTAGAGCTGCTGCACCTAGAACTTACTGTTTGAAATCAATTTTGCATAACTAGAATAGCAAAATGAATCTAGTCTTTATTTTTGCTACTCCATTATTTAAGTCAACAAAAATATGTTTTTCTTTATATTCCGAGATCTTCTGATTAATGGAGAAGATACATAATTCGTCGCGTCTTTCTTAGTTTCTTACTCGATCTATTCTTATGCAGCCTTTTGTTCGTATAACCCGAAGACAAAAGGAGATGTCGGCCGCCCAAGAAAACGTTGGAAAACAGCCAAACACTGCCTATACCTTGGAAGGAAGAAAAAGAATGTTTTGCTCTAAATGAAACGAAAGTGAGCTGTTTCATGCACATGGTCTAACGTTTTTCGAAAAAAAAACGACTAAGGTAGATAAGCAATAAACTAGAAGTATGATATTGTTTTAATAAAATTAATTATAGTTTTAGTATTTTATTTTATTAAAAATTATTTTAAGTTTATCGAAACTGAGAGAAAGCGTACACGTTGAAAGAAGTTTATTTTGAGGAAAGGTACTTTTTTATTGATTGTTTAATTTTTTGATTGTTGTAAATTGATTGAAATAATTGAAATTAAAGCTTCATACCGATTGAATTTCTATTTTTAATTTTGTGTCATTTAAAGAGGTGCAAATAATCTGATAACTGTATAGTAAGAAGTTACTATACGTTTAAAATTTGAATCAAAACTGAGGAATGTGATCGTGAGATTTAAAGCCTTGAAAATAATATACATTGGGTCAAGGTCCATTATAGTATTTTGTATACAAAATTCTTAATAGGTTCTTGATCTAAGACGTAACAGGTAAAAAGTTTTAAATGTGCTGGTCATTGGCGCTAAAAGATGATACATTACACTATATAATATGTTATATTGCTTTGTATTATAATTTTCAAAGTGCAGTTTTCGTATTATGACATTAAATTCGCATATAACAATGTTCAATAAAAAACATTACCGTGTCTAGCGTATAAAATAAGTTTTAAAAATTACATCATTAAAAACACATTTAGTTATTAGTAAATAGAGCAAAGTTTTAGACCAATTTCCTGTCTGGCAACAGTTTTTCAAGTTTAACCTTTATAATATTTCTACAATTTACTTACCACAAAATGGTATTCCTTCGGGCAGCCATTGTTCTTTTTCGCAAACCCTTCTCGAAGGACCCAATAATTCAAACCCTCTTTCGCATGTATAGGTTGCCACTGTACCCGGGCCTAATGTCTCATCCGAAAATATCACATTTGAGTGTGCCGGCGAACCTGGAAACCTACATCCATGTTCTGCGGATGCTCCTAGAAAAATTAAAAAATAAATTATTAGTATATTATTAGATTGTGTAGAAATCGTTAATAATAATAAATTATTACAATTATTTTATAATTTTATAGGAAAGATGTGTATAAGATTTGCGCATCAGAATATTCATTTTTTAATCTAACGTTTCTTCTTTAATTTACAGTATATTTTTACTCGTATATTATATAAAATAAATTATATAATATATTATGGAGTAATATAGACAAATATTGAAAAAAAATTTAAATTGTATAGCACTTATTCTTTTATATTAAAATACCTCAAAAGTAAATTTAAAGGGCCCCTTGTAGAAGAGATACAATAAATTAAATTACACATCTAATTTATTTTCAGCAATTTTACCTTTCAAATTTTAACTTTTACTTTATGTTAATTAAGGAAAATAGTTTTGTTTTCTTTAGAACTTATTTAGACGTACATACATATTCGTTAATGTATAGTGAACATAAATTAGCATAGTAGAAATGTTAAAATTATTTAATATTTAAATTGTTCTTAAACAATTCATTTAAAATTTTTATTATTTATTTACGCTAGTTATGTAACAATTAAAATAATAAATATTACACTAATTTACCTACAATATTTTAGTTAAAACTAATATAATATTATGCACTTGTATGTTATGCAGTACAGGGTTATAGGTAAAAGATAAAAACACACGAAAGAATTTAGTTCCGCTCTGTTAAAATTTTGTTAGCGTACTTCCTCTACACTGCAACGTGGGGACATGAACAATTTAAAATCTTAGCTTATATAGGCTAATAAGTTAGTTAAAAAATAGCAATATAGAAAGTGTATTAAAGATTATAAATATGTATCAAAAATTACTTTCAGTATAATTACAATAAAAAGTTTGTTCCTCGAGAATAGAAATTAGAGTAAACATGTATAAGATGCGAAATATTATTTTATGCTTTAAATTAAGTAAACAGAATTACTAGTGTTTAAAATTTTAATTATATTTGGCAGAGTGGCATATAGCGGAAAACCTACATGAGCGACTAAAATCAAGTAGTCGTAGATCCGAATTCCATAAATCCTTCCTGTTGAGCCTAATAGTAACCTAATGACTAATGAATATAGTCAGATATTAATTAGTAATTACTAAAAGAAAATATTAGAAAATGTAGACTGGCCTTATAAATATACCAGTACTGAAATTAAATTTTCAGTTTTGAATATTTGTTTTGGGAGCTGAAAGCTGCCAGTGCCAGTGATTAGAATTTATACATGCATTTTATAGTGATAAATTAGTTCTGAAAAGCGTTTATAAATTTTTAATAAAAACATCTAGGAAACTTTGTTCACAAGATGTTTTTAATGGCAAATTAAAACCAAAGTAAACCAAAATTTTTATTTTTAAATCAAGTTTTATATAAGTAAATTAAATGCTCTACTTTATGTAATTATTAGAATTTGTAATAATGCAATATTAAGCATAGTTGCTTTTCTTGAATTAACTATATCAAAACCATTCTTTTGCTAAAATACCAGGTTGTTTTCTATTTGCGTTGATACTTGCATTATGATGTTCTACTAACCCACTAACGATACTGTCAATAGTCATACAAATTTACTTTACCGCACAACTTCATACAATAGATGATTTTATTATTCAACCTTGTTGACACGATGTCTATTTCTTGAATAAAATTTAACAAAATACCTAAAAAGATTGACAAGTAGGTATATCACGCACATAATATGTAGGTATATCACGTAAATTTAATATGCATTTGTAAGTAACAAACGTTTACATACATTAGCTAGTGAAAATGCAATAGTCTAGAAAGTGACTTAATTCTTATTTAAATATTGACATAAAATTAAGCGGAACAATGACATTGTTATAAATTTGTGAAACAAATAATATTCAGAATTTAAACAATTCAAGTTTACCTGTATGCACACTATGTAATCTGCATTTCCCCACCTAGCCAAAGTAAATATTGCCAATAAGAAAGTTGAAACTTTTTTAAATAATTCAACATGTTTATTTTTTTAACGAACAAAAGCTTCATGCAGAAGGTGAGAATACTTCCAATACGTTACTTAAAAACGAAACCTTTTTGTTAATATGTTTACAAAGATAATATTTATACAGATTTAATTTCTTACTTTCTTATTTAACCTTTACTTTACTGTGATTACATTATTTATTAAATTTGAATAATTTGATTTCTAGTCAGGTTAGCACCCCACTAAAATTATTCAATCCTGTTTGAAGAACCAATAAGTGCCAAAAGAAAGCGTAACAATAAAAGGAAGAAGGATAATTTGACTATCAAACTTTTAAAGTAAAATCGTAATGAAATTAAAAACATATCTTGCCATGATCTTATGAGAAATTAATTTTACTCAAAAAATCTAAAATAAAGCACCTATTACCTATAAATAACATGTTTTCGCAATTATTTATAATGAATATCTGTAATTGTTCTTTTGTACGAATTATTAAACAAGTAAATATTATGAAGTAAAACTAATATTTTAATAAAATTTGTTTTTTTTGTTCGAGAAAAAAGATTAATTACCTACTACTAAACTTCATACAATCTAAATTGCTTTTAAAAGCAGTAGGTAGATTCTAAACGTATAGATAACTCTAAAGAAAGTTACGGAAGCTATTTTCAGTTTATTTTTTTGCAAACTTTCTTGTTATAATTAATACACCTGCACTTGTTATTTTTTAATTGATTCAACTTCTGGAGATAGATAGGTAGGTAGTAATAATGACTAATTTATATAAAAACCCGATTGCTATAGGTAATAAATAATAAATAATAATATAATGCTTTTTAAAAACTCTAGTATAGGTATTTCATTATAGTAGAATATTTTAGAGCATTTTCTATGTATATTACTTTAGTTGCTTTTAATAAATAATAATTCTTTTAAATATTTTTTATATAAAATTTTAAATATTGTTTTTAAGTACATATTACTATTGCAATGCAATCATTAGACAGGTTTTAATTTTTTTTCTTTAATTTTGTTTACTGTCACAATATCAGTTGATATAAATTATTATTATACTTAATACGATTATTTTACTACGAGTATTTACAATTTGTGTGTATCATAATTTCTAATACCTTTTGAACAATTGGAATGTTTCAAAAAAACGTGCCAAATATAAATTCCTATATAACGGATTAACCTACTTGAAAATGTAAGTCTCTAGAACAGCTTTATAAAAATAATAATTTTTATAAATAGAATTTTTATTTTCTGCAAGCCATACTGTTCATTTTATGCATAAAATCCATATTTCATTTAAGATTTCATTAAAATTTACATGTTCTAGTATTTTCGATTCTATCTTTTTGATTAATAGTTCAAAATACAACTATAACTTAAGAAAGAAAAATGTGTCTTCAATAAGGAGCAGCTTTACATAACTCGTTAAATTTTCAAGTGAATTAATTGAACATCAAATTCTAAATCTTATAACTGTTTAAGTTAGCGGATTCAAATATTTAAATAAAATTTACATAATTGTACTCGTCATTAAGCTAAAATTTTTAAAATGTAGGTAATCAACTTTGAAATGATAAACTTTGTTCATGTTATCTACCCTCTAGCATAATTAGTGTGTATTTGATTTCATTCCAGAATCTTAAAAAAATTTTAATAATTGCTAGTTTTCGCCAATGTTTAAACCTATTTTTAATTTCTGTTGCACAAAATACTCGCGATAATATTACATAATATTAATTTTAAAGAAAGGAAATTGTACCACCAGTAAATTTTATAGTTTTTGTATGACCAACCTATCTGCGTATGGATAAGACTACACCATTTTTTCAATTCCGATCGAGTCCCTTCTGATATTATATTAAATTAATCTTAAGTTAGTGTAAAAATTTGTATCAAATGAAAAAGTATTAAGTGCAAAACCCTGTGAAAGCTCTCTAATAGACTCTATATACAGTCTCCAGTATAATTTATACTACACAGCTGTTTTTTTTTTATTATCTACTAGCTCAATAATTCATATTGTTATATACTTAGCAATGTTAATCTATTATATAGGTATGTCATTCTTTTTATTTTCCAAGAACATAAAAATTAGATTGGTTTTTTTCAATTTAGTAAACGTCCTGTTGGAGCCACCTTTCCAAACTTGTATGATTATCTTTGGCCAATATAGGTCCAAGTAACTGATGGTTCTAAATAAATAATGAGTTAATTTTAATCTGTTTTGACTTAATATTTTTATTTCTCTCTTCCCATGGTACAATCATACTTTGTCATTCTTCTCCATACTAAAATTTCAGCGTTTTGATCCATAATATTTCAATTGAATATTCTTGAATAGTTTCTCATCAGTGCGAAGCATACTAGTCGGAGCAGATGCTGCCAGCACCTTTCGAGAGAGGTATGGTTAGAAGATATGGTTGAAGATCGAACCCACTACTACGATACCAATTCCGCATACTAATTTCGACAGTCTTAGACCTCGCTAGCAATATAATTAATTATGTAGAAGCATAATATTAAATTATCGTAAATGATCAAAAAGTTCTCGTCCAAAAATTAGATAATCAGTAGATATCGGGTTAGTGGAACTTATTCAAGGAAGGTTGACAGCTGACTAAGAGAACTCAAGACCTTATTTAGGAAAAATGGCTATCCAGATCGTCTTCTTAACTCGGTGTTGTTTGGTACAAGGGAGACGATCACACAGTTGATGTCTCAGGATTATGTCTTAAAAACAAATAAGAAATATAACAAAATAACGTTCCATCCGTGGTTATCGGAAAAAATCAAGAGACTTTTTTACGAATTTGTGGATCCTAACGAGTTCCAGTTGACGTTCCATAATCCGTTTACTTTTAGCAGGTTGTTATTTTCCTCAACCAAGGATGAAATTCCTAAATTTAAAAGAGCAATGTTATTTGCAGCGTTGGCCTCACCTATATTAGCCAAACAGAACAGTACTTGGAAAAGCGAGTCGGACAGCACCGGGGGGATATCCGAAAAGGCGTTGGAAAGACAGGGCTATCCAAACACGCAATTGAGAAAGTTCATGGTTTCTTATCGGAGGACGTCAAAATTCTTAATGTGGAAAAATGTTCAAAGAAGAGAACATTTTTTGGCGGCTGCGTATATTTCGACCACAAATGAAAACATCAACAAACAAACAGATTTTGACAACATAGGTGAGGGTTATTACACCGTCCTAAAACACTACAACAACAAAATCAGAGCCCCAACCTGAAGATTTTGAAGAGTACATGATACCGATGTTATCTGTACGATTGGTAGCTGTATTTTCAAGATTATGTGCGATTTTGTTGTCACATTGTGGTCAAAGTACAAGCTCAGTTCTTGTGTTGTTATCTTTTATTTCGCACTTTTAAAATTTCGACGTCTTTCAGTGTTTATTTTTAAGTTGTGAACTTTTACTGACATTTTAATTGCATGTTTTACGTTTTTTAAAGAGTGTGAATGTCATATAACTATTTTATATTTTTGACAAGTTGAATTGGTGCACCTCTATTTAATTTATTTTAGCCCACCGATTTATCATTTTTTATACATTTTTGGTTCAAACGTATCTTACGATACCATCTGTTTTTATATAAAAGCCAACAACATCAGATATTTTGAGGTATGTTACTTGTTCCATCATAAAATGTATGTAACCCCGTTCATCTAATTATAGTCCTGAGGATGGTGTACCTTGCGTCACCGAAACGTCGACGATAAAACTAGTTGTTTTAATTAAATAAGTTCCACTAACCCGATATCTACTGATTAGTAAATTATTGTATTAGTCAAAAAGTAATTATCCGAAAATAAACTCATCAAATAACGCTCGTTGAGCACTCCATTATTTTTAATTGAAACTTTTCTATTTAAAAAATGCAGTCCTTTAGGCTCTTGGTTATGGATGCATATATAATATGTATTATCTATATAAGTTGATTTCAATGTTATGCATATTTAGCTTGTTTCTTAAAATTAGGAAAAATTTAAAAACAAATTATTATTAAACAAAATATTATAAAATGACGATTACAAAGTTATTTAGTCGGTAAAGCGTGCGTATAATTCATTTTAAGCTTTACGTTATTAAGGTCACGTGCATATAATTCAAAGTATATTTATTTATAATGCGATTATTAAAGTTGATTAACTTTCGTTAAATTTTGTAAGGAGAATGAAAGTTCAAAAGTAAAACGGATATTTAACAAGATTTTATTTTAGACAAATCTCATTATGCATTACTTTAGGTAAGCGTAACTTACTATCGCTTTAAATTATTTAAACCATAGTATTCCAATGATTTAGTCGGAATACAGTATATTATTGCTTTATTAAATTTTACACACAATGTTAAATTTCACGTTTCAAACAAATACCCGAGTAGTAGGTTAATACACGGAAAAACTTTTGTATAATTTGTTTAATTTTTAATATTGGAATTGAGTTAAAGTTAAAGTTTCTCATTGGCCAATTTCACCTTAATTCTATGCTTAAATTTTAACGTTACCTTAAATTTCTTTTTCTATTACTGTTTAATAAATTCCAAATTTTCGATATTCGTTTGAGTAAGGTAAAATAGGTTTTTTCCGCAATAGTGCGGAAAAGTACTTTTTTCACGCAGACATGCGTTTTACTTTTCCACGCATACGCATTCAAGGGTAAATAGCAAAAATGTATGTAACTGCCTATTGCAAATAAAAACAATTTGCAAATCAATACTCCTTAATAATTAAACTCATAAAATTTTTAGTTTCTTATTCAAACAATGCGTTTGAAAAGCTTATTATTCCGAATGCGGCGTATTTTTTTGTCTCGGCTAAAGCATAGATAAAAAATCTCACCCAGAGAACGGGAAAATGTTACTTTCAATGATTATAGTTGCACAAATAGTTTTTATAAAATTAGCTACGAATTGGCCCTTAAAGTTCTAAGTTTACACTAATGATAATTATGAGTACAAGTTATTAACCCAATACTGTGGCATAATTAATTTAAAATATTTATTCTCTAATTTTTTTTATATGTCGTGATCAAAGACAGCATGTGGCACTAATTTCAATTAATTATTTCAAAAGGTAAACATCGTGTAAAAAATTTACTGGATAGCTTAACTTATTGACACAGAAAATGACATGAGTTTCCCAGTGGTTCACTCCTATAATTCACAACTAATAATTATTGATTGCATGACAGTTGGATACTAAAAATTAATTATTCTAACATACGAGAGACACCTAAAGCAACAAGGATCTCTCTTTTAAGATTTGAAGATAAAATTTGACAACGTTAGAATAACGGGGTAATGCCTATTTGAAAAATTTCTTATTATTATTATTTAATACTAAAGAGAGTTGACGATGTACTATTCTATACAGAAAATAGCAAATTACAACTGGATCACAACCGTGATTTCACGCTCCCTAGCCTTCCCGTCTATACTTTATGCCATACTGCTACTTCTTTTTTTTAATTGTTTTAAGCAAATTTTAGAATACTAAAAACTTTTTACTATACCTACTTACTAAAAACTGCATGCATTATTTTAAAGCAACAGTAATTTATTTAAATAACTAGGTTAAAGGTAGGACGTTTCGAATATTTCTTGTTTTTTGATTTCCGAGCTACGGTATTTTTTTAGGTGTTTATCTAATTTTGATAAAACTTGAAATCATTTGTTTGAATAAGTTTCCGAGCTATTTCCGACCTCATATTTTGAGGATGTTTTCTATTTGCATTTTGATATTTTCCAGCTTTTATGTGCAATAGATACTACCATATACCATATCTGGCAAGATTATTTTCCTGATCAATCATCATCAAAATGTGCTTCTACTTCTGATTGATTATCTAGTAAGGAAAGATAATACTTATCCATATTTTCATGTGTCTTATTTTCAACACGAGCACGATTATAGTTACTTATCTAATTAGCACTTAACCACGTGCCCGTCCTGCTGGTCAAATGAGAACATTTGAAAATAACAAACAGAAAATAATTTTTAAAGTAATTTTACAATAAAAATGCTATGTTTTTTAGACATTTTAGCATTTTACTAGTGTTTTTGAGATATTATAAAGGAATTTTTTGCTTTTGCCACAATAACAATAATATTATAGAATCATACAAAATGAGCCCCCCATTCGTAAGGTTATATCACATAGATGAACACTAGATGTCCTGAATGCTCATTGAAATCAAATGAGCATTTCGTGAGTCTGATAGTGGAATAACCGTTTATCAAAATTTTCAAAAAATTTCACTAATAACACGAATAATTTTTAAATCAGGAATCGTATTGAGATTATTCCTATAAATCTGTGCTTTTACAATTCCTCAGAAAAAATTTCAATCTAAGAAATTTTGCTTTTTCATATGAAAATATGTTTTTACTTCAAAATATCATTTTTTAAGGTCATATTTATCCATACCATGCGTTGCATTTCAAAAATTCCAAATATATAGAAAGTATGATTAACCTTTGCACGGTCAGTGGGGTCCCTGAGACCTGAATTCCACAAGGTTTTCAAAAACTTACAAAATGTTTTAATTTTTATTTTAAGCAGATAACACCTATTATAGGTAATTTAGCTTTATATCTCGCTTAACATTTTACACAATTTGATTCTACTAGTTTTAGTATGCTTATCAAATTTTTTATAATATCAGAGAGTTTGAGTTAACGTGAATCACTTACTAGTAATAATAATTAATTTATTATTGATATATTGATTTTTAAGTGCTATTCAAACTATTAGTTTTTAGAAGTAATTCAAACATAATATAAAATATAAAAATAATACTAACTTATTGTTAGTAAACTAGTAGTGTAAAATATACCTACATATTATTATATTATATACCTACCTCATGATTGAGAATATTATTATGATAAAGCAACTAAAACTATATTCCAATGTATTTTTCAATAACATTCGAGAACATATAATAGTATGTAAATACTATCACAATATATTTAAATTTTTACTTTATGTAAGCTTTCTTATATTTTTGTTCGTACATACATATACATAGAATTAAGTAAAATTGTTTTTTAAAGAGTAATTAGGTATTTCATAATTGTTTTACATGCCAGTTTTACCATGAATATTTTTGAAGTTTTTTATAATATACCTACTAAAATATTAAATTTAACAACTAAAAATTTATTGGAAAAAGTTGATAAAAATAACTTTTTTAAGTTGAGTTTTCTGTAATATTACTTTTGCATTGTCGCATTACTTACTGTTGTAGCATTCTTTTCGATAAAACGTAGCCTGCGCATTATTTAATTTTTTTTTGTTTTTACGTATATTGTCCAGGTTCTATTTTCATGTATCTTGTGTAATTTCATTTAAAAAAAATTTTGAAACATTTTCAAAAATGAACAACTCATATTATTTGGTTAAGGAACACCGATAATGTTCATAATTTGTTAAGATAAAAATATTGTGAATAATTTATTAGAAAATTAAAGTAGATGTAATCAAGTCGACTGTAATTTGATTTTGATTAGTAGTTGAATGACTTTCCATTTTAGATAGATACTTATTCCTTTGAACGCTTTAAATGGAATTTTGAAAGAAACGTCTATCTAAAATAAGAGATCATTCGAAGTCACATACTTTTTTTGATTTACTTATACTTTATTAAGATTATATTCAAAATTATATTATTATTATATTATTATTATGTATTATTAAGAATAATAATAAATATGAATATCAATTACGAGCTAAAGGGTACTAATTGATATTCATATTTATTGTATTTTCAAGAGCTAATAATTATAATTAATAATTATTAAGAATATTGTGTAATTTTACATTTCCTATAAATTATGTTGTTTAAATTTTAATTATATTTCAGCCAACTCTGAAACTAAAATTAAGTACTAGTAGGTACTTAAATCCTAATACAAGTAAAGATGCATTTCTCCTTGAGGTAATCAGAAAAATAATTTTAATTAAAATAATTAAGGAAATGCAATACAAGGATAACCTGAGCCGGATAAACATGTTTCAGTAAAAAAATTTAATTTTCAAAAATTAAAAGAAATTAAAAAAAAATTATTTTAAACTTTAATTATAAATAAAATTTTATAAAAAAAAAGTTTATACTTATACTTATTAAAAAATTATAGACATAAGTACACTTTTATTGGTAATTTATGATAAATTACGTTCATTTTAATTACTTTTCAACTTTACTTTTATCTAATCAATCATTAAATGTTAATTTATTGCTAGTATAGTAATTTACTTTCACGGAAATTGATTTTAAAAATTATATAAATTAATAATATATTTATTATTTTTTTAATTTAATTAGAGATTATTAGGAAGGTACTTAAAATATTCTGAAAATTTTATATGCAATTATATTAACATATTGAATATAATATTTTGTACCTACATAGATGCTACACTGAGATTAAATTAAATTTTGATTGTTTGTAATATCATCTACATATATTTGTTAACAAAAAATTGTTTTTGTATTTTTTATACCAGCAAGAAGTTAAGTGTTAAAAAGATTAATAATCTCGTAGTGAAACTTTCACTCTAATTAAAAATAAACATTCACATAGTAGTAGTAGTACATTACATTATTTTACAATACAAAATAAAAACTTAGTTGACAAACTATGTTTGATTTGTATTGTATTTTTATAATTTAGTCAATATATGAAGAATAAGTAAATGAGTTGAATTGTAAGTTATTATTGTTAGCTGCTCTTATTATATAAAAGCGAATTATTATTATATACGTATTTTTAATTTTCCTACAGATCTTTTATAAGAAAGTTTGCACCTAACATATTTTAATATTATTATTATTATATTATTCAAAAAATCTATTATCAGCTTTCTTGATTTAAATCTTGAAAAGGAATTAAGTAGCCTAAAATTTTAAAACCTTTTAAAAATCATTAGAAGGTTTTTTCTGTTCTAGGATTACGATTTACGATTATGTATAGCCTTCAATCATTAACTTTTAAAATATGTATACCTACACAAAAGCATCTGAGATAAATATTTTTTATTGCCACTGCTTTAAACTATCAGATTAGAAAATCTTGTTTTACTGCATTTTAAAAGGAATGGAATCGTAAAATCATCCCCTTACCTTTTACATTCCAAAGACATTTTACAAGGGTATTTTTAGTTAAGGCAACAGGTAACAGCTTATAATATCGAATGTTCCTTTTTAAACTGGAAACACCGATTTGTCGAAATTTACGCCCAAAGAATCAATGGGTTTTTATTTAAAAAATATTTTATTCTGCAAGTAGAGCTATTGACAAATGTTGTTATGAGTAATATTAAATCAAATGAAAAAATAAATTAATAACAACCGTTATTAGCGTAACCTAAATGCCGCTTAACAGTTTCAAGTTCAACCATGCGGTATTTATCTATGTTAAAGTGAGTAATGAAGAAATGTTCATGATCTATAAATTATAGATATTTTTAAAATTTTTATAAAAGTACATACCTGATAATAAAAATAAGTTAAGTCCTAGGATAACAAAGATCCTCACTATTTCATCCCACTGACACCAAAACATTTCTGTTTAGCACCTGTCGGAGCACCGGTAACTACTGACTACTCGAGAACCGCGAAGACTGCCGCAACTGCTGAAGAACCAGGCCAACCGATACCACAATACAGAAGACTGTTGGATATCCACTTGATACTTCCTGAAGAAGGGGTATAAGTTAAAAATTACTATTCATTGATAATGGGCAAAAAATCGTGCAGACAAGTTCATATTTGTCAACATCTTTTCTATTATAGTAGTAGTTTCAATTATCATCAATCTATCAATCACGATATCTTAATTATTAACTTTTTCGTATTCTTTTTATATTCTTAACTTATAGAAAATTTTAGCTCTGATGGAGTTAATATTATTAAAAACAATAATTTCCGGTGACCACGAATTTCCTCATCATATATTTGATCGTAGCTCAAAATCTGGCAGTAATAGATTTCTTAACTGGGTCTCACAATAATACAAGAAATCGTAAGATTATGAATTATAACTTTGTGTAATAATGTAATTTTGTCACAAGTTAATATAACTATTATTGTGACAGTTTTTTACTTTTATTTATGTACCTAGGTACCACATTAAATGTAAAATTATGCAGTGTGATAACTGTTGTTAATAGACACTAAACCATTAGGTAGGTATACTTTTTAGACAAGTTTAGCAATTTCTTGCATTACTCGCCTTAATGACGGTATCATAATAATTAATAATTTAAAAAATGATAACATAGAACTGTAATTTGCAAATATTCTAATTATAACAGACACGAAACGCACTTTTTGACCTAATATTACACAAGTTAAGTTAATGTTTTCATTTTTCTATGCAATATTATATTAATTTCTGTATCAAAGCTATGAACTTTTGATTACAATCTAATTTTACGTAGCAAAAGCAAGTAATTCGTTTTACTTCTAGATTTTGAAAATATTTCAAAAAAAATTTTAGAAAAGGTATTTTGAGAACCTTAGTTTTTCAATTTTCAAGTATTGCCGTCATTAACATTTTTTAAGCTGCAACTTAAATTTTTTTTTTAAATTGCAACCCTTATTTTTCTTGTCAGATTTAGATATTTTTTTGAGTACGAATATATTACTTTGAAGAGGTACGTTTATTCAGTAAGGTAATAGTTTGAATACATTTTTTAAATTACCAAAACCGTTTTTTACTTTCAGCGCCTGTCTAATAAATGATTAGTTAATGTAAAACATTCCTTTTCAATGTAATTTCTTCACATAAATTTAAACCTATTCAGAAAAATGTGACAAATAAAATAATAACAAAAATTAAATAATAATAAATATTATTTATAGTGTAGGTAACGCACAATTTAAAATTTTTAAAATATGAACATTGCGATGTATTGTATGAAATTCAATAAAATTCAAAATGAACAGCCCTTGAAGTTCCAAGTTTTAGAAACATTTTAATACCTATATTTTAAATTTAAACACCATGACCTACCAGGAAGGCCACGCACGGCGAGATGGTAGGCAATCAACATCACAAGGTAATCTAATTTGATGAGTTAACGATGCTGGAAATACCAAGCTTTTTATTTTCAGAAGAAGAAGAAGCCATAACTCTTAAAGGATAAATTACAACAGAGTATATTATGACGACAGAAGGAATCAGAGATGTACCCGGGGGGGGGGGAGCTACTCCCCAATAATCTTTGGTAAGTTGTGAAATTAACTAAAAAGTTGGTAATACACTAATCAGTTGGCAAAACTACTAGTTGTAATAAATCGCATAAATTGTAGCATTCCCTGCATTCCCTTATAATAACCATGAAACACTAAAGTAAAAGGAAAGCTCATTCGTATAATACCGAGAGCAAAATAGTTGACAATTTGAAGACTGTTCCCCCTTCACCCCTTCAAAAAAGTCGACTTGGCATATCCCTGGAAGAAATTTACACACCGCCATTCAAACAAATATTCAAAACTTTGGATCTGTACCGTAATGTACCTATTTGATAGTTTGAATTTAAAAATTTGAAAATAACTAAATCAAATTGGGAATCAATGACTTTAAAAAAATTGTAGTGAAATTTTTATACCGTCATATTAAATCCGCACTTTTGTATTTTGAACTTCTTTTTGCAATCTACAATCGTCGATGCATTACTCATTGGCATACGAACGAAAACTGCCTAAGTTTTATCACAATTTGTGACTAGTTTAACCATAAATGTTACTACATTCGTTAGCTAGCTTTGGTATTTAAACCACAGTTATTAGAGCGAAGGCAGAAAAACGTTCATATAGGGTCTTAAAACAATGATGTTTTCATAGTCATAAGTCATATAAGTTCTAACAGTTAGATATTATTATATCATCATCTCAGTTATAAATAGAAAAATATCATGTTGTGGATGCTAATTAATACAAATAAAACTACTTAATAAATAAATAAATAAGAATTTGTATAATGAATTGTAATACTTAATTCAAAAACTATCAATATTAAGGGGGAAACCTCCTTTATCGGGTCGAAAAAATCGATTTTTTGAAAATAATTTTATTCGATTGTAAAACTATTCAAGAATATTCCCTGAAAATTTCAAGTCGACAGCTGCCGTATTTACGAATGTGTGTGATTTTAATTAGGTTTTTTATTTTAATTTTAATTAATTAAGATTAGGTGCTAAAAACTTTAAACGCTCATTTTAAAGATAATTAAATTCTCTTCTATTTGACAACAATTGTTTTTTGAAAAAGTCGATTTTTTAACAAAAAAAAACATTTTAATTTCAAACTATGAAAAAAATATCATTTCGACTTTTTCTTTGATAAATATCATTGTCACATAGAAGCTACTATCATAAAGTTAAAAAAAAATTTTGATTTTTTTTGTTTCAGACCACAATCAAGGACGCTACACTGTACGGAATGGAGACACTCCATAGGCGATACGTTGTAAACGCGGCATCCGTTTACACAGTAAAAGTGTTTCATTTTTTTTGAAAAAATTCCTGTATAATTTTAAAATACATATTTAATTACCATAAAAATTGCAAAGCGTTTTGAGTAATTCTGCCTCAGAAAAAAAATTCATGAATATCGTGTATTTTTCGGCCGCGTTTAGGAGGTTTTCCCCTTAATTTGTAATGTAAGTTTGTTAAATTTGGCTTTTTTGAGTTTTCCAGAAATTTTATTCTTGTTTTCTGCACTTTTCTTCAAGATGACTTGCACAGCAGAGAGCTAGTTTTTGCCAGATGATCGTAGTTTTGTGAGCGCACCGAATATTAGTTCAAGTTTAGTAAACTCTTTGTGATCACCTTGGTGGTTAGTCATTATTTACGCGTGTGCGGATTTAGTTTATTATCAGTTAATAAATTTTAGTCAGTTTCTTGCAAATGGCCAATTTGCTAACTCGTTACATCTGGAAATTCAACATTCGATTAAAAATGTTCTATTGATTTATGCATTACAATTGAATTTATCTATTCGTCCCAAGATATTCTAATTATACTAATTAGTAGAAGCACCGTATTGGCATCATTTTGCATTATTTATTTTTAGCAAATTATTATTCAATATATTAAAAGAAAATTAATTAAGATAATTATAATAAGCTATCATTAAGATATCATTATTACAATAGGCAGGTTTCTCAATTTTCATAGTGGTGGAAAAGCAATCAACAACATTTCGGTGAAAATCATTCTGGAATTCTTGCAAGTTCTTGCAAGCAGATACGGTTTTTCTTTCGTCACTTGCAAATGAGACAACACGTCTATGCGGGATGCTTTTGTTTTTCGTTGAATTCTGACATCCATCGTTGAAATGAAAAAGTTGGTTCTTGGTTATATTGGTTCATAATCAAAGAAAGAAGTCGGAAACTGTAAAAAGGTATATGGAAATTTATGACATAGGAAAGGAATAACAGATAAGAATGTGAATTTAAATTCATCTAGTAAGTCAACTCAAGTATATTATTTTAATTTATTTATTTTACATAAACTTAGAAACATTTCCTCTCACACTTTCAAAGCAAAATGCACATATCAGATTTAAACAAAATAAAATTCATAGGAAATATAGTTTTTCGCAAACTAAAATCTATCAAGATTTTACAAATAAAATTATAAAAGTATTAAATACAATATAATATGATAAGATAATTCTTTTTTGATTTTTCTAAAATATTGATATTGATAATATTAAAATATGAAAACTACATATCCATCGATTATAAAAAGCCTTAGAACCGACTATTTTATTTATTGAAATAATGTTAACAGTAATTTCAAATGGCAATATTATTGTTAAATTTATGTTAATGCAAATGAATTAATGTAAATCGTTAAAAATGTAAAGTAGACAAACGTTGGTATAGCGAAATGTAGCTGAAATCGTTTTATCTAATGTACTCTTCATACAATAGTAATTGGACTAAAATATATCAACATAAAGTTAACAATTAGTGATATATTATATTGGTGTACAATATTATATTGTATTATATACTACCTAATAATTACATTTTATAATACTAACTTATTATATTATAGATAGTACTAGTAAGTATAAACTTATTAGCAGGCCCGTAGCCAAGGGGGCACGTGCCCCCCCCCCCCCCCCCCCAAATGTTAAAAAAAAAATTATTTTGTTAAATTTGAATTTCGAAAATAAAATTGGTAAATAGATATATTTTAAAGTGGGCGAAAAATTTTCGGAAGGAGAACCCCGAAACTTTTTTTTATTTTTACAAGTGCCCCCCCCCCGAAATGAAATCCTGGCTACGGGCCTGCTTATTAGCTCAAGTTCCGCGTTTAACTATGTACACCATCATGTTAATATTAGCAGTAGATATAGAGGAGTGTTGGGTAATCTGCTTTTCTATGCCTCAACTTTTAAAATTTTTTGTCAGTCTTTTAAAACAATATTTTTTAAATTATTTTTCAAACTTTTTAAATTACTATTTTCTATAGAATTTCTTAAAATCTAATCTTCGATAGCATAAAATATGCACTAAAAAACTATTATATACAAATAAAATGCATTTGCATATAAGTATTATTCACTTAGATAGAGGTATTTCCGTGACCAGTACACAAAAATTTTTCAACTTTAACTCTTCTATCTAACACCAAAAATAAAATGCAAAATGCATATAATCCGAACTACATAATATATTGCGATGATATTTATTAGGGTCCTTGATGAAGAAAAACAGTGATAAAAATTAAAATTCAGTAAAACAAACTATATATAAATTCAATCAAGGAGATAAATATAAAAAAAAGGAGTAGACTAATAATTAAGTAATTAAAAGTAATCTGTCAAGAAAATCTGACGAACTTAATTAATAAAATTTTAATTATTTTAATTAATATTTAATTATTTAAGTATTACTAACATAAATAATATAACAATAATAAAAAATAAAACATTACAGTATTATAAAGTATATATTCAATGCAGCAATTAATTAAATCGGTAAAAGCCAAAGAATTACACGAAAAAATGTAAGAAAATGTAAATTTTGTTTGTTTTCTTTTTTAAATTAATATTGAACGATTAACTCGATTTTGTAAGATTTGTTTCATATTATAACGGAAGTACCTGGGCGGTATAAAAGATATTATCAATAGGAAGCTGCATATTGTATTTTTTATACTAACCAGGGGGAATTATGATTTAGTCATTTTAATATTATGTTGAAATCGTAATCATAATCATTGAAAATATTATAAAAATAGTTATTATATTATCTTTATTAAATTAAATCTTGATTCTTTCTGTGTAAACGTGACCCTTGAGTAAGTCATGGTACACGAAGAGAAAAGTGAAGTAGGTCAAAAAGTAAATTTCACTCACTTAATGCTTTTCAATTACACTTATATTAAAAATAATTATATATAAATTTAATTCGTGTAAATACACATGCAGTGCAGATATAAAAAATTAAAGTTTTCAAATATTAAAAAATTACGTCTTTTTAAAATTTAATTTGTAATTACTAACTAAATTTTAACATGTAAATAGTTTTCAGTCCATAATTTTAAAACACAATAGCGGGCAGGTACAAGCCTGCATATTAAAATTATTTTGTTACTGTTGAACAACTTAATACTAACAGCTTTTTGTTCTCCGACCGTGTGCGGCACGGTTTAATAAGCTAAAATATTTTTTTATATAAGCATAATCTTTATTGTTAATCAACACAACGAAATAAATTATGTTGAAAGTAAAATTCTCAAAAATCAAATAATGAGAGTAAAATGAGCTTTTCATTGAAACCTATAATCTCGCCTATTATGTTGTATTTAAACATATTCCGAAGATATCAATTAGCAGAAAAAAAAATTTTCAGTTTTGGACTTTATTTACTATAAAAATAGTATTTAATACAAACCCTAGCTGGATATATTTGCATTACAGTCACTTGTGACTGTAATTTATATGAGGGGTTAAATTATGATAGATGATAGTTAGAAGGTCAAAATCTTGATAATACTTATTAACAAAAATTTTTTTGGTTTTTCTGCTAGTATTAAAATCTCTTCTGGTTTAAAGATTATTTAGAATTTATATTTTTTAAAAGAATTTATCCATTAAGTAGGTATAAATCACTTTTAATTTCTAGTACATTTATATTAAAAAATGTAATTAAATATAGTTTTTAAAAATTAAAAAAATATTTTAATTGGAATCTATAAGCGTAATTGGAACAAACGGTATTAATAATTTTGTAAATGAAACTCAAGACATGTCGTTTTTGTCAAATCTTAGAAATTTAATTGCTTAATAAACACATTTATTTTAATGAAAGAAATGTTACAATTACCTATATAAAAACAAGTTATTAAAAAACTCGTAATTTTAAAAAATTGTTTTTAATTGTGGCATATCAGGTAGGTGCACAAGTTATATTCTCAATATAAAATAATAACTGTGAAAGTTTTTAGAATTCATTTAACAATATTGTGCTATTTACTCAATACGGCAAGGAACAAACACATCCCGTTAACATTCTCTACTACTGTCGTAATAAAATTAATTTTATTGTGTTTATATGCACAAACACATTTTATTATTAATACTTAATTCAATAACTTATTTACAGCTAGCAGTTAAAAGTCTCAAAAATGTAGCTATTTATTGTTCTGGCTAACTAGCATAAAATTTTAACATTGCTATGCTGATGTAATAACTATAACACGGTTTTTTAGCTCTAACCATTCGATGTGTTAAAGAGCTTTTCTACAAACTTACTACTACGAGTACCTACCATTATGTCATTTCATGAACTTTTTAATTACAAAAAATCGAAATTGTTTGATATATACCTATATTTAGAATTACTGATATTTTCAAACAATATTATTTGCAGGATAATATTGTAGGATTCGTTGATTTGTTGACAATACAAATACAAATTATTGTTAGTTGTAAGTGGATGGTAAGTGGATTCCGTAACATGCACTATTCGTAGTGTAAAGGTTTACGAATCGAGTTGATTTACGCTGCAAGTTTAACAATGAAATGCATAAAACATAATTATTTTATTTAATTATTATGTATCATTACTTTTATTACGCCAATAGACGGCACTAAAAGTAAAAGTAAACTAAACTACTTTAATGCCGCTCGCCAAATGTTTTTTTTTCAACAATTGCTATAGGGATTTTACATTAACCAAACGCCACCACACGCAGCTTTTGTAACTACTCCATCAAGTATACCTAAGTGTTTTTAACGTGTTTCAACAGTGTTCGAGTTAGTTTTCCTGATATTTTTTAATTCAGTGCAGTGTTTATCTTAAAAAAAAACCAGTCTTTCAGTCTTTTTTAAACCAACATTCTACCGAGGTATACTTGCTATGGCAGACATATTGAAGGTGTCGCTAGCGCCACCATCGGTAGTGTAAAATCCCCATATAGTTTTCGACATCTTAACTCATAAGAAACACATTTATATTAAAAATAAGAGTACCTAATTTCCTCAGATTTGAAATTACATACTGATTGTTAAAAAATACATAATATAAGTGTATAAAATTAGGTACTCTATGTAAATAATGGTAATCAGTAGGTATAATATTATCTCGATTGAATTTTTCACTTTGTATTTAAGCTAATTTGTAAATTATAGATTAGTAAAAGGTTTTTTAAAGATTTTTATTCCTATTTATTTATTACTTGTTTACAGTTATTATTTCATTGTATTTAATAAATGTGTCGCGTTAGAAATCTGCTTCAATGAAATGCGAGAAAATTAATTTTTAGATTGTTTGTGCACATAAGAAGTAGTTAGGCTGTATTATCTTTTGATGGTAAATTTGTAATTAAAATAAAAAATATTATTTGCTTCTTTTATTATTATTTTGATTCGTACTTATTATGTTGGTTTAGGACATTTCGTCGCCGAGACATTTTGACGCGATTGAATTTAAATGCTCAATCCATACTCTAACCGTCTAACCTACAGAGGACCTCTCCTTTAACCACAGTTTAACAAGCTACAGAACAGAACTGTCTTAGCACGTACCTTCCTTTTAGTGACTGATCCCTATTTAGGATAATTTATCTTTTCACGTTTTCAGATCTTTGCATTGCAACAGGCGTTTCTTTCAAAATGTTTGTCACATCTCCAAAATTTTTTAAATTTACATGAACTCAATTTATCAAACACTTACTAACAACCTTCTTAATGAAATTTTGGATGAAAGTTTACAAATTTTGTAACTACTATATGTATTGTCGTGTTACAAAATCAAATTTTTGAAGGTTGATTTTATAATGAATGATTTTTTTTAAATTTAAATTTTGTTTAATAATTTTGTAAATTATTTGTAAAATTTTGAATTTGGTGGGTCTTATGGTGCTGTCAAATTTTAATGTTGGCACCAGAAATCGAGAGATAAGGGATTCCATTGTCGTCCATTGGACGAAGCGGACGTATAGTTCTGTGAGTCTTGAGATAATTTTTGATTGAGTCCCTATTTTGGGGATATTTTGGACATTGTTTAATTTGGTTTGCAAAAATAAAAATTATAATTTGCGTAAGTGATTTTTCTCGTTTTATATTTTTGGTTGAAGCCTATCCAAAGATTGGACATAAATTGGATAAGTTGGATTGTGGAATTGGAGACGTTGATTTTTGATTGGTGTTTGAATGCTGAATTTTAAAATAATATTTTTGAAAAACTTAATTATTGAAATTGGAAAGGAGAAGCAAAGTTTGAATGTGCATGTCACACCTGTGCCGATAACGTATTTGGAAAATTTTAATTCCACGTCAAAGGAACCGACTCCTGATGAGCGTTTCTTGCTTTACTGACAATTGAGCTAGTCGAGGTACAAAATCAAGGGTAGAAAAGGAAGTTTGGAAAAAATTATTTTTACCGCCGTTCCACTACAGTATATTAAAAATTATATTAATGTTGTTATTTATAACATTTTCTTCTGAAATTATTATGAAAAAATATATCGAACGAATGGTGGTGGCTCACAAGATTTCTAAGAAAATATGAATAATAAAACATAGAGTAATGTTGAAACATATTTCCCTTTTTTTATTTATTTATTTTTATTTTATTTAATAAAAAATATTTATTAATATTTTATCAATATAATTAATTTTGTCCGTCGCATCGGCGCAAAAAATTATGAATTTTTATGTCAATATGATGCACTTTTTTTAACGGATTAATTTTTTAAATAGTTAAATTTCTAAAAATCGCATCCATTAGTAGTAGAAATTTTAACAAGAAATAGACAGTTCAAAACCACGCATTACATGCAATTTTTTTATTCTGTACCAGCCGCAAAAAATGATTATATAAGATTATGGAAAAATGTTTTTAAATAATTTTATTGTTCCACTGTGCAGGCGTCGTGTCCTCGAATTGAAAAGTCCCCATATTGAAATGTCCTCGCGTCGAAATTTCCGGTAGGTATTATGTACCGGAAGATATATTATTTTATTAATTTTATTTAAATATTAAAAGCGAGTTTATGGTACCTACTTCAGAGGGTATTTTTAATTTTTGACAAAGACTCTAATTTTAATATAAAATCACAATATACCATGCACACATTAATCTGTTTTTTTATATTGTCTACATTAATTGTTGAAAATAAAATACAATTTTAGAATGTGCTTTTAGATGTTAACAATGATAATGTATGTTACATACGAGTATAACATAAATTAAGCTAGAATCATATTGCAAAAATTGTAATAATAGGTGTTAGAGAGTGCGAGAAAGATAATATTTAAAGTAAATTATAATAAATTTGATATTAAAATTGTAAACAATGTATAAATATTTTAAGTAACATTAAAATATGGTAGCGAGTTTACGCTTAATAATGATTATTTCTTTAATTAATCTACAATCTTTCGAAATATCAATTAACAGTTTTTGAGCATCTTGCAACATCAGATGTTTTATCAAATAATTATTATTAAATTATACATATTTGTTTATACCGTGTTATGATTAAATCTTATTTTATTACAATATTTCCTTTTAAAATTACCTTCGTTTTATTTTGTCATGGACAAAATTTAAGAAAGTTTCTATGATGTGCAACTCATCCTAACAATAAATTAGTATTACTTTTGTTATGACCTATTTATTAATTCAAACGAATTAGTTCAAAGTATAAACAATAGTATTATCAAATATTATTTTGTCGCTACTTTAATTTGAATTTAAATTTAACAATTATTATTTTCTTTTCACTTTTGATTTTTTTTTCCACCAATCGTCCCTTTAATATTATATTTTATATTATACAAATTGATCGCTGTCGCTTATATTCTAATAATATGTACCGTATACTTGTATATTCGTTTATTATATTATTCTTTAAATAAATTAAATTTGCACAGAGACGCATATTTTTATAATACATTTTTTTATACGACATGTTGTCATAGATTGCAAAGCATCTATATTATTAATACCTAATACTACATTAGGTATAATATCTTCCAATCGTAGTGTATGTAGTTTTCAAAAACTATAGACAATGTAGGATTTATAACGGATACGTATTTTAAAGAAACACGTAATTTTTTTAATTTGATACCCTTTTTATGTAAATTTCGATTTTTAGGAATAACTGCGTATTGGTACAGTCGTCTTTCTTTCTAAAAAGTTTAACTTTCATTAGTTGCAAGTATGACTAATGTGGGAATATTCATTGACGGATCTGCTACTTTCTACAATTGTGTTGAGATAAATATATGCATTTATCACGTTAATTTCTTCCATATTACTAATTCTGTTTTCCACTTATTTTGCTATCACTTTCTATCAATGTTATTTAAGTTACTTCATAGTATAATGCTATTTATTATGAGATATGACAGTCAACTATAAGCATTTAAATTACTAGTACTATATGTATACCTATTATACTATTAAGTATGTATGTTATTAAAACTAATATTCAAATAATTTGTATTAAATAATTGCAGTGAGCAGTAGTTTGGCTAATGTATCAATTTATTATAAAAAATTTAAATGCTTTTTAAAATAAAAGAATAAAAATAAGATAAATCCAATTATCCAAGTTCAGCTGTAATAGAGAACTACCAGTAGAAGTAGTTTTTCCAATTTGAAATAAAAATATTAAAAATAATTTTAGTGATATTATAATAACGAACGATGATTTACTCAATTTTCCTTCTTCCACAATAATACATAATTTATTACATTTCTTTAGTTGATATTTTAATAATGGCTCACATAATTAGTGTTGGTACTCCAGCTCGCCTATTTTTTTTTTAAGCAAGACTTCACGGAGAGCATAAGGCTATCTATTTCAAGAAATACAGATGAAATTGTTTTTCTATTTAAATAATTTAATTAACTTAGGCTAATAACGCTTAAGTAACAAAAATCGTACTTAAAATAACCGCCGTCGCTCAATACCACACTAACAAACACCTATTGCATGTAGAAGTTGCTAAAATTTTGCGTGAGCTAAATATGCCGTTTCTAGCTCCCAGTGTTACATCATTTATCATAAGGTTAGACAGTGCAGTCCCAAATAATAAAAATTGTTCAAACAAATCGTAAATATTTTTTGTAATATTACAGTTAGCTATATAAAATTAAATTTTTATCTTTATAAATACATGCTTCGATGATCTTAAAAATTTGAATATCGTATCGTAGTCCAAATATTTTTTATTTTGTTTTTCTTACATAACGTGGTCGGCGGGTATTAAGGCCTACTAAATTTAACCATAGTTTTACTTCTTGTATCGAAGTTTGTTTGCTTTATATGTATTTTAAAGTACTTTTGAGATATTACGAATGTAAATAATTAGTACGCATATATATTACTAAATGATTGAGCGTTATGTTTAGTACTTCGAACTTGATGCCTTCTAAACGAGCCACGTGGTCAGAAAGCAATGATTTTGAGTGCTTCAAGACTTTTTTTAAAGAATATTTAGTTGTTGCATTTATGTGTTTATTGATTTCAAATACCAAATAATATTACGTATAATTTTTATGCTACCATATTAAAATAAAGCCTACTAGCAAGGTTTTTAAAAATGTTTAATTTTGTGTTTGTCTATGGTACAAGTTACCATTTTTCGTTTATATTTTGTAGAAAATGTACCAAAAATATGATTATTATTAAAACATGTTGATTAAATTGGATATTTTTTTATTTTATTTCAAATATCTTTTAGATAAGGCCTTATTACGCACAAGTACCTACCTTAATTATTATTATTATATCGATAATTCTACTCATGTATGAAACAATGCATAAGAAACGTCAAACGTCAAAGTTTGCTAGCGGATAAAATTTGTACTAAGGAAGGAACAGATATGCAAGTGGATAAACTTAGCGGATTTTTTTTGTTTACCTTTTTTGAAATGACACCAAAGTGAAGTTTTAAGTTTAAATAATTTTATGCGCGGAATTATCTTATCAAATATATAGTACAGTCATTTGGTACTCAAAGAAGAGATTACCTAGAAAGTTTTTCGGGAGTTTTGAAAATTGGTGATTTTATAGATTTCGACATACTCTTTACAAATTTTTACTTTGCCACCTTGTATTTTTGCCGCTCGCGACGCCATCTGTGAAAAATGGCGCCTAAAAACTGTTTTTTGATAATATCTCCTTTCGGTCTCATTTTACGATGGAAATAGTTATGTAATAAATTAAACTAGAGAAAATTTCCTATAATTTATCTAGTAACCTTTTTTCTGTAAATGAATAGTTTTAGCGTACGAGCGGCGCAAAGTCTACTCCAACACGAGTTTTGGCCAGAAAACTCATTTCCTGCGAAGGACGCTACAGGATGTAGACTGTAGAGAGCCGGTTTTTCAATGCTTCGTACAATATTTTTTTAAATATTTTTAAATATATATGTACAAAAATCTAGTGTAAAACTTTGAAGTTGATTTTCTCAAAACTATGTTTTGAAAATCGGTGACCGCTGTAATTCAAAATTGAATAGAATTTATACAGTTTATTGAAAACATAAAAATCTAGTGCCTGAACGAAGGAATTTGGTTTTTAATAAAATTTATAGATTTTATAAACAAATAACTAGCGATCTTTTCTTTGAAAATCCGTAAGTTAATTATTAGTGGCCCCCATTTTGTTATTTTTCAAGAAAAAAGCAAAAACCTTTAATCAAGCACAATATTAACTATTAAACTACAGATAATTTTTTATTTGATTGATTATAGATGAAGTAGTAAAATGTTACGATGGTCACCGCAAAGCACGACTTGTGGGACGGAATCCAACAAATATGGCGATAACTTAGTTAATAATAAATATTTTTTTAAATTTTTTTTGACAAAATAAAGTTAAAACACAGCTTAATAACTTCGTATTATTTGTTTTATAAAATAAGTTTAACTACTGTCAAAAAAAGATAATTTATATGTTCATATTGTTTAAAATAGATGTGCTGACGAAGACGATTGTCGAAACTAGTTTGCATTAAAATATATAATATATTCTCTAGGAAAATGTCTTTTATTTTATTTTTATAAATAACCTCGATGGCCTTAATAACAATACAATATTTTTCGTTAATATAATGTATGTACGAAAACCGCTTGTTGGTGTAGGTGTATGTTGGTTTGTGGCACTAGTACGCTGAAACTATTTATTTTACAAAAAAGCAGTTAATACATAAATTATAGCAAATTTTCTCTAGTTTAACTTATTACATAACTAGTTTCATCGTAAAATGAGTCAGAAAGGAGATATTATCAGAAAACTGTTTTTAGGAGCCATTTTTTCAATATGGCGACGCGAGAGGCAAAAATACGAGCTGGCAAAGTAGAAATTTGGAAAGAGCATGTCGTTATCTATGAAATCGCCAATTTTCAAAACTCCCGGAAAACGTTTCAGGTAAAAGTACCAAATGACTGGACTAAACTCTAGCTTTGATTTATATCCTGATAATTTTTAATTTTTAAACACTCATAATATGTGCTTTTAAAATTTGGCTTGAGAAAACTGTTGGTTAGACAAAATCACTAACCAAGTTTTCTCTCGCTAAATTGCTAATCACGTATTCGTTGAAATTAAAAATTATCCGGATAAATCAAAGCTCTTGTGGTATTGCTTGCGAATATATTCCAAAAGCATCATGGAGGCGTGGTAGGTCGTGTTAGAAGTGATAGAATATAGTGGCTATTTTAAAAAAAGTAATTTTTGAATCAAGAGTGACCGTAATCGTCGGAAGTATACGTATAAATGTAAACAATCCGAATGCAGTATTGGAAAGATAAAAACATACCTTTAGTTCGGATTTATAACTCTTTTATTATAATCATAGTTAGTTTAAAATTTTATTGTGTTTCGCACTGAAACCTTTTGTTCCTCTAAAGGCCAGTTGTATAACAAAAAATCAACTTCGGACCAGAGTTAAACCATGGTTAACTTTAACTTTGAGCACTCTGATTATGAGAATCTTATCTGAGCTTTATACAACTGGCCCTAAGAAACTTGGGCTTAATTCTGGAACATCTTCTATTAAATCCGGTTTTATTTGCTAATCGCCCATATCGGAACTTCTTCTTAATGATTGTTATTGCAATCATGATTTATATCATGAAATATAAATATTAAGAAAACATGGCGAGAAAATTATATTTTTTATTGAAGATTTTGATGTTGGTTTCATATAAATAAAAAATTAAATTTTATTCGCTTCTTGCACAAACAATAATGCCCGTACCTATAGTCGATGGTTTTTGATTGGTCGATTTTGTACTTAAGTCTGACTCATGTCTGAGATCGAGCGAAGTATCGACTATAGGTATGAGCATAAGTGCTATGAGCAACCCTCTTTGTAAAAATAACTTTTAACAGTTCTTAATTGCAAAATTTTAATTAGTTTATGCAAAAATAGTGTAAAGGTCTTTTAGTTGGTCCAGCTAGGTTCATCGCAGAAATAATTTAAACAACCAAAAACCTGGACCTTCCAATCTACTTGTGAATGCGTTACCATCTCAACTAGAAAACTTTGAGATTTTTATTGCATAAACTAGCTAAAGTATTACAAAACGGTATTTTCTTAGAAAAGGAAAGGGAAAAAGGTATGCTGTATTGTTTCTTCTTTCTGGTACCAGTTTTCAGTGAAAATATACAAAGTGAATTTTTCTGGTATTGCTGAATATGCTCTACCGAAAATATCTTTTTTTACTAAATAACTGAAATGTGCATTGTTTTACGTCTTAACCTTTTCTCATTTAAATTATTTAACAATTTTTTCGATTAATTTGAAAATTTGTTTTAGACACCTACTTTTAAGAATTTTTTATGGAAACACAAAACAATTTATTTAAAAATTAAATGGTTTTTACTTGCTTTCCCAAATTAACCTCATACTATCATCGGAAGCTTAATAGTAATAATAATAAGCTATAATATATAAAGTAGCTATGATCACAATAAAATTTAAATTTTAAGGCAGGAAATGTATTTTCTTTTATTTTGTAATTTTTATAAAAGTAATTTATTTTTTAATATAACTTATGAGTTTAGATTTTTTTAACTTGAAAATCTTGTTTTCTGTATGCTTTTATTCTTAGTAATAAAGACATAAGCGACGAAAATACGGTAAACTGAAAATTAGCTTGAATATTCAATTTTGTCCAATTGGGTTAAAAATTAATTAATAAATAATTTTTTTAACACTTAAGGTTGTTAAGAAGGAAAATGAAATTAATAAGAAGTTCTTGAAATTTTTACAGTACATTAGGTAATAAAAAAATTCTGGCAAAGTTTGAACTAAATCTTGTTCTTAGTTATCGAGATAAAAAATGTTAAAGTTCATATTGATTTAAAGGTGATTAAATCGACAATCAGAAATGTCAGCATTTCCAAAAATTGCCAAAATATTTATGAAAGTCTTATAAATAAGTATACACAATAACAGCCGTATTCATAAAAATATCTTAAAATCAGTGATTTTCTATAGTATAGATACCAAGACATACGTCAATTGTGTTCTTTACATATCAACGACAAATTATTTTCGGACATCTCTTTCTACTCTGTTTAGATTTTTAACATTTCCAGTTGTCTCTTTCTACGAGCCCCACCAATAAAAGACAACCATATTAAGTGGCAATATTTTTAGTTGTCTCTCTCTACGAACCTCCACCAATACCAGACGGCCATATTAGGTGGCAATATTTTAAATTTTGACAGCTATTTGTTAAAATGTGGAAATATTTTTATTATATTATTAAAATAAATTTTTTACAATTATTAATATTGCTTTTATACAGTTTTCAGAAAGAATATAAAGTGGTAAATAAATCAACGTATTATTTAACCTCGAAATTTTTTAAATTTCAAATTCTAATGAAATGAATTTTAAATTTCTAATATAAATTTAGTATATAGTAGACATAGAAAATAGATATCAAGATTTATATTTGTACAAATGCTTTTATTTTTGTGCTATTAGTGGATTTTTGAAGAGTGGACCTTGCCGACTCTGTTGATTAATAATGTGAAATGAAACTTATTATTATTTTTATAACAAATTATATTAATAATAAATTTATTTTAACTACATCAAAGATTATAAATTAAATAAATTACAATTTACATTATATTATATAGATATCGGTGCATATATCTGAAAGAAATTGGTATTTCTTTGCGATTTTAAATTCAAAAATGTATAAAATATGTACATAACCTTCAAAAACTTATAATGACAGCTAACAAAAACGTAATTCCACAGTTGTTGCATACTAATACGAGCAAATCGAGGCTGCAAAAGAGATAACTGCTATCTAACTAAAGTAGTAGAAAGAGATGGGTAGATAAACATATGGCGCGTAGTCCTAAGAACACTGATCTTTAAGGCAGGTATACGGCTTTTGGTATCTATAATATAGAAAATCACTGCTTAAAATACTCTTTAAACCTATTTTAGTTAAAACGTGTTTTAAGGCTTACAGAGCTGTTTAACTTTCGTTCATTCATAAACGGCCCGTAAACCTCCATTAACTAAAATGCTGTTACAATACCGATTCAAGTGACTTTAGTGTAGTGTTTTTGGTATTTTCAAATTATGTGAACTGATACGTAAATATTAGAACTAAACTAACCTAAACATTGTGTTATTGCAGGTAATTTTATTTTCTACAAAACGTTTAATAAAAGTAAATTATCAATAAATTTTCTTTATTAAAAAATAATTATCATATAGGTATATTGTTACACTATTATTTGTTTTCTCTTGAACCTACAAAAAATAAATTTTTATTTTAGATATAGAAGAATTCGTAGATAATCATCAAGAAGAACGGTTAGAAAGAGAAGAACTGGAAAACCAGCAACGTGGAAGAAGATTTAATCAAAACATTTTGCAACATTTTATAGCAAATAATTTTTAATAAAGAACTTACCTAATAGTGCTTCTATTATCATCTTCCTCAAGCCAATTTGTTTTTTTTTAATGTCACTCATTATTAAATAATATCAAAATAGATAATAACCACAATAATTGATCACGATGAATTATTTATTGTTGGAATTTCTACCAATTATTTCTACTGTTTTATTCTTCTTTAAATCGATTTTATTTAAAACAAAAAAAGAATTATTGGAGGAAACGAAACATTTTAGTAGCGTATATAAAACAAAAAATTTTTTTGATTTAAATACATTTTTTTGGACCAAAAATTTTTTGTTGGACTAAAAATATTTTATTTAAATCAAAAAAAATATATATACAACAAAGTTTTTTTGTTATATATAATACACAACTAAAATTTTTTGTTTCCTCCAATAAAATTTTTTTTTGTTTTAAATAAATTTTTGTTGGGCCAAAAATATTTTATTTAAATTAAACAAAATTTATTTGCTTCAAAAAAATAATTCAAACAAAATAATGCTTTTGATTCAAAGAAAACGTTTTTACTGTGTGTATTTTATGTTAAAATTCCCTTAAAATAGGTTTAAAGAAGGCTCCACCCAGTTTTAAATATTGCCAAAGTTAAAACACTGCTAAATAGTGTTTTAAGGCTAAAATGCGTTTATGAATAGTGTTTTTTGACGTTACGGTTAAAATAGGTTTGAAGGGTTCTTTAAGTCCATTGTAAATTTTTATGAATAAGGCTGTAAAACTTTAAATAACAAGTTAAATTCAATAATATAATAAATAAAGCTTGATAGCTTTTGTACACTTTTTGGAATAATAATTTAATTTTCTCAGAAACTAAAAACATGACTCTTTTAAAGTTTGATATGCTTATTTATAACACTTTCATAAATATTTTGGCAATTTTTGGTCATGCTGACATTTCCGATTGTCGAAATAATGACCTTTAAATCAATGTGACCACAATGCAACTTTGACATTTTTTATCTCGATAACTAAGAACAAGATTAAGTTTAAACTTTGCCAGAATTTTTTTATTACACAAATAATGTACTGTAAAAATTTCAAGAAGTTTTCATTCATTTTATTTTCCTTCTTAACAACCTTAATTAATTTTTATTCTTTTGTAAAAGTTAAAATTAAATATCTTGTGATTTGCTCGAACAGTAAGAATCCTACAAAATAATGATAAAAGTGAAAGATAAAATTTACTTTTCTGCAATTTTATTTTTTCGTTATTCTCTGTGGCAAATATTGATCATATGTTATGATTATGAATATTTGTTATTAATAAACAGTGATTTTTCATGAATATCAAATCTGTGAACTTGGATATTAAATTGCATATTTTGCATCTCTTGAGAAGATCGATAAAGTGGTACCTATATATTATTTTCACTAGATATAATTTATGTAAATATCTAAATTCTTAACTTGTGAAATATAATAAATTAAAACTTCAATGTAACCATTTTATTAAACATTAACAAAAATCAATTTCATTTTTAAACTTTCATAGAAGGTTACTACTTTCGTTCGAAAATTTATTGGTTTATAATTAAACAAGCAGTTATCTCCAGTTCTAAGGACTATATGCATGCTCTTTAACTAAATTTTTGAGTATTAAAGATCATTGTCGTTAAAATTTTAACTAAAGCGCATGCGTATAGTCGGAGAACTGGAGATAACTGCTTGTTGGAACAAACCTAATATAAACGAATTGTCATGTGATGCGATCTATGATCTAATAAATAAAATTTCTTCTTGGTTTTGAAATATGATCGTAAATTAAGAAACAACCTACTGTGAGTTTTCATCATCGTAAGAAAATCTTACCTCCAATATGACGAAAACGATAACCTTCGCTGAAAGCTTAAAAATAAAATTTTTATTCTTTTTCTTAAAAAAATTACACTTTTAGATTTTTATTTATCATGTTTAATTATTTATTAAAAGTAATTTGTAACAACAAAAAATCAACTTTTTTATGAAAACTTTAAATTTTTTTCAAAGTTATCAAGAGTAAGATTTAAACAAATATATAAAATGTACAAAATTTATACTGTCAAATTATGGTTAATGTGAATTTTCGGTACAAAACTATCTAAATTTAATATCTAATTTTAGATATTAGTACTTATCTAATAATATCTAATTACAACTACACTGTTGTGATCTAAAGCCTAATATTCGCATATAGGCAATGCATCTAGCAAGGTTAGCAACATACTAGCATATATGCGAAGTGCTCAAAGAACCGTGAATGGCAAGTGTAAATTTGGTACATCCCATGGCAATAACAGAACGTAGTCCTAATTAAGAGGAAGAAGGTATCAGTATATAATAAAAAATATATATATGTCATTATAATACGATTTTTATGATCTTATTGATATTTATGATATGATATTTTAATAGTATATTATTTTTTACTGATAGAGCAGAGTGGATCATTTCCTTCCGCAATGTGGTGATTATTAATCAAAGTATGAGGTTGGCAATCTATATGTCAGAGAGAAAATGCACGAATTTAATGTATCAAAAGGGTAAAGCCGGATAAGATGGTAAAAAGTGCCCTTAGACCAAATTAAACATGAAAGACGTCATTTGATACAGTGATGGCGCCAGGGGTGGGCCAGGGTGGGCACTTGCCCACCCTATTGATTGGAGTGCCCACCCAAATTTTTTAGGTGCTTATTTCTATAATGTATTTTTTTGAGTTTATTTATAAATTTTGTGTGTTCCTGCCCACCCCAAATATATTGGGCCCATTTTGTGCCCACCCATTTCAAAGATGCTGGCGCCGTCGCTGATTTGATAAAACGTCCGATTAATTTTAACATAAACCTTTTTTGACATAAACTTTTTTTTAAAACAACTTGAATTGTTTTACAATTCTATCTGTATTTTTTACTAATTAACCTAACACGTCTAGCCTAAAAGAATCTTAACTATTCAAACGATAACTTATAATATTATGTGTTATGTGATATGTGTCTGAAACTATTTACTATTGTTCACAAGTTCTAGAATGCATGTTGACGATAATAAATTACTTTCGTTATCTCTGTAATAATCATAATGGTGGTAAAAAGCAAGTAAGTACTACTTTTCATATTTCTTGAATTATAACATATATGTATACAAGAATTATTTCATAAAATAAAAATCAAATTGGTTGGATAGTTTTTCGAAAGATAGCGTTTTTGAGCTTTCGAAATAGTTTTAAGTATACCTACCTAACTAATTTTATTTTTAATTTTGGATAAAAAAGAATTTTAATTTCAAGTTACCTTAACATTATGTTTACAATTTTGACTGTGTTTGTGTTCATATTATGTATATTGAGGAAATCTAACAAATTCAGGTTATTTTAGCATTTCAAACAAAAATCAAAAATTATTTATAAATGGTACCGTTAATTTTGCTTTTAGGTAATATTAAATTCATTATTGGTTCATTTAAGATTAAATTAAATCGCTTAAATTTACCGCATGTTATGTTAAATAATTGCTTTGCTTCGTATTAATAAATTTGGTTAGCAGAACAATAAGTTAAAAAAACTGTTAGGTAATAGTATTATTTGTTTTGTACAATAAAATAAATTAGCGCTTATTACTAAAATGAACCGTTTAAATTATAATTTTACAATACGCTACGAGATTTGTCAGTGCGGTTGATTATTATATAGAAAATTTGAAATATGAAGCAAATTAAATCATTTCATCTTTTTTACAAACAATGCATACCTAATTTAATGAATATAGAATGCAATTTTGTTTTAACTTTTAAGTTGCTTTTACAGTAATAAAATCAATTCAAATTTTAACAAATTTAGAACAAAATTAAATCGATTTGGACAACTTGAATATTTATTTTTCCGAAGAGTATGGCGCTATAATAATATGCTTTGAGTAGAAGTTAGTAATGAATTGGAAATCTTCAGTAATGTTAAAACATCTATAAGTGCGAAATACAAAATAAATTGTTTTAAAATACAATTATGAATTATTGGTTGAACCCAATTTAATCAAAAATTGAAAAACATTCAAGTTGAAACATTAAATAATGATATGAACTAGTTCATGTACTATATAACTTCATTGAATAATAAATCCATTATTTTTTTCAATGCAGAACTGTAGACTTCTACGTGTCTAATATGTATGTATATTGTATAATATGCACCATGTAGGACTACTTACCACATGGATTTCTAAAGAATAAAACTCAATCTTTCAAGCTACTTATTTTTAAACGACCGGATTAATATTATTAATCTAAAAATAAACAATGTACAAATGTGCAAAAATGATTCGGATGTCATATAATAACAATAATGTATAGCTTATTCAATTACTACTTCGTCATATGGTCGGTCAAATCACATACAAGTGTTGAAGTGTAAAGTTCATAAAATAGTCAAAATATCCAATTCGCAATGTCAATAAAATTAATAACGTTAGATATTTGCATTAATTTTTTCATAATAGTAATAAACGTAACAAGTTAAAAATCACCAAATAGAAAATAAAGGGTCCAATCTCGTACTATATCAGTTTTTCAGAATTAATTATATTATGAATCGGTGATAAGAACAGTTTTAGCATACAGAACAAGTGGATAGATTATACTCTGTATATTTGATTTTTTAGAAAGGAACTCTATATTAACTCTCTAATCAAATGTGTAAACACATTGCATTCAGCAATCATAATAATTTAATTCGATTAGACGAGAATTTATACCCTTAGTTACAAATATTATTACACATATAATTTACTTTGATTTAAATAGGTACCTACATGATACACAACAAAATAGAATAATAGATAGGTATTTATATCAACATTTTTGTTATTCGATGTATTATGAAACCCCAATAATTTCCCCCAACTATTCGATTTTCAAATGCTGCATCCCATACTTAACCCTGCGGCAGTCGCGCCATATATTTTTATTCGAGCGGTCGCGCCGCGGTCCTTAGGTCCGCATAATGAGATATCAGTTGTTTTGTGAAATTATGTTGCATGTCACACAAAAACTAGTAAAAGAAAACAAATTTTATTCAAAATTTAAAAGATTACTAAATAAACTGTATTGATTCAACAATTTAGAAAATAAAACGAAATTATTCTTTAGTATTTATAATTGTTAAAGTTCATCCGTTTCGGTTTCAAGGGAGGTAGAACAAGTAACTTTTCTGTGGCAATGCTCTAGATTAAACAAATAAATTTCTCACAGGAACCGCAAATAATTGTCGTTTTTCTGTCTTGTGAGAACCACACTTGTGGCAGGAAAGCATACCTACATACATCCATTCGATATAATGATGAATATGTAAACAATTTCAAATTTTATCAACAGGGCGGATCTCTGTTCCCCGACACGACTGCTGAATGGTTAAAAGTAATTTTTCTAAAAGTTATTACATATTGTATAATACATACTCATATATTACATACGTATACTATGTATAGTATACATTACATGCATAATAATTTATTATTAGCTAAGTAAGTATTATATATAGTACCTATACTACTTAAGTTAGTCTCAATATTATTGGTAATAATTTGAAGTTCTATGAATTAAATAATTCTACTTTAATAGATAAAAACATACATGCGTAATTTTGCGTGTTATTTAACAAAAAAAAAGATTATTATCTTTAAAATTTTCTATCCAATTTACTTATTTAAACAATTGCGATTACAGCAGTTATTCAAACATCAGATAACAAATTTGATGTTATATTTTTACAAAAAAAATTGTTTAAAATAAGTAATTTAAATTTTACTTTTCTTATTTTTAGCGAAAATAAACGCATGTCTATAAAACCTCTATAACCTACATATTTTTTATGACCTTCTTTTTATTATTATTGAAATCTGTATGGCAAATTATTTCGGCTAGCCTTCAATTTAAAATTTTTAACAATTTATGTAAAGACAAAAATGATATTTCCGTTATTTTGTCCCATTTTATAAATTTTTAATATTCATCGGTAGTTAATTTAAGTTTATTTTAATTGACTGTTAAGTAATAAAATATAATGCTATTCGATATGTCCACTGAAATATTGATTTATTATTAATTATTATACGTGATAGCTTTTATAACTAAATACAATGTAATATAACGATTATTTTGCAAAGCAATGCAAACATAAGATAATTCAAATAAAACACTGTGTTATGTGCCTGACTAAAATTCATTCCATTTATCTACTGTCTGCATAATATAAATTGTATTTTGTTAAATTTTTTAACAATTTCTTTTAAATATAAATTTAAAATTATAGCCTATAATATAATTACGATATAATAAATATAGTATAAACTCAACACCAAATAATATGGGTGTGATAACAATGAATAACAATACGAAAGTAGATTGTGTTATCAAGGTGTTAAAATGATAATAGTTATACCAGCTGATTTTCTCAATTTCCTTCTCTCCACGGATAGAGATCAACGATGTAGAAGAGATTAGCAAAAGATGTAAGATATTGTTACAAAACAATAATGGTTATTAATATTTGATGATTCATATCTATGATGACTCATCCGTGATGATTCATTTGATGACGCATGCATATAATATGGTAGCCTGATTGTTATTGTTTAAATACTGCAGAGTTTTAAGTCTGCATTGTTCTAGAAACCTATAGAAGTTTATAGAAATTCCTGGAAGTTTGTGGAAGTTTCTAGAAATATGCATTTGAGTATAAATAGCAGAGCGATTTGCTGTGAAGGAACTTCGAGTCCGAACTCGGAAGTGTTAACATAAATAACGTGGAAATAAATACAAAAATAATGACTTAGTTTATATAAATATATACTTATGGTTAAGTGATTGTTAATAATTCTGTGGTCACATGCAATAAGGGAATAAGTCAAATTATACCTAAATTCATTTTTTTGTAGAATTAAATGGATTTATAATAATAGAGCTGTCAAGTTCTGGTATAAGGTGAAAAGTCTGTGTCAATAAATAAATGAAAATTTACGAATTTTTTACTTAAAATCCCCCAGAAAAGAAGTAATTTTTTATTTTATTTTATTTTACTACTGCTATAAGGGAATTTGTGATACATTTGTGGGGTAGCAATTAAATTTTCGAAATAAATGTTCAGTGGTTAAAGATATTAACTTTATAAGTTAAACTTAAAAAACGTGTTTTTGAATCTCCTGTAAAGTTGGGTATTTGTAAGTACCTATACCCTTTTAGCATGTGACCACAGATTTATTATAGTGTAATTTAGAATTTAGTGTAAATATTGGTGTAGTAATTGTTTTATTGTTGTTAACTTTATTTGTCATTTTTTTTAGCTTTTAGCAATTAAATAACCGTTTTAAGTTTCGTACATAACATAATATAATGTTTTTTAAAATTATAATAAGGTATTACAGCCAATATGGCCAAGGTGCCAATACGGCTAGAATGTTCTGTATTTATGTAAAAAGGGTGTATCTAATATGTTATAGATGTGCGTTAGTAATTTTATAAAAAGTGTGTTTTTCATTCAGTTAGCATAAATTGTGAATTTGTTTGTTAAAGTATTGATTTCGTATTGCATAATATAAAATACAGCTATGTTAAACTATTAATATACCATACTAGATAAGTACTTTTTAATTACAAGATATGTATCGATAGCAAAAATATGTAGCTATCTATAACACATCAGTGTAGTAGAAATGTTTGATAATTTTGACGTAGTATACTACTAAATTTTATGAAACCGTTAACAGAATGCAGTCGAGCAATATGGCCATATTGATAAATGATAAATGATACGATATCATTTAGTATGGTTATATTGCGTTTATGCGTACTTCATGAAAATTGTCATTGATCGCATTGCCCACACCCTATTGGCAATATGACCAATTACCAATTTTTTTCAAGTTGTGTGCTAAATCTACCACAAATGACAAAGTTAAAGTTTGATTATTGTAGAACATGCCCAAAGAACTATTCTAACTGGTGTCTTAGTTAAAAACCTAAAAAACCTTTATTATTGTAGGAAAAAATTATTATTCGTAACCTAAGAATGACCATATTAGCTGCAAATACTTTACATAAATTGTATTATCTACCAGACCAACATTCAAAAATATTAATACAGTCAAAACTCTATAAATAGTCCTCTCATTAATTCGAAATTTCCTCTAAATCGAATTATTCATTTGGCAGGTGCAACCGAATAGGGTTTCTCTCTTTCTTTAACTCGAACTCTCCATAATTGTAACAAATTTTAAAGCATTATGGGAATTAAATTTAGAGAGTTTTGGCTGTATTACCTCCCAAGCCAAACTATGACCTTTATAGTGGCATCTATGAACTATATGGATAGCGTGAAAGTAAACAAATCAAATTGGGAGTCCGTGTGACAAAACTTAAGTTTGTAGAAATATCAATGGTAATTGTTTTCTGTAGTGCCATGAATATGTTTGAATACAGATTTTGTAAACACAAAAATCCAAAGGTATGTTCAACTTAACGCAAGTTTTCACACTAACGGGGGTGTAGAAAGACTAGTGTTATGCATAATATTTATTCCTTATAAAACGTATAATGCATAATGTTGGAAATTAAGAACATTGATTGACATTGAGAAGATATTGGGTGTTCACGGGACCGAGATGTTCATAGTATCGAGTGTTCACGTTATCGAGCTTCTACTGTATATCATTTACATTTATCATTTACATGATCCACAATCCCAATAACATTTTCTTAAGATATTGTCGTGTTCAAAAATTTGTTAAATAGGGGTTGGTGATAATTGTTTGATTTTTGTATAAAAATGTTGTGTTGTTAACATTTTTTAATTGTCCTGTATATTTTAAATTGTTAATAATGTTAAGTTGGTAGTGTTTGAGTTGAAGTTTTTAAATAGACTGAAAAAGTGTGACGTCAGAAAATGGCCGGCGACCATATGATGGGTGCACACGTTGGTATATTTCCCATAAGATTTACATGGAAGTGTGTTGCTGTCAATTTTTCAGGTGTTTTGATATGGAATTTTAGCTGTGTTTCTGGGTGAATTTAGAGAATTTAACCCAGAAACACCTCTGAAGCTGTTAATTAATGTATGATTAACAATTTCCATGTAAATTGGACAATAAGCCTAAATAAACTATTGTGTGCACCCATCATACGTTCGCCGGCCATTTTGTGACGTAAGCACTTGGCCAGTCTATTATAAAATGTAGATATTTTTTTTGATGGCCGATAGCCAAGACAGCCGACGTGAGTTTGTCCGCTCCTATTTGATTTAATAAAGTTTGTGAATTTTGAGTTTTTTTTTTTTTTAAGTGCTTTTTTTTAATTAAGATGGTATTACCAAAATTACACCACATTTAAAAGGTGCCGAAACCAGAGATTGTAAACTTACACCACAATATATTACGATTTGGACGAGATTCTTTTACATTAGTATAAATTTTTTTTGTTGAAATTCAGAGAATTAAGGTAAAATTAATCAGCGAGAATTTTCAATTAATTCTCTTAATACTTAATTCTCTACTTAAATATTATTAATGTCACTTCAAATTTCATTATGAAATCGCGAATTCGGCCCTTAACTTGTTTTTTACCATAATATACTACTTTCTAAATTTTAAAACCTTTAAATCAAATAAATATTCGAGACTGAATATTCTAAAATTAAATGTCACTTAAGTCAAGTACTTTAGAAATAGAAAGTAATTTTTTGTTGATAACTGTTTTGAAAATTAGGTGAAAGATATACAAGGAAAAATTTCACACATTTCGTTTATGGTATTTAAATTTCAATGTCTATTCTTGTACCTAGTTCCCACAAGTACAGTAAAGTCTATTACACTTTTCATGAGAATATTATAGATTAATTAATAATAATACTAGTTTTATTGTGTGATTAATTGCACTACTTTTTAAACAAAAATATTTACTTAATTAAAGTAACACTTTGTTAGCAATAATTACAAGCAACTTGTTACGAATACTAACATTCATACATCCTGTAAAATTAAATATTTCATTTCTTATTTCATTTATCTAATTATGAGGTACTGTGGTGGCCGCTTCTGTTATAAAATATCAAAAATTACAGATTTTTGGGGAGGGATAAATTCAGAGATGCATTAATATAATATACATATGACATTATGATTGTCTAAATGTTATTTCCCTTTCGTGGGTGAAAGGGCATCAAGGGTAACGTAAAGGCGGACGAGCTGGCAAGAAACGGCAAGAAGCTGAATGCAGACAAGCAAGGTCAGCGATTAATGCGATTACTAGAGGATACCTCTAGTAAACATTCAAAATATTACTTGAAGCTGTTCTGAGTAGTGCTGGGCGATATTGAAATTCCAATATCGAATATCGATATCAAAAAAGTATTGATAATATCGAAATATCGATATATTGAAATATCGATATATCGATATCAAAAAGTTTTAATATCGTTTATCGATATATCGATATATCTATGTCATAATATCATATCATAACGTATAATTTTTTGCAACTGCATATTCAACTGATATTATTACTGATCAGATCATGTTACCAAAACAGCAGTCTCTCCGGATTTCAAATTGTCGCAAATATGTAAATGCAATTACAGCTATTAATAATTTGTTTCATAGTAAATTTTTATGGTTTTTTGTTCAAATTTCTTTTGATCGTTATTATTGTCAGTTAAAGTTGAACAAATTATATTGAAATTCTAATATCGAATATCGATATTAAGAAAGTATCGAAATATCGATATATCGAAATATTGATATATCGAAATATCGATATATCGATATCAAAAAGTTTTAATATCGTTTATCGATATATCGATTTTTTTTCCCAGGACTAGTTGAATCTACGGGCAATTGCAGGGATCTTAACTGGACACTGCAACTGAACAAACATCTAAACATACTGGGACTTGTAGGGAACCCCAGATGTCGGGAATGCAACAGAGCAGACGAAACAGCGGAACATGTGTTTTGCCAGTGTCCGTCGCTAGCGTCAACTAGAGGTGCCATGCTAGGAGACTTCTGCCCTAATATGGCCAGAATCAGCGACACTCCGCGTGCCAAGATACTCGAATTCATCCTGGAGACAGAGGATGGCTTGACGGGTGACAGGACGGAGAGGTAGTACATTGGAGGTAGTACAATGAGCCCGATTTAGTGGCCTAAGTGCACATGGGGATACCTCCTACCTAAAATTCAGAATCCAGAATATGATTGTTTAATTTTTCTGTCTATACATACAGTGGCTCACCGAATTGATGGCACAGTTCTCTGTTAGCAATGTAATTTGTATCTTTTCAAGACTATTTTTGACACATAACAACCGATTTTACAACAAAACTTTTCAAAGATTTTTTGTTGAAAATTTCATTGGCTTCAATTTTTTTTATATACATTTTTCCATTTTGTCGCACCGTTTCTGAATTACAGTGATTTAAAAAATGATCTGTAAAATACAAAAACTATAGTCATCTGTATTTCAGAAACGGTGCGATAAAATAGAAAAATGTATACGTATATGAATAAAAATAATAGGGAATGAAATTTACAAAAAAAATTCCTATTAATTTTTTTTATTTCGTTGCACAGGTTTTGAGATACAGCTGACATTATGTTTTGTATTTCATCGAGAATTGCTTAAGTCATATAAAAATGTATATAAACAAAATTGAAGGCAATGAAAATTGCAACAAAAAATGTCTAAAAAGTTTTGCTGTAAAATCGATTGTTATCTGTTTCAAAAATAGTCTTCAAATGGTACAAATTACATTGCTAACATAGGACTGTGCCATCAATTCTGTGAGCCATTGTATATTTTAGTTATAACGACCTTAAAAATAAAAATAATTTTTTCAGAAAACAGATTATGACATTCACAAACGTACAACGAATACAAGAGAACTACGATCTGACCAACTTAGAGACACTAGAGATTATAGAAGTCAAACCCTAAACTAGGATAATTTTATATTGATTTTAACATCACATCAATAATTAGAGCACGGAATCAAGGCAATAGGAAACCTGATATCTGGTATGTGGCATACAATGATGCATAAACATAATATCTTGTGTTTATGCATCATTGTATGCCGCATACCAGATATCGGGTTTCCTAATGCCTTGATTCCGTGCTCTATCAATAACCATTGACGGAAATACACAAAATAGACCTTACTTTTTAAGGAAACATCACGTTAATGATTTGAAATAAAAAAATTGAAATATCTCAAAACGATTGTATTTGAGTTTATTCTATCTGTGGTTGAAATAGATTAAGGCGCTACAGCAGCACGTGACTTTTTAAAATCAAAACAAACATACGTCTTACGTCTTGCTTTTTGACAGTTTTCAATGATTGCCAGCGCCACCGTACGCAATCATTATGTACTATATAATAATAAATTTGCACCATTAATGCAGATTTCTTTATTGTATTGAAATTTATAATAAGGAGAGAAAATAATGTTTTGTTTCATTTCCGAAACGTCACATTTCATAGATAAGATAGTATTTGACCATGAATGGATGCAAGCGAAAGTGACCAATGCATAAATGGCTAAAATAAGATACTTGACATTGAGTTGATTAACGATATAATAATAAAGAATAATTAAAATTTTAATATAATAAACTATATTATTAATTGTATTATGGTTAAAATTATTGAAATTTAGCATTAATTTTCTATAATTTTATAAGCGATATTTAACCTAAAAGCTGCTTTCCTGTAAAATTCGAGTTTTGTAGTTAGTCAATTTTGCTTGTATGCCGATGATTTATTTAAAATGTAAAAATGGACCACTAATTCTCTAAGCCAGTATTTTCTACCAAAAAAAATCGAAATCATATTATTTGAAAGGCACAGCAGTTTCAGCTGTTCGAGACATTGGTATTTGCATTGTTTTCAAACTAGACTTAATATAATGAAAGTGCAGTCTCCACATAAAATAAACATCGCGTGTTTATTTTATAAGTAAAAAAACAACTTTAATAATTTATATTAATTTATTTTATTTAATTATTAATAAAATTAAAATTGAAAATTGGCCCAGGTGCCGTCGGGCGTTGCGGCTGCAGCCGTCGCGGCTCCTTTAAATGGTTTATCTATAAAAGTAGTAACCGTTTTAGCTGGATCTGTGGTAGCTTTCATCTTACAAACGGTGCCAAAATTTGAAGCTGTTAAACGAAGCGATCGCTGTTGCTTCCATTGATGATTATCGGATTGACCTTAAAAAATATATTTAGTTAAACATAAATATTAAAGATGAGATAGAAAAAAATAAGTATACAAACCTCTTGTAGCTTTTTCTAAATCTATAATTTGTTCGGAGGTTAACTGTAGATCTTCAATAAATTTGCTCTTTTCGATTTCGAACTGCTCGGGTGCTAGAGAAGGTTGCGGTGAGGGTACTAATCCATAATCCTCATCTGGACCAACAATTCGCTTGTTTGGCGTTTTGTACTTACGCTTCGATTTTCTATTTGCTAATCTTTTTCTTACCATTTTGTTAACATATTTGCTGGTATAATGTGGCGTAGTATTTGGCTTTCTAGAAAATGCTTGATTCACAACTTTGTGGTAATTACCCTTGGAATTAAATGATATGGCTGCTGCTTCGCAACGCATATTATATGAATTTCTGGTGGTGAAATTAATTCGTTTCCCACCAACAAATTTACACAACACCGAGTTATATCGTTCTGCATCATTATTAGTCATATTCAGTAATAAACTTGATGCATTGTGAATCAATCGATGTAATTCAGCCAAAATATCATTATACAATCCACATTCGGTCATGCTGGGAACATAATTTAGTTCATTATCTTGCGGTTCACATTTAAAGTATCCTATTTGTGCACAATTTTTATGTTCCCCAAAAACATGTGACGGGACATTCTTAATATCTTCTTGTAATGCAGAAATTTTTGTGTTCAGTTCCGTTTCTTCATTATTTCTGTATTTCACTGCCACTTTTATATCTTTTATGATTCTTGTTACAGAATTGACTACATGCCTTCTCAAGTTCTTCGGAATCTTCTTACTATTAAATTTACTTGCTGTTCTTTCTGAAAAAGAAAAAAAGAATAATTTGTAATATATTAATAGTAAGCAGGTGAATACCATCCAATTTTCGCAATCGATGAAAACAATTTCTGTACAAATGATTCCTACATTGAACTTTCTCAATACGTAGATTACCATATGGTTTCGCTTGTATTAATTTATCTCCAACCAAACGTATATATACAAGCCCATGCATTTCTATGCTCTGTTTGAAACCTTCTACGATTATATCGCTTTCCATAGCTGTCGAAGCTCCAGTCCAATTTTTGAAACAAATATGTTCTTTGCTTACATTTTTACTTTCGTTATATGCATAAATTGAACAGTATTTATTACGCATACCCAAAAACAATATCTTGCCAGTTCTCTCTCCAATGATGCAGGCCTAATGAAAATAAGTAATAAATAAATTAATATAAAATAAAATTTAAGTTATAAATGTTACCACACCAGACGGCGCATTGTAGTTGACATTATACGAACGCTTCGACCAAGCTCCATCTGCAATTACTGCTATATGTGCTAATCCGTTTTCATCAACTTCGCCCAATTCCTCGGCTAGTTTGTATTCTTCTTTTCCTGCTTCGATTATAACAGATAATAAGGTGTCATGTAATAGCGTCGATACCTCCTCTTGTTTTTCCAGATATGTGCCCGAAGACATAAACGGAACATTCATTGTAGATAGAAGTTCATCGCATTGTGAATATCCAATGCCAATCGATAGGGCTCCAAGAGCAGCAGCTTGATTAATATTCATGGTATCTTTGGTTGGTTCTTGTGTGTCGATGATTTTAATAATTTTGCACATTTGGCATTGGAGAGTAAATTTGGAGCGTAAACCATATTTTTGCTCTTTAACCACTTTCATATCGGCTATTGTACAATCGAAAGTTTCGTGTTTTTCTGCATTACAAATTTGACTAAATAAATGTTTGACGTCAATAATTCTCCTTCCAACAATACCATCATCTTTTTCTGTAGGTGTTTCTCTAAAATGTATGTAAAAATTAAAATGGAAATTTAATTAATTTTGTTACAAATTAAATTACCTCATAACTACTTCGTTATTTTCTTCATCCATGAAAGAATTTCCTGGTAAACATTTGCCCGATTCATCTGTAATTGCTACTGTATTTTCCACTGGAATGTCTTGTTTGTTTATATCCATGAAACAATTCCCTGCAATAATTTCTTCAGCTGTTACAATAATTTGTTGTGTGGGAATTTCAAGATTAGTCAAGTCACAAACAACCTCTTCATGGTCCACCATCATTTGTCTAAAAATAAAAAGTATTACTTTATAAAGATGTACCAAATTGCTATAGTTTGGATTATTAAAATCTACTCGTAATTAAAAAGTAGGTACTTACGCCGGAAATGTACTACATAATTGGTTGCATCTTTTCGTAGCAGCACTAAAAACATTTATATTAATTAATAATTAATTAAATCTTAAAAACACAATTTACATAGCACGAACTTGCTTCAGTCGATTTTTCATGCTTTTGAAACTCGGAAATCTGTAAAAAAACTAAGGCCACTTCGTTATAACTTATAAGACACTAAACACTTTTAAAAAAAACTAAAACACTTTTAAACACTTTTAAAAAAAACTAATTCACTAAATTACACTAGAAACAATTAAATCCTATGATCGTATTCAAATAATAAATTCACCAGAGCAATACAATTTCATAAGATAGATCACAGAAGTGCAAGTGTCTATTGCAACATCGCACTGGCAACATTGCAAAGCCGACGTAGCAAGTCTAGCAAGTATATGTAGCACAAAAATTATTAGAAATGCATAACTCTGCAAAACGGTCACGTAAAAATTCTGGCAGCACCGTACAATCACGAATTTAAATGATAAATTTGAATAATATTAAAATTTAACTTTCGTCCCATGTTGTTAATATAGATAAGTCGGTATTGTAAAAATTATGAGTTATTCAAAAAGTAATTATGTTCCAGCCTACATAGCAATAAATTACAAATTCAAAAATATAAATTATAAAAATTAATTTTTTAAAAATCAAGCTGTCCGCTTATAGTGTTTATTATTTTATACCACGGTACAAAATTTTAAAGCCTAAAAATGAAAATTGTAGAAATTATTCGCAATTTAAAACCAATGTCGCGAACAGCTGATCATGCTTCCCCTTAAGGAGTAATAAGACAGGGACCGGAGGCAGTTCAATAGATTCGGTTTAGAGACCTGCTTCAAACCTCCATAAATCATTATTTTAGATTATTTTCCAGAAATGTCATATCTCTTATTTATTTATAAAGCCCTCCTCCTTATAATGAAGATATAACTCCACTGGCGTGCGGATTCTTCATTCATTCCATACCCCCCTTCCTAAAATCTGGATTTCAAAAATATAAAAAATATTGTTTCGCGAAGCAAGCTTTCAAATTAATTAAAAAATACTAATAAAATAACATTGTAATAAAAGATCTACGTTAGTTGCTATCAATTTTAATTTTGTTCTTTTTTATCAACATTTTTAAGTTTAAATAATTACATGTAATTAATATGTAAAATTTAATAAGCGAACATGTAAAATGGATTTAATTTTAACAACAAAAGTAAGTTCTTTACATTATTTTTAATAATAATTTATATATTTAATATACTATACCAAATAATATCAAACAGGTATGTATAGGTACATAATAATTTATTCAAATGTGACATAATGCGAGATGAAAAACTATGAAGTTGTTAATAGCTATTTATTTGAGCGGTTAGATAATTTAGTATTTTGTTCAATGCGCGTGAATTTGTTAAGACAAGCGAGTGTAGCGACAGAATTCTTACAAACCCACAAATTGAAAAAATAGTATATTAAGAAGCTAGTTTTATAAGACACGTTTTTATCGCACGCATATTGCCAATTTTAATTGTTTGTCCTCGCGTTGAAACTTCCCCGCGTTACATGTAACTTAAGGTGTGTGTAGCACCGTGGTATTGGTAGTTATAAAATGTATATGATTAATGGATTTATTTATGTACAAAACTGTAATTTCTATTATCTTATTAATTTCTTTGTTTTGTTCTCTTCTCTTTTTACTATTTTCTTATATCTTCACTAATTGCCGTTATTTCTTCTTATATTTTTTTTGCAATTCATCTCTTTGTTTTTCTTTTCATTAATCATGTTTTCATCTTCATCTTATATCTTCGACTGGTGGTGCTTCTTCACTAATTGCCGTTACTTCCTCTTTCTTTCACTTTTATATTTCTCTTCGTTGTTTTTCTTCTCATCAATTTTGATTTCATTTTCATCTTATATCTTTGACCGGCGATGTATCTTCATTAATTGCTGTTGCTTCCTCTTTTTGTTTGTTTTGTTTTTCTATTTCTCCTCCTCTTCGTTTTTCTTTCCATTAATCAGTTCTGCGTCTTCGGGTTTTTCTAGCCAATAATATGCCATGCTGTAGCAGAAGTAGCAGGAGCCTACAGAGTTGGGGTTTTTTATACAGGGTGTCCGTATTTCGAGCTGCACCATGGAGATCTCAGTTATTATAAGAGATACGAGGTCGGCTAAATTAGGGCAAAGTTGCGCATTTTCATGCTGAACAATTATTTGAAAGAAAATTTAATTTGTCATTTTTAGTTTTTGAATTATTGCAAGAAAACAGAAATTTGTAATTTTTGTTTTTATTTTTTCAAGGGATAACCAAAAGAAATAGACGTTTTTACTATGACGTTCTTGAGACTCATTTTTATAAGGAATCTAAATCTGTCATCATATCTTCCAAGGCGTTCTTGATGCCAGAGTTACAACACTCAACTTTGGTTTTTCTTATGGGCGCCATATTATATTTTTGCATTTTTGAAAAGTTTTTTCTTTTCTGATTATAACGATGACCAAAGATGATTAAATCTTATATGCTGATCAAAATTAGGAAAAAATCGTTTTTGCGAAGAGTGCTTTGGAAAAAACGCCAACAGTTTTGTTTAAGAAATTAAATTTTGACAGTTCAATTGAATTTGGATATGGAACGTTCACATTTATTAAACTTCACACATAGAAGTTTATTCTTCTCAAAACAACAAAATAAAACAAAGTTGTAACAGACGCTCGAATACTCCCCTTCTATTTCTAAACACAATTATACTCGTTTCTTTTTGTCTTCTTATCTTAGTCCTAAAAGTGGTGATTATGATTCTTCTCGGCTCATCGATATCAACGGGTACATCAAATCTTTCATAGTATCCCATAAATAATATTCCAGCGGAGAAAGAAAAACCAACTGGTTTCTGAACCGAACAATTACCTTGAACCCAAAGGAAAAAGATTTAATATAGGAGGTAATTGTTTCATTTTTTATTTCACTCACCGCTTGCAAAGCTGTCATCTCATTTGTATTCTTTCTATCATTGAACCTTCGCCTTCGTCTAGGATTTAGAAATGAGCCATAATTAGATAAATTTCTATAAAAGAATTCAAAAGTTCTGCTCCCATATTTAACTGAACTGTCAAACTTTAATTTGTTACACAAAATTGTTGGCGTTCGTTCCAACGAAGTAGTCGGAGAGCTGACGACGAATTTGGGAAAGGTATTTTAGGCAGTTTGAAATTATAAAAAACATACTACATCGATGTTAGTGAATCTGAAATCAAAAGTCTGGAAAGACTTGCAAAAGTTTGCAACTGCAAACAATCCTAGCATCCTAGAACGAGTGGGAATTTCAGTAAGATACCAGATGGTGTACCCTTGGTTAGATGGCGGCAAGTGAGAGCTTTGGTATGGCACGCGTCGTGCGTGGATACTCCGACTCCAAGTCACTTGGAAATTTCGTGTCAAACGGCCAGTTAGGCAGGAACAAAAGCTGAAACCTTGAAGCATAATAAATATAAATATAAAAAATTTGCTTGCGATGATCAGTAGGTGTTCCTATGTTGTGCTGATAGGTGAGTTACGACCTTAAGTCTTCGATTTTCATCAGCTCGAGTGGCGCTCTCTCGATATAGACTTTCCTAATTTGGTAATCAAATTACCGGAAGTGAAATTCCAGGGGATTAAATTACCGGAGGTAAAATTACCAGGAGACAGGGGATCAAATTATCTGGGGGTAAAATTACCGGGGATGAAATTACCAGGGGTTTAAATTATCGGAATCAAATTACCGTAGACCAAATTACTCGGGGTCAAATTACCGACTACGTTTGATTGCTTGCATTGATCGTCTTCTTATCGATGTATCAGGCGATAGACGCCCAAAGAGTTTCTTACTTCAAAGAATCAGTTTATGCATACAACGTGGAAATTCTGCTTCGGTGCTAGGCTCGATGCCTACAGAGGAGCATGTATATGAAATAATTTTTCCATCTTACTGGATAGTTTGTTATAAATTGTTATTTCTGTTATTATCTGGCGTACCTACAGCTTTTGCCGCTCTCCTAAAAGGTCATTATAAATATTATTACTGAACATAAAGAAATAAATTAAATAATTTATTTTGTAGACGCGAAACGCGTGTTTATATATTTATTTTTCTTGCACAAAATAGTATATTATACATCACGGGGCTAAGGTGCTGCTTTTCATCTCGCGTGCGAAGGTTTTTGCACGAAGTGTTAGCCGAATGCAAGAATACTATGTATATACTATTTTTCACAATTTCGCTACAAATGATAAATTACATTGGTTAAGGAATAACTAAATTTGAGATTTTGACCATTTAAAAAAAAATGACCACTTTACTCCCGAAATTGTAAAAAAAGAATTTATTATTTTTCAAAAATATTATTTTATAAAAAGAAAAAATGCTTCTCCTAAAAATGTGCCGCTCAAAAGTGTGCCATCAAATATGTTCACGTCAATTTCAAATAATAGAGTAATGTCGTAATGTAAAAATATAAATCGTATCTAGGGAGCGTCTACGTTGGCGGCAAATAAATGCGCGAACGCTGCTTTATATTATCGCGTTGGTACTGGATGAAACATAAAACACCATCGGCAGTGTTGGTATTCTGAATGGTTACTTAAATTTAGGGATTTTGTGAACTAACCTTCTAGTACCGCCATGTTACTTTACTCATGCAAAGAAAATTGTCAATGTGAAATGTTTAATTTTAAAATCTGGATGTTCGTGTGCAACTGAGTGATTAATTTGTGTTTGCAATTATGGAAAACGACGATAGTAATAGTTTTAACGGCAATCATTCATTTCAGAATGAGCAGGACTCGAACAAGGTATCTACGCATAGTTTGTGAATATTCGCGCGTTAGCTTGCTCTATCCAGAAATAACCGAAACCAAATCAAATATTACATTTTACTTGTCTTATTTATTACGAATTGTTGAGTTATTTTGGTTGGTTTTTGTGTCATTTGCATTTTTAATAATACATATTACTATTGTACTAATTTGATTGACATTTATTTTATATTTCTACCATATTTTTGAATCTCTAATAATAATTATAGTATTAACAATATTATTTTTGTATTGTTTTAGTCTTTTGTGGATAAAGTGAAATCTCGCATGACTGGGATATTATCGTCTTCATTCAATAAATTGTTTGGTAACGAAGGAAATTTATCTTTAATTAGACGAAGAGACGATAACGAAGAAGACATTTACCAATTACAGCCACCGTCGAAAAAAATTAAGAAGTCTCTACCTGTAGATGACCTAAATAACATTAATTCAAATTCTGTGCCAGTTAGGAAAGATGTTAATAACTTATATAAAGCGGCAGTGTCTAATTCACAAAATAGAGTTCAGAATACATTTGCTAAACCCATACCGGGTCCTTCGGGCATTAAATCAAGAAAAACATTGGCCGATGCCATTACTTGTAACTTAAATAATGACGATAAAGACTCGGATAGTGGCGAATCAACGAGTGGGTATTCGTCTATGGCACGAATTAGTCATAAAGATGTTACAAATTCTAGCGAATTCAAAAAAGTTGAAACAACAGTTCAGAATGTGAACTCGCACAGTTTGTTTAATACTTGTAAGTGTTATTATTATTAATATTATATCAACTTGATATAATGAATACCTAATCTTTTTGTCTTTCTTCTTTTTTTTAGCAAATCTGAGTGGTCATACGAGATCTCTGTTTACCGAACGAAGCCTTAGTCCTCAAATGAATTCATCCCTAAGTTCAAGACGTCCTAGCTTTAGTGCATCCACTTTCGGATCACCTAATTTTGTTGATCGTACATTATCCACTAAACGTATTATCAGTTCTCCATTTTATAGTGGTCGCACAATGTATGGAGGGGCTTCCGCATACAATAAACGGCAAAAGAAATTAAGCGATAATCATGTTTTGTCGATACCTCAAATTGAAGTTAAATCGGTTGCTAATGCCGAAGAAACAGTTAATGCTCCTTTAAGTAAAACTGCCAGAAGAATTTTAGAAACTCTCGAAGGATTCACCTCCACTACCCTGTTGGATGTTAAGAAAATTCCCAGTCCTAGAAAAATTGAAACTTCAGGTTTATTATCCAAGTATACTGGTGCAAATCCGTACTCGATTAAGGATCGTAAATTTACACATTCTGTTCCAAATAAAGAATTGTTGGTACCGACCATACCCGATATGTTGCAAATGAAACGAAAAGAAAAATTGCAAAATACCACCGAAAGTGTAAGAAAAATTGCTGTTGCGTCAAATTCTTCATTGAATAATGATGGTTATAAGATTAGAAATGTTGAAGACGAAACTTCCAAGCATACCAATAAATTTAGACATAAAATTTCAACAGTGAGACATAAACCCGATAACGAGAATACAGTAGCTGAACAAGTAAATTTGCCAAACATTACTTTGCCTATAACTAACTTACCTAAATTTGACTTTACATTACCTTTACCACCTTGTTTAAAACCTTCAAGCGCTGCGTCTGTCGACGTCCCATCTAAAACTCCGCAAGTAAGTTTGCCTGCCAAGGAATCTTTAATAAACAATGTTAAGGAGTCGTGTGTTAACCAAAGTGAAAAATTACAGACCAAGATTGATAGTGTCGAATATAAGTTTTCAAATCCTGAAGTATTGGCCGAAAATTTGAAAGCAATTACAGCAATTAATGATTTTAAATTTAGTGATCCTGTTTTTAAGAAACTCGATCAGTTGCCAATAATTACATCAAGTACTTTGCTCAATTTCAAATCTTTTGAAGCGCCACCTTTAAAATTAAAAAAGAAATTGCCAAACAACCAAAGTATAGTAACTTCTCCACCAAAATTACTTACTGGAAGTGTCGAAGATGTATTGAACAAAAATGATAAAGAACCACTTAATTCGTTAACTAGATTTAAACCGGCAGTGGGTATGTGGGAATGTAACACATGCTTGATAAGAAATTTACCAGACAAGCAAGTTTGTGTGTCTTGTACTGCTCCAAAATGTGTTAGTAATGTCAAGAAAGATGGTGTGGTTGGTTTTGGAGATAAATTTAAAATGAGTTCCGAACAATGGGAATGCTCGGTGTGCATGCTACGCAATGATAATATAAGCAATAATTGTATTGCATGTACAACTCCTCGCATATCTAATAGCAAACCCACTACTTCTGATATTTCAACAGCTCCAGTGGTAGCTAAATCGTTTGGTAATAAATTTAAACCACCTAAAGATACATGGGAATGTTCGACTTGCATGATTAGAAATCAAGAATCGGCAGAAAAGTGTATAGCATGTGAAACTGCAAAACCTGGTGCCATCAAGAAAATTAATAATAATACCACATTGCCTACGGTAGGGTTTGGTAATCTTTTCCAGAAAAGAAGTGATGAATGGGAATGTAGTGTTTGTATGATTCCTAATCCTAATGATAAAGTGAAATGTTTGTCATGTGAAACACCGAATCCTCAAGCTAGCACATCAAGTACTACGGAATTATCTCAAAATACAACACCAAAGAAAACTCCAACATTTATGTTTGGAATATTTCCTGGTTCTAAAACAACAGGTACTGGATTTAAAGCAGATGAAAAATCTAGTTCTGAAGCGACTGCTAAAAATTATCTTATTAGTACGATTTTTGGCGATGAAAGAATTACTACTTTGGGTGTTATATCTGAAACTGCTTCAACTTATACGTTTGGTGTACCTAAAACAGACGAAATTGTTAAAAACACAAATTCTGATGAAAAAAGTCAAGTTTCAGAAAACAAGATTGCAGCACCTGTTTCTTCGATTACTTTTAATAACAAATCTGGAAATATTACTGAATCTGCAATACCATCAAATTCGGTTAAGGATTCTCAAGAAGGAACGAAAAACACTTACATGTTTGGTAGTAGTAGCAATACTCAATCTTCAAAGCCTTTAGAAAAAACCGAAAATACCAATAAGGTGGTTAATTCAGAAAAAGCTAATGAAAAATCAGCACCCTCCACAACAGGATTTACTTTTGGTTCAAGTATTGCTCCAATTGATAAGGAAAAATCCAAAATTCAATTGAGTGGTGTAACCTTTGGATCGTCTAGTTCCACAACTGGTAAGGAAAAATCTGCTCAATCAACTGGATTTACTTTTGGTTCGAGTGGTCCTCCAACTTTAAAACGATCTTCAAATCATGCTGATGAACGTGACTCTCCTGCTTCGAAGCGTTCTTCGCTACCTGCACCATCTTTTAGTTCTGCTCAGCAAATTGCCAATGATAAGAATGATGCAGATATATTAAAAAAGGCAATGAGTATTGGAAAAGAATCCACAAAAAAAGGAGAGAATAATTTATTTAGTTCATTAAATACCTCTAATGTTTCTTCGGGGAGTACATCAAATAACACCTTTGGTTTCATGCCATCTCAGACACAACCTGTTTTACCAACTACCACATCTGAGAATTCAAATTTATTTAGTTTTGGTTCTAAAACATCAACTGCAGAATTTGGAAAGACTGCTTCCAAAGACACTCCATTATTTAAAATTGCTGACAGCAATCCAGTTAAGATGCCAGAAAATAATAAAACTACATTTGATGTAACTACGGCGGCACCTTTAATTGTATCCAGTAACGTATTCACTAATACATCGGCTAGTTCAGTGTTTGGTACTTCAAGTAAACCCACATTTGAAACAACTAATCCACCTTCGTTTGAAACCACGCTGGCAAATAGCAAGCAGTTATTTGAAGCTCCTGGCAAAACAACATTTGAAACTACAAATAAGCCCTTGTTTAAATTAGATCAAACAGCATTTAAGACTCCAAATAAAATAACATTTGATACGCCAACTAAATCCATGTTTGATATTCCAAACAAACCCATGTTTGATTCCCCATCGGGTACTTCTGCATTCGGTTCAACAACTGCAACAAGTTTTGGATCGTCAGCATCAGAAATTAAACCCTTTACATTTGGTACTTCGGCTAATGAAAATAATGCCATCAAACCTTCCACGTTTTCTTTTGCGCCGTCTACAGAGAGCAAAGTACCAGAACCATCGCAACCGCCACCAGTTTTTGGGTTTGGTAGCTCTGTTGGAACTAGCTCTTCGAGTAATACTTTTAGTTTTAATAGTACTACTTCTACTCCAAATTCCAGTTTTAATTTTAATTCACCAAAAATAGACTCGTTAGCACCTTTTCAATCATCTGCGCCTTCGTCAACTTTATTTGGCTCGAGTTCACAGGCTCAACCTGTGCAAAATGGAGGTTTCAATTTTGGTAGTCAATCGAGTAGCAATGCTGTTAAGACTGGGTTTAATTTTGGCACTGCTCCACCAGCACCTACACAATTTAATGCGCAACCAGCTGCTGCTTCAGGTGGTTTTAGCTTTGGATCTTCTAATCAAAATAATGTATGTTAGATAAATTTTATGTTTTGCAACATACTATGGATTAATCTAAATTTTTAAAATCTAAAATATATTTTCAGGCTCAACCTTCGACCGGAGGCTTTAACTTTGGAGCAATGACTGCTGCACCCCCAACATTTAATGCTAACATTACACCTGCCTTCAATTTTACAGGAGGTGCAACGCCCACGTTTTTGTAAGTGTTTAAAATTATTTCCTAGTTATCCTTAAATTTTAGATGTACTTTTAAAGTGTAGAAATTCGAAAATATAAAACTGAAGTTTGAAAAGACAATCTAACGAAAATACGGTGTAACGCTGTTTGTGTGTGTCCATCGGATAAGGTCGGGTAACGTGAATATATGTCTACAATATTGGTAGCATGATCAAAAATTTTATAAATTTACTAGCTGGATACCCAGCTTTGCCCGGGGTCTCTTAAGAGGGCTACTTAAGAGCTTAAGTAGCTTAATCCGTTAATTAATTAATTAATTAATCCGTTTATGCGCATCAGCTAATTTTGTGAGATCTCACTTTCCTTTCAACTTGTTTAACATTTTCTTGCACTAAAACATTTTCCAAGTCTTACTGAGTATGTGTTTCAAATTTGGTTAAAATCGGTCGAAGGGTCTAGGAATGTATAGCAAACAAACGTACAAACAAACTCTTTTATATATATTAGAGATGTAACGAAAAGTATGTTGTGTAATGCTGTTTGTTGCTAACAAACATCACAAAAACAACAGAAATTATCAAGTAATTTTGAGATGCCAAGGGAAAATTCAAAACCTGAAGAATTGATTATTAGTTTCGTTTATTACTGAAATTTTTTGGTTTAAAAAATTTATTTGATTATGAGATTAAGTTCGGATTAAATATAAATTATTTGAACTTAAATTAAAGCCGAAAAAATTATTCGGGAAGGGTTCACAATAATTATATTGAAAATTGATACTTAGGGTGGTAACAGTGTTTGCACGAAAGTAAGGAGAACTAATAAAGACAATATAGCGGAAAAATATTGCGCGCCATATTTTTAATGGCATCTAAATGATGATGATAAATTTCGTATTGTCAAAATTCTGCGAAAGCTTGGAAGTTGTTTTCATGTTTTCACATCGATGTTATGCGATCTGTAGACCTGAGCGAAAACGAGTATCCTTGGACGACGTATTCACGTAAAACTTAACGGCTATGTCTCCGAACATAGCTCGAAGCCTAGGCTTCAATTTTTATAATTATTGTTGTTTGACTTAGCGGACACAGAAAAAAACGTTAAAGTAAAAAAGATATTTATTTACTACGTAACACAAGCTGTCCTAAATATAGGACATTATGCACAATTACTACTACATTGTATGATATTGTACAAAACATTTAAAAAAATTTTATATTGATGATTTTTGCTTTAAATGTTTAAAAAATAATTGGAAAGTCAGTAACCAAAAATTAAAATTTTATATGAAAAAACAAAAAAGCATATAGTGACTTATCGTACAAAACGTATAATATCATTTTCTTCCATTTTCAAAAATAGTCAATTTCTAACACTCATAAAATTACGATTTTAAAAAATAAACGTCGAAAAACTTTACCAAACTAAGGGCACACTATAATGATCCAGTTCAATACATTTTTACTAATATTAGGATGGGGGAGGAGCCGTATTTGTAGTTACTATAGCCGTCCTATATACAGGGTGACCGGTCGACCATCTGAACATAGGAAATTGATTTTTCTTTAATTGCTGCTTCCCATCACAACGGATAAGAATGAAAATGGTATCAATTTAAAGAGATTTTTATTCCGCTTCACCCTGTAACACCCGTTATAGAATGACTAAAGTACAACCCAAATAAATTTGCCGGTGCGTCATCAAACTAGTCAAATAAGTGCTTTTTAAAGTGCATTTTTATTTTAATATATTGTAGTTTCTTTTTTCGCCACAATTTGAAACAATGTAAATGGCACTGTCAAAGTGTTGCAGGTTATAAACAACAATGAAAACCTAACCTAACTGCATAAAATATAGCACTACGTGATTCAAAAATATATATTAAAAAATTTATAAGTTCAGACATACTAATTTTTCATTGTTATGTTTTTATAATGTACAATATTAGTAACGTACGTCTTTTATTGGTTTTGGTTAGCTAGACATACAAATATTTTTGCACTTATTTAAATGAAGATGAACGACGTCCAAAATTATATTCAGTATGTCATTTCTTAATCAGAATTTTGTGACGTAGCGGCACAGATATTTGAATCGTAGTTTATATTCTCACATCTAAGAAATATTAAAACCTGGTAGTGACATCTATTAACAAGTTGTTTTACCGGTTTTATAACGCCAACTGTCAAATTGGAGTTCGCGTATTACAAGAATTAGCACTGTGCATCAGTTGTATAGAAGGTATAGTCTGCAACTCATTTGGAATAGCTATTCCAAACAAGTTCTGTTATTCGAAAGCCGTTGCCTCACCGAGCAAGAGAGTCGAGCGTTTTCCATCCTATTTTTGTTTCGGTGAGTTGTTGTTGGTTGTAATTGTTTGAACATGTACATTAGGTTTTTTCCATAATTACAGTCTTGAGAATGGACACATAGTGATGTCCGAAACGTCGACGCAGAAATAATTTTGTTTGGTTGCTGCTCACTCCAACCCAATATTACCTTTTCCATTACACTGTATACAGTGAGTAACGAAAGTATTCGGACACTCCTATGTTAACAATGTAAATTGCACATTTTAAAAAAGTATTTTGACATATAAAAATCGCTTTTTAGCAAAACTTTTTGGACATTTTTTGTTAAAAATTTCATTGTCTTTAATTTTGTATCTACATTTTTCTATTTTATCGCCCCGGTTTTGACTGACAGCGATTTAAACAAGACTGTAAAATACAAAAAAATATTATCATCTGTATCTCAGAAACGTTGTGACAAAATCGAAAATGTAGAGAATGAAATTTGCATCAAAAGCTACTTAGGTCTGCTTTTACAATAGTCGGTTAAGTATGAGTAACTAACCTATAGCTGTGAACCAATCAACGATAAACACACTAAGCAATAAACCAATAAACATCTGTATAACGTTACAACCTGGATAAATAAAACTTAACCGACTATTGTAAAAGCGAACCTTATACATTTTTCTAAATCGTTGCACCAATTTTGAGATACAGGTGACCATATTTTTTGTATTTTACAGAGTCTTGTTTAAGTTGCTGTCAGTCAAAAACGGCGATAAAATAAAAAAATGTATAGGTACAAAATTGAAGATAATGAAATTTTTAACAAATAATGTCCAAAAAGTTTTGCTGCAAAAGCGATTTTTATGTCTAAAAACGGTTTCTAAATGTGCAATTTACATTGTTAACATAGGAGTGTGTAATTAATAACATTACAGATGCAAAGTTTACAGAACAACGTAGTATCTTACTTTGTTTTTTAGTTACATTTAAAATTACAGCCTTTTCATAAATCTTTTTTAAACTTAAGATATCAGTTATGTCGGTATCATTTTGTTCGGCCCACTCTAGCGATACCTTCACCTTCAATGCTTGAATAGCTTCATTATGTAAATATATAAACCAAAACTTGTGAAAATAAGTAAACATTAAAACTTCAATTAACAAGTTAAATTAAAATAAATTTCTAACGAAAGGGATAACCGTCACTAAAAGCTTAAAAATATATTCATTATAGGTTATTTTTTGCATCATTTTCTAATAATTCGTTCATTCCAACTGTTTCCTTGTGTGTGTGTGTCTGTATTCCATTCTAGTACAGACACCAAGATATCTAATACGCAACATTAACCACTCTTAACTTTTACTGTTCACCTTACCGAGTGTAATAATCAGGGCTCGGAAGTTCTAGCAAATGCATATATTTTTTGGAAAGTCTTAGAACATTGAAAGTAAGATACAAATTTGTTTCACACTTCCCTGATGTCGCATACGAAATTTTATAATGCTAATTTTTGCATATTTTCGGTTTTTACTGCTATTTTAATATTTTAGAGCTTTAAGTGCTATTTACAGGCATATTTTTATATAATAAAAGAAATAAACAAAATATTATTTAAACAAAATTTGTATCAAATTATTTGTTATAAAATTGTTACAACGGCGATATGTACTATTATCAGATTCAATTAAAATAGTTCAGGATATTCAAAAATTATTTGAAACTCTATGAGAGCCAAATGGAAAAGCTGTTGAAAAGAAGTTCAATCAAATATTGGAAAAGAATCCTGGTCTCTCAGCTCTAATATAAATATCAAAAATTGTAACTAGTGAAGAAACATCCGTAAATTTAGATAGTCTTCCTGAAGATTTAAATTTTAATGACTTGGTATTTTTTAAGTACGCACCCTTGACGTCCGTTGATATTGAACAGTCGTTCTCGGCGTACAAAACTCAAAAACTCAACTATTAAAAATATAATAAAATTGATTGACAATTTTATTTTGTATATTTTTCATTTTATAGTGCTATTTATAGCGCTAATTTTGATGTTTTTAAGTGCATATCAAAGAGTTAAAAGTTAACTTTTTTAGTGCTATAACTTCTGAGTCCTGGTAATAATGTTTACGTTACCGAGTTGCTATAGAAGAAATTGGGTGTTCACAGGACTGAGATGTTTAAAAATTAACGAGCTTCTACTGTATTTATTTTTAATTAAAAGTTTGGTTAAAATGATCTTAAATATGCTCAAGACCACCATTAAAATCTTTAGTAGCTTAGTTGGCTACTAAATAAGACACTAGTAGTGTGTTAGTAGCTACTTAGTTGACTATGCTTAAGGCTGTATATGATTTAATTTGCATTTCAAATTTAGAAAACAGAAAATTAAATAAATCTTTTTTTTTTCTGGGAATCGATTTAAATCAAAATAACTAAAATTTGGATAGTAAATTCTTATTACTTTGTGAGGTATAGCAAACACAAGATTTTACCAGATACATACACACAGACAACCACTAAATTATAAATCATGTGTCAACCTGAATTGAATGGTTTGGTGCAAGAACGAGCTATGTGCATGAACCATAGTTTTGAGAAAACCACGAAAAACTATATGGCTCATTTTTTAGTAATAATATTAAATGTTTTTGTAACACATGTTTAGAATAGGGTTGGAGCGCCTAAGAGTACGTGTTCCCTAAGAGTACGCATAGGAAATTACCGTTGGTACAATTGGTTTAGAAAAAATTCTTTAATGCCAGTTGAGAGCTGTTAGTAAGTGGATGAATTAGATTACATCGTTTTCATCTTGTCGATTATTACGCCGAAATTGTAGCAAATAAACAGATTTTTGAAGTATTTTTGTAACATTATTACATTAACATTTCTATTATTTAACGTTGTCATTAAGCTATACAATCATATATATAATATATATATATATATATCAAACGCTGAAAGGTTTCTGATATTGATAATTTATAATAAAATAGATAAATTCAACGTTGAACCAAAGAGTACGCAGCATACTCCATTACTACCTACGTAGTACTCTTAGGATACATTTTTGTATTTTTATCAATTTTATTATTTCTTTCTGCTCTATGAATAATAAAACAGTTGTTTTGCTTATTTTTTGATTTTCGTAATGTTTAGCATTTTTTTTTTCGTTATATTTAAACGTTTAATCCCTTACCGCATACGAAGCCATATATGGCCATATTTTTGTGTGATATAAATTTTATTTTATAAAACCAACTTTTAATCATAATTTTGGTGTAACGGAACATATTTTAATTCATACAATAAGGGGTTAGCAGCTTCATAATCAATGCGTACTCTTAAGACCACCACTGCGTACTCTTAGACTCATATGGCTCCAAGAGTACGCATTTTCGATTTCTTACTTGAAGCTGCATATTTTTGTTTGTAATTATAAGAACAATTATTCCTTTATACCAATTATACTAGAGACATAACTATTGATTTGCTGCAAAAAAAATTTATTTTGTTCATAATTGATATTTTTATAGCAAATCATACGTTAAGTGCGTACTCTTAGGCGCTCTTACCCTACTTAATTACATTTATTTAAATGCTATTATTGTAAATCAATTATTTAAAACAACTACAATAATTAATTTTTTACATTTCACATGGCCGGTTTTTGTTCCCAACAAGTTTAAAAAATAGTTTTTTATTGCTTAATAATTTGAAAAAGATGAAAAAATGCACTTAAAATTGTTGAAAAAAAAATATGAGTGTCTGTGATACAGACATACATTCAGGTCTATTATGTATCACAAACGTTATTATAAAGGTAACAGTTATGACATAATCAGATCTATTATGTATCACAAACGTTATTATAAAGGTGTCAGTTATGAAATAAAATAAAGGTTTCGGCAAATTGGTATGCACTATAAATGTTAAGAAAACCTTCATTATCAAGATCATGTTAAAATAACCGTTTGTGAAAACGATAGGTAATACCAATTTGCCGAAAACCTTTAATGTTATGTCATAACTGTCACCTTTATAATAACGTTTGTGATACATAATAGACCTGATTATTAAAGGATTTCGGCAAATTGGTATTACCTATCGTTTTCACAGACCGTTATTTTAACATGAACTTGATAATAAAGGTTTTCTTACCATTTATAGTGCATACCAATTTGTCAAAACCTTTATTTTATTTCATACCTGTCACCTTTATAATAACGTTTGTGATACATAATGAACCTGATTACCTACCTACATAAGCATGCATGTGCTTATTTATTATTATAAGAATGGTTGTCATCAACAATCTTTTAGTGTGCATGTTGTCAAGGAGAATTAAAGCTGTCATCGAAAGTAAAGGAGGAGACAACCAAATACTAAACTTGTGACAAAAAAATTTGAAATTTGAAAATAATTGTTACAATGAAACTGATGTATAATTATTTTACAGAGCTCAACCACCACCTGGAGATACCTTAGGACCTTTAACGACACGTAAAAAGATAAAAGCAGTAAGGCGAACTCATCAACGATAGTTGAAACCATAGAATGAAAGGACAAAAATAAAATGTGACGTGTAAATAAAGTATGTTAATGTCCATGTGGCACTTAGTATTAGTCTTAATTTTATTTAAGATCTACTTTGTAAATTGTTTTGGTCAGGCTATGCTACAATGAAGCGATCGTAGTTTTGATGCCGTTCATGATGGCATTGTACGGACTTGTTGGGTGTTTGTTACATAAGTAATTTGAGACTGGCCGTGAATATCGGATATGCATGTGAAAAAAAATTTTAGTATTGTAATATAACGTTGATCTACAGTTAGAATATATTGTCTCGGCAAAAGAAATGCAGTTTCATGAGATGTTCACAGTCGGATCGTCAACTTAACAACTGTTATATTAATATTGTGTATTCCTACATTGTAATATATATATTGTAGGTAATAAAATATTGTATGGTCTGATCCATGGAATTTAGAATTTTATACTTGATATTTAGATGAACAATTTCATCTGTTTCAATTTGTGATGAAAATTATTGAAAATGATACGATATATATATAAATATTAGTAATATTTATATGACTGCCTTTAAGGCTATACTTTCTGTGATATTCTTATGGGTCAGGCCCCTGCGATTGTTCAATTAAGTAATGAATGTACACAGACAAAAATTTTTATTTTTTTTTTTATTGCACAAATTTTAATGATATTGTTTGCATTTATTATATTCATAACGGTGCAATTCAATTTCTTTCTATTATGAGTAATTAATTATTATGAAAGTCAATTATTTCTAGGTATAAATTATTTTTGTCTGTGTCAGAAAATAAAGGGTAGGCTCACTCCTTAAGTTCCTGAGTATGCAAGATTTATTTATTGTTGTTCAGATTGTATATTTTTATATTATATTCTTTTGGCACATGGTTTTATTTTACTACCGACAATATGCAAACGATGTATGAAAGATTAATTCTGGTCAAATGTATTTGTTGGGGTATTTATGTATTCTTATTTGAGATTATGGATTGTATCATTAATTTTTTCTGTTTAAAAACTTTATTGTTGATCTTTCAATCGATAGAGATGAATTATGAATTACAAAAATAAACATGAGGTTTTTTGTGTTTAGATTATCAATTATTTTACAGATGCTACTAACATAAAAGATGCTAACAATTACTAACAAGAATTTAATAATAATAAATTAATAACAATACTAACATAAAATATTACTTCTAAGCATATAGTATGATGAAGGAAATTTTAAAGAAAAGTTAAACCAATATAAAAGTGTAAAAATTTATTTATATAAACCAAGAACTAAAAAAGCAACGAATATTTATGTCCACTTGGTTTTCTTACATAATCATAAATATCTCAAGTAAATACATTAATTTTAAAATTGTTTATATAAATGTTGGAGGAACATTGTGTTATTTTTGAAAAAAGGAGTTAGACTGCTTACTGTACATATAATAGTATATAAAAAAAAACAGAAATATTGTTCACTATTACTGAAAATTTCATTGCATCAAACAATTTTTTTAAAACGATTAAATAATTTGTTTTAGTTACAGATTAAACTTTTTATTTCATGTGTATATAAGGTACTCTAATTTTTAATCATAATAAGCATTGAAATTTTCAGTTGTTATTGTGCCTTTATTTTTTTATTTATATTGTTTTGTTATAATAATTTAGCGGCAAAGTTTGGCCTATTTCAGTTGTAATTTTTTGTACTTCATGTTTTTTTATTATTGGCATTCTTTTACCAAACATCATTTCTATCTGTATTTTGTATATAATGTTAAAAATTATGATTCGTTGTAAATTTTTTTATTTGTAAATTACTGTCTATATCTAGCCAAGTTTTGTTAAAATCTGTATTGGTTAAGTTAATAAAACTAATAAATATAATTATCAAATATTTTTTTGATATTAAATCAAGTAGATATCATTTCTGTTCAAAATTTCAAATTATTTTGTTAGAAATTACCCGAAATATTGTATCTGCCAGTTACGAAAATTTACTAAACTTGAGCTGAATTATTAGGTGCACACATAAATGTCTGACACTCAGGCTGGTCCGAAGGTCAACCTGCAGATCAGACGCAACGAAAGGACGTGCCACACGCCGCATCATGACGTCACAATATATTTAGTTCATTATTTTGTATAATATGAATTATTACTAAAATGACTGTTTTAATAACACTTAAAGCATCCATTGAAATGGGCGTGTGAAACTAATTTTATTGATATTTGGAAATGTACTCAAATTGGCAGTTTCAGTGGCATTTGATATTTTTGTAGATTTACATGAAACTTTGACATCATGGCGCGACGTGTGGCACGTTTTTTTGTTTGCATTTACACAAACGTCTGATGTGTGGGTTGATTTCGGGCCAGTCCGAGTGTCAGGCGTCTGTGTGTAAAACGGGCGTTCATTAACTATATAAAGCGATTTTTCGACCCTCCCTGGCGAGAGTTGGGTCGACTCTCTCCCCCCCCCCTCTAATCTCACGTGAGATTGTTTGTTTTACCATTGGTTTTACTTAATTTAACCTAAGTAAAGACTGAAGCAGAAAAAATTGGGACACTATGTTTTTTTAAATAAATGGAAACGAATTTATTTTTTCAATCAAAAATATTTTTATTAAAAATCTATGATATCACTTTACAGGTAAATTATATAAAATTAAAATTTTTCATAAACGGCCACAAAAATTTTGCAATTTTGGTTTTATACCTTTCATAAGCTTTTGTACAACAGCAACGTTTACCGAATCGGCAGGTTTTTTATATTTATTTTTTTCGGACGTATTTTAGCTTTTGTTAAGTTTACTTGTCATTTGCACCCAATATTTTTCAATTTGGGCGAAGACCTAGGCAATTTTCAGAATTAAAATGCGTATTTTAATCAAGTGATTAATTTTATCAAACTTTAATTATAAATTATAAAATAAATTTTATTACTGTAGTGGCAGGTCAGATCGGGCCCTAATAATTATAGGGTGTCATGAAGTTGCAAGGTAAAGTGTGATGTGCCCATTTGATTCGCAACATTCCTGAAATCCATCCCTAATCATCCCCTAATAAAATGAATATATAAAATAAAATTTCAATTTCTTGATTTATTTTTTTCCTTGGGTTTTATTCACTGAACAATTTTTTCGACCAAATTTGCTTTTTTTTCTATACTAGGCTCTTTTTGAAATTTACCTACAACATTTTCCAGAGTTGATCTGGTCAAATTTAATAATTATCCTAATTGGCGATGCTGACAATTGCGGATTTTTAAAGCGTTTGGAAAGAATTCGTTTACGCTTGGTCACTTGTACCATACCTGTACACCCCCTATTTCGTTAATCGCTAAAGAATAAAATTCAACTGAAGTAGGTATACTATTAATAACTTATTTTGAACCCACAGTAATAAAATTTTTATGGTTTACCCATAAATTACCGTATAAACCATAAAGTTAGTTGTCCCATTTTTATCTGTTCCAGTCTTTAGTTATTTTGCAGTTTATTGCGGAAATTACGATATTTGCCGAGACCCCTCTCCCCCACGAGAGATGCGGTTCGACCCCCCCCCCCCAAACGTGTCTCACGTAATTAATGAACGTCCCCAAAGGCACTTGTTGGATGGTTATCAAGTAATTAATAATTTTCGCATTTTTTGTAATGGTTTTATTTAAAATTGATATAATTTTTCTAAATCAAATGGCACAGATCAAGTTTGCTTTAGTTGATTTCAAACTTAATAAAAACTCAATTTTGAAAAATTGTTGATTTTATTCCTTCTTCCTTATTTCTGTGGTACTAAGGCAGAACCTCATATCATAAGCATGCTTTTTCAGGAAGCGCTTTTTAAAGTTTGTGAGATCACTGAAATTCAGATTTTATATCAATAAGCAATAATAAGACAAAGTTCTTCAAATTGCTATCTACCATCCTATATATTATTGAAAAATTTCTACGGGTAGTAAAAATAATTTGATAAGTTTGACATATTATCATATTGCTTTTACTTTTCTTGACATATGGGGTTCTTCTGCCTTAGTACCATAGATCTACGAGACATATATTTATACAGGGTGCTGAATGATTAGCCGAACAGGAATTTAACATGTAAAAACTTATTTATGCAAATTCCTGCTTCCCTAATTATTTTAGAGAAAAAATGAAAGATACAAAATTAATGCAAAAATATAAATTACGAATGATAAGATCATTAGATTTCATCTAGTTTTTACTTATAAGGACAAAAAATGCTTTTGAAATTGTTAAAATTTTCATTTATCGCACTGGCCATTCAAGTTTCCATGGTAATGATTTTTGAAAATATAAATTAAAAATAAAAATAAATTAGAGCGGCCTCCGGAATGGATAATGAGGAAAGGTAACCAGTATTGTGAACTTGTGAAATTCAATTTTGAAAGCATTTTTTGACCTTTTAAGTAAAAGCTAGATGAAATCGAATTGTCTTATCATTCGTAATTTATATTTCTGCATTATTTGTGTCTTTCATTTTTTCTCTAAAATAATTAGGGAAGCAGGAATTTGCATAAATAAGTTTTTACATGTTAATTTCCTATGTTCAGCTAACTCATTCAGCACCCGGTATATATCATGGATTATGAGACATAGGTCTATAGGAATTCATTTGATAATTTTGTCAAGTAGTCTTGTTAGATAATGAAAGGTCTTGACAATATTCTTGAAGTAAAACTTAACAGTTATTAATTGACAGCAGGTAAGTCCAATATTTTGGACTCAAGATTGATGGCGCTTGACAACAGATACAAATTTAGGTTAAGCATTAAAATTAAACTTCAGTATTTACGACCCAATTTCAATCATAATTTTCGTCGCGCTCCCTCGATATGCTCACGGCCGGCGGCGCGCTTCATAGATTGAAGAAAACTTTTTTAAACCTTGTCACTTCTTTCTACGCACTTTTTGGTTTCAAATTATCTATTGTTTCTTTTTTAAAGGAAATTTGTTTAGAATTACGGATAAGTCACAAATTGCACCAACGCAGCTGGAAATATCAACCAAGAGTGTGGCTAATCAATTCTAAGTATGTTAGTGCTTTAAGAAGTTTGTATTAGAATTAATTCACAGCAGATCAGAATATATAGTTAAAAATTTCATTTTATCGGTATATTTATTTTTCAAAAAATTTCTCCTAATGTTTTCAAACACCAGTATGGATGTATTGATCGCAACCAAAAATTGTGTACAAACTATTTTCAGTCGCTATTCACCCCTCGGATGTACTTATGCAATAAATAGAAGAAAGTGCTCGAAATGATTATCAACATTATTTCTTGTTACTAATTGTAAAGAGTCAAACCCTTTTTGTTTTATAATAAAAGATTAGGCTCATTTTAAAAAGATTTTAATGTTATTTTATGGAACATCTGATGTAACAGTGACACTCAAAAATACATGAAGACAGCTATACAAAAAATATATCAGCCAAAAAATTGTGTTTTGTAATACAAGTGATGAATTATTATTTTAAGTCAATTTCATTTATAAAAAAATGATCTATGTTACTTTTTAACTTGATTATGACGTAAAATTCAAAAATAGCATAGACTTAACAAAAAATTTTCATTTCAATTTCTATTTTGAATACAAACTAAATGAACAAAAAAACTCGACAAGAATGAACATAGCTTAACAATAAAATTAGTACTATGAAATAAAAAATGAATTTAACAAAATTGCAAGTATTAACATATCCTCCACAAATAATAGTAACATAAAATATGACAAATCAAAATTGTTTGTATAACAAATAAAAAGGCTATAAATGTAAAGCCAAATGTATGACAATTTAAATTTGCCTTTTAAAAACAGTTGTTCCACCTTTAATGTACATAATCGTTTGTGAATTTCTATCTTTAAAATTCACCTCTTTCCAATTTGAAAAAAATTAATAATAAAAGAGATATTTTTGTCACTAGACATTTATACAAACCATTTTTTAAAAGCGTTAAGTTGACATCAACTGTAAAGCTAATGTGGGAAAAATTTTATATAATTATATAATAAATAAGTTAGTAAAATAATATTAAAACAGTGATAATATAGTACAGTGTAAAAATAGAATATAACCCAATCAATCGATGAATGAAATTACAAATAAATACGAAACCACCGTAATAATAATGTTGTAATTTAATATTGACAAAATTATTGTAATATGTACAATACAAATTAACATCAAAATTACAAAATCATATAAAAATAAACTATTTATTTAATTCAACATACGAAAATGTACATTTTGGTGTTGACAAAAAGGACTATACTAGGTATATTTATTTTCTGTCTAATGCTAAAAGATAAAATCATTATAATACAAATTCAATGTCAGATGTTTAGAATTTTACTTAAAAAAGTTTTTCATTTTTCTAATTTTAAATAAAATATCAGACAGTCTATGTAGACGAATTATGCAAATTGCATTGTCTGAATATAACAGAAAATATAAAAAATTAATAAATATACACTGGTGTGAAGTAATGTTATGCATACTTTGCACTTAAATAAAATGTTTAGCATTAACACTAATCTTGCCAATGTACTCAACCACTACGAGTCATCTGACATAAACGAATTTTGTGACTTCATTTCTTCTAATGTCCGTATTTGATGACGAAGAAAGAGTATCCTAAACAAATTTAACACTTGTATTTTACATCGCTATTCTTGTATTTAACTACATACCTTTGTTCTTGTAGTGTAGCTTGGATTTCAGTAAGACGTACTATGGATCTTGCCGATTTTAGTTCTGCCGATACTTTTGCACACTGAATGCTGCCCATAATGTGTGCTTCTTGAGCCAATTTTTCAGCCTAAATATGATTTAAAATTATTTTTAAGTTAAGCATTATGCTGTATAACTTACCTGTTTTTCAACTATTTCTGCGGGCCAACCTCGTACATGGTTAACTAAGTCATCTCTGTAATGATTTGCTAAAGTAGGTGTAATCGATGGACCTTGAGGTCTTAGCGCTTGAAGCGAACTTGATACACCTTGTAATGATGATAAGTTACCACTTACAGGTGGACTTGTTACTGGTAGTGTCACTATAACATAAAAAGTTCTCTTTAATTTTAAAATTTGCACGAATTATCAAACTTTCGAGATTAGAATAACTAAACTAATAAATTGTACTTGCTTAACTACAAGTTAACTTAACTATCAACTACTCGATATAGCTTTTTATCAATTATGTGCTTAAAAATTTTCACCTCCAAATAAACTTTTAGATTTAATAATATCAGCAAGTAAGTAATCTGAAGGTAAAAATTAACTTTATCTAACAGATGATTATCTATATATTTACAATTAGTTAAGAAATATTTTTGAAAAAGTTCATTCGTAGATTAACAGCACTTCAGTGACATCACATGATTTGGATAAAACCAGAAGTTAATTCTAAGCTGTCCCCCTCGTGCATCTTACCCCATCTTACAATCCATGTGATCAGATAAATATCCAAATTTTCTGGCTACACTCCCTTAGCCAGAAGAAACTGAAGCCATGTGTTAGTCAAGGCAGCCGTCTTCAGTATTAGTCTGGGAGCCAGGGTACATGTGAACTAAACCATAAGGAACAAAATTTTTGACCATACAGTAGAACCTCGATTATCCGTGGGCGCGTTATACATTGATTACCGTACGCGGATTATCCGTGAGGCGATTTAGTGTATCTTCTTGTGTTATACATAATATGAAATTTCGCTGAATTTATTGTTTGGTACAAATGACTTATACAAAAATGTACTTAAGTGTTAATTTGTCTAAATTTTCTGCTTGCCTACTTTACTTAATTTAAGTAAAAGTCAAAAACAAACATAATTATCTTATTTTTTTCAAAAGAAACTTTTTAAATATTATGTTCCTAGTTTGTAATCTACTATATAATAAGTATATTTTGTAATATTAACAAAAAACGTCAATTATTATTATCCGTGTTTTTCAATTATCTGTACAGAGCACAGTTCCGGTCGGCCCGGATAATCGAGGTTCTACTGTACTTGTATAAAGTATGAGAAAAAACACTTTTTTTAAGTAGTTTTTAAAAAAATATAGTATGACAGACAATTTTAAGTGCAGCAATCATAGTAGCAGACGCGTTTGAAAATGCCGAACGAGCGAGAGTAATGCGCGACTTATGTTATAATAAAAACAAGATGGAACTCGCTTTTGCGACAGATCTTAGGCTTCTATACATCTACTTTTTTAATAGATTAAATTATTTGGGCTTTATTTCATTAAAATTTTGAATGCTTTTAATCTTCTAAATAGGTAGATACCAACGGTAAAACGCTAACGAGATTTTTTTTGAATAATGCGGACAGACAGACACGGAGCCAGATCATAAGGCTTCTTCCTATACGTTGTATAGAAGCCTAGAAATAAACACATAAAGTAAATTAATAATTTATTAAATATATAAATTGTATGACTTCGCAATTAAATCTTTTATATTTTAAATGTTTAAAAAATAGCATAACATGTTTCATATGATAGTTCATACATCTTCAGGTGTCTACTGAAGAATTAAAGTATAATATAACTCCTTACAAATAATAAATTACATACCTAATTAAATTTAAAATGAAATTATGAAAATATTGTTTTTTGAAGTTGAAAAATTAGTAGTAAAATTAGATAAAAATAAAACATTAATTGGTAAAGATCTGAATTTTTTTACACATGTTTATTACGGCTTCCTGTTAAACATACTGAAAGTCCCCGTCGAAATCGGTTGCGCTAGAGCCGCCATCTTGGAAAAAAGGTAAACTGTTGCAGTTTTTGTCTATATCTCGGCAACCTGTGCTGATACAAAAAAAAGTTTAGGTAAAAATTGTAATTTATTAAATTTTCTTCAAAAAAGTTAATATACATTTTTTTGTATCTTCAATACTTAAGTTTAAACACTTTAGAAGGGAGATGTGAAGCATTATGCACGATGTTCATGCTTACTAGTGAGGAAACTTTATGCAACCCATATTTTTCTTATACCCCTTTATACTGGAGAAATAGTCAGTGCTAAAGGTCAAGGATTTACCATCATGAAAAAATAAATTAACTGTACTGAAACGACAAAGTTTACTAGTGAGGAAACTTTATGCAACCCATATTTTTCTTATACCTCTTTATACTGGAGAAATAGTCAGTGCTAAAGGTCAAGGATTTACCATCATGAAAAAATAAATTAACTGTACTGAAACGACAAAGTTGCAAAAAGACCTTATGTATGCAACGTCGAATTACAGCTAAAGTATTAGAGATACAAAAAAATATATATGAACTTTTTTGAAGGATATTTAATAAACTACAATTTTTACTTAAACTTTTGTTTTGTATCGGCACAAGTTGCCGAGATACAGACAAAAAACTGAAGTGTATCTTTTCTCCAAGATGGCGGCTCGAGCGCAACAGATTTCGACGGGGACTTTTAGTATGTTTAACAGGAAGCCGTAGTAAACATGTATACTAAAATTCAGATCTTTACCGATAAATGTTTTTATTTGCCGAAAATTGATCTAAATTGACTGGACTATTATAGAAGTCAATATAATATAGGTGTAACGATTTTTTTTAAAATAAAATGAAGGAGTGTGATGAACCATCATACGAAACATGTGCTATTTTTTAAACATTTAAAATATAAAAGATTTAATTGCGAAGTCGTACAATTTATATATTTATTAAATAATACTTCGCTAGACGTAAATAATTCTATTATTAATTTATTGTATTTATTAAATTGAATTATACCTATCGAATCTCGTTTGCAAACAATACGAATTATGTTTCTCTGTTTGCTATGCTATTCCATGCATGTGGAATACTCTCGCTCGCTGGGTATTTTCAAACGCGACTGCCGCTATGATCGCTACACTTAAAACCGTCTGTCATACTACACATATTCGAAAACTACGTAAAAAAAGAAATCTTTTCATATAAAATGTTTCCATGTAAAAATTATCAAAAAAATGCCTTTTCTCGCGCCGTTCCCAAGTTAGCGCTGCCATATTATGAGTGGCAGACGGACGGTTTTATTACTCATTTTCAATGTTCTTCCAGTCTGTATGGTCAAAAATTTTGTACCTTATGGTTTAGTTCACATACACGCTGGCTCCCAGACTGTATTGGAGATATGAAAATAAAGTTTGAAAACAGCATAAAAATTCTTGACGCTCATCTTGATAAAGGTAGATTCATATTTGTCTGATGTGATGGGTCAGAAAGCAATTTGATTGGTCAAGCTAGATCACATAACAACACACTAATATGAACGCCTCCATCTAAATGTTAGGAACTGATACTGTTCTGACGTGTCACATCACGTCAGACAAAAAATATGAATCTACCTTAATGCCTGGTTTCACAAAGGCTAGTCAAAATTTAATCTATGATTAAGGATTTTCAACAATGTCGCAACAATGAAATTTTATTGTTGAAAACCCTTAACCACAAATTAAAATTTAACTAACCTTTGTGAAACCGAGCATAAGTCTCTCAAATATTGACACCATTTAAATCCAAGGGGTAAATATCTCGTTAAATTCCAAACAGATTACACACATTTTCGATATTTAACCCTTGATTGAGCCGAAGTGGCAGCAAAAATTGCAGATTACTTGAGGCATTTAGAAACCAATGAATATAAGTAATATTTTTAAATTTTCCAAAAATTGACTTAAAAATCTGATATAAGCAATAAATTCCAGAAAACTTGAAATCTTGTTATTATTTTTCTGGTTTTAAGTCAGAAAACACAGTTTTGCATAGAACAAGAACATTATACCTTTCATACCTATCAAGATAACAATTTATTTGATTTATTATCATATATGATATGGCTTCGTATGCGGTAGTCATATTTTTGTGTGATATAAATTTTATTTTATAAAACCAACTTCTAATTATAATTTTGGTGTAACGGAACATACTTTAATTCATGCAATAAGGGGTAACACCGATGGTTTCTTTCGTTTGTTCTAGTATACAGGCTTCAAATAAATGTCAATTATTATGTGTTTATTGTTATGTGATTATGTCTAGATTAATAGGGAGTTTGGTAGAGGGTGTCAACTTGGATAAAAATTTAAATTTAAATAATTTACCATAAATCCCTACCACATGTAGAATTTGTGGTTATAACATATGAAGAGTACACGGGAAGAATGATTAGAGTCACAAGTTTGATATTTCGCACAAATCGCATTTAAAGATTTACTTACCCATAAGTGGCTATGTAAATTTTAATATTTAAAAAACGTTTTGACGCTGAGCTGGATTAAAATCATTTTTATATTATGTGTTTACTAGGAGATACCTACCATTACCATCTATCAGATGATATTAATAGTTTATTTTTCAGCAACATTGAACCCTGATCGTTATTCTCGTGTACTCTTCATATAAAAGTTAAAAATGTAAATACAATCTTGATCATTTGAAAGACAAAATAAAAATATCTGAGCTTTTTTCTTCCTCAATATTTTTGCATTATTTTTCAATATTTTACCAAGTTTACCGGCATATATGCTGTACTGTCCGATTTAACCGATCCTGCAGTGACTAAACTACCATCTTACCCAAGTGCTCATGAGACACGCATGCTTGGCAGCCTACCTTCATTGCTTTGCTATCTTAGATGAGCCGATATGCTATTTTTCAAGCAGGTGGATGATGCTTAAACATTGTTTAGCTTTAATAGGTGAACGAGTTTACATCAGAGGTTATCCAAACAGTGCAAAAGAAAGTGATGGTTGATAACTTTATTGTAATAATGTTGGAAAGCCAGCACGGTTGGGAAGCTGTAGTTATCCTCACAATAAACAAATAGGAAGTAACATAGGTGATATAAAACGATTAAAGAAAATATAGACAGACGAACAATGTCCAAGAAAGGGCAAAAACATAATGTAAACAGAAAAGCAGACATTACTTAGAATATCATCTCTCCAATGGCAAACTAACGAAAGTGCAATTTGTTTAAGGAGAGCTAAAATTAACTTTAATTTCTCGTGTAAAATCCATGTCTGTACACTTTTATGGTTGGGTTTACATGTAAAACAACTCACTTATATGATCATGGGTGTGGGTAATTTTGATTTGTTTCTTCTTTATTTATTACTTTACCTGGTTTTGGCTCACCTGACAAATTGCATTTTTGTTAATTTACCATTGGAAAAGCTGACATAAGATCAAACGGAAAATAATCAGAATAAATGCCAAACAGCCTATTCCTAGAAGGACATTTTAGTAGGTAAAACCCCACACTACCATTCACTAGAGGCTGAGTGTGGTGTTTTCTTCAAGATTTCCACTTTCCCAATGCAAAACAAAATAAAAAGTTTGGGCTTACCTTCAAGTCACAGGACTACACCTTATACAGGTTTTAACAGAAATTAAAAGCATTAGTGCAAAATGTCTTGTATAGAGCGATGATAATAACGATCACAGAAATATTTTGTTTACTGAAAAGAACATTTTTATGGTAAAAAAAAATTCAGTCAACAGAACGTTTGAGTGTGTGCTCGTAGCTCTAGAAATGCATTACAAAAAATTGCAAAGATTGAAAGAGATTATTGCCCGGCGTTTGATGGGATGTGTTTTACGAAAGGGTAACTCAGTTATATTTTCATAAAAAGGGTGTTAAAATAACATCTGTGGTATAGAGACAAATAATGTTAGTAGAGATGTTAAAGAACATTGAAAGTCGTGGGTTTCTCAACAAAAATCTGCTCCTGCTGACCAAGCTATAACCTTGAAACAAATTGGATTGGCTCCCCAAATAGCATCAATATTAATTCTCTGAATTACAAATAGTGATCGGTAATTGTAAGAAATGGCCTTTAGCAAACGCTACAAAAATATTAAGTTCTCAAAACTAAATTTTGTCAGGCAACAGTAACAATGCGCATAAAAGTTATGCGTGCCACAACAAATGAAAATTTTAACAATTTCAAAAGCATATTTTAACTTTTTAAGTAAAAGCTAGATGAATTCTAATGCTATTATCATGCGTAGTTTATATTTCTGCATTATTTTTGGTGTCTTTCATTTATTCTCTAAAATAAATAGGGAAGCAGGAATTTGCATAAATAAGTTTTTAAAAGTTAATTTCCTATGTTTGGCTAATTCATTCAACACCCGCTTCTGCGCCTCTCAAAATTGTACAAATTGTATTGATTTGAAATTGATTGTACACAAAAATGAATTAGATTAAATTTGTAGAAAATTTTATAATCTACAAGTTTAATAATGACATAATATGATGCCATGAGAAACGAGATATTTGCAAATAAAAAAGATTTTTGGGATCTTTGACTTTCAATATGTGATTTGACTCTTGGACACATCATTGTGATGTTTGATCAAAATATAGGTTTTGAGCTTTCTAACTTTTATTCTGAAGTTGGATCCCTATTTGACTGGATTATTGCAATTAGAGGAATGTAAAATTAATGTTCAACAACTTGCATAATTAAGGAAGAGCGATTAACATGTGTTTCTGGATTTTTGTCCATTATCGATACCGCTAACAGCTAATTTGTAGCAAATTGTCAAACATTAGATCATGTCTTGATTTTGAATAATCACAACACAACAACACAGTGACGGTTCGCGCCAATTAACTGACCTATTACTGCATAAACCAGCAAGAATAAAAAGTGCACATTGTAGCCACGTTAATTTTAAAAATCTGATATCTGAAATTTGATTATATTATGGTAGTTTTCAGACTGACTTATATTGTATGTTTGTATACTTCCTGGCACAACTTTCCTTTCCCATTGTTATGTCTCAGAATAGTTGTCTATTGTCAAATTAATATAATAATTTTATTTATTAGCCCATATAATACATTTTTTTATGATTATGTTTAAGTTAACTAACTTGAATAAAATTGTTTAAAATCACTAGTTTTATCAAAATAGCAAATTAAATAGGAATAGAGATTTATTTTCAAAATAGTACCCAACAATATGGTAAACAACTGGGCGACATTAGAAAAAAAACAAAATAACTTTTGCAGATGAAAGTCTTTTGTCAGAATAAAATTCATATACGGAATGACCAACCTCACCTCCGATCATACAGAAATAATATGAGAAATTGAATTATCTTAATTCCAGGGCCCTGTTTCATAATGAAAATTTACTAATATTACAAGTTACAAGTAACTTTAAATATTCTTCAAATCGTTAATCTGAACACCTAGCTGCGTGGTTTTTGGTACTTATTCATAAAATAACCTATTCTACAAGCATAGCCAAAAATTATTCTTCATTATTTTTCAATAGTAATAATATTCAACTTGTACTTTCCAACTAATAATATTAGTACTATTATGAAACGCGACCCTGCTTTCCATTATAACGGATTAGAATGAAAAATGTAACAATTTAATGATATTTTTTCCGCATCAAAAAAACAAACCAAAACCTACACTTGATATTTCATTCTTTAAATATTGTTAAAAATTCAATAATAAAATAGCACTTTTACAATTATTTTAGTCGCCTTGTTTGCATTTCTAGCCAAACAATGGCAATGCAATTTAAACAAAGCGACGAATTTATTTTAGAATCGCTATTTTTTCATTTTATTCTTCTTGTTCTTAATTTAAGGCTAAGTCCTGTTATTACCATGTGATTTACCAAATTTACACTTGGCATTCACGGTTCTTTGAGCACTTGCATATATTCCAGTAGGGTGCTAACCTCGCTAGATGCAACAAAATATAAAGTGTTGGTTATCTTTAAACACCTCATTAAATTGATACCTTTTTCATTCTTATCATTTATAATGGAAAGCAAGAGTATAAAAAAATTTAGTTTCCCATGTTATTTCCCTATGATCGGTAAGGTCGGTCACCCGATATATTTTTGAAAACATGAGGATGTCAATCTGATATATTATGATACAATTAACAGATGTTAACAAAACTATTCAATTTCCTGCCGAAAGGTGAACCACAGAGAAATTTTGGTTCTTAGGCTTTCATACAGTTATCCTAGCTACAGGTAACTTGAAAAGTATAGATTATACTAGAACAAACAGAGACTATCTAAACGTGGCCAATTTTTATAATTTGATAAAAGTAGTCGAGTAGATTACACTGGACAACAAACTAAAAACTTTTTCCTGCGGTCTTACGTTTTGGAGTGAATTTAGATACACTAATGTAATAAAGTACTCGGCACGTGGTTATTTTGTTCAAATTGACTCTAGTTCTCATGTTGGGTAGGTGGGATAAAGTTAATTTATAGCAAAAATAGCATATCTCGACAATTTTTTTTTGATGACTCAGTTTATATATATTTATTTCTATAATTACTACATAATAAAGTGACATTTGAAGAAAATAATGTGAAATTTTTATCAATTTTTATGAAGAAATGAGCCATTGACAGCGAATCTCCGCGGACATCTCAAAAAGAAATTTTCATTTTATTTTCAATATAAAAAGGTTGTTTTTATCTCAAAAACTGGAGTAAATTCGACAAATCTGAAAATTTTTTCACATTCAGGAAACCATAATTACCCAAAATCGACTCATAAACCTCACACCGCAGAATCACTGTTCCCCTATGTAGTCTTGGAATATATTGAATATTTTTGTTTCATTTTATTTTTAATATAAAAGGGTTATATAATTATAAATATAATCACTGTTGCCCTGTATTATCAGTAAATCTGTTGAATACCCCCATTAAATTACTAAGAGTGAACCATTTTAGTAAAGCACTAGCTAAAAATTCGCCTGTTCTTTTAATTATATTTATATTGCAGTGCTTCTACTCTTATAAATTGGTTTGAATTTTAGTATTTTTCAAAAATCATAATAATTTTACATAAATTCATTTGAGCAGTTTATTTTTATTTTTACTTTACGCCAAACTTAATTCATTTTTATTTTAATTAAATTTAAATTAAAATTTTTTTTATATACAAAAAAATGTCGGGCGGAAGAAAATGGGATTTGACAGATGTTGTGCAAAAAAGAATAGCATCTGATAAATGGCAGTCTACTCACAAGTCTTGTCTCTTCCCCGTATTTTCAATTTTATTTATAGGGCAATTTTATAAGGCAGATTATGAAAAATAAATTTTTAAAAAAACTTGTGATTGATGGTTGCATTGGTATAAATTACATAAAATAAATTTTCTTAACTGCTTAAAATATCGATAAGTGTTCTATAAGGGGTAATAAATTCAACGACGAAAATATGCATATCGTCGGCGATCTGACAATACCTGCTAACATGATGCTATGTGGTTTGTGGTTTGAGACATGTGGTTTGAGACATGTGGTTTGTGTATGCTTTACAAGTATTATGGAAAAGGTTTAAAAGTAGTGTAAACTAAAAAATAAATTTTAAATAATAAAATAAATATTAACAAAGATATAGCCCTCTAAACTTCCACCGACCACTGTCAGTAACATCACAATCGCCTGAATAATCAGGTGACAGGTCTGCGGTTAACTTTTGTGACGTCACTATGCTTTTCTCCTGAATAAAAACATTGTATTTTAAGAATAATACAACACAGCAATATGTAGTTTAAAAATTTGTTCCTAGAATTTTCTCTACTAAAACTTTCATTTTTAGTTTACACCCACTTTAAAGGAAATTAAAGAAAACGATGAATTAAAAATCAAAGAAAACAAGTTCATTAGATTTTGCATTGTAGAATATTGTGATCCAAAGAAATACAAGTGGTTCAGAAAATAATTGTGAACCTTGTGAAGGAAACACGATCAAGTCAGGTGTAGTACCTGGTCAGAAATAGAACCCACAACGCAATACTCTAATATAGTACAAACCAAATAAATTTGCCGGTGCGTCATTGTTTAAAATAGTATTAATCAAACTGGAAATGCATTTTTCTTCTTATTTTGTTATAGGGATTTTACACTACCGATGGTGGCGCTAGCGACACCTTCAATATGTCTGCCATAGCAAGTATACCTCGGTAGAATGTTGGTTTAAAAAAGACTGAAAGACTGGTTTTTTTTTAGATAAACACTGCACTGAATTACAAAATATCAGGAAAACTAACTCGAACACTGTTGAAACACGTTAAAGACACTTAGGTATACTTGATGGAGTAGTTACAAAAGCTGCGTGTGGTGGCGTTTGGTTAATGTAAAATCCCTATAGCTTTCTCTTTTCACCACAATTTGAAACAATGTAAATGTCACTGTCAAAGTGTTGCAGGTTTTAAACAAAAATGAAAACCATTTTAAACAATGTCGCACCGGCAAATTTATTTGGTTTGTACTATAGCTAGCCCACAAGCCCGAAAAATTCTTTGATCTTATAAATAATTTTCTCTAATAACAGCCGTATTCATAAATGTCACTATTAAAATAGACTCTTATCAACCAAGTAAATACACAAGGTTGAAATAAGAACAAATTCAACCTTATTGGTCTTAAGGGGTCTATAGACGTTAAACTTGGTTGTCAACCTAACCGACGAAGATGACCGTGTGTAAACTAGTTGAAGGTTGAAAGTGCAAATTGATGTCCAGGTTGACAATTTGGATTTCTTGTGGGTGGAGCCCGATGTAAAGTAGGTATGTTTTCAATTTCACAAATTAAAGTAACGTATGCCATACAAACATTAACAACGCGAGATAGTAAAAAGTGATGTTGATAACTAGATTGTCAACCAAGTAGAAGAGTGAGTGGTGAACAGGTTGACAACCAAGTTGAACGTCTATAGACCGCTTTACTTAGCACATAGTAATAAATTGTCTATGAATCAAGGCGTTAGATAGTTTTACTGCTTTTAGCATATTAAATAAACTAATCTTGAATATATTTTTGATTCAAGTTATAATAAATAAGATAGATATTCTACGACTAAAATAAACAACTGAAACTTTAAAATTAAAAATACAGTTACCTTTTGTACAATCAGGTGTTTCAGAATGTGTCGGTGTTGGTGGTCCTTCACCTATTGGCCCATTATGATTTGTATCAACAGTTAGTGAATGTGTATTATGTGCACTGTCACCAGAAGAAGTTTGTCTTGTCATCACAAGCACATTATGCAAAGTTTGTAGTGATTTGACATCATTAGATTCTGAAGATGAAGATAAATTACGTGGCAAAGTTGTTAAACTTAAATTAACAGGTGGTCCAGGCGCATTAGAAATAGTGACACTCGAAGGAGGAGGTACCATAACTGGAGTGCTTTGTGCACTAGCCAATGGCGATGCTTCAGATCTGCCAGTAGTTGTAGGGGTAGAAGGTAGTTGAATTGGATGAGAAACCAAACGAGGTAAAGCCGTTGCCAAAAGAACTGGAGCCATTGAATTTTGTTCTGCAGAAGCTTGAGATGAAGTAGGTTGATGAGAATAAGATACTTCTGAAGTAGGCGTGCTATCACCTGGTGAAATATCCATATCTTGCATAGATTGCGCATTATCGTCGGAATATTTTCGTGCGTTACGAGAATCCCTGTTGGGAGCTTCACTTTCCTCTCGACTGCTCCCACTGCTCCAATGTCTACTTCCCGTGGCATTATCTCGAATTCCATCTTTATTGATGTTTACACTTCGTGAATTGGAATGTTTTTCATGTCCTATAAATAATTAAATTTATTATCTGAATAAAACTGTGAAAGTAAAAAACTAAACAAAAATTGCAAGTAATTTTTCTTTATACCAGGTGCTGAATGAGTTAGCCAAACATAGGAAATGAACATGTAAAAACTTATTTATGCAAATTCCTGCTTCCCAAGGAATTGGGTCAAATAGTGCAAGAAGGATAGAGCTAACCTGCGGGTGAGCATACCGGTAATAAGTGTATCGTGACAATAAGTAAAAAAAAAATTTACTTTTAAAAATTAACTTTGGCTTATGCTGTTTAGTTTTTGTTGTCGTATTACCTGGTAATGGTATAGTTATACCGTGAATGTAAATAAATAAATAAAAAAACTATACTGCTCGGGAAACAGTATGTTTATAGCAGTGATTTTCTATATTATAGATACCAAGACATACGTCAATTGTGTTCTTTACATATCAACGACAACTTATTTTCGGACATCTCTTTCTACTCTGTCTAGATTTTTAATATTTTTAGTTATCTCTCTCTATGAGCCCCACCAATAACAGACAGCCATATTAGGTTGCTATATTTTTAGTTGTCTCTCTCTCTACAAACCTCCACCAATACCAGACGGCCATATTGCAAATTAATAACAGAAACAATAGAGCTATGGAAGTCACAGCAAAAATACAAGCAGGAAACAGGGCGTATCATGCAAACAAGCAGCTATTAAAAGATAGGCAAATATCTAAAAGAACTAAAATTAGGATATACAAGACATTAATAAGGCCGGTCCTCACATATGCAGCTGAAGTTATCTGCCTAACAAAAAGAGAAGAGGAATATTTGAGAGTGTTTGAAAGGAAAATATTGAGAACGATAATTGGACACAAACGAATAAATGGACAATACCGAAGTAGAAGTAACTCAGAATTACTTGAAGAAATGGCCGGTGAAGACATAGTGAAATTCATAAAAGCTCAGAGAATAAGATGGTGGGGCCATGTAATGAGAGAAAACAATGAGGAAATTGAAAGATCATTAATGGCATGGAAGCCAGAGCATGGGAGAGTGAGAGGAAGGCCAAGATTGAGATGGAGTGACGGAGTGGAAGGAGACCTTGAGAAGTTGGGTGTGAGGGACTGGGCACAAAGGGTGAAGAACCGCGAGGCGTGGAGGGAAATTGTGCGAACAGCTAAAACGCGTCGGGACCTGTAATGAGATGTATTTATGAGGATTAATCCACCTCAACAAATGGATTTTGTAAGTCCGTAAGGACAGCTCTGTTCTATTGTAGAATGTAACGCTGTAAATAATAATAATATTTTTAGTTGTCTCTCTCTCTACAAACCTCCACCAATACCAGACAGCCATATTAGGTGACAATATTTTAAATTGTGACAGCTATTTGTTGGAAATTGTTAAAATATGGAAATATTTTATCACATTATAAAAATAATTCTTAACAATTATTAATATTGCTTTAATTCAGTTCTCAGAAAGAATATTAAGTAGTAAATACAGTAGAACCCCTCTATAACGAGTCCGGTTATAACGATTTATCGGCTATAACAAGTAAAAGTTTAGTCCGTTGACTTTTGTTTACATGCTTTGCAAAAGTCTTTATAGCAAAAATCTGCTTATAACAAGTAAGTAGGCTGGTTCCTCGAGCTCTCGTTATAGAGGGGTTCTACTGTAATACAATACATTATTTACCATCGAAATTTTATTTTTTAATGAAATGAATTTTTAATTTCTATAATAAATTTAATATCTATAGACATAAATATAAATAGATACCAAGATTTATATTTGTACAAGTAACTTTTTATTTTATGCAAATTATGTACATAACCTTCCAAAAATTTATAATCACAGTTAACAAAAACGTAATTTCGCACTAATATGAGCAAATTGAGTCTGCAAAAGAGAGAGAGAGAGACGAGATAACTTCTATCTAACTAAAGTAGTAGGAGATGGGCAGATAAACATATATCGCGTAGTCCAAAGAACACTGCTCTTTAAAGCAGGTATACGGCTTTTGGTATCTATAATATAGAAAATCACTGGTTTATAGTATGAGATCTCTTTGCTGGTTTATATTCAGAAAAACCAATTCCTACTCTTTTTAACAATTCAAAATATAATTGATAATCAAAATCAATATGAATACAAAACGAAAACCATCTAGCAAGATCTGTAAAAATAAAAAACTAAATTTAGAAGAAATCAATATTGGTGAAGCTCCAGGTACCGATGCCGAAGAAAATGTAATTGCTGCCATAGTGAATAATCCATGTATCAGTACAAAAAACATAAATTTAAATCATATGAATTTCACAACCATCAAGAAATTTTTGAGGTTGATATGTACAATAGAATGATTTTTTGTAAAGACTATTGAAAATGACAATTTGGATAGAAATTTTATTAAAAATATTTATTTTACCGACGAGATAACTTTTAATATGAACGGGGAACCAAATGTTCAAAATTATCGGTTTTGGTCCACTGAAAATCCTCATTTAATGATTCACAATCATTCACAGTATTGCCAAAATGTACATGTTTGGTCAGGGATATTAGAAGCAAACATCATCGGACCAATTTTTATTGATGGAAATTTGAATGGAGTAAAATATCTAGCAATGTTTCAAAACAAAATTGGACCGACAATTGATATTGTGGCAGGAGAAAATAACGTAATCTGCTATCAGCAAGATAGACACTCAGTACATTATCTCAAGACATAACAAATTATTTAAATGAATGTTATCCCAATTCTTTGATAGCATGCAATGGATCAATAAACTTGACAATAAACAATAAACGTCATTTAAAATCTAAAATTTATGGTGAACGATTTTAAAATGTTGATCCATTTAAAAATAAAATTGTGGAGGAATGTGGTAATATTACCGAAAGACAACTTGCAAATGTATGACGTAACGTTTATGATAGACTTGGTTTTTGTTTAGCTGTAATTAGTTTTGTAATTAGCTGACATTTGCTGTAATGTTATTTAATTATTTATTAATTATTATAATATGCAATTTTCATTATTAATAATTTAGCACTAGAAATTTATTACATGGTGTACCTGATGAACAAAAATTTTAACAATTTGAAAAGCATTTTTTGACCCTGTAAGTTTAAGTAAAAGCTTTTATTATCGTTAGTTTATTATTTTTTGCATTATTTTTGTATCTTTTATTTTTTCTCTAAAGTAATTAGGGAAGCAGAAATTTGCATAAATAAGTTTTTACATGTAAGTTTCCTATGTTTGACTAACTCATTCAGCACCTGGTATAGGTATCTTAGCGTTAACTTTTTAAAAACAAAAATAAAAGAATGTAACTTACTCATACCAGAACGGCTAGAACTGCTGCTGAAATTTCGATCTGACTCTCGATCCCGTTCTCTGTTGCGAAAACGATCTCTATCTCGTTCACGTTCTATCCATTCTCGTGGTTTCTCCCACTGAGAAATTTCTGTTTTACAGTTATAATAATACTTTTTCCCAGAGGAACTAATGTGCTCAGACCAATCACCAATCCTTGTGACTCTTTCACGATCATCTCGCTAAAAATATTTAAAATAAATTATAAGCTAGTTATCAATAATAATAATAAAATAAAAAGCAGTTTTCTTCTTCTAAAATTACCAACTACTGTGTACGTTATGACAAAGTAAAATTATTATCGTCACAGTTTCTCAAGATGAGTTCTTTTTGAATTTCACCTGAAGGCTTAGGTAGTTTAAGTAGTAAAACGACATTAGTAAAGAACATATATATTGAAGATAACGAAAAATACTGTTAAAAATACAAAAATAATGTTTTTATTAAAAACTTTCTTTGACGGCCAGTTGTGGTGCCACTTCTGTCGACCACTACTGCAAAATTCCTTCATAAAAGTTTTCAAAAATTCCTAGTCTACATTTGTATACTTCAATAGAAAAATTGAAATTCTTAAATTGAAACTTAAAAAATTGAGAAAAGAAAATTCTTCAATAGTAAGAATGTTCGCTGTTAATCAAGGGACGGGCTTAAGAGTTCACCAGGCTTTTCAGGATTAAAGTTGAACTCAAAAAGAGTTGACACTTGAAAGGAAACTTTATCCTCTTTTTCAAGAAGTTTTTCCAACAATGCCTTGAAGTTGACTTTGCACCACGATTTGAAGTTTATAACGTCAGACTATATTATTATTTTTAAATTAAACTTTTCGCCTATAACCAATTGCCACCATTAACTACTTGAAACAGATTTACAGGCATTTCCTAATCCAGTTTAAGCAAATGAAGAAGTAGCACAAGAAATATGTCATGACAAGAAAGAACACAAACAATCATCTACGTACACATCTAATTTTTTTACCAAAACTTCTTTGGAAAGAGGTGGAAAAAGAGAATATGCCTGTTCAAGACTTAAATTCGAGTTCAGAAGTTGAAGAAGACTTGAAAAATTGATTTTAAATAACATTAAACATATATCCTTCTAAAATCAACACAAAATTCTAATTTATCTGTCTATTTTAACTCATACCCCACCAGACCACTAATGTGACTAAAGTATTATTTCAAAAATTCTGTTTGAATAATTGTTCCTACATTTATGATTTCATACTTTCATTTGAATTTATACTTTCTAGTCTCTATTCAAATAAGACATTGCATTTGAATCAGCGGTTACCTCTTATTGGGTTCCCAGTCATTTTTCAAAATAAATTCCCTGACTTTTCAAACTTCAATCAAATTTAGAAATTTTAATAATTTAAGAAAAAAAACGTAATTTTTATTGTTTTTCAAACTTTCAGAAGTTTTCCCTGATCCAAAATCTTAATTTCCCTGATTTTTGCTTAATAATAATCCCAAGAACTTTTCTCGACCCTGTAGTTATAATTAAACTGGATGTTGGAATATAGTGGGTTTTTTGGGTCCTACTTAAATAAAACTACTCTATATTCCAACATCCAGTTTAATTAATAATAATCAAAAATTCACTGGCTTTTCCAGGTACTCTAGACCAATGAGCCTGTCTAATCAAATAATAATTTTTATATAATTGTTTTTACGAAAATACTCTTTAAAATAATATATTAAGATAAATTGGGTCTAATAGAATTAAATTAGATGAAACCTTTCACATAAAAGTAATAGCTTGCAAATAATTGCAGTCCTTGTAATGTAGTTGTAGAAGTTGACAAACTTTTGCACTACACCGTTTTTAGAATCACGAATCACAGATGGCAAAGAGTGGAGCTGGTCAACTCGGCCCTTAAATGCCCATAACAAGCAGTTAAAACGCTAGCGATTTTACCACAAGAATTTAAGATAAAACTTTGAACACAAGTACCAAAATGCTCCAAGAAGAATAAACAAAAGTTTTTATTTGATAGCAAGAATTCTGTGCTTAAGAATGTATAGGAGACAAAAAATTAAACTAAAAAATATAAGATATCGATGAAAATTGGTACACATGTCATCATTGACTTTGCGATGTAACAAAAAAAATTTCAAATCGATTCACTAGTTCAATAGTTCTTGCAGTTTTAATTTGATGTTTTCTTTTTATTAACATTCATGAAAATCACATGTATGGTTTTGCTTAAGAGTCTGCTGTTAAGGAAAATCACAAGGTGTTAAAACAGTAAAATACTTGTCTGAATAAAAATATTAAAAAAATTATATAATGTAAAAATCATTTTATGAAAAACAACATTTTATCGAATATATTAGCTTAAAATATATCAACAAAATATGAGAATTTTTTCAAATTTTCAGCAGTTATAGTTTGTAAATAGAAGAAGGGTTTAGCAAAATTTCATCACTGTTTACTACCCCGTTCTCGAGAAATAAATTTATAATTAGATTTATATTATTTTCAAGAGCTAATAATTTTAATTAATATTAAATTTAATATTTGTAATTTCAGAAAACGAACCAATTTAAACGAAAAACACCTTTCTACATGCATTTTTATAACTTTGTTTATCGTTTCTGACTTTTAAAAAGTATTTCATTACACACACAAGACCAATATTCGTGAAATTTAAATTAACCCTACTTTTATCTCCGATTGTATCTCCTATTCATCCTTAAAGGCATGATTACTAGCAGTCATATTGCTTGTATGATGAATCTTAGTGGATTATTGCGGATTCACGTGCTTATTTGTTGTGAAAAGTTTTTTATTGTATAATGTTCAGTTCTTGAAAGAATTTTATTGAAAATTAAAAAAAAAGAAATGCTTTGCTGTAAAAATGGAAAAACCCTTTTCATAATTTTGAACCAAATACAAAACGCATGGAAAATGGGTGGGTCACTTGGGAAGAAGACGGAACAGTAAATGGAGCAGAACCAAAAAGCAAAAATGGGAAAAAACCATAAAGGAAGATATCTAATAAGATGAAATAATTTGAAAAAAATAACAGGCAAGAGGATGGCATCGACAGCAGGTAGAACTGCATGGCAACAGATAAGGGAAAAGTATTATCGAATAAAGGACTTCATAGCATAGGCTTCATAACGATGATAATCAAGAATGAGAATAATAAAGTTATCTTCAATCTTCAGTAATCGAAGATGCTTTGATAAACTTAATTTTCCATATAAAATAACATCTCTAGCTCCGAAACAAGCTAAGCTAGTTAAAAATTGTTAATTAAATTAAACCCAGAATTGAATGAGCATTAACTCTGTGATATAGTTTCATCTAGAAAGTAGAAGTTTGTGTTACCAACAACAGCACTTAAAATGTAATTGTAGTATTTCAAAAACTAAGCACGATTGATAACTTGATTATAAAAAAATACCGCAAAGTTCTAAAATTTTAGAATTCAAAGAAAATAAGAGATACAATTGTGCAGGCATAATTTCAATTTTCAAAACAAATGTCTAAATCTTGTGATTCTGAAGTGGCAATTTATGAATACTAATTGAGAGGGTCAGAAGTAAGAGTTTAAGTGAAGTTTTTTTATTTTTAGAATAACGATGTTACTTGTAAAATAAATACAGAAAGTAAATAAACACAGACCACCACAGGTGTAAAGCTTAAAGTGACGGGCTATGAAGTGGTAAACTGGCGGATCAAAGCCTGGTCGCGCCGACTACACTACACTGCTGTGATCTAAAGTCTATGTTTGATCTTTGGGCTTATGGGGAAGGCTACGAGAAACCACCCCATAAATAAAATTCCCTAGTAAGTCATCTCAACTTAATTAAGTCGAAATGATAACCATACGTCAGGAATCAGATAAGGCACTTGAAGAAGAAATAAACACAATACCTCTGGTGCAATTTAGTTATATCGAGAGGATTTTATGATATAAATTTGTTGATTTCGTTATTGTTTATTTAATTACTGCTAAGTTAGTTAAGGACTTGAAATAAATAAATGCCAAAATTTTTTAAAATTTTTTGATGCCTTTAAAGTGACCTGTGTGCTAACGCCTTTCACTTAAACCTAATTTAACTTTAAAAAAATGTTTTCGCGCTTAGCCTGTTATTTACTTCAAGTCCTCAGTTCTAAAGTTCTTTTTAAATGTACTTGAACCTTTTTACTTCTGATTCCTTCAATTGTATTTGGGTTTATGATATTAAGATATAAAACATTTAACTAAAAGGTAGGTAAAAGAATATGAAGCTAAAACTATGGATTTTACATTACTTGAAAATTTATAATCACCTTATCTGTGCAATTATTATGTGTAAGTTTTCGATCTCGCATGGTTGCATTTTGTGATGGTTTTACACCTGAATGAATGACCTTATCGTCACTCCTATCATGGTTGGTCCTGTATTCAGAATCTCTGTTACGTTTATCCTTTGGCGATCTAACACACTCTGTAATCGAAATAAACAAAATTAATCGAGAAAAAGTAATTGCAGAGCAATTCGACACCAATACCTGAATACTTGCCTCGGACTGTCTTATAGTCTCTGTTTTCCCTCTCCTTTTCACGTACTTTCTGTATATAGGAGCTTTTATTTTGGTATGACCGATCTCGTTCTCTTGGAGACTGTGAATCGGGACTGTCTGAACGATAATTTCCATTGGGTGAATCCCGTATTCTTTCGTACCGTTCTCCACTAGACGAGTAGCTTTTTGATGAACTGTATTTTGAATTCTAAAAAAACATTAAAAAATCAACATGGACAAATTGACTAAAGAAGTGGCTGTGCTTATTATACCAAACATTTTGAAAATTAATGATTGCCTATGAATCTCATAAAAATTCCATCAAATCTATTACAGTTTAATACAAAATATTGGCTGCTGCAAGGGAATTAAAGTCACTTGTATGAAAAACAAAACAAACACAAAAATGTCATAATTGTTTAAGACACTCCCAAATATCAAAATATTGACATTTGGCCAAGAGATAATTTTGACAATTTATAAAATTTTTAACTTTTTTGATATTTTTTAATTGTTCACGACGTTCGGAATATACGTAATGGATCTGAAAATTGATTTGTTTATACATTACCTGATAGGGATGGGTGTGATGCTTTTCGAAGTACCTGTAAACAAATTAATATTGTAGGTTATATGAATATGGCAAACAAATTTATATTATTTATAAACACGTATAAATTTTCGAATACTTGAAAAAAATGTCTGTAAACGATCAAACTACAATACAGACAAATTCCTACCCATCGTTCATCCGTTGCGTTTTCCTTGCATGCATTACCATCAAAGCAAGTCTCTAGAAAATATTTGTGGCTTCTGTACAAAAAGCCGCTTGGTCATATGAGCATAACAACATGAACGGTTAAAACCGCTTAAATTTTAACTTTCCTATCGGACGCCATGTCACCTAAGGGGAACAATTCACAGCTGAAGGTAAATGCTCTCGATTTAGTCTGGAACCTCATTGGTTGACGTATGGCAATTGCGGTGATGCCAACATAAACAAATAAAGTCTCTAGCAAATTAAGTTGCATTTTTAATAATAATCAACGCAATTTCGAATTTTGTGCGTATTTTGACAATTTAAATAAATTTCTTTAAACGTTTTTCTTATTTCGAGTACACACAGGTAATATTTTTAACCATGAAATAATTTAGAAAAGTAACAAACTTTATTTTCAGTTGCGAAAAAATTAATTTCCCTAGAAAAGTATGCATTAACAAAACATGATATTAAATTATCTAAATACGGATATTTGTGTATTGCGTTTATTTTGGTAAATGTGCAATTTTTACGCGTGATTTATCATGAAGTTTAATGTTTTATAGCGTCGAAGGTAAGTGAACAATTGTATTTACAAATAATAAACACACCCAACTTCTCAAGTCAACCTCTAATTGTAACATTAGCACAAGATAGGATCTTATCAATATTTTGACAAAACTTCTTTACATACGTGTAATAATATTACGATGAGAATGATTAAAACCCACATAAGTTGTCTAGCATTTATTTTATGCACTGCCGAGGGTTTGCTATTTTGATGAGTGTCAACCAAACATTCCGATGTATTAAAATTGAGTCTTCATTTGAGTTGTTTTTAAGATTACTTACAAGGATTTCGTTTCTATTCGTGAATTGTACGCAATGTTTTACTTTATATTTGTATCGCACTACAAATGTGTTTGTTCTCGTTAAGTGCTCTAGATTGTTTTGATTATTTTACAACGGCAAATTCGTCAAGGACCAATTGCTTTTTACTCTCGATGGAACGGAGCTAGTATATGAATTTTTATCTTTTCGATTTAAATTATATTGAATTCTTAACTGGCATAGACAAACATTAAACTGTTGTTAGTTTTATTTTGTTATTATCTCCAGTATTCGTTCATATATTATTAGGCCATTATTCATTAGTTAGTGAATTATCTTCAGACATTGAGGCAAGACTTAAGACTTTCTCAAAAATATAGTAAGAAGTTAAAAACTATTGACGTAACCTTGAATTTGTTGTTTACATCTGCTATTCTCTTTCCTAAATACTATCCAACATTAATGCAGATGAAGTGTGTATATAGAAGATAAGTTCATAATGAAGAAGAACAGTAATGCAAATAAAATGTTTACTAATAACTCCCGCGACTAAGATAAATGTGAAAATAATTAAACTGATGTTACTGAAAATCTAGCAATTTACTTTATATAAAACTTACTTGCAAGAGAAGAATATTAGGGCCGGTATTTCAGTTGTAGTTTAAACTACGATCCGAGTTTAAACTCTGTTTATATTGATATCTGACCAATCAGGTAGCCATAAACGTAAGTTAATCCTTGAACGTAGTTTAACTAGCAACTGAAATACTGGACCTAAGTAAACTTGACATATTCTAATAAAACACGATTATGAAGAATTGCAAATTTGATCTATTTATTTACATATTGCAGTTACTAACTTACCTCCTTGATAACATGTGACAGATTGGTGAATGTGGCTGTAAGAAATGAGAGAATATTAGGGCACTACACTTTTGGACGCCGTCTAGTCCAAACTAATGTATACTGCCAATTTACAATTTTCTATGAAGTTGCTTTTTTTGTTAAGAAAGTTGTGATGCAAATACTAGTGTAGTTAACCAAACAAGTCAAGTCAAATCGAGTAACATTAATTAATTAAGAACATGACACCAGGATGCCTTACAAATTTGTGTTATTAAATTCCTAAGCTGCATACTTCTATAATTTATTTAATTTTGTACAATGAATTTTTATTAAAAAATCAGTAAAAACTGCAGCAGTTTTGGAACCAGTTTTAACCTGGTTTGAAGAAAATATGTCGGAAGACTTACAAACGTTAGAAATGGCACACGACGGAGACCAATTTTTTTCCGAAATATTTGGAACATGTATTGTTTTAATCGACCAAAATCCCAAAAATAATATTGTGGGAGCTGTTCATCATAGCTTGAAGTGTCAATTGAATGTGGACCATCAATCAATATAGAAATTTATTGAAGGTTTACGAATGGTACAAAAAGGAGAAGATACATTATACCAACAAGTTATATTATGTACATGGCCATACTCTTTCTCATAAAAGATTAAAATATCAAGCGATCGCCATTAGAATGTCAGAATAATGGTTGTGTACCTAAGAAGAATTGTTCATAATATTTTAATAATTTTAGTGCAATGGTGAATTATTTACTGATTTTTTAATAAAACAGTTATATATTTTTAAATTAATTTTCTCTTGTTTATTTGAGAACTTTGCGAGTATCTCTGGAAGTTTATTTGAAAGCTTGCTAAGTGTCCCTAGTAAATTTCCAGTTTCTAGATTGGTATTTTTCAATCATTTTTAAACAACCAAATTTAAAAAAAAAACTGATCACCTTTGTGACGGGAATGGGATAGATAGTTATAATAGGAAACGCTCGCGACGAAAAGTCCTAGACCCCTTTGTGACTCTTTCTCATCTCAATTTCTGCAAAGATTAAACTTTTTTTATAATATTTCTTAACTTCTCTGAAACTTTTTCGTAAATTCTCAAAAAGTTGGAAGTTAGTACAGTACAGTCTCGATAATTTGAGCTAATAGAAACCTGACCTCATTTGGATTACTAGCTAAAATTAAAAGAAACGAAATTTTTAGAATAATGTTGAATTTAGAAATAAATAAACTTCAAAATAAATACTATTACATAATAATATTCTACTGTGCTTAGAAAATATAAAATTATTTTTTAGAAAAATAGTTTGTAATTACAGTTTGTTTCTTTGCACCCATTTCATTTTTAATTAAAAAATTTTAAAAAATAATAAGATATAAACCTACATATACATATCTTTCATCCTATCATTTTATTAGTTATGTTTGGATTATAACTATTTGTGCAGACTACTGAGTTTTTCTTCTTTAGTTCAGATTACTGGATGATCGGATTAGCGTGTTTTGAATTACCGAGACTGTACTGTATTATCTTTCTGGACAGCTTTAAAGTTTGGCTACTTAAATATCTTTGTACCCAAATAGCAATGTTCAAAACTTATGCGGTGGCGTGTAATTGTTCTGGTTCCCAAATGCTTGTGACCAAACGGCGGCATTCAAATATCCTGACCTGTAGGTAGTTAATGGAATGGTAATGGTACATTTTTACTAGAATTTTTCAATAAATTTTTATTTACATATTGATGTACTAAATACTACGTCATACTATTTCCTACTAAACCATAATACCAATACCAGTATTGTGAAATTTTGCCTAATATCCAATACTATCATATACAGGTAATACAGTTATTTCATGCTCCTGCATCCATACTACCCTGATACTACTAACTCATGATACTATAACTTTTCATGCTACTAACTTACTAATATACAACCTAAGAACCAAAAGAAAAGATTGAAAAATTAAAATTGTTTTCAAATAGATCATGCATATCTACATGGATCACCAAAATCTGTTTATGAAGATACTACGTTTACTAATATTGTTGTTATTACTCAACGCTGGTCGTGTCAGTTTGTGTACAATTGTGATTTCCAATATTTATTGTCAGTCTTGCTGATTTGGTGCATATTGTCGCATTAAGATTGTCATCTTCTTGCTGGGGTTATGTAGTCAGGTGGTTTAAAAACTAAATGATTTATTTAGGTCGAGACGAGTAGGGTTGATTGGTACCAAATTAATTGTAAGCACAGCTGTAGCAACAATAAACTATTTTTAAATAAAAATATAAACTAATACCTACTAATAATTATTTACATACTACTTATAAACTAGGTCTTACCTTACATTACACCCTTGGGAAGGGTGGAACCATCAAATAGCCAGATCACATCTTGACCTCTTGAGGTGCACTTAAAGACTGTCGTTAATTCATTAATTATTATGTTGCACCGCTTGATGCTTCCCCTTCTAGATTATTAACAATTTTACTTATATACTTATACTTATATTCAACTTACTATACGAGGAAGCTTCAAGTGGAAATCTATTTTATTACATTAATTATACTTTTATTTATAGTTTATACATTTCCACTTGTGACAATATCGTTTCATGCAAAAACAACTGCAAAATTCACACATTAACTTTGCAGTAATATCTTTTTTTCAACAGTGATTTTCTATGCTTTATAACAAATTTAGCAGCGAGAAATTTTAACCATTACTAGAACTATGTAAATTAAGGCTGGGAATCAAATTCGAATATTTCGAATATTCGAATATTTGAATAAATGAGTAAATGCAATCTGAAAACACAGCTAACTCATTTTTGAATAACAGTGGATTTAACGAGTTTTGCTATGGACCCCCTCAAATAGTATAATTTATCGGAGTAATTGTTTGTTTACACCAAACTGTATATGCCTTGATAGTTTAACTTGAATGGAGTGGTTTATCCTTCCAAAACATTGTCAAATTTTAAGCGTGAGTAATTATTCGTCGATATAGAAGATTCGTTTTTGCATTTATCGTTATTTTGTTTAGTTTAATATGATAGATGTAATGTTTTTCCAATTTACATTTAGATATTTCATCATGGTGAAATCACTTTGGAGTCTTTCCACTAGTCTTCTTCCCTGTGGCCTTCCTTCGACTAATCTTCCGTGTAGTCTTCTTGATGGACACTCTTCTCTCGTTTTTTCTTTGCATCTGGTTGTAACCCTTTACATACTAGTGGTCTCACATAATGACCACCGTTTCGTGTTGTTTTTAAGCTACTACTGGTGTATTGGGGAAACCACCAATAAATTAATTATTATTTAATAATCAAAATTACTCAATTACACGAGCGCGGTCGTAGGCTAGTGCTAGAATGCTAGATTGCTATGCCGTAGTCGTGGATTTGATCCCCGACTAAGTACGTCTGATCATATCGACTGTGTCTTCCTCACAAGATGCTGGCAACATCTTTGTTGTATTAAATGCCTAAATACCCTTCAGCCCTGGGCTCCGAGGGGAATCGGAAGACGTTGAACGTTATAAAAACCGATAGATATACATACTCAATATTAGAACAATGGAGTCTCAACTGGAATGAAACATTTAACAACATTAGTTATCAAACAAAAAGTTTATATTATACCCCAGCATTGGGCTACCTGTATTTGATCTTCTTGATCTATTTGAGTGTGTTGTTGGGTAAAACCATGGACTTATGGGTAAAACTTAAATTTGAATTAACCACGCTTGTACCAATTCTAGGTTATATAAATGGAACCCAACTATATGTGAAAGTTATGACTTAGTGACTTCAGCTATGAGAAGCGCTACACTTTGTCGTCTAATACAATCACTTGGTTAGATGATTTGAATTTATCGCTCTAAATTGTGATTTCGTGGTGTATTGTAATAACATGTAAATATTCTATAGCTATACGAATAATAACACTAAAACTGAAGGTTGAAAATCTGAACTGAAATTCGTTGAAGTTTCATTGTATATGAGAGTTTTTGATTCAGTATATAGTGGACACTCATCTAAAGAAATAGATAAGAAATATTGTAATCTGAAAATATTCTAATTCAACATTTTGTTTCAGCTGACATGGCCAATTATCGAGACAAGAGTTCACAACCGTCAAGATTAGATGGTTGTGTTAATCAGCATAGGCATAAAATAACAAAAGGTAAATATTATAAAAAGCTTTTATTATTTAAAATCAAAAATCCTAATAATACATACCAGCTCGTTTTAATAATTTACTGATAAGAAACCAGCCATTTTTAATTACAAATAGTTTTTTTAAAAAAATTAACTTGGAATTGGTGGCGAAAATTCAAAATTGATCATTTTTCTGAAGGTGTGCGTAAAAAAACATTTCAATAAATAACATACAGTAGGTAGCCATTGAATTAGAAACATCCATAGTACAGTCGGGCAAGAGGAATTTCTTAAAACAACCATGGCGCACAGCCTCCCTGCTGAAAAGCAAATGAATTGATTTGTTTCGATGTTTTAGTACAGGGGTCTCCAATAGCTATCCAAATCCTGCCCACAAGCATCACCAATCCGGCCCGCAAAAGCGGGCCTGACGTGCCTGGTATCCGGCCCGCCCTTTAATATATTTTGATAAATCAAATCTAAAAAAGTAATCATACAAAATAACAATCAGATATTTTATTTACCCACTAAAGCTGGTTGTCAAAACACAACAAAAAGTAATCTTGATCTGATGAGCTAGCTAGATCTTGGCTCTCGGGGTTTTATGAAGCTATCAGTCTGGTCCTTAGGCTAAAAAGTTTGGAGACCCCTGTTTTAGTAAATCAAAAATACAAAATATTAAGGGCATTACGGCCTTGATTGAATTATAAATTGTTTCATTTTTATTCATTTTTTTTATCCTATACTTTTTTACTACTTTCCACACCACCACAGAGGAAAAGAAAAGGGGCGCATTTTTTTTAATGTAGTATCCCCAGAAGGTATACTGAATGTAAACTCATCATGCTTTAATCTTTTCGAGCTTCTTATATCCATCTATATGGTGAATGCTTCGTGGAGTATACTTTCTGGGGATACTACGTTAAAAAATGCGCCTCTTTACTCTTCCTCTATGGTGGTGTGGAAAGGAGTAAAAAAGTAGGAAAAAAATGGATAAAAGGCGAGATATTTCATTCAAAATTAAATTTTCCGAAAAGTTGAACTAAGAATAAGTCTTTCTTTCTTTACTTCAAAATAACTTCGAAGAAATTGTTTAGCTCTAATCGCTGTTCTACGAATTAACATTGACTTTCGCGCTGCTTCAACATAAACGGTCCTATAAGAATCAATGCATTAGAAATCACTGCTTCGCGAGAATCACTGCAACCATCACTGCTTACAGCTCCAACATAAACGTACCCTTAGTCGACGTATCTCGCAGCGGTAAAGAGATAATAGCGAAAAAACCATTTTCCACTCCTTCAAACCATGGCGACGCGAGCGGCCATTAAGGTCGAAAACTTGGAATTTTATATAACTTACTTAACTGAACAACCATGCCAAATATAAACTTTCCTATACATTTTGCAAGTAAAAGTACCCATTGACTAGGCTAGCAGTCAGAATGAAACAAATATTCAACTATTTCTCTTACTAACTAACTTACCTAACTGAACAATCATGCCAAATATAAACTTTCCTATACTTTTTGCAAAGTAAAAATACCTACTGCTTACTCAACTATTTCTCGTAATGTTTTTATGTTCTTTTTTTTCATGAAAACAATATGGTCACCATAGGTATCATACTACAGTATGTGGCCATTAAACTTATGCCATTGAATTATTTATAAAATTATAACATCTATGCAAAATGGAATTCGTTACAATATTGACACTCTTGAAAAATTGCTCTAAAATCTTATTTTTCGTAAAAGAAGGAGATATCAATTTTAAATAGTAAAATTGTAAAAGTGAAGACATTGAAAGTTTAGTCCTGGATTACGATGTGACTATTGTAATTTTTGGTATAATTTTCTTTCCGTGTATAAGCATTTAACACTTTCACTGCTGACAACCATATCCGACACATATCCGATTTATGGTTAATACAATTGCCGGATCCGGGTTGGCAGCACTGGCCCAGGAATGTTTGCGTCATGGATCCGTAACATCAGTAGCGAAAGTGTTAATTTAATCTCGGACATAACATAATTTAGAATTATAGTGAGTTCAACGATATGTAGCAATGGCTTTGTTTTTAAATTGTAGCTTCATTCACTGTAACATATTTAAAGAAACTTATACCAATCGCTTGAAATCAGATTGATATTGCTCTATGTTGAACGCCACGAATATAAGTTATTTAAAATTATGTTATTGCATAAGCACTGTAAACAACTCTATCGGTATTAGTGCAAAAATTATTTTGTGGAAATAATACTTGATTGAATTTTTTTTTTCAGACCTGTTATATCATGGCGACGAAGATTCACTTGACTATTGCAAGTTAAAAGGCATTGTTACTGCCTTAATGAAGTAAGTAGTATTTTTTTTTGGTAATGTTTTATAAATGCAATAATTTAAATTTAAATTTATTTCTAGGATTAAAGAAAAATTTTTATTGTTTTATATTTATTTTAATGCAGTAATTAATTTTATATTACATTTAAGTTGAAATGCAATTGCATTTAATATTAACACATTTTTTTACATATTTTCTTCTTTCATTTTATAACAATTAGCTTATTTGAAATAATTTAAGTTTTTTTAACAATAAAAGCGAAACTAGAGGCTAGATTTCGAATAAATCCAGCAAAGAAGTAGAAGAAATGAAGAAAGTAAAAACTAACGAAGAATTTAAGACCTAAAGAATCAATTAACTAGAAGAAAGAAATACAAACATCATAAATAATTTAATTATCTGTCATTTTATTTTTTTTACCGGATTTAAATCTTAATTTTTTTGTTCAAAAATGAAAATTGGGAATCCAAATACCTACTGTCAAGTTTATATTAATAAGATCACTTTTTTTTCAAAGAATTACTTTTGTTTTAAATAACAATTCATGTTTTAATTTTTGTGCAATATCAAGAAAGAAGAGAGAACAGCTTTACTGCATCCAAAGAAACAATATCTTATCTATATAGACACATTTTGAAATTTTAAACTTACTTGAATACCATTCATTTTATTATAAATTATTATTAATACTGATTATTAACTACTGTTGGGCATTATAGGTATATTGAAGATGCCCCAATGAAGCTGCAATATTCAATTGATTTTGCTAAAGATGTTCGTAAAAAGTTACTGTGTTTACATTATGATATCAGTCGATTTTTAAAGGTATGTATCATTTTTGTTAAAGAATACTAAAAATAATGTGATTTATTTTAGCACAACAAAGAATTTCCGTTTTCTTCAGAGTTACATAATTTATTAGTTCGTTATGTTGAATTTGAGCATGAAATTTTGTACCACCCAAAAAACTTTTCCAAGGAATACCAAAAAGTAGTTGAACAACAAATTTTATATTTGCTGCAAAGTATTTTTTATGATCCAATAGGAGTTAGAAAAAATTTGCTGAGCAGTCCTGAAGAAGCAAGTGCAATAAATAGTTTATATATTTTGAAAAATTTAAAACCTGAAATCAAAAAATCTCAAAGTTTGATTGAAAGTATGATGATGTAAGTACTTCCTGATTGGACAAATAATTTAAAAATTGTTTAGAAATTTATTTATTAGTTTTGTAAAAATATACAATAGTAGCTCGATAAAAACACATGGTTTTTAAATCCTTTATATTCATTCAATCGAGCCGAAATTTTGCACAATACATTTTTACATACATTTGGAATCAAACATGCACATGCAATAAAATCGAAACCGACTCCTTGCATATAAAGGATTTATAATGAAAACTATACTTTTATGGATTCATTTTAATGGTTCACATAACCATTTGCCTACTGTACTTAGTGCATAACAGAACTATTGTATTATTTTAATTTGCGAATTTGTTTATTACAATTTTTGAGAATTTATACTTCATTTTAATTGTTTTTAGGAACCTATTGACAAAATTGAACGTATTAGATGAAATTAATGAAATGAAAAGGAAAGATAGCGATTTAAATTTTGATAAAATACTAAAAGTTTCACGAGTACAAAAATTACACAAATATTTAACAAGTCGAAATTACTACAATAAAGATGACTTTCATAACTCTGATGATGAGTTTCACATGGAAATTGTTGAGGTAAAATTATTAAATTGTTGTAACTTAATAAGTAATTAATTACATTTATGAATAGGATATCAAACAGGAAATTAAAGTCGAACGGAATCAAAGTGATGATATTGAGTTAATCATATCATCTAATCAACAATGTATTACAATAGATCTGGATTCCGATAGTGAAGATTGCCATAGTTTAGATGTTAGAAAAAATACTTTGGATTCAAATATAAAGCGTGCTCATACTAGCACTAAAATTTCCAAACGTCAGCTCAATAGTTTTACTACCTCAAATATTTGTGATAATAAAAGATTTCATTTGAATTCTGATAAATTTCCTGTGCTTAATTTGTGTGACAATGAAAATAGATTTTCCAATAGTAGTAATTACAACTTATCAAATTCTAAAAGTGCATTTCCTCATAATAAGATACAAAATGGTACTACTAGGCGGAATGTGGTGAATGAAGCTAACTCGGATCAAGATACTAGTTATGATAATATGATCTATGATGGTAATAATTCTGTTTCATTAGAACAAATTTCTTATAAAACAAGGTTTGTGCAACCTTGAAAAATGCTTGATTTTAAAATTTTATTAAAAGAAACTGCCCAAATTTTCTGCATTTTGTCTAATTTTAAAATCTTTTAAGTTAAACATTGAAAACATCAATTTGTAATATACTTATGTGTATTTAATGAAGAGTACATTATATAAACATGAAATATGGTTGGTTGTTAAAAATTTTAAATAACATTAATTTGTAGTGTCATACTTCACCACGTTGAGTTAAACTTGACTCGATGATTAAAATTTTACAATATGATTAAACTTTAAATTACCTTTATGAATGCGGAAATAAGTATAACCAATAGTCACCCAAAGGAAGTAAACATTAGGTTGAAATATTCAACCTAGTATAAGTACTACAACACTACATAAAAATTGTCATTGTCTTTAAATTTAATTTTTACAAAGCTGCACAAACCCTGTAGAAATTGCATAAAATCTTGATATAAATTATTATTTTCTTATGGTCTTAATTCATTTTTAAATTTTTGGTAGATTTAAAATACAGCAATTTTCAATTAAAAAAGGAACTTCTTTTGCTCGACAATGACGAACACCTCTGCATCCCGTCCAAATTGTATGATGTAACGGAAAAATTGAAGAGGTAATTTAATATAAATATTTTTACTTCTTTTACACTAAAAGTTATTTTTACGCAGGTTCATTGATGAATGTCCAAAGTCGATTCGTTACACAAAAAGATTTGTAAATGGCATTCATAGAACCTTAATTTACCTTTATGAAAGTATGTGTAGGCTTGTAAAGGTATGTAAAACTATTTAATTTTACATTGAATAATTTCTATTGTTTATTGTAATTTTAGGGTAATAGAGAGTTTTTATTATCTACAGAATTGCACGCATTATTGGTAACTTATTTTGAGTTAGAATACGAAGTACTGTACGATTCCAAAAATTTTTCCACACAATATGAAGAAATTATACAAAATCGAATTTTACATTTATTTGTGAATATATTATTTAATTCTACAGTTGATAGAAGCATTAAAGAATATGTAAAAAGTTCAGAAGAAGCATCTTTGTTAAGTACTTTATATGTCGTCAGAAGTATTAAACCAGAATATAAAAAACAACATCCACTTGTTGAAAAAATCCTTAAGTAAGTTTTCTCAAAATTAATAATAAATATATTTATGTAAAGCTCTATGGGCTATTTTCTACCTTATATTAGTGGTGATTCTGTAAGGAATATGTCAATTTTAACGTTCGTTAAAATATATTAATTTTTAACATAATTTTGCATTCCGTAAAACAGTAGATAACGTATGTGTTAAAAGTTTTAAATTTAACATCATGTGTTAAAACGTTCAGTAATATTCGTTAAAAGTAGCTGCAAATTATCAAATTAGTTCCAATAACGCTCAAACAAAATTACGAATGTCAAAACATAACATTTGCATATTTGCTTTGCTAGTTTGCCGATATTTATTAGCAAAATAATTATTTTGTTTGGTAATAGTATTGAAATTTTTATTGTGTTAAAAATTTAACGGTTTCCAACCTTACAGAATTGGAATTTATGTTAAAATTCTAACATCATGTTAATTGTTGTTTATAGAATTGGAATTAAAATTAACATCACTTTAAAATTTTAACACACGTTAAAATTTAACATTTTCCTTACAGAATCACCACTATTATCTCTTACCACTTGACAATATCCAGTTTTTCACTCCTATCTTTTAAATTATTCTCTACTTTGTCTAACAGTCTTTTTGTCACTGAAAATACAAATACACAAAATACAGTAGAATCTGCTTAATGTAATCACTTTGGGCCAAGGTCATTCTAATAATATTAGCTGATAAGTGATAACTGATAACAAATTTGGAAAAAGGCGAATCTTAGAAGACTTGGATTACTACAAAATAGAAGAAAAAAAAGAAAGAAAAAGTGGTCGGTTTCCAAAAAAAATGATCACAATAACCGACTGATAACATTATCCGTGATCTCATTAAGCGGATTCTACTGTACATTTGTATACAAATACAAAAGTAAATTAAGAATTGAAGATACAAAAGAATATGATTGATTTAAACAAACAAAACATTTTATAGTAAACAGTTAAGGTCCAATTTTACAATAGTCATATAATCCTGGTATAATGTTATTTTCAGTATATTTACAACGATTGCTGGTAACAATAGTTATACTGGGTATAACCATTGAGTATATGAGTTTATCAAGAGGCGCAGCTGTATATGTTTTAATGCAATATAAAAGTGTCGTGACAACTAGATGGCGCTACCTAATGATTTCAATTGTGGATCGCGAGATTTCTCACGATCCACAGTGGTATCAATCTGTTAGCAAGGTGCAGAGAGCGTACCTCGCGGAGCGTGTTTATTATAATCGGCGGATCTGGTAATACGTGCTCATAATGCTAAGTGCGCAAATTCAAAAAGGTGTGGGAGCATAAGTTTTTTGTTCAGTTGCGTACGTTACAGGATAATGTTTCATATAAATTAATAAAAGATACTAATTACGAAAACTTTAGAAACGACTTTTTGAAACAAGATGACGATCCCAATCTTATTAATAAAAACGAAATGCTAATTTAATTTCCCCGAACATTTTAAACATATTAAAAAATATTGCTAAACAAATTAAATGTGATATTAAGAATTTTCTATTGACAAAAATAAACTTTTTTTTACAATGCAGTATAGAACTACAATACATAATGAAAAATTTGTCGGCATCATTATCAAAATGAAATTGTTTAGGAATTGTCAGTGCCGGATTTAGCTAGTCTAGCGCCCCAGGCTAATAACTTTAGGCGCCTATCATATTTACTCAGATTAAACTACAATAAAATTATATCACTCACGGTCGTATTCGTACACTCCTATGTTAACAATGTAAATTCAAGCTTTTGAAGACCTTTTTTGATACACAAAAATTACTTTTACAGCAAAACTTATTAGACACTTTTTGTCGCCAATTTCATCCTCTTAATTTTTGTTTATATCCATTTCTTCGATTTGTCGCACCGTTTCCGTTTTGCAGTGACTTAAAAAAGACTCGGTAAAATTCACAAAATATTTTTTGAATATCTGTACTCAGAGGCGGAACTACCAGGGTGCGGTGGGTACGATGCACGCGGGTCCCCTGCTAAAAGGGCCCCCAGTTTCAATCTTAAAAAAGTTCTCAATAGTAGGAGGTGCACAACTAGATGCAATTTGAAGTCTGGGGGGAGGTATAGAATAGCCCCAGGTCACCGTGATTGCCATGCTATTAAACTTGTGACTTCCATACCAGGAATTTTACTATAATATTCTGTGGGGTGTTCCAGACCCCCCGGTGAGAGATATAAAATGTTGTATAAATATACACTAAAACATTTTGTTTGTATACAAATGATATGTAGATGTATTTGTTCTAAGAGAATATAAAGTTTTCATAGGAAGGTAAATCACACAACGTATACACACACACCTTTGGGTTTTCAAACCGGGGGGTGTGGGGGTATGGAATACCCCCCAGTGCACCAGCAATTATAGTTAAAGGATTTTCCGTTCCAAGAATTTAACTTTCTAAAAGGTCTTACAATTACAATGTTCTGAGGGGTGTTCCACACCCCCAGACCCCCGGTGCGAATTTTTACGGTACATGATGAGTGAATATGATGTATGAATTGTATACAAATGACGTATAAATATATTTCTTCTGACAGTGAAAAATTTTTATAACAAAAATAAATCACAAAACGTATACACACACTTTTGTGCTTTCTGTGCTGGTGCACTGAAGGGTATTCCATACCCCCCATTTATATTTGTTGAAAAAAAAAAATTAAAGTTAAAACCCTCCCACGTTTTTATTCTGTTTTATTTATTTACTTTGTTTGTTATGTTACTTTTCTCCCCCAAAATTCTTTGGAATGATAATCTCGTTAATCTCTTTATGCGCACCAGGGATAGACTATTAAAATTATGAAGTTATTGCAATCTAATACAGCCTTGAAATCTAAAATCAAGGGCGGATCTAGGATGGGGGAATAAATATATTATGTATTTTAATAAGAATATTTTATTTTAATATTTTTAAAATTTCAACAAAACAAGCCGTAGTCAATTTCGTTGCTTTTTTAAAGCTCATGAGTGGGGGTTGATTTCCTGTTATATCTGCCTTTGCCAGGCAGTCTTAGAAAATTAAAAAAAGAAATAAAAAAATTAATCTATGGTATTCTAAAAATTTCCTAAATTTCCCAAGATTTCCTTGGGAAGAAAATAGCATTTTTAAGTTTTACTAAGATTTCTTAGAATTTCACTTTTGTATATCACGATTTTATTTCCTTCGGTTTTCCAATTACTACAAACTAAGGGGAAATCGACGGAAAAATTGTGTGTACTAGTGAATGGAAATCTGTAAAAATTCTGAAAAATTCCAAAACATCTCAAGAAACAGATTCTTAGAAAATTTGTAGAAATATAGAAAATCTCAAGAAATCCATAGAAATTTCAAGAAAATCTTAGGAAACTCGAGAAAATTTTAAAGCCAATGAAATCTCAGAAAATGGAAAAAGCAAAATAGGTAGTCTATAATATTTTAGATTTCCTCAAATTTCCCTATACTTTTGCATATGACAATTATTTTCTCTATCATTATTCCACTTATTAGGGGTTGTCCTTTAATCACGTGAGGTTCTAACAGGGGGAGGGGGTTAGAATAACATCATGATTGATCACGATGGGGGGGAGGGATGCTGTGAAAATCACGTGTATATTTTCTTGTTACCCCGTGAAATCCCGAGCGAGCAAATTTATGCCTAAAAAGCAACATAACAACAATATTTAGCTCTCAACTGGCTTCCGGCACTGGACCTTGTGATGCCACTTGTCGTCCCGCTGCCCGCGACTTTCTGTCTCTCTGTCTCTCTACTTGAAGAAATTTTTCAAAAAAAAATACACGTGACGTTGGGTAGGGGGGTAGGGGTAGCCTAAAACCTCACGACGTATCACCAAAGGGGGGGGGGGGGTAAAATTTTAAGAAAATTTTAAGAAAGGGTTGGGGTAGTTACTCGTCTCTATATCCGCTCTTGTTTGGAAGGAATTCTTTGGAAATCACTGGAATTGCATGGAAATCGTCATGTATACAACTTTTTTGTCTTTTATAAAAGCAGGGCCCCCGTTAAAAACTTCGCACACGGGTCCCTCACCTGCTTGTTACGCCACTGTCTGTACTTCAACATTGGTACACCGAAACAAAAATATGAATAAACATTTATTATTGTATATTTCATTTCCTATAATTTTGTTCATATATATTTTCCCATTTTGTAGCACCGTTTCTAAGATACAGATAAAAATATTTTTTGTATTTAACAGAGCCTTTTTTAAGTTCCTATAAAACGGAAACGGTTCGACGAAACGGAAAAATGCATATAAACAAAAATTAAAGCGATTTCATTTCCAACAAAAAGTGTCTAATAAGTTTTGCTGTAAAAGTAATTTTTATGTGTCAAAAAAGATCTTCAAAAGGTAGAATTTACATTATTAACAGAGGAGTACACGAATATGACTTAAAAAAATTTGATGTGACAACACATAACTTTCCCATTTATTACTAAAGTAATAATAATAATAATAAATTTTAAAAAAAATAATAAAAAAATAATTAAAATTTAATAAATAAAAAAATAACGTATGGATTTCAACCAAAATCTAATCAGCTCTCGAGATTGCTGTTACAAACCAGTATATGAAATTTGAATAAAATCGGTTTACGCGTTTTGAAAAAATCGTGGACGAAAAAATCGCGCACACACACACGCACATACATCCGGACATCATTCCAAATTTTTCTCAAACGATTTGTACGGACTTATAGACTATGGAAAAAATGCTAGTTCAAAAATTTTTTTTACTCGATTACAATACTTACTTTCCTTTACTACGTAAATGGGAAAGTAATAATTATGTTTGTCGTTATTTTTTTTGATTAATAATATAAGTTCTTAGAAATTGAATACAACATCGAGCAAGTGCAATTCGCAGCTTAATTTGTAATAATAAAATCTTCAATAATATAATAAAGATAATTTTATAATTTAGTTGTGTCGGAATCTTATTTAAAATTGATGTTTTTATTTTTGTAGGGTTTTATTTATGTAGGTACATTAAATTTCATAAATTGCAAAAGTTTTTCTAAATTTAATGAGTAATTTATATTTAAGAGAAATACTATAAACGTCTACTATTTAAAATGCGCACGTAATCAAAACGATTTAATTTAATTAGGAATGCACTCTCCGAGTTTGTTATCTTATCATAGTTGCTAGAGTTGTCCGCTGCTTTTAAAAGCACTAGTTGTCGATACGATTAGTTTATGGACATGGGACGGCAGGGGAGTAAAGATAAAAAAGAACAGATTGTTGTTTGAGTGAGAGGGATATACTATTTGCAATTCCTCCATATGCTTGCGTCTCTTTATAAACTCATATACTCAATGGTATAACTTAGTATAACGTAATTTAAGATTTATCTGACTATTGCAACATCGGCCTTAAAGGTCGTATCTCTGTAATTTTATTTGAATCCTGATTATGAAATCATAGCAAAAGAAAAAATATCCACAATACACTTGAAATTAAATCATTGAGACAACAAAATTTTTTGTTTTTCATATGTAATTACTTTTTCTCCACATCATTTTTTTTTGTTTTTATTTTTTTTGTTATTTTTGTTTTTATAACTTTACATATTATTACTCTGGTAATATCTTAACTTCATATCTTAACTTCTCAACAAATATTTCTAATTTCTTTGTTTTTAGTTCAGTTTCTCAAGGTTTTCTTTGCTTAATTTAGTTGTACTTTTGTTTCTATCTTTTACATAGTATTTGTTTGGCCTCATCGCTAACTTTTATTATCATGCTTTACGAATTATTAGTAAAACTTGCAAAACAAATTTTTTAAATAATTATTAATCAACATTTTCTTTTTTAGTAAGTTAATGTCAAAACTTAATGTGTTGGATAAAATAAATGAATTGAAATCGAAGAACAAAAATGTAGAATTTCATCAATTATTAACAATTCCACAATTTAACAAGATTTACAAATATTTGCACTATCGTGACTGCTATGGAATGGCCTGCAATTCTTCTGAAGATTCCATGGATATGGTAGAGGTAAGTTACTTAAGTTTGTTTATCTTGAATGTATTTTTTAGTGATCACAGCTACTTTTAACTATATTTATTTGTTAGGTTAAACCATCCATAAAAAATGAAGAAATTGACGTCAAGCCTGATGTAGTTACACATTATCATCTTGATAAAAGAAAACCTTTAGTAATTGATGTGGATGAAGAAGATGATGATTGCTTCATGATTTGTGATATTAGAACACAACGAAATGAAACCGTTATAAAAACAGAAGTGAATTCTTCACAAAATTTACTTGACAATGTATTAATCAAAGCTGAAACAAATTGTAATAATTCTGAAGATTACTCTGCTTCTAATTTGTGTAATAATAATCAAAATAATACGTGTATAATTATTGATGACAGTGACGAAGAAGAAGGTAGTTTGTTGGAAAAAAGTAATCCAATCGTGGCACATGTGTCAAATATCGCTGATGCATTAGAAGAAGAGTTATTACAGTTGGAAGATGCCGATAGTGACATTAAAAGTGAAGATGAAAACGAAGTTTTAAATAGGTTTACTGACGACGAATGTGATTCAAATGAGAAAATTGGTAAATCTTGTGATTCCGTACGCAAAAATAATAAGAGTTGCTCTAGTAACAGGCAAACTATCATTCTTGATCAACAAGTGACCTCAGAAGAAGTTGAAACATCAAATGATACTAGTAAAACTAATGGTAGCTTACTTCAAAATGAAGCATCAATTGAAGTTTTAGAAGATACTGTAAGTCATTCTTGCAATTTAACTGAAAATATTGATACTATGACTTCTGAAGAAATTCATAAATCAAATGATTCGACGTTTTTAATAAACAATGAAATTAATCACAAAGTAACCGAAAGTAATAATTGCAGTAATGAGATAACTGTTGACCTTAATTTAATATCTCATGCTAATTTTAATTCAGACAAGAACTTGGCTGATATCGTGGACATCGGTGAAGTATCAAATACAGCTTTAAAAAGTGTTAATGAAAATCTTGATACTCACTTCCTTGCAAGTTCCACTTCAATTTTAAATATTCCAAGTGTTACTGAAAGTTTAAGTTTATCCAGAAATGATGTTTCTGACAATACTTGTGAAATAGAAATATTACATGAAACCAATTCAACTATCCAAGTTTCTAATATTGAAGAAATACAGCATAGAACATCAATTTCAGAAGAAACAGACTCAACTTTAAATATTCAAGATTCAGAGTGTGAATTAAATGTAGAAGTCGATAAAGTATATGAAAATGATGTAAACTTGAAAGCTGCTAATGATGACATTCACGTACAATGCTTGACATCAAATACAGAATGCATAGAAGAATTTAATTTCACTTCAAAAGCTTCTAAAAATTTAAATGAACAAGATAAAAGAGACAATTTTGATTTAGAAATTGATGATTCTCACAATAATAAAAATTGTGAACTCCAGAAAGATGATAATTCAGAGACATCGATATTGTCGAATGAAGAAAGTATCTTGCAAGATAACCAATTAACTGAAATTGATCAACAAATTGATAATATACCATCAGAAGAATTCAGAGAGGTCATTCAAGGATCTAAAAATAAAAATTTAAATGTTGTTGGTGATGAAATTAGTGTAACACCTGAAAGTTCAGATTTGATTGAAAGTGAAGTGATTTTTCAAGAAAAAAATGTTGAAGATGTTTGTGAAAATACACAATTGCTAGAAAATGAAATAAATACGACTAGTGAAGGTCTCAAATTGTTTGAAAACGAAGAATCAATTTTTCATACAGACCTTGAAAAAAAAGTTGAAGTAATATATGATAAAGCTGATTTATCTGAAAATAAAGAGTCGGGGATTGTTGCAACTGATTATGATAAAGAAATTATAGTGACTGAAGAAAGTATTAATACAATTGGGGAAAAGGAAGTACATTTAGCATGTGAAGAAGATTCCAAATCAATTGATAGCGAGTTTCCTATTGTTCAGACTGAAAACAAGCAGTCTGAAGCAGCATCGACTGTACACGAACATTCTATTGAACACGAACAACAATCTATTGAACATACAGAATTTCAAGTATTTTGTGAAGCCTCAAATTCAATCGAAAACGCGGAATTAAATACTATTGAACATCTCGAAGTAGTTCACACAGAAGTAGATGTAGTTGCAGACGATTTAAAGGAAGAATTATGTGTTCTTGAAGATCAAAGTGCACAATCTAAGAAAGAAATTATTGAGGATTTGCAATCAACTGTTGTAGAGCACCTTGAGGTTCAAAAAATTATTGAAGTGACTAGCGAAAATGAGGCAATATTAGAATATGAACCTAAAACTAAGTCTAGTTTTAATTTTCAAGATAATGATTATGTAAAAGAAACCACCAACAATAAGGATATAATTGAAGACGATGCAACGCAAGAATTTCATATCGAAATACAAGATTCCATTGCTAATGATGACAACAAAGATTGCAAGGAAGGTTTAAACAGTAATATAACATTTGACAATCCTAGCAAAAATAAGGAAATGTTGGAAGAAGAACCTACCACGTCTAAATCTAGTTTTAATTTCCAAGATAATGATTATGTAAAAGAAACTACTAACAATGATGATATAATTGAAGATGATACAACACAAGAACTTCATATTGAAATACCAGATCCTGTTGCAAAGGATGACGACAACGTAAAATGCAAGGAAGGTTTAAAGAGTATTGTAACATTTGACAATCCTAGTAATTTTTTGGGTGTGCTTGCCCAGGTTGCTTCAGAACAGCGAAAACTGGATAGCTTAGAAATGGAAAATAAAAGTAAGAGGAAAGCAATTACAAAGAAAACAAACTTTAATAAGAGGAAACAAACTGCCGTTAATAAAAAGAAGCTTAAAAAAGGTTCTGTTGCTGTTAAAAGAATCACTAGAAGTAGTTCTCTTAAAGCAAAAGAAAATTTAGATGTGGAAGCAGATTTTTGTAAATTTCCTTCCAACTTCATGAATTTAGAAAATTTTGTTAGTCCACCTCCTAACAGAGTTTATGATTTAATAATTCCAAATGCGTCCATGAATGATGAAAGTGTGGATGGATCAGATTGTGACCAAATTAATCAACAATTTGGTGATACACAATTGAATACATTTTTAATCAACAACTCTATATTTGACGAAGATACAATAGAAGATGGCATTAAGTTTGTTTGCCACAAGAGAAAGAGCAACAAAATTGAAACTAGTATTTCTAAATGCATTGATGGTATATGTGTAGTACAAGAAATTCATAATGATAATGTTTTTAATATCGAGGCAAAGAGTAATTCTCATCATTTAGAAAACCTTGAAGAAACTTCGTTGAATTTTCAAATCAAAACCTCTGAGACCTTTACTCAGAGAGATATCAACAATCAATTTAATGTCAATTTACTCCTCAATCGTGATGAAGAGAATAAATCGTTTAAAACAAAAAGTAAACCAAGTGGCAACAAGAAGAGTAAAAAAGTAAAAAACAATTTAAAATGTGCCGAATTGTGTGTAAATAATGAGGAACTTGATTTCTGTCCTAATGTTAAAACAACTTCCAATAAAAATAAAAGGTCTAAATTAGAGCAGAATGCAGAAAAAAAATTAAATAAAACTAAAAATCAAAAGCTGTGTTCAGATGGTGTTTCCAATAAAACTAAAAGAAATAGATCTAGTGCCGATGCGGTGCACGTTCCGTATGAAAAAACTGAAGAAATTATTGTAGAAAATATAGGCATCGAAAATGTAGCAGAAGCAGAGTTAGAATTTGAAGTAATCACGGAAGAGACATATGAATCAAGCGATTTACAAATTAATGCTGAAATAGCAGTTCCTAATAATGGTGAAGTAGAAAACAATATTGTAATAAGTAAAATTTCAGTACTTAGCGATATTGATTTAAGCAGTAGTAATTCAGTGACTAATAAAAATCATGAAGAAGAATGTTCAACTGTTAATATTTTAAAGACTTATGAAAAAATTGAAATGGAATCGGCAACAAATATTGTAAGCAATAATTTCCAGAAGCAGACGAATACGAAACAAGAAAATGAAAACCTAATAGATTTAAAAACTCAAAAAATAGATTTTGTACTAGAGAATGACGAATTAGAACAACATGGAGAAATGGTAGATAATGAACAACTTAAATTAAATAAGTCAACCAAGTTACGTAAATCACAAGTAATTCAAAGACATAGTAAAGAAAGAAAAATAACAGAGAGAAAATATAAAGATGATAAAAAGAAAAATGATTTGAAAATTGTAATAGATTCGATACCGGCAGAAATCAGTGATTTGCCTTTACCGATTACCAATTGCATTAAATCATCTAAAATTATTTCAGAAAATGTGAAGAACATGCAACGCAAAAATATGAAAACTAACAAACAAAAATTGCAAAAAAGCAATAAATTACATTGTTCAAGTCGAACAAACATTAAAAAATATCCTGCAAAAAATAACTTATCTAAAAAATTAGGAATTAGTAAAAAGAATAAAAACATGATTGCTAAGAAGAGAATTAAATTTTTAAAAGAAAAATTGAAAAGAACCGTAAGAAGAGATCGCATTAAAAAAGAATGTGTAGACAATTTAAAAAAAGAACAAGTTGAAGTTGAGAGTAATATCGAAATTCCGAAAACGAATCGAGATAAGAATGGTATTCAGAATCTTATCAAAACCGAACGCACTAAGAAGAAACGTCAAGGTAAAAAATCACTTCTAAAAGGTAAATTTTTAATTGAAGAAAATTGGATTTGTTCACCCATAGAGCAAGAGTTATGCAAAAACGTAATAAATATGCCTTCAAAACCTTCAGAAAATAGTATAGAAGATATAACAATAACTAAAAATAGTCAAGAATTAAATTTAATGAAAGAAACAGACGAAAGTGTTTGTAATAATTTACAAGTGAATTCTGCATTAATTCAAAATGATTGTATTGATAAAGTGACTGAAAACGAAAAGCTGACAAATACAAAAAAGGACCAAGTACAAGTTTTAGAAAATGTAATAGTTAATTTTGATTATGAAGAAGTAATAGAACAGCCAAAGATTTTGAAAAGTATAGGGAATGAAGCCATAAAAATAGAAGACCAATTATCTGACGCCGAAGGACCATCTAAAGATATTAAAAGCACAACTGTTGATGGTTGTGCAGCAACAACAATACAAAAAAATTTTTGTATTACAAAAATTATAAGTAATGTAGATGTTCTGGAAGAGGCATGTAATGACATTCAAAATACAATTGCAGTTAGAAATAGTAATGTGACAATAGAAGAACCTGACGACAAAATTCATAGAAAAGAAAGCACCAATATCCAAGAAGAATCGAATATCGATGAATTACTAAAGAATGATTTACCAAATATGAGTACATTGGTGGAAGAAATAAAAACAAAAAAGCGAAAGTTGTCTGAAAGTGAACACGTACAAGATCAAGAAGATCAATTTGCAACTAAAGAACATTTAGTTATTCAACCTCAAATTCAATCTTGCAAAATAAAAAGTAAAACAACTGAAAAATTTTCAAAGAGAATATTAAGATCTTCAAGAACAGATTCAAAATCTAAAGATATCAATTCCGTTACAGAAAAATTGAGAAGTAGAAATTATCAAAAAATTAAAAAGAATACCACAGAGGAAACGAAAACTTTAGAAAACCCTAATTCTATGAAAAGTGACCCGATGGTAAAAATCACTAAAATAGATATTGAAATGAACACCAATTTATTGGAACAAGAAAATACCGAAATCATGCAAATTGATGATACAAGAAATGCAGTTGAGAAACAAACAAATACAACTTCTGAAATCACTGAAGTAGATGATAATGAAATAAATAGTAAGGTAGAGAAAGAAGCAAATACAAATTTTGAAATTACCAAAGCAGATGATAAAGCAAATATGAAGGTAGAGAAAGAAGTCATGATGACAGATGATAATAATGAATCAAATCAGGAGGTTGAGTCGCTAATAAATATAATTTCTGAAATTGACTATAATGCAGCAAATCAAGAGATAAATAAAGAATTAAATAAGACTTGCGAAATCACTAAATCGAATAATAACAGTACAAGTAAGGAAGTAGAAGAACCAAATATAATTTCTGAAATCACTAAAGTAGATGATAATATGGAAATAAAACAAATTTCTGAAATTACCAATGTAAATGACAATAAAATAAACGAGGAAATAGAAGAATCCTATACAACTTCTGAAGGGCTAAACAATATAGAAAGGGATACATTTATTGAAATTAACGTGGATAAAACAAACAGAGATGAATTGCAAGAAAGAAATTCAACTTTAGGAATTTGTAGTGAACTTAAACAAAATGAATTGATGGAAATCCTTGAGGTGCACCGTACCGCAATAAGCGATACCATATTGAAGGAAGACGATACTATTACGCAAAATTCAAATCTAAAATTAGTTGTAGAAGTGGACAAGAATGAAACAAATGAAATGATAGTGGCAGAAGTTGATGCAATTCTTCCAATTGTGGAAGAAGATAATGATGAAAACAATGAGAAAGTGGTGAAAGAAACTTTTGAAAATTCAAAAGAGAATTGTATAGCAATTTTTGAAGTAGACCACGTTAAAATAAGTAGCAAATCACCAGAAGAAACTAATACTACTAATTGCATAGAAATTACCGAAGCAGATAACTTTAAAATAAATAACAAATTATTAAACAAAACTAATATTACTAATTGTATAGAAATTGCTAAAGCAGATGACTTTGAAATAAATTCCACATCAGCAGATGAAAACAAAATTACTAAGGATACGGAAATTACTGAAACAGAGGATCTTAAATTAATGTTCAAATCACCGAAAGAAACGAATACTACTAATGGTATAGAAATTGTAGAAGCAGATTATTTCAAAATAAATAGCAAATTATCAGATGGAACAAATACTTCTAGTAGTATAGAAAATGCTGAAGCAGATGAAGTTGAAATAAATAGCAAATTATCAGATGGAACAAATACTTCTAGTAGTATAGAAAGTGCTGAAGCAGATGAAGTTGAAATAAATAGCAAACTACCCTACGAAATGAACACTACTACTAGTATGGAATATGATGAAGCAGATAACGTTAATATAAATAGTACATCACCAAATGAAACAAATGCTATTAATGGTATGGAAATTGCTGAAACAGATGACGTTATCATAAATAGCAAATCGCTGGAAGATACGAATAGTACTCTTAAATATGCAAAAATTACCGAAGATAACAGTAACAACAAAATAAATGAGAAGACGCTGGAAGATACAACTTATAAAACTTTAAACAAATTTGGAAAAGATTTAATGGAGAACTCTGACTTGGACAATAATGGTGTGCAATTTTCGATAGATTTAGAAGAAATTTCAAAAAATGCTGATAATTTACCTACCACTGTGGAAGAAATTAATATGTTAAGTGAATCTGCAGATAATGACAATCGAGATCATAAAATAAATGAGCAAGACTTCAAAAGTAACGAAAGTCTCAATAAAGATAATTTGCTAGATGTACATGGAGATGCCATAAATGAAAGCGATAATTATTGTGAAAAAGTTGTGGAAATGAAACAAAATTTGACAAGCGATGAGATGGAAATACATAAAGAAATTTCAAAAGAGTGTGAAAATTTTGATGAGGAAGAATGTACGAACGCCATCGAAGTACGAAAAGATTTTAGCTCGAATGATTTTGAATTCCCAAAGAACTTAAATGAAAATGTCGCAGATATTAAAATTCAACCAACCAAGGATTTTGTTTCTTCCCCAACCGAAGCATTACAAACAAGTCCTAAAAATGATTATTCGGTAACTAACGAATCTGAATATGCTATAGAAGAAGTTACCATACAAAGTAGCATTTTATCGCCGAAACATTTGCAACATATTGTGGATTCCGTGAAAAATATTCCAACTACAGAAATTTTAGAAGAAATAGTTGACTGTCATGGTTTATTAAATAGCAAATGTTTTGAAGATAGCATTTTAGTTTATTCGGAGCAGATGAAAGAACCTATGGACGACAATTGTTTATTACAAATTGCAAACGAAACGACAGTACAAACAAGCCAAGTAACTCCATCTACATCGCTGTCCGATACTTCTCCTAATTTTCTTCAAGCAATGTTTTCACATCAATTTCAAATTGGAAAAATTCTTTACTTGAAGGGTTCGGACCATAATTATCACAGTGTAAGTGATCCATTACTAAGTGCCAAGTATGGAGCTACAAATGAAAACGATCGTTCTTTGAATCATGGCAAAGAAATAGCATTACCAACACCGGAATTAGAAAGCGAAGATAACATAATGCAATTTATATCCACCCAATCGGAGGCTAATTTAAATCAGGAACTATCGACATCTTTAAATGAAACGTCGGTTAATACCAGTGCAGATTTTCAACTATTGGATCAGTGTTTGATGGAAAATGGACTGGGGCACGAATCTAGTCCACCGTTACCCCAAAGAGTGAGTTGCGATAATGTATTTCAGAATACTTTAAATCAAGAAGTTACCGAATATGATGAAATCTCGAGAAATAGTAATTTGGAATTTCGCGAATCTAATGAAGAAGTCAATATCGATTCTTTTCAACAAAACGAAATGAGCACCGAGAAAATGATCGAATTAATGAGTGTTTTGGCAGACATTAAGCATTTAAATAACATATCAAGTGGAGCTGCTTCATTTGATGCCGAAGTAAACAATTACAATCAACAATACAAATTGCAATATCCCGAACAAATGCAAAAGTCTTACGAAGATGTTGGTGTTGCAACTACTACATTGAATAAAGATTTTGGTGATACATCTAATATTAGTGGATTTACAAACAAATCGAGTAGCGAACTTCAAGAAAGTCCTACCAAATTAATAAGGGATATATTTGATGCTGCAAGTGCTATCGAACATTCAGATTCAATTCCCATTTCAAAGTCAATATCATTTGATACAGACTTTTATTTTTCTGGTATTCAAGATACGTTTTCAACCAGAGATAAAACTTCAAATAATAAAGTTATTGTAGAACGCATTCCACATATACCACACGAATCAGCTAAATGTACAAATGTGGTGGATATTTCTGCAGCTTCGAAGGATAATGAATTTAAAGCAATCAATGTACATCATACTATCAATGTACCTAAAATCAGTGTGACTACTCCGAAGAAGAAATCCCTAACTTCAAGTGAATCTCATCCAAAATTTACTTTACAAATTCAACCTAAGATTAACAAAAACAACATGGATAAAATATTGTTGGATCATTGTCTAAAACGTCAAAGTACTAGGACAAAACTTGTGGCTCCTAAAAAAAAGCAATCAAATGAAGTGCCAAAACAAACTGAGATATTAAATGCTAAAACTAATAACGAACTTAAGCTAGAAACAATTAATAAAGTTAAAATGGATAAGGACGAAAGTTTAAGTCATAGTTGTAATGAATTGGATTTAAAGAAGATAAGTGGTCGACGTGTTTCGGGAAAAACAAGAATTGTTAATGACATTGCGAAAGATGTTAAATGTAGTAATACAGCAACAACTTCAAAGAAGGAAGATGCGACTTCAAAGAAAGAAGATGAAAGTAAAACTGTAAAAAATTTTAATAAAGAGGTAACCAGCTATTTGAAAGATCTCGATAAATTAGTCGTTGAAAACCAAAATACTACAAAAGAAAGTGGCAAGAAATCTGTTTTAAAATCGGGCTGCACTACCACGAATTCACATTCTCAAACCGTCAACTTTACAATTTCTCCACCGCAACAAAAAGTTAAAGACAACTTTGATCAAGCACTTAGCAAGAACGATTTATTAGATAACGTTAAATTCAGAAAAAGAAAGCCCGTCGATTATGTAGAAAAATCTGAAAGAAAAAAGAATTGTTATGTTAGCAAAAAGCTTCCATATAAGGGCAATCAAAAGAAGGTCGAGTTAGAAGATTCTAGCAATAAAGCTAAAGGAAAACGTAAGCTTGAACCATCTGACGATAAAGATGTCAAAATTAAAAATAAATATCATGAAACTGAAGAAAATAAGTTACCTAATCTCTCCGATAATTTGTTACAACAAAAAGAAAAATCTTTGGAAGATTCAGATGACAATATTTCAAGAAAGAAAAAATCCAGATTAAGTCTTCCGGAATCAAATCCAACGGATGCAGTATTTGATAGGTTACTTAAAGAAGGAAATGTTAATGATAATGATATAAGTACGAATAGTACCAATAACTATTCCAATAGAAATCCAGTATCTTTACCTACGTATGAACACTTCACTCCTATAATTCAAAATGCGGACTCGAGTATGGTCAATTTGCAAAAGTCAACATCAAATTCAATTTCCATATTTAATACGGGAGTGCAAAGAACTACTGATAATAAGCCCAAAAAGATTGCAATTGTAGCTCCTATTAAAAGTAATGTAAAAAAAGAACCTCCTCCGGTGTGTTCACGATCACTTTACAATAGAAGTGAAGATTATCACAATATGAAAGGGCATCATCTTTACTATGCCAGTTCTAGCTCTAGTAAAAGTCGCCATCATTATTCCAGTAGAGAATCGAGTCGATCCAGGCATCCAGAAAGTAGTAGTAGTCGACGTAGAGAATACCAAATTGACAGAAAACAACCAAGTTCACGGTAAGTTGATTTTTTCTTTTTCTTTAAAAATGCATTGCTCTTTGTATTTATTTTGTTATTTATTCATAAATGTTAACTAATAACTATTTTTTGATAGGACTAATAAAACTAGTGAACACGATTGGCTTGACAAAATGAAACATGCTTTTCCACAAGAATTTACAAATGAGGTTTCATTTGAATATGAAAGAGGTAATTTTTTTTAAATATTTTGAGTTATTATTTTTTAACCTTTCTTAACACGAGTGGTCGTGTACACAGACTGCTTAAATTAACTTATCTGCAAAGAATGCATTGCCAAAAACTAAACACTTATATTTTAGTTTTAATTACTGAGACATTGTACTAACTATTTACATTTGCTTTTGTTCGGATGTTTTGATTAGGTGATATCCACTGAGTGTCATTATTTGCCTGAGGACCGAGCTAAGAACTCAGAATTTGCGCTCTGTAACTCAAATCGGTGATCACACCAAGGCACTGCTGTAAATTTAAAAGTCACCTCTTGGAATACTGCAACTCAGTGTTGAAATAAAGAGAATGGAAATTCAAAAATGATGTTTAATAATAGCTCTAGCTAATAGCTATGTTTTTCAAATCATTTTGTAACTGTTTAATTTGGGCTTGCAAAAGGTTTGTAGTTCAGAAGAAGCTTATAATGAAGCAATAATTTTTCTATGAATATCTTAAATTTTAAAGTAATTTGTTTGCCCAAATTTTGGTATTTATGGTTTTAACCTTTAACTACTTGCGCTGGTGTATTCGAGGCACCACTATGAGGGAATGGGATAGTTCGTCGCGAGCGTTTCGCCGCAGCCGTTTCGCCGCAGCCGGTTCGCCGCAGCCGGTTCGTCGCATAACCATTTTGACGCAAAATTTATTGGTCGCATGGACAATTTGCCGCAGGACTGTTGGCCACAAAATCAATTCGCCGCAGGACTGTTGGCCGCAAAATCAATTCGCCGCAGGTCTGTTAGCTGCAAAATTAATTATTTATAATTTTAAAAGCAAAAAAAACTATTTATTATTTTATTAAAACAAATTACTTAATTAATATTAGGTTAGTTTTTAATTTATTTTAATTTCTTTTTTAAAGTGAAATTAGTCTTTTAACCTTATATATTTTATTTTTTTAAGACAGATCTGTGCTTGAGTGAATGTGTGATGTTGTACTTATTTATTTATAGATTAGAACTGTTGAAAGAGATTATACCTAAATTATATTGTGTATTGTTTATGATTTTTAAGGGTGAATTCATATTGTCCGATTTTATTGTGACATTTTGACTGCAGTTTGCTGAAGTTTTTTATTGTTCTTATATTGTTTTACTTTCGCCAATGAGTTTCATTATAAATTATGTTTAGATGTTAGATGTTACAATAATAGTAGCTTGTTGGTAGGTGAGTTGTTGATGTCTTGATGTATTTTTTCTTATGATTATCAATTTTTAGATTCTGGTGAAGGCCAATATACATATAAGGTTGAAACGGGTTAATAAGCATAAAGTAGCATTTGTTTAATTTAAGGACACAAAATACCCAAAAAAACAGGCCATCTCCTGAGTTATTATGAAATTGGTCTACTTACAAGTATCTAGAAAAATATTATATCAATATTATACCAACTTATCGGATTATTCAACTCACCTATCTAAATTAAGATTAGTTTTCGCGGCTAATAGGTTCTGCGACGAAAAGAGCCGCGGCTAATAGGTCTTGCGTCGAAAGGGATTGCGGTTAATGGGTCTTGCATCTAATAATCCTTGCGTCGAAACGCTTGCGTCAAAATGGGTGCGCGTCGAAACGGCTGCGGCGAAACGCTCGCGACGAAAAGTCCTAGACCCCCACTATGACTAAATCATTCAGCATTTTAAGCAAAAAAAGCGTATGCACTTGCTGCATTGATCTAACCTATTATAGATGCATTAGTTACACCCCTGTCTGTATTGTTCTTGTTGTCGCAGAGGTTAATTAGCAGTAAAAGAAACTTAACAGCGGTGCTCAGTGCGAGTAGTTATTTTATAGTTTAGGGCGCGCGTAGTTAAAGGTTAAATGAAAACTGTATAAATTTGGACGAATTACTTTGAAATTTAAGATATCCTTAGAGAAACGATTGCTTACAACTTAGATAATAAGTAAAACCTTTTGTTATTGCAATATCAAGTTTTTTATTGAAATTTTGTTGTCTATGCAAAGGTGAATTGCAGTATTCTGAGAGATGGCCTTTAAGTTCTTTAAACTTTGGAACCAATACTAACTTCAAACTTCTGTAACTGACAGACGTGCCATAATGCCCTTTTTTGGTTTTTATGGTCAATAAATATTCCTATTATAATAGATAGTTTCTTGAGATATTTTTTGCTACCGATAAAAGAACAAGTTTGAGAAAAAACGGATCAACGTTAACATTTTTCAAATATTTACGCATTGCGAGTCGAAATGTTTGAGCGAGATTTTATAAAAATATATACAAAATTTATATATTCTTTCTAAATTTTAATGTTTCTTCGCCTCGTTTGATGGAATAATTGATATCAAGTAGATCAAAATAGATATCTAATGAAATACAATTAACTCATAATTTATTAAACTTGGTTCGAATTAGAGAAAGTTTGAGTTAGAAAGAGTAAGAAATAAGAGGGGAGAAACATTTGTATAATTTATTAAAAATATGTGTAATATGAAAAAAGACATGCTGAACTACATTCGTTAAAATAAAATTCGATTTATAGAGGCGAATTACATGTAAATTGATATTAAATTCCCAATATTGGATTCAATTTAAAGAGAGATTGAATTAAAAAATTTGATTTAGAGAAAACTGAATTATGAGAAGTTTGATTTAGAGAGGGGTGACTGTACATTGATATTAAAATCCAAAAAAGTGGTCATGGGCTTTTTAAAAGCAAGCCACAGATATTCTATGAAATATAACAGTTAATTAATATTTGAATTTTTAGGAAACGACATTTCTAGATCGACACATCAACATTAACAATTAAGAAAACTCGTCGTGTGAAATAACTGATCTCAATTTTAAGTGGAAATTATGTACATATAATATTAATTTTTTAATAGATCATTTGTAATTGTTGAATAAAACTTAAATAATAATTTCAAAATCACATTTATTTTTTAGCCAACAATAATTAATTATCTTCTCTGGTTTGATCAACACATGCGTTTTCTCTGTATTAATTAAAAGAAAATTTTACAAGATTTAAATTTGAAATAACTAGAACAAAAATTGTAATGTTGAACTGAAGTGATATTTTTTTCTAATGAAAAATAAAAATTGTATATAGATTAATTATTTGTACAGTATGGGTGTTTTCCTATTTTATAGCATATACGTAATGCATGTTAGCTAATTTTAACTATTGTGTAGTGTTTGTCTTGTTTTATTATAAATATATTTTATATTATTTATTGTATTTTTAATACAGTAATTTTATTTTTTTTATCTATAGATTATGCTTATTATTTTAATTTTATTGTGTAAAATACCTACAGTCAGTGAATTATAATTAAGAAATTGTAATTATAAAACATTTTTATTTATTTATTGTTTTTAAATTGTAATTACAAATCGTAATAAACGAATTCATTATTTTACTTATTTTTTACAATATAGTTTTATACACAATTATTTACATCATTAATAGAATGCAAAATTTTAGACATAAAAATACAGATTTGCTTTTTAAAATATTATTTCTAATTTATTCCTTTGCGTCAAACAAATGAGGAGTTAAATTTCCAACAAAAAAGAGGTTTCACTCTTACTAAAAGGATCACTTCTTTGTAAGAAATTTAGTTCTCTACAAATTGTCTTGATGTAATTTTGTAGAATTACTTAAGTTACCTCGCCGTTTTCAAATTAAGATTTGCTGTAATTTAAAATTTTATCGTGTTTTTTCTGCTAATTTTAAACATAAATGATTAAATATTACTATACTTTTTTATAGTAATATGGTATATTTATTATCAATGTAGCACTAGTGGGTCTTTGGATTTCTCTAGTGTTTAGTAGAACGTTATTGTTAATGTTGGTTTGATCAGAGTAAACTGCAAAGGAATTTAGGTTTACAAGATCTAGCAATTGCAAGTGAATTAGAAATAAAAGGAGAAATTGGTGCACAGTTTCAGTAAGTCACTTTTTAAGTGGTGTGTCACATGATTGTGCCCAGTTACGGTTTAGACAATCTTTGTAAAGTACCTAATAGATGGATTGCAGAGATTTAATATTTCTTGAATATGCAATCAGCATACAGTCGCTTCCAATCGTATTCTTACACTCTTAGGTTAACAATTCAAATGGGTCATATTTAAATACATTTGCCACTTTCCGTGTCTCGATAAGAATGTAACCTTCATAACATTAATGTAATGAAAATAGAAAATATCGATTTCTATGCCTTAAATCAACGCAAGAAGAACAGTTATCTGAAGGAAGACCTAAAAACTTTCGTTTCATCAAGTTTCTGAATATATTAAGAGGTTTGGCCACCTTTGCATGGGCGTATGTTTTTATTTTTAAGACATAATAAGTGCATAATTTTCATTATTTTAAGAAAATATTATTTAATTATGAAAATAATGTTATTATTTAAGCATGTTTAGAAAGTCTAGATAAGGGGACGTCCATAAATTACGTGAGGCGTTTTTCTTAAAATTTAGACTCCCCCCTCCCCCTTGGTGAGATGTGACGGAACCCCTCCGCCCCTCTCTATCTTCTCACGTGAGATTTACTCTATAATTTTTTAATAATTAAATTTATTTGATATGTTCATGTATTTTGCTTCAAACCACTAAATACCTAAGCGTTGATATACTTCCCGTCTCGGTATTATCAATGTATTAAAAATATTATAGGCTCTCTGATACGTAAAGTATCAATTTTTAATTTAAACATGTAAATAATTAAAATTTTTACACTAAAATACAAAATGTTATCTGTTATAATAATGTATATTCTCTGAATTAAGGATGTATAGGAGATACAACCGGAGACAAAAGTTGGATTAATTTGAATATCACGAATATTGGTCTTATATGTGTAGCAAAATAATTTTTAAATATCATAAACGATAAACAAAGTTATAAAAATGCATGGAGAAAGGTTTTTTTCGATTAAATCGTTTCATTTTCTGAAATTACAAATATTAAATTTGACATAACAAAATTTTTATTAGTGACTGACTATCCCTGCAATCCAACCTACTATCTAAATAAATAATGTAATAATTTTTATTAGTAAAAATTGATATTTGTTGTTAAAACTAATAAAAGCCGAGATATACATAATATTTTTAATACCAAACAAGTTTTAAATATGTTTAGGGTTCTTTTAACGTCGAAATCTATTTTATTTTTAGCGAATTGAACGTGACAACTCTATATCGGTTGTTCAATTACTAATTAATTTCTCGAGAACGGGGTAGTAAACCGTAATGAAATTTTGGTAAAACCTTCTTCTATTTACAAGCTATAACTACAGAAAATTTGAAAAAATTCTTATATTTTGATCGTATATTTTAAGCTAATAATATATTCAATAAAATGTTTTTCATAAAATGATTTTTACATTATATAATTTTTTTAAGATTTCTTAAGATTTAGCTTTAGATTTTTATTTAGACAAGTATTTTACTGTTTAACACCTTGTGATTTTCCCTAAAAGCAGACTCTTAAGCAAAACCATAGATTTGATTTTCTTGAATTTTAACAAAAAGTCAACATCAAATTAAAACTACAAGAACTATTGAACGGTGTAGTGAATCGATTTGAAATTTATTTTATTACATCGCAAAGTCAATGATGACATGTGTACCAATTTTCATCGATATCTTATATTTTTGAGTTTTATTTTTTGTCTCCTATACATCCTTAAAAGGTTGACGTGAGATTTTCATTGACCCCCCTCCCTTTAAATGAGATTTGGTGAGATTTTGCCGCACCCCTCCCCCGCCATCTTGACCTCACGTAATTAATGGATGTCCCCTCTAAACGGAAAAAAATTGTTTTAAACAAGAAACTACAATAAACTTAAAAAATATAATAATCTCGTTCCACAAAATTAATAGCGCAAGCATCAAAATCACTTAGTTTAAGTTAATTTTTTTACCGAAAATCGTCATCAAAACAACACTTCCCTGCTTATATACACGCAGGGAAATTGAATTTTAATGACTAGTCCGGTAATAATTAGTAATTGTAACAAAATAAAAGCGACGTCGTTCTTTTCTATATTACTATTATTGTATTGACAGTAACTATGTAGTCAACAAATTGACAACTTTGATTTTTGCTCATTTTAAAAATGTTGTTCAATTAATGTTTTAAAATTTCGATTTTTTACGATTTTCGGTAAAATTTAATACCATACTTGTCAGGAAAATGTCTCACTTTACTCGGAGCTTAAAATACTCGGCACAAAGTGCCTCGTATTTCAATATTGCTCTCGTCAGTAATGTATCATTTTCCTGACTTTTAGGTAAATATAACTATTGTTTTTAACAACTAACTGAACCGCCTTTGGTATTAATTACAGTTTGAACTAATTTTTTCGAAACACTTCCGTCAATTTTACCCCATTCTTCTGTATATCCTTCTTTTAAGGTTGCCTTGCTCACAATTTTGGTTTTTCTGATACTATACGCTCAAGTTTATCCCAAAGATGCTTAATTAGATTGAGATCGGGTAATTGGGTGGTGTATACAGCTGTTTTGATAAAACAAAAATTTTTATGCAATACTTTTTTGTTGCTTTTTTCACGATCTATAATTAAGGTTCATCTTTATTGAGATATCGATTGAAAAAATCATAAATTTGGGGAGTAAAATTTGTTTTTTGTTATTTTCTTTTTTCTTGTGAAAGATATCGAAAAAATGTCTAGCATCAAACTTGTAGAGCGTGTTCAGACCTACAAATTCATTTTTTATATTCGACAAAAATTACGACGGCTAACGCGTTACAAATTTGACTGCAGCGCGGCCGACGCTACAATGTTCGTCGCGCCCGTGGTGTTAGGATCAGCCCCCTGGCACTCCATGTTACAGAAAATTGCGTAATGTGGTTTCATCTCGCAAGAAGCGCTAGTAGAATAGTTCATCTAGTGACGTAACATATCACTGTGACGTAATTAAATATGCGAAAGATTTAAAATTAACTTTATCATAAATTTCAGACATTGTTATAATTAACAACCTTTCTTAGAAAATTACACCGATTAAACACTAGTTGAACACAATTTATTACACAATTATCAACTTTTATTTATTAAGGTGGTAGATCAATAGACGCTGAACTGGTGTCAAGCTCAACTCAAAAACGAATAATCGTAGAAAGTTGAAATTTTCAGTACATACGTAAAACATAATACCACATAACATAAGCTATTTTTTATTTAAAAAAATTAATAAAATTCATTTTTTCTATGAGTTTTCAATAAAATACATTTTAGTTATAAATATAAAATAGCTTATGTAAAGTAATACCTACCATTCTAATCAATCGAAAAGGAAAAGTAAGATTATCTTTCTTGGTTTGACTTGCAAACTTGACACAAGAATTTGAGCAATTTACGCGAAATTTCAAATTGGTGCCATGGTATTAACCAATCAGAGAAAACGTGTAGTTCAAGCACTTTTAAAAAGATGTCGGCACTTAAATTTGAAGCAAAGACACAAACCTACCTATTATTGTATTGCTAAAATATATGCAGCAAAAAATCCGGCTTTCAAAATTCCTGCTTTATTGGCAAAAATTAGTCAGTTTCATTTATTTTACTTTAAGTATTTTACTTTCATTTTCGTCACAAAAGTGATTATTTTTCAAATTTCAAATGTCAAATATATTACAATATTATACCTTTTTAAAAGGTATGCACAAGTATGCATCTTGAATAAAAAAATATCATAAAGCAACTGGTGAACTAATATGTTCTGTGGTGACAACTGCTTGATTTTATGATCTATTCCTATTGATCTAGCACCTTAATAAGTTAAATTATCAACACCACATCGAACAGCTGTTAGCAGCCATTAGTAACACAGAACATTTATTGTAGCAACATCTCTATCTATCTCTCTTTACTATGAGACAACTTATGACCGCTTTTTATATTTTCTCCCATTAGAGTGCTAGGGGGCTGGCATAGATGTTAATATAGAAGCATTTACTCAATGATAGAAGATAGTAGGGACACTCGGTGTCGACGTCTTTGAGTCTTTGATGTTCGTGTTCCAGATTTTCAAGTCTGGGTTAAGTTCATTTGAGACACGTAGAGATGGCGCTGAAATATAAATTTAAATTTGAAATAAACCGCAAGAGACTTAATTATTTTAAAGGATTATTTTCACATTGTAATTACTATTATTCATTTCAAAAACAATAATTTAGCATTGAACAATCATTTAGAGTGAATATTCTTTACTTTATTTTTCTTAAATTTTGAAATATTGAAAAAAATATTGAAATAAATCTTGTAATGCATTCTCTCAACGAGAGAAAGTAATGTTAAAGTACTTTCATTATTAAATTTTTAAAATTTTTACAAAGTCACCAAAATTTATTGTCAAATCATTAAATCTAGCGACATTTTAAGTGACTTGACAACACTGTAGCAAGTTGTGAAACAGCACGAATCACTGGCGAAACTGCACGAAACAGTCGCGACATCTGCTAACTTATGTAGGTACTTAACCCAGACTTTGACATGCGCATAAAAATATGGAACACAAAATAATTGCGAGTGTCCCTACTGTATAACTTCTTATACTATGCTTATACTATGATAGAAGGCTAGATGACTAACTCGAGCGTAGAAGTGAGGCCTGTTATCTATTGTAAATGTATCGCCTTACCTACAAATGGCCGCCAGTTGACATTGAGGCTTTATTTCTGATAATATTGCATGTATTAGGAGTTGCGTATCTAATAATATCTAGCCTTTAGATAACCAACTCGTGTGCAAATGTGAAGCCTGTCATACATTTGTCATATTAGTGAAATCTTATTACTGATTTGCCTTTCCTACAAATGGCCGCTGGCCTCACTTTTATTACATTGCATGTATTGGGTGTCAGTCATCTAGCCTTCTATATTAACATCTATGGGGGCTGGTTTGTATCCATCAGCTGTTAGGTTGGCCATATTTTGACGCCACACTTTCCCGGTCTATTGGGAGGTGCAGCGCCAAGGTTATGCGGTGTTGCTTGTGCAGTTGTTAGCAAACCGTACCTTTCGAGACCGAAAAATAGGTTTACTTAGAGATTTTTTTTCAGAAAAACTACAAAATAAATTGAGATTACAAAAATGGGTGTTTATCATACATATCAGTGGCTATATACAATCATTTTTTTGAAGCGATTAATTCCAAAAGGCGGAGATATGAGTCAACAATTATTAGAGACCTGTTTTAAAAATCTTTGCTGGTGGTGTATATGATTTCTCTGCTAGGCATTGTGTAAAATACAAAAACAAATTTAAAAATAAAATACAAAACAGGATTTGTGCGTCGTAAATAAACAATTTTTTCGAGTCGAGCTTATAATCTACATCAGGTACGATCAGAGATCCAACATAAAAATAATTTTGTCCATTGTGTCTTAATTCATTAGCGAAATCACATAATTTATTTTTTTTTCTAATCAATATAAACACATTTCAATTTCTTTTTTTTTTTAATAAATAAGTAATTTAAACCCTTAGTATTTTTATTTTCTTTGTGCAAAGATAAGATAATTTTAATTTTAGTTTAATTCCTACGTCTTCCAAGCTCGCTGCGTTATATCATATTAAGTTTTGCAAATTTTCCTTTAAAAAAATCGGATGTGGCCATCACATAACTTTCCGAATATTAAAAATAACTCCCAATTTACCTCGGATAGAAAAACCTAAATTACTAAATCTTATCAGAGCATCAGCAATAATCGTCAAAAACATTCAGAAAATCGAAATAATAAGCAAAAGCAAAAATACAAATTAAAAAAATATACTTATCACAAATAATTAAAATTTTATGTAAAAAAGAATTTGCTTATTTATAGGCAATTTAGAAATTTTACACAAACATTTTTTTAATTTTATTTCATAAAATTTTTAATTATTTTTTTATTTTAGAAAAAAATTTTTTTTAGAACAAAAGCGGTAGGTAATTTTATACGGATAATTTTGGTCAGAATAAACTTTTACCTATTTCATTGCGTTTCGGAGTTATGATGGATTATGTTTTATCGCTTCAAGTAAACCCCCCGTTCCCTCCTTACGATTTTATCTATTTTCAATAGGCTTCGTGCTACAACAGATAAAAGCTTAAATTTAAAATTTGGAGTGATTTCGTTACTTCGTTTGGTTGCTATCGTGTTCACAGACATACATACGTACACACACACCCATACATACAGACATTTTTCAAAAATAATAGAAATGGTTTAAGAGAATCTCAAAACATAAAAATTTGATAAAGAAATGGAGGGTTAATTTTTTTTTCGATTTCAGATTACAATACTTTCCTTACTAAGGAGTTCGGAAAGTAAAAATTTGATGGTAGTAGCATACCACGCTAAACTCCAAGGAATAGTTCACGGCTGCATCGGTGGTGGTCGTTCCCATAAATCATTGGGCCCAGGATGTTACTCTATTATTTTGTGCTTTCTTCAATAAAACTATTTAAAAATTATTTGGTATATAATAAACAAGACCGATATTTGTTTTATATTAATATATTTTTTATAAAGTTATAAACATTCTATCTTAAATGGTGCCACTATATAGCCACTGCTGCAAATTATTTACATAATTAATTATACATGTAGGGGAGACTGGTCCAAATTAATCCCTTTAAGCGAAAAGCAACAAATTTAAAAACTTTTTTATTTTTTATTGATGTGTAATGAAACTATGGCCCCTTTTCTACAAGTGCTGGAATAAAATAGTTGAGTAAAGATATTTGCAAATTATTTATTAATTTTATTGTAAAACTATAGAAAAGGATCATTTTATATACATCTATACCTAATATGTAAAACGATCCCCCTCACGGTGAAAAATGATGCAAAATAAAATAAGACATTTTACTACACCTTTTCCAACTGATTTTGAGAAATCCTCAATTGTAATTAATATTTTCCAATTGATATTGAGAAGTCGTCAAATGAAAATGAGAAAGCGTCAAATGAAGATTAGAAAACGTCAATTGTAATACGGAAAACATATTAATTTTTAATATGCTTATTTTTAGAGCAATATTTTAATTTTATTTATTTATTGGTATTATATAACAAATACAGCATAAATTGTTCTTGTTCGTAGCCATATCTTAAATCACATTTTTAGCGACCGACTTCCATATCTTCCATTGCTAAGGCTCTTATGTGGTGCGTTGTGCAGTGTTGTGCAGCACGAGCACAATCTCCTCCAGTTACGGTATTCTTTGCCCGATCTATTATTTCTTCTAAATAGGCCAGTCTTTGTTCCGTAAAATTAGGCCCTTGGACATTGGGAAAACGAATATTACTTTTTGCTTCTGCCTTGATTTTCGACCATATATTATATTTAATGGGATTCAGCATGGGAGAGTAAGGTCCTAGCCGAAACAGAGTCGCTGTCGTTCCATCAAACAGCGTTTCCAATTTTTAATGGCAAGGCGCGTTGTCTACCACCAGTCCTAAGTCAGACAGTTTGTTTTCCATATCTTGCCATTGCTGCATTAATGCCTTTACCCAATCGATTTGTTTAACCCGGCATAGGTCTGGTGAGGTATAATATACCCCAACGCATTTTAAAACGTGTTAACGTCATTTAAAATTATTAATATCTTCGCCAAAGGCCCTAGGAGTATAAGCATGGTGATTCGGCCCCCGAAAGATATTTAAACGATATTCATAGGATATGTTGGTACTAATAAAATAAAAAGATCCTGAAAGTTTCAGATTGCTAACTCACTTGGTTTTCAAGAAAAAGCAAAATATGTATAAAATGGAAAAAAATTATTTTCTTCGGAATGGCTGAATCGATTGATCTAAAATTTTGATGTTTTGAGGGCTGATAGGGGCCTTTAAGAAAAAAATTAACACTTTTGATTAATAGAATTTTCCCAATCTTCATCGCTGTCTTCTTTAATTACAGCTGAAATATTTACCTTATCAAATAGTTTATTTAATATTCCAGCAAACCTGAGAATTTTTTAAAAATATCTTCCGTTTGACAAATAATAAACAATTGTGGCAGCATAGAATCAACATTTGATTTCTCAAAACTTCTCAGGTCTGTTGCAATATTAAATAAACTCTTAAATAAATTATAAAATTAAATAAGATACAAAATAAAGACAATATTTCAGTTGTGATTGAAGAAGACAGTGATGAAGATTGAAAAAATTCTATTAATCAAAATTTTAGCTATACATTTCGTTCTTGTATCTTTTATTCTTTTCTTTATTGTTTATTTATGGAAAATTGACTTAATGGTTTGAAAAAATATGTTCTTTTTTTCATTAATACATGTTGAAGTTTGGTTACCTATATTAATAGAATAAATTTATAAAAATATATTAATAATCAAGCTGAGTAATAAAAAAAACGTTCCTTAAAATATTTATTGACATTAATTATATCATAATAATTAGTTATTTTTAACTGTTTTAATTTTTTAATTTGACGATATAATTATTGTTGTTGTTTTAAATATAAAAAATTATTTATAATAGTTAGAATATACATAAAAATAATTACATTAATATTTTTAAGTAAATGTTAAGTTAAATACAATACGTAAAAAATCAATAGTTCAAAACAATCAAAAAAGATATAATTATCACTTAACAGATCAGGATTAAAAGTATTTAACAGAATATGCATATAATATGCTGAAAAAATATATAGTATGTATAACTAATAGGAATCTATAAATAATAATAATTAAAATTTTAAAAATTGACGAAGATGATTTACCAATAACATAAAATACCAATAGCATAAAAATATCAAATCTGAACGATCTCACGTGTAGTAATGGCCCTTATAAAAATAATTTGAATGGAGATTTTTTAAACTGGCGCTGCCAGGTTGAAATCAGAAGGTACTGCCACCCATGTTGATTTCTAAATATTTTGAAAAAATTTAAAATTGCCACGTTTTTTAACCGTAAGGCAATAAACTAGAAAATAAACTATAGAATAAATATAGATTCAAGTAAATTTAAATTAAATTAATTCTCAAAGCATTTAAATAAATGCATTATTTGAAACAAAAAATGGTTTTTATTTTTTTCTACTGTGGCGTACCCATTTTAAAAATCTGAAAAATGTATGAAGTTAAAACGATATATATGGGGCTTGAAAAAAAAATTTCATAATTTTACAAAATTTATACCATGGTTAAAAAATGATATTAAAGAAAAAACAATTTTTTTTCACGGATCTTATGAAGCTATATAAGTTTTAATTTTTTTCTTAAGAGCCCCTATCATCTCCCAAAACATATCAAAATTTTAGATCAATCGATTCAGCCATTCCGGAGAAAAATTTTTTTTTCATATTTTACACATTTTGCTTTTTCTCGAAACCCAATAAAGTTAGCGATCTGAAACTTTCAGGATCTTAGTATTTTATTAGTACCAACATATCTTTTAAATATCTTTCCGGAGCCGAATCACCATGCTTATGCCCCTAGGGCCTTTTGTGTACCTTCAAGTTGAACCTTACTAAGCATAAATCCATTGAAAAGTCAGTCGTAGGTCAGCTATTGTGCATGCAGTATTTATCTAATTTAGTAAATACGTGCTCTTACCCCACCAAACCATATAAGATTAATAACCTTCCTAGTCCACCAGACTCTTCATGCGACAGATTTTTTTTATTTTAAATTTCAATTGCGTTTTAGTACAAAGCAAGTCAAAAGGAAGTGGGAACAAATGAAAATTGATAGTAACAAGACTAAATACCAATAGCAACTGATTTCTTCAGAAGAAAATAATAATAAAGATAATAACATAACATTGATGAATCAATTTGATAGAATGAGCGATATTATTGGACGCTTGAATGGAACGATTTCATCCTTTTCTCGAAAGTATGCGTGCAACGTCAATTTAGGACTTTTCAACGCACGTAGCTTGCCAGCTCATATTAATGAAGTACGCTCACTTCTGAATAATTCCGTATTTTCGATTATTGGAGTTACGGAAACATGGATGAAATCTGGTTCGACTTTGAAGTCGGTGAGTGTTCCGGGGTTCAAATTTGTGCATAACCTTAGACCAAAAGGAAGAGGTGGTGGTGTTGGTTTCTATATTAGAAAAAATCTAAAGCTCAAAATTTTGGAAAAATCACCAAACTTGACGACTTTTTCACTAGAATATCTAATCATCGAAATATCTATAAACCTAAAAAAATATTTGGCTGGAATTGTCTATCGAGTAAAGGAACATTGTGTGAATGATATGATAAGCGAACTTTCAGATATTTTAATACGATGGTCATCGAACTATGCAAGCGTTTTTCTGATGGGTGACTTCAATGTTAATTCATTAATTAATAATTCTAATTTTAACCTCTTGAAAAATTTAACTCATTCATTTTCTTTATCACATTTGCAATTTGGTCCAACTCGTATTGATCTTCATCATAATTCTGAATCTGCTATTGATCATATTTTTATGTAATGAAAATATATAAGGTTTTATATAATGTATATGGATATATATTTTTTTTTATACACTTCATGTAATTAGTCTTAACTGTTTGTAGTGTGTCTAAGCCTAATAAATAATAATGATAATAATAATATTTTCATTTCTGAAGATTGTGAAGTGATTGCTTCAAAAACAGGCGTGATTCAGGAAGTTTCCGATCACGATTTTCTTTTTGTTGCTCTGAAGATTTGCAAACCTACAATTATTCCAAGTTCCTACACGTTCTTCGATTATTCTGCCATTGAGCAAGAAAATCTTTTCAGAGCTACAGCTGCTGTAAACTGGTATCCTGTTTTGATGTCAGCAGATTTAGATGAAAAGGTTGACATTTTTACAAATAACTTGATTGAGCTTCGAGATAGACACGTTCCAATTCAAACAGTTTCTAAACCTGATCACTCTACGCCTTGGTTAACTTGGAAGATTAAAAACGAAATGAGCAAACGTGATATAGCTTATGGTGTTTGGCGCAAAAGAAAATTCAGAAGTAAAAAAAGATAAATTATGGGAAGCATATCGTAAACTTCGAAATAGAGTGAACGGATTGAAATATTTAGCCCAAAAGAAGTTTTGTGCTCTAAAATTTGACCTAAATCTTCCATCAAAAATTTTATATCAAAATCTACGGAGGGAAAGAGTGTATGGCGATGAGTTAGATCCTGAAATGAATGTCAATTTAGATGATTTGAATGAATATTTTACGGATGCTATATAACTCAGTAACAAATACAAATGATAATATTTTTATAACATCTGCTCTTTACGAAACTTTTAAATTTGAATGCGTCACTGAGGAAGCAATTTTTAATGTACTATATTCAATTAAATCAAATTCAACTGAATGCGATGGTTTAAGTCCAAAATTTATAAAAATCATACTTCCTTTGATTATTCCGATTATCAAAGATATTTATAATTTTTCAATTTTAAATTCCTCATATCCTTATCTTTGGAAGCAAGCTAAAGTTGTTCCATTTTCTAAAGTTACAAATCCATCAAAGTTATCTGATTATCGGCCAATTAGTGTTTTTTCGTTCTTGTCGAAGGGTTTAGAAAAGGTTCTATTTTTTCAATTTCAAGAACATAATGAGCAAAATCGTTTGCTTTCAAATTTTCAATCTGGTTTTAAACCTACATTTATCACAACTACTGCTTTAATAAAGGTTACGGAGGATATTTGTCGTGGTAGTGGAGGTTCAATGTGTACTGTCATGGTTTTGTTAGACTTTTCAAAGGCATTTGATAGCATTCCACACAAACAACTACTTGATAAGCTTGCTCATTTCTTTCATTTTGGTCCATCTGCAATTAACCTCCTTAGCAATTTTTTATCAGATAGAACTCAAATAGTTGTTTTTAATGGCTCAAAATCGAAAGTTTGTAAAATAAAGAAAGGGGTTCCGCAAGGTTCCATAAAAAGTCCAACTATGTTTACGAGTTATATTAATGACTTGGGTTCATTATTGAGATGCTCATATCATTTATATGCTGATGATTTACAAATATATAAATCTGGACCGATTGCAAAGGTTAATGAGATTATAACAGACATAAATAGTATTATTCAAGAAATTGTTAAATGGTGTGATGCTAATTCTTTATCTTTAAATGCATCAAAGTCGCAGGCAATTATTTTTCATTCATCGTCTCTACCAGTAATTCTTTCAAAAATTTTAATTAATGGAGAAGAACTGCCATTTCTAAATGAAGTAAAAAATCTTGGACTACTTATGAATCAAAATTTATCGTGGAGTGACCAAGTGAACTCGATTACTCGAAAAACTTTTGGTACTTTAAAAGCCATGAAGCCTTATTCAAAATTTCTTTCGTTAGAAATACGCAAACGTTTAGTCCTTACAATTATTGTTCCATATTTTACCTATTGTGATATTGTTTTTTATTCTTCACTTCTATCAAGTGAATTTGACCGTTTACGAGTTGTTTTTAATGCATGCGTTCGGTTTGTTTTTAATTTGAGCTCAAGAGATCATGTAAATAACAGAGTTCCAGAAATATTGGGATTAAATTTTTCTAATTTCTTTAAACTTCATTTGCTCCAATTTATTTTTAAAATTATACACTTGTCAATGCCACAATATCTAAGAGATTTTATAGTAAAGAGTCAGTCTCATCGAACTAACAACTTAATAGTTCCGTATGTGCCCAATTCCTGGATTGACAAAAGTTGCTTTAAAGCTTTAATTCTGCTATGGAATGGCCTCGAACCTTTGGATCGGAATTTTCAAATCCTCAAAAAGTTTAAAATGAATATGATGGACCGCCTATTATCATAGTATTAGAAGTACAACCAAAATTACAAACTTTTTGTAATAAAATTTAATCTGTATAAAATCATTATTTCTATTGATAGCCTTCTGCATTATTATATTATTATATTTTAGTTCTAAGTTCGTTTATTATGTTTAGTAATCCAAGTGTTTCCTTTTTATATTATAGTCCTAACTATTTTATAGTTATAAGTTATGTACTTTTAGGACTTATTTATAATTTACAATAAACAATAAATAAATTTGTTACATTTATTAGTTTTATAATTAAATATTACAATTATGTATTATGTATATGAGAAAGAGCAAGCACGGCTATTACAGCTTTGGAAAGAGGTGGAAGAAGAGAATATGACTGTTCAAAACTTAAATTGGGGTTCAGAAGTTGAAGATGACTTGAAAAATTGATTTTAAATAACATTAAACATATATCCTTCTAAAATCAACACAAAATTCTAATTCATTTGTCTATTTTAACTCATACTCCACCAGACCACTAATGTGACTAAAGTCCACCAGACCTACGCCGGGTTAAAGGATTAAAATTATAGCATTGAAGTACCTACAGTACTTACAGTTTTGCTGTATTTCGTTGCAGAATTATAATTGAGGACTTCTCAATATCAATTGAGCTTTTCTCAATTACTGTTGGAATATTTGTAGAACAACTTTAATATGTGCGGTAGTTATCTTTTAATTCAACTTATTTATGTACAATATACATCGCATATATTAGTGGCTTTAAAAATTATTCGTACAGGCCTATGTTGCCAATGTAAATTGCACATTTTGACACCGTGTTTTGACATAAAATTCGCTTTTACACCAAAATTTTTTATTAAAAATGTCATTGTTTTCAATTTTGTATGGGCATATGTAGACTGCACCGATGGTCAGAAATTAATCCTTTATTTTTGGGTTTTGACCGAGGGTCACTTGCAGATTGCACTGATGGTCACTTGCAGATTGCACCGATTTAATTACTTAAGCTCTTAAGCATAAGTAGGTACTAAATCTCTCAAAGCATAACATGTAGAAACAGTTGCTGTTTTTGGTTTAAAAATTAAATTATTTTGAGAACAAAAAAATTTCTACTAACATTTGTAGACAGTGTTGATAAGTTGGTTGTTTTTTGTCTTTCAAAAGACAAAACGCTAGTGGTATATAATACTCATTGGTAAAACCGTGAATGGTAAATACTTGGTTGAAAACTGGAGTGCAGTAATCAAAAGTAGGTACCATCCATGTAAATATTCTCGATAGACCACAAACACCTTAAATTTGTCAGGCAAGAAAATATAATTAAATTGCTTTCTCGGTCGTTCAGCATTACGAAATTTTCGCCGTTCTCTGTATTGACAATTATGAAATCTAAAGATGAATGAACGTCCATTATCGAGGTTGGTAAAGGTGGCTGTTCTTTTCCCCTTACATCAGTGCCGGATTTACATATCTGGGGGCCCTAGGGCACCAAAGAATCGGTGCCCTTATACCCCTATGCAACTTTCTTTTCCTCTTCACACAGAGAAATATTTAAGCAAATGTGTGTTAAAATCAAGTATTTGCGTGCTTCGATTCCAGCCTAGTAAGCTGCATACTTAAAGTCAAGCATTGCTTACTTATTTAACGGTTATAAATAAATTCAACCCATCAGTGTGTTAATTTTTAAGAATTTTCATACTTAAATGTTAGCAATCAACGTGCTTGAATTTGACATTCAACTGGGTTGACTTTTAAGCATTTACATACTTAATACAAGGATTTAACGTGGTTGAATTTGACGTACAACTGGGTTGATTTTTAAACAAATACATACTTAAACACAAGTATTTATCAGGGTTGAATTTTACATATAAGTGAGTTGATTTTTAAGTATTTACATACTTAATACTTACTTACCTGCAAATCTGAAAAATGTCGGTTTATAAAATAGCCAAAGAGACATTATGCTTGTAAACCTTATGTGTTTTAATTAATATTATAATATTAACTAAAACACACTTTACAAACAATGTTTCTTTGGCTATTTCATAAACTGACATTTTTTGGAATTTGGTTGCTAACAGGTATTTGCCCTCTACACAGGTGTAGAAGTTGAAATTTATAGATACATAAGTACACAAAAGTTAAAAATTTAGCAAAAGTAATACACTTTCCTATCAATTATTATCATTTTCGTTAGGAAGTACTTACCTTCGCGAAGTATCGAAGTACTACCCTTCATAATAGTATTATGAATATTGTTACCATTTTTTGTGTTTCCTGTAAAAAATATTTAGCTAGTAAAAATTTAAAAAAATATCAAGTTTAAATTTCAAAGAATTTATTTATAATAATTGTCATAATGTAATAAAATAAAACTTAAGTTAGCCTTATAATCCTAATTAATATACAAAAACATATTTTTATAAATTTATAAACTAAAAAATAAATACATAATTTATTTAGAAACAAAATCAGAAAATATCATGCAAACAAATTTACGATATTAATCGAAGAAGTACAAAATTAATACATCAATAAATAACTTCAAAAGAACAAAACCATTTAATTTTAAATGATTATTTATTCACAACTTACCTAAAAATTTTTCTATAATGTTTTGTCCAAATCCCCAGTAAGAGAAGGTTTCTGACTACTTCAAAATTATTGTTTTAGGTAGTTATCAGAATTAAAAATTGTTAATATTCTGTTGATCAATTGGTCATCTTCATCCATTTTCAAAAATATTTGCACTTTGTTTATAGATCACACAACCACTTTACACTTCGTTGAAACGAACATGAACTTTTCATAACTACCAAAATTATGGGAATGAAAGAACTCCGTCTAAACATCGCGATTGTCTTACATATTATCTAGGACTGGGATCGGCATTATTTTACGAATTTTGCAGTTTTCGCTAATCTTTTAAACCAAGTGTCAGCTCTGCTACCTGTGCTTATTTTTTGTTAGCAAATTATTTGCGTGGTTTTTAAGTATGCAATAGTAGAATTTAAGTAATCGTATTCAAACTTTAAGTATGTGTGCATACTTAAATATGTTTTTAAGAATGTTCTTACTTAAATTTAAGTATTATCATATTGAATTGCATTTTAAGTATTTATATGCTTAAATTGGAAACATTACATTGCTTAATTATTATTCCAACTACGTACGTGCTTAACTTTTAACTACGAAATGGTAAAAATCAAGCATTTTAAAAATACTATTTCTTAACCCCCATATAGTTAACCTTTTACTATACAAAATATTTTTGTGTGTTTGTATTAGTAAAAAACAAAAACATTAATTATTGCAAATTTACTAGATAATTTATTTTTACAGAACAAGGCTTTATTTTAGATTAGGTAGGCATAAAGTTTTAAAAAATGCATTAAATCTTTATCTATTATATTCTAATAAATGGTTCTTAAAAGTTTTTGGAGGTACGCTGAGGAGCCCCTGCAGCCTGCCCTTTTTGCCCTAATGTAAATCCGGCACTGCCTTACATCATATATAGCCCTAGAGATTCGTTCAGCATCACGGCGAGTAATATCAACTTGTAAAATGTTAGTATTAATGATGGTTCCCATAAGAATGTCGGAAGGTTTTTGAGACGTATATTCAATTGCTTTTCGTTTGGCTTCACCACTAACAATTTGCCGCTTTACTTTTTGTTTATCTATTTCATGATTATGTTCCAAATTTTCTTTCATTACTATCCTATGACCCTTTTCTCCCATGGTGTACATATTAGCTGAACATTTTCGACTGCAACATCGCCATTTAACTTCCCCGTTCTTCAATTCAGCGTTTTGATAAAATTTATACCCATCACGCACTATAACAGTGTTTTTCCGCGCTCACTTATCATTTCTCGAACTGTTTCCATTTTTACCCCTGACTGTTTTTATTCCTCACTGTTCTTTCTTATTATTCTTATGTACTTCAAATTGCCATTCTTTTTCCTATACTATTATAGTTATCTGTTAAGTAGATAAATCCCTAAACGTATTTATTAATTAATGTAATCAAAATTATCCGATAATTAATCAACCATTAACCTAATCCCAAATAAATTACATAATCCTAAGAAATTATTAACTTAGTGTAAGTACCTTACTTACTGACCATCGGTGCAGTCTACATACGTACCCTAACCAAACCCGGTGCAATCTACATACTTACCCTAACCGAACCCGGTGCAATCTACATGCCGGATTATGAGACCCTTTGACCATCGGTGCAGTATACAATCGCCCTTTTGTATATAGGTATATATTTTTGTTTGCAACGATTCTGAGATACAGGTAAAAATATTTTTTTTATTTTACAGAGTCTTGTTTAAATCACTGTCAATCAAAAACGGGGCGACAAAATAAAAATATGTATAGATACAAAATTGAAGACAATGAAATTTTTTACAAAAAATGTCTAAAAAGTTTTAATGTCAAAAAATGGTTTCAAAATGTGCTGAAAACGATCCGAAGATCATTGTATTCACACACCACGGGATCGTTTTACCTCAATCGGTATTTTTACATTTCGAATCGAAACTTCATTTTACACAAATGAGTATGAACTAATGGAAGGTGTAATTCAATACCCGAATGATAGTGCAGTGCTAGTATATAACACCCTGAGGGATTTTACCCTGAGGGATCATTTTATACCAATCTCCCTTATATAAATTTACATAAAATTCAGATTTGGATAATGTTCTTTACGAATTTACCGGTGGTGTCGCCGAGTTGTTCGTCGCAGAATTGGCCATCTCCGAGTTGTCGCGTACCGGAATAGAACGTGCTCACAGTTTATCGAGTCTTCTAAAATACCAGCTTCTTACCGTCTATTCTTCCACTTTCAAACTGCTCATGGGAATATGACACTAAAAAGATTTAGTTAAATAAAAAATTTTTTTATCGACAATGTAAAAAATTCTTATGTAAATTTACATAGAAAAGCATTGGAAACTTTGTGACATATGATAATCTATCTAAATATACATAAGGATGTAATTTTACATACCCAAGTAATATGTAAGGGAGATGTATCAGGTATGTGATGGGTTTTGTTTTTAAGTCAAACCAAATATACCGAATATCTTATATACCATTCGAAAGCTAATGATCATACGCAACTTTTTGCTGTAGAAATTATATTGATTCCGTCAACCCAAAATAAAGTTATGAGCATTTCCGTGATAAGTTGATTTTATACCTAAAAAAAATTTGACACCAGCTATGAGACACCCGGTAAAATCTGCTAAATATGAGGAAATATGAAGTAAAACAGCCATGAATACGGAAAATATCAATGTTTAATCATCATGAAGGCCTTCAGTGACCAAAATTACGAAAGAAAATGACACTTTCATTCTATAATTTATACATCATCTTTTTCGTCTTCATCTTCCGCTCATGTCCAATTCGCAATGTTTGCACGTAAAGAAGCTGGCACGCGTATTTGCACACTTCAAAAATTACATTCGATGCATTTGATGGAATTGGCAACATTCTCATAACTGGTACTCTCGGCTGTCTCACACCCGAAACATGACGCCATTTTTACAAAACGCAGAAAAATTTTTATGTGTGAACATAAATCAGTCCAATCGACTACTTACTTCATCGTAAAATATAAGGAAAATGCTGAATTTCTATGCACTGTAATCTCATTTGTCACTGTAATCAAATTGTGACTATTGACTTCGGTGTCTTAAAGCAGTAGTCTACTTTAGAAACCGAAAAAAAGCATTTTTTTAGCAATTTCTTTTAAAGGGAAGGAAATGAATGGGGTAAACGAAATTTTCAGACGATAGTGTATTATTAAAAAACAATTTTTATTATTAAAAAATATTGAAATTTTTTAAAGTTTAAAGGATTTTTCTAGAGCGCCTGGAGTCTGCACTTGTAAATCGGTGCCGATGCCGGTGATGGAGGTCGTGCGATTCGTCTGAAACGGTCGAACCAAATTTTTTTTAAATTTTGGTTTTTATTATATGAACTAAAAAAATACCGAAGAAAGTATAAAATCCCAAATTTTTTCAAAGTTTGAAAAAAAATTCACTTTTTGAAGCACCGATTTACAAGTGCAGACTCCAGGCGCTCTAGAAAAATCTATAAAACTTTGAAAAATTTCAATATTTTTTTAATAATAAATGCTTTTTTAAAAAGCTTAAATATAATACACTATCGTCTGAAAATTTCGTTTACCCCAATTATTTCCTTCCCTCTAAAAAAAAATTGCTGAAAAAACACTTTTCTTTCGGCTTCTAAAGCAGACTACTGCCTTAAGAAAAACTAGCTTCCAACATGAAAACATGTTGACATTAGTCAAAGCCGGAAAATTGGCATCGCAATATGGAAAAATTTGAGTGTCTCACATCTGGAGCCGTCTCATACCTGGTACATCTCTCTTACTCATATGGGAACTGTAAAAATACTAGTTATAATTGTGATTTCACAAAATTTTGGTAAAATTACATAATGGGGTCCTTAGGTCCGCATAATGAGATATCAGTTGTTTGATATATTCAGCGATAGTAGAGAGTATAATGCACGTATGGAGCAGAAGTGTGGGAATTAACCAAAAGAAATACAGGACGTTTAAAAGCTCTGGAATTGGACTACTGGAAACACTCTTGCGGTGTATCTAAGCTGGAACACGTAAGAAACCTAAAAATTCGTAAAAGAATGGGTGTCGACCAAACAATAATAGACACCATAGATAAGAAACGACTGATGGTCACTTCCAAAGAATGGAAGACTTCAGATGGCCAAAAAGAATATGGGAATGGGAACCCCCAACAAAAAGAAAAAGAGGAAGACCAAAACTAACATGGCAGAAGGATGTCCAAAACGCAATGATCTCCCGAGGACTCGCAGAGGGTGGTTGGGAGAACCGAAAGGCTTGGCGCGAAGGGTGCGAAATACGATTAAACAAATTGTAAACAATTCGCTAAATATATATATTATTGACTTGTATATTCTTCTTTTTGTATGTTTGTGGATTTTTTCTGACCACCAAATTGTGTTTATAGCTGTCTCGCAGCCAGTGCCGTAACTAGGGTATGGCCACTATGGCTCCGGCCATAGGCGCCTTTTGAATGAAGGCGCCAAAATTAAAAAATTGAAATTAAAAATATTGTATTTATTATAGGCGCCATTTGAATAAAGGTGCCGTTTAAATTAAGACGCCGTAATTCAAAAATTTAAATTATAAATATTGTATTTAATATAAGCGCCAGAGGTACCAATTGAATAAAGGTGCCATTTGAATAAAATTGCCGTTTAAATAAAGGCGCCAAAATTTAGAAGTTTAAATTATAAATATTGTATTTAATATAGGCGTCATTTTAATAAAGGTGCCGTTTAAATAAAGGCGCCGAAAATCAAAAGTTCAAATTAAAAATAGGTGATGATTAAATAAAGGCGCCTAATTTATATTTTCTTGTTGGTAAAACTATATAATCAGTTTTTTTAAATTTAATAAATTTTAACTGAGAGTATGTCTCAAAATTCGCCATTTTGCACGAAATTCAAAAAAAAATTTTCGGGGAAACCCCGGATCCCACTTTGAGGAGAGAGAATAAACCCCGCCCCCACCCTTTAAGTTAAGGCGCATTTTTTGTCGTATTATTGTCTTGTATACTCGGAGCTTGACAGATCTTGAAAATATTCTACTAGACAGTATTGATTTTAGGGCAAACGCACTTTTGTTCCCCGCAACAATTCTGGCTTTTGTTTCTTCTTTGCTTCCTACTTCTCTCGTCACCAAAGTTCCGAGATAAGTAAATGTTTCAACCTGTTCAAATTTAGCCATTCTATTCTCTTCTAGTTGAATTTGAAGAAATGCACCATGCTCGAAGGGCTTGTCATCCCACAGCATATAGTTTGTTTTCTCTTCGTTGACCTCTAAACCCATTTTTTGTGCAACATTTAATATCCTTTTTGCGGTTTCTTGTAGTTCGTGCCTCGTTCGTGTTAGAATTGTCATGTCATCCGCAAAGGCAAGACATTGTTGTCGGTTGCGAAATATTAAGTTCTTATCACCAATTTTGCTGTCTCGTAATGCTTTTTCAAGTACAAAATTAAACAATACCGCTGATAGTGGATCACCCTGCCTTAACCCGCATTCAATCTTAAACCTTCTCGATAGTTTTCCATTCATTTTTACTTTGTTAGTTGTTTCTTCCAGTGTCATTTGTACCAATCTTATTAGTTTATTGGGTATTTTCAATTCTTTAAGTGCCATAAATAGTTGATTTCTTTTGACTCTATCATATGCATGTTTAAAGTCAACAAACAGTAAGTGTGTCGGTAGTTTGTGCTCATGGCTTATGGATTGTATTTCTTTGAGTACATATATTTGGTCCGTCACTGACCTACCTTTACGAAATCCACTTTGGTATTCCCCAATTATTGTATCTGCATATTGGTTCAATCTATTTTTAATGCATATTGCTAATATTTTATAAGTAACACTTAATAAAGCTATACCTCTACAGTTATTGCAATCTGTCTTGTCACTTTTTTTGTGAATTGGGCATATTACAGCATCTCTCTATTTTCTTGGTATTTCTTCTTTTTCCCAGATTTCTTCGATTAGCTCATGTATCATATTTGCGATCTGTTATTTTTCAGACTTTTAATTATGTTTTTGATGTCTTCTATAGTTGGTTTTTCTACGTTTGGTTCTATTGTACTACTATCGAATACTTCCGGTTCTTCCATTCCTTCTACTAGTTTGTTTAGCAGTTCCTCAAAATACTCTGCCCATCTTTCTAGCACTTCATCTTGGTCCCCTGTTTGTCCTGGCATAATATTGTCTTTAACTGGTAGCCTTTCTTTACTTTTTTGACACCTTGGTAGAAGTTTCTGATTTCTTTGTTCCTATATTTTTCTTCTATTGCCTATAAATACTCTACCGTGTGTTTTCTCTTCTTCTCTCTAAGTAACGCTTTGCATGCTTTTCTTTGCAACTCATATTTGTGTTTGCTTTCTATTGTTTTTGTTTGTAGCATTATATTCCTTAGCTTTTCTCGTTTGTTTATTTCTTGCTGGCATTCCTGCTCGTACCATTCCTTATTTTTGTATCTTCTTACCATGACTTGTTTGGATGCTGCGTTTTTCATAACTTTTGTCAAGATATTTGCTTTTTCTTTTATGTTTTCGGGTTTTTTCTCTGATTTTAAGAGCTCATTAATTGTCTTTGCAAATTCTTCTTGTGTCGTTTTTTCTTGAAATTTAGTTCTTGTCGGTTTATTTGTTATTTTATTTTCGATTGTTCTCTTTATTGGTATAATTTGCTTTAACTTTGTTCCTACCATGAAATGATCAGAGTCAATATCTGGACCTCTATAAGCTCGTACATCTTTTACACTTGCTTCACTTCTTCTTTCTATCAAAACATGATCAATTTGGTTTACATTTTCTCCATCAGGTGTTTTCCATGTTCCCTTGTGAATTTCCTTGTGTTGATATTTTACTATCAACTTACTATTCTTACTATTTTCATATTGTTTTCTATAGCAAAATCGATCAGAAATCTACCATTTTCGTTGGTTTCCGCATGTTTACTGTACTTCCCTATTATTGGTTGGAATACTACTTCTTTTCCTATTTTGGCGTTACTATCTCCAATGATCATTTTTAAGTCGTATTTTGGAATTTTTTTGTATTTCCTGTTTAGAACTTCATAGAACTCTTCTTTGTGCTCACTTAGTTTTTCTTCTGTTGGTGCATGAATATTTATTATGTGTATTTTCTGGTATTTACCTCTTAATCTGAGGATACACATTCTATCCGACACTGGTGTAAATTTTATGACAGCATGTCGTAACCGCTCGCTTACAGCGAATCCTGTTCCTAATCTCCTATTAATTCCACTGCTCATAAAAAATGTGTATCCCTCTATATCAAAAATTCCGTTATCCCTAGTAGTGCTAATATATCAATTTTGTATTTTTTCATAGCATTTATTAACTGTTTCATCATACCCCCCTCAAAAATTCCCCTTACATTCCAATTTACTACAAATATATAGTTATTTTGTTTCGTCTTCCGTTCCTTTTGCAATCCATAATCCAATTCGTTCTTTCCGTGTCTCGCCATTTCCATCATTGTTTGTTTCCATCTATTCTTATTTGCTAGTCGTTTTTTGGTATGGGTATTGTAGCCTGTTTTACTATTTTTGCTGTGTGTATATCCCAATTCCAGCGTTCTCCATTTATGAATATATTTCTGTAACCTACATTTGCTCTTTTCCCCTTATCTCCTTCCATTTTTGCAATTTTTCTTAGTTGGGCTTGCACTTTTCTTTCTTCTTCTGTCAAATCGTCGTCAATATATTTTGTAGTACCTCGTAAAATATTTTTCTTTTTCATTACCTCCATTTTTTCTGGCCAGGATTCCATTGTTGCAACTATAAAGGGAGGTACGGTTTTTGGTTTTATCAATTCCACTTTTTTAATTTTCGGGGTAACTTTCAATTCTGTCATGAAAAATTCCCGAACTTCCTTTCTCAATTCAGTGCCGTTGAAATCTAATCCTTTTATCACCACGTTATTTTTCTTCTCCTGGCCTTCCATACGATTAAGCTTAATCTCAAGCGCTACAATGCGGTCTCTTAGTTGAATATTTTCATGTTTCAAAGTTTTAATTTCCTGTTCATAATTCGTTTGACTTTTCCTTACCTCCTTTATTTCTTTCATCATGTCCCGCATCATATCTTTTATTTCTTCCATTTCCGTGATCTTTGTTGTAATTTTCGTTGGGGTTCTTGGAGTTCTTTTGCTCCTACCAAATAGATCGTAAGTGGCTACACGTTATTTTCCAGTAATTTCTACTGTCGAGTCCTCACTATCGATAGCTGATGAATTTCCACATTCACTCATTCTATGCTCGCGTAAGTCAATTGTGAACCGGGTCAACCCCTCGTAGTTCACAATCTCCCAATAGTGTTTTATGTGTTGCCTATATGTTGTTTATTTACGATTTTAAATTGACCTTGCTCAATCAGATTAGGATTTTGTTAATTTTTATTATTCCCTTATTAAATAATTTATCTGCTCTAACCTTTTTTACAGTTGTTCTACTGGTCTCTATATTACTCTTACTACTGCTCAGTCTTAATCAATATTCACAATTCTCTATATTTATCACTATGAAAACGGAGCCGCACAATACGGTTATCGCGTTGTACATAAGTACGCTTCTCGAGTACGAGAATATGTGTTGTGCACTATAACTAAGAATAATAAAATATAGTTATCTTTAGAAAAAAACAAATTTATTTATAAAATTTTAAAGCAATGAAAATTCAATTACAAAAATATTGGCCTCCAGTACCCGGCCCAGCAAAGATATAAATATTTATACAATGCAATAATCGCAAGTATATTGATTTGACAGCTTTGATAGGTTTGAACAAGCCTCGTGGACCCAATTCTTATAGTTCCACATTGTATCCAATCCCCTTCACTAGATTCAAGGCAGAAAGGGCAAATTGTTTCTTTCTGAGAACTCCGATTTCCTTCTTAAATTTTTTTTGCTCTTCTTGATGACGTCATCTTTTCTTTATTGAATTGGTGAGGTAATTTCAACTTTTCAGCTATCTGGAAAGCGAGACAAAGAAATTCTTACCTGTTTAAAGGCATTAGTCTATTTGTGGCCGGTACTGTAGGAAACGGATTAAAACATTAAATTCGACCATAGACAAAACTTTGCTCACAAAGTTTGAATTATAAAGCTATTATCATTCGTAGTTTTTATTTCTGCATTATTTTTGTGTCTTTCATTTTTTCTCTATAATAATTAGGGAAGCAGGAATTTGCATAAATAAGTTTTTACATGTTAATTTCATATGTTCGGCTAACTCATTCAGCACCCGATATAATAAATACATACCAGGTTTGACTTCTTTAGAATTCGTCCTCTAAACTGCACCAATCAATCACAAAAATTAGTTGAATCACTTGCTGTCACTAACTGCAATAGAAATCTTATCACTGAGAGTTAACCGATGGCGTCAAATCGAAGTCGTGTGAGACATATACTTATTAATTAGCATGTTTTACTTACATGGCGATAACTGTCTTAAAGCTACCTGTTACACAATGTCGAAGACTGCAAGAATCTCCCCTCAGTGCACTTTGATATCAGAGAACAATAATTAGACTTTTATTTTCAACAGCTCAGACACTGGAGTTAATTGAAAATCACAAAAAATCATGTTTTTATATGTATTTCCATTTATTTTACTAAAATTATATTGCGTTTTGCATATGTTTGAAATTTGTCGTCTCTTTTGGCTTTTTTATTGTATTTTTAACAGCTGACAAACCTTACGTGTGTCCTCGAGACTGATGATGATGAGAATGTATTAGAAAATTCTCGAAACGCGTCTCTAATTAAAAAAAACAAAAAATCAATAAAACACGTATTTTCAATGCCATGTTATTTTTCAGGTATATAAATTATGTAAATGTTTATATTTTGTTCTAGAAACTGCCATATTTCAGCTTCAAAATGCCACCTTGGTCGACTAGATATTTCTAATAGAAAAATTTTTACAGCTAAAACCGTAAAGCACAAAAATGAAATCTTTCTGGATTTTGGTCTTTGGAATCCTAAAGAACATTTCCACAAAGTTAAAGCAAAATGTAAAATAGTACAGCAACATGGATTTGATGATTTCATAATATGGAATGACTCATATGTATCAACACAATCATATCGCAGGAATTTAAAACATATTATATGTCCGATTTAAATTTCTTACCGTTTACATTAGCTACAGTTACTGTCCAACATAAAATTCGTGCAATAAGTGTCAGATCTAACATTAATACCAAATAGATGAATTTTCTGAAAAAAATTTTCTGTGTATGTACAGGCGCAGGGCCTGGATATGTCGGCTTTCATTGTCCGTTCTGGTGATTAATTCCAAGTGACAGTGGGTAAGTGGAATCCACCAACACTTACTCACTATCCTGATTGTTATTGCGCATCGGAATACTAGCGCAACCAATTATCATTGGTTAATTATAAAAATAATTTTCGATCTCTTAAGTTCGCTTTAGGTTCGGTTAGGTTTTATTTATCCGGGTTGTAACATTATACGGATGTTTATTGGTTTATTGTTTAGTGTGTTTATCGTTGATTGGTTCATAGCTATAGGTTAGTTATACTCATTCTTAACCGACTATTGTAAAAGCGGACCTTGGGCGAATAACGAAAAAATAAACACTAAGTAAGTGGCTCTGTAAGTATTAATAACAAGTAAGGCCGAATTAATTTTAATATTCAATATATTATATTACAGTACAGTCTCGGTAATCCGAACACACGCTAATCCGACCATCCAGTAATCCGAACACAAGTAGAAAAACTCAGTAGTCCGCACAAATAGTTATAATCCGAACACAACTAATAAAATTTTCGGATTATAGAATTATGTTCGGATTGCAGAAGTAAGGATAAGATGAAAAATACTATGTACTTGCAATACAAGGCACTACAAACTACTGAAACTAAGTAATAACCACAAATTCTGTCGATAGTTTTAACATTCGTTTATGGGCATGTTAAAATGATGTCCCATCTCATAACTTTTTTTTATAATTAAGAGTAGAGGCAAGAAAAAAGGAAATGGATGCGGAGAAACAAACCGTAATTACAAACAATTTTTCTAAGTAATAATTTTATTTTTTCTAAACACAGTAGAATGAGGTTTGTTCATTTCTAAAATAATAAAAAGACCGAAGAAGAGATGGGCCGGAACAGGTCAATTCCATGACCGAATTGATGATAATGAGATTTAAAAATGTTGTTGTTTTTTAAAATTAAATTTAAAACTAACAATGATTTTGTAGTTTACAGTAATTTATAAATTAATAACAATAACAGAAATAACAATAACAAGCTATCCAGTAAGATGGAAAACTTATTGTACCTAAATGGCCCTGTAGGCATCGAACTTAGCACTGAAGCGGACTTTTTTCGATTTAAAATGGGTTTTACATATGATGTGTAATCAGTGGCGTACCTAGATGGAAGAGGGCCCCAGGGCAGAAAATACACTAGGGCCCCTAACCAGTGGCGCAGCCAGGATTTTGTTATGGGGGGCTAAAGGATGCGAGCGAAGCGAGCTGTGTAGAAGGAGCGCGCCGTAGGCAAAAATTTTTTGGAAAAGGGGTGTGGTCACCTTATTTTCGAGTATAATTATTGTGTCTGGGGGGGGGGGGGGGCTTGGCTGCGCCACTGTCCCTAACCATTGTACAAATACAACCTTATAAAAATTATTTGAATTATTTTTCAAATACATTTTTAAGAAAAGTAATTAGTTACGCTTTACATAAAAGTTATACATTTTGTTGAAAATATTATGTTCAAACTCACAGTCTTTTACTGTGCAAATTTTATTAGCACTTTTATTATTTATTACTTTTATTAGCAAATTTATCTATTACTTCACTTAAATCCAATTTCGAAGTAGATGCGTTTTCGATTGTAACCAATGCTAAATGCTTGAGTCGATCTTGTCCAATACTATTTCTTAGATAATTGAAAAAAAATTAATTCAACATTATTTAATTTTCTCAAGGAAATAGTTAGAATTGACCGAAGATCCCGGGGGGCCCCTGAGCTCGGGGGCCCCGGGGCACTGCCCCGGTTTGCCCTATGATAGCTACGCCACTGTGTGTAATTGCTTAAATGGGTATGAAAGCGAAAATAAGAATAACAAATTTTATGCTAGTTCATAGCATAAGTTTGATAGTTTAATTTAAAGAAACATTTAACAGACCTAAACAAAACCTTATAAAATAACAGAATTTTAACAGTAAAGTGAAAAATACAATACTTACTTATTATTATTATTGCTGAACGGGTTGTGGTTCCATGCCCACTTGCACTGAAGTTCGAAGCTTATTGTACGTACTTAAAAAAATTAATTATTTAAACAACCAAAAAAGACATTAATTATCACTTCACAGGTTAGGATTAAAAATATTTAACCCGTCGTTGGTACACTTCATTTTTTAACGTGATTGGTACACTGTGAGCACGGCGCTCACACGTTATTTTTATATCATTATTAATTGCTCGATCAACATAGATAGTACATAGAAATACTATGTATATTTTTACCCTAAATTAAAAATGCAAATTACATTTTGTATTTACTATACATAATTTTGTGCTATTCTCCAACGAGATGTTTGCTGAGTATTTGATTGTTTATTGTTTACTAATGCTTAGGTGTAGGTTCAGAAATGTCACTATCAGACTCCCAAAAATTGTTCTTCGATCTCCTCCAACTACGAAATTAATTTATTGGCCATAATTAATTGAAAAAAATTGAAATACGTGTACGTACGATGGTGATAAAAATATTGCACGGTAAGCGCGACACTCATTTTATCGGAGTTGTCAACTTTGTAAGACGATAACTTTACGGGTATGACAAATAGCGCTGTAATTTATTTTTGCAAATATTTGTAGACATGTCATTTGAAGGTATTAATAATTCGTCATCATTTATACAATTGACATTCAAAATGGTATTTATGTGAGCGGCCGCGCTCACATGTGTACTAACGACGAGTTAAAAAATATGATTAATTAATAATGTTATAAAAAAATATAATTATAATTAAAAGTTAAAAATGTTTTTTTCAAAATAATATTTTTTTATAACATTATTAATTAATCTTTATTTAAATATTTAAATTCTAACCTGTCAAAATTTGTCAAAAGAAAGACATTGATTATTATTTAATAATAATCAATATTTTTTTTGATTGTTTAAATAATTAATTTTTTTATGTATTAGGTATATTCTTCACTTTACTGTTAAAATTCTATTATTTCAACGTTTTGTTTAGTTTATGCTAAATATTCCATTTTACAAATATACTTACTACATACCAACATACCACAAATCTATTTGAAATTTATTATTTTGTGTTCATTTTCTAATTTAAAGGATATTAAGAAAAACAAAACAGTAATTGCGAAAATATTTTAGCAGTAGATTAACCAAGCAATACACCCAATAATTGCACAGATCATCCTGTTGAATAAATAATTGTCAATTATTTTATTTATTTGTATTTATAATGTATAAAGTTATTAAATTTATATAGAAACATATCCACTACATATTATTTCTTTGCATTTTTAAAACTTTCCTGTTGGGAATATTTTGAGATCACTGACACAATAAGAAAGGTCAAAGTGTAATTATAACTACAATTTCATACATTATTAAATCAAAATGCTAATATTGGAAATAGTCGAAGGAAAAATTTGTTCGACCGGTTGACAGCAATTATTCCACAATAGTAAAATTCTGATAGTACTTTATAGTGTTATTTACGCATGCTTTTTAACATATCATATTTTATTTCATTGTGTAAGCAAAGCAATAATTAAAATAATGATATGATTAAAAATTATAAAACATATACGACGCGCATGCGAACTTATCAAACAGACGCCTGTCGCCCAGACGCCTCGTAGCGCCTCTCCTCCACCAGCAAGTCTATGTGCACTCCGTCAACCACTAACTGATAACGATCCGTTCAACTGTAGTGTCAAGTGTAAAAAAAGATAGTGTAAACTAGTAGTAAATAATTGTACCATTAGGTTATATCTTGGAAATGTAATTTTTTTAAATTTTTGATTACAAAACTAAGTAGAGGTAAGTCAATTTAATATTTTTTATGTTCGAGAGCTTTAATAAGATTTATTTACAATGTTTTCAAACATAAAATTTTATAATTGCATTGTTATGTACCTATACCGACGTAAAAGGATTAAATAGGTCCTAAAATAATAATCACCCTGGTGTTTAAGTGCCTAACAGCCTAAAGTTTTGAAAATGCATACTATGTAGGATAAAATTAATTTACAAGTTATATTATATTCATTAATTGTCTGTAAGTCTCGTAAAGCTTTGTACATTAAATTAATTGCAAAACATTAACAACGTTTGTGGTTAATTATTTATTAAGTGGGTGTTATTAAGTTTTCACTGTGAAGATGAAAGTCAATAGCAACTTTTCGCATTGTTAAAATACAAGATAAACATCTTCAATTATTATGTTATTCCGATCTGGAATAGCTTTCCATTTTAACGCTTTACTTGAAAACAATAATATAATCTACATACAAAAGGGTACCACCGTGTGGGCATTGTTAAATTTTTAAAATCAAACTAAGACTAGTATTAGGAAACAGTTTGTTAAACTGGGAATTCCCCCAAACCGTTTCCAACATGTCAGTCAGTAATTTTTTTAACTTAACATAATTTCAAATTTTTTACGAATTTTTCTTCAAACAATTACAAACGTCGCGTTAGAAAGACGGTTATGAAGTTATGATGTGGCAATTACACTTACCAGTTACGAGACAATTACACCAATTTCCAGTACTTACATTGGGAAGCATAATTGTGTTTAAAGATCTTCTAACTGAAATGGTAACACTTGGAAAGATTGGAAAGTCTAGATTCGTTTTCCAGCTGTAACAGTTTTTTTTTTTCGTTCAGTATGCCTTGTTATATAAGCGTAGCAGAATATAACATGTTCTGTACCGTATTTCGGAAGATATAAAATTATAAGATTATATAATATTATTATGGAAAAAAAAACTATTCCTGTCGGGAATTGAACCTGGGATCTTTCAATTCACTTGCAGACATGTTAGCATCCTTTAGCTAAAAAACCTTTGGATTATTTTTGCAAAAATTCGTTGAAGTATTGTATTTAAAAACTTTTAAACGCCATTTTGCCAGAAACGATTGCCCATAGCACTTTAAAAATAAACAGGTGTTTGCTTAATTTTAGTGTCTTTTCAAGCTACCAAAACTCGTCCTGATCCTAGAATTACACTTGAGAGGTTCTCATCGTTAGTAGTCCTTATAGTTAGTCAACACATTTTGTTTTGAAAAACTGTTATTTTTGTATGAAAGTGAATATTATGATTGAAAGAAGTCAGATGACCGAATGTCGGTGAAACCGGCTTAAATTACTAAATCAGTTCGAAACATAACGTTACCTTATTATAGGATTAAACACATTTTTTTGGATTTGTAAAATTTTGAAAAAAGGGAATGATTATATAAATATAGTTTTTGATTAAAACTCTCTAGAATAATGTAACAAACAATGTACTTACTTCAAAAAACCTAACATCGAATTTAATTTATTCGATGATATTGAATTTATCTATCGGTACGTTAAGCAAGAGAGTCAAAACGTTAAATAATTTTAGAGCTTTTCCAACACTTTAATAGAAGAAGACTTGTGCAAAAAAAATGGGTTAATTTCAATTGGCTTCTTTAATTATGTGAATGAAATAGGGAGGATAATTTTTGTAGCTACGCCATCGCCATAGCTTCCCTGACTAAAAAAGCGATGCATATTTTAACGACCCATTGAAATTAAATTGATGATAACTTATTGTTGGATTCATTGCACATACAATGTATGTGCTCCTCCTCTTCGACTCTCTTAACTCTTGAGGGATAATTTAAAAATATATAAGAAAGAGAAAAGTCTTTTACACGAGATGATAATTTAAATTAAATTTGATACTAGAATGGAATAATTTCAAAGTGAGTTTTAATTGAAGTAGATTATTATACGCAGGTTACAACTTCTAAATACTGTTATTAATTTGTTTTACCGAGTGTTAGATTTTGTAGTCTTTATAAAAATATAAATTGTAGATGTAATAACTAGTTGTGAAACACGTAAGGAAAGATAAGCTTTTCGTAAGTGTTTCACCGAATATTGGTTTGCAAATTTATTTTGTTTGCGATAAGTGGTTAAACGTACACTACGGTATGTAGACAATCTGTAACAGATAGGCGCCGGCACCGAGAATATTTGAAATAATTTCTAGGGTTTGCGCTTGAATGCGCATGTGAATTGAAAAGTAAAACGCACTAATGCGTGAAAAATAACTTTTCCGCACTAGTGCGGAAAATACTTATTTTTATCTTATTCAAACGAATAGCGAAAACTTGTATTTTTTCAGACACTTACTAGTAGAAAAAATTATTTCAAATGGTTAATAAATTTTAAAATAAATATTATATCTGGATTTCTTTTTGTTCGTTAATAAAAACACTTTGCCGAAGCACTTGGATTATTATTATTGCACATCACAAACTTTTGATTGGCTTCGTCGAAGAATATTTATTCACCTTTATATAATTTTCTCGAATATACTTGACTGCGAAACACTTCATAATATGGGATGTTAGTTTTTAACTTCAAAATATTTAATTTTGGATTATTGACTTTGGGTTTTGCTAACTTGGCATGTTCGGAACAACTAAGTTTTAATATTCTTCAATTTTGCTGTTCAAATTTGCCTGTTCCTTCTTGATTATCTTTAACTAGCCAATCATAATTGGCTACTAGTGTTTGTGCTAGTTTCGGCCGCTGCTGTTTGTTTTATATCTGTAATTTTGACTTAATTTTGTGACTTTAATCTTCTTCAGTTTTTCTTCAATTTCCATTCTGCATTTCATATAAATTTTTATTAGTTTGTAGCGCAAAGCATGATGGTCATTAACCCGAAACACCGTATCGTCTAATACTATACTCTATTCACTTAGCACATGCAGCGGACAATAACAAATACATGCAGTTGGCACGTGATTTATGGAGAGAAGCTTGACAGAGAGGGACTAATATAGGTTTGCTTTGTATTTTTACAAATTCAAACGCTAGGTGAAAATTATGCACTTACTTATATTGAAAAACTGTAAGTACGGATGGTATATAGGGCTGTCTTGACCTTACGAGCATCCAATCGCAATTGAATATAATGCAAGTACTTGCATATTACGCAGTGATCATTGTTTACGTCTACTATAAATAATTTTGTGCTATTCTCCAACGAGATGTTTGCGGGGTATTTGATTGTTGTGTACTAATGCTTAGGTGTAGGTTCAGAAATATCACTATCAGACTCAGAAAAATTGTTCTTCGGTCTCCTCCAACCACGAAATTAATTTATTGGCCATGACGAATTGAAAAAAATAAAAACATGTGTACGTACGTGATAAAAATATTGCGTGTTTAGCGCGACGCTCACTTTATCGGTGCTGTAAACTTTGTAAGACGATAACTATGCGGGAATGACAAATAGCACTATAATTTATTTTTGTCAGAATTTTTGTCAGAAAATACCTATATGTTTCTTATGCTTCTCAAGAAGATACGTTGCTTGATTATAAAATCTTAGAATAGCTGTAATAATAATTAAAAATCCATACCGACATACCGGGTGAACGGTAATACTACAGTTAATTCAGATGACGGTCCTGTTAACATGGGGGTTTCTCAGGGTTCGATATTGATTTCAATACTTTTCATTTTTTTCATTATTGGTTTTATATTAATTATATAGCTAATATGCATTTCACAATGTACGATATGCTGACGACACAATGGTGATTATACTTTGAGTGACAATCTCAACCAGGCTGAACAAGTACTCGACTCCCTTTTAAAATAGTTTTGTGATTACAAGCTTTATTTGAATTGTAATAAAATCGTTGTAAAATAGTCTTTATGATCTTCTATTCGGGCCAAATTGTTGACGGTAACTTGCGATATCAAGTACACAATTCCGATCTCTCCCGTGTCAGGAGCGATGAGTTCCTAGGACTTAATACTTGTGTGACTTTACTGTCTTGTACTTGTGAGGCTGGGAGAATCATTGTCGTGCTTTTATTACAACCTGTAAATCCATGTACTATTTTCGATTTATGAAATAAATATTATCATAATCATCATCATCATCATCATTATAATTTATTATATTTTATCAGTTTCGACAAAGTACGAGTAATACACAGGCATAGTTTTTCACGTAGTCGATTCAAATTGCATATACCTATGTATGCTAAAAGTTTATATTATAATGATCAAAACACATAATAATTTCTCTTTGTAAATAAAATTCATAATTGTTTGATATTTACATAAAGTTTGTCATAATAAAGATCTGGGTATTAATTATAATTCAGAATACGAGTAGATTTGCATTGAAAATCTCTTATAAACTGCAGATATACCACAATAACAAGTGGAAAATTCCCAAAACAAAACAAAAAAGGACGAATCTCGTCTTTGCATTTTCCATAACGGCTTGCACGTGACAAAATACTACAGGATTTTAGCAGTCTTTGCTACACAATCCTTGGCTTGTTGAAAATTTTACAATTTTCGATTTTTCAAACTAGTTTGGATTCAATGGATCTGACAAATTGCGTTGATTCATTGACTCTTAACATTTGCTTTCTTTGACTCATTTTGCGTTTTACAACTTATAACCGCGCTTGTGTAGATTAAAAATTTTTTTATTTAAAAAAAGTGATAAAGAAATTAGAGATATTTTGAAAAAATGCAATCTGCTGATGGTGAAATTAATTTAATGTTTTTCATGTTCAACCTGTTGTAAAAGTTAAGTTGACCCGAAAAAGTAATATGTATGTTTACTTTAATCAAAGGTTGTATCATAGTATAATACTAATAGAATAAGTAGTTTCACTCCCTGTCGGCACGTTTGAAGTTGGTGTCCAAAGTGTGAACTCCCGCAGGCCCCTACGCGCACTAGTATTAGATATAAGAAAAAAATTAAAGTGAACTTAATTATACTATATCTTCTTATATAAATTTTCTTATATCTAATACTAGTGCGCGTAGGGGCCTGCGGGTGTTCACACTTTGGACACCAACTTCAAACGTGCCGACAGGGAGTAAAACTACTTATTCTATTATAGCGTAAAAGCCCCAACAGTCAGCCAGTTAACAAAAATGGTACCAAAAGTCAGCCACTTATAGTTAAGCATTATAATCCATTTTCTATCCTTATTTATCCTACATGGTGGCTGACATTTGGAGCTGGCTGGAATTAGGTACGTTTACCCTATATAGTATTATACTATGTCTATTCTATAGTATCTCTATCATCTATGGTAATGCGAATAAAACCTGATATTTTCTTCAACTTTCGAAAATTATAGTTAAACGTAAAAGTTAATTCATATTTTTTATTTACTCGGGCATTATTTGAATCCTATCGAGATAGGTATACCTATAATTAAATAATTTAGCCAAAAAGTTACTGCTCTGTTGAGATAATATAATTACTATTTCGTTACTTCGTATTACGTAAGTCCACAAAATAGATCATATTATTAGAATGAAACTTTTAGAGAAGAAAAATATTATTTGAATGCGCCAAATCATTTATTTGGGTCCACGTATACGAAATACAATCAATATAAATAATAAAAACAACATTTTTACGGTTTTTATGATATTACAGCCAAACGAACCGAATTTATAAACAATATCTCTTTTTCGGAATTATTGAAATAAATTCTAGAAAACTGTTAATAATTTTTAAGAAATTTAAATTTCACACCGAGACTTACGATTCTGATCGATAAAATTCTATCTTTACTACATCTACGTATGATCCTGTCAGAATTGCAAGTTGATGTGCAACTAAGATTGATAAATTCCGTTAGAGTAATATCAAAACTTCAGTCATGCAACAGCTATCCATGTTTTTGTTACAATTATTTCTTGTGCAGGAAGCGTTACCTCTACCATTGCTTGGCGTTAAAGCTTTAAATATGTATTAGGAAAGAAGTGTCTATCTATTATTCTAGATCATGCTACCATTTTACTTATATAAATAAAATAAAAGCATTTAAAACTTGAGCATTAAAATTACTTGGAAATACATTTTATTCGGCTTAAATCTTTGAAATCTCGTAAGAAATAATTTGGATTTTGTTATAAACAAAAGGTGCGTTCTTTATTTGCTGAAAAACTAACATACATAGAAGTTGTAGGAAAGTTAGATAAAAATGCGTTACAACTTAGCAATTGAGGGAAATCAGATTTTACGCTTGTTTCGTGCATTTCCTCACCTCATTTTAAGGTACCGCAAGATCAACTTTAGTTCCCAAGTTTGAATATTAAGTTCACATGTCATTTTCGAAGTGAAGTTAAATTCACTGAAAATCTTACCTTAGCAAGCTTCATGAACCTTAATATACATTAGATTATAAATAACATTCAAGAAAAATTATAAAAAAAGAAATGAAAGCCTCGTTTGAAAATCACCTTTATAGAGGAATGCAAATTTATAATGCCTACTTATTGTTAAAAATTTTTTAATTACCCATATTGAAACTTGCTTGAAGTAGGTATACCTATCTATTATTATTGTTCCTGTTAGATAATATAATATTATTATCATCTTTATCTATTATTATTATGTCTTTACGTTTGACATGCGTGTATATGATTACAAAATAATATAATACTATAAAATTTTCATCATCCACCAAAAGTTGACACATTATTGAATGTATTCATAAATGGAAATGACATAAATATTGTATTCGCCTTCGGTCATAGAATAAGCATAAATTTCAAACAATTTTTTTTAAATATAACTTTAATTACAAATAATCATTTGACGAACTTATTTTAATTTGGATCAAACATTAATGACAATTTTATATAAGATAATAAGAAAATTCATTGAAATTTCTAAAATCCGGATACTATAGAAAAGACAGATTTATTTCCTGCTGTCTTTAAAGGAAATTATCTAACCTCAAACATATTCATCAACATTAATAAAAATAATTTAATGTTAACTAAATTTAAACCTATAAATTTTTAATAAAATTAATAAAAACAATTATGTTTTCTACGGCAGATGTTTATAGTGTGGTATGTTCAACTCTGAGTAGTAGTACAAATTAATGATAATTGAACCGCAAAGGTAAATAAAATAGAATTTTTATAGCAAGGGTAGATAAGAGCTATTTACGAGAAAGTGACTGAAACATTATGCTTTGCACAATGAGTGAGAATATAGTTAGCAGAACGAGTCGCGGAGTTCTACTTAGTCCAGTCAAAATAGACAAAAAAATCTTAACTATATTGCTTACGAATTAGTACTTCCGAGACAGGATCTTTCCAAAATAAAAAAATAGGCTTTAAAAATAAAAATGTTTAACAAACCAATATTTAAAGTAATTCAATATTAATGAATTAATTATTGTTTACCTTACCTTACCTTAGTCCCATGATGTATATTATACTATTTAGTTATTGTAATGAGAAAAAAATCCAGACTTACTTAAGAATGTGAGGTGGATGGTAGAATGAATTTACAAGTTAATATTGAATTGGGTCGATCTTCGATCAAGTATAAAAAATTATAAAAATTTGAGTCTCATACAAATTTCTCATCCCATCACCGACTGAGCTAAATAAAAAGTAAGTGATTAAACCGAGATTAAACTTAAAAAGTTTCCTTATTGAAATTGTTGAGACTTGAAAAATTACTTCAATACATCATCATTTCAATAATAATTATAACCTATCCTAACGCTTATATTCATAAAGTACCTTATTTTTACATTTTTTTTGACATTTTATTCAACTTTTTATTGGAAAATATCTGTATACTATTATCATTTAATTGAATTTGTATATTTTTTAAATAATAAGTGAAATTTCAATGTTGTCAATGCGAAACAAAGAGTTTTGTATGTATTATACATATATTTTTATCAAGTTTTATTTAATTAACTTTTATTCTCTATAGAGTTCCTTTTAATTAAATTGAAAGTGGAGGCAAGGAATGTTTGTGACCCGACCCTATAGGACAAAATCGTATTAATGAATAAGGGTTGTTGGAATTAAATGAAAAAGACATAGACTAAACTTTATGTTCTGAGATTGAATGACCTGTGACTATTAATTTATTGAGTGTGTTAATAATTTAGTTTTTCTTCCCGTGATTCATTTAAACGATTAAAACATAATCATTTCTATGAAAACCAATTACTGTAGATTAAATTTCCAGATTAATTGGGTACATACTTGCTTGGTATTTAATATTATTAATTTAATTATTGTTCAAATTGAAAAAGATAATAGACTAAACTTTATAGTGTAAGATTGAAAAACCTGCCTGTGACTATTAATTTATTGAATCGTTTAAACTTTAAAAGAAAGTGAAATTTTCAATTTTTGTGAAAACAATTGTTTACTTTAGTGCCGGTGACAAGCGCTTTAACTTTTTCTTATTTATTAAAAATAGAAAAAATTTAAATTTTTCAACATTTTTTTACTTATATGTACCAGGTATGAGGCGGCTCCAGATGTGAGACACTCAAATTTTTCCATATTGCGATGCCAATTTTCCGGCTTTCACTAGTGTCAACATTTTTCCATGTTGGAAGCTAGTTTTTTTTAAGACACCGGAATCAATAGTCACAATTTTTGTATGTGATCCAAAACATCGAGTAAAAATTTCATCAAAAAAGTTTTATTTGATTTTTTTGTAATTGCTGTTATTACTATATAGTTATTAAACGAAAAAATGATATTACAGTGCATATAAATTAAACATTTTCCTTATATTTTAGGATGAAGTAGTCGATTGGACTGATTTATGTTCACACATACATTTTTTTGGGTTTTGTAAAAATGACGTCATGATCCGGGTGTGAGACAGCCGAGAGTACCAGTTATGAGACTATACACAGAAAGAAAAGATTAGCAATTTCAACTAAACATTAGTGAAAACCATCTAAAGAAATTCATTGAATTTTAGCCTTCTAATTAGATTAAGCAATTCATTTAATTTAAATTAGCTGATTTAGATTTACAGAATAAACGAATCATAGAAACAATTAGATGAATTTTTGAATTTGTTTCAATGTTTCACATGATTAGATGTTTCAGTAAATTAGATTGTTTGATTTATATAAAAAGAGTTAAATGTTATAATTTAGAAATAGATGAAACATTTAGTTCTATTATATCATTCATTGAAATTAAATCCTTTATATTCAGAAAATTTTTTTAAATGAATCAAAGATTATAATTTAATGAAATAATTAATTCCTGTAAACGACTTAACAAAAATTTAAATGATTCAACTAAATGTAGAAATCATCTATTTTAAATTAAATCTTTTTACTATTAGTCCAGTCATTTGGTACTTTTACCTGGAAAGTTTTCCGGGAGTTTTGAAAATTGGTGATTTTATAGATTACGACATGCTCTTTCCAAATTTCTACTTTGCCACCTCGTATTTTTGCCGCTCGCGCCGCCATATTGAAAAAATGGCGCCTAAAAACAGTTTTCTGATAATATCTCCTTTCTGACGCATTTTACGATGAAACTAGTTATGTAATAAGTTAAACTAGAGAAAATTTGCTATAATTAATGTATTAACTGTTTTTTTGTAAAATGAATAGTTTCAGCGTACTAATGCCACAAACCAACATACACCTACACCAACAAGCGGTTTTCGTACATACATTATATTAACGAAAAATATTGTATTGTTATTAAGGCCATCGAGGTTATGTATAAAAATAAAATAAAAGACACTTTCTTAGAGAATATATTATATATTTTAATGTAAACTAGTTTCGACAATCGTCTTCGTCTGCACATCTATTTTAAACAATATGAACATTTAAATTATCTTTTTCTGACAGTAGTTAAACATATTTTACAAAACAAATAATACGAAGTTATTCAGCTGTGTTTTAACTTTACTTTGTCAAAAAAAATTTAAAAAAATATTTATTATTAACTGAGTTATCGCCATATTTGTTGGATTCCGTCCCACAAGTCGTGCTTTGCGGTGACCATCGTAACATTTTACTACTAAAATCAATCAAATAAAAATAATCTGTAGTTTAATAGTTAATCTAGTGCCTGATTAAAGGTTTTTGCTTTTTTCTTGAAAAATAACAAAATGGGGGCCACTAATAATTAACTTACGGATTTTCAAAGAAAAGATCACTAGTTCATTGTTTATAAAATCTATAAACGTTATTAATAACCAAATTCCTTCATTCAGGCACTAGATTTTTATGTTTTCAATAAACTGTATAAATTCTATTTAAATCCATCGAGCGGTTTTTGAATTACAGCGGTCACCGATTTTCCAAACCTAGTTTTGAGAAAATCAACTTCAAAGTTTTACACTAGATTTATGTACATATATATTTAAAAATATTTAAAAAAATATAGTACGAAGCATTGAAAAACCGGTTCTCTACAGTCTACATCCTGTAGAGTCCTTCGCAGGAAATAAGTTTTCTGGCCAAAACTCGTGTTGGAGTAGACTTTGCGCCGCTCGTACGCAAAAAGTATTCATTTTACAGAAAAAAGGTTACTAGATAAATTATAGGAAATTTTCTCTAGTTTAATTTATTACATAACTATTTTCATCGTGAAATGAGACCGAAAGGAGATATTATCAAAAAACAGTTTTTAGGCGCCATTTTTCACAGATGGCGGCGCGAGCGGCAAAAATACAAGGTGGCAAAGTAAAAATTCGTAAAGAGCATGTCGAAATCTATAAAATCACCAATTTTCAAAACTCCCGAATAACTTCCTAGGTAACCTCTTCTTTGAGTACCAAATGACTGTACTATATACTGATTATTTGAAACAGTAAAATACTATAATCGAATTAAAGCAAAATTTAAATTAAATCATATAATTTAAACTCATTCAATTTAGATTAGGTGAAAACTCGAATTTATTTTTTTCTGTGTAGCCAATTCTATCAAATGCATCGAATGCAATTTTTGAATTTTACAAGATGAAGAGCCGAAGATGAAGACGAAAAAGATGATGTATAAATTATAGAAAAAAAGTGTAATTTTCTTTCGTAATTTCGGTCACTGAAGGCTTTCGTGATGAATAAACATTGATATTTTCCGTATTCATGGTTGTTTTACTTCATATTTCCCCACATTTATCAGATTTTACCGGGTGTTTCATATCTGGTGTCTAATTTTCTTTCGGTAAAAATCAACTCATTACGGAAATGCTCACAACTTTTTTTGGGTTGACGGAATCAATATAATTTCTACAGCAAAAAGTTGCATATAATCATTAGCTTTCGAATGGTATATAAGATATTCGGTATATTTGGATTCTATAAAAAGTTATGGCTTGAAAACAAAACCCGTCTCATACCTGGTACATCTCCCTAACTTTAATTCTAAAGCCATTGATTTTAGACAATAAAAGGTTTATTCTAGTTTGTAGATTATTTCACGCTTTTTAAATAAGCACTAAATCGTTTTTACTGAAAAATCAATATTTTTGGGGCCATTAGCATGTGAAGGTAGAAATTTAAAAAAGTCTTTAAAATGGGCTAACTCATCACGAAGGTATGAATTTAAAAAAAAAATGTGTTAAATATTTTTCTTAGAAAAGTGTCCTCTACCAACACCTAAGTTATGTAAAGTGTATCCGGGGACACCCTGACTTATGTAACAGTCACAAAGAATACCAATTGAATTTAGGAAACAACTTTTATTGTGTATGCAACATGTCTTGTAAGCGACGCGATGTTTAAATTTTCATACGTAAATAGCGACGGTCACAAATACCGCTTGAAAATATAAGCGTTGCTATTTTTTTTGCTATTTCGTTGAATTCATCGAGAAAGATCATTAGGTTGCCTTTGTTTCCTGTCTAAAAGCACAGGATATCGTCGACGTATCTATTCCATGTATATATATATTTTTGTTTTGTGTATTTTATTTTCGATGTGGTTCATAAACAAGTCGGCTAATAGTAGATATCAGTGGTATTGGTGTTTCTATCCCCATCTCCACCGTAAGGTATCAGATATAAATTACCAAGAGGTAAATATCCAGTAAAATTTTTGTACACAAGACTCGGAATTCCAGAGATTTCCAAGAATTCCAACTATTTCCAAAGAATTCCAGGGATTTCCAAAGAATTCCCGGGATTTCCAAGAATTCCAGAGATTTCCAATAATTCAAACGATTTCTAAAAAATTAATATTATTTATTAATAGTGATGCCTTTAAGATACAGTCATCGTTGGAATTAGGACATAATATGAAAAAAAATTAAACTTTTAACATTAGAGATCAATTTTTGAATAAATTTTATTTTATCATTTATGGGCTTCTATTCTATGCAGTACAGATGAAAGTTTTATAATTTGGCTCGAAGTCTGTCTATTCGTCCGCATACTAACTCAAAATAATAGGTTTGATTAAATTTTTGAAAAAATCGCCTAATTCATTTGGGATTAAAAGTGCTGTTTTTCATCAAAAAATGCACTCACACTTTTTAGGACCATGTCGTTTATGTAAATATTTACAAAGACGTAGTATTAGTTTGTAAATTTTTAATACAAATTGATGTTTAGATCCCGTTGTCTGTTCAACATCCAGCCATGATGTAATTTGCGATAATTTAAATAAAAACAAGTTGGATTTTAATGTGATTATTAAAATATCAAAAAATTCTAGAGATTTTCAAGGAACTTTAATGATTTCCAAAGAATTCCAGAGATTTCCAAGACTTCCAGGGATTTCCAAAGAATTCCAGTGATTTCCAAGAATTCCAGAGATTTCCAAGAATTCCAGGGATTTCCAAAGAAGTCCAGTGATTTCCAAGAATTCCAGAGATTTCCAAAGAATTCCAAAGATTTCTAAAGAATTCCAGGGATTTCCAAAGAATTCCAGTGATTTCCAAGAATTCCACGGATTTTCAAAGAATTCCAGTGATTTCCAAACAAGTTAAAATCCTAAGAATTCCACGGATTTCCAAAGAATTCCAGGGATTTCCAAGGAATTCAAGTGATTTCCAAGGAATTCCAAACAAGTGTACACAAAGTTTTCGGCATATTTACCTCTTGTAAATTACCGTTGAAAACAAAAAAGTTTTATTTCATAAATCATGATTATTTCCATGAGATTTCGTTTGTTTTATATGTTTTAAAGAGAATTGTGTGTAACAATTATTGATCCTCTTTCAACAAACGGGCAGTGCAAGCCTCTAGAGTTTCTTAGAACTCCTTAGTAAGGAAAGTATTGTAATCTGAAATTGAAATAAAAATTGACCCCCATTTTTTTATCAAATTTTTATATTTTGAGGTTCCCTTAAACCATTTCCATTATTTTTGAAACATGTCTGTATGTATGTATGTGTGTGTGTGCGTATGTATGTCTGTGAACACGATAGTAGCCAAACGAAGTAACGAAATCACTCCAAATTTTAAATTTATGCTTTTATCTGTTGTTGCACAAAGCCTATTAAAAATGGATGAAATCGTAAGGGGGGAACGGGGGGTTTACTTGAAGCGATAAAACATAATCTATCATAACGCCGAAACGCAATGAAATAGGTAAAAGTTATTATGACCAAAATTATCCGTGTAAAATTACCTATAACTTTTCTTCTATAAAATTTTTTCTAAAATAAAAAAAAATTAAAAATTAAAAAAATTTTTGTATAAACTTTCTAAATTGCCTATAAATAAAAAAAAAATTTTTTACATAAAATTTTAATTATTTGTGATAAGTATATATTTTTTTATTTGTATTTTTGTTTTTGCTTATTATTTCGATTTCCTGAATGTTTTTGACGATTATTGCTGATGCTCTGATAAGATTTAGTAATTTAGTTTTTTCTATCCGAGGTAAATTGGGAGTTACTTTTAATATTCGGAAAGTTGTGTAATGGCCACATCCGATTTTTTTTGGCGAATTTCCAAATTTGGGAACTTCCTTGCTCCATTTTCAAAGAAAGTCGTAGCTGGTTTAAAAATTTTTTTTCGCGCATCATAATTAAATAGTTTAAATTTTCTTGCAATTACTTTTATGTGTAATTTACGTATACTTTTCTCCAGTCTCCAAAAGTTTTAAACTCAATTTGCAAGAAAATAACAAATCCATAAAAAATCCTGCTCGGCTATATTTAAAGATATCTACATAAATCCAAATTAACCTTTATAATAAAAATTTTAATACAAATTGGAACATTAATTAGACGTAGTTCATATGCAGAAACCTACCATCCCAATAAAATACTTATTTTAATTTTAAAAATTGTATTGGGTAGTAAAAGACAGTTGTGAAAGTGCTTTTATACTAGGGTTGCCATCATGTCTCCTTTTGGGATCCCCTGTCCCGGTTGATCTACAAAATGTCCCGGTATTGAAGTATTTTCCAGTTTTAAAAATTTATTTTAGTGCATTTTTAAATTTCTAATTAACTTGAAGTGGAAGTGCGATAGGGGCAAAATTGTAAGTACTACTTTTTTTAAAGTTAAGCAATAAATGAAGTAAATTTAGGATTGTGGGAGGTTTTTTTTAGCTCTATTTCTTTTGTCCCGGTCAGCACTTACACAATTATGGCAACCCTATTTTATACTCATAAAGCAATCATACTAGAATACTCGAAAATACTATTTCCTGGTTTTGTACATGTGAGTTAGCAGTTTTGTACAAAATAATGAATATCTACATAAAATCTATATTGCTTTGTAGTTGATTTATTGTTGCTATATTGTTGCTTTACAATAAGTCCATTTTCGTAATTAATTCTGCATAACTACGTCCAATTTTACTGATTTCCTGACCAATCGCTAACGCTATCAAAATCCAATTTTTAATATTTCAATTTTACCAATTTCTAAATCTTCAACTAAATTGATTGCTAATTCCAAAACTTTAAACTATACAAACACCAATAATAATTATCAATCTTCTTTAAATTCAACTCAATTATTTAAAATAGAGACAATTAAATCCAAAAATAATTAGTTATAATCAACTTTATTTGCAAAATTATAAAAACCTTAATTAAATTGCAAGAATAATACAGTAGAACCCCACTACAACGAGAGCTCAAGGGACCAGCCTACTTACTCGTTATAAGCAGATTTTCGCTATAAACAGTCAGTTTGGTATGTAAACAAAAGTCAAGGGACCAAACTTTTACTCGTTATTGTTGTAGCGACAATGCCGACCCTGTCACATTTTAAATATTGGGGTTTTGCCTCGTGGGTTGGCAGCGACGCTAGGGGGATTTTAAAGCCTGAGGATGTAAATATGTAAATAAGTTTTGTTAGTCAGTTATGTTTTAATCAAGTAAAATAATGCATCTTGTATTATTAAGCAACGGTGTCGTTTATTTTGTGGTTCGAGCATTCAAATGTACAACCCGTAGCGGGGTTGCAACAGTTATAGCCGCCGCACAGTGGTCTGAAATCCTAAATTGTTGGACAAAATTACAATGATCACTGTAAACTCATGAAAATTTGTATATAGGGGTTTTTTGGGTCGCTGATTACAAATCCGAAATTATTGTTTGAAAAAATGGAATGGATGCCCAAAAATGTGGATTTTTTTGAAAATATTCATAAAATATTCATGAAATATTTATGAAATGAATGTATGATTTTTTTGAGCTTTTTTATTACAAATTCTATGTGTTTCAAATGCAAAATAGCCGATGCAAAATAACGAAATTTTTCGATCCTAGGTCACGAATCTGTACTTATTCTAATGTTATACGCAAATAAATTGATAATTCCACTATAGATAATAATTGGTAAATTTATTGAAATAGAACTGCAATAGATTACCAGTAAATATTTACATTAAAATAATAAAATACAAATTATTAAATAATGTCAACATCATCATCCTCCGTAATAACGTAGGTACCTATACGATCAAATTCACTCACGCGCTTACGACTTCAATCTTATTTTATGGAAACTTGTCAGTTCGAGTTGGTTAATTTTCTTTCACTAACGAGTTTCTTACACTTTTTTGCATATAATGAACCTTAACACGAATTTGAATTTAACTCAATTCACAACTAATTCTCTAAGTGCTTATATGCTTCAAATTAAAACATAGAAATTTTCGAGGGTCACATTCAAATAGATTTTTCAAACGATTGAACGTAAAAATACTGTAATAAATATATATAGAAATATTGTACATACCTTGTTGATCATTTTCCATTTTACTTTGTTCACTTTTAACAAATAATAACGAAACTACAATATTTTTAACAGAGCGCTCGAAATAAACGAAGCAGTAGTTAAAATCGCGGCTATATTGCAAAGGGTAAGTTTGAGTCCCTCTACAGAACACAAGGTTAAACTTAGAAGTATAAATTTTTGGAATTATATGGATTAATGTCTTTTTTATGAAGGGAAATCAAAATATACCTGAAATTGTAAAATTTATTTTCGGGGTTTTGTCCAGGAATTTCTGATTTTAGACCACTGTGCGGCGTTTCGTTATAACCGGGACTCGTTATAGAGGGGTTCTACTGTATATGAGAAAAATTTCTCTCTATCCGCTACGGGCGACCATTTTTGATAAAAAACCTTGTTTTCACCGCCCATTGCTGCCACTACAATATGATGGCGGGAAAATCAGTAAATACAAAATTATTATATTTACAAATTTTGACAAATTAATTTTTACCAAAAAAGATCAACTTCATAAAGAAAAATCAAAATCCAATGGAGAATTTTGGAACTTAGCGGTGTATAGAGTATTAATCCTTTTATTAGATAACCTGACAATCAGTTTATTCGGCCAGTCGATTATCGACTGATGAAATAATCCGATGATGCAATATAAGTAAAAATGTACTATATATAAATCTATCGTAAATTTTTTTATGATGTTAATTGCTATCTTTTCCATCAATTTTTGAGATGGACACGCTATGGCTACCAGTAAGGATCACTTGTACATATAGGTACCATCATATACCTATAATGATAAGAGTTTGTAAGCTAACGAAACTCACTTCTCTGGGACTCCATTTATTATATGCTCATATAGGTATTATATATTTCTTATAGTACCGGACTGTAAAATATGTAATAAAATTAAAGCAAAATTCTAATTAAAAGTGTTTCATAATTAAATGGAAGGTGGTTACACTAATCTGCACTAATCAAGTTGCTAATCGAGTTAAATTCCAATTGAATTATACTCACCAATGGAGTTAGGGAAATTATATTTACAGCACTTGGTGAAACTAGGACCTACCAGAGATTCCACGTGGTGAAACTAAATATAACCAGTTAAAGTTAAATCCAATTTGTATGTAGGTCGTAAACTTTTTTGTGTTGGCAATATATGAAAGACCTAATTTAAATTTACTTTCTTGCACCACTCTGATTGTACTTGTACTAAATACAACCAATCAAAAGTGCGTCCAATATTATCAAATTACATATCAATGAAGTTGCAAATTAATCAAGTTAAAATATATTAGACATTAATTACAATACTTCCATAACCGTACACTACGGCATAAGTGCCGGTGTACCGGTATAAGTGCACATTTGCTGGAAAAAGTGCATATTTCCATCGACTCAGTTTTTGTAAAGATTATCATTTTGTTTTATGTGTTTTGTTTATCATTTATACATGAATTGGCCATAAAAATTACTTTTACGTGAGAAATTTTCCGTATTCTTGACGTGACGGTGCCGCTTTATGCATGATAACATCTTTAGCCACCAACGATTTTTCCGAATAATTTTAAATTTCTTTCGATAACAATAGCCTTCGCTGAGAGCTTAAAAATAAAATAAATTTTAATTAATGTTTAATTTATTGATATATTGAAGTGCTAATTTTATTTTAATTTTTTTATCTTAAGTTTTCAATATTTAGATAATTATAATTTATAGGGTACAGTATATCGTGACAATATACTATAAATTACACGTGCGTGTATTATAACAACTATTGAGTTTTTATTTTACCTCAAAGAACATTAAAGTTTTAATGTCGGGTATATACCTTTATATTAATGTGTCTTCTAAATCCCTTGTGCATGTTGCACCTAGCATAATACATATTACATTGGGATGTTTCCAGTAGTGTGTAATCATCAGAGCCGTACCTAGTCCACAGAGCACTCTGAGCAAAGAGATAATTTTGTGCTCCACTAGGTGACATGCTTACTTCTTTTTGACAAAAGATACTAAACTTTTTTTCGTGACTTTGCTGATAGCAAAATATAATATTTAGCAATCTGCAAAAAGTATTACTAATCAGCCACTGCTTCTCCGTTAGTACGTAGAATATATGTTTCAATATAAATGGAATTAAAAAAAGTTATATATCAAATTACTTTATTATAAGAACGTGTAAACGTTTGTATTTTATTCTTTCAATTTAAAAGTTTTAGAATTTCCTGAATACGTGGTTTAGCAAAGCATGCGTTATCATGGCTGGCGCGCGAGTAAAATCATCACCTGAATTCTAGTTCTAGTATATTATGTTTTCGCGAAAACGTTTATACGTTTTTATAAGTAATTTGATATATAACTTTTTTTAATTCTATTTAAATATTAAAACAAACTATACCTATAATTATATAATGGTTATACGATTGACATTGCTTTTATTTCATCTATTAATATAAAAACTTACTAGGTACATTAAAGCAAAAACTGAACACTGTTCAAATAAACTTTCTTAAAATAAACATAGCGTTACTTTCAAATCCCCATTAATTTTCTATATTATGCTTTGTGAAAGACAAAAATTGGAAATCTTCTAAAAAAATATTTTTGTAAGTTAAGATTTAGTTAAATCGGAAATTTTGGCCAGCTTTCAGTTTATATGCATATTTTGTACTTATTTAAAATTTAAATTATATACTGTATAGTATAATTTATTTTAACCAAATTGACATTTTCATATCTATAATTTTTTTAATATGATCTAAATGTCCGAAATTCTCAAGGGAGTGTGAGACCTACATTATTTTATAACGCATTGTAGTATTATTTTTTTGTTATTAATTATTAATTTATTATAATAGAAGTACATAATATCTATATAGACCAGCAGTATGGCGTAAAGCCTACACCTGCCGACTGGGAAGCGGTTTATCGTGGTTCAAACCCTGGTTACATCGAATTCACTGTTGTGATCTCAAGCCTAAGATAGATCTGCACGCTATGAGGAAGGAAACAGGAAACCACCCCTTTAATTAGTTAAATTTCCTAATGTATCATCTTGACATCGGCTAAGTGATATTTGAAGAAAATATCTAGGTACCTAGTGAAGTGGTTTGATTTAATGGGACAATAAAACATACCTCTTCCCATTTAAAAAAAATAGTAACTTTTATTTTTTCCGGAAAAACGAATGAAAAATTTTGAAAACTACTTACATTTCTTTTTTTTATTTAAAATTTTTGTATGTCGCTTACTATTTTCAGCAAAAATGCAATTATTAATTTAAATTTTACCCCCTGTGTAGAGTTCAGTGATAATAATAAGCTGCTCTTTTAGTTAGTAACTTGTGCAGTAAGTAGTGGATAGTAGAATTAAATATGTATTTAAAAATATTTTGCGATAATTTGAATATTTTAGAAATGTAATAAATTCTATTAATATCTTTTAATTTCAACTTTTTGTGTTTGCAACATATTGATTTCAACTTTAGAACAAAAAGGTTTTTTAGAGTGCATAGGTAATCATGAAGTAATCATACATACATAATATTAACTTACGTTACGAACATGATGGTACTACATATATTTAGTTCAACTTTGAGATTAACTATTGCTAAGTTCCATAACAATAGAAGTGGTTATTCAAGTCATAGTTATGCATTTTTTGTTCAAAATGAATAAACGTTAATTTAAGTTAAAACTTGTCGCGGGTGTTTTAAATAAGTGTAACAGATGTAACTATTTCTCATGTGGTATTTTCAATTAGTTACATTTTTCTGATCATAAGTTTTTTGGGTGAATATGAATCTTCTTCTTCACCTTTCCCAATAAAAAGTTTTAACAAATTTTTTTTAGGCTATCCGAAATTGAGCTGTTGTACTAATTTCACACATGAAAGTTGCAGTTTTTTATATTAAAATAAACATAAAGACATAGCTTTAAAAAATGTATGTATTTTTCTGTCTGGGGTTGTAAAATTATGGTTATCGAAATTAACAAATAATATTGATACCTAAATTTTTTAAATTATATTTTAAGTTTATCTTCAAATATGTATTTTGTAGTCAGTAATTAAAAAATTGATAAATTCAAACATTGACATTGACATGATCTAAATAACTTTAAATACAGCCAATTTAATTTAAATTTTAAAGTTCCTAAATTGAATAAAAATTTTGAAATTATTTTTTGGATTTTCAAAAGCTTGGTTAAAGAACTGCATGTTTTATTTGAACTGAAATATAACTTATCTTGGCACGTAAGTTTTACATTCGCTCGGCTTTGCCTCGCATATTATATAAAAGTTGTTTGCCAAGGAAAGTTTGATTTTTCAATTCAAATAAAACAATACAATATATACTACTATAATTCTATTTTTGTTTCTATTGTATATTTGTATGTGTATATTGCTATTTTTACTTACATCGATCGAGAGTAAATCAGGTGTGGAAAGAATGTAATTTTAATATAATTTAGCAATACTTAATTTACTTAAGTTGCAAAATTTGCAAAAATATTTTAAAATTACTATTATCAAAATAATTTGCAGTTTTGTGCAGTTTTTCTATTTGAAAATTTGATAGATTTGTGTGCATAGATAGCTGCCGAGAACGAGCTGGTCAAAAATGTTCTTCGAAAATAATGCATCACATAAAGTACATAAGAATAGTGTAGGAAGAAAAATAACGAAAATTTAAAATACTTCTGCTAGTAACTGATTAAATAAACATTTATTAGTCTTTGGTTTTTGAATTTTTAAATGTAAACCAAATTGTTTAGATTGTGAGTGTGCTTATATTTATAAACATTTTTATTAATATTAATATTTACTTTATAATGTAGAGATATTATCTATGATAAGATCAATATTCTAAAAGTAAGCTCAATCTAAATAAGGTGGTTTATGTTTAGAAATATAATATTTAAAAAATTTAAATACAGTCTAGTTATATTTTTGTGTGCACGACCAATTTTACCTACATAATATACATTATGTACTACATATAATATAGGTGGTGACCCGTCAAAATAACCCCGACAAAATAGCCCCGACAAACTATCCCCGACATAATAGCCTGAGACATAATAGCCCGTGCCAAAATAATCCCACGACAAAAAATCCCCGACATAACAGCCTGAGACAGAATAGCCCATGCCAAAATAGCCCTGCGACATAGTAGCCCAGACATAATAGCCTAAGACATAATAGCCCGTGCTAAAATAGCCCTGCGACATAATAGCCCTATGACATAATAGCCCATGCTAAAATAGCCCTACGACATAGTAGCCCCGATATAAGAGCCTGAGACAGCCCGGGCTAAGGTAGCTTCTTAAAATGTACCAATATAATTCTTTTTGATTAATAATTACCCCGGACTGTTTTTCAAAAACACAGGGTATATGAAGTTACGATGTACAATCATTGTTTATATATACATAACATTCAGGAGAGTGTTCCTGGCTGGTCAAATACAATTTTCATCTACGAGAAAAAATTCTATCGCAGAAAACCATTTCTATCCCCTCCACATTCTCTATATTTGTTAGATTATGTAGGGTCATATCATTGGCTAACAATTCGCGCTACCACATCGTCTGACTGGATCACGAAGCGGTTTAAAACATATATTCGGTTTCTCTATACATTTTGACAAAATGTACCTACTCCAAAAAGAGTAAAATAAAATTAAAATTAAAAATTTTAAAAACCCCTGACTGTAAAAGCACTTTACTTTAAAAACTACTGTTTCCTTTCCCAAACCTTTAGGGAACGTCCATTAATTACATGAGGCGATTTTCGCGATTTTTTGACCCCCCCCTCTAGTGAGATTTTTCACGACCCCGTCCTTCTAATCTCACGTGAGATTGTTTGTCGTACCTAGCTAATTCTCTCGCAGTTCTCTCGCAATTTTACAGTTTCTTGCGGAAAAAAAATTACGTCATATTTTCCGAGACCCCCCTCCCCCGCGTGAGGTTGGCTGAGATTCTACTTGACCCCCCCTAAGCGCCTCTCGTAATTAATGGACATCCCCTTAGGTAATTATAACGGCCCCTTTTCTCATCGGGCTATTTTGTCAGAGCTGTTTTATTGTTATTGGGATATTTAGTCGGAGCCACGATACACTTATACCGGTATGCTCAGTAAGAAATTAAAACTCGTTTGTTCTGCGCATTGACGTCACGTTGCAGATATTTATTATAATACGTTTAAATTTTAATTATAAATCTTAAGATTATTTTATAAAAATAAGAGGTCAAACAATATCAATTTCAATTATATTACACCTCATGAACATAATAATCCTAGAAGTGATTGAAAATCATAAGAAATATTGCAAATTTGACATTTCTGGGTCCAAGCTGACGTCAAATAGTGCGAGAAGGATAGAGCTAACCTGCTAGTGAGCATACCGGTAATAAGTGTATCTTGGTCGGAGATGTTTTATCACTGGGCTATTTTGTCGGAGCTATTTTGCCATCGGACTATTTTGCCAAAGCTGTTTTGACGGGGCTATTTAGTCGGGGCCGTTTTGGTTGGGGCTGTTTTGACGGCGTACATTATATGTATATCTGAATGTTCTAAAAATATTCTAAAACAATAGGGATAAAGGTATATACAATAATAATTATACAATTATACAAAATAATATAAGATGCCAATATAATAAATTGTTATGGTATAAGCCTGCTTTAAAATTTTCAAAAATATACAGTGATATTATTGCAGTAGCATTTTGTAATTCTTAAGATTATAAAGTAGGTATTACATAGGACATTTATAAATTATTTATTTAATAATTTACAAAATCAGGAAGTATTTCAATTGTAACTATAATGCTTTTTTGTTATAGGCAGATATAATTAATTGAAGATGCCTTTTAATATAAGTCATGATGCACAACCAACAGAAAATATTTCACCTGTGACTTTAAGTGGAGATTGGTCTAGAGTGGCGAGGCTTCTAATTTTGGCATCTTTGGCTTCAATTGGGAGCGTTGGAAATGTGTTCATGATAAGTGCTGTTATGATTGATGATTATTTAAGAAAAAAAGGTAAGTAAATTTTTTAAATCTATTTATCCAAAGTCAATTTTTATGAGGTATTACACACTCTTTTCACACCTAACTTTCAGATGAAAGGTACGTATTTGGCCATTTATAATGTTACTATGTTTAGTTATATAGACATTAATTTGATCAGTGACTCACGTGAGTCGAACCAAAACATCTTGGCATGAGAAGCTATAATACTGGAAACACTTGGTCATTCACTGTATCTTAAAAGATAAATAAATACTTTAATTTTACAGATTAAGTGAATATTTTGTTGCAATTTTACCAAATCGAAAATTTTTAAACTTTAAACTAATAATAATTATTATAAGAGTATAGTTAAGGGTTAAGTCAGAGAATCACGATTCCACGTTTAAAACACCAAAAACATAAATACCGAAAGACAAGAACGTCGAAAACAAAAAGATCAAATATAGCAATAAAATAAATCAGGTCCAAAGTCAATTTGTTTTAGTACCATAAAATAGAATCATTTCTGATGTAGGCATTATTTAGAACAGTTATGGATCTATAATAATAAAGGAACTAACATTCAAAAGCAGACATCTCCAAAATATCGTAAATTGAGTTATACATCATTTCCATCTACTGTCTATTTTTCCGGGATATAGAAGCAAAACTCGACAAATCTATCTTAAAAGGTTTTGAATATCGAAAAACTGAGCTAAAATTTTACCCCCCATTGCTCGTACTCAACCCCCCGTAGCAATTTGTTGTTGGAAGCTATATTTGGTTTTAAAACATTTCAATATTATTTTAAAGAACGTAGGCAGGTTAATGAATGACTGCATTTTTCACTCACTAGTGGGTGAAAAGTCTTTCGCCCACTCGTTACCATAGATATAATTTGAGTGAGTAAAACAAATGGTTTCTAGTTGCGTCTCCAAGTAAGAAACGACATGTTTCAATAGCAGGATTGAACAAAATACATTTATATACTACATAAAAATATTAGAGTTCCTGAAACTTTTAAAATTAATAACATGGTAAATCTAAATTTAGTAGATCTTGAATTTCATACTAACAATTTGATTTTATTATAATTAATACTTATTAAATGAAATAAAACAAACAACTGTAGTTAAAGTTTCCTTTACATAACTGGTTGCTTAATATAATCTCATTATGTAACTAGTTGCGTAATGTAATATATTCGCATCGTGCAACGTTGTCTAACGTAAAAAGTCAAAATAAAGTGATACTTTTCTATTATAAATATAATTAGATAATAAAATATGAATATCAAAAGTGAGCTAAAAGATACAAATAAATCTTATTATATGGATTTCGCAATCCTATACAATTAAATGTTGTAAAAAAGTATTAATGATTGAAAGTGCTTCCTGTTATTCATATTTTATTGTATTTTCAAGAGCTAATAATTTTAATTTATAATTAGATAAATAATTTTTTCCGTTACCTACCGCGGTCACCCGATAGATTCACTGTGAAATCTAACAATTATGTTAATAACATTGGTACTATAATATATAATTATTGTAATATAATTCTACATGCGATGCATTACAAATCGATAAGCACGAACAATAGTAATATATTCAGTTAACATGTCCAACATCAGTAATCAGATTGAGTTATACCTAAGCTATTTTACATCCCAGATTACAAGTTAACGTTCTATCAATGATATAAAACTGTTACATAAATGAATTGAAATTAAAATTTTCAATTTAAAATTCACAAAAGCTTTTTTATAAAATTCTACATTTTGCATTTAAAAACAAATGGTTTAAAATGAAACAATATAGTGGCCTCTTCACGCGATCAATATTTTAATGATAATTTTGATAAAAACCGTCTTGATCGTGGGACAGGTTGTTTTGATAAAAATTTACTTAATAAGTTAGTTCTAACTTGGCACACGTTATTTTGTTCGTCAAATAGCTTTTTACCTAATTCAGCTATAACATAAGCGTTGCAAAGTAAATTAGCATGGGCAAAGTATACTTTATACAGGACGTCAGGCCTATGATATCAATATTTTGATTAAAAATATGAGAAAAGTATTGACCATGTGATATGGAGGGCAATTGTAAAGTCAGCCAAAACCCACTTTGGGTTGTAGCGCTACGAAAGAAGAATAAAAATAGACTACAAGAAGAATCATAAATTTACTTTGATATTAGTGTTTGCTGGTTGGTGAATGAAAGCCTGAGATGTTAGCCTGTTAGGTTCTTGTGCTAAGATTTATTGAGCGAGTACCTGTGGCTATGCTCGTAGCGTTCCACCTATATGTAACAATATAAATGGCCTATAAATAATATACTCTGATGCGGAATTGGCGGTGTGAAAATGATTTATTGTTAATTTCCAAAATAATACATGGGGAATAAGTTAATCGAAAAGTCCTTTATAATTAAGATGAAGTAACTTAATGTAGTATTATAGTTTTAATTAAAAACAGCAAATCGTGAATATCAACTGAAACAACGAGTAGCATGTAAAGCGACTTAATTAAGAAATATTTGTAAAATTACCTACTATTAAGAAAACAGCTAATAAGAAATTACTTCTAGGAAACACATTTATAGTAAATGTGGCATTGGCCGATCTATTGGTTTCCGGCTTAGTTGTACCAGCATCAGCGGTTGTTATTCTCGCAGGACTGCAAGATAACTTGGTAGTTTGCAGATTTCAATGGTTTTTAGCAGCTCTATGTTTTCTGGTAACGGTCCTGTCACTTGCAGCAATTTCGGCAGAAAATCAAGCAAGGATTTGTAGTTCTGTAACTTTCTACGAACATTTAACACCAACTAAAATAACAACAATACTCTTAATATTTTGGATAATATGTGCTATTACCTCGGGACTTCAATTTGTGCAAGATCTTTCATTTGATTATTGCACAAGAAAATACCTAGGCTTGATACCTTATCAAGCCACCGTAGCAATAATATTTGTATTCATTCCAATTATGTTGTCGTTCTACTGCTACATTAGAACTCATTATCACATATGCATGGCCAAATCTAGGCCCAATTTTAAACCACCTGTAATATTTAGTTGGGATTATGCACTTATGCAAACAAACATGTATAGCTTTTTACTATTTATAATTTTCTGGCTTCCATTTGGGATAGTTCTAGCAATAGGAACTGTACGAAATGTTCCGGATAGCATTTTTTATAACTTTGCATGGTTGGCTATTAGTAAATCGTGCGTTAATAGCGTTTTATATTGTATTGTTAACAAGCACTTTCGAACGGCATACGTTAATTTATTTCATTATTGCTGTTGTAAAACCACAGTAACTTTTTCACGTAGACAACGTCCCGAAGGAGTGAGACCTTCTGGAGATGTACGAGTTCACATTATTCCTGGTTATAATATGTATTGCAGTCCTCAAAGGGCCAGAGACGGTCAATCTAAGCGATTTACTGGTAGACAAAATGGCAGAGACGTTTACGAGTTATGATGAGACGATTCGTGCTCAGAGAGCTATTCCAGAGGCGTTTGGATATAACAAAATTTGTATTATTAAGAATGAAGCATTTAAAATTATTTTACAAGTTAGTTAAAGAATTTTACAACTTAGGTGATAAACATAACTGTTATTTTTATAATGTATTGAAATCCCATAAGTTTATTGAAAGTTCAAACCAGAGAGACTGCTACTATAATATTATAATATCTAAAGTCATAATTAAGAAAGAGAAAATTACATAATATTATACTTATCGGTTATTTCTTATTTATAAAATCAATCTGACGACTGACCTGACTGATATTCTTTTGTATTTTATTTTTTTATTGACTTCAGAAGTTATCTTTGACAAACGAAGCATGATATAATTCGCTGGAGGTTAGAAGTGACATAAAAATAATAATTTAGTGTATTGAAATAATTAATTAACCGAAAATTTATAATTATAGTAAACTATACTTGAAAATTTGCAGCAAGTTTCTGAAACTGATAAAAATAGACGAAATATTCCTTGATATGTAAATTAAAAAATATTTTTCCTTAGAATAATAAATTTTTATTTTCTCTATTAAAATTCTTCAAAATATACGGCCCAAATACGCATCATTTGCTCAAGTATGCACCAAATATTAAAGAACATGAAAAAGCATAAAATTTAAGCTACTTTATAGGTATTGGTAGCTACTATCGAAAAAATTAACTTATAAAATAAATAATTACTATTAGAAATAGAGACCAACATCTCAACATAGGAATTTAGAATTAATAATATATTGTAGTTTTTATGCAAACAAAATGATTTTTTTAAACAAGTAAATGCTTCACAGTACATATTATTATAACAAAATAATGTTCATGTTGTACTAAAGCTTTATTTATATTTCACTTCTAACATTCTAACGTCATACCAAATTTTGATATTTCTATATAAAATCTTGAAAGCACTGGATGATTTTATTAACTTTGTTATTAGGTAATCTGTTAAACTTCATAAAAGTTTAGTATTATTTTAAATATGTATTATATTAAAAATGCCAATATCATAATTTTTAATTTGGCTGTATCAGATATTAGAACGCACCTACATAATATTACTAATTTTGTTATTATTAAAGTTAATATTGCTTTTTAATACCTAGCTTAAATATTTTTTAATAGTGCATCCTGGATCTGATTAAACGAATAATTATTCGTAATTACACTACACGCCTTTCCCAAGCTTTAACATTAATATGAAAATGAATTTTGAAGACTGAAATATATTTGTATTATAAAGATATCGGTAATTAATGGTAAATTATATTTTTCAGCGTCCAATATAGGCTAATATTAAAATTAGCTAATAGTATAAGATTTTTTAATTATGATGCTTAAAAATACATTGTATTTAATTACAATAATATAAAAGTTCCATAACAAACAAAGAATTTTTAGATAATGAGAATTTTACAAAATACGCTAATTGTCTTTTTAGATTTTGGAATTTTAAATTTAACAATGTTATTTACTTTTCCCTCCGGGAAATATTGCAAAATTTGCTATAATTTCTTTATATAACTTTGTCTATTATAATATTCAAATCTATTGATGTTCTATAAACTGCTTTGATTTAAACCTAAAAATATCGTTCCTACTCGTATACGTAGTAGGTATTTATGCTATTTTGATTAAAATTAAAATTAACGTTGCATATTTGCTGCATGTATTTCTCTTAATAAATTAGTTTTCCGCGCTTTCATTAAAATTAAAATGCACAATAGTAATATCATTATAATATATGCGATAAATTTAGCTACACATAATATTCACGATATATGCTGGGCTAAAATACTATTTACTTTGTAGATATAATTTTCTCATGTAAATCATGTAGTTAATAAAAAGGAAAACACAATTTTATGTGTAAGTACATACTAACCTACACGGGATCTCTTAATGCCGTCACGCAATATAACAAAATGCTTAATTTTGATTATATTTACATACATACGTACATATTATTAGGTATCAGGTATTATCTACTAATGGTTTATTCTTTTATGATTTTCCATGCATTCGTCTGTTTTCGATATTTTATAATCCAACACCAAAAGTTATTAAATTTGCTTTTTATTCTGTAGGACCCATTTTATCCAGAATTTGAACATCAAAGATAGGTTTAAATAATATAGTCTACCCAGTCGTGCCATTAGTTCTGTTGTTCTATACCAGGGGTCTCCAAACTTTTTAGCCTAAGGGCCAGACTGATTGCTCCACAAAGCCCCGAGGGCCAAGATCTAGTCTCAGTGCCTAACGAAAATATTCAAACCTTTATCAGACCCGCTCTCGCGGGCCGGATTGATGGTGCTCGCGGGCCGTAGTTTGGAGACTCCTGTTCTATACTATATGATTTATTCAAAATGACCTCTTTCGTCTTTCACACAAGCATTTAAATGCTGCGGCCAGTCATCTATTACGATACACGATGACTTTCATCGGTATCGATGCTGCTATCTTCATTAAATCGCGTTTTAGCACCTTGATATTTTTATGGTGCTTACTTTAGACCAGATCTTCACATATAGACCACAATTTATAATCCAGTGTAATTATTCGTTATAGAAATGTTTCTTTGATCCACTTGTGTGTCGGTTTGTAAGAAAATCTAAGACTTGTTTCTGAATGTGGTTAAAAGATTTTACTACTTCATCTAGCAGTGGTTGGTAGACTGGAGAAATTTACCTCTTCGTGAAAGATAGTACCACCAAATCATCATAAACGCTGGAAATATTAAGAAACACGCTATAATCATTGAGACTAGGATAATCATAAAAACATTCTTTTTACAGACAAAATTTTTTTACTGTGGACGAAACATTCAACAAGTTGAATCATAGGGTATATTTTTCCGGAAATCGTCATCGAAACAACATATTATCCTTGCTTATGTACGCACAGGGAAATTGAATTTCCTTGACTAATCCGGTAATAATTAGTAATTGTAACAGTATGGATCCAACAAATTCACAAACAGGACCGCGATGTTCATATATTCGAATGTTCACGTTATCGAGCTTCTATTGTATATGTTTTCATCATAATAAAGTATCTAAAGTTTTATTCAGCATTTTGATAATTAAATAATTTAATGATATTATAATAAATTTATAGTTTATATATTTTAATAAAATAGGAAATATGAATAAATTTGAATGTAAGATTAAGACTAATTACGGAACCAGATCCAGGAAGCAAAGTAATTTTATTATGTACAAAACGGACGAATAAATTAATATCCTTTTTCAATATTGTCTAAATTGCACAATGTGAAATAATATTTATTTGAGAGATTAGAAAGAGTATAAGAGATTAATAGGGATTGATATTTCTATCATATTAGATAATTATTTGAATCTAACTATACTGTACACTCTTGAAGCTTCCTTTTCTGGAGGGCAATCGTGATTTAATTCAATCCTACAAAATGCAGAAAGCACTAGTCTGATGTGAAAAATTATCATTGAGTTATCGTAATTAGATACTATAACAACTATTATAGATAAAATATAAATCTGATATAAGCACCAAAATACTTGGAAATATCAGCATATAATATATGCACTTAATTTCTCTAAAATATATGCATCACTAAAATCGATTTAAAGAAGATAAAATGTGCATTGATATGCAAATTAAAAATTTTTTTTTCAAATTTTTATAGGTAGGTTTGTTTAAATAAGTATGTACTACCTATTAGATTCATAAAATTTAATAATTTTCATAATAAATTTTAATTACAAATTGCATAATAGATACATACAATGGTTTGCTGTAAATATTTTACCAACGGGTTCGTAGTTTTTTTCTTGTTTTTAGAACTGCGTAGATAATAAATGTGCAAGTTATATTCTATTGGTACTAAATTTTGAAATTTAAATATTCCGTAAAATTAACAAGATATTATTAAATATATTTTTATAATAATAAATAATAAATTATTGAAAAATTTAAAATTTATTGTTTTACTTATAGATTTTTAAAATTTTTATGTTAACAACGAGCTTGCAAATTAAAAACAAATTATAAAAAATTTGCGCGAACCCCTGGAAGCGCGATGCAGCATACCACTTTATACATAATTAATGTTTGTTTCTTATTTAACACTCGATCGATCCCGATGAGTAAAATTTACACAATTAAATATATTTTTGCATAAAGAGCGAAATTTTGTATTCCGACCATGCTATAAAATGAATTTAAACTAATTACTCCTATTTAAATTTATACTTCTTCCAAATAATAATAAAGTTATATTTCTTTTTTCTTAATTTTTATTTAGCACAACATATTAATATAATTATTCAATATTTAATAAATTTTGAAAGCAATATAAAAATCTACTTTATGAATTTTATTAACCAGTATTATAGTGGTATAGAATATACCTAAAAAGATTCACTTTTTCGAAATCCGGAGTAGAAGTAGATGTAATCTAAAAATTCTTATTAGTATTGTATATCAAATACCAGTCTTTGTACAATATTTAATTTGACTATTAGTGGAATTTAATCTATAAATTTTAAATACTAAGTTACAAATTTACTGAGTAAAATTTGTTTAAAAGAAGACTTATTTTAGGTAACATAATTTACGGTTTTCGAGAAATGATGGTATATTTTAATATAAAAATTAACAAACTTTACATAAATATTTTGATACATCGTACACCTTGAATAAAAATTAATACAAATCCGTAAATATTTAATATTTTGTATTTAAAAGGGAGCATAAGTAGATACACGTAAAAAGGAGGTAGGCATCTAAATCTATTTAATATAATTCAACGTTTATTTAATGCAGGTTAAAATACAACTTGAATATTAAAAAAAAAAAAGTAAATTTGCTCTCAATTTTATATTAATATAAAAGTAAAATAATGCAAAAGTAATATTTTTCAGTGCCTATGCTAGTATATTGTTTTATAACGAGCAAATGCGGAATTTTTGTAGAGAGTGAAGGTAGTCTAATAATAATTGTAATAATTATTACAGATCAAGTATTAAGTAGTATTACTTATTCGTTTAGTATAGTGAAATTATATTTTTATATAAAATAAATTTCAGAAATATTTCACTATCTAAACCAATTATAATTTAACTTCAGAGCACTTGATAATGAATAAAAATTACACGAAACATGTATATTCAATTAATATAAAAAAAATTAAAATAATTTTACAATACTAAATGAAGAAGTACTACTGAATACCTTAAGAATTACCTACGTAAGAACAAACCATTTAATTATTTTAGATCAGCCACAAAAAACATTTTTATCTTTAAAACAAGGTAGTTTTTCCTCGAACGTAGAAAAAATAAATATTATATTTAATTCACATTACTTTAGCCGGCAGTAAAGTGAAATCATTGCTTTTATAAAGCATGAATCTTTAAGTTTCATAATTGAATAGCATCAAGTCTTGTTTTTTAACTTTTAGAGAAGACCATGTTCATATGATTTTGACTTGCGACAATATATTTTAAATTTAAATTTTTTTATATACTTACTATTATTTGTAATCAACTTTCACTACTCTTTTATTCAGTTAAAACATAATACTATTATTAGCAAACTATGTTTGTATTTATGTAATACCATATCAATATTTTAGAAAACCCAAAAAATTAAAATGTTTTTAAGTTATCACAAACAAAATACACTGTAAGTATAAAATATCCCAAACGCTTTCACCATACTACGGCATCATCAGGCGATGAACTAAAAAAGTAATTAAAAAATTAAAAAGCTTTTTTTCGTAACGTTTGCGATATTAATATTTTAGTTTTAAGAAATGTTTGTACATTTTTTGAGTTTTCTAAAATATTGATCTGGTTAATATGGAGTTACACTATACTTAAACCAGGTATCAATCTACCTACTACTATTCATGTAATAATTTGTACATCTCACTGTAGGTTAAATATGTTCAATACGTAAACGCACTCCGCTATAATATTATCTATTATATTATTTCTAAAAATAACAGATATATTACTGAAAATATTCGATTGTGCGCATATTTAAAAAAATATTATTAACAGATTGGCAAGACGATTTCATTTGACTTTTGATGCAATATTTTCTCTTTTTTTACTACATAACTTCTTTCTATAATTTTAAAACCGCAATTACTAGAAAATAATATTAATATATATTCTTGAAATGGTGGACCATTGAACAGAAGAACTGAACAGCTATCTAACTATATAGTAGATTTTATTAAAATTATTGCTGAAGTGTATTTGTACCTCAAATTTACATTTACGTATTATTATAAATATTTTTTATATCTACATATTAAATTATTTTCACACTATTTCGTGAACTAAATTATAATTGTGAAGAAAATGCAGCAACAATATCCAAAATGTTAATAACTGAAATATGGTTTTAAACAGCATTTTTAGTGTTGCCTTCTTCCCAACTGTGATCTCTCTAACGAAAATATAATATAATACTTAAATTAGTAGTTAAAATGTGATATGGGACCATTAATATGTAAAATGGCTTGCTGGTGAAAAGACTTACGTATTACATATATATTATCATAATATCTATATTTTAATCACCGCCAATTTAATATTATATGTTTTATTTAAATTTGATGGTATCTGTGTTTAATTATATTATTTCATAACTTGAAAAATCTTAAAATTAATCTTTAGGTATATTATAATAATTTAATTGTGTTACGGATTTATAAAATATATTTAAATAATAATTTGATCGCAAAAAATTAATCATTTATGATTTACATAAAATTTAAGGCGACTAAAAATAAGTGTTTCTTGTGATGTTTTTATATTGTATGTATAATATTTACTGTCCAAAATAATTAAACTATAAAATATAATAATATAAGTATATTAATTAATTACCCTATAACCTACTATTATAAATACTTACACATTATGCCATTATAATTGTTACTTGTGTATAACCCAAAGTATATAATGTACTATTATTATTACATGTATTATAATATGTATCTATGTGTGTAAGCTTTATTTTTTTACCGTTACTACTGTATATAATATTAATATTGAACAAATATCTATAAAATAATAACATACTAAATGAATTAATATAAAGCAGGAAATTTTACATAAATATTTATACTTACATGATATATTTCAGTTAAGACTGTAACATAATTATTTCTTGAATAAGCTAATAAATTTGAAATTCTGTTTAGGTTTATCGATAATACCTAATATTAATATATTTTTCTATACAATATGTACAATATAATTATTATACCATTAATGTATAGGTTACATATTAACATATTATAGAAAAGTACCCTATGTTCTACGTATACTTATATACCCCCACATTTTGTTTGTTTCAATAATACGATAATAATTACTAAAAATAATAACACATTTCACATTTTAAATATCTTATCTATGGTACCTAGTAATGAAAACTGTATATGAAAACATTTTTGCAAATGATATTGCAGAACAATAAATTGTATTGTTCAAAATAATAAAAATAGCCAACAAAATTAACGGTCATTTTAGGAAAGCTAAACTGCCTATACGAAACTTATATTAAAAAGTTATGATTATCGTAACTCATTAAAGTTGCCTGCTTTAGTAAGCTGTATTAGGATATTTTAATTTTATTTTATCTCCTGCTACGGAGGATATAAGCGCTATTCTAAATGAAAATTGTATTATTCTTACATTCCAACATAATAAATGTTGTGATATAATGTAAAGAAATAGAAAAACATGCAATTACATTTAATTATATTATATTTTAATGGTTTATATTTTAATATTTGAGATATTTGAACTGATAATAGTGTAAAGAAAGTTTTTCTATGTTTACTATTTTCTACTCATTTTAGTTATATTTTTATTACTATATGTAGGTATATGTAAATAAATGCACAATAATATATATAAAACAAAAATTTTCACAGCTTTTATGTGTAATATTTATACGCATTGTCATATAAATGTAAATTTTATAATAAATTTTTGTAAGTTACAGTTCAATTTGTTTTATTGTATTATGTATCTTATAATAATTATTTTTATTAGGATGTAAAGTCGAAAGTTAGCGTTTCAATAACATCCTACTTTAAATGATATCCCAATATACAAAAGAATTTGTCATCTATTACGACATCAATTTTTTAATGAAAATTTCGATCTACATGTTGATTTAACGTCAATTAAAAATAAAAACACATTTAAAATATTTTTGTTGACGACCTATCCCACGCAGGTCACGCACCACACAACGGATTTTGAGCACCACACGGAAAAATACAAAACAGTAAATAATTTTCGAAAAGAAAACACTGTAAACATTTGGTAACATTGTTGTTTTCATTCACATGTCCACTATTAATTGGCATATTTTTAGTCCTGAAGAGGCCCACAATAAAGTTGGGCGAAACTTCGATTTTTTGAACAACTTGTTTTATTTATAAACCCTGTCCAATAATCCCGAAAATCAACTTATTTATTAAGAAATATGGACGAAAACAACAGTAGGTATAACTGCATTTATAATTTGCACATCACATAATATTACATATTATGTAGTAATCACAAAATATTACGTATTATGTGAGCACCACACGGTAAGTCTAAAAGATGGGTCCGTTACTTTGGCCCCCCCCCAGTTAAATTTTTTGGCCAAAAAGCTAGCTCCCGAATCGATATAGCTAGCACCGGCTAGCACCCAAATATTAAAACTAGCACCATTACAGTTTTTTCACAAATCCATATTGAAACTGGGGGGGGGCTAAAGTAACGCTAGCCCCCCCCCCCCCCCCCAGTTAATATTTTGGCTCCAAAAGCTAGCTCCCTAATCTATATAGCTAGCACCAGCTAGCACCCAAATATTAGAGCTAGCACCATTACAGTTTCTTCACAAATTAGTATTTAATAAAAATGTCTAAATGTTTCATTCCACTGCGCATGATCCGATATATTCCACACGCTCCGCCCATTCTAAACATGACTAACAATTTTTTAATTGCTAAATGTTAATCTATATTATGTGATTAATTTAAGAACAGAACGAAAAAGTTAATAGATACAACCGTAATTTATAATACACTAATATCGTATAATATGAAATACCAGAAAAGTAAACATAACGACAATTGGACTCCTACGGAATGGTAATATAGTTCATCAAAAACCACTGAAAATCCTCAAGCAATTGATAACGTTAAAAAATACTTGCGGACTAGATGCACTAGTTCAAATATTTTGTATTGGATATTATGATTCGTTAGTTATCAAGGAATTCATGGAATCAATTAAAGACTGCAATAGGTTCGCAAAATTAGTAGTTCAAGTTGTGAATAAAGGTGTGAACATTCATACATATAGAACTCGAGCCGAACTATTGTACGAACATTTTCCAAAACATTCTTTGCCAGAATCCATTACAAAAATTAACTGTGAAGATAGTATAACCAATATAGCTAATACAACTTTAGAAACTTTTAAGATGGGAATGCTGACGGACGAATGCAAAAATTGCAAAAATATTCAAAAAACTGAACTGAAATGGTTATCAGTAGAACTTCTTACTATTCAAGAACTGCCGACGAAATTAGAGGCACATATATCGGAACATGTAATCAGAAAAACTTGCAATGAATGTGGAAACAATGGGTTCTTGCGAAAGATAATTTTAGACCGAATATATATTGCGATAGAGCCAATTGCAATTAGTAATATGCTTTTAGAATTCACAACAAATTTGGAAAATATACCACCACATTTTTCTATAAATGGCGATAAATATGTTCTACGAGGTATAGTTGCATATCAAGGAACTTCTCAAAGTACTCCAAATTGTATCGGACATTTTTTGACCTATGGGAGACGACACAACGGAAAATGGGAAATTTATAATGACCTATTAAAAAATAAAGAAGATGTTTCGCCAAGTCAAATAGTCAGGTGTCATTATCTTATCTATAGCGTATAACAGAATATCAGAAAATTGTTGTCTTGTTCATATATTTTTAAATAAATTTATTTTACTTTGTCTACTATAGTATATATTTACTATTTATTTAATATATTATACGATATTAGTGTATTATAACTATTAGCTTAATATAGCGAAACAGTATCGATGTACAAAGCGATATATTATAATATGATAATTAAGGTTGTATTTATTAACTCTTTCGTTCTGTTCTTAAATTAATCACATAATATAGATTAACATTTAGCAATTAAAAAATTGTTAGTCATGTTTAGAATGGGCGGAGCGTGTGGAATATATCGGATCATGCGCAGTGGAATGAAACATTTAGACTTTTTTATTAAATACTAATTTGTGAAGAAACTGTAATGGTGCTAGCTCTAATATTTGGGTGCTAGCTGGTGCTAGCTATATAGATTAGGGAGCTAGCTTTTGGAGCCAAAATATTAACGGGGGGGGGGGGGGGCTAGCGTTACTTTAGCCCCTCCCCAGTTTCAATCTGGATTTGTGAAAAAACTGTAATGGTGCTAGCTCTAATATTTGGGTGCTAGCTGGTGCTAGCTATATAGATTAGGGAGCTAGCATTTGGAACCAAAATATTAACTGGGGGGGGGCTAGCGTTACTTTAGCCCCCCCCCCCAGTTTCAATATGGATTTGTGAAAAAACTGTAATGGTGCTAGCTTTAATATTTGGGTGCTAGCCGGTGCTAGCTATATCGATTCGGGAGCTAGCTTTTCGGCCAAAAAATTTAACTGGGAGGGCTAAAGTAACGGACCCCTAAAAGATACCGGCCCTCCGAGGGTCAAAACAAGTAAATATTAAAATTATTATCAAAATATTGATAAAAATATTAAAGCGTCGTTCACAGCCAATCAACGTGACACAACATAACATAGCATAGCATAACTTAACACAACAGTGAAACATATGTGTGAGTTCTAAATGAAAAGTGACGAATGACAATTGTCATTTTGAACACTCATACCGGGTGCTGAATGAGTTAGCCGAACATAGGAAATTAACATGTAAAATCTTATTTATGCAAATTCCTGCTTCCCTAATTATTTTAGAGAAAAAATGAAAGATAAAAAAATTATTCAGAAATATAAACTACGAATGCTAACACCATTAGGTTTCATCAAGCTTTTACTTAAAAGGTCAAAAAAAGCTTTCAAAATTGTTAAAATTTTCATTTATCGCATTGGCCATGTAATAAATTCAATTTAATTTCTATTTTCAAATATAATTACCATGGGAACTTGCACGGCAAGTCTGATAAATGAAACTTTTAACAATTTCAAAAGCATTTTTTGATTTTTTAAGTAAATGAAATGTTAAATGAAATATAATGCGGTTATCATTTGTAGTTTATATTTTTGCATTATTTTTGTGTCTTTCATTTTTTCTCTAAAATAATTAGGGAAGCAGGAATTTGCATAAATAAGTTTTTACATGTTAATTTCCTATGTTCGGCTAACTCATTCAGAACCCGGTATATGTTTCAATGTATTTTAACTGTTGTGTTAAGTTATACTGTGCTATATTGTGTCACGTTAATTGGCTGAGAACGACGCTTAACCGTGAGAACAGAAACAGGCCATGGCCATTGCCGATTTATTTAATCGTTTTTGAGTAGATTTACTAGTATACATTGCGATATATTTTTTGATAAAAATTTAAAATAAAAAATAAATTATTCCAAACTTCCGAATTCAAAATTCTGCTCTGTGAACAATGAGACTCTAAAAAAATTACAACATTTTTATTTATTCTTCAAAATTAACACCCATAAAATAAATTCCAAAAATAATTTCTTCCAATTATTCTTATAATTAATTATTATAATTGAATCGGTCATCGGTCATCGGTCAGTATAATTAACTATTGTGTTATCGCTGTTACCTATCTTAAATTGAAGTGGGAATAAAAGGACGGTATGTCCGAAATAACTCAATGCGAGTGTCTGGGTGGGGGGCTATAGCCCCCTAGCCCCCTTTGGCTGCGCTACTGCCTCGGTAATTACTGCATTCTTCTGCACTTCCTTTTTTTAAATCGTTACAATAACTCCTTCATTCCAATTGTCTGGCATATCTTCATGATTCCATATCTGTTTTATCAGATTACATATTTCATTTCAGCAACAATTTCGTCTTTAACCAAGTGTTTTTCTGTTTTATAATCTCTCGATTGCTTCCATGATTTATACTGGTCTGTTTTTCAAGTATTCCATCCTCGTTCATCATTCCTCTCTGATAGTCTTTTCTTGTATTTCTAATTTGTCTATAAAAGGGTATAGCCGGGTTTATATGGGAAATCTGCCCTTGCAGCCTTTTCGACTTATACTTGGGAGATCGTTTTGGTATCAAATAAAAATAATTCAGCCAAATTTTCAGCTCTTTATCTTAAACGGTTCCCGGGTTTTTCAAGAAAACCTTTTATTTTAATTTTTTTTTTTTTAAATAGTAAAATTCAAAATTAATGGATGGTTATTATTTTGCTAATTCTTAGGAGTAAAAGACACGAAAAAATACTTTGGTCATGATTATTAAACAAAAAGCCGATTTTCGGCGAAAGAAGTAAAATTTAAATCTTATTTTTTAACACCTTTCTGAAAAGTGTCACTCACCAAATTTTGTCAGATAATGTCTTTTATACTCCCTTATACTCATGAATTTTTTTGATTTTTTTGAAGTGGTGCAACAATATGACAAAAATTAAAAAGTAATTATTTTCGTTAATTTTGCATTTAAAGAAACTTATATATTTTTCACATTTCCGGGAGTAAAGTGGTCACTTTACTCCCACTTTTGCGGAAGTAAAGTAGTATTTTTTTTATCTAAAATTTTGCTTATATACATTGATTCCTACGACAAATTACTAGACGTTTAAGGTAAACGAGGTGGGGCACGAAGGAAAATTTTTTTTCTCGGTTTTTTGATATCTAGTGCCGTTTTCGAATTATTGTAAATTCAAAATCTCAAATTTAGCTATTAACCAATGTAATTTATCATTTGCAGCGAAATTCTGAAAAATAGTATATAGTGTGCCGAATGAGTTAGCCGAACATAAGAAATTTGTTTATACAAATATCTGCTTTACTAATTATTTTAGAGAAAAAATTTAAAACACAAAAATAATGAAGAAATACAAACTATTAATAAGATTTAATGCTCATACGAATGAGCATTAGATTTCATCAAACTTTTACTTAAAAAGTCAAAGAATGCTTTTGAAATTGCTAAAAGTTTCATTTATCAGACTGGCCATGTAAGTTTCCAAGGTAAGTATTTTTGAAAATAGAAATTAAATTGAATTTTTTATTACATGGCTAGTACGATAAATGAAAATTTTAACAATTTCAAAACCATTTTTTGATTTTTTAAGTAAAATGTAGATAGAACCCAATGCTCTTATCATTCGTAGGTTTACATGTTAATTTCCTATGTTCGGCTAACTCATTCAGCACCCGGTATACACCTCGGGACTAATGTTCTTTTCATCCCGTTTGCCATTTTTGTACTCGGCTAACACCTAGTGCAAAAACCTTTGCACGCGGGATGAAAAGTAGTACCTTAGTCCCATGATGTATAGTATACTATTTTATGGTTAAAAATTGTATAAAAATTTTTTTTTACCGAAAATTAATAATTACATTAATTAGAAAACATTTTTAATCGTTTTGTTGCAAAGTGATTGCATAAAGACCATTAGAAATTATATAACTTTAAAATAGTTTGAAAAAATTTCTATGTATTGAAAAGATTAACCTTACTCAGAGCAGGATTTACGATCTATTTTGTATGGAATTATTACATTTAATGTCAACAATTTATGACAATTTTGTTAAACAGTATCGATAATATACTTAATATAATAACTTTTCTGATTGAAAATTTTGTTTCTATTGTTTAAAAACTGAAAAATTATTCCCAATAATACGGAAAAATTATATATAATTATAGGTACTAGTTATCTTAAAAGTAAAGCATGGAAACAAGATTTTTTTCAAGTCTCTTTAATCATTTTTCACATACTATATTATTTTAAGCAGGATACGTCTTAATTATCTATGGTTTTCTCTGTTTTTTCTCTGGTGAGGATATATTTTCAGTAAAAAACAATTTTACTCTTTTTAACCATAGAAAACATAAGTTTGTTTAAATGCAAGATTAGAGAAAAACATTACATTTTAATTTTTTCATATTGTTGCACCACTTCAAAAAAATCAAAAAAATTCATGAGTATAAGAGAGTATAAAAGACATTTTTTGACAAAATTTGGTGAGTGACACTTTTCAGAAAGGTGTTAAAAAATAAGATTTAAAATTTATTTCTTACGCCAAAAATCGGCTTTACGTTTAATAATCATGACCATAGTATTTTTTCATGTCTTTTACTCCTAAGAATTAGCAAAAAAATCACCATCCATTAATTTTGAATTTTACTATTTAAAAAAAATAAAATCAAAAAAAGAGGTTTTCTTGAAAAACTCGAGAACCGTTTAAGATAAAGAGCTAAAAATTTGGCTGAATTATTTTTATTTGATACCAAAACGATCCCCCAAGTTCAATTCGAAAAAGCCGCAAGGGCAGATTTCCCATATAAACCCGGCTATACCCTTTCCTTACATCGTTATTCATCCTACTTGATTCAATATCTTCTCATTAACCCATTCATTTTTATTTTCTTTATACAATTTATAAACTTCTTTTCGTTTTTCCTTGTACTCGTTTAGATGTTCCTGTTCGTTGGTTCTCAGCTATGTAATTCTATTCATTTGCTTGCATTCTTCGTCGAACTATACATTTCATATTCCTTTCTCTTCTTATTTAGTTATTTTATTTATTTAATATTATTATTATTATTATTGCTGTAAATACCTGTGACTTTGAGCATTATAGCGGTGTATCAGATTTTTAAAAACGTATTTATCTCGGGATTGTAAGCGATATTGCTGCGTTTGTAATCGAGATTACTAATTGCATATATTAAAGGTCCAAATGACGTACTTGCTTTGATTTTAAGAAATTTTGGACATTCATCATTATTGCAGTGGACCCTTCATATATTCCCCTAATCAAATTATGACATATTGCGTTAATTTTTAAACAGTTCCAAAAATAATGTAGGCTCAGAAGGAGGAATATTTTCTGCCAAACTTCAGGAAAATGTGAGTGTACCGCTGGGTAAGTACACATCAGTTTTTCAAATGGAGATACACAAACGAAGACAGTTTAGGATAAATGTATCAGTATACAAACAGCAGAGCGACTCTTGTTGCACTCAGAAATCAAAAGGTTAGGTACCTCTGGTTTGGTGCTGAAAAGCGTTGGTAGTCTTTTTCTAGACACCCTATGCAGAAAAATTAAAATTGCAAAAATCCTATTTAACAAAAATTGTAGGAACAATATACGATATCGCCTTATGCTGCTATATGCTATATTTCATTTATCTTTAATAGGCTTCGTACCACAGCAGACACACATAAATACAGATATTTTTCAAAATCTAAAAATTTTCTTCAAAAAATGGGCGGTTAAATTTTTTAGATAACAAATGTATTTTCATACTGTTATGGGGTACATATGCATAAGCTCGTTTTTAGAGAACTCAATTCATAATTTTCCCAAATTTATTTTTAATTTCCTGGTATTTGCAATCAACCAAAAAGTGGCACCTACAGGCCCGCGTTTTTTAAATCTGTAGACCCCTAGGCTGAATATGTAGTGTGGGCACTACTGATTTTTTCTTTTGAGAATTAACTGTTATTGTAAGTAAACATCTTAAGTAAATTCAAGATAAAAAAAGGATTTTAACAAACAAGTAAATTTTTAAGTTATATCATATCAATGGAATTTTTTTATTTTAGTCTATTCCAAATTGAAATTTTTAAACAGGTTTTGTGGTGGGGGCCCATAGGATGCAGGCTATAGGTATGCTTAAATATAGCCCTGGGTATCTACACACTTTGTTGAATAAGTAACTATTTGTAATTTGTCTCTCAGTAGTTATAATAATTGCCAAGTTTGACATTACAGTAAATGAATGTAAGTAAATGTCATAAAATTAATGTCATAATAAAATGTTAAATATTGGCGAGGTATAAAATTAAATATACAAATAGTATAATTTTTAAAACTTAATTTTTCAGGGAGCGACATATCCAATATCTGTGTTTTGCATAATAGCAACTGAGTTTTGTGAAAGATTTTCTTTTTGTGGTTTACGAAGTAAGTCACAAGATATTTGGATGAATATATTTACCTACATGGTTAATGTTTTTTATGACGGATTAATTAAAAGCTTAATATTTTAGCAATTTTATCGTTGTATCTGCGGAATGAGTTGTTGTTTACTGAAAATGCGGCTACAATTATATATCACGTTTTTATTATGATTTGTTACATAATACCTATTGTAGGGGCTATATGTGCAGATAGCTACATCGGAAGATACAGGTAAAAATTGAAATTTAAACTTATGTAATTATTTACTTTTCGAGTAAAATATCATGATAAAAAAGTATTTTTAAAAAATAGATCATTCAATATATTATTATTATGGTAGCATCAAACGCATTCTCTTGAAGTTCTTAATTGAATTGCCTATTTTGAGTTTTTATTATATATTTTTCATTGCAAAATTTGATAGTAAGAAAGTGTAAAATTTGTTTCTGGTATATCAATAACATTATCCCCCTAGGACCGAACTCTGGATCCGCGCTTTGTAGCAGTATAGTTACCTAAACGTTCCAGTAAAAAACTAACTACTTTTCTAGAAAGAATTTCAACTTTCAAGTTAAATACAAAGTTTGCAATTAGCACTTATATAAGTACCTATAGATAATCATCATTTTTTGGGATCCCGGGAAAATGCCTGCTGTATTAGATATCAAATGTTTCAATGAATATTGAAATATTGAAATGAATATTAGAGCACGGAAATCAAAGCAATAGGAAACCCGATATCTAGTATGCGGCATACAATGATGATACAACATCATTGTATACTTCATACCATATATCAGTCGCTTAGATGCAAAAGCCGATGTCAAAACTTTTTTAGAAAGGAGATTAATTCTATTCTAGCAATTAATTCTTAAAGGCTTCTGACTACCCCAGATTTTATCAATTGATTTTTATATTTTGATCTATGGGTAGGAAACTATGCTAAAAATAATCATTGCTTAATTCGGTTAGATAAAGATTTTGCGAGTTTTTCTGCATTATCTAGTTTTATATTTCACTGGACTTGTCGGGTTTTGCATTTAAGCGACTGATATCGGGTTTCCTATTGTCTTGATTTCCGAGCTCTAGTAATAATCTCTATTATTTTCTTTTAATTTTAGAACAATTTTGTACTTTTCACTAATTTATTTAATTGGAAATATTTTAATGTGTTTTGCTGCAATACCACGATTAGATGTATCACCTATGTAAGTATTTAGTTATTATAATAATTAATAATTACTAATAATAATGCTTGAAATATATAATAGCCATTTAACCCTTTCGGTCACTCTTTAAATCTACTGATGATAAAATTTTGCTATTTGCACCATTGCATTGCTTACGTGAACTTTTTGAAAATTTTTGATGAAAATTTCAATGCTCTACCTGCTCTCCCGGGGGAGTTAGGGTATGTATTCAAATGACTACACTGTGACGTATTGGTAAAATTGTAGCTTAACTCATTAATTACCAAGCATATTTTACGAATGCAGAAATAAATATTTGTGATAAGAATTAATCTTATATATTTTTTTAAGGCCTACAAAAGCTACTGTATTCAAATGAGGACGTCGGTACTTAATGGGTAAATAATTGTATTATATTGTAATGGTAAAGACATATATGAAATTCGGTTCCCTCTTGTTCCAAATCGTCCTTGATTTGGTCATCTAACTCAGCTACAACATACATATATTGTCGGGGGGGGGGGGGGATGTAAATATAAAAAAAATGTACTGGAACCCCAGCCAAATTACCACACTATTGAGCGATAAGACTCTTTTATTCAAATTTAATTTTTAAATGAAATTATTCGAATTACCATTTTACTAATGGAAAATAGAACGCAAATGTGCGCGATACCGGTCCAGGTGTGTCAACGTCCACATGAATTTATTAAAGCCTTTAAATTTTCGAATATTAATGTTTTCAATTTTACCAATCCAATTATTTATATTTCTTTCAACCATCCAAATTATCATCCAAATTAATTAAGATAATAATCAAACATTCAGACTTGTTCAAACTATTATGTCCAAAAATATGTCCAATCTCCAAACAAGTAAATTCAAAATTTAAATAAATTAAAATTCAACTCATGCAAAATCAAAGATTTATTCGCAAAATTATAATAACTTTAAACAAAATTTAATTTAGACAAAACTTCTTCTTAACCGCTCATGGCGGCCATTATCGGCAAAAAGCCCCGTTTATACCGCTAGTCGGCGCCAGCTCTAACAAAAATGCGGCAAAACGAGAGATTCAAAAAAATTCACACTTTCAAAATTAATACAATTATTTTACATCAAAATATAAAATTTCCAAATTAAACAAAAACTTCAATGAAGGATTTTGGAACATGACATCATATATAAATATTACTAGAGAGAAATTTACTAGAAAGGTGCCACATATCTCTAAAACTCTCTTCTTCACAGTAGTACTCAAGTATTTCATTTTCGTCGTCATCGGTGAGGTTCTCAATTCGGAAGCATTTTCAGCCAAATATAAGAGTTCGTCGTAAGTCAATATACGTTTAGGATTCATTATTTTGTTAAATAAATAAATGCTACTGGTTTAAAAAAAAAAGTTTGGTTAAGTTTTTCTTACTTGTTGTAACCATTGAGTCATGATGTAAACAAATGATTACACTGGTTTTTGAAAATTAAAATCAAACTGATCAGCTTACAAAAAAAATTTTTTAATTAGTACAATCGAATAATTAAACTTTTCTCTTTACGTTTTGAACGTTTTCAAGCTCGTATCACATTAGTAGCAGTTATTATAAATGATTTTACAGCGTGCTGAAATGCAGTATAGTAGATGCTATAAATTTCCACTCGGAAAATATTTTATAGCGTCAGTTTTTAGACACTATAAATTACCATTATCAGCTTTCTTATATAAAACAGATGTATAAACAATTGATGAATGTGTGAACCAACTGATTCTAGCGTCTAGTTCTCTTGCAAAAAAATTTTAATTTTGATGTAGTCAATTGACTACAAGGTGACCGAAAGGGTTAATTAGTACTTCAGTAGAGATCCTAATCTTATTTCTTATCTGTTTATCTTAAACGTTTTCTCTTTTTTGGTTTATATGCTCTGTGATTATTCTACTTGTCGTCTCAATTATTGTACTTATCTTACTTCCACATATCCCAGCATCTTATCTATTATTTTATCCGCTTCTGCCTTTTAATGATAAGATAAACACTCCGTCAATGTTTGCGATAAGTAAGATACAACCAAAGATAATAAAACTTAAAGATGCCCAACGCTATACAAATTTATGTGTATCCTAATCTACTCCCTTAAGTAGATGGCGACACTAAGTATATTTTTTTAGGTTATATTTTAATTAGGTTTTTTTTAGTTTGTCATGTTTTTTGTAGGTTGTAACCATGGACTTAGAAGGAGAGGACTGGTAACTGCATTGTTATAATGCCGATTCTCGCGTGCGCTTAACCGTATACCCACCAAATTAAACCACTAGGTGGCGCAAAAGTAGAAGAGTGCTGCGAGAAGTTGCTGATCAACTGTTATTGGCTGTCATTTAGATTATAATAAAATTTTATACCAATAGGGTGTCAATTGTTTGAATTTACTTTTTTGAATTCTGTGTCGAACTGTTTTGATCAACTTATAATGTTGAAATTATTAATTTTTCATTCTGTGATTATGATGAAACTTTAAAAAAATATGTAATTGACATGGGAATGTAAATTGCATAAAAACTAAATATTATTTTTCGGTTAAATTTATAAGTTAAAAATAGTTCTCAAATAAAATGTTTTTTTCATGTTTTTAATATTTTTTATTTCACCACACTTATACCGGTACATTAACTTATTCAAATTGGTAAAAATTGGAACTTAAATGAATAAAACCAACTGAATTATAATTTTATTAAAACCTACATGACAACTGATCGACACTCTTCTACTTTCGCGCCACCTAGTGATTCAACTTGGGGGGTATACGGTTAAGCGCACGCAAAACCAGGTAGAGTTGCCAGTCCTCTCTTCTAAGTCCATGGTTGTAACCATGTACTTCCATAGACTTCCATGGTTACAACCTACAAAAAACATGACAAACTAAAAAAAACTTAATTAAAATTTTACCTAAAAAAATATAATTAGTGTCGCCATCTGCTTAAGGGAGTAGATTAGGATACACATAAATTTGTATAGCGTTGGGCATCTTTAAGTTTTATTATCTTTGATACAACTTACCTTGTTATACTATTCAGTTTCCGCTGTTACGATCTAATATCCCCACGCAAATTTACTTGTTAAATGTATCTGAAACCTTGGTGTAGTAGACGTGATCGGTTTTGTTGTAACTAGTTGCAACCCGCAACATTGAAATTCAATTAAATAAATCACTTTGAAAATCAAAATTTAGTTTATTTATTGTAACAATTGTATCTTTTTTAAAATACATTATTTTGTGTGCATATTGATTACAGTATTTTTATTGTAAAATATCAGTTTCTTCAGAAGCGGAGCGCTCGTGTCGATATTAAAACTTTATATCTACAGTGGCTCTCATAATTATTCATACACCCCTATTGCTAGCAATGTAAATTATGCGTTTTGAAGGCGTGATTTGTCATATAAAAATTATTTTTACAGCAATACCAATACTTATTGGAAATTTTTTGTTGAGAATGTCATTTCCTTCCTTTTCGGTTTTATAAATTTTTCTATTTTGTCACACCATTTCCGAGTTACAGTGATTTAAACAAAACTCGATAAAATGCAAAAAAAATTTTCGTCTGTATTTCAAAAACGGTGCAACAAATTGAAAAATGTATAGGAACAAAAATGTAGGAAATGAAATTCACAATAAAAACTACTTATAAGTACATTTTACTACTTTTTTGCACCGTTTTTGAGATACAAATGAAAATCTTTTTTGCATTTTATCGAGTTTCGTTTAAATCACTGTAAGTCGGAAATGGTGCGACAAAATAGAAAAATTTATATAATCAAAAAGGAAGCAAATGAAAATTGCAACAAAAAATTTTCAATAAGTATTGCTGTAAAAATAATTTTTATATGACAAATCACGCCTTCAAAACGCATAATTTACATTATGGTGTGTGAATAATTATGAGAGCCACTGTATATGTTAAAATTTGAATATACAAGTCTTACAAATTTATTTATTTTTTTCTAAATCTTGAGCTATTTCTGAATTTTTTGTTTTTGTTGATTTTATTCTTTTCCTTAGAGTTATTTATTTATCAATATTATCATTTTTCTTGTTATATTTACATTCTAACCTATTTTTATCATATATTTCCCTTTGACATTGTTAAAATTAACTTATTCTGTTTGTTTAGCCGTGATGTACTAAAAATTATTCATAATCACTTTTTATTATTTGGCAATAATTTTTTTTATTTATCAACCTTTTATATTTTATATTCTGAATGATGGTTTAATAACCAAAACATGTATAATATATTTTAATAAAGATTATCTTCTGATTATAAAAGTAAAAATTTGTGGACTACATCGAACTTAATCGTTAAAAGTGATTTTGAAATTAAATCTTGTTATATTCCAAATATTGTTTTTATTTAGTCTCTACAGGCCAGTAGTATGTATGTATGTATACATTGTTTTTTCTCAGCTCCGTTACCTTTAAATAATACTTAATAACCTAATTCTGATTTCGCTTCTCTAGTAATTAAATTTGAATAACAACAAAACATATTGATCATTTTAGAATTTTAACAAGCTTTGGATTAAGCTTAATAGCTATTGGAACTGGAGGTATTAAACCATGCGTTGCTGCGTTTGGCGGGGATCAATTTCATCTACCTCATCAAAAACATCTTTTGCAGCAATTCTTTTCAATTTTTTATTTTAGTATAAATTTGGGTGGGTTTGTGGGTATGATTCTCACACCAGTTTTACGAAAGAGCATAGTTTGCTTTGGTGAAGATACCTGTTATGCTCTAGGATTTGGTTTTCCCGCTATATTGATGCTTTTAGCACTGTGTAAGGCCATAATAAAAACTTGACTAATATGAATTATATTGTATGTAATACAATTTTGTTTAAATTTTATAGGTTTGTTCATTTTGGGAAAACCATTTTATCGTTTAAAAACTCCTAACGAAAACATAATGTTATGTTTCGTACGCTGTGCTTTAGTAAGTTATTAGATTTACCAATTAATATACAATATTGTGACAAATTCAGAATTTCAGTATGCCGTGTCTCAAAAATATAAAAGTAAAGATAATACCAAAGAACATTGGCTGGATCATGCAAAAGAGAAGTTTAGTGGCAAATTAATATTTGATATGAAAATTGTGTTTGCTGTTCTTTTCCTGTATACTCCGTTGCCAATCTTTTGGTCTCTTTTTGATCAACAAGGCTCTAGATGGACTTTTCAGGTTTGATATAAATTCTAAAAATAAAATTATGTTTGATTATTCAAACTGCACGTTTTAATAGATATTTTCGATACAAAGTAGGAAAACTAACATTTTTCCATTCAAGGCGAAGTTTTACGATCGAGGCCTTCGGCCGAGATTGTAAACCGAAGCCGAAAATGGAAAAAGATAGTTTTCCACGAGTATCGAACAATATTTTTTCTAATATGTTTCAAAAAGAACCAATAACATATTTTTTATACCTAAATTAAAATGAATTTACTAAATATTTACTCAATTTACAAAAATATACTTTGTGAAAATAGATACTTAAAATTTAAATTTGACAGTTGGTAGCCCATCGGTTGCCAACCAATGGTTGGTTATTTTTACTTTGTGATGTTCAAAAGTGTGTGGAAAAGTACTACTTTTTCGCATACTTTTGAATATCACAAAGTAAGACTTTTTGAAACATATTTCTTGAAGTGTCGTGATAATAATGATAATATATGTATTTAAATGACCAATGTCTTGCTTGTGGGGCTGAATTGATGTAGTTTTTTTTATCAAATCTTTATTTGTCTAAATAGTGATTTCAAATTATTTCGACATGAAAAGTATATAATTTCTGCGCGATGCGAACTGGTAAAACGGGTAAAACGTCTTACCAGAGAGCGTTAAAGGGTTAAAGTACTAAAGCTTAGTAATTTGATTAGGTTAACTATACACTTATAAAATTATTACAAACACGAATTTTAATTATCCAACAATTTTTTATTGTGGGGGAAAGTGGGGGAATTGTGCATTAAAAGTAAATACGGTAATGGGAGTGGTATTTAGTTTACTCTCTAACTCTAATAGTTAAATTTAGAAAGGATATGTTAAATTTGTTAAAGGCAATTTAAAACATTTCTTGTAGTGTCATGATAATAATGATGATTAATTAGCAATTTTTAGGCTTCAAAAATGAATGGAATGGTATTTGGTGTGCAAATATTACCTGATCAGATGCAAGTTATAAATCCAGCAATCGTTTTGATATTAATACCGGTTTTTGATCGTTATTTTTATCCATATTTTAACAAGATTAACTTTTTGGAATCACCATTACATAGAATGGCAATTGGAGGCTTAATTTCGGGCTTTGCATTTTTAGCAGCTGGAATTGTTGAATTGGTTCTGGAAACGACTTACCCTGAATTACCACATAAACACAAAGCATCCATAAATATAATCAATACTTTACCATGTACTCTAAATATAAGTGGTCCATTTAACTTAGTCTATGATTTGAAATCAGCGGAACTTTACAGTTTTAAAAATCTTGATGCTATTAATACAACTCAATATAATATTATGGTTAATTCTCCAAAAATGTGCTCAGATTTAAAACTTTCTGGAGCTGAGTTTAAATTAACAATACAAGCTATTGAGTCACAAGTAGGTACCTTTTTATAAAGTTAAGCAATAATTATTGTTCTGTAATAGATTAAAAAGTAAAAACCGAAAAAAAAGTTATAGTGTTATTCTTTGAAATTTGCCCAAATACGGCTACATTATTTATATGTAAGGTAAAGTTTATCAAATTTATGCCAATTAATAGATAATTAATATTTCTTTGCAATTCCATTGAAAATAGTAATTTTTAATTTAATTTGACTATTTATTTATAATAAATAAAGATATTAATTAAGTGTAAACCAACTTTATAGCTACAATAATTAATCTTTTCCTTATAGGAATGCAAGTTGTCACACTTAAATTACTTTTCTAAGTAGTAACACAATGCTGTTTTTAGGCCACTTGGCTCAAAAAGATACATATGGAGCGATATTAAATTGGTTTAACTTACTGTTTGACTGAAATTTAATCAAGTTATGTTCTCACAGTAAATTAGTTAATCTAATTACGGTTTTGCTATTTAATTCATTATCGACTTGTTGATTTTATTTAACAATTATTCGTTCAAGATTGCTTTATTAAATTTTCCTCGCTCAAGTTATTTGAAACCAACATTACTTTGCTTAATATTATGTACTTAGTACCTGCATATAATCTTATTCTTTTAGATTGACACTGTTCTAGTTGGTGTTACTAATGACCACGGAATAAAGGCTTTTACTACTAATCCAGTAGATTTTAAAAAATCGTTAAGTGGAAAACCAAAAATAAGGTAACATATTTTTATAATTATTTAGAATTTGCTAGGTTTAGTACAAAATCTTGGTTTTATGGAATATAATGTCTTCTTCGTGCTCCTACGTTATCTATTACTAATAGACTTTATTGAATAATATTTTGTGTAAATACTAATAAACAAGATTTTAATTTTAGAATTGTTTATATAAAAAGTTCTCCAATTCTTCATAATGTAACAGTGACGCTTCGAGGTATTGGTGGATTTAGAGATGTATATTTTGTAAGTGATCAAGCAATAGACAATTTGGCGGTTTCAGAATATATGGAATTACCTGCTGGAGAGTTGGTAACTCGCACAATATATTTTTTATAAAAATAACATATTTATATGTACTACAGGTACGAATACATTATAGAATCTAAAGAAATACCCAAGTTGTTAGAGAACATGATTCAGTTACTATTGGGAGGTGTTTACACTTTAGTATTACGGGAAAATCAAGGAATTATAAAGGCAATTATTATTTAAAACAATTTAACTTATAAATATTATTAGGTACTAGATACAGTTGGGCCTTCTGTTACTATTAACTAAGTAGATATGACTCGGTCTTTAGACTCGCATCACGTAAATAACTTAATATGTACCTATAATAGATGAATAGAAAATTATATATTATGGAACATAAAATTTAACTATCAATATGGCCGTATTCGATAATTTAAAAAAGTAAAACCTGCTGAAGTAGGAGTTAGTGAATTTTTAGTTGTGAAGATCTATCATAAGATAGATACTCCTCTCACAATATTATATCACCAATGAATAACGTAGAGCGCCACCGTTTCGGCAAAATGGCTTTGCTTGGCGGTATAACATTATTTGTTTTACATTGGAAACATACACATGTTCATGTTTATTTATGTGTAATTACTCTAATAATAGTGTAATATCACAAAATTAACTAAGAAACACACGTATCTACCATAAGAAACTTATGCAAAGGTATACTGGGCTACCGCCGAACGTAGTTAATATTTTAAACGTATGGTGGCGTTTAGTTAATGTAAATTCCCCATACATGCAAAAAATTATATATACCTACTATTGCATGGACCGCTAGGTTTTATCGTACTACCAACGATTTCGAGATTACTCCGAAAAGATTTCTCTTCATCAGGTAGAAATTAACCCTCTCTGCATGTATGTTTTTTGGCTGGGGATTCTAATTTTGCAGTAACCCCACGTTACTTATTGGTAACATATTGTAAAAGGAGTGTCTATCTTCACCGCCGAAAATTCACTATTTTCCTACTGAGGTAGGTTTTACTATTTTTAAACAAATTTTTTAATTTATTTATTATAACTATTAATAATATTAATAATAAAATAATAATAATAATCGTAATACCTAATAAATAAATTTTTATTTAGTTTTCAAGAATGTACACAATGTCTCCTCCAAATACTGTCAATATATTGTGGTTAATTCCACAATACTTTCTAATATCAGTAGCTGAAATAATGTTTGGAATTGCAGGATTAGAATTTTCATTCACCCAAGTAAATCTGGATTATTATAAGTTTTATTTTATAAATTTTTAGCTCGTTCTTACTTTAGGCTCCAAAATGTTTAAAAACTATTACATTAGCTGCCTGGTATTTATCTGTCGCGGTAGGAAATTTTCTTGTGATTATCATCACCCAAGCAGGATTTTTCAAGAGTCAAGTAAGTTGAAAGAATTATTAAAGTAGTATTTGAAACAATTAACTTATTGCATTATAAGGCGCATGAATTTTTTTTATTTGCAATGATGATTGTTGCGGATATGATGATATTTACCGAAATGGCAGCACACTATGAAATTGTACAATTAGAAGCCGACAGTTCTGCTGTAGTTTGCAATAATGATGAAGATGAGCCTTTATTAAAAGAAGAATCAGAGTTTTAGTAATAGGAATCATTTTATTGTTTTTTTACCAAATAATTATTGAATTATTGTTCAATCCTAGCATGTAATTCATATAAGCAAATAAAATGTATACACCTAATTACTGTCGGTTTAAAAGCATAATTTATTAGAATGTATCTTTCTATCTATCTCAAACATTTTTTAATTAAGGGAAATATAGGAATAAATTACTTCTTCACATTATTCTTTTTAAGAAGAAATTCTTAAAACCACCACTCGTAAAAAGAAGTTATAAAATCCAATTAAAAGCTACAAAATTATATACATCGAATTTTTAGGAATATCGTTAATTATTCTGATAAATATTAAGAGCCGCTAGCGGGCGTCAGGATTTTTTTTTTAGTGAAAAATATACATGTTTTTTTGTTTAAATAACAATATAGGGTCATTCCATATCAAGTGGTCCAACCCTATGGTTTGACCATTCTAAAAAAAATTGATTTTTTTTGTGTAAACATCCTAACATATTAGTAGTACTAAATGACCATTATTTCAATTTTATTGTCTTTTGTTTTTGTGTGAGAGCCATTTTTGCTTTGCAATATGCGGCATATTTTGCAATTTTAAGGGTTTACGGCAACCGAAATATTTCAGCTATTATTTGTCCTATCAAGATGAAACAAAAAAGAAATTGTTTAAAAAGAAACAGACTACAATATTCCTTATTACATATTTTTACCTAAAAGCAATCCTAAAGGGTAAAATTGCAGCCTCAGTTCTTATCTAGTTTTATAAAAAAAATGACATTTTTAAAGAGAAGTTTATGCATGAAGAGAGAATATTTCAAAGTTAAATTTTTTTTACAAAGAGATGATAAGTAGTTGAAATCACACACCAAATATTAACTCTAAGATTTACTCCCTGTTTCTTCTAAAAAATTTCAAAGTTTGAAAATTTTAACCAAACGGCAAATTTTGGCACTAAATATCGCTGGTGGGGGACCAGACAAAAATCTGAAATTTCTTGTCATAATAGTACTACATAATGGCATTACGCAAAAAAAATTTTGAGTTTTAGATTTGACTACAAGCCGAGATATAACAATCCTAAAATGTCAAAAAAATGAATAATTTTATACTATATAAAATCAATTTATATTACAGAATACATAAAAAAAGTAGGAAAACTGAAATAAATAAAAGAAGTGTAGGTATATTTTCATAAAATGTGTCAGTAAATAAGAAACTATTCTTCAACTAGCTGTGATGTTAAAGAGCTAATTGATTTTTTGTTTTTGGATAGGTTTTTGACACCTGCACCTCATCAAAGACCTCAGAAAGTGAAGTGTGATAACACCTTATCATTATATCGTTCATCGGAACATATTTATGATACGATCTTGTTTTAGGAACAGGCAAGCAGTTATCAAAACGCTTTTTCAGATTAATTCCGTTCGCGACCACTTCCTCACTTTTTACATAAATATATTTAATTCCTGGAAGGTTTTCATTGCAAAAGTTGAGCATGTCTTATGGGGTCAAAATATGAATATTTACGACAGTTTCATCTGTTCTTAAAGTAAGCAAATTTGATTTTCTTCACTTAATTCACTAATTAATTTGATATCTCGTGACACTAGACCTTACACACTTTTATGACAATCTTTGCCATTTCATTTTTCAAACTTTCAACGCCTTAAGTACAAAAACACAACCTTCCTATGTGGCTATTACAATAGACCTTATGCTAGAAGAACATATGTACATATGTATATTAGGGTGGTCCTTAGTGTTATGGGTAAAATTTTTTTTTGTAATTCGATGCTCCCGCCCACTAAAATTATTTCTTTAGGTGTTTTATCACGTCAGAAAAAAAAATAGAAGCCATCCAGCAATGTTTAATGGTCGCCCAAAACATTAAAACTTTTTTTTGTAATGTTTTTCTAACGTTTTAGAAGTTTGAATGTCTTGGGCGACAACGAAACATTGCTGAATTCCTTCTATTTTTTTTCTGATATGATGAAACATCAAAAGGAATAGTTTTAGTGAGTGGGAGCATCAAATTTCAAAAAAAAAATTTTACCCATAACACTGAGGACCACCCTAATGTATATGCATATCATCTGTGTCCGAACAATACCGCACTTGAAAAAAAAAGCATTTATACGTTCACTGAAACGTGTACATTTTTTAACATTTTGTGATTGCTATATCTCGGCTTGTAGTCAAATCTAAAACTCAAATTTTTTTTTGAGTAATGCCATTATGTAGTACTATTCTGATAAGAAATTTCAGATTTTTATTTGATCCCCGACCAGCGATATTTAGTGCCAAAATTTGCCTTTTGATTAAAATTTTCAAATTTTGAAAATTTTTAAAAGAAAAAGGGAGTAAATCTTAGGGTTAATATTTGGTGTGTGATTTCAACTACTTATCATCTCTTTGTAAAAAAAAATTTAACTTTGAGATATTCTCCCTTCATGCATAAACTTCTCTTTAAAAATATCATTTTTTTATAAAACTAGATAAGAATTGAGGCTGCAATTTTACCCTTTAGGATTGCTTTTAGGTAAAAATATGTAATAAGGAATATTGTAGTCTGTTTCTTTTTAAACAAGTTCTTTTTTGTTTCATCTTGATAGGACAAATAATAGCTGAAATATTTCGGTTGCCGTAAACCCTTAAATTGCAAAATATGCCGCATATTGCAAAGCAAAATTGGCTCTCACACAAAAACAAAAGACAATAAAATTGAAATAATGGTCATTTAGTACTACTAATATGTTAGGATGTTTACACAAAAAAAATAATTTTTTTTTAGAATGGTCAAACCATAGGGTTGGACCACTTGATATGGAATGACCCTATATTGTTATTTAAACAAAAAAACATGTATATTTTTCACTAAAAAAAAAAATCCTGACGCCCGCTAGCGGCTCTTAATATTTATCAGAATAATTAACGATATTCCTAAAAATTCGATGTATATAATTTTGTAGCTTTTAATTGGATTTTATAACTTCTTTTTACGAGTGGTGGTTTTAAGAATTTAATGAAATTCGGCATATTAGTAGATTATCATACGATAATGATTCAATTAAATTTTTGAAGAGCTACAGAGAACCAGAAAAAAAATATTGGCATTTGAAATTTCATGTTTTTAACATTGAGCCTTATGGGAAATTGCAGGTTTTATAATATTTTACAGAAAGTGCCGTTCAGATTTCAATAAAAACAGAGAAAATGAGAGAACTTATTATATAAAACATTTTAGACACTTAGAAGTACAGCTTCAGAGCTTGTGATAGTAGTTATTAGTAAATAAATTTCAAATATGTACTTTTTATATCGTAGTTCATTAGATGTGGCAACGTTGTAAAAAAGCTAAAAACGCGCACGAAATTTAAAAATTCATGGAATATGAGAATGTAGGTTTTATAAAAATATCTACGGTTGTTATTTAAATTATAAAATTTAGCAGCGATCTTTTTTTTTAATAATTGTTGATACATAGTTTTTTAATAAATTTAATGCTTTTATAGGCATACGCAGGCATACGTAAATTCTTCACAACTGTAATTTTGTTACAAGCATCATCTCAACTAAAGAAAGAATCTAGTAAGTCATCGTTGGGAATGTTTAATTAAAAGCATCATGAGCTCTATCGCAATTTATGTTCAATTCTTAGCAATATTTTCTAACTTGTACAACTTTTGTGTTACTTCTACCTATGTAACGAAATATCCTTTTATTGTGATTGAATGGTTTTGACTGTGACATTGGTTGCGTTTTAGAGAAATTGCTCTGGGCGATTCCTTGACATAGAGGGGGCACTCAATAGAGAACGCACTTCGAGTGATCCCCAGAGAGGGCCATCGGCCATCATACCATGGTCTTCAATTCCATCAAGAGTAACAACATGCTATGCATGCAATCGGACAGAACCAGCACTGTAAGGAACTTCCAAAAACCTTTCAAGGTTCTCATACGTGATAAGGAAATGGATGGCACCAAGCAGGAGCTGGAAGCTCAAATGATAGCATCTGGTACCCAGATGCATCCAAAACGGAAATCAGTGCTGGAGCAGGGATCGGTGGACGTAGAACAGGAGATGTGTTCCAAGAAAATGACATGGAGTGCTTATGCAAATAAGCGGATCTGTATTTTGATCAACAGCCAGGCAGCTCTAAGAGCTATGGAGAGAGTGGCAACACAATCCAGGGTTGTAAGTCACTTCTTCGATGTGCAAGTAGCACTAGCACAACAGAACAGCTTAACGCTGTGGTGGGTACCTGGGCATTCTTGCTAATGCTGCTGCAGAACGATACCTAGTAGGACCAGAACCAACTTGTGGGATAGCATATCGGATCGCAAAAGGGGTTATTAAGGAACTACTAAGTAAACAACATTTTTCGTACTGAAGAGACTTTCCGGGACTGAGGCAATTGCGGATGTTCATTGGTGGGCCTTGCAATAAAAAAAGAAAACTAGAAATCCTCAAGGTGAGTAGACCACAGCGGAGGAAGACAGTAGAACCTGTGGTAGGACTTACAGGACATTGCTGCCTGAATAGGTACTTCAATGTAATTGGGGTTGTAGAGTATACCTCATGCCGAAAGTGCGGTGTGGAGGAAGAGACTCCACACCACTTATTATGTGGGTGTCCAACCCTAGCCCTGTTGGGGCTACGACACATCGGCTGGGCATATCCGACAACTGAGAAAGTAATTCATTTACCCATCAGCTATGTAGTACTTAATTTTATTGAGGAAAGAAAGCTGATGGAGGAAAACTTTGAACGCGGGGAACAATAAGCTTCGAGCTTCAGTGCAAGTGGGCAAGGAACCATAACCTTTTTAGCAATAATAATAATAGTTGCGTTCTATTTTCTATTTACTGAAGATCTAACATAAATCAAAGTGCACAACTGCGTTCTGTTTACAACTTAGCATCTAAGAGGAAATTAAAATCTTATGCTTATTGTGTGCGTTATCTATAAGGTAATTCGATATCAACCTTATTTCCTAACTTTCATTGCTAAATTTACATGTCATATTTCTGTCAAACTTTATAAAATTAGAGAATTGTATTTCAAATCTGTCAAACTGAAGTTAAATTCTATGGCGACGTTGCCTAATCTAAATACTGCGTAAATCAAATGAGGCAGTGTATATTTTTGACTCTTCAGTACCGACAGTACTACCTTAAAAAAAAGTGTTAATTTAACATAATTATGTCTTAAAAAGTAGTCCATATTATCGACTATATTTTTATGTTATTTTGTCCATATTTTATAATGTAATTTATACCTATGTATATCTAAATGTTATGTTAAAATTTTTACTATTTGGAGTAGAGATTTTATTACAATTAATACGAAATACTACTATAATTAATAAAGCATTTTATCTAAATGTTAAGTTGTTGTTGACTAAATATTAAGTAAATGTGAAACGGTTAAGCAGTTTTATACTGCAGTTAAAGCAGAACGTGCCGATTTTATAAACATAACTGATCGAATAAATTCCTGAAAGCTTACGTATTACTGTGTATTACATAATAGAATGTCATCTTAACTTTTCAAAATGTTAATGCTTCTATTTTTGTGAACAAGCTTTTGCTTTGTCTAATAATTTAGACAAAAAAAAGAAAATTGTCTACTTTTTCATTTAGCATAATTGAGATTATGAGATAAAAGACAAATCACCTTTTTTTTCTCTGTTAAATTAACACTTTTTCGTTTGTCTATTCGCACTTTCACATTTTAACATAATTATTTTAAACAGTGTACTACTCATTAAACATCAACTGCAATTATCTCTAATTTGTGCTTTAGGAGTTGTTACAGTATTGAACTGAGGTATCGATATGCCGATCGGTACCGTATTTGGCGTATCAAGGATTGTATTCCGACTTGTGCCCTTGTGTGTGGTACTAACGCCACAATTGCATAGAGAACTGCGTAATTCAAGACAGCGTAAACAGCCAAAGGCAAGGGTCACAAAAAGGGCTATTATTTATGTAGGGATGAAAATCGAGGTGATGCAAGCTTGATATTTAGTGAATTACAAATTCATTTCAATTAATTTTTTATTTCAAATGTTTTATTATTTATAAGTAAATAAAATTACAATTTTTGTTTTATAAAAATTAATAAATTAATTATAACTTACTATTACTGATAAACTATGCATATAATTCAAAAGTTCTTAATTGTGATTGGGCATACGTTTAGCTATATTTATATAATCAGTACAATTCTGATTTGACATAACAACCTGGTTATGTAACAATATCAATTAGTCCAGTCAATATTTCAGAAAATATGGGGGTTGCTGTGCAAAAGGTCGGGTAGTTTTGATTTTTTGATATGTTGTTAGTATTGGGCCCATAACATAAAATCCAAGTTTTCCACCTCGAGGTACCATGGCGCGCCACGGGGCGCGTCACTTGCTAAAGAAATATCAAAAATTTAACAATTCCTAAGTTTTTTCACTCTATCTCGCGAATGGTCGGTTTTACTGAAAATGTTATACTTTATTAAATTAAAGGAGGATAAATTTGTGACAGTTTAAGCCCAACACCAGGCATGTAGCGTAAATAATGGCCGAAATACAGACCTTTAAAATATACCAATTTTCCAAAGATTTATGAAAATGGTTATTTTTTCAATATTTCCACAATATAGTTGTTTGAAGCAAACGCCGCCGCCGTATAGATTTAGTGAGTATGCTAGTTCATTTGCTATAAATAAGGAATAAAAGAAAGTGTAATGTCAAAACGTCAAATCAAATCTCCCACGAATAACCCCACTTCCTAATCTGAACCTAGTCCTCCTAAGCGCAATTATGGTGGCCACCAAACCGGCAATGCCGTATCGTCTAAAACACGGTATGCTAACTTCAATACAAACTTTAGTATCGTATTTCAGCGCCATCTATCCGCCACAGCGCCCGTTTTTTAGAGGTGGGGGAGACAGCGGCAATTTTAAAATATTTATTATTTCATTTAGAATTTATAATTTCTAACTTTATAATCATAAAATTTCATTAAATCTTAAAGTAATGTATTAAATAGCACTAATAAAGTGTATACATATACATTACTATAAGAATCAATGAAATTTTATGATTATAAAGTTACATTGTAATTTTGATGTAATTTTAAAATAAGACATTCCGATTTATTATTAAATTGATTTTATTACTACCTAAATAAACCTAATATAACAATAAATAAGATATAGTATAGTTATTTAACATGTGAAATATTATAGTAAAAGTAAAATTATTACTTACAAGTTAGAAAATTAAATGAAAAACTTATTGTTTTTAAAAATTTAGATAAAACTTTGCAAATAGTTGAAATATGAAAATTACATAATAAATAATTAAATCATAAATTACAAATTATAGCTTAAATAACCTATATGAAGAATAAATTTAAAAATCTAAAATCAAGTTAAATAAATCATTAAAAATAGTTTTAAATACTGAGCTTTCAGATAAGTGATCGTCCTTTTACAAAGTGTTTATTACAAAACAGAGTTTATTTAACCTGATTTTAGCTTTTTAAGTTTATTCTTCATACAATTTTCACAACTTAATAATATTTATATTTAAATAATCTATAAGTCAATATTAATAACTTGGCATAATTAATGAACCATAATGTTAAAAACTTCAATAAAGCAAGTTAATTAAACGTTGCTGAAAGCTTAAAAATATAATTTCATTTTTATTAGTTTAATTAACTTGCTTTATTAAAGCTTTTAATATTATTTTTCACAAGTTAACAATTTATAATATATTTAAATAAGGAATGAGTGATAAACACCGTGTTTCTGGCTTATAAGCCTTATTCTCAAGTACCGCATACACATTTATTAACATAATAGTTCTCGATAAAGAAAAAGAAAGAAAAGAAAACATTCACATTTTCTTACTTTTGGTAAAACTGTTTTTGAAACAAATGCTCTAATGTCCGGTAATATATAGTTGCTTCAAAATCTTTAAGATTTTCTAAATTTTCAGTAATCTTGATGTCTTCATTACTGTGGAGTACTGGCTGAACTTCAACTAGATGCTAAAATAATAATTAGGAAATTAATATATGTAGGACATTTATATAATATATGTAAGTAATTACCTGCTGCACAAATTTCTTCAATGAAACTAAAATATCTCCTTCATCGTTTCAACAATTACTGCCTGCTGAACGACCCTTGCTTTAGTTATTTACCAACAAACTCTTGTAAAATGGAGTAAATGCAGCTACTGTTGGATTTGTAAATCTTACTTCCCTCTGTCTTACTTCTCCAGAAAAATTTTCCAAAACATCCTGGTTGAACGTCCTAGGAAACATGCTCTTAAAACTAAAAACTTTCCTGTTTGAGTAATGTCAATAAAGCCCTGAAAATTGCAAGATATATACATTAATTATTTATATTAGAATTATTTATAAATTACTTCTGGCGTAGTAATCCAAGTTTTTATGGATGGTGGCGTGTGCTTCCTTATGAGCCCCTCATTCTTGTTTGTATCATCTGTATCGCTTAGTACTGCCATTGTCATCTTTATCAATAAATAATACCATCGTCTTAAAAATTCTAATAGCTCTCTTCCAAATTCAATATGATCAGATTTGTCGGTGACGCAGGTTCGTAACTTCTTGTCTGGAACTTCAACTTCGACATGTAATAGGTATATCACACAATACCAATATAAAATATCACAAAATACACAATCTTGCAATAATAACTGCAATTTATAGCTTATTGCTTTGGAAAATAAATTTTAAATCGTTTTAAATACACGTGGTAAATTCTAAATTTCCAAAAACATGAAACAAAATGGACGGTTGCTTATAAAGTAGTTATTGGTTAGGCAATCATCATGCAATCATGAACAAAGAAAGAGACAAAAACTAAAAAAAAAGGACAAAAACGGTTAAGAACGCCATCTATCGCTTACAGTGCCCGTTTTTCCGATGTATCACGAATCCCCATTTGAGATCGCGTACCGTGGTCTAAAACTAGGACCCCCACGTTGTCCACAGAACTTACCCCGACATTATATCCCCAGACGTAGCACTTCTCTCATATCGAAGAATAAACTTGAGCAAAGCAAATGGATCAAAAGAAACGCAAAGCGAACACATAATTAAACACAGTAAATTTTGATGTTTATAATTTGTCAGTTGTCATTACATTTGTCTATTCAACCTTGTGGTTAGCTTTTGTTACCTTATAGGTTATCATGTCAATTCTGTCATTTCGTCAGGTAAATTACATACATGTTAATATTCATAATATTGCAATGTTGATAATGGTTTAATCATTTAAGTTTATATGTTGCATTTTGCATAATTTGGTAATACATAAAATATACAGTGTGATTCAGAATATAAAGAGATTGACATCCTTAATCTCCCATAAACTGTTAAAACATAGTCAGTAAGATTCCCACGTGGATCCAAAGAATCAAGTATCGTGTCGTGCCTTTCATTACAAAATGGCTCCCGCACAATACCCGAAATTTTAATGTTATTTCATCAGATCTTGAGATGTCTGAAGCTTTTGAGGTTCCTGATTTTTGACTCTGTCTAGTAGTCCCACAGTGACCCATAAGTCTTCTGTGAGTTTTTACTACTGGGGTCTCAGGGCTCGTCTCCAGCCTGTCCTTCTAACCATTAAAATTTATAATTTTAAATAATCACGTTCATTGAATTCGATTACACGAAACTCGTATCTTTGGAATATATCAAATATAAACATTATTACCTTCAGATTGGTTAAACTCACAAAGTTGAATCACAATTACAAACTGTTAAGCTACGTTTAGATCTGACACTTATTGCACGAATTTTATGTCGGACAGTAACTGTCGCTAATGTAAACGATGAGAAATTTCTGTCGGACATATATGTTTTAAGTTCCGGCTATAAGTGTTGACACATATAGAAGATCAGATGTAAACGCTGCCTAAAATTTCTGTCAGACATATATGTTTTAACTTCTGGCGATATGTGTTGCTTTATAGAAATTCAGATGTAAACGATACTCTTTTGTAAGTTCCGACTTGCTTGAGAGAAATTGCCTGAGTTGACCACTCGTCTACTTTTATGATACTGTCGCGCGATATTTTTATAGAATTCATGTTGGGTTTCACAAATTCTTGTTTATAATTTAAGTTCTAATTAGTAATTAAGTTGTAATTATGATTTATTAATACGTTATCATCTGGTAGTCTAAAAATAAGCTTTTCGCAAATTTCAGGTAGCACAGGTAATAATTGAATTATATCTGATCTTAAAGTAAAAATTGATTTTGAGTAGTTACTTGGCAAGTAGTAACTCAAGTTAGTAAAATTAGTATAGTACCTATGCAGTTTTAAAAAAATAATTATAATTTATTGTGATAAATTAATTTTTGTCACCTGTACAGGTATAAATTTATAATTCCTTGTCGGACGGTAATGTGTTAATTGTAAATATTTTAAATTCACAATGGTTTAGCTTAAGTTTTTATGACCACAGATGGAATTGAGTTGGGTTTGGTCAGCGGATAAATGATTTTACTTCTTCAAGTAATGTCCCTTTGTATATGTGTATGTGTTCAAGAATGAGACATATACCAAGATGTTGACTTTTTGATATAAGGGGACCAATATTTTAAGCACCTTGTTTTTCACATTTCAAAATCCACTCTCGAATCCATATTGAACGATTTTTCTTCTTCATTCTTAACCCTTTACCTAACCCTGGTCGATATTTCAATCAGTCTGAAAATTTATTTTTTCTTTCACAATCACAAGTTTCTTTAAAAAATACCCTGTTTTTTATTTTTGGAAATCTGCCCTATGAAGGGTTAAATGCTCTAAAATAATTACACTGGCTGCAATTTTTTTCTTCGAGATTTTTATCGTAAACCTTTTGCGCCAAGAAATCTTTGTAGAATGAAAGAAGTGTCGGACATTTTTTGGTAGGTAAATGTAAACCGTTTGTACATTTGTTGTGAATTAAGAAGAAAAAGAAATGTATACACATATTCATGTTTTTCTTTCAAGCAATTTCTATCTTAAATGTAAACAGTCAAAGCTATTTTATGTCCGACACTTGACATATATGTCTGGATATAAGTGTCAGATCTAAACGTACCTTTACATACAATTAATTATTAAAAGCACGTGTTCAACACAGCTTCATCAAGATGGCTCCCTTCTTCCTTCTACCGTTCACTCTCCCGTTAACTACCCTTTCATCCCCACCATCATTCTTCGTCGTCATCGTTCCTCCCTCGGTTATGTCGAACGCTGTAAAGCCATAGGTTGCCATCTCGTGCATTATTTCCAAAGTAACAAGCATGCATTTGGTGGTAATTTCAAATGATTTAAAATCGTTCATTAAGCGCCAAATATAAACTACGTTTATAACATTACAAAAGTATGAATAAAAATAAGAGAGAAAGAATATAAAGTGTGTTTTTAGGTGTTTAATTTTATAGGCTACAGAGGTTAAACAAAATTGTTAAAACATTTTTTAATCAATGCATGCTCTATTCATAGATGTTAATATAGAAGGCTAGATACTAACTCGAGCGCAGAAGTGAGGCCTGTCATCTATTGTAAATGTATGCCAATCCGCCTTACCTACAAATGGCCGCCAGTTGACATTGAGGCTTTATTTCTGATAATATTGCATGTATTAGGAGTTGCGTATCGGATAATATCTAGCCTTTAGATAACTAACTCGTGTGTAAATGTGAAGCCTGTCATACATCTGTCATATTAGTGAAATGTATAACTGATTTGCCTATGCTACAAATGGCCGCCTGGCTTCACTTCTATTACATTGCATGTATTGGGAGTTGCGTATCTAGCCTTCTACATTAACATCTATGGCCCTATTAAAAGAAAACAATTTTCTAAAAAGATTCACAGAGTCTGTTATATCTAACGTAAACTTCGGAAGTAGTTGTTAGAAATAACGAAAATAGTCTATTTAAAGTTTTCGCATTTTTGATGGGCCAGGGTGGAAATGCTCAAGCTGTGCCTGATGGTCCTTGTTCTCTTCATCCAGCCGACGATTTAACTCTCCTATATCTTCAGAATTATTTACTGACGCTAGCGTGTCGTCTTGATCTTCAAAGCTCTCCTCAAATGGATTTATGTCTGTAACATTTTTGCAAGATTCTCCCAGAAAACAGGTGCATAAAGAAGAACATATAAGACCGGCTTTACGGCAACCGCATGAATTCTTGCACCCTTTCTTACAGTTGCAAGATATCATTTTAAGAAGGGATTCAGGAGCTGCATCCTTGTCCATTTTGCGGGGAGAGAGCCCAGATCTGGTAGGTACCCAGCCCCATTCAAGAGGGGTTTTCTCATGACCTAACCACTTCTGTATCTAAAGGTAAGATCTAAATGCATGAAATTGTGCTGCATCTACGCTTGGGGGTAAACGTGTTAGACTGGAACTTGCTTTCATTGCTGATTTTGTAAAGAGCGTGTAGTTCAAGTGATTGTACCTCCATATAAATGGATTAGAAAAGTTTCGCCTGCCTTGGCAACTTGGTCATTGGTAGAATCAGGGTTGAAGAACACTTGCACTTTTTCTTCCAAGTGTCGGTTTTTTTCTATAAGAGAGCAAAACTTTTTTTTCCTATAGCCGAATAGTGCACTTGTAGTATCACATCCGCTAAAGGCGTAAACGAACAAAATTATTCGACTAAATTGGTGTTTGAATGATGTAGTGGAGTATAACACATCAGGCGTATTCCCTTTTCCACATTTTCGGAAGTACAGATTCCCTTTCATTGGAGCTAACCCCGTTATAAGAACTAAAAGATCAATATCTTCACCAACAACGAAAATATTGTCATACTGAGATGTAACAGAAATAGCAGTTTCAACAATTAGTACGTCTGCATCTTCTACTGCCTGTTTAACTGTAACATTTGCTTCTTGCAGAGATGTTTTCAAGAGTTCAATGAAACGCACCTTGTTGCTTTCATTAGCTAAAAATTCTTCTTTAGGTTTTACTGGACATGTGTTTTCATTGATCAGCTGATCAGTTACTGTTGCATGTTTACCAACCTATAACATTGATCCAATTGATTTTAGTTATTTTATTTTGAAGGTCTGTATTTCGGCCATTATTTCACTCAAAAAAATCCATTCTTACCAGCTAGAATAACGAACTTTAAATCAAGAATAAAAGTTCTTGAAATTGACCCAATCATGCCGAGTACTTTGATTCAAGAATAATTTAAGAATGGCATACTAAAGGTATGCATATTTACGGTTGTATAATCCTTAGGGATTATATTAAGTATTAGTACCTACTTAGGTAGGCATCCTCTATTTAAACATGCCCATTCTTATTTTATGCTAATCTCACCTTTTAAATTTATTTAAAATTTTATAAAAAAAACTATTTTTTTTAATATTAAAAAATTTCATTTAATTTTAATTTAATAAATAATAATTATAAAATATATAATTTAAATTTTTCACACTTTAAATTCCTGATAGTAGTTCTGGTTTTATTTATAATGATTTGTAATATTAAATTTCATTTTGCAAATTAATTTCTCTTAGTTACATTTTCTAAGAAGGTGGTTAAGGTTTTTATTTATAACATTATTAGCTGAAATATTAAATTAAATTTTGAAAATTACTTTTTTTTTACTTTCCTTTCCTGGTCTGGGATTCGAACGCCTTACCCTCGTATTACGAACCTTCTCCTTAGCCTACTCATCTATGGGTGGTACACGTTTTTGTATTGTAAGAATTCAGGTACCTACTAGGTATATTAGGGACAAGCGAGTGCACACAGAATGATAACATAAAATATAATGATAATACCAAGCAAAAAAATATTTATAAAATAAATAGTACATTTTTATATACTATTTAAACTTATTTATTTATTATGATTTATTTTATTTGACAATTAAAACAATTTGCAGAATAAGTGACAACATAATAAATTATGTATGGGTATTTATTAATAGGAAAAAAACTACGTTCCATTCCCGGGGAGTTAATTGTAAAAGTTACGTTAAGTGCAGTTTACGTTATGCGATTTTGCTCGCGATTTTACGTACAATTTCTTTTGGTAGTTTTCTGTTATTATATTTCTTGTGGACAATGTTACCCATTGATGAGCGCGTACCTGTAAATTCACATAATCCCTCCAAATCCCTTTCTCAGGTACTGGACGGTATGTGTCAATGAAGGTAAACCCTTTTTAAATAACAGAATCGTAAGGAAAATCACATAACAATAGAGACGATCCTATTCATAAGATTTGCCTACGACTTTGTTTGCGAGTTCATTTTCGCGTCGAATCGTATGCTAAATCGTATAACGTGAACTTCGAAATATTTGCTTACAACTTGGAAGCAAAATCATATAACGTAAACTACACTTTAGGCTACATGAAGAGAAGGAGGGGTTCTAAAGTGGCAAAAATGGAACCACGTGGTTTATGGATGACCCCTAAATGGTATTACTTTGATATCACTTTTTCAATTATATAAAAAGTCGTTAATAAGTAAAAAATATGTAATGGGGGGGGGGGGGAGGATTGAAGCCCCTAAACCGCCCCTTTGCGCACGGATGAAAAATTGATGTTTATATTATAAACGGATTTTCTCTTTTTCATTTTCAATTTCTAGAATGGCCATTCCAGATTCTAGAATGAATCAGCAATGATATTCTTGATGTAAAAACGTCATTCTAAAACAGATTATCGTTTTAAAAATTAAGCTTAAATTTATAAAGTAGGGTATAGAATAAGAATTCCGTTCTTGATTTAACTCCTACATGTTAAAAATAAGAAGTTCGTTCTTTGAATCAAGAACTTTTCAACATTCTTAATTTAATGCTCGGGTTCTTGATTCACTTCTTGAGAAAAATTTTTTGAGTGTTACGCTACATGCCTGGTGTTGGGCTTAAACTGTCACAAATTTATCCTCCTTTAATTTAATAAAGTAATATTTTCAGTAAAACCAACCGTTCGCGAAATAGAGTGAAGATACTTAGGAATGGTCAAATTTTTGATATTTGTTTAACAAGTGGCGCGCCCCGTGGCGCGCCATGGCACCTCGAGCTGGAAAATTTGGATTTTATGTTATGGGCCCAATACTAACAACATATCCAAAAATAAAAACTACCCGACCTTTTGCATACCACAATGTCTTATTTTACTGGACTAAATATGAAAAATTTAAAAAATATAAGAATAAAAAAAGAAGTTTTTACTTAAAATTTTTATTTTGGGTTCAATATCAATATGGTTATGAAATTGTTATACAACAAAAAATGGCGGAATTTCGTATTCTGATCTTAAAATGATAAAAATTTCAAATGTCAAATCAAACATTTTTTGTTATGCTTATGATCAATGGACAATTTGCATAAAATTCAAATTCACCTCAAAATGGCATTTATTTATAGTTCAATATACCTATATCAGAATATTTGAGTGATTTATCAAAATTCTGTATTGTCAGCCCGCAAAAAGTTAATGAAATGTTATAATTTATTTGAAAAAATCACGTGATTGAAATCAGGATGTGACGACATGAACCTCAACAATTGGTGCCAATACACCAGTATAATTTCCACTAAAGTATCTACCAAGTAAGTACCAACTGGTAATGAAGTTATGAAGTAACCAAATTTTAGTTACTAATCGCCATTTTGATGACGTCAAAATCCTCAAATTTCAAATTAAGTCAGCCATATTTATTAATACGATTTCGCGCGACAAATATACATTTAAATTTCAATATTTTTTCGGGCTTTATTTGTGAACCAAATTTAAAAAAATTAAGACATTACATATTATGTTGTTATGTAGAATATTAATATGCTAAAATTAAAAATCATGCAAATTGTCCATTGCTATCATAACAGTAACATTTCACTGGTTCTTATAAGATTATTAGATAACAATTTATATTTAACTAATTTAAAAATTAATTCGTTTTTAAAGTTAATTTTGTAGAAATGGATCCAATTGGAGCTAATTTTCAAAATAATTATCTGTTTGTTTCTCAGATGTTCCTTTATTTTGACGCCGATGTTTTCTTCAATCTCTCCGATGTACGAATCATCACAATCCTTAGTTTATTATTGTAATTGTTAATAATTTTTCAATAAAAATAAAAATTTTGTGAATTTAATTTTTTGTTTTGTACCTGCTTTTTTTACTATTTTCTGATTTTCTGTGGAATAGATTAGTTTTTCAAAAATTTTTATAGGCAAAAGTTATAGTCCGTTAAATTTCATATTCGGAATAGAGCGTCAGATTTTTTGTGAAATATTTCGTTGAAAAGATACAGCGATTTGAAAAACCCAAGAAAAATAAAGTTGCAATTTTTCAAAATTTTTTACTTACTACGTTTATGGCTACCTGATTGGTCAGATATCAATATGAACTGAGTTTCAACTCTGATCTTAGTTTAAACCACAACTGAAATACCGGCCCTTAGACAAATAAAAGGTTTAAGTAAATATAATTAGTAGATTATTTGAAGTTCTTTAAAAAAGCACTAAACCATTTTTACTGAAAATTTTCCGAGCTATGGCCATGTGAACGTGGAAAGAGACCTAACTCTCGAGGGTTTGAATTTAGAAAAAAAATTTTGTTAAATGTTTTTCTTAGAAAAGTGTCCTCTATCACCACTGAAATTATGTAAAGTGTATCTGGGAACACCCTCTATATAGAAAGTCAACTATGATAGAAGTCGTCATTACTTCTCCAACCACTTCATTCCAGTTAGTTTACGTTCGCATTTCAATAGTTTGGTATTACGTACACATATTTTGCGATTGTTTCGCAACGAAGCGTTCGCATTGAAACTATAAGCTAAACACTGCCGCATTGAAGCGTTTGTATGATAATCTTACTATTGGATGTAAAGTTTTAAGATTTGTTTTAAATGTGGTCGACTGTTGATGAGCAATGATATTAAAATAAGCAACATAATAAAATATACTATGAACACAAACCCGTGAAATAATAATTATATAATAAATAAATAATAATTTTCTACTATGTAAGATTAAAATTCAAAATAATAAAATTATTGAAATAAATAAAATACATAAACATTAAAAACTTCAATATAACACGTTAAATGAAATAATAAAATAGAAATTTATTATTATAAATAAATAAATTTTTGACGAAAGCGATAACCGTTGCAAAGCTCAAATATAATAATCTATTATATTATTATTAAATTTAACTTATTATATTGAAATTTTTAATGTTTTTATATATTTAAATGAAATACATTTTCGCTTAATTAAAATTTTTTTAAAGCAACTCAACGTTTCTAATTTTATTTTGCAGATATTTTATTAGATATAAATAAACTTTAAAATAATTTTATATTTTACAAATAAATATTATAAATTAAATGACAAAATTGTGACGACACATGTTACAAAATAACAAATCTATACGAGTAGTATGTAAATATTTTATTTTTATAATTATTTATAATCTCGGATTAATCTTTTCAATATGTAATATTAAGTTATCTTTTTTGTATAATATGTAGTTTTTAATTTTTTAAATTTTTAAAACTTAGTGGCGGCTTGTAGCTGTTTTATTCGAGAAAGCTAATGATATAGTACAGTGAACCTCACCTCACCTCAAAAATACAAAATTTGGTTAAATTTTTTAAAATTTTGAAATTTTGTTTTTTTTTTTGAAGTTTTTATTGTGGAATGCTTGTAAATACAAAATTTAATAGTAATATCTATATAACATACATATACCTATATATGCACAAAAAGCATATTCTCAAGAGTTCAAAATTTCAGAAGGGGCTAAGCCTCCCTTGGGTGCTTTGACGAGCAGCCACTGGGTAGCTGTCATAAATTAAATATATTTAAGGCGCTACAGCAGCACGTGACTTTTTAAAATCAAAACAAACATACGTCTTACGTCTTGCTTTTTGACAGTTTTCAATGATTGACAGCGCCACCGTACGCAATCATTATGTACTATATAATAATAAATTTGCACCATTAATGCAGATTTCTTTATTGTATTGAAATTTATAATAAGGAGAGAAAATAATGTCTTGTTTCATTTCCGAAACGTCACATTTCATAGATAAGATAGTATTTGACCATGAATGGATGCAAGCGAAAGTGATCAATGCATAAATGGCTAAAATAAGATACTTGACATTGAGTTGATTAACGATATAATAATAAAGAATAATTAAAATTTTAATATAATAAATTATATTATTAATTGTATTATGGTTAAAATTATTGAAATTTAGCATTAATTTTCTATAATTTTATAAGTGATATTTAACCTAAAAGCTGCTTTCCTGTAAAATTCGAGTTTTGTAGTTAGTCAATTTTGCTTGTATGCCGATGATTTATTTAAAATGCAAAAATGGACCACTAATTCTCTAAGCCAGTATTTTCTACCAAAAAAAATCGAAATCATATTATTTGAAAGGCACAGCAGTTTCAGCTGTTCGAGACATTGGTATTTGCATTGTTTTCAAACTAGACTTAATATAATGAAAGTGCAGTCTCGACATAAAATAAACATCGCGTGTTTATTTTATAAGTAAAAAAACAACTTTAATAATTTATATTAATTTATTTTATTTAATTATTAATAAAATTAAAATTGAAAATTGGCCCAGGTGCCGTCGCGGCGATCTTGGTCGTTGCGGCTGCAGCCGTCGCGGCGATCTTGCTCGTTGCGGCTGCAGCCGTAGCGGCGATCTTGGTCGTTGCGGCTGCAGCCGTTGCGATTTCGAACTGCTCGGGTGCTAGAGAAGGTTGCGGTGAGGGTACTAATCCATAATCCTCATCTGGACCAACAATTCGCTTGTTTGGCGTTTTGTACTTACGCTTCGATTTTCTATTTGCCAATCTTTTTCTTACCATTTTGTTAACATATTTGCTGGTATAATGTGGCGTAGTATTTGGCTTTCTAGAAAATTCTTGATTCACAACTTTGTGGTAATTACCCTTGGAATTAAATGATATGGCTTCTGCTTCGCAACGCATATTATATGAATTTCTGGTGGTGAAATTAATTCGTTTCCCACCAACAAATTTACACAACACCGAGTTATATCGTTCTGCATCATTATTAGTCATATTCAGTAATAAACTTGATGCATTGTGAATCAATCGATGTAATTCAGCCAAAATATCATTATACAATCCACATTCGGTCATGCTGGGAACATAATTTAGTTCATTATCTTGCGGTTCACATTTAAAGTATCCTATTTGTGCACAATTTTTATGTTCCCCAAAAACATGTGACGGGACATTCTTAATATCTTCTTGTAATGCAGAAATTTTTGTGTTCAGTTCCGTTTCTTCATTATTTCTGTATTTCACTGCCACTTTTATATCTTTTATGATTCTTGTTACAGAATTGACTACATGCCTTCTCAAGTTCTTCGGAATCTTCTTACTATTAAATTTACTTGCTGTTCTTTCTGAAAAAGAAAAAAAGAATAATTTGTAATATATTAATAGTAAGCAGGTGAATACCATCCAATTTTCGCAATCGATGAAAACAATTTCTGTACAAATGATTCCTACATTGAACTTTCTCAATACGTAGATTACCATATGGTTTCGCTTGTATTAATTTATTGTCAACGCTCGAATCTCCATCTCCAACCAAACGTATATATACAAGCCCATGCATTTCTATGCTCTGTTTGAAACCTTCTACGATTATATCGCTTTCCATAGCTGTCGAAGCTCCAGTCCAATTTTTGAAACAAATATGTTCTTTGCTTACATTTTTACTTTCGTTATACGCACAAATTGAACAGTATTTATTACGCATACCCAAAAACAATATCTTGCCAGTTCTCTCTCCAATGATGCAGGCCTAATGAAAATAAGTAATAAATAGATTAATATAAAATAAAATTTAAGTTATAAATGTTACCACACCAGACGGCGCATTGTAGTTAACATTATACGAACGCTTCGACCAAGCTCCATCTGCAATTACTGCTATATGTGCTAATCCGTTTTCATCAACTTCGCCCAATTCCTCGGCTAGTTTGTATTCTTCTTTTCCTGCTTCGATTATAACAGATAATAAGGTGTCATGTAATAGCGTCGATACCTCCTCTTGTTTTTCCAGATATGTGCCCGAAGACATAAACGGAACATTCATTGTAGATAGAAGTTCATCGCATTGTGAATATCCAATGCCAATCGATAGGGCTCCAAGAGCAGCAGCTTGATTAATATTCATGGTATCTTTGGTTGGTTCTTGTGTGTCGATGATTTTAATAATTTTGCACATTTGGCATTGGAGAGTAAATTTGGAGCGTAAACCATATTTTTGCTCTTTAACCACTTTCATATCGGCTATTGTACAATCGAAAGTTTCGTGTTTTTCTGCATTACAAATTTGACTAAATAAATGTTTGACATCAATAATTCTCCTTCCAACAACACCATCATCTTTTTCTGTAGGTGTTTCTCTAAAATTTATGTAAAAATTAAAATAGAAATTTAATTAATTTTGTTACAAATTAAATTACCTCATAACTACTTCGTTATTTTCTTCATCCATGAAAGAATTTCCTGGTAAACATTCGCCCGATTCATCTGTAATTGCTACTGTATTTTCCACTGGAATGTCTTCTTCGTTTATATCCATGAAACAATTCCCTGCAATAATTTCTTCAGCTGTTACAATAATTTGTTGTGTGGGAATTTCAAGATTAGTCAAGTCACAAACAACCTCTTCATGGTCCACCATCATTTGTCTAAAAATAAAAAGTATTACTTTATAAAGATGTACCAAATTGCTATAGTTTGGATTATTAAAATCTACTCGTAATTAAAAAGTAGGTACTTACGCCGGAAATGTACTACATAATTGGTTGCATCTTTTGGTAGCAGCACTAAAAACATTTATATTAATTAATAATTAATTAAATCTTAAAAAAACAATTTACATAGCACGAACTTGCTTCAGTCGATTTTTCATGCTTTTTCTTTTTAAACTTATTGGTAAATTAGGCATGTTGAAAAATTTCAATTCTGAAACTCGGAAATTTGTAAAAAAACTAAGGCCACTTCGTTATAACTTATAAGACACTAAACACTTTAAAAAAAAACTAAAACACTTTTAAAAAAAACTAATTCACTAAATTACACTAGAAACAATTAAATCCTATGATCGTATTCAAATAATAAATTCACCAGAGCAATACAATTTCATAAGATAGATCACAGAAGTGCAAGTGTCTATTGCAACATCGCACTGGCAACATTGCAAAGCCGACGTAGCAAGTCTAGCAAGTATATGTAGCACAAAAATTATTAGAAATGCATAACTCTGCAAAACGGTCACGTAAAAATTCTGGCAGCACCGTACAATCACGAATTTAAATGATAAATTTGAATAATATTAAAATTTAACTTTCGTCCCATGTTGTTAATATAGATAAGTCGGTATTGTAAAAATTATGAGTTATTCAAAAAGTAATTATGTTCCAGCCTACATAGCAATAAATTACAAATTCAAAAATATAAATTATAAAAATTAATTTTTTAAAAATCAAGCTGTCCGCTTATAGTGTTTATTATTTTATACCACGGTACAAAATTTTAAAGCCTAAAAATGAAAATTGTAGAAATTATTCGCAATTTAAAACCAATGTCGCGAACAGCTGATCATGCTTCCCCTTAAACGTTATTCGATTTATATTTATTACAATCTTTTTAAAATACATTAAATATTGTAGTATCATGTAAATAAGGGTAGAATTGTAATAACAGATAAGAGAATTTTGAATTTCTATTGTAAATAACGCAAAAACGAGATTCTTTCTAATTTGAAATTATAATTGTAGCATTCTTCCGACTTTTGCCGACAAAGATCAGAACAAATAATTCTGTTGAACATTCAGAATTTCTAGTATATTCGCCTTTAAAACTTTTCGAATCAAAGCGATAATATTTGTATTTTGTAAATCAGCAAGGTATCACCAAATATCACTCACATGGTCCTATAACAATTACCCAATTTTTGACATTTGTACATAATTCGCTTTTAAAAACGAATGCTTCAATACTAACGTTTCAAAGCTAACGCTTCAATCCGAACTCTTCAAAGCGAAGGATACCTTTTTTTTTGGACCTCCCACTTTGCCAGCTCATAAATTTGTGAATTTTGAGTTTTTTTTTCGGTTAATTTTTTATGTAATCTTAAAATATCAATAAACAAATGGTAAAAAAATGTATAGTAAAAATATTTTTTGTTTCGTTTGTACAGAGCCTCAAAAACCGTCCGAAATTCATGCCTCTAGACCAGAATACCCCCTTAATGATAAAAATTAAAAAAAAGTATAATTTTTTGTGAACCAAAGTCAGAATTGTTTTTGTTTTGATTTTTTGATGTTAATTTTGAAAATATAAGTTCATTTGAGTTGAAGTCCCATACATACGCCACTGCTTCAAGATTCAAGATATGACAGTCTGACAATCCATTTAAATATCATAACCTAGATTTTATTATGTGAAAAAGTAAAATTCTGGTTTGTGTACATTTGTTTAATTACTATTTTATTAATTAATTGCTTAAGTGAGGATCTACATAACTCAATAGTTATGAATTTAAGCAGTTTTCGTTTATTAACTTTTGATGTAACCAACACTCTGCTCAAGTTTAGAATTTCCATTGGGAAACAATACGATGAAATTGGCACCTTATATGGTATATCGTGCAACACTAACTTGCTTGCCGAAAATTTTAAAAATAGTTTTAAAAAAATGAGTAAAGAACATCCAAATTTTGGTCAAAAGGATTTGGGCTGGGAAAATTGGTGGAAAGAAATTGTGACCAAAACTTTTCAAGCCACTAAAACCAATGTTGATAATAATCAATTGGATAATATTGCTTCTCATCTTATAAACGCCTACGAAACAAATAAAATGTGGCAACACTGTTTGGGTGCTTTAGATTTATTATCGTATTTAAAACATAAAGGAACTCCTTTAGGTGTTATTTCCAATTTCGATCCGAGACTAAATAAAACTTTAGAAAATGCAAAATTGAAACATTATTTTAAGTTTGTTATCACTTCATATGAAGCTGGAATTGAAAAACCAAATGCAGAAATATTTGAAAAAGCTATCAAGTTATCAGAAATTAAGAATTTAAAACCACACGAGTGTTTACATATTGGTGACGATGTTAATCTTGATTATATGGGTGCAGTAAATGCTGGATGGAATGCAGCTTTAATATATGATAAAAGTCATGGTAAGAATAAAAAAATTGGTTCTTCTGTAAATGAAAAACATATATTTCCTTCATTATTTTATTTGCATAAACATTTCCTTGATGCTAGTGGAGAAAAATTAATTGCATGCTCTAAAAATTAATTAAGTTAAATGATTATTATTAAGTAAATGCTTATCTTATATTAATATATCTGCACCAAACACAAATAATAAACCCCATTGAGGGATAGTAAATTTTTCAGTAGATAACTTCCGTACTAAGCACAGAAGTGGTAACTAATTTCTGTTTTTCTTAGAATCCACACTTTTACTTACATTATGACTTCTACAGCTACTAAAACAACTAAATTTTCAGAACATTTTTTATGTTGATACCTCTTCTGTCCTTAGTACGGCAGTACAGGGAATCAACTGATTTATTGTAATCTGTACCTACTTAAAAAACTTCGTTGTTTTTGCATATATATCTTTTACAAAATGTTGACTCAACAATTTCTGCATGTTTGGTACAGATATGTCCTTATTGAATAGATCCAATAAATTTTAATTGCAAATGAATAGTAAGTATAAATTAGATTGTGATATTTTAACAATTTAGTCTTCCCATTGATTTTTCTAGTCTATGATATGTAAATTTTTTGAAAGTCTAATTTACTTGAGTTAAATTAGATAAATGTGATTAAAATAGGCAAAACTAGGGTTAAATCACGATGCAAAAATGTGGACAGTAGATCTCCTTTTCATAAACATTTTCTCAAACATCCTCGAATTTTCAAGAGGTTTTGGGACATTCCATATTTTCCAAAATATACACCATAATATCTCACTTCGAACTCCCAAACATTTCCTTACATCTTTTCATGTACACCACATCTCCTTTGTGACTTGTAGACTTGTCCTGCAAGGAAACATATCTACTGTTTCTTAGAGATAAGTGTAAATATGTAATATTTATAACTGATTGTTAAATGCACTCGATAATATAATATAATAATATGTTTTGTTCAATTTATCTACAGTAGATGCTCGATAACGTGAACACTTGATATTATGAACATCTCGGTCCTGTGAACATCCAATTTCTTCTCAATGTCAATCAATGTTCTTAATTACCAACATTATGTATTATACGTTTTATAAGGAATAAATATATGTATAACACTAGTTTTTCTAAACCCCCGTTAGTGTGAAAACTTGCGTTAAGTTGAACATACCTTTGGATTTTAGTGTTCACAGAATCGAGCTTGTACTGTAGTTATAATTTCATAATAATATAATATAGCTTCTATCTTGAATCCTTTGATACGCTAGCAACAACATTTTTAAGCAACAACAGGTTTTTAATCTTTATTTTCTAAGAAAATGCCCTAATAGGCAACAGAGTTTTTAAATCTAAGAACAACTTTGGCTGTTTTCAAGAGTTTTTTCTTTATATTACAAATTTATAAAAACAAAATCACGCTGAGTTGTCCAGTTTTTGGTTAACGAGGTTAAATCAGTGGTAAGTTTTAGCGGGGTCGCGAGAGCTTTTGGTTAATTTTTGTTTTGATTCTAGTAACTACGGAGAAAGGTAGAAGTCACCTTATTCAACCTTGCAACCAGGACACATTATCACTTGCAAAACATTGGTATTGCAAAACTTAGATTTTTATATTTTTCCATTTGAGTTCACATCATAGAAGGTCTCGGAAGGTTCTATCGGAAACAACCGGAGTTTTTTTGTCGCAAAAAAATGAAAGATTTAGTTGTTATTTTTGTAGAGTGGTGTTATTATAGCTTTTAATGAACATGAATAAGTTTATGGATACGTAAGGTGAAATCAATACGTACCTACATGACGATATATTTAATAAAAATAATAATTTCATTGACATTTTTAAAAATATTGACAAAAATGTAAATAAGTAAATTAATAAAATTAGTGTTGTACATAATTGTATAACTGTGATAGTTTATGAAGAATAAGAATAATTTTTATTGTGGAATTTTATTGTAGAAAATAGAAATAAAACTTATATTATTATTTTTAGTTTTTTTTTTAGAAATGTAAGAAAATGTTTGAGACTTCTGAGTGAGAGATGTTGTAGATGTATTGAAATGTATGAGATATAAACATCTTATATTAATTTTCAATAGTGGCCTATATTAAATTGATAACAACTACAGTACAGAGCAGCTCTCGGGCCACATTTGCGTTACTCTACACTTTAAATTAACATTCTAAAAGATGTTTAGATAAAGGAGACAGCGCCGTCGTAGGCTAGTGTTAGAATGCTAGATTGCTATGCTGTAGTCGTTGGTTCGATCCCCGACTAAGTACATCTGACTATCTCGACCGTGTTTCCCTCATAAGATGCTGGCACCATCTTTGTTGAATTAAATGCCTAAATACTCATCAGCCCTGGATGAGGAAGAATCAGAAGACGTTAAACGTTAAAAAAACCGATCTATATATAGACATTTTTGCCTTGTCATTTCTCATTTACTCCTTAGGTAATTCTATGCATAATTTGGGTGTTTAATTGTTAGAGCTCTTTTTTAATAAAAAAATTTTTTAACAACCTACATAATTAGTTAAAGTAGTTATTAGAAAAATAACTAAATACAGAAGAAATTAAAAAAACTGCAGATCGGATAAATTGCATTTGATAGTCCAATCAGTAGCATAATTTGCTTTGGTAGACGAAGATTCCGTCGAGATAAAAACAGTTTGGGGGCTGTTCATTAATTACGTAAGGACGATTTTTGTAATTTTTGACCCCCACACATAAGGGCACGTAAGATTTTGGCAACCCCCTCCCCTCCCGTCACATCTTACGTAAAGATTATTAAACAAAAATAATGTTGAATTCCCTCTCCTCCGCTTATATTACCAATAATATTGTAATTATACAAAATATTTAAAAATTTAAATTAAATTTTGTTTATATACTTAAATAAAAGTTATTAAAGATTAATTAATTACCTAAAAAAGTTAATACAAAAAATTAGTAGGTAATCCCTTAATATCCAGGTAAAAAAAACTGATTTAATTTAAAAACAGTAGGTATTTTACGAAAGCTACGTAAGGAATACGTCGGACCCTCCCCTCCCCCACGAAAGGGTCCGTAAGATTTCCGATACCTCCCCCTAACCCTTTCGTAATAATTAATGGACGGCCCCTTGAGAACCAGTACTATAGTCGATCCACGATACTAAAAATGTAGGTGGCACGTCGAATACAAAACCACATTTACAAAAGGAAACGTCATTAATATATCTTGTTACGTGTGTTGCCTAATCTAGAATGTTTCTAATTGTAAGTTTACAAATCGTATTTTCACATATTTATTTTATTTTAAAGCCCCGTTGACATGGGTAGTGAATAACGATCGTGTTCCACATTTGAGGCGTTTACAACCATAGTGGCCTAAGTTAATTTTTAGCATTTTTTCCTGTTTTATTTTCTATCGTAGCCTAAACATCTTATATTAATTTTCAATAGTGGCTTATATTAAATTGGTAACAACTACAGTACAGAGCAGCTCTCAAGCCACACTTGCATTACTCTACACTTTAAATTAACGAGTACTAGTGGCCTATAGTTTAGGCACAAAGCAATCCATGATTTTACTTAGACCACTCTGGTTGTAAACGCCTCATTTGTGAATTTACAAATTTTAATTTTCACGATATGATAATTTTTATATTCGTGGCAAGGGTTACACGGATGTTTATATTTATACTGCTGTTGTGAACATTAACTCAGCGATGAATCACGATTTATATTTTACGAATCAGTATAGTTTACACGGCGCGTATTCTACAAAAGTGTGACTCACTGTTGTGATTGTGTGACCCATGTCAACGCGGCTTTAATGTAATTTTGATAAAATAAATAAAAAAGTACTGCATAGAAACTATTTAATATAATACAAAAAATTTAATGTTATCTGTCAACAACACGTAAATTTCGCTAGCGTGAAACCAACTAATTTCAAACCAATTTCATTGGTTAATATTTCGAGGTCATCGGTTTAGATCTAAAGTTTTGAATACCCCCTGTATGTTTTATTCAAAATACTTTAATAGTGTATTTTAAAAGTAACTAAGTTTTGTTGGTCAGACTGGGGTTGAAAATTTTAAATTATCGTTTCAAATACAAATTTCAAGTTTGATAAATTTAATTTATAGAAATTGTTTGTTCGACGAAACTACTTATTTTAATATAATGATTTCGTACTAGTGTTAATGTCAAAGGACTTCCAACTTAGGTATTTGCAGAGAATATTCATTTAATTATAACTACCTACGAATTAAGTGTTTTGTATCTGCTGTTTTTTTAATTATTTTTCGCTTTATTACAAACTAATTTGCTTTACTAAAATTAAAGCTATGCTTATGAAATTATATTTTCTTACAATATAAAACATTACTAATTACAAGTCAAATGTTAGGTTAAGAAAGAATCGATTTTCGCTTGGGGTGAATCATCCCTTAACAATCAATATATACTTTTAGTTGAAGTATAAACAGTTCTTTAAATGAAAGATTTAACAAGTATGTTACCAGATCCTGAAGATTTTGGTATTTTGTTTCACGAATTATATAAAATTTCACCTGATAATCAAAGGTATTTGTTTATTTCAATAATATTTAAAATAACCTTATCTCTCAATATCTCTATAATTATTCCAGAAAGAAACAGGAATGGAAAAAATCAAAGAGGAAATCTATAAAAAATAAATATCGACAAAAGAATAAAATTGAGTTAATAAGTGAAAATGATATTCAAACTCCACCCGAAATGGAACTGCCTGGAAATGCATCTGCATTTGCAATGTTTGCTTCTGTTCGATTGGCCGTTTTAGATCGTTGGATTAAATATGCCAGCCAGATATATTTGCAGAGTAGTTGCAGTAATCCAATGCAAGATCAAGGCGAAATCGATACAGACACGGAAGATAATTCGCAAACAAGTTCTACTTATGTTCCTTTGAGAGTGTCGAAAGTAGTGGGATTAGGTTTACGATCAGTTTTTGAACTAATTAAAGAAAGTCGCAATACACATCCAGTACTTTGTACTAAAGCTTTATCTGCATTACTTGATGTTTTGCAAGGACAAACGCCCGAAGGTTTAAAAGTAGAACCTTCCGATGCTATCGACTCTCTTTTTGAATTATTACTTGATTTGGCTACACTACATGGACCTGAAAGTTCTGTGCCTAACGATGGAAATCATTTAACTGCAATAGCTTGTGCATGTCTATTATCTTTGGTTGTTGTAAGAGGTGACACTGGAAAATATCTCTCTGCAACTGCTGCCTTACTTATGTGTCCAAGAGCACTGGCATTGCAAAATATAAAGGTGAGGTATATTTTTAATTAATAAATTAGATTTCTCAATTTAAAAAATTTAAACTAAAAGTTTTATTATTTGTAATATTTTTTGAATCTTTTAACTGTTTTTAATTTAAATGTTTATTACGTACTCTTATTATATTAACTGAATATGGTTGACGATTGAAGTTCGAGTTCAAAAATTTATACTAATTGGGTATTTTCACATTTTTTAAAAAGTATGCAAGGAGACACTTTATCAAGCATATAAATGAGCTAGTTCAAAAAAAATTTTTTTGAGACCCTATGTATATCCGAGTACTTTAAAAATAAATTTAAATAAGAATCTTTGCCGCGAAAACACGAAACTCGGATTACGTCACATCTTGTTTACGGCTATGTTTACGGTGGTAACAGCAAACGAATGGAGCAGTTCCATTATTCCCAAAATTTAAATATACATGTCGACTGACTGTAAATTATTTACAGTTTTTCTGATGGTATTTTGCGTTGTTTGTATTCGCTTACGATTTATTGTTATAATTAACATCTGACAAAAATCACTAAACTATATATGGGGCATTCCACGCCAAATCGAACAACATTTTGCTTTTACATCTCGGATCGTTTTGAAAAATTTTTTTCTTTTAATAATAGTTGCGACTAGCCTCCATGACTTTTTTCGATTTTTTTTATCATGTCATTCAAGAGATATAAATTTTTATAAAAATACGTTACTTTTTTTTTAAATGCTCATAACTTCGCGAATAATTTACCAAATGGCAAGTTTTTTTTTTGAAAATGTTTCTTGTAAAATGTACTTTCTACAAAAACTATCTAAAGATATTTTAAAACAATATTACTATTAGATTTTCAAGTTTTAAAAATAAATCGCCATTTTTAACAATGTTTGTACTAATAGATTTTCTTTAAAAAATTTTGTAAAAAACTGTTATCCATTTAACAAATTTTAAGCCTAGTGTCATCATGGGCAAATGATGGGTTCTATTTCTTTTTTCGAATTTTTAATTGTTGAGATTATATAAATTTTTCAAAAATTACGTTACTTATTCTTGAAATGTTATTAAGTCTGCAAATAATTGACTAAATGGAACTTTTTTTTTTAAATTGTTTCTTTTAAAACGTACTTTCTATAAAAAATATTGAAAACTTTTTAAAAACGATATTAATATTTGATTTTCAAGTTTCAAAAATAAATCATAATTTTTAACAATGTATGTACTGATCGATTTTCTTTAAAAATTTTTGGAAAGAACTGTTATCCATTTAACAAGTTTTAAGACTAGTCTCATAATGGGCAAGCAATGGGATCAGTTTTTTTCGAATTTAAAATTTTTTTATTATCCTTGTTTACATACATATTTTTCAAATGCTCCAGAGTATACATTTTTTTAAGGATATTTTTCAACATAAGTAACTAAAATCTTGAAAATTAAAATTTTTTCAAGAGAATTGATCAGTACATACAATGTTAAAAATTACGATTTATGTTTGAAACTTGAAAATCAAATACTAATATTGTTTTCTAAAATATTACTATATTTTTTATAGAAAGTAGGTACGTTTTAAAAGAAACATTTAAAAAAAAGTGCTTTTTGGTCAATTTTCTAAAAACTTACATAATCTTGATAATTAAAAATTCAAGAAAAAAATAGAGCCCATTGTTTGCCCATTATAAAACTAGGCTAAACGTTTATTAAATGGATAACAGTTCTTTACAAAAAAATTTAAAGAAAATCGATCAGTACATACATTGTTATTTATTTTTGAAACATGAAAATCTAATAGTAATATCGTTTTTTAAAATTTTTAAATATTTTTTATAGAAAGTACGTTTTAAAAGAAACATTTTCAAAAAAAAACGTTCAATTCGGTCAATTATTTGCGGACTTATGAACATTTTAAAAATAAGTAACGTAATTTTTTAAAAATTTATATAATCTCAACAATTAAAAATTCAAAAATAAAATAGAACTCATCGTTTGCCCATGATGAGACTAGGCTTAAAATTTGTTAAATGGATAACAGTTTTTCACAAAAAATTTTAAAGAAAATCGATCAGTACAAACATTGTTAAAAATGGCGATTTATTTTTAAAACTTGAAAATCTAATAGTAATATTATTTTAAAATATTTTTTGATATTTTTCGTAGAAAGTACATTTTACAAGAAACACTTTCAGAAAAAAAACGTGCCATTTGGTAAATTATTCGCGGAGTTATGAGCATTTCAAAAAAAAATAACGTAATCTTCTAAAAACTTATATCTCTTGAATGACATAATTAAAAAAATTGAAAATAGTCATGGAGGCTAGTCTCAACTAGTACTAAAAGACAAAAAAATTTCAAAAAGATCCGAGATGCAAAAGTAAAATGGTGTCCGATTTGGCGTGGAATACCCCATATACACAACATCTACACTATAAATCATTACCAATTTAAAACTTAAAAGTACGTCACACCTAGGCGTTTGCGCAAAAATGCGTTTTGATTCTAGTTTAAAATTGAGCGTTTTAATGAAATTTCAAAATGATTTTACATAATAAATAGCAAAATATATCATTTTTTAATTATTATATGGGCGATTCTCTGTAAGCACGTTAATGGCTGTCCAAAGTCCAAACCACCTTTTCCAAAAACCATTTGAAGAGTACACGGGAAGAATGATCAGAGTCACAAGTTTTATATTTCGCACAAATTGCATTTAAAGATTTACTTACCCATAAGTGGCTATGTAAATTTTAATATTTAAAAAACGTTTTGACGCTGGATTAAAATCATTTTTATATTATGTGTTTACTAGGAGATACCTACCATTACCATCTATCAGATGACATTAATAGTTTATTTTTCAGCAAAATTGGACCCTGATCGTTATTCCCGTGTACTCTTCATTTGCTGTAGCATAAATTAAAATATCTCAAAACGCAGCATAAGATTATTCCTGTTTAGTGCAGATGTAGCTATAATGGTATAAATTATAATTTTTTATAAAAAAATTCCCAAACCACCATAAAAACAGTTCCCTGTGCTGTTCGATTTCCAGAATTAACACTTTGAGATTTTATTTTATTATGTAATACAAAATATAGAATTTTTTTAATGTTTTAAAAACACAATTAAAATTAACTTATTTTGTTTCGAAATAAACAACATTTAAAATCGATTTATTTCAGTTCATTCGTTTGATTAAATCTTGTCCGCGCTTTTTAAGAACAGTCCCCTGCCAAAAATTTAATACCAAATATAACTTTTTCCACTGCCCCTTTCCATATTGTCCTGCGTGGAAAGCAACGTAACTTGTCTTAAGTTTGAGTCAGTAGCGCTAACGATGCTGTGCCGTCAATTTTTTTAGTATTAATGCATCGTTTGTGACGGGAGCACGTGTCAGGACTACTACGACGCACAGTCCCCTAGCAATTATTTTATTTATTGTTTATTTGTGGAATTGGATATATTATAAAAAATTTTATAATGTTTATGTACATATTTATAAATAACTTGCAAAATTAAATACATTACGATAGTTTGCTTGATATTTCACGATTTAGTCAAAATAAACAGTCCCCTACCAACAGTCCCCTGCTTTGTAATGTGACAAGGGACTGTCTTTCATTCCGGAGGACTGTAGATTTTTATTATTTAATTATATATTATTATTCCTAAACAATTTGTATTCTCGATATATATTATAAATGTATAATTTATAAATTGACGTGGTTATGCAGAAACCTACCAATCCACAATTTTCGAAAAATGAGTTAATTACGAAAATAGGCTTATTAGGTACTATTCTTTGACTGGAAAAAATCTGGAAAACATTCAACAAGCTAAAATGGATTTTTTGTAGCTATTTATTATTATGCATAAAACTACCAACCCACATAATTTGAGTATTTTTGTACAAAATCAGGAAATAGTATTTTTGGCTGAAAGATAACTTCGAAATAATTGACTTAAGGATATAAAAGCACTTTCACAACTCTCCTTCGAAGTGTGCTATCCAATACAATTTTTACCCCTGACAGTTTTTCCAAAACACAGGGTATATGAAGTTACTATGTACAATCTTTGTTTTTTATATATATATTTATATATTTGTGTCACCATATCTCCCGAACGGTTACAGGTAGCGACGTAAATTTTTGACAGCATGTTTGTAAAGATCAGGAGTGTTCTTGGCTAGTCAAACACAATTTTCACCCACGAGAAAAAATTTTATCACAGAAAACCATCTCTACCCCCCCCTCCTTTTTTTTTTTGTTAGACTATGTAGGGCCACATTCATATCATTGGCTAATAACAATTAGTTCAATTAAGGGCTGAAAACGTCTTTACAGAGAATCACCCATATGCTTTTTCTGGTACCTTTATTTATACAATAACGCACATAATTTTGCAAATAAAAATTTTGTGAAAATACCCAATTGAATTTGTATTCGAATAATTTTTATTGTAAATATTCAGATATTTAAATTTTAAATTTGTTTAAAATAGGGGAGTATATATTATGCTCCCCCTTGCTCCTCAATTTTACTATAAATTACATTATTCACCGAAACTAGTAAAATAATTATATTATTTAAATATTTTATTTTTTTAATATAAAATAAATAATAATTTAGTAATCTTGCATAGGGTAAGAATAAATAATATTATTAAATTTTTTTTTATATTAAGCGTTTTTAACAGCTATGGTTCAAATATTTTTTTTAATGTTTTAAGAAAATTTAATTATTTTCAAAATAAAAATTAGTTAGTTTGTTTGTTTTAATTTATTAGTTTAAGAAAAAACTTTTGTACATATATTTACAATAAATTTACACATTATGGAGAGAGAAATCTGGTGTAAAAGTATAAATGGAAAAATTTAAGAAAATTACGAAATCTTAGAAATACTGTAGAAGATGAGCTATTTTTGTTGCTTTTTGAACTTTTTGGAAGGAAATCGAGGGAAATTTTTCAAAAATTTTGTGAAAGGAAATCTAGGGTACAAAAATTTGCCTTGTGATAATGATGATTAAGTTTTACATTAGCGAAATAAATATTTTACTATTGGGTACCTAATAATAATTATTTTCTCTAGATGCCTGCCGTTTTAACATCGTTGCAACGAAGTATTCATGGAATATTATTAGGCAAAAATATTAGACCCTCTTGGATAACATCAGGAGTTCCAAATAATTCTAAAATAAATTCGTTTCAAGTAAAAATGCCTCCAACAATTCAAAATTCTCCCCTGATATTGAAATCATTATCTAGTGATGGTCAATATCTGTATTTATTTACTTCTAAAGGTTTATTTAAAATTGGATCAGGTTATAGTGGTACTGTAAAGGGGTACATTTACATGTACAAATCTGATTTTTATCCCAACGACAAAGGAAACCTGGTTTATTGCGATGTAAGTGTAAATCATTATTTGTTACTGATGAAATTTTACAAAGATAATATTTTAGGATAATTTATATTTAAAATTGTGCGGCCGAAGAGGAGGCGAATTTCTAATTGTAGATAAACAAGGCTTACTTATATCTGGATCTTTACCTTTGCATACAAGGGATGCAGCAGCTTCTGTAGTATTTTCTGACGGAGAATGTTTAGGAACAGTTTCTCCTACTAAAGATGTAATATTAAATTAATATTATCTGTAGTTTTAGTTTATAATAATTTGATAAATTTTAGGACGGATTTGTCGTTCGTATGCTTAACCATAGAACAATTCCAGCATCAGTTGTAACAGAATTACCTTTAAAATTGGCTCGTAAATGTGTCGATGCACTGGGGGCTGCTTTATTTGAAGCAGAAGGCATTTCTCATACGATTAACGTTAAAAATGAAGAAGAAGTTGCCAGCGTATGTGCGGGAAAGGAATTTGGGCTTTTACGTACAATTTCTGGAAAAGTAGTTATTTTAAAATCAATTATTCCATTTTTCAAATTAATTTTTAAATTTACAGGTGTTTTATTGTGGAAAAGCTGCATCTCTTGGGGTTAAGCAAGCATCTGTGAAAGTTGGAAAGTGGTCAGAGCTGACATTAACCAAGTCGCCTAAAATTACTCACCTTGCAGTTGGTCACGAGGGGTTGCATGCTATTTTACTCACAGAAGATGGATCCGTATTTTTTGTTGGTAAGAGATTATTGTTTTTGTATTTTAAAACTTTTTATTATATTATAATATATTTTGACGTAAGGTACTTCACGTCGAGGTGAAGATGGGGATCAAAGCAAAGTAAGAAGACAACCTAAACCAACTAAACCAAAGAAAATGATTAAGGTGGATGGTCAATACATAGTTCATGCAGCTTGTAATAACGGTTCTACAGCACTAATTACAAGAGAAGGCGAATTGCTTATGTTTGGAAAAGATACCACTCATACAGATCATACCACGGGTAGGTTTAAAATAGTCAAAGCTATGATCAGTTTTTTAGATTTCTAAACTTTTTGTTAGGTTTGGTTTGCAATTTAAAAGGCGAAGTTATAGTACAAATTGCATTGGGTAAAGCTCATGCAGTGGCGTTAACTAATAAAGGACAAGTTTATACTTTTGGAATTAACAACAAATATCAGTGTGGAAGAGACTTTGTTCCATTAAACAAAGAAGGTATTTTTTTGTAGCTCATTGTTACTCAGTATTTGTTGTTAAATATGTTTTTAACAGTATAGATATTTCTTTTAAGAATCATCATCCATAGTTGTAGCAATGGAAACCGGTGGCATCAGTCACGATGAGCAAGATATCTATGAAGACCTTGAAGATTTGGCAAACAAAGAAGATATAGAAAATAGACCAAGCAGTTCAGATAGTAATCCTGTGGATTCTTCAAATCGTGAGCAAATGTGTCAACCTGGTAGTCATCAATGGCAACACGACATGTGTATGATTTGCACTGTTTGTCAAGAATGTACTGGATACTCGATAAGTTGTTTATCTTCTATGAGGCCTGATCGAAAACCAGGACAGTTAGTTGTAATAATTTTATTTGTATTTTTATATCTTAGCATTAAATTGCAGAGAATGTGGCTGCGGCGAAGGAGATAGTGGATGTGCTTTGTGTGGATGTTGTAGATTATGTGCCCGAGACATGGTAGACAACCATCAATTGTCGATATTAGGACCTGATGGCGCGCCTGATCTTTCTGGAATGATGCGATTGGATTTAATGTTTCGTGATAAAGTTAAAGAATTGATTCCTCTTAGACAGCGTAGCAAACTTCAAGATCAGGTACAATACAGGTCTTAAATTTGAAAATTAAAATTTTTATAATTATTTTATAGTTGCAAAGTCGTCTGGAAGAACGAAAGAGTAGAACAAGAAAATCGATATCTGTTGCCGGTTCTAGTAAACAAGTTACAGCAAAACTAAAAACTACACGTTCGTCTCCTGCAATAGTGCCCAACACACCAATTCATCGTCCTAATAATGCCATTAGACAAGCAAATCTGTTAGGTAACTAATTTTTAAATTATTTGAAATATTTAAAGTGCTTAATGAAAATGAAAGAAAGAAAGGAAATTCTTTTTTGAACCTATTAAAATATTAACAGCAGAGATTTCTATAATTATAATGTTGGTTGTTGTTTTTCTGAAGTTGTTGAATTTTATAAAATCCTCTTTCTTCAAATTCAGGAAATGCTCACAATATGTACAATGGATTTAAAACATTTATATTTTATTTTTAATAAATATTGAATATTACTTGACATTAAACATAACATATCACAATTTGTAGAATGGTTGAGATTGAAGTACAATTTCATTGTTTAGGTAAGGAAGGAAACTCGGATGTTGACCGCGATACAGCTCGAATAGTTTGCTTACCACCTGCTAAAATTCAATTACCTTGCGATAGTCAGATAGTGCAAATTTCATGCGGATTACACCATAGTGTACTATTATTACAAAATGGGCAGGTAAAATTATACCTATCAATTCTTTATTTATTCAAACAAAATCGTCCTTATCCACAGGTTTATAGCTTTGGATCCAATCAATACGGCCAGTTAGGTTGTGGTGATATTTTAGCCAAGTCTTCTATTCAATTGGTTAAGATTAACTGCAGTGCAGTTCACATCGCTGCAGGGAGCAATCACACCGTTGTTCTCACTGCTAAAGGAGAAGTTTATACTTTTGGAAATTATCAGGTGAGCAATATTTTTATTCTAATTTTTAAAATTTATTTTGAAAAGTTGTTGAATTTTGTTTGTTGTAAAATTATAACATAATAAATTTGTCAGTAGCTTTATAAAAGACTGGAAAATAGTTACGCATTTTAAGAAAAATTAAATTGAAATTAATTTCAATTACTTCGTTTAGAAAGGACAACTTGGTCGTTTACCACCTGCTTCGTCACCTCAAGATGTTATTCAGCCAGGACAAAGTACCAATTCAAAATTTCGTGATCCCAGATGTCCGTGGTATTCCATTCCTGGTATCATTCCGAATATAGGTTCAAGAAATGGTCGAAGAGCCACCTGGGTAGGAGCTTCCGGTGATCAAACGTATTTAAAAATTGACGAAAGTTTAATTAACTCGGTTAGTCTTGCCAAGTCCACGGTAACAGCAAATAAGGATTACATTAGTAAGAGTTTATACAAAGCTTAAAAGAGTAATATTAATTAGACGACTTTTAGTTCTTCTTCCCAATCAACTTGATAATTCAAACGGTTTCCAAAGTTTAGTTATAAATAAACGAGAAGGAAACTGCAATTCCTTTAAAGGTAAAGACCAAGTTGATTTTTATAATAAAACTATTTGTATGGATCCAATTTATAATGTACTCTGGTCGTACAATTTATCAAATCACGAAGTAAATTGTTATAACATCATTGCTACTGAATTATGCTCAAGAAATGCAACAGATAAGAGCATCACAAATGAATTTCGTCACTTCACTATGGCACACACAATGAAATCGGAATTTAAATCACCTAATTTTAATTTATTGTCAGTATTGACTCCCGAATTGACATTACCTGTAATTCCCGATTGTTTTGTTTCGCGTTTACAAGCTGCAATAAATTTGTTGTGTTGTTTGGATACATTGACCATAGCAAATAATTTACAAATGACTGCAATTAAGGACGATAATGATGATCGACGGCTAGTTACGTCGAAACAGTTTACAAGAGATGATTTTCAATCTGTTAATCGTTTTGAAAGTCATGGAGGTGGATGGGGTTATTCCGGACATAGCATCGAGGCAATTAGATTTATGGCAGATACCGATATACTTTTAGGTAAAATTTAAATTGCAAATTTATGTTTATTAAATTAAATTACCTGGAATTTTTAGGTGGTTTTGGGCTTTTTGGTGGAAGAGGCGAATATACAGGTAAAATTAAATTGCTAGATATTGGACCAGATGGTGGAGAACAAGAAGGCGACGGTGAATTATTAGCCGAAACTGATGAAGTTCCATACGAATGTGGTCCTCGTCAAAAGTATCCTATGATGTTTGAAGAGCCCGTTCCATTGCAGGTACTGAAACTTTTTAAATTTCTACATGCGGATTTTTAATTTGATAAATTTTAGGCTCATCGATGGTATGTAGCGTGGGGTAGAATTAGTGGCCCAAGTAGTGACTGTGGTTCATCAGGACAAACTATGATAACAACTGAAGACCAGGTGTTATTTTACTTTAAATCATCAAAGAAATCAAATAATGGAACCGACGTAAATGCGGGTCAAATTCCTCAAATTTTATATAAAATTATAACGGCAGAAATACAACCAACACGTCGGCAGAATGATGTTGCTGAACCAATTCATATACTTTCTAAGGATTTTTCAAGAAGTGTAACAAAAGAGTGCTTTCAAAGTTTACTTTCGTTGTTACAGTGGTCTTGGAATACTTTTAAGTTATGCATTATTGATGGGCAAGTGTCACAACAACACACTTATAATAATTTGGAATTAGAGAGATTGGTATACATTAGTCGCGCCAGTTTACGTTTAATATGTTCGTACACCAACGAAATATATCCATCTCAAGTTTCGAAGAAGGCTCCTCTCGAGAACGTTAATTTGGCAGAATGTATTGGTGACATTAGAGCTTTACTAAAGCAAATTCTATCAGATAATTTACCGGCGCTAATGTTATCTAAAAAATCAAGCAAATGCAAAATAATGAAAAACAATGAATCTAATCTCAAAATGATGAATAGTATTTTAGAAGAATGCCATGTTACATTTGTATCATGTTTCCACGCGTTTTATCCGACTTCATATTTAAAATGGACGTGCTTATGCGACTTATTAGGTGGGATAAAAGATGTAAGTATTTAATTAAATAAAAATATTTCAAAAAGATTACTGAACTATTTGTTTAGGAAACCGAATTCAAATCAAATTCTAATAGTCAGCGATTACTCAGCTCAGTTTTATGTGCATTGTGTAGCCCTAGTATCAGACTTCGTAGTACATTTCCATTGCTTATTAACGGAACCAATATTGAAAATTCTATGAATCGTGGCTTAAGTCCATCCGATAATACAGGATTACCAGTTATGAATGGTACAGATTCGCATCATTACCCTATTTTAGTTGAACAGATGACTTATCGTAGTCAGGTAAATTGTCACGTAGGACTGAAAATTGTTATTATAATAAATTGTTACATTACTTATATCTAGATGGAATCCAATGGAAGCGGTGTTAGTATGTCGTGGAGCAAGGTATTGGATCAATTATTAAAATTAGTGTGCGAACCTGTAACTCACGCGTTATTGGGCCATAAAGTGATTTTTTATCCAAATTTAACTAAATATTGCTGCCATTTATTAGCTCGAGTGGTAGCCGAATTGGTTCATCAGTGTAGTTCAACAGATGTAAGTAATATTAATTTATATAATTTATAATAGAAATAACTTTTTAAAATAGTTAATTAAATTTTGACTGAAATATCTAGGAAATTAGCTTCCAGAGCAAAATATGTGAAAAAAAGTTCAACTTGCAATATGGGAACCTTCCTAAGTGAATTTCTGATTTCTTGAGAATTTCTATTTGTTCTAAACCCTTGCAAATTCCTTTTAATAGTATTAATAATATTCTATTTTTGTAGGACGATCTTCAGGGCGCTTCTGGGCGTATTCTTCACGTGACTGCTTCACGTTTTACTCGCACAAATCATTCTAGAACGTGGAATACGGGAAACGGATCGCCAGATGCTATATGCTTCCAAGTAGACAGAGCTGGTATATCTATTGCTGGAGTGGGTATATATTGTGGATTAGGTCAGTACGAATACGAATTAGAATTATTGGAAGATGTAAGTTATTAATAACGACTTAATCAAATTTAAAACGTTTCATTGCACTTTTAGCAAAGTTCTATAAATAGTGTGGAAGGTCACGTGCATACTCAACGATGGAATAGTTTGGAAATAATTCGAGGATCTTTTGGTCAAGAAGATTTTGTTTCCGATATTGTTGAAATAAAATTTGATAGATCTGTTGCCATTAAGGTAGGTACTTGTAGTTATTAAAACTCTAAATCTTTTTATCGTATGAAATAATCTTAGGAAAATGTTAAATACGCATTGCGCTTGAGAAATCATGGTGGTAGAACTAACAACGGAGATGGTGGACTAAATTCGGTTAAGGGAACAGATAACTCTACGTTTACCTATTCAACTTGCTCCTTGAGTTTTAACGGAACCACTCTTACACGTGGTCAAATACCAATAATTTTGTATTATAGGTATTTTAAATATTTAAACAATTTGAGTAAGTAAAAATAATATGAAACTTTCGTTTCAGTAATCCAATTGAATTTGCTAAAGTTGTTAGTACTAAATTAGAACAACAAGCACGTAAAGGAGTGTTGGATATGACATCGTCTATTGTTCACAGTTGTTGTAGTCTTTTAGCGATGGCAAGAGAAAAGGCCGACGAGATACCAACTAATGATATATTAAGTCATTCTTACGTTGTTACAACATTGTTACCTCTTATCATGGCGCACATTAGTCCTCTAGCCACCTGTGATCCACGGGTAACTGTTGAACAGTTTATAATTACAAAATAATTTAATTAATGGCAATATTTTTAGAATGCGGTTCACATTTTAAGTCTAATACAAGATATGTTGCCGCACGTGGCTGCTTTAAATTTATTGTCAGGATCAACGGCAATTCTTAATACCGTAATGTCAGGAGGATCAATAAACCATTCGGATGTAGCAGATCTTATTAATAGCACTACCAGTCAGCATTACACCTGGGTTCAAAGCGATCATCCATACAAACCTTGTAGTGTTTCAAACTACAGGTAATAAAACAACTCGTATTGGAAAACCAGTTTTAACCTTTATTTTTATATTCTTAAAGAGTTGCTTTTCCCGATTCTGTGCAATGGATGTCTGTAGAATTTGATCCTGCTTGTTCTACTGCTCAACCAGAAGACTTCTTACAATTATATGTTCCAAGTTTGGGACATTTAAATACAAAGAATAATTCAAAATTATTAGAAACTGAAGACGACTGTCCACCTTTACCTTATTGGCCCATCCTACATAAATTCAGTGGAAGGTAAATTATGTTTTTGAAATCTAAATAATTTTTATATACCTAATTAAGTATCAATATAATATGCTCTTATTGCACATAATATTGTTTTAGCTTACAATGGCCGCAATCTGCCATAATTTTACCAGGAAACGAGGTAATATTTTCTCTGGAAACTGCATCTGATTATTTAAAAGATGATAAGGCGAGTTCTTATGGTTTTCGTTGCCTTGTGGTTGGTTATGATTGGCCATATCCTACCAACGATGGTGGTACACAAGGATTGAAGCACTTAGAAGCTGAATTGGCATTTTTAGGAGGGATGTGTGCTGCTAGTCTTATGAAAAAGGATCTTCAATTGCCTTTTAATGATTGTAGGTTTGCTAATATTAAAAAGAACCAAATTTTCTAAATCAGCAGGTTTTCCAGATAATCAGAGTGAAATCGATATAGAAATTGCTGAAATTGTTTCCACACATGTTTTGAATTCACATGGATTACTACTGGCTAAGGGTTTAGCACTGAACAATCCACCTACTGTGACCCAAGCTTTGGATGGAACACTACCATATAGGTGAGTCAATTTAATGTTTATTTCTGTCTCTATAATTATAAAAGGTAACATCATCTATAACTTTTGTACCAAATTTTATTTTATAAATAATAGTAACTACAATTTTTATTAACTGCCTATAATATAACAGACTAGCAAGTTGTAATACAAAGTGTTACGAACACATATTTCAGTCAATTTCTACTTAATTGTAGGTAATGTAAGAAATAAAAATGTAATTTATAAAAGAAAATGCAGAGTGCGTAAATATGGTTTACAGCATTCTATTAAAGTACATAACACTTAATAATTAATTTCCAATTAAAATATCACAGATAAAAATGAATATTCTAAGCCAGCAATCGTTTAATTTTTTTGATCCTAACTTTTAACAGTAATAGCCGTGACAGTTTTGTTACCTATTTCAATTCATATTATCTATCTTTCAAGTAAATTTAGAAGTAAACAAGTGTTCCTATTTTTAATGAGCAAATATTAGCATTAGTTTAAATAAATTTTATTTTATGAGGTCAAATAAATAAATGTTAGCATGATTCACTTAGTTCAACAATTTTTATACACATCCTGCTTTTTTTACATTATTTACAAAATCAATGGGTGATTTATAAATCTGTAGTTAATAAATCTGCCCTTTCGACTACGACGTGAAGCTCTGTTTCACGATAAGTACGTCCATCGGGCATAATTAAACTGATTGGCTTACCATTTTTATCTGTAAGATATTCAGTAGTTTTTCTACAAGTTCGTCTAAAATAGAATATTAAACCTATCGAAATTAATATGAATAATAATAATATTACTCCTACTACAATAATTACTGTTGAATATCCTTGTAAAATTGAACAACTATGGCTTCTAAACTCTTTTACTGTAAGCGATTTATTTTGAAACATACAATAAAACTCATCTGGATTACCTTCATAGTAGTTTGTTAATTTACAATCGCACTCTTGCTTTATAATGTTGTTTATAAATTTAGTTGAAAAACTTGTTACGTTAGTTTTTAAAGAATTCTTTTCGAGAGTGTAAAATGTATTCGAATGAAATAGTATTTCTTCTTCTGTACGTGTGGTTTCTTTATTTAAACTAATTCCGAGGAATGCATCACTGTGTGTGACGTTAAACACGTTACTTCTTATTTTTACACTTCCTTTGGTAGTAACTTTAAAAGCTTCCCCTTCTAATACATTTATATGTGAATTCAAAATTTCAAAATTCTTTGGTTGTATCACAAATGCACTACTTCTAATAGTTTCAAAACTGGTGTTTCTTATTTCAAAAGTATCGAACACCATTATATCATTAAAGAAACGACTCGGAAGTATGTTGAATGTGGAATCGCTAATAATTAAATGATAGGTATTAAATTTTTTGAACGATTGTGATTGTACTGATTTGAATTTTACATTAAAGAAACTAATGTTTTCTGAATATATTAATGAGGAAAACGCAAACGATGCCATGTCCTCTATATATGAGTTTTTAAAAGAAATATCACTTATTTGACCTTGGAACGTATAACTGGATATTTTGTTCACCATACAGTTTTCTATTTGAATTTTGAGCGTTGGTACATTTTGTCGCAAATTGAAATAATCGTTATTTGATTGTATATATGGATTCCAATTTAATCCGGAATTTTCAAAAGTTAAATTGTTAATATTCATTAATTCAATCCGTCTTAAGTTTCTCATGCCATCGATGGCTTTAGGACCAAATCGAACTTCATTACAGTTACTAATTTTTATAACAATTGTGTCGTAGACTGGTATCGTATTCTCTTGAATATAAAATTCCTGAAAAAATATATAACATTAAAATTATATTAAGTTTATTAATTTTTATTTTGTATTCGTACATATCCTTTTAGGATATATTATAATAGTATAACAGTGATAAAAATAAGATTGTGAATCACTTAAATTAAATTTTCTTTTAAAGCATGTGGTACCCGCTAGCTTTTAAAATTTTAAAGTTATGTTGATTAAATAGGAAATGAAATGTTTATTACGTTTTTGAAAAATTAATACAAAATTAATTGATTATAACGCATTATAATAATATGTACGTTTCTTTTTATTGAACCTCATCGAATAGGTATAAATATTATAAATTAAAATTATTAGCTCTTGAAAATAATATAAATTAGAATTATCAATATTGAGCTACAGGATCATTTTTCGAAAGCTTATTTAAAAAATGTGTTTTATTTGTGTCCTGTAGCTCAATATTGATAATTCTAATTCATATAAATACTAGCAGGTCAGGCGGCCTACCGGCCGCAATGACCTCCTAATATTTGATGACCTGGAAACTCCTTTTTGCACAGGATCATTTATTATAATTAATTTCTTATTTTATTAATATAAAATCACAAAATTAGTCATATTTTTTTTAACTTTTTTTTTTTCAAAAAATTGAAAATTGGCGTAGAGAGCTGGGAATAGTGGCGTTAACCTTATAACTCTTAGCTGATTAACCAGTTAAAATTTCAATTCAATCGTGCTTTCCGTTGGGGAGATTTTGATGGGACGGACATACATACAAACTTTTTGAGTTTTATATATTAACTCCTGTATTCATAAAAAATGTTGAAATTTACAACAAGTTTACAAACCCTTTTTAAGGAATGTGTCATGAAACACCAATCACAAATGTTTATTAGCCTTACGTGTAAGGTTTTCATTGGTTGTTGAACTTTAATCAGCGTTTTAACTAAAATAGGTTTCAACACTCTCTTAAATATTTTTATGAATACAGCGGTATGATTATATTTATAAAGCTGCTTGTAATAGTATTATAAAATTTCCCTTTTGAAAATAATTTGAATTCAATTTTAATACTTATGCAATTTATATTATAATAATAGCTTTTTTATATTTTTGTAACCACAGCAGTGGATTATTGGTGTGATCTCTGGTTGAGTTACAGAGATAAAGTTCTGGGTTCGAATCTCAGATTGGACAGAATTTCTTAGCTCGGCCTTTCAGTGTGCATTTACATTTTCTGAATTTAAAAATTGGTTTCTTCTATATTTACCTAAGTTTGGCCACTTGACAGAACGTTATGGTCAAAAATGAAAAAACTCATTTTTTGTCAATAAGCCTAGTGGTTTTGCTTACATAAGTTAAAGGTTAATGCATGATGACAGGATGTTTATTACAATTAAAAGCAGCATATCATAATCTAATAAATTATTCAAACGTAGTAAGTTTACTATCTATAAAAATTTATAATTTCCAACTTGGTGATTTTCAATTAGTTAGTAATAGGTAGATACATAATATTATAATACACAAATTATAACCTACCGAGGCGTTAATTTAGGATTTATCATTTAAAACTCATTTATTTGAATGGTAGACCAAGTTACTACGGTTTTAGAAACTTAATTTGCAGAATAATAATTGAAAAAAATTGAAATAATAGCTTTTTAGCGCCATTTGTACAACGTTGTTTATCCAAATTGTTCTTTATCTAAAACCGTAAAGAAAAATAAGGGTTACCATTTAAAAAATGTACGATGAGGTTAAGTCAAAAACAAAACACGATAAAAACTGTTAAACAATGATAAAAAATGGCAGAAAATGAAAAATGAATTAAAAAATTAAGAGGTTAACATATGTTCTTAGCGAATTTCTTCGAAAATTTTCGAGCTCACTAAAAAATAACTCAAATCTCAAATGTATCTTCTATTTTTGTAAATTGTGCTTATTTTAAAAAAATTCGCATATTTCATAAAATAAGTTTTTGTTGGAAATTAAATAAGCAACAATTCTTTACTTGAAATGATTTCTTGAAAATACCGATCAATTTGGATCTCAATGGCGCCCGAATATGTGGCGTGCCTTCGAAAATGGTTGTTTAGGGCACTACACACACTAAAATGCCGTTTTGTAACTATTGTTCTTATTTTGTTGTTCTACTAAAAATAAAACTACATCATATAAGCACACACTTGAATACTTTCATTTCTTTTTTCACAAAATAAACCACATTGTATTCAAAAGGACTCATGAATTTCAGTTATTATCATATACTATGTTGATTATAATGAACACGGTTTGAACTACTTATTCTATTGCCATACTGTAACAAAGCTACAGACCAATAATTGTTAACCACTCTAATTAACTTATGGTTGGGGAAAAGCACATCATAACATTATTATTGCATTATTATGTTTATTCTAAGAAAATATAATGAACTTCATTTCATAGTAATCGATTGATACGTGGTTCAAGTAGTGTAACTCGATATTAACCATATCAATATTTTAGAAAATCCCAAAAATGCACTAAACTCTGTAAAAACTGTAAAGTGTATTTCTAAAATATTGATATGGTTCATTTTATAGGTTTCGCAATTATTTTCAAAAACATTCACGTGTAATTTCAATTCTATTAAAAATATTTATAATGAATGTAAGGACGCGCATGAATAGATAAAACAAAGATCAAGTAATCGTACACACATGCATAGTTTCTTTTACGAAATGCACCAACTTGAAATAAATTATACGCATATTTTTTTAAACATTAATACCCTAATTTTTTAATTGTTATTTGTTATATATTACAATAATAAATTATATTATGTAGGTAGGTTGAAATAGATCGATAATATTATGTATCCTACCTTCCTACCAAAATAATTCAGAACCAAATATTTATAATAATATATTACGTTGTACATTTGTCTCATTCATTATTATTCTAAAATATTATTTTATATTGGATCTAACTAGGAAACTAGCTATAATATACAGGCAGAAATCTATGGACATTTAAAAATAGGTAAAAAGTAAATTTACCTTTGAATGTGGTTGGCATGTACAAGTTAATCCAGTTTCGTAATTTCCACCAGACCATTTGCATCCAAATTCGGCATTTTCGGTAATATCATTGTTAATTAATAGTGTATCCAGGTAATCAATTAAGCAAAACAAAAAAATCCCTTGTAATAATAGCTTCTTTGGCATTATTCTTACTTTGTAAATCTTCACATTCTTTTCAAATTGGGAAGGACAAATTAAATATCACCTAGTTCTCATGAAATCTGAAATTAAAATATATTACATAGTAGTATATAATTCGTATGAATGGGTACTAATGACATTATTTAACCATTATACTAATAACAACTATGTGTGAAATTGAAGATAACAACAAATTGATACGCACATACTTAGGTGTGTTTATATTATTTATACTTATAATTTTTGCTGTTTTTTTATAATGAATTTATTGGGTGAAGACTGAAATAATATTTCGATATAAATAATTACGAAATTATTTTCTTAGGTATTGCACACAAAATAAATACATACATAATATATTATAAATTAGGTATACCTACCTTATGAAAATACTGGTATGAATTACCTATATAGTATATTAACGCAATTTAATTGGATTATTATGAGCAATGATTAATTGAATCATTATTTTCAAAATGAAAACAAAAAACTAGGTAGTATTTCTAATAGAACTAAATGCTTGCGATCAGTACTTACAATAATAATTATTAAGTTATAAAACGGTGAGTCAAGCGCGTTTACGATAACGTCACATTCTTATCATTATTACCTCTGGAATAATATCGTACCGAGAAGGAAGGATTGTATTTGTAGCGCACACTCTGCCGTTGTTATCGAAGCGATAAAATAGGTACCTACCTACGTTCAAATATTTTTATCAATAGGATATTCACAATAACATGCAAACTCGCGGTTAACTATATTATAGAAATATTTTCTACCTTTAGAAGATCCTGAAAATGGATAGGAGTATTTTGTAGTACCTACCTACTAATGATGTATATTATACTTGTCTTATACTTTATAAACATTTAAGCCAGATATTTGAGTTTACACATGTGGAACGGGTTTTAACTAAGTAAACGAAAATTAAGTGCTTGGCATAATATAGAAGATGTACTTTAAATACATAATTGTCAATAATTCAATTATAAACTCACTTCCTGTAATAATTAGATAGTATTTAGGTTTGCTTAATATTAAAATGACGAATTTGTTTATATTCAATAGTTTATAAATTTTAAATTTAAAATATAACATGAAAATATTATATAATGTAGGGGGTAATCACTTATTGTAATTTATTTAGAGATTGCCCCCTTGAATGTATTATAATTTTATTGTAATTCACAATAAGACGTCCTGATAGAAGGTGTGGGATGACAGTATTGGGTCAAACACAGGGTGTTCCACAAATAGAACCAATTTCCGGGTGCTTATAAAATGCACCGAATCATGCTATTTTGATTAAATATTATTTCGTATTCGTAAATTGGCCATTTCGAAGTTTTAAAAAATTATATACAGTGGCTCCAGAAATTATTAATACACTCCTATGTTAACCATGTTAAACGGACATTTCCATGATCCTTTTTCTCATATAAAAATCGATTTTATAGCAAAATGTTTCAAACATTTTTTGTTGCAAATTTCATTCTCTTTATTTTTGTTTCTATACATTTTTCTATTTTGTCCCGCCATTTCTGAGTAACAACGACTTTAAAAACACTGTAAAAATTTAAGTAAAACTCCCATAAGAGCAATGTTATTTTTATTAAATTTTTTACAGAGTGTTTTTAAAGTCGCTGTTACTCAGAAACGGCGCGACAAAATAGAAAAATGTATAGAAACAAAAATAAAGGGAATGAAAGGGCATAGGAGGATAAGCATGGTGAAACTGCCCCCGGGGAATATTTAATCGCCACTTTGGGCATATGTTAGTACTAATAAAATACTAAGATCCTGAAATTTTTAGATCTCTAACTCAAGGGGGTTTCGAGAAAATCAAAAAATAATAAAAAAGAGAAAAACAAGTTTTACTCTAGAACGGCTTAATCGATTTTGATAAAATTTTAGTATGTTATAGGGGTTTATAAAAGTCACCTCAAGACAAAATAACAGCCGCATAGGATTTCATTATCCCGTGAAAAAAAATTTTTTATATAAAAATATTTTTTTGAATAATGTGATTTGAGCAAAATTATAAAATAATTTTTTTTTAGAAGCTTCCTACCCTTTTCTATAACATGTTTTTTTCAATTCATTCGAAGTGGTGCGCCATACTAAAAAAAATAAAAACTGGATTTTACTTAGAATTTTCAGTTTCTTTTTGGTTATAATTGATCATTATTTTTATAATTAGAATCAATATTTTTAAAATTAAAGTTAACATAATTTTAATTAATTGATTAAACATCTAAAATAATTTTCATGCTTAAATTATTAAACTCCTATCGAGTTTTAAATAACTATCTTAATGTAATGTTTGTATTTCGCTTTAGTTCAGTGCTTTTTTCCACCAATTTTTTTTGTTTAATTATCTTTTTTCAAAAAACCGTTTTACACTGGATACATTACACTTTATTTCACTAGCCATAATTTCTTGATTAGAGTATATTATTTTAAATGAACATTTATGTTCATGTCATGTGGGTGGGTCGAAAAATACAATTTTTAAATTTCGAAAACGCAATATTATATTATAGTGCGGAAAAATTGTAGTTTAGTATTCTAAATAAGAGAAAAATTTTAATTTATATCTTCAGCTCCCGCATCGGATTTAAAGTTTGAAATAATAGTTTAATAGCCAAATCGTTTGAAAACTTCAGAAAAATTAACAACGCCTGTTGTGACACGAAACAATATTACTGGTAGAAGGCGCCAGCACCCGCACGACGCGATGTTCGGCTATACAAAGTTGGCCAAAATAACCAAACCCTATTATAATATATAATAATATGTTCAAACAAAAAGTACGCTTATCGCACAATTGCTAGTGACATAACGTGTAACAAATCTGAATTCGTCTTACACTGATTAAGACGGTTACTCAAAAAATATTGAAACAAAAAAAATTGGTTGAAAAAGGGGCACTGGACTAAAACTTTACGTTAAGATAGTTATTTAAACCAATTAATTTAAAAAAATTATTTTCATACGTCAGCACAGTTGAGATAGCAACTGGCAGAATTAGGTGATTTAGATCCGGTATAAGGAACATCTACCTTCATCTGTTATTTATTTGTGATAAGAAATAAACGATAGATAATATACAGATTGACACATTGAACATAGGTTGCTTCGGGTTGCTTAGTTAAATTGCGTACGGACAATGGAAAATATGGGAAAAATATCCCTTCATCATTGTCTGACGCATGGAAATGCGCGCGACGCATCTCTGTCACTCTGACCGTTCGCGTTTTAAATAATAATTTAAAATAATTTTCAACGCGAACGGTGAGAGTGACAGAGATGCGTTGCGCGCACATTTCCATGCAACAGACAATGATGAAGGGAGCTCCCATATTTTTCTCATATTTCCCATTGTCTGAACGCAATTTAATTAGGCAACCTATGTGCAATGTATCAATCTGTATATTATCTATCATTCACATATTTCATATCACAAATAAATAACAGATGAGGGTAGATGTTTCTTATACCGGATCTCATACTAAATGTATTAAGCAATAGTGCTGGGCGATATTGAAATTCCAATATCGAATATCGATATCAAAAAAGTATCGATATTTTCGATATATCGAAAATATATATATATCGAATACTATATACTATATATATATATCGATATCAAAAAGTTTCAATATCATTTATCGATATATCAATTTCGATATTTTTCCCAGGACTATACTGAGGACTTTACCTTCATAATATCATATCATAACGTATAATTTTTTGCAACTGCATATTCAACTGATATTATTACTGATCAGATCATGTTACCAAGACAGCAGTCTGTCCGGATTTCAAATTGTCGCAAATATGTAAATGCAATTACAGCTATTAATAATTTGTTTCATAGTGAATTTATTATGGTTTTTTGTTCAAATTTCTTTTGATCGTTATTATTGTTAGTTAAAGTTGAACAAATTATATTGAAATTTTAATATAGTATATCGATATCAAGAAAGTATCGAAATATCGATATATCAAAATATCGATTTATCGAAATATCGATATATCGATATCAAAAAGTTTCAATATCATTTATCGATATATCGATATTTTTCCCAGGACTATTAAACAAATGTCGAGCAGTTATTTTACTATCTATTTCAAAATTGAAATCCCGGTTATACTATATATTATATAAGGGGCTGTTCACAAATTACGTAACGGCCTTAGGAGGGGGGAGAGACCACAGTGGTGGCTTGATGTGACCGCTAGTTGAGTTATGAGCGGAAATTCTGGGTTCAAATCCCGGACTCGGCAGAATTTCTTAGCTCAGCCCTCTGGTGGACATCAAACTGTGGATCGAAATACTAATAACTTTCCTTAACATCTTAATGGAAAACGGGGTACAATAAGCTTAGAGCTTTAGTACAAAGTGGGCATTGAACCACTACCCGTGCAGCTAATTTGGAAATTTTAGGGGGGGGGGGAGGGGGATTGACAATTTGTTACGGAGGGGGGCGGGGATGTTTTTGAAAATGTTACGTAACCTAAAAATTTCTTTTTTATCAAAAAATTAGATTGTTTTCTATATTACATTTTCATTAATTTGATAAATTAACCCAAAGAGATCCTTTCAGTCAAGAATCATAATAATAGTAATAATCATAATAATATTTATAACAAAAATTGTTTTAACTTTTGTTACGTTATTCTTCTGGGGGGGGGGGGGTAGGAGTCTTGCAATTTGTTACGATCTGTTACAAGGAGGAGGGAGGGGGTTAAAAACGTCAACAATTGCGTTACGTAATTTGTGAACAGCCCCTAAGCCATAACTATGGCTTTCAACCCCTCTTAAGTTTAGACATTGATTAACATGAATGTACTATCACTTGACTATCTCATGATAATACTATGATCGTGAGAAATAAACGTAGTTGACTAAACGTATACAAACATCGACAGTTTAACGTGGAATCCGAACCACGAAAAAATAATTTGGCAGCAACTATCCGAAGCTCATCTAGATTTACTAAATGTTTATAATATTGAGGAAAAGGTAACCAGTTAAGGATGTATAGGAGATACAATCGTAGACAAAAGTTGGATTAATTTGAATATCATGAATATTGGTCTTAGGGGTCGTCCTTTAATCACGTGAGGTTTTTTATGCAATTTTTTTACCCCCCCCCTCCCCTTTGGTGATACGTCGTGAGGTTTTTGGCTACCCCTACCCCCCCTACCCAACATCACGTGTATTTTTTTTTGAAATTTTTTTTCAAGAACAGACGGCAAGACAGAAGGCTGCGGGCAGCGCGGCGACAAGTAGAGTCACAAGGTCCAGTGCCAGAAGCCAGCTGAGAGCTAAATATTGTTGTTATGTTGCTTTTAGGCATAAATTTGCTCGCTCGGGATTTCACGTGGTCGTAAGAAAATATACACGTGATTGCCACAACATCCCCTCCCCCCCATCGTGATCAATCGTGATGTTATTCTAAACCCCTCCCCCCCTGTTAGAACCTCACGTGATTAAAGGACAACCCCTTATGTGTGTAGTAAAATACTTTTTAAATATCATAAACGATAAACATAGTTATAAAAATGCTTGAAGAAAGGTTTTTTTCGTTTAAATCGGTTCATTTTCTGAAATTACAAATATTAAATTTGACATAACAAAATTTTTATTAGTGACTATCCCTGCAATCCAACCTACTATCTAAATAAAAAATGTAATACTTTTTATAAGTAAAAATTGATATTTGTTGTTAAAACTAATAAAAACCGAAATATACATAATATTTTTAATACCAACAAGTTTTTAATATGTTTAGGGTTCTTTTAACGTCGAAATCTATTTTATTTTTAGCCAATTGAAGGTGACAACTCAATATCGGTTGTTCAATTACTAATTAATTTCTCGAGAACGGGGTAGTAAACCGTGATGAAATTTTGCTAAAACCTTCTTCTATTTACAAACTACAACTACAGAAAATTTGAAAAAATTCTTATATTTTGATCATATATTTTAAGCTAATATATTATTCAATAAAATGTTTTTCATAAAATGATTTTTAAATTATATAATTTTTTTATGATTTCTTATGATTTAGCTTTAGATTTATATTTAGACAAGTATTTTACTGTTTAACACCTTGTGATTTTCCCTAAAAGCAGACTCTTAAGCAAAACCATAGATGTGATTTTCTTGAATTTTAACAAAAAGTCAACATCAAATTAAAACTGCAAGTACTATTGAACGGTAGTGAATCGATTTGAAAATTTTTTTATTACATCGCAAAGTCAATGATGACATGTGTACCAATTTTCATCGATATCTTATATTTTTGAGTTTTATTTTTTGTCTCCTATACATCCTTAACAAAACACCAATTTTAATTCCGAAAAAATTGATAATTGTCGTTATCAGGTGTCACTTTCGACGTATTCAGTCGAAAATATATTCAGCGTTTGAAAATGCAAACATTGCTTGTGAAACTAGTAACCCAATAATAAAAATTTTCCGGAATTAAAATTGGTGTTTTGTGAACTGGTTACCTTTTCCTCATTATCCATTCCGGAGGCCGCTCTAATTTATTTTTATTGTTAATAATATTATTTATATGAAACATTTTTTTTATTTTTTTTTTATTTTTTTTCATTAGATAAAAGTGTGTTCACCAACCCCTAAATATAATATTATTTATTATACGTAAAAAACATTAATAACTATTTATGGTACAAGTGTGTTATATGACAAATAAGTCACGCGAGAAAGTTTAGGCCGAGAGGGCTATTTTCTTTGTGACTTATTTGTTATTAACACACGCGTGGCATACAAGATTTTATCCAATATCTCGTAATAATAGTTTAAAATGTAATTAATTGTTTTGACATTTGACGTATTAAAATGTCAGATTTAAATTATGAAAACTAGTATAAAGTAGGTGTATTAAATAATTAGGCATAATTATTGAAAATGTGAGTGAGTTTATAATATTAACCCCACCCACAAGTTAAATAAGTCACTAGTGAGTTATATGTTATTTTACTTATTTAAAAAACCATAGTTATACCTCTATTATTGCGAGATATTGGATAAAAAATCATACCAGTCGATTTGATCTTGCATTTATTAGTATTACCTACTACAATACTTATAATGTTACTTGTAATTTCTCAATAATTAATATGTTTACTAAAGAATTTGAATAATATTTAATTATGTTAATTTAAATTATGATACCAAAAGGTATATAGGTACAGGCACGGGTACAGGGAAGCAGAAATCTATGTGGGTAACTATAACATTGTCTAGTAAGATGACATAATTTTTAATTCTATACACATAATTTTGAATCAATATAAATAGCTTTAGTATTTGTGCCAAGTTCACATTAAAATATCCTAGTTTTTCTCTAACTTAACTTTATAAATTGTTTACACAAGGCGTTATTAATTTAGTCTCGTCATTTGAATAAACAAATCTCAATAACTTCCGGATGATTAACGTGCACGAATTATATGTTAACTTTTTTTGTAAGAGAATTTAAAGATAATCATTGTAGGACAAGACTAAAAAATAATTACTGCTTATTACCAAAAAAAAAAAATAATAGTCAATGCAGAAACTTTATTGTGACCAAAGGTCCTCGCGCCAATTAAATCTGGATGCACAGTAAGTCAGTTAAGTGGTTCAGATGCCAAATAAAATCAGCTGAATTTCAAAAATGTAACGTTCAAGATGTGAAGGAAATATTTTTCGATAAAACAGAGCGTCACGCGAAATCATGAAAATTTATTTTATTACAGAGAGCGCTGAAATTAAGAATGAACTATGCCCAGTTAAAATTAGAAAAATAAGTGGTGGTGCGGATCTAATATATTGTTTATCATGTATAACACATTAATTTATTAATTAAAATTTGATAAAATAGTATAAATTACGATGCATTATTTGATAAATCTATAGAATTATCGGAAATTGTAACTTATTATAAATATAATAATATTCTCATAAGTAATAATATGGTACTACCTACTGTAATAGTAGTAGATAACACATAATATACCTAATATTATATTATTCTGTAGTACTATAATATAATATAAATACCTAGTATGTTTTAATATAGCACTTTGAAGTTTTTAATGTTTTAATGAACAGAGATAATAACAAATTTTGTTTACATTAATTTAAATAAAAATAAAAATAAATTAATTATTCTTACTTACATAATCACAAAGTGCATATCTCATGTATTTTGTAACAGCATACTCAGAGATGCGTATAGTATTTAAAAAAATTTACGCAAAATTAAATAATACTACATGGTCAAGCGTTGTTTTCAACACGGAGCATTTTGCTATACAAATTTTGCAGCACTTATGTTTGCGTTTTGTTTCCAAGGTTGTCATGGAGATCAAATTTACTTACACAGAGGCGACCGTTTTTTAAGGTACAAAAAAAATTAAACATCTTTGTGTAACACTTTTGATGATTTTTAAGTAACAACAAAGCAGTTATGTTTTAACTTTTAAATATTGCCATTTAATTTTGTATAATCAATAGAAACTAAATAAATAAATTGTATACTCTTCTTCTCTAGGGATCGCTTTGTGAATTATCCCTATTTTTAATAAATTTAATTTTATATGATTTTTAATTACCTATCTTACAAGGTTTTATAAAAATATATGTTAATTAAATTCTAATTTTATTCTAATATTCTAAATTCTAATAAAATTAATTAAATTATTAAATAGTAAAGTAAATACTAAATTGAAACAAAAATAAGGTAATAATAAATAATATTATAGTGTGTTTTCTTTATTAATTATTATAGTGTGTTTTCTTTATTAATAATTAATAATTAATAAAGAAAACACACTATATAGTGCACCTATATAGGGGTTCCACCAACCCCTAAATAAAATACTAAATTGTTTTATCACGATATTAAGATAAAATTCAAAGCCCGATTAAGTAATTATATCGGAATTTTTCTAGCCATGTCTTTCTCATAAGGTGCTGGCAACATCTTTGAGATATTAAATATTAATATGCATTCATAATTTCTCTATATAATTGAAAAATATTATTACACTTTCCGTGGTTCGAAGCCCGCGTTATACTACTGATTCCCTGTATCTTTAGGCAACTTTAAATGACATTACTATTGTGGGTATTTATACTCGATTATTATATTATATAAATAATAAAGTACACAATAATATGCAGTTTGTAAATATTTATCATGCAAATTTACTATTTGTATTTAAACTGCTGTAACATAATTAATTATATATCAGGAGTGCTGAATGGTTCAGCACCTACGCAGTAATATTATTTCTTATTGCTAATTTTTTTATTATTCCAATTATTAAACATCAGGTACGCTACTGATTTTTTAAATAGTCGCATTTATTTTTCAAGTTTTGCACTAGCAGCGGGCGCCATCGATTACTATTTAAGTGTTGTTTGTGCGTCGCGACGACCTCATTACTTCTTAACAAAAGTTAATTTTATTAGTAATTATTATTAATACTTTGGTATTATATTAATAATACATAAAACGACACATTCTTACAGAAAACTAAGAAGATTCTAAGTTTGTTTGGAAATTATTTAATAATTCATCAGTTACTTAAAGAGATTTTTTGTTCATATTACCCAACAAAGATATCCAACACTTGTTATTTTGTTCTTTAAGGGGGGCGATACATGTAACCGCCTGAATTTTGAACGTTTTTTAGAGGCTTATTTAAATTGGATAAAATGAATGAATCGTTTTTAAATTCAGTTCGTTTATTCATTATACCGGGTGCTGAATGAGTTAGCCGAACATAGGAAATTAACATGTAAAAACTTACTTATGCAAATTCCTGCTTCCCTAATTATTTTAGAGAAAAAATGAAAGACACAAAAATAATGCAGAAACAAAAACTAAGAAAGATAACAGTATTAGATTTCATTTAACTTTTACTTAAAAAGTCAAAAAATGCTTTTGAAATTGTTAAAAGTTTCATTTATCAGACTGGCCATGCAAGTTTCCATGGTAATTATTTTTGAAAATAGAAATTAATAGTAATTTATTGGACTAGTGAGTAAAGATACATTTTATCCACGAACGGAAAGTTTAGCACACGAGGCAACGCCGAGTGTGCTATCTTCCGTAAGTGGATACAAATATCTTTACTCAAGAGTCGCATATAACATTTTATCCAAAACCTGCAAGTAAAATTAAAATTTCAAAATCAAATAAAATTTGAAATTACATTAGATAATTTTACATTGACATTTTCAAACGTCAAAGTGGACTTTTATCCACTAGTGAGCGAAAGTGATTTTTCGCTTTTTTTTTTTTATTTTATAATTTTAATATATTAATATAATAATTTTACTTGCAGGTTTTGGATAAAATGTTATATGCGACTCTTGAGTAAAGATATTTGTATCCACTTACGGAAGATAGCACACTCGGCGTTGCTTCGTGTGCTAAACTTTCCGTTCGTGGAGTCCACTTTGACGTTTGAAAATGTCAATGTAAAAGTTATTTTACTTGCAAGTATTGGATAAATTGAATTTATTACATGGCCAGTGCGATAAATGAAAATTTTAACAATTTTAAAAGCATTTAAAAGCTAGATAAAATCCAATGGTGTTATCATTCGTAGTTTATATTTCTGCATACTTTTTGTATCTTTTATTTTTTCTTTAAAATAATTGAATCGCTAAGTGCAGAAAGGAAAGTACTACAAAATTTACATTTTGAGATAATCGATTTAAACTGTTCAAATTTTTAACCATACTTTTCAGCTGCGCAATTTTTTTACACAAATTTAGAAATAGCCGTTAAATATAGGAAAAGTGAAAAAATAAGTTAATTGTTTCAATATCTTACCCAAAAAAAAAATATTTATTATATTGAAGTACTTACCTTTCTGCACTTAACAATGCTGTTTAATTTAAACAATTGAAAAAACTTAAGTAAAAGAAAACTTTATTCTATAGGATATAAAATACATTCAATCCAAGGCAAAATAAACATTGTGTTTTGTTATATACAGTGACTAACAATATTATTCATCCAGTCCTATGTTAGCAATGTAAATTATTGGTTTTGAAGGCGTGTTTTGTCATATAAAAATTATTTTTACAGCAATACTTATTAGAAACTTTCTGTTGATAATTTTATTTCCTTCATTTTTGTTTATATAAATTTTTCTATTTTGTCGCACCATTTAAAAGTTACAGTAACTTTAAAAAAAACTCTGTAAAATACAAAATAAAATTTTGTCTGTATCTCAAAACCGGTGCAACGAAATAGAAAAGTGTATAAGTAGTTTTTTCTTGTGAATTTCATTCCCTACATTTTTGTTCATATACATTTTCCAATTCGTTGCACCCTTTTTGAGATACAGATGAAATTTTGTATTTTACAGAGTCTTTTTTAAATCACCGTAACTCTGAAATGGCGCAACAAAATAGAAAAATTTATATAAACAAAAATGAAGGAAATGAAATTTACCACGAAGATTTTTTAATAAGTATTTCTGTCAACCACAAACATCTGCTGTTAATTATGTTGGCGACGCGACGTTGCAAAAACGAATATTTTGCTGACGAATAACCAACTAACGCTTTATGGTAGAACTTTTATTCCTGCACTAAACGATCGGGCTATGTCGAAAATATATGACATGATGTATAACTCAATTTCGACAAATTTGTCAGTACTTTCCTTTCTGCGCTTAGCGATTTAATTAGGGAAGCAGGAATTTGCATAAATAAGTTTTTACATGTTAATTTCCTATGTTCGGCTAACTCATTCAGCACCCGGTATATTAAAATACAAGTTCCAAATTTGTTTTATTTTATTTTTTCAAAATGGCCGCCGCGCCGTAGTAACAAAACTTTTGACCCTGGTGGCAAAAGGCATCAATCTGCGGGATTTTTAGCTTCTGTTACAGCGATCTGAGATCAAAAATTTTGGTTTGAGCGTGTTCATAAAACATGTATCTTCTAGTTGAACCAATAAAAACACAAAAAAGTTAAAAAATCGTAAATTGGCACGCATTAGAAAAAAAAGTCTAATTTTTCACTCTTTTTTTCGATGGTTTTTCGGTCAAAAATGGTAATTTTTGAAATTGTTTTTGGTATTTTTGATGTTCAACTAGAAACTAATACTATAGAGAAGACGTGTGCCAAATTTCATAACAATCGGTTGAGAACTTTTTGAATTATCTTGCCCACCAATTTAAAAAATGTAGTTGCGAGAAAAACGCGTTTAAAGTTTTGGCACACAGAAAGTCTATGATTACAGCAAGACAGTAACATACCAACTAGTCAGTGATACTAGGGCCATACATTTGAGATGTTATTTTAACTATTTATGCATTTATTTTATTTCTATTTATTTTACATGTATCGCCCCCCTTAATTATTGTGAAAAACTCAATAAAAATATAAAAAATAGTGCTTTTGGAAAAACTTCGGTCAGCTGGTTTGAATTTAATTGACATTCTTTCATTCTTCAACAAGACTACTAACAATTTTTTAAGAGCACTATTTTTATCTAGACGCGAAAAATAAATCTGCATTGAATTTTTGCATTTTTGAAAAGCCTTTTTTTTCTGATTACAACGATATATCACAGGATATGATCGAATCTTATATGCTGATCAAAATTGGGAAAAAATCGTTATTGCGAAGAGTGCTTGGGAAAAAACGCCAACAATTTTGTTTAACAAATTATATTTTGACAGTTCGATTGAATTTAAATCTTGAACGTTCACATTTCTGTCAAGCTTACCTACTTAAAAACTAAGGTTTTGAATTAGGAACAACATATTTATTCTTATTTTATTTATTTATTTTATTCTTCGAAAACAAAAATAATTTTACGCAAACAAAAATAAAAATGTACCTACCTACCTGATTTTTTATTAGGTATATTAAAATGTAATGAAACTTGAACATTAGAACAAGACAATTTGATTATTTTCTTTTTGTACCAGAGAATTAATAAGTAAGTTCACTTATTCGCTTTTGCTACTTACCATAAAATTATGCATTTAAATATTTTAAGGGTAACATTTTCTTGTTGAAGTATCTTAATTGTGCAATTTGGTCAAATAAAACTGGCTTCTATCGTTCAAATAGTAAAAATTGATTTATAAAACTATTATTTATAAAAATATTATTTATATATTATAAAATATATAAAATTTTTATAAAAGAGTAGAGTTTTTTGCTGCAAGATGGGTCCAAATGGTAGTTAGGTATTCCTAAATATTCATGAAATTTACTTTTCTCATATTTATTCAAGTTTTCTCAATTATTTCAACAATAAAACATCTATAGTGCGAGTAAATTAGAATAGTTATTATATATAGTATATGTAATACATTATATACTAGCTTAAAAAATGTGTAAATACACAATACATAGCATCTACATATTATTTACAAAGATTAAAAGATGATAGAAAATAACAAACATCTGGATAATGTTTAGGCGGATGGTCCAATGCCTAATGCTAGATCCGATTTAATGGTAATTTTAAAAGAGAACTTTGGGTGTGTTCTTGGCTATTTTTCAAAATTACGTGGATCGATAATTTTTCAAGTTTTTAACCGGCCCTTAGAACATTTTACCAAGTAAATTTAGTAAAGAGAAGCAATAAAGGGTTTATTTACGTAAAGTAAATTAGAATTCTTTGCACGAAAAGCGTTGACCTATAATTTTTATTGCTATCTCAGCCTGAACGAATAAAAATATCTGCACTATTTCATATTAAGTATTAGAATAGAGGGTCACAAGTATTAGCACTAAATTATAATGCTCTTGCAATATTAATTGTATACAATAATTTTAGCTACAACAGTTTTGATTTCGTAAACACAACAAAATATTTAAGAAACTTGATTTTTGTTTTATTGGATAGAGAGAAGATTAAAATAATACAGCAGTATATTTGAGATTTAACAAATTATTATCGGTACAATAATAATAGTAATTACTTAGTCAAGGGTGTTTCATATGTAGCGCCTGAATGTTTTTCTTGAATAAAATACTAACTGTTGTGAAATTATTGGGTATCAATATTTTATATTAAACGTGGAATATCATTTAAATCATCACCGTGACTGTGTTTACAATTGTCAATTCGTAGATTTCAAGAAATGGAGACACTAATTGGCCAACAAGATCATGCGATTTAACACCATTGGACTTTTTTTTTTGGGGTTACATATGAGACACCCTTTAGATCAGTTAACATTAAATTAATTATCTTGCTTCACGAATTGGTAAATTGATAGAAATAATAAACAATGTGTGATTTTTTTTCTTTCAACTATGTTTAAGAATTTTGAAACCCCCGCACTTGACATTTATAAAGAAGATTTGACAACACTTATGTTAATTTAAATTATCACTCTACTTTTAACACTCATCCGGCGAACATAAATTTAAGATGCCTGGGCAGATAAGTTTGAACTAATAATTGTTCTTATTCATAGAAGGGTTCCAAATATGATGGCACTTGACTAGATAATAGTTTTAAGTAGTCACAAGTGATGTGTGTTCTTCTTATACATACAAAGAAGTTCATGCAGAGTGAAAGCAAAGACATTATGTGTGTGTAGTTTAATGGAAGCAAGAGCGAGTGGCAATTACTGTATAAACGATTTTATTAATTAAGTTAGCTTGATAATAATCATCAGATTTAATTTAATTTATTTAATAGATAATGGCAATTTCTATAAATAATTAATACAATATGATATTTATAATTTAATGTGGGTATACCATTCACTGGCTTAATCTTTCTATTTGCATTTTTATGAAAGCTGTTTATATATTATCTTTTACTGAAAAAAGTGTTCCTACGTTTGTGTATTCAACTGTAGTACCCACACTATCACAAACTATTTTTTGTTAACCAAATCCTGGGTCAACCAATAATTCAGGGCTTAAGGAAGTACGAACAAAAAACACTTTTTTTTGCTTTAATTTAATATTCAATAAATTTGTTTTTTAATATATGTATACCTACTATGTATTATTTTATTACATTGGTTGAGTCGACCAGTAAAATAATAAAAAAAAGTAAATTAAAGATTTTTAATTCTTTTTTGATTATACCTTGTTTTTCGGTCTAATAAAGAATAATAAAGAAAAATAATAATAAATTTCACCTAAAATTTTACTGTCAGTAATGAAGCTTGATTAATAAAAAGTATGATACAGGTTGTGACAATGAACAATAAGAATATGCGAATTATTGATATATAATTAAATGATATAAGTACCTTTATTATGGACACCTTCAGCATGTTGAATAATATTTCATAAATATGAAAGAGCATTTATTTTATTATTTATAAAATTTTACTTTGAAATATAGTTTTATTTAATTCCATATTAGAAAAATGTTAATAATTTTTTTTGTTCTGTACAACTTTTATGAAACCTGTGACAATTATGGGTTAATGACATTTACTAGATGTAATTATTTTATAAATCATCATGACGAAGTGACCAATTAATCATTACAACAGGTTAAATTTAACAGGTCAGACAAATCTTTTGTGTAGCACTAGAATAACTTAGTTTTTTTAAAACTCTTTAGAAAATTTATCTTGGACTAAACCAATATTTACAGTAAGTAACGAATCAAGATTATTTTATAAAACACTATATTTTCATTTTAAAAAATCTACAGAAATTATCAACACTAAATTACTTACAATATATTACAAATTTGAATTAAAATAATATGACTTTTTTACTGTATTACAAAATATATACAAATATTAACATGGCGATTATACAAAACTGTACACTTATCACAGTCTATTCTTAAATCTATTTTCATATTAATCTGAAATAAATCATAAAGGTAATATTAAGAATTTAAGATTAAAAAAATTTTCAATAGTTAAAATATCAATATTTTAAAAACAAACAATGGAAGCGCAATTTAAATATACAAGTCGAGATCACATCCATAATAAGTCAATACGATAATAGTAATTCTTCCATTATTTTTTGATTAATAACATTTTAGCATTGCTTTTGTTCACACAATAACTTATATTTCTAAATAGGTAGTTCCCAACAAACATTTATATAATTTAATCACAGTAACTCTTTGAAGGACCCGCTTCAGAATCAAAATTATTTCTTGGTTTTTCTGGCAAAGGCCTAAACGCCATGGAATTGTTTGATTTTTGCGTATTACTCTTAAGGGATTTAAGAGAATTGCCTTTCTCGTAACTTTTTGTTTGATCATTTTTGTTTTGTAATTCTGAATATAAATGGACGGCAGCATCAGTTGGCTCAGAATAATCGCCCACAATGGGTGGTTGCTTGGAATTGTTGTCTACAATGACATTTGCTCCATTTTTATATTTCTCTTCCATCATTTTGAGAAAATCAAACGGTTCATTATATTCACCATTGTGATTATTGTGTCTTTTTTCTTGTTGAGCGTTTTGAGGAAGTTGCAAATTTCCTAGTTCTTCATACAAATGTGCTTCTTCATCTTGCCTACTATCTCCCGTTATAAAAAGCTCGTAAAGTCTTTCGATCATTTCACGAGCATCGTCGTGCGTGGAAGGATCTTCTAATTGTTCTCTCAATTTCTGAAGAATTTCTGGAGTCAGTTCCTCAGGAATATCTCCTTTGTCGCTAGTTTCGGTAGTTACGATTGTTCCTTCGTCATCGGGAGTGGTTCCTTCATGATAATGAAGATTTCGAAAACGCATACAATAACCTTTACGTTTAAGCCACAAACTACCGCGTATAAGAAGTATGATAATTGTACCGCACACTGCTATTATCAATACAGCTCCCAATACTATTCCTAATATGAGGCCACTATTATTTGCTTCACCGGCGTCTTCTTTTAGCATGGTCGACTTGGTATCTAATATTTTGGTGTCCCCAGCATAGGGTTCACATTTAATACTTTCTCCTGTTCCACATACCAACTGCGTAAAATTGTGCATGTTGATTAGTCCTTCTTTCAATTCAAAACAACGTGCCAGTAGAGAATTTATAGTACAATAACTTGAATTAAGCACAAAAGAAACATCGCCTCCAGCTACACCCAGCCATTTAAAAATCCATTCTTCTATATCACATTGGCAGGTTTGATTAAAGAAGTTGTTATCAAATTTTAGATTGTTAACCCTTAATTTTAGGTCGGTTATAAAATTTAAAGCACCATAATCAATTCTATAAATTTCATTTCCTATAAATGTAAATTCTAATTGTTGAATATTTGGACTATAAGGTAAATCTAAAAATGTGCTATGAATAGTTTTGATGATGTTATCGTTCACGCTGATTCTGTTCCAATTATGCAATACAATACCGCTGGATTTAAAATTTTCTATTTCATTGTCGGTTATTACAACGTTTGCTACCGTGCTGTTGATGGCTCCCGTTTGAATTTCTGTAATCCTGCAAAAAGTTTACATTATTAAATTTAATGATTAAATAAGATCTTCTGTATTATAGTGAAATTATTCTGTAATTAAATTAATTGAAACATGTTTTACCAACCTGGAATGCTCTACAGTTAAATTAGTCATAGATGCCATCATTGCTTTCGTCTCCCAAACTTTTACTTTACATCTTGATAATTTAAAATTAATTAAAAGGGTTCGGTCGCTAAAAGCACCTGATTGAATTTTTTGCACAGAACTATTTACAATTGAAATTAAAGAAATCTGATTAGCTCTGAATGCTTCAAAATGAATCTCTCTAATTTCTGAATTTCTGATATTGACTTCAGCTAAAGATGATTGAAAAGCGGCTTTTGGTACTATTGGTATAATTACTTCATCAAATGAAAGCTAAAAAGTTACATCCATTTAGATCAGCCGGATAGCTTCACCCAATTAAAGCTTACCGTTGCTACTGGACCATGGCGACTAACGATTCCTTGATTTTCAAAATTAAAGGCACCCTCTTGTAATTCTAAATAAGGTATCTTGTGAAATTTTCCATCTTGAAGTCGCCCAAAAGCAGATTTTTGTACCAACACATGAGAACAACGACTTACTTCAATAGAAACGGGTGTCTGAAATAAATTACTTGGTTACGAAAACGAGCCGGCAAAGTCTATGAAAAATTACTACAAATTTGCTATTTTGAAATATTTATATTATTTACTAGTTTTCTTCCAACCTTTTTTAGTATAAAACGGAAGCACAGGAAAATATACTTTGATTTTTAAAAATGTTGCATATTATGCTAACTTCTGCTTTAAAAAATTCGTTGTTTAATCAATAATATGTAAAAACAAATATAACTATTTATTTCAACTTTTTCATCATCATCAAATTTATCTAGCAAGGTTAGCACTCTACTAGAATATAATATGCAAGTGCTCAAAGGACCATGAATGCCAAGTGCAAATTTGGTACATTAAGAAGAAGAAGGGTATTAAATTGATTCGTAAGAATTATAATCGAAACGAAAGATTAATATATTATAATAAGGAAGGGTGTCCAATGTCCATGCAAAACAGTACATGTCCAGTAAAGCCAGTTTAGAGATAAATGCAAATTTTTTCTGTAACGAAGGCCTGTAAGTCATAATATTGTTATTTTAAAAATTATGTAATTATACGAGATGTACTTATATATATACATATAATTATGTACCTAATACAACACATTTAATATATTATATAGGTAGTGACATTAAATTCATATGCAATTTAAGAAAACCTACCAGAAACTATCTAAAATGCAGAAAAAATTACCATGAACATATGGGTTTTGCATGGGTGCTCCTCAAGTGTCATCAACAAACCAAAATATTTAAATCGGATTATGTATAACATTTAAAAACTCAACTTGTGCAAAATGAGAATCTTTTTATTATCCATTAAACCAGAAGGGAGCTGTATAGAAACCCAGGAACTGCGGTCATCCAAGTTCCACCTTGCTAGTAGGTATTTTGTACAATATGCGATTTTTAAAGCTATAATTAATTATTTGTACTAGGTACTAAAAAAGACTGAAAATTTGATACTTCACTTGTCTTTTAACAAAGCTGGTTCGATTTTTTAGGTTTACCATAAGTAATTTTTCACAGATTTTGTGCAGAGTATATACTTAAATATTAAAATTTTATTATATAATAGATAGGTGTTTAAAAATAGTTATAGTATAGTGTTAATATGTAGTATAAGTGGTTAGTTTAGGTAAGCAATTCGAGATATTTGACTGTTTTTATTCTTTAATTCACTCCGTACTCGTTTAACAAATTATCACAATTAATTTTGAGAAGATGAAAGCATTGTGTGAAATTAGAAAAATTCCCGAAACCACTTAATACATCTTTTTGTATATATTAGGTACCTGCATATTTTTGAAAGCATTCGTGTCAACAATAAAATGATCGCAGCTTTGAATTTGAAGCAGAAGGCTAGCAGAAGTAAGATCCAGAAATGAACTTTTTCGAATCCTAAAATGACGTGTTCCATCTATTCTTACCAGATGAAATCCTCCTAAGGAATTAAATGTTTGAGGTTGAAATATTACTTCGTCGCCTCCACTGATAGATATTTCCATAATTGTAGATGGAATGGAATTTGGAGTAAATTCTACTTTCTGAAATTTATAAAACATGAATTATTAATTGAAATATTTTGTAATATATATAAAGCATGTAACACAAATACAGTCGTAACAAGCCTACGAATTTTTGAAGTTATTTATAGTTTAAAATTTGTCATAAAATGTACATTCTAAAGTGGATCGTTTTGCAGTTATGGGTATATTAAAAGTGTCGGTTATTGCATTTTCAAAGTAAACGAATATATTTTATTGATCATCATGTTTCATGTAGTCTGTTTGACTCGAGGCTTCATCTTGTTACATTTTATTCATAATATTCATAAATCATAAACTTTGTACGTGCAAAAATTATTAAGAAATAATTATAAAAATATCGTAATGACTGTGGTTATTTGTATCACATTTGCATTAGAAGAAAGAAAAAAATGTTCATTCTGCGTACGTCTGCGTAAATTTACATTTTCCTTTTATGCATAATATCTCCATTAACTCACTAGTACCATAAATAATTATTAATCCCTAATACTAGTTATATCCAATCAGAGTGATCTCAATTCTCAATAATATTTTTATGACATTATTGTTTCTTTACTTACGGAACATCCTGTATTTTAACATGTTTCACCGATTATTATTATTTAATTATATTAAAAAATTATGAAGTAATAATTTAATATAGAACATGTTGTGCAAAAATTAATAGGAGGTAGGGTATCTAATTTAAAAATGCATCGTTAATCGATTTTGAAAGCAAGGAAACGACATAGTGTAACTGGAGACTGCATTTTGCAATTATTTAAATACTTACCAATATATTATCGACACATCAATGCATGTTTCATTAAGTTTATATTATGCATTAAAATTGGGATGATTCAAAAAGTTTTCAATTTAAATAGTACCTACATTGCTACATTATTCAGAATTAAATACCGAAACAAATTGGTATGAAAATAGTTGACCTTTCGAATGATATTTAAAATTTTTTGTTATTAAAACCAAAAACATTTTTATCCAACGTTTCGAACCTTTATTATTGGTCAATTTTCAAGGTTAAAGTGTAATTCCACGTTATTGCACGCATGTAGTTATCTGATGTTTATTTGATTATTAAGTAAGGGTAATACTGCCAGTAACTTTTCCACATCAACAATTCGGCGAGAAAATATTTTGGAACAAAGATCTAAAAAGATGGCCATGATAATACGTCCGAACACAAATCGTATCATTCCATGAACATGTAATATAATATCAGAATATCACTATAGGGAGGTGATGATTGACCCTAAAGCACGAAATAAACGTTCAACTTGGTTCACAACCTAAGTTGTCAACTTGCCACGTTGACAACCAAGTTGACCGTGTGTATGCTAGTTGAAGGTTGAAAGGACAAGTTGATGCCCAGGTTGAAGAAAATCAAAGTTAAGTGCAGTTTACGTTATGCGATTTTGCTTACGATTTTACATACGATTTCTCTTGTATGACTGGTTTTGGTGGTTTTCTATTCATGACTTCGCTTGCGAGTTCATCTTCAGGTCGAACTGTATAACGTGAACTTCGAAAAATTTGCTTACGGCAAATTGGAAGCAAAATCGTAAACAAAATCATCAGCAAAATCGCATAACGTAAACTGCACTTAACACACGGTCAATTTGGTTGTCAACATAGCAAGTTGATAACTTATAGGTTGTCAACCAAGTTAAACGTTTATTTCGTGCTTAAAAAGGTTATGAGAAATATTTCTGTACAAGGTTTCCAGTTTCCAATCAAAATAACTTTGTATAATATATTTATATGATCATTCTTCTGGACTGCCATACAAATAGAAATTTAAAAACAAAATTTTAAAAAAGGAGAAATTTCATACTATTGATATAATTTTGTTTTACCGTGTTTAGGTATATTTTTATTGTATTTTCGCAATATGTTGTAGATTACAGTTTTCAAAACTTTCTGATTGATTATCTGTTATCTTGGAAAATTTTTCAATTATCCTAATAGAATTGAAATTTTTCAATGCATATAAGCACGACCTATTTATAGTTCAAATTGTTGGTTTTTTATACCGTGCCTTGATTACAATATAAAATAATCGCCCACAATATTTTTCACTTAAGCTTAATGTTTATTTAGTTAACAAGATGAATGAATGTATCACGAATAAAACTAAAAGAGTGGCATGAATTTTGCAAGAATACAAATAAATGCACTATAATTTTTTCTATACTAAAACAACAACAATAATAATAATTATTAGTTTTTTTTAATTATTAGTGCTTTGTCAACTTTTCTGAGAAAATAGCGTTTAAAATTTTTTAATTGCAATACTTCAGCTAGTTTATGCAACAATAATTTAAAGGTCTTCTAGTTTGATTTCCCGCAGGTATAGTTGTTTTTTTATAGCATCCCGAATATGTTACAGTGAACCTGGACTTCCCATCCATTTGCATTTAAAAGACCTATCGATTTGTATTGCATAAACTAGTTGAAGTATTGCATTTAAACTTGATAACCTAATTTTCTCAGAAACAGAGCAGTTTTCATAGCACTTTGTTCCTGCAACATTTGAGAGGTTCTCATCGTTAGTATAATATTTTCAACAATGCGCAATTTGAAAATATTCAAATTTATTTTTTCCCTATAGCTTGTAAGTAAGTGGTGTAAGTAATTTGTAAATCAGAGATTTCCCCCCCCCCCCATTACATATTTGCCAAACGTCAGCGAAATAATAGATTTAAATAAATTGCGAATCGTTCTTTCAATCGTGCTTCACAAATCAGTTAACTGCAATATTATTCAGAAAAATTCAACATGCATTAATTTAAAAACTATTGAAGAATTTGAAATAAGTAATATAATTTATTGTTATCTTACAACATATTGACCCCAAGTTCCATCGATTAAAGCTTGTCTGTTTAATAATTATGTACTTACAAATCTCCGATATTATAGTTTTTTAAATTGATCATAACAAACATTATATTATTCTCCTATGTAATTGTAGTCACGAAAGTTAGAATGACTCCAAAGAGTAAATTTCGAGTTAAAGCGGCTTCGGGGATGAGTGACTTATGTAACTTAAGGGATTACTTAATGAGTGCAGAAGCAGCTGAGAGATTCACTATCTAACTAGATCCGCCATTTTCTAGCACAATTTCCAATTTACACCCAAAATACTAACTTGTATAACATTAAAACATGCCATGGACCTTATGGAAACAACCAATCTAACAATCGCATTTTGGTTTTGACCTTTTTTACCCGAATATTTGAACTATTCATTAAATTTTATGTTTATAAATTTGTAATTTTCGCAGTAAATTACCTTAATTTCATTAGAAATTTTTATCGTACCTACTAATTACTCTCTTGTGCTAGTTGGTATCCATAACGAAAATGATTCACCAATAGGTATATTCTATTTGTTTTATTACCAAAAAATTGAAACTCAATGTGATGAATTTTGTATTTTGACTTCGCTATTTGAAATTTCGATATAATCGTACTATGTACTTACTTTTTGTGTCATTCCCCTGAACGGCTAATAATAAATTCTTGAATCATTGCTATTATGACAATAAAAGATTTTACAGAGTGACTATAACTAGTTGTAAATAGAATCTACCTTCGATTTAAATTTTAGAATGTCCATTATTATTAAACAATTTATTTATGGATTAAAAACTAAAACTTAGAAGGAAACGGAAGTAAGAAACCATGATTGTTACTCAAGCAATTTTCTCAGTATTGTGTTGAGATTCGCAAATTACACATTTTTATTCTTGATCGAAATTATAACAGAACATTTTTTGCTACTGTGTGTGCCGCTAGGTACCACGATATAAGAAGCGGAAGTATTTTTTGTTTGTCAAAGTATTTATTTTTTAGCACCCGCATCTGTTCTTAATGAAATAAACACCCTTCCCGAAAACCATAAATGTAAACCCCCAGCATACGATTATTCCATTATACTTTTGTTAAGTGTTATTTCATACTTCGTCATTCATATACAATTACGTAATATCAAGCCGAATTATATTTGGGCATTGGGTTTGGTTTGGTTTTTGATGTTCATTTACTTCAAAATACTAACTTTATATGGTGCGTTTAGCGAATTTATATTGTACATAAATTGTAACTTATTCAAAAATTAATAATAATAAACAACTTCTGCTACTTTGTAAAGCAAAGCTCTGGGTATGATTAAAATGGGAAGCTGTAACAATTTCCGGTTCATCAGGTTCTCTGATGAGGGTTATTGAACTAGTAATTTCGAATCTTATTTGCCGGTTCATAAGGGCGATTTGATGTAAATAAAGAGCTACAAACATCCTTCTGTGTTTAAATACTTTAATAACCCATGTGAAAGGTTAATAATGGACCGTGACCTAATCTAGCTTCTTGCTCATTGTTTCATTCTTCTGTCGTGCAAACTACTATTAAAGTAATATAGAAATTAAAAGTGCATTCATTATTATTTCATTCAGCATTCTACATTTATATTCATTCTATAAATTGGTGAGTTTATGTTTCTGCACATTCTATTGTATCTTGAAAAAATACCATTATTTACTACCAAATTACACAGATGTATGATACAGTATAAGGAGTAATAAAGTACCTAATATCAAAATCAAAATGTTTACTCAAATATCTGAACCTCTTTTTGCCTAGTCTAATCTGTTTCCTTATTTTGCGCCACAGGATGGCGGCTTTTTACCAGTTATATCCTTAATAATATTCCATAGAATATTATGGCTTCATAATTTTTACAAGAAAGAAAAGATTTCTGGCACAATGTTATACCCATTTTTGAAATAATTGGTTATAGTAATGTACGACGATAGTTTCTTCATATCTATTATGTGCAATTTGTCTTTGATATTTTAGAAAATCCAAAAAAATGGCACTTTTCTTTTGATTTATAGTTACAGTATATTTTATTTGTGAAAACTTAAAAACGTTTTAGTTCTAAAAAGTTTGCGCGCATTCTTTGGGTTTTCCAAAATATTGATACGAAATTCCAGTTGGCATGGGGCAGCACTTAAAAGTAATGTCAAATCATTGATTAAAATAATATAAAATTTTTTACTATTGTTAGCTTAAATGACAATTAAAAGATACGAAATATGCTTTATCCGTCCTGCGGACAGACGGAGGTTAGTTGCGTGAGATACAACTTTCTGAAGGGAAGTTAGTGTTAGCTGAAGCTGTTAGTATTATTTTTATGACATGCTCAGAATTATTTTAAATTACACGGCACTACTTATAAATAATTGTTATTGATCACTTTCAGCTTTTAATAAACAATATACTATTTTCAAATGCATACGAGGTACTTTGTAATAACCATCACTCATAGATCTATGAAACTGAACGAACTCAAAGGTCGCGCAAGTCTTCAACTTTTGAGAAATATGTGATAACATCACAATATTAGTAATTAACTATAAATATTTTCTTTTGTTATATTTTCCATTGTTTTGTTAAGGAGTGGTTATGTCGATCTAGCTTTAATTCACGAACGCGAGGGGGCTTACAAGCTATGGTGAATAAATTAATTAATTAATTCGTTGGTAGGCAACAAGCTTCACAAATAGTCTGGTTGCATTAATGGGTAATTCAATAGCAAACTTACAGGAATCTACTTTTAAAACCTACGTTTAAGCTGAAATATAAGCTCCGCCTTTTAAAAATTATATCAATCGTAAGGGTGGGAATTTTGCACTTTACTTTAATATCTAATTCTTATTGTTTCCATTAAATATATTATAAGATCGTTTAAATTGTTTTATAATAAAATGGAAGAAACCTTATTCGAACTATAAACTATATCTATAAGCATAGGAAATTCGAAAAAACTTCAAAGATTAGTTTATGAGTTATAATAATTAGGAATTGGATTTACGTACTGATTATTTTTAATTTAAAATATGTATAAATGCATAATATAAATTCGGTATAATATTATAATTTCGCATCTGTTGTAAAAAAATTTGCAATCGTATAAAACCATGCACAGTGCATATCTGCGATTTAACCTTGCAAGATAACGAATGCAGAAAACTGAAGTATTCCAATTTGCTTTTGCAGTTATCCAACGATAATTTATTATAATATTATGTTGTATTGAAGATTACTATATTATTATGTTCAAAATGATGAATACACATATACAGTGGCCGTAAAAAGTATTCGTACACCCCTATCTTAACCATGTAAATAGTACATTTTGAAGCCATTCTTTCACACATAAAAGTCGCTTTTACAATAAAACTTTTTAGACATTTTTTGTTAAGAATTTCATTGTCTTCAATTTTGTATCTATACATTTTTCTATTTTGTCGCCCCGTGTCCGACTGACAACAGCTTAAACAAGACTCTGTAAAATACAAAAAATATTGTCACCTGTATCTCAAAAACGGTGCAACGAAATAGAAAAATGTATAAGTAATTTTTGTTGCAAATTTTATTCCCTACATTTTTGTTTATATACATTTTTCTATTTTGTCACACCGTTTCCGAGATACAGATGATAATATTTTTTGTATTTTACGGAGTCTTGTTTAAGCTGTTGTCAGTCGGAAACGGGGCGACAAAATAGAAAAATGTATAGATACAAAATTGAAGACAATAAAATTCTTAACAAAAAATGTCTAAAAAGTTTTGTTGTAAAAGCGACTTTTATGTGTGAAAGAATGGCTTCAAAATGTACAATTTACATGGTTAAGATAGGGGTGTACGAATACTTTTTACGGCCACTGTATTTGATTTACAACACTATTATTATAATTTATGTTATAATAATCTTATAATACATATAGTATTTGAAAAAGTAAAAATTTAAATTTTAAGCTATGGTCTGTTTAAAGCCAAAAACAATACGATAGCATTGACGAGGTCACATTAGACCAGCGTTGTAAAAAATGCGATTAGGATTAAGCAATACGCAACACTGTACAATGTATACATAATCAAGATATACAGTGTTGACGTGTATTGTTTTTGGTTTAGGAAGACCGTACGACCATACCATAATAGTAATTAAAATAATTATACATTACACAGTGACGGCGCCAGAGGGGGGAACAGGGTGGACACATGCCCAATCCCTATTGACTGGAGTGCCCAACCAAGTGCCCACCCAAATTTTTTAGAATACCTATACGTTTTATATTTTCGCCTCAACCACGCTCAGATCAAATATTTTAATTTTACTATTTTTAAAAAATTCGGAATTGTTAATTAAAACATGTAAAAAAATCGGATGTGGCCATGCCCATAACTTTATCATACTTATTATTATGGTGCAAAATACAGTAGAACCCTCTATAACGAGTCCGGTTATAACGAAGAATCGGCTATAACGAGTAAAAATTTAGTCCTTTGACTTTTGTTTACATGTTAAACTGACTGTTTATAGCAAAAATCTTGTTATAGAGAAGTTTTACTGTATAATAAAAAAATAAAATTTGAAAATTAAGAAAAAAGTTTTTTTTACATTTGAAAAAAGAATAATTACAAAAATTGGATATTTACACGATTATTGATTAATACTTTTTTAATATTATTATTATAGAGAAGAATTTAATAAAAATCTAAAATTTGAGAAAAAGAAAAATATAATTTTTTTAATTTGCCAAATATTTTTTTTGCGTTTCCGTGTACCGATTTTAACCAAAATCTAATCAGTTCTAAGTCCCAATATATCAGTAATACTAAATACGAAATTTTGTTAAAAAATTCCTATTACGTTTTGAAGTAGAGGTTGAGGTAAATTTGACCACATACACACACACATACAGATTACAGACATTTTTTGGAAATGATGATTTTCCGCTTCTAGAACCCCAATATGCCTAAATTCATCAAAATCAATCTCAAATTTCTTTTTCTGCACGATAACAATACTTTTTCATATTTTGTATGATAAAGTAAAAAAAAAAATTTTTAACGGCCGCCATTTCGTGAAAAAAAAATTGTTTTACTTTTCCACGGTTCATGCTATTACGGCATCGATAAAGAACATTCACACCAAATTTCAAATAAATCGGTACATTAGAACATCCTTTTTTTTGGACCTCCCACTTTGCCAGCTCATAACTTTGTGAATTTTGAGGGTTTTCTCGGTTAATTTTTATGCAATCTTAAAATATCCATAAATAAGTGATAAAAAAATTGATAGTAAAAATATTTTTTGTTTCGTTTGTACAAAGCTTCAAAAACCGCCCGAAATTCATGCCTCTAAACTAGAATACCTACCCCTTTAAGCAGCCGTGGGGTCTAATCTGTCGGATTAAACATTTGTGGCCCCCTAGGTAGTTAAATTTTCGGGGTCCTCTAGAAAATTATTACTTGCGTAATTAGTTTTTAATTTTACTACTCAATAATTAAAATAAACAGTCTCAATAAAATATTTGAAAAAAAAATTTTTTTTTTGACAAAAAAAATCAACTTTAATTGTTTATAACTTTTTTGTTGTTAATCAATCGCTAAAATCGTATGTACTTCACTAGATAATCTAATGAAAAAGCTACAGTTAAAATTTCAAGTCAATCGGATGTAAACTTTTTCAGTTCTACTGCTCACCGATTGATTTTGATAGTGATTTTGCAGCATAAAAGTTGTTCGGTTAAAATTGATTTAAACGAATTTTGAGTTTAGATCAGTACTTGGGCGTTGTAGATTTTGATTTTATGATAGTTTTAGCATGATTTAAGCCAATACAAAAAAATTGGAAAAAAAAATAAAAATTTGGTGGACATTACCCCTTAATTATTTTTATTTAGGACTAGTAAGATAAAAAAAATTACATGATATTTGCCGAGACCCATTTCACCCCCATGTGAGAGTGGGTGAGATTCGGCTTGACCCCCCCCCCTAATATTTTTATATTTACTACTATGTACTTTAAAACACAGATTCTTGATAAACTTTAAAATGAAAATTTATAATTAAAATAAATATATTTTTCCGTTTTCACGAGGCTCCTAAAATTAACGAGGCCCCTAGGCAGCCGCCTTTTCTGCCTTAATATCTGTAATAGTGTAATCCGGCACTGGGTCTAATCATGTCTAATGCTGTACGTGTAACCATGTTTAACCATTTTCGAAAGAGAAAGAAGCTGATTGTTCAGAAGTGTATTGAAGGGTTTTATTCTTTTGTTAGTACAATAATTCAATACTGAAGAAAATAAAAATTTGAATATTTTTATAATAATATTATATTATTTATTTTGATTATAGAAAATTACATTCATTTATTACCTACACTTATATTGTATGCTATTTTAATCGAATTAAAATTATGCGAATTTATATTATTTAATAAAATATTTTTGTATTCATCTAAAAAGTAAACATAGGTATTAAAACATTGGTGGTAGATTTGAAACGAAACGCAAATCCCCACTACAAAATATTTTTGTGTTGATAAGATAAGATAAGACGGGAGAACATTTAAAATATTTCTAGCATTGTAACTCAAAATATATATGAGTTACAAATTATCATTTCGATTTATTTGGGCGACTGTATAAAACAGGCAACTGTAAATTTGCTTTAAATTGAACACAACACGTACCCATCTTTGTGATAATGACTGAACTATAATGATTCATTTCATCTCAAATTATTCCCGCCTGATTTTAATTGAACAATTATATGCAATTTCATTTATAATGTGTTATAGATGAAATAAATTTTCAAAAAATGTCTTTATGAATTCTTTTAGACGTGTACATTATTTATATAAGTAAAATGTTATTAATTGATAATTACAAATATGGTATTTAAACACAATGAATTCTAAATTACACAGATTGCAAAAAAAAAATATTTTACGACAGTCCTTAATTTATCGTTAATATAATTTCAAAATTTGAAGAAAATCCATTCAGCCGTTTTTTAATGCAAGGTGCTTTACTATTTTTTTTTGCACCTGGCCAATTTTTTTTTTTTTTTAATTGATAATTCTTTGTTAGTAATTATTTAATCTATTTTAATTTTTGTTAAAAAAATTGCAAATGGGGTATTTAAACACAATTAATTCTAAATTAGACAAATTGCAAAAAAAAATTATTTTACAACAGTCCTTAATTTATCGTTAATATAATTTCAAAATTTGAAGAAAATCTATTCAGCCGTTTTTGAATGCAAGCTGGTTATACAAGAGCGCATCGCAATATCCTAGCCTTAATGGTGTTATAACTTAGCGTTTTACTTTATGCTGTTTGACAGTCTTGTCTATGAAAATGTATCAATAATATCGCTGTCTAAAATTAATGAATAATATTTTATTGATTCTACTAGTATTAACAAAAAAATGTCGTCACTTCTGCCGCAATACTTTCAATCATCAGTACACCAAATTTTATCGGAATCTGTTAAACATTTCCGGAGATTTGTTTGGTGTGTACTATATCAGTGGTCACTCAAGACTACTACAACATAACTAGTAATTAAGTACTAGTACATATTAAAACTTATTTCAAGACGAATATAATCTAGATATATATTTATCGATAAAACGTTTATCATGATGCCTCCTTACATAAAAGACCAGCACAAGCGCCAAACCAACGAGATTGCAATACAGAAAAAATACATGTAGTCCAGTCAATTTAGATCAATTTTCGGTAAATAAAAACATTAATCGGTAAAGATTTGAATTTTTGCATACATATTTATTACGGCTTCCTGTTAAACATACTAAAAGTCCCCGTTGAAATCTGTTGCGTTCGAGCCGCCATCTTGGAAATAAGGTACACTTCTTCAGTTTTTTGGCTGTATTTCGGCAACTTGTGCTGATACAAAAAAAAGTTTAAGTAAAAATTGTAGTTTATTGAATATCCTTCAAAATAGTTTATATATATTTTTTTGTATATCTAATACTTTAGCTGTAATCCGACGTTGCTACAGAAGGTGTTTTTGCATCTTTGTCGTTTTAATGCAGTAAATTTATTTTTTCAAGGTAGTAAATCCTTTACCTTTAACACTGACTATTTCTCCAGATAAAAGAGGTATAAGAAAGATATGCGTCGCATAAAGTTTCGTCACTAGTAAGCATGATCATCGTGCATAATGCATATCCCTTCTGAAGTATCTAAACCTAAAGTATTGGAGATACAAAAATATGTATATTAACTTTTTTGAAGAAAATTTAATAAACTACAATTTTTACCTAAACTTTTTTTTTCTATTAGCACAAATTGCCGAGATATAGACAGAAAACTGAAAAAGTGTACCGTTTTTCCAAGATGGCGGCTCGAGTGCAACACATTTCGACGGGGACTTTTAGTATGTTTAACAGGAAGCCGTAATAAACATCTGTACCAAAATTCAGATCTTTACCGATTAATGTTTTATTTTTATCTAATTTTACTGGACTAATGTTAAATGAATGTCACGCCATATGATAATTACTAAAATTTTAACAAGCCATCTAATAAATTTTCACAAAAAATAGATAAATTAAGATTTCAGTTAATATTTTATGTAATTTTCTTGCTTTTACGTTTGCCTGAATTGTTTCATCACCAATACTTATAATTTAAAAGTTCTATCGGCACACAAAATTTTATCTAAATCTGTTAAACATTTCCAGAGATACGATGACATTTTCATTTTTTTATTGAAGGGACAAGCACCTTTTTCAAGATTTCGCAAAAAAGTAATCTTTTTTTTTCATATTGAATTCCTGATTTTTTATCAAATAGTTTCATATGCTGTCTATTCCCATAGGGAGGCAATCCCTTCAGTACTTCATGTGTTATTCACTTTTGAAGTTTCAATTTTGACAGCTTATAATTTTTGACAGATAGAAAGTTAATTTCACCTATTCTGGATAAGGCTTTTTAAAGTCTTTAAAATAACCTATCACAAGACAAAATCGTTTTTAAAATCATGTTTTATTTTCTTGTAATGGCACTCTTGATTGATAGATCGTGACGATAACCTTATTTTCACCTTTCTACCGTAAACCCTACTACCATACCATATTCCATACCATATTGGGTCGTGATTGGTCGGACGGTTCAGGAATAAAGCGAGAGACAAAATCTAACGACAGAGAGACCGATATAGAAATTATTTTTTTTGCAAATCTATACGTTTCTGAACACGGTTCAGAATTCAATTTTTCGTTTTCTACAGACAAAAGAAGGAGAAGACAAAAGACAATGGAATAAATGGTGTGTAAATCCAAATCATATGGTTTGGAATTAACTGTTGAAGGCAGTTGTATATACAGGCGCGTTTACAGGATTTTGTTTAGGGAGAAGGGGAGGTAATTTTGTGTCGTTATTCAATTTCAAAATTTTGAAAATGGTCAAAATAAAGTGCTACAGTCGAGACGGGGTAACCACGCCCGTGTATAATATGTATCAAATATTTATATTTAAATAATAATATACACGGATACAGGCTGAAAAAAACAGACTGAGTAAACGGTACAAAACCGAAATATACTGAAGTTTTTCTTAGGCTTTAAATTATAGTGTAAGTTTATGTTCAAATTATTTAGTTAAAACCGATTATAACAAGTAAACCATTTTTAAACTTCAGTTTTTCAAAAGAGGTAAAGAGAACAAATGAAAACCGGTGTAGCATCTTTTCATTCTCTTTCATGCTTTAAACATAGCCAGAAATAAAATATGCATTTTTTTATTTGTAACAGGAAATAACCTCATCTAAATTTATAAACAGTGTTTTATATCTTTTCATACTTAATTATGTGGATAATATTTGTTCGTAGGATAGTGAAATTTTAAAATTGATATTTATTTTAGTTAATAGATTTTTTATTACATTATAGTTGCATAATATAAATTACATACCGATCGAACTTAAAATTTTGAAATTTAATAAATTGTAGATAATTAAGCGAAGTCGGGTTGGCGTTGGAAACATACTTACTAATTAGTGACGTATTGGCAGATAACGAAGAATTCAAGAATTAAATATAAAATAAAATGTAAATTTACGTAAAAACTTTAAAGTTAAAAACGATATTTTATTAATTTTAAAAAAATGATAAAATTGAAAAGTAAAATTTCTGAAATTAAACATCGGTTTTTTTCAATTATTTCAATAATTATAATAAATAAAACGCTGGAATATTGCAAATATACATATTTCAAAATTTTAGTTATTTTACGTCAATGTTGTTTTCATGTTCCTGCCTTTCTTATGAATATTTTTTCATTTAACTTATCGGTTTAATAACCTAACAGAATACTAATTAGATCTGATAATGTTTAGGGCTCGCAGGTAGTAGTATATAGGGTGTGTGTATTACCTCCATATTAAAAATTTACACCGAGCTTACAACATATCTACCTACAAAATAATAATAATTGTAAAAAATACAAAGGTAAAATCAACAAGTATTTTTTCCTTAACTTTATTGTCGGCAGATCCTAACATTTTTATTTAAATTTGTGCTCTATGCTTCTTATGTAAATGATGGTGATAGTTACAATGTCAATTTTTAAATTGATCATTTCAAGTGATATTTGAAAATATAGGTTAGGGCTATCGAATAAAAATATTTAGAATGTGACTACAACTATTTACCGGTCAGATAATTACATTTTAATAAAAATCCAAATCAAATATTAGTCACGGTAGCTAAAAATACAATTACGTCCAAGACCTGTTAAAACGTAGTACAACCTGTTTCTGCAACACATTAGCAGCAGATTATGCCCCGGAGCATTCAACTAAATACACTATATCACCCATAAAAGGAAAATTACTTTCAACTTCAATACTAGACGCTAAAGTCTATATCATACAAATACAAGTAATATAAAATCAATATTATTTTTTGAGTCGAGTGTTCAGTAAGTAAATTTACCTGATTTGTTAGGTATGAAAATTTTGTTAATTTAGTAATTTATTTTGTTTATTTTTGAGCCAAAACACATTTGACATTGTGTCAATGTATATGACAATGTGTATCATCACCACCACATAAAAATAAAATTTCAATTTATCACACAATATGCGAAATACGAATGTATAGTGATTTTTATTTTTTAATAAGTTTGCTTATGTCAACTCGTATGAACAGTTTTGTATGTTGCGATGACAGTTCAGTCAAGTTCAGCATATTATGCGTATAGTCGCATGGTGTTTAAAATTTTAGCAACGCTGGTTTAATGTAACCTTGTCAATGCTAATGACGTTTATTGTTTTTTGTTTTAGACAGACCATAGTATTTGCATTCTCTGATTAGACGAAACATGATGATTGAATGATTCGTATACGATTTAAGTCGTGTGAGCTCGAGAATAGGGCACCAGCAATGTGTAATGCGCAAATTGAAGAACTCAGGCACTCCTATGTTACCAATGTAAATTAAACATCTCAGGCCCGTAGCCAGGATTTTATTTCGGGGGGGGGGGGGGGGGCACTCATAAAAATAAAGAAAAATTCGGGGTTCCCCTTCCAAATTTTTTTTCCACTTTAAAATATACCTATTTACCAATTTTATTTTCGAAATTCAAAATTTTCTTTCAAAAAGTTTTTTTCTTTTGAACATTTCGGGGAGAGGGCAGGTGCTCCCTCTGGCTACGGGCCTGAAACAGGCCGCTTTTTTTTATATAAAAATCGATTTTATAGCAAAACTTTTTAGAGATTTTTTGTTGCAAATTTTATTGGCTTCAATTTTGTTTATATGCATTTATTTATTTTGTTGCGCCGACTTAAACAAGACTGTAAAATGCAAAAAATATTGTCATCTATATCTTGAGAACGATGCAAAAAAATTAAAAATTTAATAAACATTTTTTTGTAAATTTTATTTTCTACAATTTCGTACCTATAGATTTTTCTGTTTTGTCGCACCATTTCCGAGATATAGATGACAATATTTTTTGCATTTTACAGAGTCTTGTTTAAGTCACTCTCAGTCGAAAACGGCACGACAAAATAAAAAAATGCATATCAACAAAATTGAAGCCAATGAAATTTGCAACAAAAAATTTCTAAAAAGTTTTTCTATAAAATTGATTTTTATATGAAAACAAGTTGTTTCAAAATGTTTAATTTACATTGGTAACATAGGAATGCCCGAGTTCTTCTGTGTATGTAGTTTTCTTTACCTAAAAAGGGTTAACAGATTTATAAAATCATTTGATTGTGAACATTTATAATATTATAGAATATAAAAAATTAATTAGTTGTAACTTATAATAATAAAATTCATTGATTCATTTTTCTTCGAATATTATAATAATAATTATGACTGTATGATAATGTAAATTTTAACACTACCTATGATGAATATAAATTCGGGAGCTGGCGCTGATAACAAAATAATTATTATTATTATAGTACTTTACATATTATTTTCTTGTGACGAAGTTGAAAGATCGAAGTAGGAATTCAATAAAAGAAAATGTTTATAGTAATGTTCAATATAATTGCTGGTTTCACTATAAATCTATTTATACTTAACACTACAAGAAGATATTTTTAACAAAATATTTATGCAAATTGCTACACATACAGAAATTATACAGCAAAAGTTTATTTAGTTTACATTAAAGAATGCGAAAGTATACATTTTCTGTATCTCCGTTCTAATTTGTAAAGGTGCCTACACACGGTATATCCTAACATAAATCATGCCTAGGTATATTGGTGACCGTGACCGGACATTTGACTACTAGGACAATACTCTCAAGTTATTACTTAAATTATACATTAGGTTGTAAAATATTTAAGTTATTTATTTAATTTTTTTATTATTTTTATCTGCAATTATTTTTTTAAAATTAGTTTTCCGTAGCAATACAAGTGATAGCGAAATGTCCTAAAAGCAGACCTAACATAAACCATGCATAATGTGGATACGTAACAGTGTAGATTTTTCTGTACAATAAATTGAATAGTTTTAGCGCAGCGATGAGTTTAGAGAATTTGCACACTACCTTTTACTACTAAATTGTTAACTGCTAACCATTTAACAGTATTGCTCAACAGTTTGTTAACTATTGGTATTCAACAGATGTAAGGGCAGGTTCCCTACTTTAATACTGATTGTCCAATACTATGTATTAAAATCATTAAATTATAACATATTTCGGTCTCTCTCTATTGCATTAAAATATTAAATCTATCTTTGTCGGTGAGAACCTGCTCTTAAAATCAGCTAGCCAAAAGCATTGGATTTTGATGATTTGCAGTTCGGCTGCTCCAAGCAGAAACACAGTAAGTGCAGAAATGTAAAAGTGTAGAAAACAGCAATTTACTTTGGAGAGTTAGCTGTAGGTAGTACCTATATGCAGATACTGTGTTTGTGAATGGGTACAGAACAGTTTGTAAGTGAGGTAGAGCCTCAATTGTCAGCTTAAAAGATGCGTAATAACACAATATATGCATACATCCATAAAGGTCAATTTTGAAAAAAATGTTGGTTACTGTGTTTCTGCTTGGAGCAGCCGAGTTCTCATGAGATATTCTAATTCTACTTGACAATTTCAAATAAACTTATGATGAAAGTTACTTAAAACATGAAATATTCCGGGATCTGAGAAATGAAAAACTTATATACTTATATACTACTCGTATACTATGTACTTTTGCGAATGTAAGATTATCAAAATTTGTTAAAAAATTATTCCACTTAAGATAGTGATAATAGTACAAAGAAGTTGTGTATGAAAAATCAAGACTCGGTTTATTTAAACGGAAACGAATGATAACAGTTTCTTTTTATTCAACTTTGTGTACATTATGATGTTAGTATGTTGGATCTGTAAAGAAATATTTCCCTTATATGATGGAGCTCAAGAGACGAAGTTGCATGGTATTTTAAGTTTTTCAAGTTACATTTACTTTAGAGTTATATTTTTTGGTATTTTACAAAACCAATCATCAACCATAAACAATAAACATTATATTATATGTATTTCGCTTTGAGTGGAGTTTTTAGTTAAAACAAAGTCATACTGATATTTATAATTTCTGAAAAAAAAACTTGATCGAGTTAGTATTTGAGGAACAAGAAGTTTTTCTTCGATAAATGAAGCTGGTAGGTAACTGCTAATAAATCGTTCTAAATACCTATTGGTTATTAAATATGAATATTTCTAGTATTTTAAATATTGTGTAACTTTACTAAACTAATTAGTTTATATCACTAATGTGATATGTGCGCTGCATCCCTCATGGAACGTTACTTCCTGTTAACCAATCAGTCGCACCACAACAATAATCCGAGGCTTATCTGAACATAGTACCTTCTCTTTTAATTTTTCCAAGATACGAAATTACTAATGTTAGATAAAAGATAAGTGTTATACATTATTTGTAATTCATTTCATATCGTACTTATTAAACAGTTTTGTGAATTATAATAATATAATAACAATAATTTATGTATTTCAATAGCCGAGGACCATTATTTAAAATTAAAATGTCTTATAAAAAATAATATTGATGAGATTATTGAGAGATCGAGTTTGTCTTTTTGCTACATCAAATATCTATAGAACATAATAAAGGTAACTTTATAAAATTGCAAAAGTAAAACAGAAAACTATTCGACATATTGTGAAATACACTTAACTTTTTGCCAAATAAAATTTTGTCTAGTTATTTTTAACGTTATAAAACAAGCACATAAAGCTATTATAGAACATTCACCACATTATAAGCATTCCTGCTTGAAATATCATTTCATTTCATTTGAAAATTTTGTATTTCAATAATAATTTATCATTGATAGTGTGGTGTTACTGTTTCGATTTTATCTAATGTATGGTATTTTTGAAGTGGACTGAAATTTAACTTTTTTGTAGATATTATAAATTCTTATAAATTGGGCATAATAGTTATTTATGTATCAAGGGCATTATGACGATGTTTATGTCGAGGGCAACCAATTTAAAAAGTCGAGGGCCGCTAGGCCCGAGAGTTTTTAAGTTGCTCGAGAGCATAAACATCGAGTAATGCCCGTGGTGCATACAACGTTTTATATTACACTGCATTTGAATTTGATAAAATTAAAAATTTTTTATAAATTTTGAATTTGATTTTGCTAAATTTTCTAGTTTGCGGTGGAATTGCGATTGAGAGGGCATAATAAGCGGGCATTATGATTTATACGCCCTAGGTTATTATAGCATACTTAATATATTTCGTTGTCAAGGTATAAAAAACAAATAATGATTCAGTGTAATATAAAAACCAATTATAACGGGGTAACAGAATAATGTATTGTCATTCAATTAAAATTCAATAAAATTAATCTCAACGCGATCTTCGGCGCAGGTATAAATAAAATAGTAGTAACTACTATGCTACTAACTGTCGACGTTTCGCTTATCTACTTCTTCAATACTACAAAAATAATAATTAGCAACACAATAGAAAAATTACTAAATTAAAAAGCATAAGTGGAGAGCTATTACAAAATATAAGTTTTTATCATCAATAATATTGACGGAAGGTAAGAGTGGTATTTATACCCAAACCAGGGCGTGCAACATATGCCCAGGCAAAGTCCTTCCGTCCAATCAGCCTGATGTCTTTCTTGTTAAAGACATTGGAAAAATTGGTTGATAGGCATATAAGGGATTGTGTCTTGGTAAATTTGCCATTGCACAAATACCAGTTTGCATACCAATCAGGTAAATCGTGTGAGCTAAGTATACATGAGCTTACTCACAGAATTGAGAAGGCTCTCGAGGAGCAAGAAATTGCTCTAGGCACCTTCTTAAATATAGAGGGGGCTTTTGATAATACCTCCTTTGACTCTATAGAGGAAGCCGTCAGGAAACGGGGAATACACCCAACCATAACTGGTTGGATTAGTGCCACCCTAACAGGAAGAGAAATTAGTGCCAGTCTGGGACATGCGACCGCGGAGGTGTCTGCCGCGCTCGGGTGTCCGCAGGGGGGGGGGGTTCTATCACCCCTACTGTGGTGCTTGGTGGTGGACAGCCTTCTGTGGGAGCTGGAACAGATAGGAGTTCACGCGCAAGGATTTGCCGACGACATCACTATTTTAGTGATTGGAAAATTCGGGGAAATTGTATCAGCTATGATGCAAAGAGCCCTGAAAACCGTCGAGAGATGGTGTACACGAGAGGGATTATCGGTAAATCCGGAAAAAACCTCAGTTGTAGCTTTCACGCGACGCAGGAAACTGCAAGACGTGAAAACGTTAAAAATGTGGGGAAAAGAACTACATGTGGTTAAGGAGGTCAAGTATCTGGGTCTAATTTTGGACAACAGGCTGACCTTCATCTCTCAAATACGTAACGTAACAATCAAAGCGACACGGGCCCTGTGGGCCTGTAGATGCATGATTGGTAAAACCTGGGGACTAAAACCGAGAATGGTGCTGTGGCTATACACTAGAGTGGTGGTACCCATAGTGACATACTCGGCCCTGATCTGGTGGCACGCCACCAGAAAAAGGGAAAGCATAACGAGGCTAGGCAAGCTGCAAAGACTTGCATGCCTAGGAATAACGGGAGCATTGAGATCAACGCCCATCGCAGCCATGGAGGTCCTACTGGGGCTGCACCCACTGCATATAGTAGTGGAGGCGGAGGCCCTACTAGCGGCCTACAGGCTAACAATAAACGGATATGGTAAAAGTACACCAATAAAGGGGCACCATACCATGATCTTCAACTCAATCAAGAGTAATAACATGCTTAGCATGCAATCGGATAGAACTAGCATTGTAAGGGACTTCCGAAAACCATTCAGGGTTATAATACCTGAGAGGGGCAAGGAAAAAACCATACAAGAGCTGGGCAACCGATATGATACCATCTGGTACACAGATGGATCTAAAACAAAGATAAGCACTGGAGCAGGTATGTGTGGAAGAGGAACGGGAGATGCCTTTGGCATTAACCTGGGCCGTCACGCTACAGTGTTCCAGGCAGAAGTAATTGCAATTTTGGCTTGTGTGGCTGAAATGGTGCGGAGGAACTACAATGGTAGACGAATCTGCATCATGACAGATAGCCAAGCAGCTCTGAAGGCTTTGGAGGGAATAGAAATTCACTCCAAGGTCGTTAAACAATGCCGTGATGAACTGGTGAAACTGGCGGTCTGCAACAGCATTTCGCTTATGTGGATTCCGGGACACCGAGGCATCAGGGGAAATGAAGAGGCTGATCGCCTGGCCAAAGTGGCTGCCAATACAACCATGATAGGTCCTGAGCCCACCTGCGGGATTGCATATGCGACCGCGAAGGAGGGGATCAGGGACATGTTATGGAAACAACACCTTGAGCACTGGGAGGGCCTTCCTGGACTGAGGCAATAGAGGATGTTCATTGGGGGCCCCTCCAGGGAGTCCAAGAGCAAAAACATAATCCAACTGAGCAGGAAACAGTTGAGAAAGATAGTAGGACTTTTTACAGGACACTGCTGTCTTAAGAGACACCTCAATATAATGGGGTTGACTGAAGATCCTACTTGTAGGATGTGTGGTGAAGAGGATGAAACCCCTCACCATATCTTATGTGACTGCCCAGCTCTAGCTGGGAGTAGGCTACGCTACCTTGGCCTTACATACCCGAGGGCCGAGGATATAGCTAAAGCACCCTACAACTGCTTACTCGACTTTGTTGAAGAGACGCAGTTGTTGGAGTAAAACGTGGAACGAGGGGCACAATAAGCTTAAGCTTCAGTGCAGTGGGGTCAGAACCACAACCCGTTTGAAATAATAATAATAATAATAATAATAATAAAAAATCAATAATAATTAATTGATATGATCATAATATTATTAATCTATAGCAGGCATCGGTAACCTATGACCAGCGGGTCCCCAAGTGATTCTCTCTTAATTTTCTTTCTATTTCATCGCCTGATGATGCTATAGTAAGGTGAAAGCGTTTGCGATATTTTATACTTACAGTGTATTTTATTTGTGATAACTGATAACTTAAAAACATTTTAGTTCTGAAAAGTGTTTTATGCATTTTTTGTGTTTTCTAAAATATTGATATGGTTAATATCGAGTTACACTAGTTAAACCACGTATCAATCGACTACAGCATTTATTGATTCCTTAAAAATTTTAATTCTGTGACTTAAGTTGGTTTTGAAATGTCCGATTCAATTATTATCCCTCCAGTCAACGCCAACGGGTAGAATAAATTACATATATTACACCATATAAATGAAGTGATAGGCTTCACCACTGGTCAAAACATTAAATTTTCCTAGTGTTTAATTTATACCTGTCCGAAACTCTGATAATCGAGCAATTTTATTGAATTTTGAAATTCTGGACGAAAACTACGGTATAACTAAATTAAAATTAACAAGATATTTATTTAACGTAACAAATTCCAATTCATATCATAAGCTTTTGACAATACAGCTGACTGTCTTCTTCTGACGATTTTATTGGTCATTCTAGAATCAAATTTAATATCTAAATAATAATTTTAATTTTAAACCTCCACAGAGAAAAATCTTGTAGGATTATTATTTTGCAGAATGTAGTTTAATTATTATGATGAGACGGATTCAGTTCACAACAGGTGTCTTTACGTATTTCCTCATTTCTGTAATGACAGAAAAACCTTCTGTAAACTGAAACCATCTCTGCAAAACTCCTCCTTGCAGGGGCGGATCCAGATTTTTTTTCTGGGAGGGGAGCACAAAGGGTCAAGACGGGCTAAAAGTGTTCTCAGATTTGGGATTGTATCCTTGTTTCCTTGTTAATTTTAAGCGTCTGCTTAAATCCGCCTATGCCTGCGTGTATCGTCGGTGTAAAAGCGTGGGCATCTTATTCTACTAGGAAGTCTGGGGATGCATTAATTAATCATGGCGAATAAACGCCAACTTTGCCTACCATTTCAATGAGTAAAATTAATAAAATATACACTTATGTTATAGGAAGTGTGTAAATTTATTTAAATTAAGTATTGAATGCAATAGTTAATTTTACAGTAATTATATTTACAATGTTATGTGAGAAATTTCTTGTTAAAATTAAAATAAGTTAATAATTTTAAACAATTTCAAACAAATTTTTCAGGCATTGTCCCAACTTTTTTAGAACTTGCAGAAGGGGTATCCTTGCAAACTTTTTTTATTTGAGTGCACAATCATTTTCCTACTTAAATTCAAAAATTCAACTGATTTGCAATTTTTGATTAATTAAATCTTAGATACTATTAAGAACAAATTTCGAATTTCAACCCAGTTCTAATCAAACAATTCAAGAAAAAAATTATTAGTATATACTGAGCTATCCAATATTATATCTGCCAAGATAGAACGAAATAAAAACTTGTTATAAAAAATAGTTGACGGTTAAATCCTTATACACCACTCAACCAACGATTTCTTATTAGGATATGATAGAATTTTTCTTAAAAAATTCAGATAGTAGGTACTTACAAATATGGATATTCAGTGTAGGTGCATTTTTCATGCATTATGTACAACCAAAAGTTTCGAAAAAACAAAGGTATTACGAAGGGGTATCAATAGAATGACAAGGGGGTATTAGTAGAAAAACAAACAATTAATTGTAATAATATATTAGGATATAATATAATCGTATAGCTAATATTTTTCAAGAAAGTAAAAGAGAAGGGCTGTTACAAATTCCCACAATTGTTGTATTTTCCTAGCACAATCATCATAGTCCTCGCTATGATCATGTCAAATTGTATTTAATTGGTTACATTTTTAATTATTTCCTCCCAATGTGGATAGGTAGATGATTATTTTACTTACGAATTTATGGCACGCAATTAAAATAATTCGTATTTTGCAAGTAATTGCCTTGATTACTTACGTTTTACTCGTACAAAGCCAAACGTGAAAGTAATAACTTAAAATTGAAGCAATAACAAAGAATAGTTGGTCTAACGACGTACAACAATAACATTAATCTTTAAATTGTACAAGTTATAATAATTGGTTTTTGCTTATTATAAACAAAAATTTATGGTGCATAACTTTTTTTTAATTTTCCAAACCTACTTATAACAACCAAACAGTAGGTGTGCTTTTGATCAAAATTCAAAACCTACTAAACGACCATCGACATATTCATATTATATTGACACACATGTTTGCAACTGCAACTTTCGATTTCGTTAATTTATTGTAGATATCTACATATTCATCACTTAGAATCCATTTGTACTATCGAACGATAATAAATTGTAATCTTAGTTACTAGTATTATTTTTTATTTTTATTAAGAGAAAAACGTTGAAACTCTTCGTGATAAAAATTACAATTTTAAAAGATTCTTTAGTCTAGGTTGTTGGGTGCTTTTTGTTTTTAACTTTCGTTACCAATGCCGAACCTTTTTATTTGCCTCTTTTCTCTCTGCCATTTATGTTAATTTGTTAATATGTTAATATAATCATTATGTATTTCTTGCATAATTTGATTTTCCGGTTTGATTCTATCGCAATGAATTATTTATTCTGTATTTATAGAATTTTTTTAAACAAATCTAACACTCAACATTAAACTAATTATTATTATTTGTCTCATTGTCTACACAGTAAAACAAAAATTCGACTTTTGTTTTCAATTATTATTTATGAATAACACATTTTAATGCGCATGTGTTTGTTAACAAAAACAAAAGAGAAACTACTGTTTTATGAAGTTTTGAAAATACCATAGCCTTTTCTGTATCGCAAATGTATATAAGAGAATAACTGGCTATATTATGATTAAGGGCATAGAGAAAAATAATATTTCGAGTTAACAAAACAGACCATACTTACAATGTACATGTTATATTGTATACTTTGAATATTTACAATAACTACCCTATTTTAAATTAAATAATATATTTACTTAAACGGTTTTTCGTAATCCCTAAATCCTTTCGGAACAAGGTATTGATGTTTTTAATGATACAAAATCTTTAAAATAGTATGGGACAATTGAAAACTAACCTGAGTGTTATTAAAAGTGCAATTTATAATTTTCCACATTTTGGCTGCGTCCGTGCATTTGCACCCTGGAATATGACACGCATCGGTCGTAGACCTCGAAGTACTTTTTTCGACTAATGCTGGCACCGATTTCACAAAAACAACACCAACTACCACCCAAAATATAACAGATAAACACCACTGAGCACTCATTGTGTACACACATGCCTACATTGTTTTTAAAATTTAAGAAATCTCCTATTTAGAGCAGTCGTCGACTTGTTGCACTTGTTCTTTCGATAAGACCATGACGGAGATGAATCATAATTTCTTTAACATCAACATGACCTGGTGCACGACTCTGACTAGTTGGTTTGTCTCTACCAGCAACCGCACGACCGTGTAGTAGCGGCGAGAGACGTGGGAGGAACGCTGAGAATGAATATATCTCGTTCCCTTTTTAGATCATCCTAGTCTAGTCTAGGTACAATTTTTGTGTTTACTTTCTCTCAAATTGGATAACTTTGTTTGTCTCATTAATGACTTCGAAGCTCAATATTACAATAAAATTAATAATTTAGAAATTAGTAATTTCTAGAAAGTTACATTTTTGTAGTCAGGTCTGGTTGAAGTATTATTCATTGCTCATTAGGAAGCATAAACATTAAATAATATATTATAATGATATAGTAAATATAACCAAAAATTGTTTATTTATTTTTGTTTTTTATCAAAAGATTTGCATTAATATTTTTAAATATGACACTGCGTAAATGAGAAATTTTGATATCTTTGATAGGCGTTGCTATTAAACACTGTTTAATATTATCTGCAAATTTGATGTCTCTATAATAAGTACATATTATAAAAGAATCAAATTAATAAAAATTACGTGGCTCTTTTCAAGGATTCACTTTTGGGATTTGTATCACATTAATAACTTTTTGAGGTCAAAGTTTAAATTGATGTAAAGTTAATTGTGCTAATTTAAAGTAATAAATGATAGTTAATTTATAATTGTACTATAAAGAATTTTCTTTAATTAAAACAATTATCTTTATACCTTAATATCGTAGTTTAAAATTTAACCCTTTTCCCCTCCCCTTAAAAAATAATGTTAGTAGTACCATTGTAGTACCTTTTAATCAAAGGTAGTACCTACAATCTACCATTGTTCCCTAGTTACGGTCGAAGTATGAGTATCATATAAAAAAATTAATTAAGGGCTTTGTTCGATTAATGTATTTAATATTGAACCATGTTAACCAACAACAAGCGATATTTTTCCGAAATTTTGTAATTAATTAGTTCCAAACGATTCACAAAGTCTTATTTGTGTATAGGTTGCAGGCAGGGGTGTGTGCAAAATATACGACAATTATGTATTTGAAATACAATTAAAAATATGTATATAAATAATACTTATCTATGTTTTGTATTTGAACAATATTGTATTTAAAATACTTGTAATATTTAAGTTTTAACCAATGAAAATCAAGCATTTTTTAACATATACATTTTTTTTTGTTTCTCAATGGTTAAAAATTGTCTTGTATTTCAAAATTTATAATACACGTGTACCTATGTAAAATATACCACATATTATAATGTATGTACATTTTCAATGTAAAGGTAATTTGAAGTAAATCTGTTAGCTGGAGGACTAGGTCAGATATGACTTTGTTTTACCAAGATCTGGATATAATAATTGAAAATATTATCTGATCTAATCGGTTACTGTTTCTGCGCAGTAAATTAAATATGAATCACATATTTTCTAATATTATTTTTCTTCTTCCACTTAATTGGGATTCCGTCCTGTTGTTCCGGTACCTACTCTTATTGTTTTAATAGTTCTGTGAACACTGGAATAACACATTTTAGTAGGATGCTAGCCTTGCTAAATGCGAAATACAAAGCCTACAGATCGAATTTTGACTTTAGATAACAGCAATGTAGTGTATTTTGTAATACAAGTATGGATAGGAAGGTAGGGGGATAACTACTTTCATAACTTATTGATATTAAATAATATATTATTATAATTAATATTATATAGATAATGTTATTTTCCAATTTTAAAATTTCTTGTAGTTTAGATTTCTAAATATCTAGTAGTATATTTTTAAAATTCAGAAGACATATTTTCTCCATTCCAGTGTTCATTCAAATGAAAGACTGTTTCTTCGAGATTTTGTGGGATGTGTAGCTGGTACAAGCGGAGGAAGATTAGCGCAATGGTTACAGCCTGGAAGTAGAGTTGATCCTACGAAATGTCAAGTTCTTTATTCTCGAGAAGATCTGTATTGTGGTTGGCCGGCCATTGTTACTATTCTTACTCGAGACCAATATTCGGATATCGTGCATGTACCCAATATGAAGGTGTTTATTTAACATAATATAATATAAGTTTTTTGTATTTGTATTATTAAAATATATTTAAGGTTGAAGTGAAAGCAATTCCTATAGATAAAAAAGATTTAGGAGATTATGAAACTGGAAGAAAAATGCGACGAGTTAGTTTACACGATCCGATGTTGTTTGGAGGATTACCACCTCCTCCTTTACACCATCCGTATGAACAAACTGTACGAGATAAAATGTGTTTTCATGCTATCACCGTCATGAAGGTAAAAGTAAATAAATTTATATAATAAAATTAATTCATGTAACATTATTTCACTTACTTAGCCTTATCAAAATTATTCCTTTGAAGAATTAAGATATACTTCTCCACCAGTTAAGCGTTCTAGCGAAAATATGTTGGTGCGGCCAAATTGTGATGGAACATATAGCGCTACTTGGACTCCTGCTTCATTGGGATTTTATTCAGTTGTAATAAATATTGATGGCTACGATATGGAAGAGGTATTCTATACATTTTTCATATATACATTCAATTAAATATATCACCTTAAAAAGTTGTATTTATTAATCAATTTGTATAATATTAGATATTCAAAGTAGAAGTTAAAGAACCACCTCAAGGAATGACACCTCCAATGCAAAGTTCGGCAAAAAAACCTGCACACCAACCTAGTAAATTGCGAAAATTTGTTGCTAAAAATTCTGCAGGATTACGAATACGGACACATCCGACGTTACAAAGTGAACAAATAGGAATAGTTCATGTTAATGGAACAATCGCTTTTATCGATGAAGTACATTTTGAAGTAGTAAAATAAACTTTGGCTTTAATAATTTATTTTAGATTCATAACGACGATGGAGTGTGGCTTAGATTGTCTCCAGAAACTATAAAACAGTATTGTTCCATTTCGGTTATGGAAGCGTGGTGTTTACAATATAATCAACATTTAGGAAAAACTTTGTTATTGCCAGTCGAGGAACCAAAATCGATTTTAGATCAAGTAATTACTGAAACAATTATGAGAAAATTACCTGAAATTCACGATAGGTTGATTACATTTATAATTTGTTTAAATGGGTAAAAATAATGTCTCTTATTACAGACGCAAGGCTTCAAACGAATTTACAGGTGCTTATCAAGTAATTAAATGTGGAGCATCAGGCCATAACGTACGTGCCAGACCCAGTCTGAAAGCTCCTCCTGTAGGGATGCTAGTTCTGGGAAATCGTATTGGAGTAACCGAATATGTAGTCAACACTGACGGTTGTTGGGTGCAATTAGATCAAACTACAAAGGAAAAGTATTGTTTTAATATTGAAGGCGAAGCTTGGTCGTTAGCCATGGATCATAAAAATGTGCTCTATATTGGAACTTTTGGTGAAACAGATGCCGGTGAGAGAAATAAAAGCACACGCTTATAGAATTTGCATGTCTTGTAACACTTTAATTTTAATAGAAATCAATCCACACATTTCTGCGGAAAATGATCAGTCGTGTCCAAATTTTAATAAACAAGGTTTCAACTTTTCTCAAAATTCTTTTTCTAATCCATTAGACTCGACTTTTTCATTTGGCATGCACGAGCAAAATCAACTTCCCTTAATAACAAATGTCGAGGCTTCCGGTTCAAACCCATTCGTATTTGGCGATGGAGAAAAATCTGAAGCGCCAAAACTACCTCGCAAGGAAAAAAATAAAGACAATAAACCCAATGGTGTACCCAAGTGGATGAAATCGGATGATAATAAAAGGTTTAATCGTGAATTTTTAAAATCAATTTAAAACAATTTTAATTTTGTAGTAGTTCGACCTCATCAGACACAACAGGAATATCCGTAAAAGATCTCGCTAAAGCTATTGGAGAATCTAGAGCTAATGGAAATGGTATTACACCTCCAGATACACCGAAAAGAATTAGTACTTCAAAAGTGGGGCATCTTTCACCCAAAGTTTTAAGTCGCAGTTCAAGTCCCGTAACAATTCCTGGTATGAACGAAGTCACTTATTTAATAATTTGTTATTTACCTTTTATTGCAGTCGGAAGAAATTTATTTCAAGAAAGCGGTAGCGGCAGTTCTCACGGATGCGGTTCTCCACGAAGTGTCGGCATTTCCCCATTAGGTATATTTTAAAACGATTTAATTAATTTTATTTGAAAGTTTAACTTAAAATTTTAGCGAGAAGAGGCTCAAACCAATCTGACACCAGCGCTCTTTTGAGCAGCCTTACAAGAGATTTATCTCAATCTCCAAGTCAAGCTACTCAGCCTCGCGATATAACGCTTAGTCAAAGTGGAAGCTCACTTCACACTAAATCAGATGGTAGTCCACCTCAAACATCTCACATGAAGCTGATACCTACAGTACGTACAATTTTTACCTCTTAATTTTTTTTTAAAATCATGTAAATCTTTAAGGATACAGAACAAAGTCCGCGAAAATTGACACAAACTGGAACACAAACGTCTCCAGAAAATAGTAATCAAGTTTCATTGAAAGGCAATTTTTCAATTGGTACAATTAATCGTGACGATAAAATATCTCCTAAATTAAACCGCAAGGAACGTACGACAACAAAAGTTCGCCCTAAACGTGCAATTTCGCCTGCAAATATGCATCAATTGTCTTCTGCTAGTAGTAAAGTTAATTATACAGGAACTGAGACCGTCAAACAAGCAATGAGTCCTTCAGTAGCTGAGTCTCTTCGCGCAGTATTTGCTGCATTTCTCTGGCACGAAGGTATGTACCTACATTTTTTATAACATACCGGTGCGTATACTTTTGTTCTTAAAAGTATACATCATACTATTTTTTTATTGAATAATTTCAGATGTTATTTGATTATTTACATTGTACAAAAATTATTTAAGGTATTGTACATGATGCTATGGCGTGTGCATCTTTTTTAAAATTTCATCCAAGCTTACCAAAGCAAGGTGCAATTGTGGTGACTCGTGGTCCTTCTGAACATGCAATTGATAAGCGCCATCAAGAGTTAACAAAGGAAGAACGTAGACGGCAACGCCATTCTGTTGAAGTTAGTACAGCTGGTACTTATTTGCATATACAGCCATCCACTTTAGAAACCTTAACTCGTTCGGCTGTAAATGCTAATGCTAATCGTAGTCGCACTAGAAAACTACACGAAGGTGTTATCAAAGAAGAGGTTCTTACAGACGGAACTTGCTTTCAAACTGTATCGGTTTTGCCTCCGGCTTTAAAATCTCTCGTTTATTTATGGGAAGAGTTGACAGCCAATTGCATTCAAACGATGAGTCAACAAATGATGGTGTTAACTCCCGTTCATAGTAAAGCAAAAAGAAACGTACCTGATAAAATTCTTAGCTGTAAAACTGAAAGTAAGGACGTCAAAGAAAAGAATAGTATTCTTGATAAAGAGATTAAGAAGAGTCGTAAAAAGAAAATATTTCCTAGGAATTATTTAGGTAAATTTGATGAGTAGTAGAATTGTAGTAATGAATTTATGGCGGATATTTTCTTTAGATGAAGTAGGATTATACGGTTATATGAATATAACCACAGTAGACCGTGAAACGTTTTGTGAGCTTTGTGGTGAATTTTTTCCGCATCCCGTAACATATCATATGCGCCAATCGCACAATGGTTGTGGTCAACATGCAGAGGGTCGAGGCTATAATTCTAGTGGAAATTATTGTCTTGGATGGGCCGGAAATTGTGGAGAAGGTGGATTACGTAAGATTACTTTTTTTACCAAAAACTTTTTTTCTTATTACTCTTAAAAAATTATATTTACATGTTTAGCTGGAAGCTCTTGGTATTTATTATGTGAAACTTGTCGAGACAAATACGTAAAATTATTTAGAAGTAAGCAACAAAACGTACACGAAAAAGTTGTTAAAAGAAAGAACACATTTACAAAATCTGTTACATCACCTGGAAGTGGAACTCATACAGACGCTCATATAATTATGAAAAATAATGCAAAATTTTTATTAGAATTAGCAAGCTCTGCAGATACAAGTACTATTTACTAATTTTTTACTGTAAGAATATTTAAAAATTATTTTTTATATATTTTTAGACCTATCTCACCAAAGGCGATCTTCCACGAGTGCTATGCCGTCGCTATCGGAAAATAATACACCTCCTGATATGGGAGGCCCCTTTAGTCCTCTTCCACCGTTTCAATGCTTACAAGCATTGGGGGCTACATCTCCATACGAGGAAACTCCATTTTTTGAAGAAGAATTGCGTAGGCAAAGTATACAGGAAGGATTCTTTCCTAGTCCGTCCAATGGTCAAAGAGTAAATAATTAAAAATATTGTTTTGAAAGATAAAACATTTAATTTTGTATTATAGCCTTATTCAGAAGTATCTTTATCTGATACTGACACTGATAGTATGAAAGGAGCTCGATTTCATAGATCTGTATCGATGGGTACCAATGGAGCACTTTGGGGAAAGGCTGGCTGTGATGGACGAATTATAATGATGAGAAAAAGAAATAATAGTAGTAGTGAACTATCAAATGGTATGGTATGCGTAGATAAATCAGTTTATAGTTGTTATTTTCTTTTTTACAGAGGCAGGATCTTCTTTATTGTGTAACTTATCAACTAGATTACAAAAACTTGTACCCAACATGGATGGTTCATCTATAGTAACAAATAATCAAAGTAATGAAGCTTTAAATTCACAAAAAGAAATTGATAAGCTATCATTATTACAAAGACCTGTTATGCTGTTTGTTTTTCAACAGCACGATTTAGAATCGTTACAATTGGCCATGAAACAAGCATTAAGGTAGGAAATTTTTATTCTTCCACTTTTATCGAATTTTATTTGCTTATTGCAAATAAAAATGGTTAGACCAAATGACACACCATCTGGCCTGGCATTTTATTCAGTGTAGAAATAATTTCTAGATGTTCACTCGATTTTTGTTTATTTTACAGAAAAGCAATGTGCCGAGTCTACGCAATGCAAGCTTTAAATTGGTTATTAAGATCTGTCACTCAACCAATATGTCTTCATGATTTATTATGGTGGTTTGTTACTTCTTTAACGCCAGTTGAATTTGATTGTGATGTTGAAGATGATTTCAAATCAATGAAAAAAATTGACGAACAGGTAGGAATAACTTATCTCCAACAATTTTTTTGTTTTTAAAAATATACAACTGTTACTTACTATTTATTTTATAGCACGATATGAATTTATGTGAGCATCCATTATCGGATATTACAATAGCAGGCGAAGCTGTTAATCCTCTTCCATCTACATTTCATGGACTGCTTCAGACTATTGCTGATTTAATGGTTTTACTTCCTATGGGTTCTGCACTGCAACAAATGGCGGTTAGATGTTGGGGTCTTCGATTTGTTTCTTCTGATCACTCGTTTCTTCATAGATCTCAGGTAAAAAGATTTAGCTAAAATTATATCAGGATGAGTGGAAATATGGGAATGCCGGTTATGTAAATATGACTGGCTTTAGGTTAATTATATTTTATGCATATTTGCTTCTGAAATGCTTTTTATGATTTTCACTTTGTGTAGGTATTTAGTAACATCAGTAAGATATTATCAAGAAGCGAAGAATTTGAGGATTGCACAGCTTCAATGCAAGAAAGTCATCAAAGCAATACAAACCAAGTAATTATATTATAACAAAGTGTTAGAAATTTTTATATAAATTTCTAATTTTTTGATAGCCCATGTGTATAGTTGAAGCACTTAAAGATATAACTAACGCTGCCGAAATTAAAGCTTCGAGTCGTCAAGCTATGGTCGGTAGTTTAACGGATGGTTCAACAGAAACATTTTGGGAATCTGGTGAAGAAGATAGAAATAAAGCGAAAACTCTCACTATTACCTGTAATTTAGGGTATCATCCCAGATTAATGTGTGTTCACATCGACAACTGTCGAGATCTTGCGGTATAAGAGAACTCTCGTGATTAAATTACGATATATTTATTTTGGTCTTTATTTTTAGAACAAAATTTCTGTAATGACGTTTTATTCGGGAATAAATTCAGACGATTTCGTGAAAATTAGAACAGTGGAAGTAGAATCTAGACTTCTTGGAGGTTGGGTGAATTGTCCCATACAAGGTTATTAAATTTTTGATAAAATATGTTCGTTTAATCATAAAGTAAATGATTTGTATTTATAGAAATTGACCACACAATTTTAAGAGTAGAATTTCGAGGCCCTGATAATTCGGTAAGGGTTCGTCAAATTCGAGTTCTGGGTGAAATAACAGGCGAATCAATTCGAATTGGGAAACAACATAGTGCCGCAACAATACAACAAAGGAATTGTGAAAGTGAAACATTACGAGTGTTTCGTTTAATTACTTCTCAGGTGTTTGGTAAACTTATAATTGGAGATCCCGAAGTACACAACTTAAATAATTTAGATCGTGGTTCTACATCTGTCAGTGAATTAGTAGAACCGCTAGAAGAAAGTAATGATTTGCGAGAACACATGGTCGGTATTTTGTTCAGCAGGAGTAAATTAACGCATCTTCAAAAACAGGTGAAAAGAAGTAAACAATAAAAATAATGTGATTATTTGAAATAAATTTATAGGTCATTGTTCACATCGTCCAAGCAATTCGTAAAGAAACTTTGAGGGTGAGAGACGAGTGGGAATTGCTCTTGCGATCAACGACAACTGGTTCTGCAAGTTCCGACCATAGTTTTGAAGTTGCAAAGAATTCCGATACTTATTGTTTTGAGATGCTTTCTATGGTATTAGCACTATCTGGTAGTTCTGTCGGAAGAACTTATTTATCTCATCAAGGTGGATTGTTGGGCGATTTATTAAGTCTTTTGCATACGAGCAGTGCAAGAGTACAAAGACAAGTAAGTTATGCACTTTTTATAATTTTTTTAAAATTCTTATTTGAAATAATGTTAGGTGACTGCTTTATTAAGAAGAATGTTGCCAGAAATTACACCCGAATTTTTTGCAAAAATTCTTGGAATTGCTCGTTTGCCACCTAAAGATTTCAGTATTATATCTGCTGCTAATAAACTATCCAACAATAGCGATTTTGAGATTCATAGGTATATTTAATTCATTTGTTGGTGCGGATTTTTTAATTCTTTGCTTTGTTATCATTAGGGTTGGAATATTGGACGTATTTTTAAGCATAATAGCTAAGTCTCTAACCGTACAAGTTAAAATGCGAAGCAAAACCACAAGCTCTGGGGCTGCGAAAGAAATTTACACTGTAACTTTATCGAATTCTATTCAACAGAAAGATTACATGCAGAAACGATGGTGGTTAAGAGGTACTGCTAATCGTAAATTAGCCGAAGTTATTGTTAATTTAGTGAAAGATATGGCTGCAGTAAGAATTTAAGTTTTGTTTTAAATATTCGATTAGTAGTTGGCATATTTTTGCAGGGTAAATTATCAGAACCATGGGCAAATGTTACTAAAGCTGCCATAGCCGAAAATATTCTCAATTTAATGCATTTATCTGAAGATCAACGTATTCCAAGTTCATGTTTACATACACCTACATTGTGGCTTGCTTTAGCTTCTCTTTGCGTATTGGATAAAGATCACGTTGAAAGGCTATCATCAGGTAGGTACCTCATGAAATTTTTTAAATTTAAAATTTTTTCCACTTTTACGAATAATAGCAGAAATGAGCCAGAACTTTTCCATATAAGAAGTAAAATTCAATGTTTCAAGTTATTTTATGACATAAAGTGAAATTATTTATGTTTTATAGGTCAATGGCATAATACAGATGGTTTACCGGCACCACCTCGACCAACTTGTACAAATCACGACGACGGTGAAACGAATGCAATTATCCAGTGCAACGTTTGTGGAAATTTGTGTGCCGAGTGCGATAGATTTTTACATCTTCATCGAAAAACAAGAACCCATCAAAGACAAGTGTGTAAAGAAGAAGAAGAAGCAATCAAAGTAGAATTACACGAAGGTTGTGGACGTACAAAGTTATTTTGGTTGTTAGCACTTGCCGATGCGCGCACTCTGAAAGCTTTAATAGAATTTAGAGAAGGTGGTCCCAGTGGTCGAGGTTCTGCAACTAACGGCGTTTGTCGTTTTTGTGGAGCAACCGGAAATTCTGGTTTACTGGCTATTGGAAATGTTTGTGCTGATCACGATTGTCAGGTAAGAAGAAAGCTATTATTGTAATTAGTTAATAACTATAACAACAATACCTATGTATAAATTAACTTGTTAGGAATACTCATGTACTGCTTGTACAAAACTTTTGAGTTGTGGACACATGTGTGGAGGTGTACAAAATGAAAAGAATTGTTTACCATGTCTTCATGGATGTTCATCAGATTCAAATTTGAAACAAGATGCCGACGACATGTGCATGATATGCTTCACCGAAGCTTTATCTTGTGCACCAGCTATTCAGGTTTGAAAGAGAAAACTTTCATATCTGCTATGTTGATTATTTAACATACAAATTGTTTTAGTTGAAATGTGGTCACGTTTTTCATTTACATTGCTGTAAAGCTGTGCTAATGAAAAGATGGGTTGGACCAAGAATTACTTTTTCATTTACATTGTGTCCTATATGCAAGGTAGTTAGTTGACTTTTTTTAAAATTAAATATTCAGGGATAACATTTTTTTTAGAAAAATATTGAACACAGTATACTAAACGAACTATTAGAACCAGTACATGAACTGTTTAAAGATGTTCAAAGAAAGGCATTAATGAGGCTCGAGTATGAAGGTTTGCATACCGTTGATGCAATTACAACTCCAGGTACACGATATTATAATGACCCAGCTACATATGCTTTAGATCGATACGCGTATTATGTTTGCTACAAATGCAACAAGGTAAAATATTTAAATTTTAAATGAATTTTGCTAGCATTTAATGTATTATAGGCTTATTATGGCGGAGAAGCTAGATGTGATGCAGAAGTAGGTGAAAATTATGACCCAACTGAATTAGTATGTGGTGCATGTTCAGATGTAACGCGAGCACAAATGTGCCCCAAACATGGAACCGACTTTTTGGAGTATAAATGTCGTTATTGTTGCTCGGTTGCTGTATTTTTCTGTTTTGGAACAACTCATTTTTGTAATGCTTGTCATGATGATTTCCAACGTGTTACAAATTTAACTCGTAACTTATTGCCCAGTTGTCCTGCAGGTAACATATTCTACATAAACAATATTAACATTTAATTTGTATTTTGGTTTGAAAAAAACGGTTAAAACTTTTGTTTTAGGTCCAAAAGCTAAACAATTGGATGGCGACGAATGTCCTCTACATGTCAAACATCCACCTACTGGTGAAGAGTTTGCTTTAGGTTGTGGAGTTTGTCGTAACGCTCACACATTTTAATATTACAATCAAAATGAAGGAATTTAAAAAATAATAGTATACACACAAACTGAGCATTGGCTTTAAAAAGCTAGGTGGCCCATAATGTTAGTAAAATTATCTTCTTTGATTTTAAGTGTTAGCTGTATGGTAATAAAAAAGTGAATAGGTAGGTATTTATGATAAAGGATTCAAATATATAAATTATTGACTAAGGTTGGCTAATTCTTAGCTAAAGCGAAAAAGTAACGAATAAAATTCAAATTAAATTCATAAGCAAATTAATCGGTTTATATTGTTTTTTTCTATAATAATAATATAGTATAAAGACAAGAACGATAAAATAGAAGCTTATAAATTTAATTTGTTTAATATTTACCTAGTTAGTCTGCTAATTTTTTTAGAATTTAATTTTTATATCTATATATTTAAATATGTTTGTAAATTTACCTACAAACTTTATAACAAAAATTCTAGTCCGCTTCATGTATTAAACTAATTTTAATAAATATAAAAAGTTAATCCTAGTTTCTTTAATAATATGCTGGCAGATGTAAAAAAATAATTAATTAAACCTAATTTTATTAAAACACCTATTGAATGTTCTTACTATAGGCAAATAACTATAGGAGAGGTGAAATGAATTATTTTAGGCCAGTGAAAATAGCCCAAAACATTAGTGCACACAAAAATATTGCTACGTTGATTAAACTTGGCACACACGTTTATTGATACCTAAGCATCATAAAACAGTTGGAACAGCCTCGCATGAGCTTAAGGATTTTGCAAATATCTAAAACTTTAAAACCTATAGAATCACTGTTCAGAAAAAATTGAAGCAGATGAGAATACTAACTGATAATTTGGTTTTTTAATATTTAGTTTAATTTTAGTATGTGAGTGTGAAACAACAAAGTTACTGAATTTCAATGTTTACTCTTTTAAAATTAAAGTAAATATGGAGGGATATCAATTAAAATCTAATCGACGCTTATTTAGTTTAATTTTGGTTGGTTTGCTGCTACAAACCAGTATAATAAGTAGAGTCCAGATAAAAAAGCATAAAAATTCTAAAAAACAGTGCTTAAAAAATCATCAAATAAGGGCCAATTTCATAATGAAAGTTAACAGGGCATTAAAACTTAAAAGGCGACTTAAACCAAACTGATGAGTTTTATTGGTCTGTTTTGTCTTAAGTCGCCTTTTAAATTTTAATGCCCTGTTAACTTTTATTATGAAATTGGCTAGTATTACCCAAAAAGGCATCAATTTAATAGAAAAAATCGGATGTGGCCATGCCCATAACTTTATCATAGTTTTAAATGTCAAAAATATAAAGAAATCTTAGGATATTAACACGATTAATAATTAATACCTTTTTATTATTATTATGAAGCAGAACATAATAAAAAAATAAAATTTAAAAAATTAGAAAAAAATTTTTTTTTTAAATTTCAAAAATGAATATTTGCAAAAATAAGATATTTACACAATTATTGATTAAGACTTTTTTAATATTATTATAGAGAAGAATTTTTTATTTTATTATTTTATTATAGAGAAGAAAGTCGTCATCAGTATCGCATAGTTGTAATCACTTAATGGACAATTTTCATGATTTTTAATTTTAGCATATAACTATTCTACATAAGAACATATGTAATGTGTCTTAATTTTTTTAAATTTGGTTCACAAATAAAGCCAGAAAAAAATATTGAAATTTAAATGTATATTTGTCGCGCGAAATCGTATTAATAAATATCGTTGACTTAAATTAAAATTTGAGGATTTTGACGTCATGAAAATGGCGATTAGTAACTAAAATTTGGTCACTTCATAACTTCATTAGCGGTTGGTACTTACTTGGTAGATACTTTAGTGGAAATTATACTGGTGTATTGGCACCAATTGTTGAGGCTCATGTCGTCACATCCTGATTTCAATCACGTGATTTTTTCAAATAAATTACAACATTTCATTAATTTTTTGCGGGCTGACAATACAGAATTTTGATAAATCACTCAAATATTCTGATTATAGGTATATTGAACTATCAATAAATAAATGTCATTTTGAGGTGAATTTGAATTTTATGCAAATTGTCCATTGTGTGCACTTTACGGCTACTGGTCCAAAATTTAATGTGGACTGATAAATTCATGTCACTACACCAAACAAGACCGCGCCAACGTGCGGTTTTCGAGCTTATCGCTCTATCCAATATAAACGAATAGAAATTATTTCGTATTATGTGCATCAGAATAGTTTTAAAAACTAATAATATATAACAATGAAGGCAAAGAGCGATAGACACATGTACTGCTTGTTCAACTTCCTAGCCATCACACCATGACATATGTTTCTGACTCGTTAGTCGTCATCAGTATCGCATACTTGTTGTAATCACTTAATTGTGTGCACTTTACGGCTACTGGTCCAAAATTCAATGTGGACTGATAAATTCATGTCACTACACGTTGGCGCGGTCTTGTTTAGTGTAGTGACAAATATTCAAAATAGCACAAAAACCCAAAAAAAGCATATAAAACATGGTGCCAAATGGTCTCTTTTTTGATAAATCGTTTAGATTAGGTCTGTTCCAACAAGCAGTTATCTCCAGTTCTCGAACTATATGCATGCTCTTTAGTTAAAATTTTAACGAGAATGATCTTTAATAAAACTCAAAAATTTAGTTAAAGAGCATGCGTATAGTCCTTAGAACTGGAAATAACTGCTTGTTGGAACAGACCTATTATTTATAATTTTTGAGCTGCTTTGAATTTTCAGGAAAACCATTTTAGTTACAAATTCGGGCTCTAATAATAAGTTTCAATTAAATCGGTTCAAACATTACAGTCAAAACACACACAGATCCGGACATCATTCTAAAATTTGCCTCAAAAAAGGTTTGTATGAACGTATGAACTCATAGACCTTGAAAAAAATGTAATAAATAATAAATAAATAAATAAATAAAGTAGTATTTATTTCATAAAAATAAAGAATTGATTAATAACCAATTCGGAATATGAAACAAGTCAATAAAATATATGTAAAAACAGTACACAAACATACTTATTTAGTACAAGAAAAAAAAAACAAAACTATCAAGTACACAATTAATTAAAAATTGACACAATTGATTTGGTCCTCATGCAAATAAAATACTCCTCCAGGCTGTATGGCTCCATCTCCATCAGAAAATCTCTAACCGTGCTCTCGAAAACCCCTCTGCTCACATTCGATTTCAACCACTCCGGCAGCGCATTGAATATCTTTATCGAGGAATAGTAGGGAGCCCTTCTGTATACATCTAACCGATGGCGATGCTTCGGTATATTGTAATTCTTATGCCGGGTATAGTGACTATGGGTAGCACAACTCTTTGCAAACTTCTCCTTGTTCTTGAAATTGAACAAGAGACATTCAAGAATATACAACGCCGTCACTGTCAACACATTGGACGCCCTAAAAATCCCCCTACAGCTCTCTATATTTTTCATATTTCGCATCACTCTTAGTGCTCGCTTCCGGCTGATAAACACACGTCCAACCACCGAAGAATTTCCCCAAAAAATAATACCGTAGCGCAGATGAGACTCAAAATTCGAAAAATACACCACTCTAAGCGTGCACAAATTCACATGTTCACGCAGTACACGCAGCATGTATATGACTTCACTCAACCTTCCCAACAGATGCTCCACGTGTGGCAACCAACTCAAAGTGGAATCCAAATAAAAACCAAGGCATTTCGCCTCTGAAATCACTGCTACTTCTCCACCACCAAGATTCATCACATCCGGACTTCTCACACTGGAGCGACTCGTAGTGAAAACCACTGCCTGGGTTTTTCCCGCATTCATAAGTAGTCCATTTGCAGAAAGCCACCGCTGTATCAATCTAAAACAATAGTCTCCCACAGCACTCAGTTCCGCCATATCGTCACCTTCCAGCATCACCGTAGTGTCGTCGGCATAACTAACCAGGCTGTGGTGAGTATTCTGCAATATACTTAATAAATCATTTATAAAAATTATGAATAGGAGCGGGCCGAGTATACTGCCCTGCGGAACACCCAAGAAAACACTCTTCAGTTCGGACAAAAACCGCATTCCATCCTCGTCGATAATCACACATTGCTTCCGCTTAGTCAGGTAAGATTCAAACCACTTATATGCAACTCCTCTGACACCATAGTTGTACAGCTTCCTCAGCAGCAACCGGTGATCCACACAATCAAAGGCCCTGGACAGATCCAAAAACAAACCACACGTAGCACCCCCAGACACTCAGCGTCTCCATGATAGAATTCACCAACTCGTAATAGCCGATGATGTACTACGACCCAATACAAAGCCGTGCTGCGATTTGTGAAGCAGATTATTCTTCTTAAAATAGCCCATAAGACGACTGGTCATCAACTTCTCAAACAACTTACTGAAAGACGTTAAAATACTTATTGGCCGGTAGTTCTCCATGGAATTTTGATCATTTTTCTTGAATATAGGTCTGACCACAGCTGTCTTCAACAAATCAGGAAAAACTCATCTCTCAAACGAACAGTTTATAACATGCAACAAAGGATCAGCCATTGCACAAATCGACCACTTCATCACCCGGAAGGGGATGTCATCACATCCAGAACTCATTTTATTCTTCAGCAGCTTACACGTGCATATCAGCTCACTCATATCAACAGGAGACACAAACATTGTTCCAGGAATGCTCGAAAATCCAAGCGCAGGAGACACAGACTGTCCCAAAACCAACTGCTGCGCTGCGGAGACAAAATACAAATTAAAATCATCGGCCAACTTTGATTTATTTTTAACATTCGGCAGTTTATGTTTCGCGACCGCGCATCCGTTAAATCTTTGACAATCGACCAAGTCGTCTTACTTTTATTATCCGACCTCGTTATCAACTTTTGAATATGGTTACTTTTACTCGATTTCAACTTATTGTTATAACACTGTTTAGCTTGTCTATATATTAATATAACATTTAACAGAACTGAGCAAAACGTTGAAATAATAGAATTTTAACAGTAAAGTGAAGAAATACGTTACCTACGTAGAAAGTCATTATTGATAAAACAAAAACTTACATTAATAATTACTACTTGATAGGTTTAAAAAAATATTTAAAAAAAAAGATAAACGAATATATTATGTAATACAAACTTTGTTTTTAGTTACTTTGTTTAGAAGTTACTAAGTACTTTTTCATGTTACGAGATAATCCAATTTAAAGGATTCAAAACGAAATTATGGTATTAACCTGATTTTTTAGCGATTTTCTATGCCAAAAGAGCAGTTTTACGTATCTTAAATTTTCAATCTCCATATATCTCATAACACAGGCGGATTTCGGGGGTGGGCACGGGAGCACGTGGTATTGCCCGTCTCGACCTTTTGTGCCCCCCCACCTCCGGAAAAATGTTTTGGATCCGCTCCTGTCTCATATTATCATATTCATAATATATCATATTGTCTCAAAACTGGCAAAAAGTGACATAATAACTTCTTGCATTGAACCCTTCAATTAAAAATTCGTAATGCGATATGAGGCCCTATTTCATGGTTATTTCCGATCTTCAGCCGTATATAAAAAAATATAAGAAAATTATTACTTAATTAATATTATAAAGATAAACAGCTAGTGTGGAGGTTATTATTGAATACACATTTTTATTAGTAATCATTGTACACTAACCGAAATTAGAAATTACTATAAGTTCACTCACATTTCTATGGAAATTCTGAAATATAATTGTTAAACCCTGCTTACTTTTTAGCTACCCACAATCTCATTTTTAAATTGTTTTACCTGTATTACCGTTTCAAATTACCTGAATTAGGGCATTAAATTAAACGAAATTACCATAAGTTCACTTAGTTTTCAATCGTCTTACATTTTGTGAATATTTTTAAATTGCGAGACAGTAAAATATTTTTTAGAGTTACTTCGTAAGTTTAAAATTTTATTTACTTGGTGAAATTATATTAAAATGCCGAGAGGAAAATTATTTACCTAATTTTTAAATTTTTAAATTACTTCCTACAAGAAATTGGAAACATATGTCACACCGTCAGATTGGCAAAAAGATTAAAAGATCGCTATATGTGTAATAAGTAAATAACTTTATTAAAGTAGCCGATTTGGACGGAAAGATGGACCGCAGGAACTAACCAAACAGTGTGAATAGATTCTTCAAACCGTTAAAACAGCAAGAAACAGCAGCAGAAACACGGCGAGAATTGGACTTTCCTGTATCTGTGAGACCTGTTCAACAAGTAATTGCCACATCTGGCCGTTTTAAATGGACGAAAAAAGCAAAAATCCGGCTAGATTGGAATTCTCAAGAAATCATCAAACCTGAGAGCAAGAATTGCGAAACGTTATTTTTTCCGACGAAAAAAAAATTTAATTTGGATAACCCTGACGGTTTTAAATTCTAGTGGCATGATTTAACAAACAAAAATTACCATCAGCAGGAACTTCGGAGGCGGTACAGTTATATGGTATCGCCAGTATTTAAATGCTGCCCATACTCACTTATGTTGGAACCACTAAAACGAATAGCGAAAAATATACTGAACTATTAGAAGAAGTGTTGTTGGATTTTGCTGAATTACAAGACACCGAAAATTTTATTTTATTTTATTTAAAGGAGTGGTTTAACGAAAAAACTTTTAAATTATTAAAGTGGCCAGCTAGATCTCCTAATCTAAATCTAATTGATCATCTTTGGGGGATACTCGCCCGCAAAGTTTACGGAAATTCTACGGAAACGTGCAATAAAAAAAGTATGGGACGAAATTCCATTATCCGTGCTTCAAAAATTAATTGCAGCATAAAAATTAAATTTTTGAACGTATTGCTAATAGAGGTAGTAAAAAATAAACTATTAATTTATAATTACTTTTTTTTAATAAATTAATAAAAAAATTTAGACTGAACCGGACTGAACTTATGATAATTTCTTTTTATTTAATCCTCCATTCCTGTAATATGAAACTGAAAATAACCAGGTTAGAAAAATTCAAAAAATGAGATAACTTGTGGTAATTTCGGTCATTGTAGATTTTTATTGATTAATGAAGCTTATTTATCAATTATGATAATTGATAAGAAATAAGAATACATCGTTCATGTGACCACCACGGCTCCGGTTCGCTTTTATATTTTTTGATTGAATCTTTTATTATTGGATTTAGGCATATCAAGGAAAGTTATTTACTTATCAATGATTTCGGTGAAAATGTGTAATGATAACAATTATTAATGAGTAATCAGAATCTCGTTTCTGTTTAAACAAATTACTTTTAATTCTATATGTTGATCCTTTAATAGGATAGAATAGATCTTGATACCAAAGCCTTTTATTTTTATTCTTTTTGTTGATTTTTTCTTTGTTTTAGTGTTAATTAATTTATTTCGCCGATTTATATAATAATAATAGATTGTACAAACATTCAGAGATTCTAAACTAAATCAATGGCTTAAGAAAGTCGAGATGTACTTTACAGCATCTTGGCCAGTAATTACATCGTTATTTTATTGCTAATTCAATTTGCTGCACTTATCGTCTGGCTCCAGAAAGTAATTTTGTTGTACTGTAAATTTAAATTCATTTTCACTTATTTTCTTACGTAAAATTAGTACCTACGCTTGATACGTCACGGTGATAACTTATCTGTTATCAGAATTTTGGGTTTTTGTCATTTTATCTGGTAGATTAGGTATACGGAGTGTAGTGTGTGTGGAAGGTACCACCACAGAGCACAGACACTTCTCGTCAACTTTTTATAGTACCTTCAGTTGCGGTTCAGTGCGGTAGTGGTGTCGCACGTCGCTGCGTTGTTCGTCAAATACAATGGGTACAATTTAATTTTTCGTTACAAATACATAATAAATAAGTTATCGTATCAGGTGAAATTAACTAAATTAATTTTATCAGCTTATCACAATGCTTTGTTATCGTTACAGACTTATTCTTTATTAATGTATTTAATCAAAAAAATTGTATGTGTACGACGCAACGGTGGAAAACAAATATTAATTTTAAATTTATGTAACAATTACTTAAGTAGGTACTCATTTTTAAATAAAAATTTGTGATAATGCGGGAAAAGTGGAAAAAGAAAGATCTTCAAGTAGCTGAAGGACAACCGGTAAGGATATTATTTGAATGGTTTTGTTGGTTGTAATATAATTTGTATTATTGCAAAGCAGATAAAAATATTTTCTATTTCAATTGACGCGCGTTAATAGCCTTCAAATATACCTACAACAATAATTGATGTTACGTTATCATATTATAATTAGCTATTATAGGTAGAAATACCAATATTACAAAAAAATATGTTAAATTATATTGAATATAATTTACTAATCCTATAAAAATTATTATTATAGAAAAATTAATGAAACATAATATAATATTTATAATATTAGATTAAAAGTAAATCAATTTTAATAATTTTTAACTTTAAATTATGCGCTACAATTTAATTTGAGTGCACTATGAAGGAATTAAGGGGCATAATATTAATTTTATTAAGGGGGGAAAACCCTGTAACCAACACCGCGCCAATCCTTGCTGGCCCTCCCGAGCAAGTCACTCTTATGTGCTCTCTCCCCCCACAAAGATTTACAATTCAAAAGTATAAAATATTATATTGTAATTTTTGCCCTTATGGTCGGCGCGGCCCTGATTGTAATTATTGCTTGAAAAATAGAAATAATATATTTTATGGGAAAAGTATACAACAGATCTTTTTTCAAATTTTCAGTTTATTTTATTTATTAGTAGGTATATATTTATTATACAATAGAAAAATTCTTTGGCTTATTTCCGTTATTTGTAGTCCATATACCGGGTATGCAGAACCCGGAAGTTAACACTACCCTTCCTGAGTACTTGCTTGCTATCGACAACGTTCAGCTCCTTATTTAGCTCTGTCTATACGTTGGGTTTCGACTCACTGGGTTTCGATTGTAGCAGTAATACAATATTGGTGTAAAATTTTACCAATGAGGACTCCTATAATGATTCTAATACTTGCGGCTGTCTGCTCATGGGCGCCGGCAGGATTATTTTCAGGGAGGTGCATCTGCATCTACACATCTAGAATTCCGTATTTTCTTTCATGGCAAGGAGGTGCAAGTGCACCCTGCTGCCGGCGCCCATGTGTCTGCCTTAGCAGTAAAAATATACGAAAGTGCAGAATTCAAAAACAAAAATTTCACCTGACGATTCTTGAAAAAGTACAATAGTATTAGGGTGTTTTCACACGGGGCGTTATAACGCTAGCAATAAAACGCCGCGATATTAAAATACATGATAATAAATACTACCATATCATATAACGTAACGCGTACGTGTGAAAACCTCTCATTTAAAAGCATGTATTTTTGATGCACAGCAATATCGCGTCGTTTTATTGCTAGCGTTATAACGCCCCGTGTGAAAACACCCTTATAATAACCATTAAAAGTTATAAAACTTTGAACGTGTAGTACTGTGTAATCATTGACACAAAATTTCCGGAAAATTCCTTCGTTGAGAAAATGGATAATAAAAATAATCAGTTAATACGAAAAACGTGCTAACGTGGTTCATGTTATTTTCCACTATAGATATGAATTTTAAAGATATGAATTAATTCGTTTACAAGAAACATTTCTTAATTGTTTTGTACCAACTGTTCTGTTCTTTTGTCCTAATTTTTCTTTTCTCTTTCCAGTTTTTCTCTTACGTTCAATCTGTCGCAGTGAAAAGTAAAATATTTTTTTTCAATTTTAAACGTACGACTGACTTTTTATTTATATTAGCATCTTAAAATGTAAATTAAAATTTGTATCCGTTCCAAACCTCAGTTTACTCCGCTAGGGATGACATTCAGCGCGAGTGATTTGGTGCAGCTAGTTCGGTACTAACCCCATTAGATGAGAAATTAAAATTAGATAATGGTTTTATAGTCATATTATAACATATTTATCTTGTTTTCTGGTCAACCCTTAATATACCCACCTATATTATATTACATAATATATGTAGCTATAATTTCTATCCGAAAACTTATTTTATGTAGTAATTATCTTTTATTACAATTCAACTGATAGTTTTCTAATAATAATATCAAACATCAAACATAAGAGCCGCAGAATTTCAGGTTAGATCATTTACATAATAGTGTATAAAATATCTTCCATTATGTTGTCTTTATTTTAAGTTTTACTGAATTTTTTAAATAATTCAAATACATTTTTTTTCTTTTATTTTTAACTAAACTGATTTAAGTTTTAAATTAATCAGGAATGTTCGATATAAATAGATGATAATACATTGCAGATAAAAGTTCTTAAATTTTAGACAATGTTAATTGTAAATAATACAACATGTAGGTATACATAAGTACTTGCTAAAAATGTACCACTTAATTCTTTTAATCGTTGAATTGTTTCTAAATAAACGTGGGATTAAACTTAATTTGTTTTTAATTACCAAAATTTTAAATTCAAATTTTGCAGTTAAAATTTTTAAGGAAAGTAAACGTAGATAATATGTAAGAATACATTGAAAATTTCTCATACTTTGCATTTAGACTTACAAGAAGTAGGTTACTAAATGGATTTTAATAGCGACATCACAGATGAATAGAATAGTTAATTAATAAAGGTGTCGAAAGACACAACAAAATTAACAAGATATATTTAGGTGTATTCAGACTGCTAGCGTTGAGGGTCGCATCGTATAGTGTCCAGCGCTCGTCATAGAGCGTAAAAAATCATGTCGCGTAGGAATACCATTTCAGTTTACAAAATGCTTTCAAGTAAAGTAATTAGTTCATCTCTTAGTTTAATGTTCTCGCTAGAAATATCATCTTTTAATTTTTACCTGTAGCTCATCGAGGGATCAGCCAAATCCAACTTTTTTTAATATGGGTGAACGAGAATTTTTTCCACCTTTAAAATAATATATTGCAAGGTAGGGGGTCCAATTTAAAATTTCAAAGTTGGGGTAGCTGGGGATTTGGGGATAGAACTTAAAATTTAAACAGTACTATAGTTTTGAAAGTTCTGCTTCTTATCTACATTGACGTGTTTTACGTTTTTTTTCAAATTTTTTCAAAAATAGAAGTTATTTCGACTGGATAGTCTGGAAATGAACACCCGGTATACATTTTATAGACTATAGATCCTGCTATAGAGTATCATTTATACACATCTAGATTCTAGATTATGTCATTTAAATAGAAGGCGGAAAAACTATCATCGAAATCAGAGCGAGAACAGCGGAGAAATTGAAAACATGGAAAACAGAGAAAATAAAAAATAATATAAGTTATTAATGAATCAAACATTAGCAATGAGAATATCAAGAAAGAAATCAATAAATTTATCCAAACGAAATTGGGAGTGGTTGCAAATATTAAAAATGCGTACAAGATCGAAAAATATGAAAACAAGCAGCTATTTTTGGTGCATCTGGAAGAATGGAGCGATAAAAGCCTAATAGTGGAAAATAAGCATAAACTGAAAGGTACGATATAGAGTGACATGACAGTAGCGAAAAGGAATATCCAAATTAAAATAAGAGAAAATGAAAGGAATTAAAAAGAAAGAGGTAACAAATCTAAGAAGAATTATTAACAAAAAAATAAGATAAACTCTACATCTGGAACCGCTCTAAAAATGAATTAGCATTCCATAAAAATTAAGAGAAACAATGGGAATGGAACAGCGTTAACAACTGCGAGGAAATGGCTGATGATTAACAGAAATTAATTGATGTGTGAGCAGGGGGAAGAACCGAGAGATGGGTGGAAATACGCATACACAGTTTTGGTAGTGGACACTTAATACTTCTTCTTCTTCTACTTTTATTATGGGCATCTGCCTGTTTTTCTTCACGCTTTTCCCCTCTTCACATTTCCTCTGATGTGGACACCCATCAGCTCTCCATCCACCTCTTGGATGATCTTCCAGGGTTTTGTTTTGCCAATGGTTTTAGGTCTCTTGCAATCTTGATCAGTCGATCGTCGTTGGCTCTGTTTACATGTTCGTTCCACTCACTCCTTTCGTCGATGTCTCAGGAACTTGACAACGTCAGTTATGCCACATGCCTGTCTCACTTCGTACTCTGTCAAGTCTGGTTTTACCAACTATGGCTCGTAGAGTATTCATTTCTGTTGTTCGAAATATTTGTTTTGTTCTGCTGGTTTCTGCGCGGGTTTCGGCTCCATATGTGCATGATTATCGGTCTTATTATTGTTTTATAAATTTTTGTCTTACTCTCTATTGACATATTATTTGTTTTTCCATGTGACGTCCTTGAGGTAACCAGATTATTCTCGATCCTTGCATTGCGTGATGTTTTACTTCCATGTTCAAATTGGGCTCACTGGAGATGACAACTCCTAAATACTTTATAGTCATGACCTGTTTGATAATTTTTCCTTCAACTTCTAATTTTCATCTGATCGACTCTTTAGATATTGTTAGAGCCTTGGTCTTCTCTACAGATATTTTCATATTATATGCCTTTGCTGTTGTGACAAGTATATATAGCATGTATTGGAGTTTATCTATGAGAACAGCATCGTCCGCATAACAAACTATGTTGATGTCTTTTCTTCCCAATCTATACCCTGGTAATTTTTTAACGTTTTGAACTATCTTGTCCATTATCAAACAAAATAATACCGGACTTAATGAGTCGCCTTGTTTAATTCCTGATTGTGTGTCTATATCTTCTGTGAGTTTGCCATCCACCTTTATTTTCGTGTTTGTTCCTGTATTTAATTCTTCAATTAACTGTATTAGTCGAGGTGGTATATTCTTTTAATACATTTAAATAAAAAGAAAAATTTCAAGAAGAACATAACATTTTCATAATGATTCTATAAAACATGTTGTGTAATACCAAAGGAAGTTATAATTATTTATTAATGCCCTAACTCTCTTAAAGCCGGGTTTATTGTACAACTAGGTAAGAAGGGATGACAAATATATTACGAAATATTACTTTGCAGTGGAATGAACATCGGGGACAAAATTATCACGTGAATGTTGTGGAAAATGGTTGAAGTTGTATAAGATATATTACATACGGTTGCTTAATATGTTAATAAGTAGGTACTTTTTTTTATTATTTTACAGGCTAAAAACCATTTTTGACCAAAGAAAAATAGACTTAATCTGATAAAATTTCGAGTATCTGGACTGGTAAAAAATAATTTTCGGCGATGAATCCAAGTTAGAACAAAAAATGAAGAATTTGATAATGATTTACATATAAAATCTTTACTTGTGAGAATTAATAATATTAAATTTTAATATAACAAGTTAATTCAAATAATAAAATTGAAAACATATATTTGAGCTTTCAGCGACGCGGCGGTCATCTTTTTCATCCGAAATTTATTTAAGTATATATAATTTCTATTTTATTATTTGAATTAACTTGTTATATTAAAGTTTTTAATATTATTTTCATAATGATTCTATAAAACATGTTGTGTAATACCAAAGGAAGTTATAATTATTTATTAATGCCCTAAAATATCAAAAAACTTTGACAAACAATTTATTTCCATTTATCAATACATTATTCTAAAGATATTGTAATTTTCAATAAATTTGGCTCCTTCAATTACAGCCAAATTAACCTTAGAAATGGTACCTTAATCTGCTAACAGTCCAGATCTTAACATCATCGAAGCACTGTGGAATAAATTAAAACAGCAGTTACGAAACAACCCTCAGAAAACAGTACCATAATTAAAGTTCAAATAAGAAGAAATATGCAATAAATTTACACCGCAATTTTGTAAATCTTGAACAGAAATTAGGGGCCGTCCATTAATTACGTAAGGGTTTTGGGGGAGGGGGGGGAGGGTCCGACGTATTCCTTACGTAAGTTTCGTAATATACTTTTTTTTAAATTAAATTAGTTTTTTTACATGAATATTAAGAGATTATCAATTTTTTGTATTACTTAACTTTTTTATGCAATTAATTAATTTTTATTAACTTTTATTTATATAAACATAAAATTTAATTTAAATTTTTGTATTTTTTGTGTAATAAAAATATTATTATTATTCATACTTTATAAATATACTAAGCGGTGAAAGGGGGGCTCAATGTTTGTTTAATAATCCTTACGTAAGATGTACCGGGGGGGGGGGGGGGGGTCAAAATCTTACGTGCCCTTATGTGAGGGGGGGGGTTAAAAATTACAAAAATCATCCTTACGTAATTAATGGACAGCCCCTTACTAGATTTCAAGAATAAGAGCTGTTATTAATATTATAAAAAAGGTTGATTTATCCCAACTTATACCTACCAATAATTTTATGAGTTTTTTGTTGTTTATGTAATAAAACTGGCCGATAACATCGATTATGTATTTTCAATAATCATACTACTCTATTTTACAATAAAATTTTTATATTTCTGCTACGTAAACTTTATCAATCGCAGTCATTTTCGAATATTATATAATATATTTCAACTAGTTGTTCCAACATTTAGTTGTTAGCAGGATAGTATATTATTGTATGCAGGTAAACAATAAAAATTTATTGTTCATATCAAAGATAGTGCTAGATAAATAAATGTTAGGTAGGTAGTGCTTTAATGTTAACTTTAAACATAGTTTTGATACAATATAGAACATCAAGTAGAATATTTTAGATTATGATAATATGGTAGTTTCTCGATAAAAAAAAATAACTGAAACTTGGACGAAAAATCTTTCACAATGCAGATAAATAAAAATTAACCATGACGCATTCTTGCATTGCAGGATGTGGGAAAGATAAAATATGCCGTTGTTGTGTGACATTTGAACCGATAATTTAATTAATGCTCAATTTATAATCACTTTCAATGATTATTAGGCACTTGCCATTTTTAGAGGTACTAATTGTAATCATAAGAACTAATAGGTATACAATGAACGTGTTGGGGTTATGGGAATAGGTACCTACTACAAAATATTCGAAACAAAAACGTTACAACATACCGAAGGTCATTACATAACAATAAATTATCACTTATGCAATTTTTTGCTTGATACTTGAATATTTTAAATATTACATATTTAATAAATCTCCTCTGCTAATTCTATCATAATGAACAATTTTTCAAATTTGAAAGTGTTCAACCTTAATAACCCTATCAATTACCTATACACATATGATGCGTGAATCATAAAAGTAGTTTAGTGTCTATAATGAGCTCAACTTAGCCTTCTTACTCATTTAAATTTTAAAGTCTTCGTAATTTTTAGAAACTGGATTTAATTTTAAGGTAGCCACTATAAATAGTGGTAGCCACTAGGTACAATATATATTTTCTGTTGTATTACGACTAACGTGCCGGGTTTTGGTATATTTTTGTGGTCATGGGTATTTAAAACTACTTTTACAAAAATTTACATCAACTTGATTTCTCAAAATGTGTTAATGGTTTTCCCTATTATGATTCAAAAATATATTTATACAGGTAACAGTGCGCTTTTTCCAACTCCAACAAAGGTATCTTTTTCTGTTTTACACAAACTTTTTGTCATTCAAGTTTTATTTTTGTATTTATTCACTTTTTTGCCGTCAGAAACTACAATTTTTGTTTACCTGGTTTTGGTAAACCAGTAAACGAGATTTGAAGAAAATATAGCATGGTTTATTTGGAGAAAAGTAAGCTTTTGCGGTTGGTTTATAACTATTTGTCACAAAAAGTTTTACTTTTTTTGGTGATTCGTGTACTGCATAATTTACCCTTATTATCGTGTAAATTATTTTAAACAATATTTGTGTGAAGGCTTTATTTAACAATATTGCAAATATCGACACGTACAATTAGTACTAATATGTTAATAGTACCTACTGTTATAGCGATAAGTGAATATTATTTTCTTATTTATAGAACAAAGCAGACCAACTTTTTCAAAAACAAAGATGGTTTATTTTGAAATCTATTCTAAGCTTTTCTCTAAAAGTTTTGTATTTCAAAACAATTTGATCACAAAAAATCGAACTTTTGTTCTTAGAGAAACGGGCTTAATATTAGGAGGTATTATTGATATTATTATCATAATATTAAAGTAATACTCCTATATCTCCTAGTCACAACCTTGGCTATGCATTAATATTAATATTTAGGTACTTGCGACCTACAAAGTGAAAACTGCAGTTTATCATAATTTTTTTAAATTTAAAAAAAATCCACAGTAACTATTCATTTCGTGAAACAGAAAGTGTACTTACCTACTTATTATGAATAATCTATTTAATAACTTGTAAAAGAACATTTTCAGTAATAACTAATAACTAAGAAGATATGTACATATTTGTTTTTTACTATTTTGTAGAAAGTTACGAAAGAAGTTAGGAAAATAACTATTTTATACATACAATGCATTATATTAAGCCATAGGCGATCAATTTGAATGAAGCCAAAATGTCTTATTTTGTTTGCTATTTTTTACTTTCTTATCGAATTAAAATTTTTATTAAATATTTATTATTTTTTAATTTAAATAAGTATTTCTTATTGTTATAGGTTGGTAAAGGTATTGCCTTATATACAGACATGTATCGACCAAAATTACTTTCAAAAGTGCCATCCATGAAAGCAATCAACACTTACAACAGCATAACAACAGACGATTTTCACACTTGCGATGACTTTTCGTATACACAAGAAATTGAAGTGGATCCGCAATTTAAATTAGCTTCAACATCAGCGAGTATTGCCAATTCTTATGATTACCCTTCAGCCATAACTTCGACAATAATTCCCAATAGTATATATATGCCAGCATTGGATAGCAAAGGAATAATTTATACAAACGAATATGACTATCCAACTCTTCGTTCAACAACAACAATTACGGATAACCAGTCTGAAGCCGAAAGCAGAAGGGACGAACAAGGATCAACTGCTAGACTTATTTCGCCTAACAGACCTTCATCGGTAAGTAATGATACAAACTTTTTAATAAAAAAAAAATATAATAAGTGGATATTACTGGTTTATACGTCATTAAAATGACGTAGTTTGTAGTAGGTACTTGATGAACCACTCGGGTATGTGAATTGTTTATTGGTTCCATCATCATTATGAGTAATTCGATTATTTCTCAAATTTTAAGAATTCCTTACAACAGTTTTAATATTTTTATTCGAGATTACTTACTTGAGATATTGTTATGTGATAATCTCATTTCAAAACATTTCGTTTAATTGTTTTTCATATAATTACATCTACCTCTAGCACACATTTTTAAGTAAAAATATCTTATACATTTTTTTGTGTACACAGCTATATGTTATCTGTTTAATAATAGATGATAATCGTTCATTTGTATTTAAAAAATTTTTAAGATAATTTTTATTTGGACATACATTTGGCGACACTATAACGTAATTTTAACTTATACAATCAAACAATTAGCTGTTTTTTTATATAATGGGGTACCTCTTTAGGTAATGGTTTTTATTTTTGGGTTAAATCTTATCATTCTGAAGAAAAATCATTTTTAAGTAGTAGGTATAAGAAAGTAATAAATTCAAATTAATGTCAAAACTATTTAAATTTTTAACTTTCCGTATTCTTTACAAGTACCTATTATGTATGACTGAAAATCTATTAGGTGAGACTTTAAATGGTGAAATAGTTTTCTCGTGAAGATATTGGAACAAGATTTAAATACGGATTTGCTACTAATAGTTTTTCATGAAGATCTAATAAATTATAAACGTATTAAAATGGGCTATGGTTTTTGTGTTTAAAAACCGTGACTTTATCATTTTGCAGTTCTTACTTAGTAGAGAAAATGTAGGCTGAATTTCTTTTCTTTATAATTTGTCTGGAAAAATTATATATCATTTTATGCTCAAGTTATACGCAGTTTTAGAAACTTGTTGATTATATAATATATTATTATAAATGATAATAACTTAATAGTATTCATAACGGCAATACTATAATCACAATTATTTTATGATATCAGCACGAGTAGCACCTTACCAGAAAACAATCGAAGCACGTACTCCGAGCACATAATATCTATTATGCTTTATATATTTCGATAAAATTCGTAAAAGAAGTATATTTTACACTCCGATGATTATGGCAGCAAGGAAATATCTTTGGTATAATGCTCGAGTTAGTTTGCTTTTATTCGTCGGTCGTTATGAAAGTAATAATCAAATTAACAAAATACGCTAATTGTTCCTAGTCAAACAATTAAATAGTTGTTTAAATTTTTTACTTATGTAGATAATGCAATGTGTTAAAGTTTACAAATCTCGAAATATAAGTGATTGTAGTTATGACTGTGATATATGTTGAAAAGCCGCAAGTTTTTAATTTAAATTATAAGTATGAGTATCATAATATTCATCCTAGATTTTATTTAAAACGAAGTGTTTATCTTAATAACTGGGGATGTAAAATTAAGTGTTTTTTAAATTCTTTCAATCGTTTCTACATAAAAATTACACCTAATAAAGTAAGATTATATAAATTTTTTTATAATAGGGTTAATCTATAATATAGTAATTAATTATTTAAAACTTCTAATGATAATACTACTAATAAAACTAACTTTCTTTCCTTTAATACTGTGAAATACCTCATGTATATAAATACTTCTAAAACGAAGGTAACGAGTGCAGATATTAATATGGATAACAAAAGCAAATTACAGATAAATACAGCCTGTGAAAATCGTCAGATACGTAAAGCTTGCCGGAAAGCAATGCTGATGCCCGGATTTTGATTACCTTAAAAATGGCATATATTGCAATGCAAATAAAAAAACCTGGCAGAAAATTAAAATTTTTTTAAATAAATTTTAAAAAAACGTGAAATAGTCTTTCACATAAAGAACATTATTTATCAAAATAAGTATTTTTGTACCTGAAACCTATGTACTCGTATGTTGTATTATCAGATGAAATATAAAATAATTATTAAATCTGCATTATTGAATTAAATAAGGAAAAAACGAGCCATATTTGCCATTGTTTAGGTCGTCGAAATCCTGAGTATCGTAATCCGGGGTAAATTCAGCAGCTCCAGCTTTCTAAACAAAAAACTTTTCGTCCCCCCCCTAAATAAGCCTAAATGTACCTAAATAAGCAACTATAAAATACTAAGCGTGACCGATTTATTTTCACTCGTGGTAATTTTACCCCGGGTATTTTGATTAGCTGAAAATTTCTCTTGGGAAATTTCACTCTCACTACTATACAAATTTCTTTTTAGCATTTTACTACATTATACAGAAATGAAAAGTGTTACTAAATAAAACACTTTAGTAAACCGAATTAGAAACCAACGAAGAAACAAAAGCTCAATAAAGTTAAATGCATTATATTGACAGAGCAAAAATGAGATAGCTGTTCCTCTTCGTAATCACAACGTCAATTGGATAGGGGATGTAAGGCCACCTTATTATCAGACATAAGAAATCACATTTTCCAAGCGAGATAATGCGCAAACCTTGCTACCTGCAAGTTCATCGTGTTCACATAGGCCAGACTAAAGTTCTTTATTCAAAAAAAGTCAGCTATACGTTAGATTAGATTTGTGTTAGGGCCGGTTTTACCACCTCTAGTTAAGTTATAGTTAATGCTTAACTAATAGTTGACAACCGCTTTGCCGTTTTACAATCTATAGTCGACGTAAACTGACGCCATAACTAATAGTTAAATCAACTAGCAGATTTTCTGGTAGTCAAGCTCTTTAACCATTAGTTAAGAGGAACATAACTTTTTTTTATATAACTTTCCGAATGATTTGTTAATATTTGTTTGGAATATGTATTGGTAATTGAAATAAAAATATTATATTTTTTATTTTTAACAACTTCTTCGATAAATTAATGAAATTCTTGTTTCAATGTTTATTTTGACGTTATGTTTCGGGTAAAAGCTTACACATTTTAAAGTCTTTGAAATTAGATTGTATTTTAATATTTTTGCAAATTGGAAATAAAATTTTTTTTGAAGTTAAGCTGAAACAATAAGAATTTCATTAATTTATCGAAGAAATACTTAAAAATAAAATATATTCAACTTCGTAAAAGAATTTTTTAATATTTAATAATTTAATATTTAAATGTTTTTATAGATTATTTGTTTTAATAATTTTGCGCTATGTTTTCCAACTTTGATTTTGTTTCGAGTGCGATGAAGAAAATGAAGTAGTGCTATTTTATCTTTTTAATTTATGGGAAGAAGAACAATTTTTAAGCGATTTAGGTTGAAAAAGAATACGATACTAATTATTCTCGATCTTATTCAGACTAAAATTTCCATATTTGGGAATCCAATATTTATTTTCGATCACGTGCGCATATTTTCAACCAAAGTAACAAAAACAACAGCATTCTTAATGTCATAAAAATAAATAGTAATTTAAATTTGAAAGAGAGATTATTCGCAAAATAAAATATTTATATTCTATTCGTCTAGTTTTGTTATTTTGCAACACGTTTGTGTCAATTTTGTTATTTATTAATAAATTTTATATTTAAAATATAAAATTATTTTAAACATTATTAATTTGTATCTAATAACATTTTTGCCAAAAAGGTGTAATTCTTTTTACAAAATTTGTATATTTAAATAAAATCATCAAGTTTGCTGTGATAAGAATAAATTCTTATCATAATCAAGAATAATATGATACTATGTTTGAAGATTTGTTATGGTTTTGTCATGATTATACTATGTTATGGTATTAATTTCAACCTTCCATTTATCCGAAACATTCGCCTATCCGAACGGAAATGGGTCCCGTTCATTTCGGATACGAGGGCTTTTACTGTAATTAAAAAATCCACTTCAGCGATAAAAAAAACCTTTCCCCTTTCTCTAACAACATCTTTCTTTGCAGTACTCGTAATTACTAATAACTAATCGAACAAAATTTAACAAACTTCGGTGACGAAATAAGGTTAAAATACCACAATACACTCAAACAGGTAGTGTAAAACGAACTATTTGCTGGTAGGTAATATGATCTGTTGGTTAACATGACTAGAAGTTGCTTAAAGTTGGTAAAACCCGTCAACCTCTACAACTACTAGTTGACGTTAACTAATAGTCAGGTTAACTAATAGTTGAAGAGGCACCTCTCTATTATTTTTGGAATTTTGTTTTAATGTCATGCGCACGTGTGGATTAACACGCATGTGAAAAACGCAAAAATAAAGCAAAATCTGCTTTTAAGTTTAATTTGAATACTTTGGCATGTTTTGAGTTATTATTCTGTTTGTTGGTTAATTTTAATTAAAATTGAGCTTCTTTTAGGTTCAACCGTAGTCTTATTTTAAAAGTTTTTACACTGTTTTACACTGCAAAAATTAACACGGTTTTTAAGTAACCATATATTTTAATTATTGTGCTATAGAGCAAAGCCAACTGATTTCACACATCTTTAATTTATAACAAATGTAAGTGAGTACATCACGATCAGAAATAAAACAATCCTGAACAACATAGAGCGATCGCTCACTTCTAATTGTAGCCGTAATCTAATAAAAACTGTAATAAAAACTCCAACTGGGCGGCATTAAAGTACTTTTGCCGGCACTACTTAAAATGAAACAATTGTATTGAAAGAAGGGAAACTTCAAGTTTAGCAATTGAATGGCATTCATTTGAAAGAAAAATAACTTCCTGAAAAATGAAACGTGAATTCAAATATACATAAATCTTATATCACCGATTTTAAAAATATAAAATATTTTCTTATTATACCTATATAGTAGGGTAGGCCAAAAAAAACTTTTAATTTTCTTTTCTTTAGCTGTCATGAAAATATCGTTCAAGATGACGAAAAACGAATTCTGGTAAACTTTGAACACTTAATATTAATATTTAGAGGTGGCTAATCGTGATTTTTGATTTCCCATAACACGGGAAATTTTATTTTTTTTTATTTGGAATTTTAATGCGCTTGAACGAATTATCGTCTAATAAAATTCAAAACTCATACTTGTAGGAAATTAAACGATCTACAAAAAAGGTCTGAAATGATTTTTCGCTAAGTCGGCTCGTTTAAAAGTTATTCGAGGTTTAAGTTGAACCTCAAATGTTAAATAATGATTTTCACAATTATTTATATACTCGATCACAAAATAATGGCTCAAAAACATAAAACATCATATTTTATCTAAAGTTTATCGAGTGTTCTTCGGTAAAACAATAAAATTTTTACGAAATATCAATAACAGGACATTTATTATTTTTTAGAGAATGATTAATTTTTGTTATTTAATAATTTATTTATAATTTAAAAAAGTTTATTAATAATTGTTATTGATATTTCGTAAACATTTTATTGTTTTACCGAAGAACACTCGATAAACTTTACATAAAATATGATGTTTTATGTTTTTGAGCCATTATTTTGTGATCGAGTATAAATAATTGTGAAAATCTCATTTAACATTTGAGGTTCAACTTAAACCTCGAATAACTTTTAAACGAGCCGACTTAGCGAAAAATCATTTCAGACCTTTTTTGTAGATCGTTTAATTTCCTACAAGTATGAGTTTTGAATTTTATTAGACGATAATTCGTTCAAGCGCATTAAAATTCCAAATAAAAAAAAATAAAATTTCCCGTGTTATTTAAATGGGAAATAAAAAATCACGATTAGCCACCTCTAAATATTAATAGTAAGAGCTCAAACTTTACCAGAATTTTTTTTCGTCATCTTGAACGATATTTTCATGGTAGCTAAAGAAAAGAAAATTAAAAGTTTTTTTTGGCCCACCCTACTATATAGTGTACATTTGAAAACGATCTGCCTTAAATTTCTCGTAAACTACACGAAATATAGAAAATATCTAAAATTAAAAAAAAAGGAAGAAGGTGACTAGACTGCGTAGGTACTCTTCGTTGCGTCAAGACATACCCTCTTACCTTCAGCTATCTCAAGTTGAAAAACTTAAATGGCAACATACCCTTTATATGACATCTCAAATTAAAGTTCCTTTAAAATGCCATCTTTTTACGCAAAGAAAATTTGATTAACTGTTTCACTCAGCTTATTAGCCTTCATCGGTACATGACAACCCACTTGTTGCAACCAATAATTTTGCATTCCTATAAATGCGTAAACTTATGTGATAATAGTTGTTAATAGTTCTTATATAAGCACATCGGTCGATTTTCTACAAAAATTAATAGTTTATAGGAAATAAACAAAGGTAGTACATAATCAAAATAAATAAATGTTATACCACTTATAAATTAATTTAGTTGGTGAATACAAACTTCCAATGACGCGCGGTTCAACATGTATGTAGAGCTTGTAAATCATGTTTTGATTTCGATGAAGTATCTGATTAATTAATCACTTTGCTTACACGATCATAGCAAATATAAAAACTTGAACTTTACTACCTTCATAAATAGGTAACTATTTACATTAGTGAATAGGCATTTAAGTAAAACCTACAGCAATTGTTTTTATTAGAGTTAGAGTGTGTTTTTATTAGCAGATTTATTGATTTATTGAGATTTCGAGACAAATACTATTTTAAGTAAATATTTACTACCACATTGGTTTTAGTTTTAAAATGTCAATATAAGTAAATCAACGTCTTCATCAGCGTAAAAAATTAGAATCCAGACTGGGGCAATTGAAAAGCATCAGGACTTCATTACATTAATATTTATACAATTTCATCCAATTCTGTAGCACAACTAAGCACCTTCACTAAAGGTAACCATAAGTGACCTCTTATTTACCATGATAAATTGATACAGTCATTATATCTTCATTCTTTAGCAGACTCACCTCGCGATTAATAAGCTATTTTATTTTATGTCCTAATTATATAATTTACTATTCATTGTAGTATACGTACACGTGTAATAAACCACAGTTGGTAGTTGTTTGGTGTGATCACTGTTTGATTTACAGAACAGAAATTCCGGATTCGAATCTGTGCTATGGTTAGTTATCTTAAACTTGACCAAATGTCAATTATTAGAAAATAAATTAAAATTTTTTTTTAAATAATAAATAAAAATTAATAAATACATACAAATAATAGTCATCGCTAAATTATGTTCTTGTAATTAAAACACGTAATTTTTAGATAATAAATAAAATAATAAAAGTAGTTCATACAAATTTCTTGTCCACAGTGTTTACTTTTCTCTTATTGTAAAATCAAATAAAAATATGAAATAGAAAAATTATGTAACTACTATTATGATTTATAATCAATAAAATATAGGAAGTTAAATAATTTCATGCTAACTAGTCATGTGTAATATCTTAATGTAATTACTTAATGATTATTTAAAATGGTCAAAATGGATTTTTAAATTTATTGAAGTAAAAAACCAATAGCTCAAATAAAATTAAGAAATTATTTGCGTATATCACGATCATCTTGATTTTTATTAATTTTTTAAATTTATTTTTATTTTACTTATAGATAAATATTAGCCATTATACATACTCCCATTGCAGGGTAGCTAATGACCAATGTATTGTGAAAAGGGTCTAGGTTTTTTTTAACGATGTTTTACGAAAGTCGTATTTTGATATTCTGGTCTATCACAAGCTGACCTATTAGCCCTCCGAGGAATGACTGAGTTTTGGGACTCCCTGTATAATATAAAAACATAGAAATAAAACCAAAAACCTTATAATATTTTAATCCGGTCTCGATTACTAGAAATTAACTTTTTTAAAATAATATAAATAAAATACAGTAGTGCTGAATAAATATAGCATTATTTTTATACTCCTAATAATAGATAGCTATAGATATTTTCTAATTGTTATTTGATTACTTATTTTATATATTTATTCAACTTTAATAATATACTGTGGTGGGTATTTAATAAAAAAAAGTAGCAATATGATTAAATTAGAAAACATACAGATATACAGTTTTTTATAAGATATATAAAGTAAAATTATTTTATGCATTAAAACTTTTCATAATTCAAGATGGTTTCTCAACTACAACTAGAAATTAAAAATTATAATATTACCTTTTTACAAACATTAATCGCTAATTTTTATATTTTAGTCATGCTGGTCATGGTTCACATATGCCGAAACCGTTTTATGTGCTATATCATTAGCCGCTGGTCTGGGAAATTTATACAGATTACCACAAACCACCTTGATACGAGGAGGATTACCTTTTCTAGTAGCCTACATAATTTTATCTATACTAATTGGTTTACCATTACTCTTTCTAGAGTTAGGTTTAGGACAATTAGCACAAGAAGGTTTTACCAAAACTTGGAGAGCTGTTCCACTGTTTCGAGGTATGTATAAAGTTGAAACATTTTGTGTTGTGATACTGGTACCTAAAATATATAGTAATAATAAAATTCAGCAACTTCTAAATTAATAATATTTTACGTCCTCACCGTTCAACCTGTGCAGTCATTTGAAAACTTTTTAAATGGTTGGGTGCACTTTTGCATTTTTTGATAAGCACTTGCAATAACCTTTTCATCAAGTCAATGTTTAATACTCTTATCTTTACAGCATAGTTGCAATGGATAACATTGAATAAAATCATAAAATGTTAATATTTTACTAAAATGCATAGACTAAATATCAGAAAAACCGAAGAGTTTAATTTAAAAAATAAATAATAAATTAAAAAATTTGTTCTACACTTAAAATTCGTTATTTAATAATTTATTGTTCAAGAATAAAATAAGCGATTGGTAAGAAATATGATTTACTGTGAAAAAAGATTATTTTAAACTTAAGTATTTTCAAATTAAGTTTGGTTATTTTGATCTGTCACAGTAATTATTTATATGCGAGTATTTTCTCAAGGTAAAGCATACTTACTATATAAAAAACGCTTATTTTATTCTTGCATTCTTAACAATAAATATAGAAAAAATATCAAAAGTTAAACATCTTCAGACGCGAAAAAAAAAAGCTTTTTTAATTGACACCATTTTAATATTAATTCGTTACACTGGGGAACAGAAATCTTAAAAAACTGATTTAATATGTTATTAATTATTTTCCTGTTGTTCGCGTTAAAGACTTGACACCCGGTATAGGGTTGGTTTTACCTTTATCCACTTTAAAGGACTCCCCGCTTGCTTAGGTTGAAAACTCTTAGACTTATTGTATTGAATAAAGCGTGTTATTAATATTTAATCGCCGTTTTCTTAATTTTGTTTATTGTCTTTCACCTCTTAATTTAATCAAATATTGTTGAAAATATGAGAAGATTTATCATATAATTATTTTCTACGGAAGTATTAATTGTTATGACTTATGAGGTTTAAAGTAAATTAAGAATTAATTATATTTTGTTTTAATTTTAAGAATTATGTTGCTTGACTAAGTAATTTTTTTATTATTATTATTATTAATTTGCCTTCGAATTTAAAAATTTATAAAATCATCATCATAATAATAATAATAATGATAGTAATCAGAAGCGGATTTAACAGCCGGTCTACGCGCACTCTACGCTATGAATTCTGAAAGGGCCCGGAAAACCCCAACTTCGCACTGTTTTTTAGAGGAAAAATTTAATTTTCAACAGAAAGTTACAAAAGTGGACGGGTAAGACCTATCAGGAGATTTAATTTTTTTTCGAAGCAATGATGATTTATATATTTTACAACATGTGATTTTAATATGCTTATTTATATTCCTGAAAGGTGTATGAAAGGTAGCAAGCGAAAATATGAACTGGACAGGTCTCGCCCGTCCGATAGAGGGTTAATTGCGTTTTCATAAACTTTTAACAAGCACTAGATAATTATTTTTATTATTTTTGCATTAATTAAATTTTTTTAATATAATTAGCAATTATAATAAACTGGCCAAATTTTTGATTTTCTCCATATCTATAATTTTAAATATTTTTGCTTCATTTCAATTTATTTTATTTTAAATGTTGAATTTATTTGTTTTTAGGAGTTGGACACTTAAAATTTTTAGCTGTATGTTTGGTCAGCTGCTATTATCCATTGTATATAGGATTATTCGGACTATTCTTAATTTGGCTAGGAAAAGGCCCACCTCCGTTCTTAGAATGTGCCTCAGTAAAAATTACAAAGGTAAGAGTTAAGAATTTATTATTTCAGAATTGGTTTAATTATTGAAGATAATATAATTAGGTGACATTGGGCGCATTGAGCGGTCCGCGGCTGAGTAGTTTAGGACTTCCCAGATATGCCTAATGTCCTATATATTATAGGTGGCTAGTTACTATGTAGTCACTGTTGTAGTTACTAGCCGTCCTATATAATATAGGACATTAGGCATAATATCTGGGTTAAGATGCAGTACTAAGCTGCTGAACATCTCTGAACACGTCCAATGATAGATTTTAATATTATTTTAAATTCAAATTAATTACTTTTGTAATTGTCAATTATATTAAGACTGCTCTGTAATAAACTTCTTTAGAATCTTCCAAGTGCTAATACCTAACCATTTTAATTAAATTACTCTTGAACTATTACTATTAATTCTGGTTAATCAAGCGTTAACGCGTGCTTAGTGTAAGTAATTACTTTTTTAAATTAACTACATCATTACGTTGTTCATCTATTTTTGAATTTTTGAATTTATGATGTTATTTAAGGATTACGTACAGCATTACAGGTGCTTCAAGAAGATATGATTAAACATATTATTTATAATGTACGTCAGTTTATTCATTGCACCTATGCATTGATTAGATAAAATTGATATTTCACAGAAATATTTGTAACAATTATACTTATTAGTCAGAAAACTTCAACTTTTTTATTTAAAATGAGCTAGGTTTTACCTTTTTATTAAAAAGTTTTATAATTATTCTACTTAAAATACGTATATTTTCTGTAATTTTATGGGGAAGATGTTCTTTTGGGCATCAAAACTCATCTTAAACTCTAAATAACTTCTTTTTTTTTAGTACTTCTTCGATAGATTTCTGTTTTTAAAAGTTTATTGACGACATGTTTCGTATAAAATGTTATACATTTTCAAGTCTTGATTGAAATTGATTTATATGAAATAAAATATTTTTATAACTAATACCTATAATATATAATATAACTTCAAAAAATATTTTATTTCATATAAACCAATTTCAATCAAGACTTGAAAATGTATAAAATTTTATACGAAACATGTCGTCAATAAACTTTTAAAAACAGAAATCTATCGAAGAAGTACTAAAATAAGAATAATATATAAAACTTCGTTTAAACAAACCCATTTAATTCTAAATAACTTATTGTCAAAGCCATTTCTAATAATTACATAATGATTATCACTGAAATCGACGAGTTACACATTGATTTTCATTGACATCATTAGGAATCGCTATTTTGCAAATTTCGTACAGAATTAATTTTGTGCTTTTGATGGATTTGTCTTAATCGCTTTGGAGTGCCAAATCTAATAATTGTAAAATTTTGAAAAAAAAACTTCTTTCGAATTCAATTAAAACTTATAACAAATTTGAGAACGATTATTTTTAATACTTAAAATATTAATGGTGTACAAGCTGAACACATTAAAAATGTGTGAACAATAATTGAAGAGGTTGGGGCAATAAGAGACCTAAGCCTCATTTGAAAAATATGTAGTAAATGAGATTCTTGCTTGAAAATTTTCCACTATTTTATAAGTTGGCAACAAGATTCTTATAGCTTGTTGGCGACATTTGTCGCGCAATAACCGTATAACTGGAATGGTTGCTTAATACCTTCTTTACATATGCCCTTTCACTAAAATTGTGAAAATTCAAAAATTGTGGCTTAGGTCCCTTATTGCCCCGACCCCTTCAATTATAAGGTTAATTTAACAATTTAGAAATCTTTGCTAAACTTCTGCAATCGGCCGCTCACAAACCTTCGTAGATATACTAACTTATTTTCGCACTGAAAACTTTCGACGAACTTTTTTAACGGTGATTGCGTATGATCCTTATAACCTTAAATCAGGCAACACTTGACTATTCTTGGACTTACACGACTTGAATTCGTTTGGAAATTAAACTCAAACGCAAAATTGATTGAAGTTCGGGAGCACTTGACTGACGCAACGTTTCGGTCGCTCTTTAAAAATTAACTAACTGTGATAAATTGTTATTCCAGGTCCTGTGGTTACGTGTTCTAACATTCCTGATTTATCAGATTTCTTTTCTTCCATTGGTCGATAGGACTTCCCAATTTGATTATAATTTTGTGCCGCTTGTCCGCTTAGATATGTAACTTTTGAAATCTTCAGATTCTTCTGAATTTTTTTTAATCACCAGCTCTAGTTGTTGACTTAATTTCTTACCCTAAATTTTTCATCGGTGGTTTTGAAATTATAGTGATAATCGACTAATGGCTTGCCATCGTAAATGTGGTTTTTCAAGACTCCTTCATGGCTGTTAAATGCGCTTAAATGTTATTGATTTAATTGATTTTAAAAACAGAAAAAAGGGTAAAACTTAAAATTATTATTTACAAAGTTTAATTTTAAAATTATTTTAGAAAAGTAAGAGTTCTAATAATGTTTTTGGGGAATTTTCCCGATAAATCGGTGTAGGGTACTGTGTAGTAGGTAGTAGTCAGTTGATATAAAATAGTTGTTGTCATTCTTATAAATAATAATTCATAGTGCTGTGTCGACTTTTAGATAGTTTTATGTTATTAGGTAAAGAAAAATTATCAATTACATAACGACAATAATGTAATAAAAATTATTATCTGACCTTTAATATAATGTAAAATTAATAAAATACTAACTATACAATTGCACGATGCTTGGTAGAATTGAAGACCTTGCAGCATAAGAGATGCAGCTCCATGTTTGTTCGTTTTTTAGTTAATACGGGTAAAAAATGTAAAGAGAATTGATGCATCGATCGGTGTAAGAAAGATATAAATCCGAGAAGAAACGGGAAAGGAATTACAGATTTTGGACCTGCTCCAAGTATTGTTTAGTGCAAGTTTGCAAACAGTTTATTGTCATTTCTCGACAATTGCAAATCAATTATGATTGATATGTACGAGTAGCTTTTCAATTTATTGATTCAACTTTTATTTAAAAATTTAAATGTCTGATCATTGTCATTTAAAACCAGTTCGAATTTAGTGATCAGACAGCCGATCACTGTCGCCGATGAGCGTAATTACGTCAAAAATATCCAAAAATGTAGTGCCAAAGAGGCAATTTTCCCTATTAAGATAATCGATAACATTTTACAAAATTTTTGTAACGGCCCGCATAATTGCAGATATGAAATGTGTCAACAAGTGCAATTTTGTATTCACTTTTTCGAACTTACGTAAGGACTCGTTTTATCCAGTAAATCGGAAATCGAGATTCCAATTTATTTGATGATTCTATATGAGCCAAAAAATTGAGGCCGTGTTTGGGAGTTTTGTCGAATAATCCTTTTTTTTTAATTATGAAGTTTTATGAACTAACTTACTGTTATTTATCTTATCACATCATATTATGTGAATTACGATTTATTTTTTAATACATTATATCGTGTGCTGAATGAGTTAACCGAACATAGGAAATTAAGATTTAAAAACTTATTTATGCAAATTTTTGCTCTCCTAATTATTTTAGAGAAAAAATGAAAGACACAAAAATAATGCAGAAATGTAAATTACGAATGATAAGAGCATTCGATTTCATCTAGCTTTTACTTAAAAAGTCAAGAAATGCTTTTGAAATTTTTAAAAGTTTCATTTATCAGACTGGCCATGTAAGTTTCCCTTTTTAAAAATAAAAATTAAATTGAATTTTAAAATAAAAATTATAAAGTAAAAATTAAATTTTAAATTAAATTAAAAATAAAATAAAATCATACTATAAAAAAAATTAAAAAGTTAAAAGGCGTTAGCACATATAGGTCACTTTAAATGGCATCAAAAAAATTAAACAATTTTTGGCACTTAGCCCCTTATTTACTTCAAGTCCTCATATGTATCTCGCTATTTTGGCAATTATTAAAATAATTACCTTTACAGATAAAAAATTTTTAATTGGAAATTTTCATAAAAATCTAAGGAAATTTGAGGAAATGTAGAAAATCTTAGTAATCTGAGGTAACACAGTTAAACAAAATTTGACTCATTTTACTATCTGAGTGAGACGTATCATTTTTCCAAATCCAAATCCGGCCGCAGAATTGCTCTAGCATGTCAGGATTTTGAATCTTAATTTTAAAGTGTAAGTAAAAACACGGTTTTCAGAGATATTTGAAGTCATGTTTTGAAGATAGCGAATTTTTACGCTCATTTTAAGACATCATTGAGTGTTACTCTCCCCCTTCAAATTCCATTTTTGTTTGTTTCGCTACGATTTTTCTTTTTCAAAATAAGTATACCAATTTTAATCTACAGTACTTCGATATTAGTGAAACTGAGTAAAGCATTAGAGTCGAGGAGCCAGGTAGGACCTCATAGCTTTTTCAACTAGGATAGATTTACTAAAGTTTTTTAAATGTATTTTTGCATGCTGAAAACGATTTTCGATGGTGGGTCGCTGTCCGAATGGTCAATTTTTTGCTATTAACAAATTTTATAAATAAAATAAAAACATAATTTTCTTTTAGAAATTCGTAAACTGCGAAATTAGTAAACAATTTTATTTATATAAATTTATTAAATTTCATATTTAATACCTACTTATTTGTTATTATTTTTTAATTATTAATTTATGATTACTTTATTACTTCTTATTGGTATACAACACAGTATATGTAAAATAAAATATAATATTTATTATTCATTGCAATGTGGTTTCTTTAATTTAGTTATCAAGTACCAGTCGGTACGAAAGTTTCCAGTTTGTAAAAGTTTTACGATTGGAAATTCTGCAAAATTACAATCACTAAGGAAATTTTATGAAATAATTAATTCTTAAGCTTATTAGGTTCGAGTTAATTACTCGAGTTAGTTCAATGTGTTATTTGTACTATACTTATATTGAAAACAGCATTGTAGAAGCATCAAAATGCTATCTCGAATAAAAACGTTACCGTAATGCAGTGGCGGATCCAGGGGGGGCGATCGCCCCCCCTTAGATCTTCAAAATACGTTAATTTTTTAACCAAAAAATTCTGATGCGTTACGAGTTCCCAAAACTATTTTGAAAATTTGAAAAATATTTCGTATTTTTTAAACTTCGGGCTTTAATTGATTACCTTATAACAAAATAACAAAAATACGGTATTGTATTTTAAATGTTAAATCTATTTTATAAGATAAGAATAAGAGAAATTTAGTACTTTAAAGAATTTAAATCCAAACTTCCGGAAGCCGCCTAATCTGAGGCTTCTAAACAGGTAAATAATATAAGCTTGTTGCAATTTGGGAAAATCCCAAATTTTAGTGTTTTCCTTAATCCCTGAAAGGGTGTTTTTGGGTAACTATGCTCTCCTTTATTAGTATTTAAAGAAAACAGAAGCGCTTTCATTTATTTTTGAATTTATGCATATTTTCAACAGTTCATCCACGGATGTATAATTAAAGAGGTAAGTACAAAGAAATATATGTAACATTGAACATTCCACCAAAGAATATTTAAATATTCTTTGATTCCACCCCCGAAGAATACTACAGAAGATCAATTTATATACCACTGCTTTTCTTTTGAGCTTACATATTTGATGCCAAGAAATATTATTAAATTGAATTTAAATGATGAGTATGGTACGATGCAAGTATAGCTAGCATCTACAAATATTAAGGCAAAGTAATTAGTGATCGACCAGGAGCTAATTTACAAATAGATCTGCTTCATACGCTCCGTGAAGTTGAACTAAATGTCGATAACATCATTGAAAGATTTAATTTTATATTATAAACCGTGAAGCTACCTACTTTAATTTTTAATTTTTTAATAACATTTATTAATTTTTATCTTTTTTTTGGTATTTAATTTATCAAAAAACAAATAATAAACTTATTTTTGCAATTATCAACTACTACTTTTTATTTTTCTTATTTATTAAATTTTTATTTTGTCGCCCCCCCTATGGTAATAGTCTGGATCCGCCACTGCGGTAAGGTAACGTATGAATTTCACGTCAAAAACTGCATCAAATCTTCAGCTTCTGTCGACTCCAATTTTTATTATTCGGAACAAGTTTTTGTTCTCTTTGTTTTTATGTTTGTGTTTCTACTTCTTTCTATAACTCGTTATAAGGATATTTTCAAATACAGCTACATATTTTCAAAAACAAAGATATTTCTAAAATCGCACAAAAAGTCTAAGTTTTCAGAAATCCGTCACATGAGAGATGAACATTCAGTGAACTGTAAACCTTGCTTAACCCCTTCAAACTCATGGTTTATTAAATTATTTTGAAGTTGCTGATAAACTACTATGCTAAGAGAACAACGTGGATACTACCCGAGTCTGAGAGGGTTAGTAAAAATGGATAGTACAATTTTAAACTTTTTTTTTAAATATTAAGTATTATATATCATTCTTCAAGTAGTAGGCTTTTAGAAGCTTCTTATTTTTGCAAATATCTGTACCAAGGGCAGAAGCTATAAGGTGAATACTTTTCGGATTTGCAAAATTGTGTAAGATTAATTTATACTGATTAAGGAAAAGGTATCTTCTTGCCAAATAAAGCAATAATCTTTGCATCATCAAAAAGATCTTTCTGAATGCAAAGATAATAATAATCTTGTGTTGATTTGATCTTGGTGCTGATGATTTAATATTTAATAAAATGTACCTAAACGCAAACTTCATTATGATTTTTCATAAATCAATCGTATTGATTTTTATACTTTCTAATAAACTATTAATTTTTATGAAACCCTATGTTTCTAATTTATTAAAAACCAAAATGTCCAACAAAAATTGTTTTTAAATTTTTCACACTAAATTGTTAACAGTCTGTGAAGAATTCCCGTACCATAGCAACCAATTATGGAGATAATATTCTTACTTAGACTGCACTGAAGTCAACAAATAAATACAGAGGTATATTCTTAATTTCTGTGGGGGGGGGGGCATTTCTGAAAAAATAACCAAAGGCTAGCGTCTTGACTACATACTATAAATAATTATATAATATTATGTGCTTTTTATTTATAAAACACTAGTAGACAGTTATCATGGATCTATGTTTTATATTTTCAATTAATTTTATAAACCAGTAATTTTTTATTTTACGCTTCAAGTCGCACTTTTAATATTATCGGCTAAAAAATCAAACTTTAAGTAGGTAGGTAGTTTTGTAAAATGGGTACACGGAAGTTATTATATTACGGTTTAACGAATTTAAATAACCACAACTAGCACTTTAGTTATTTTAATTGCACCTTAATTAATACCCAATTAACATGTTAAATATACTTTGTCGCCAAACTTCACATATTGACCTATTTTACAGTAAGTACCTACATAAATTTAATGTAGTAGTGCCTACTATAATATTAGTAAGTAACTTCATATTATATTATGATATTATTTATGAAATATGATTAATAATTTACCTTATACACACTTGTTAATGGCGCGTAAAGGAAAAGGACTTAAAATTTTACTGTACACGTTTTGATATTAAAACAATAAAGAGTGGTCATTTACTTTTTAAATGTATACATTAATGCAATTAATTGTTGTTTATTACTTACATAATAATAACTAGTTTAGGTTTATTTGACCAGTTTAATTTTTATTATCCGGAAGTTAATGTTCATGTTCACCGATTGCGCACTTACTGTATTTTTTTTTATTACATTTAAATTTATAAGATTTAATCTAAATTAATTAATTTATTATTAAAATGAATATTGAGTTATTGCAGTAAACCAATATATTTCTAATATTATAAGTTATTCTAATTTCAAGATGCATGAGTATATTGTTATATAAATCTGATGTGATATCGCAAAATTAAATGGACAGTTCAAAATTACTTTTATATTATTATAAAAGAAAACAGTCTTAAGACATTTCACCGTAGCCACTTCACCGTCGAAAACATACATAGTATTTAATTTTTTAATGTTAATATGAGTATTAGGGTGGAGTGAAAATGTAATAAATTTTTTTGCGTTTTTTTTAAATGGAATAGTAATAAAAAGCTGCTTACGGATAAGTAACTGAAATAAGTAAAATATATTTTTTGTACCATGGTGTTTTAAGGTGCCCAGCTTGAAGGAATTTTTGGCAGTCTGATTCATATACCTAACCTTCAAAATATATCAAAAGTGTTTTTTAAGTATAGAGTATAGTATATAAAGCTTAATATAAGTATTTATATCAATTTAATGAAAATAAAAATTTTTAAATTAGCATTTATCAGTAGTCGGTGCCCCAAAATCTTTAAAAACTAACGCTAATTTTCACTTAGAATGCTTAGTTGCGACTGGAAGGATAACTCAATATAATTTGAATGCCATAGGGATCATTAGAATTTTTGATTTTCACCCATCACCTCTAATGAGCATCCTTAGAATTTTTTTGACAGATGAGGAGTAAACCTTACAATTTTTAATATAAGTTGCAATGTATATATATTACAATTTAAAAATTAACGAAATAATTAAACAATAACATTCGAAATATTTTTATTGCTTTAAATTAAAAAAAAAAATCTTTTAACATTTTTTTTCACGAATTTTAATTTAAATTTTTGTTTTAGTCGGGCTACAAAGCAAATGGAATAGCAGGACAAGATTGTCTTCAGTAAGTTTATCTTTTTTTTTTATTTATTTTAATAATTAAATATTATAATTAAATAAATATAATGATGTAATATCAAATCACCCAAATATAATTATATTGAAAAACCTTGAAGCTTCTGATTGGTTCTTAGTATAATACATTCTTAAAAGATCTTGAATTTCCTGTTAGCGAAAAATTGAAATAGTAATATATTGAATACATAAAACATAATAAATCAGTGATCCTGTCCAAAAAGGAGTTTTCATGTTATTCAAACACCTGCTACTATTGTAATAATATGATATAATGATAATAGTATATTATTAAACAAAAGCGTTTAATAAGCAGTTTAAACTTAAGTTTTAATATACTATTTTATTCGCACCTGTAGACGTAATAAGCAAATTAACAAATTAATGGGCAATAACAAAAAAATTCGTAGAATAAAATAACAATTGAAATATAATTTATTGCTCGTAGGTAAGCTTTGCGAATAACTAAGTAATTCGATATACTGATATACACTTATGCTTACTTATGCAGTATAAGCAAAAAGACTGACCTGAGAATAATATAGACGACGTGAAGGGGTGACGTAATATTATGTTGCTATAATAGAGATAACGTTTAATGTAGTTGAAATGCGTGGGCATATTATATCTTAAAGTAGGTAACTTTATATTTTATCAGGGTCGTGTTTAATTGTCAACTTATAGAGTATGCTTATAACGTGTTAATTTGCTTATTACATATGCAGGTGCGAATAAAAATAATAAAATATATATCATTTATATTATATATTTATGGGTACTTCTACAAAACTCGGGTAACTTAACAACTGAATTTGAAATGCAAGTTTTTTATCTCAAATTATGGTCTTTCATGAAGAGTTATGCATACCTCTTTTGATGGACCATGCGTTGGTTATACTGTGTAGAAAGAACAGTCACTTTATAAAGCATTTTAGGAGAAATTGAGGTTTTTGTCAAGTATGGCCCCAAGGGAATGACGAAACAACAATTTTATCAAAAAATGAAATATTTTATTACTAATTCAATTTTATTTATTTATTAATAAATACGGGCAGACCCAATATACAATATTTATAAACTTTATACAAAAACAAACATACCCGCACAATGCAAACAATTTTAATCAACCGACCCTTAGCAGCTTCTCTCTTCTTTTGCAAAATTTCTGCTCTTGTTAATTTATTGATTTTTTTGCTGCATATTGTCTTATAACAATCAATATTATATTGTAATAAAAGAATAAAATTGCTACTTTTACTATCAAGGGACTGATGATTTTCTTGAAAAACTAACTATAACTTTTGATTAAAATGAGATATTGTTTATCTAATATTTCATACAATTTACGTTACACAAAGAACATTGGAATAAACGATGATCTAAAACAACTACCAAAACTATTCACCAAGGGACTGAGATATTGACCGTCACAACACGTGTTCTTTACAGAATCATGCCAATATCAATGAATTCAAAAAGGACTACTCGCAAATACAGACATTTAGTATTAACTTATTATTAGGTTTTCAACCTTATCAATTACTACAATTTTAAACTTTTATATGTGACAAGGGACTGATGCCCGATGTTGAGTACGCTACTTTAACTAGGAAGATATTGTTATTTATTTATTTACATTTAAACTCGATTGATTCTTTACATTCCACAGTATCCTAAAATATATTGAAACCAAAAATAACTGTTTTAACCTAATAGTTTGAAAAATATGATCATCCTAATGTGGAAATATGTAATGCTTACACCACAAGGACTGACATTTTAGACAAGTAAGGACGATTTTTCCTATTATTTAAATTTAATTCACAATAATTATTGTTATTATGGCCTTATAGTACTACTTGTTTTTGTGTATCATTTATCAGTAAGAACTATTAAATTTACTTGATAGTTGTCTAAATTACATATGAACACATTAGGTTACCCCAGTTTTGTAGAAGTACCCCTATAATTTAAAAAAGGTCGTGAATATTATTTTTTTAAAGTATTTTGTAAAAACAACACGTAAAGAGCTAAAAAATTCACGTATTTCGCGATTTACCTTATCGTTGGTGGCGCTCGTGACGCTACCAAATGTCAACAACATGGACGCTCTATTACGTACATTACGTATGTTGTTTTGAGTTTGATTATGTATTAGTTTATTCTAAAATCGTGATGAAATAATAATTCACAAAACAGAACATCAAAAGAATGCAGACGTTTGATTTATAAACAAAACTTTCTATACCAACTATAGGTACGTATTAGATTAACTTAATATTTTTCCGGGTGGTGGCGTTCGCTTAATGTAAATCGCGAATTGAGCTCCAGGCACAGGGAAACCTAAACGCGCTTCTGCATTCTATGCTATCTCAATAGTAATTTCAGTAAAAATAAAGTATTTTATCTAGCCACTTGTGCTATTATTTTGAGTAAAACAAACCGCAGTTTAACATCTGCTATAGAAAAAATTTAATTTATTCGTTGTTATTAAAAAAAAACTAATATATTTAGAATGTTCTTACCCGATATACTTAGTAGAATTGGTTAATCATTATAGACAGAAAAAAATATTAAGTAAATCGTCTAATTCTACGTTTATTATTATAATAACATAAACAGGCCCTATAGTCCAGTCAATTTAGATCAATTTTCGGCAAATAAAAACATTAATCGGTAAAGATCTGAATTTTGGTATACATATTTATTACGGCTTCCTATTAAACATACTAAAAGTCCCCATTGAAATCTGTTGCGCTCGAGCCGCCATCTTGGAAATAAGGTACACTACTTCAGTTTTTTGGCTGTATCTCGGCAACTTGTGCTGATACAAAAAAATAGTTTAAGTAAAAATTATAGTTTATTGAATATCCTTTAACATAGTTTATATATATATATTTTATATATACAAAGGTGTTTCGCTACAGAAGGTGTTTTGCATCTTTGTCGTTTCAATGCAGTCAATTTATTTTTTCAAGGTGGTAAATCCTTTACCTTTAACACTGACTATTTCTCCAGTACAAAGAGGTATAAGAAAGATATGCGTCGCATAAAGTTTCGTTTAAGCATGAACATCGTGCATAATGCATATCCCTTCTGAAGTGTCTAAAGCTAAAGTATTGGATACTAAAAAATGTATATTAACTTTTTTGAAGAAAATTTAATAATTTATAGACAAAAAAACTAGCCGAGATATAGACAAAAAACTGAAAAAGTGTACCGTTTTTCCAAAATGGCGGCTCGAGCGCAACACATTTCGACGGTGACTTTTAGCATGGTGACTTTTAGTATGTTTAACGGGAAGCCGTAATAAACATGTGTACCAAAATTCAGATCTTTACCGATTAATGTTTTATTTTTATCTAATTTTACTGGACTACTACTAAATTGATACCTCGATTGACACTTACTTTAATTTTAGACAATTATTATAGACAAAAAGTACCTTAGATCCAAATAAAACATATTATTTTATTTGAAAATATAAGCAAAATTTATTGTATTCAAATAACATTACTTTTATTTTAACGCCTAGGCATTAAATTACTTTACTGCCCCAGTGGCGTATACATAAGTTTTTAATATTTTGTGCCCCTATCCTCGGTTTTGCAGTTGACCTTTTTTTTAATTAGAAAAATGAAATTTTGGGCCCCTAAAATTGTGCGCCACAAGCCCGGACTTCATGTGCTTTTGCGATAATACGGACAATAGCAATTACGAAAAGTCTAATATTTGAATTTTGGTAACCGATGGATATAAATAAGTGAACCTTCTTTATTGTTTTCAAAAAAAGTCAATTTACATAATTACCTCTTTTTATTCCTCATAGTTTCATAATACCTATATGTATATCGAAATTTTACTATACAAAACGATGTATATACCTATTATTTATAATTTAATTGGTAATTCCTATATGTTGTTATAACTATATTTTTTAATTCGCAGAAAAACATTTTTGGAATCTCCCTTTGTTGATCCAAAGTGGTTTGGAATGTTTGTCGGAATTACATTTTTAATATGGTTTTTAATAATGCTCTTGTAAGTGTGTGAATTTCATTTTTAATTATTGAATTTACCTATAATTTTATTTATTTTAGATTAATGGGTAGAACCAAAACATACGTAAAATCTTTAACAGTTTTATTATTTCCTTGCATGGGATGTCTTATTGCTTTGATAGTTAAAATTATCGAAATGGACGAGCAGTACAAAGGGTTTCAAAAATTAATAGATGATGCAAATTGGTCAATATTAAAAAGTGCAGATGTAAGTTTGTTATAACTCTATTTAATTATGTATTTTTATTTAAGTACAAACTATTTTTTGTAGGTGTGGTACTATGCCGCAATTCAGGTATTTTTTTCGACATACGTAGGATTTGGATCATTTGTTACGAATGCGGGAATTATTTTTAGCAAAGCTAATGCGTTTTGGTAATATTTTCAGAGTTTCATTTACTAATAAATTAAGAATATTTTTAATTCCAGGACTTCGTTTGGTTTTATCATGTTAAATACCATATTTGGAATACTTTCTGTTTTTATCTGGTTTATCTTCACAGGAGGTGAAGATCCTTTAAATAAGGGTAATAAAATGGCAGAATTACACCTCATTGCATTAATATATGAAAGTGGCATTCATCGTTTAAACGACAACGCTCAATTATGGACCATACTTGCTTATTGCATGCTACTGTTCTCTGGGTTTATCAGTATGGTAAGTAGGAACAATACATTTTTTAATGGAAATTTTGGATTTGAATCCCATACATTGACAGAATTTAACCGTGGTTGTTCAAGGTATCCAGGAAACTAGTTTTTGAAGTAAATATTACATCAAATTTACTTCAAAATTAATGCGATAGGAATTTGCACTTGCACTTGAAAATCACGAATTAATTTTTGAATTTAAAACGTTTGCTGACTTGATGAAATTTATTTATCTAACTGCTTAAATTCTTTCTTGATCCCTTAACTCTAGTTCATTATTGTAATATTAATTTAATTAACAATGTTTTAATTTTAGATGACATTTGCTTATACTATTTTAAAGGCTGTAAAAATTGAAACAAAACAGAGATGGAGTTGGTGGAAAACAACTGTAGCTTTGTGTGCAATTGGGTTCATACTTGGCTCAATGATTCTCTTAGCTACAAATTTTAAGATTGTTCACTTATTAGATCATTACGTGGTCGGAAATTTAATATTAATTTCGGTAGTATTGGAAGTTTTGGCCTTTATAGCATTTTATGGTAAAATTTTACACAATTATGCAAACAATTTTTGAATATAATATTTATTTTATAATCTTTAGGATCCAAACGAATTCAACTTGACTTCGAATTCATATTAGGAAAAAGCTTATCAAAGGTGTGGATTACATTTTGGTGGATAGTACCCACAGCTTTAATAATTATTTTCATATGGACAGCATGTACAGTATCCCTCACCGGAATCTGGACAACCGATCCTGTGTGGATGTATGCAAGTGGTTGGGCCATTGTGCTAATCGCATTGATATATGTATGCGCTATTGCATGTTTTCAGATACAAAAGCAAGACGAATATTACACTTTCCAAGATGTAAGTGTGTTTTAAAGTCTTTTCACTTTTCTTTATAATTTGTAATTTTTTAGAAATTGGTAGCGGTAATTAAACCCTCCAGAAAATGGGGTCCTATAGATCCAATTATGCGATATAGTTGGGTGCAATGGCACAGTAAAGCAAAAAATGGCGAACGTGACTTTACTTTGAAAAGAAGAGGAACTCGAGATTATACTCATTCAGTTAAAAAACGTCGAGAACCTCTTAATAAAACGTACGTTTCAACTATCAGCGTTTCTTCCACGTTATCTCGGCGATCTCCTGAAGAATATGATAAAAGCGACCTTAATCAAAATAGCTTAGAAATACAAAATATTAGTTCAAATTATAACGAACCGCTTAGAATTCAAATAAATAGTCCATATCCTACACAAAAATCTCATATACATAGCGATGATAGCACTCAATATGAAAAATCGTTACATCCGACACCTTTAATTGAAGCATTAAGTCATTCAAATGCACAGAATTCGTATCCTCAGAAACGTAACACTTATCCTACATTTGATTATAAATTAACTGTAAACCCTTTGTCTTTATCTGTTAATGCAATCGTGGACAGTCAGAGTGAAAGTTTGGTATCAGAAGGATATGGAACCTTCAGAAAGGGGCCATATATAATGCCAGGTGATAAAGGTGAGCACGTGTGTCATCGGAAATATAATGAACATGAAATATCCACCGAACTTTAAGACTTTTAGTAATTTATCGATGTTGTATTATAATGTAAATAAAGTATTTTATATGTAACGATAATAAAATGATTTAAAATTAAAACTGCAGATAATTTCAATAAAAAAAGTATACTTAATAATTAAAATTGTAAGTTACAAACTACGAAAACTATGCTTCTATACTCAAGCATTTATCCCACGCCTTCATATTTACTTGCTTTAAAACAGTTTTCAGAGATGTACCAGGACCACACTCAAAAGTTCTTGGAAAATCAGCTCCCTGTGATCTTTCATAAACTACATGTAGGAGTTGTTCCCATTTCACTGGCTTCACAATCTGCAATAATTTATTAATTATTATTATGATTATTAGAGAAAAGAGTAGTAATATGTACAGTGACTTTATAGGGACAGTGGCGACACGAGCCGCTAAATCGGCCCAGGATATTGCAAAATCCCCTTATTCGGCCCAGGATGTTGCAAATTCAATCAAGAAATAAATGCTCTGGATTAGCATATTCTTTCAATTGAAAGATTTTCTCGTTTCTCATGTTAATAAAATGCACTAATAAACTTAAAAAAATTATTTTTATTCTGTCGTAAGCTATATATTAACAAAAACATTGTAGCCAATCAAAAATTGGACATCACTTGTCGTCACTGTCTCTATAAAGTCACTGTAGTAATATGGACCTAGCATTTAATATGGAACAGCTCAATAAAAAAGATCTATTCGCTCTCTCAAGCCGAATAAAAAAAAACTGACGTCGAGTGATGATTTAAGAGTGAAGTAAACTGTCACAGCGTGCCTAGTCTTGTTTATAGTGTCTGTGTAACAACTTTAGTTTACCAACACAGTCGTTTTATTCCAATTATTAAAGAGTGTTTTAAATTTATTATAGTGCAGGAAAACTTACATTATTTTAAATAATTTTGATGTAAATTAAAAAAAAAAAATCTGAAGTTGCTTCTATTATGGAACTTCATGAGTGTGACTAGTAATATGGAATAGGGTTTCAGTCCAGTCAGGTACTTTTGCATTAAAATGACTCGGAAATGAATTTTTATTTATTAAACCCTTTACTTTAGTATCAAAGAAACGACTTCTAGTTTTCTAAAACAGATTCAAACTGAATGCTGCCAAATTAAAACCAAATTATTATTAGTTTTTGCTTTTTTTTGTAAATTATAGATTTAAATCAAGAAAAACAAAGAGTGGTTTCATATTACTACCTTATCTACTGAGATGGTTCTAAATTTAGTTTTCATCAAGTTTTTAAATAAAGACAGATATTTATAAAAGCATAATTTAGCTTAAAGGCTTAAAATTTAAAAAAGATAATATGTATTTAAAAGCTATTGTTTAAACAATAGCTTGTCCAACTCTGTTTGTAACAAATAAAAGTCTTACCTGTTTTGGAAGCTGTTTCCTGATATGATCTGCATTGAGATACCGTTTTCCATCTACATTTGAATGTACACTAATAGCAGGATCTGAAACTTTCATTGTTTTTAGAGCCTTCTTAAAAGGTTCTATAGATGGTTCCATTAAGCTCGTATGAAATGCACCACTAACATTCAACCGAGAAATTTTTTTCAAACGAAATTCTTTGAAATTTTTCTTCAAAAATTCCAAAGCCTGAAAGAACACCAGTTTAAAAATTTAAAAAGTTTTTAAATTATTTTTATACCTCTTCACAACCTGATACAACTACGCAGTGAGGATATAAATAGTTGGCAATACGACATTCGGGCAGTTCTGCTCCTCTTTCTAATGCCCATTCTCTGGCTTTTAACAATGCTTGATTTACATTACTGTCTGCTCCATAATAAACCTTAAGCATTCCACCTTGATATAATTCACTTGCTAATTGCATAGCTTCTCCTCTAATTTTAACCAATTGTAATGCTTAAATATATCAAAAAAAATTCGATAAGTAAGGTTGTCACACCAATATATTATCTGAATACCTTTGTAGGGAGAACAGGATACAGTGGCCATACGAGTACAGTAGTTGTTTTTCAATAACTTATTTAATATTCTTGCTAAGCAAAAATATTTCAACATCTTGTTTTAATATTTGCATCCCATTTTTTTGAATTTATCTAATTTGATAAATAAGTATAAATGCGTTAGCATTCAATTTCTATCTGAAATAGTTTCTTAGTTTATTAAAATAGAATGCGAACATTTAAATAGTTCGAGCTTAATCAAACTTTTCATTTTTGTAAATTTTGAAGAACAGGAAGAATAGATAAAAAAAATATGAGACCTATAAATAAACATATACAATAACGATTGGATATAGCAAAGATATAGTCATAGTCAATAAAATTTGTATGTCTAATTTTAATAAAACTAATGAAATTGTTTCTGTCAAAGGAAGTTACTTTAATAATAATTATTATAGTATTCTCTACGAATTTGATGAACATATTCTTTTGCTACAACTAATAATATTAAATTTAAACTTCTCCTGAAGAGGATTGACCCATTGGACCTACCCCAAAGAGTCTGAAGGACAATTGGACGTAGTTATGCAGAAACCTACCAATCCACAATTTTCGAAAAATGAGTTAATTACGAAAATGGGCTTATTAGGTACTATTCTTTGACTGGAAAAAATCTAGAAAAAATTCAACAAGCTAAAAGGAATTTTTTGTAGCTATTTATTATTATGCATAAAACTACCAACCCACATAATTTGAGTATTTTTGTACAAAGTCAGGAAATTATATTTTTGGCTGAAAGATAACTTAGAAATAATTGACTTAAGGATATAAAAACACTTTCACAACTTCTTTCGAAGTGTTCTATCCAATACAATTTTTAAAATTAAATCTTATTTATTTATTAGTGTTCTATCCAATACAATTTTTAAAATTAAATCTTATTTGTTTATTTTCTCAATAAGTGTTTTATTGGGTTGGTAGGTTTCTGCATAACTACGTCTAATTATTTCAAGTATTCGCGAAATGTCATAAGAATACACATATAGTGTTGTATTAACTGCTTAAGGAGGTAAGCCACTGGGCTTGTTTCCACTGTGTTTGTTAAATCGTTTCTTTGTTAATCCTATTATTTATTGTCTTTGAGGCAGATTGTAATATTCTTGGATGCTAATAAAAAAAATCTGATGTGACAACACATAACTTTACCATTTATTACTAAAATAATAATAATAATTAAAATTAAAATTAAAAAAAAAATAATAAAAATTTAATAAATAAAAAAATAACGTATGGATTCCAACCAAAATCTAATCAGCTCTCTATATTGGTGTTACAAACCAGTATATGAAATTTGAATAAAATCGGTTGATGCGTTTTGAAAAAATCATGGACGAAAAAATCCCACACACACACACACATTCGGACATCATTGCAAAATTTGTTTCAAACGATTTGAACGGACTCATAGACTATGGAAAAAATGCTAGTTCAAATTTTTTTTTTTTACTCGATTACAATACTTTCCTTGACTACGTAAATGGGAAAGTAAAAAATACAGTACAGTCTCGGTAATCCGAACACACGCGTTAATCCTATCTCCAGTCATCCAAACAAAAGAAGAAAAACTCAGTACTCTGCACAAATAGTTATAATTAGAGCTCAACTAATAAGTTGTGATTATATCAATTTATGCAGACTATCAAGCTTTTTTTTCTCGTATCCGGATTACTGGATAATTGGACTACCGCTTTGTTTGGATTAGGGTGTGTTCGGATTATCGAGACTCTACTGTATATACATATAATATATAAAGTTAATTAAACATTAATAAAAACAACTTTATTTTTAAGCTTTCAGTGAAGGATATCGTTATCGTCAGAAAACAATACAACTATTATAAGTTATAACCATTTACTATCAAAAAGCCGCTTAAGTACTACCTATTTAGCAATATTATAATATGTAGTTTTGTTAAAAATATTACCACTGCGTCCAGGTCTCCCTATATAATATCCCATAAAAAAACACTTACCACTTTCAAACTCCAATGCTCCAGCAAAAACTAATGCTGTAATTTCTCCTAAACTGAATCCGGCAGTTGCAACGCAATTCTCAATTGCATTTGGCCTTTCTTCTTTTAAGCGTTCCAATGCGGCTAAAGAAGTGACCATAATAGCAGGTTGACAATATTTTGTTTGATTTAACTGTTCGCTTGGACCATTTAAGCAGAGTTTCAATAAATCGTATTTTAAAATGTAATTTGCTAATTCAAATAAGTCTTGAACCATAGGAAACTTCAGTAAATCTTTGGCCATTCCAACAAATTGACTGCCTTGACCAGGAAACAGTATAATTGACGCATCTTTAGGGTCCTTCTTAGAGTTTTGAAAATAATATCCTTGCTTTCGTACATTCGTTCCTTCTAAGTAAGGTAATGTGGCCCATTGTTGCTGACTGCGATGAACATCATCAAACGAAGCAGCATCATCCAATAAAGCTTTTAGTGGTGATTCTTTTTTGTTGTTGCATGCTTTATCGTCATTACAACAACTTGTTGTGTGTATGAAATTTGTTGATAATGTAGACAATACATTTTTAGTAAATAATTTATTAGATTCCTTGGCCAAAATTTTCAACATTCTGAAATTTAAATTTCCCGCTAAATTATAGTGTCAAGTTTATTGTCGTGGTATGGATTTTAGTAATTAAATAAGGAATTAAAGATGTTCAAATCTAAATCATCATGCACAAATATTGACATAATTACTGTTAAATTACATTATTATTAGTTCTTTGTTATGAAATTACTTTTATTGTAATTATATTTTGGTGAAAATGTGGAAGTTGGTAAGGTTATGTATATGAACTGTCAACTTACCTGACACAACTTTGGCGTAATTGAACTTGATACGGAGAAACCTGGTTTGAAAAACTTCTTTTTAGTTTTTGAAATTTGTTCAAAGCTTTTTATATCTATAAAAGGACATCACAGTATGCTCGTAAATTATTAAACTTGTAAATATTCATAGTTACATAGTTACTTATAGTGCATCCAGATGGCAGACGAACAATTGGAGGGAAACGATTTAAATACAAACAATTCGGAGTTAGATTCTGAAGATGATTTATTTTATTTTGAATCCGATCATTTAGCCTTAAAGGGTAATAAAGATTATAGTGAATTATTGAAAACAATTTTCATTCTTGAAGCGCAACGGAATAGAGCCATTAAGGTACTAGGTTCTCGATTAATAAATTTTAATAAAAATAAACTTTATAAAATATGATTTTACTAATTCGTTTTATTAAATAATTTAAAAAATATTTGAATTAATATAAATTTCATAGGATTATGATCAAGTTATCGAATTAAGGCGGAAAGCTCTCGAAGATCCTTTTCTATTTGTACAGAAACTTAAAAATCAGGAACCTTTAGACGTACCAGATTTGCAAGTTATAACGGAGGTATGTATTTATTAATTATTGGAACATATTTTAAATTTTTGTTTTAGGTTCCAAATATTGATTGGTCTAAATATAATGTTGAAATTCCCGAAGAAGGTTTAAAGTTTATAAATGCAACTAATAAGACTGATAATGTTAATAATTTGTCTGAAAAACATTTAAAAAGGACCAACACTCATAATAAAGTAATTTTTGTTTACTTTATTTTGATGTAGGTAATTATTAATAATTTCTATTAAATTTTAGTCTTGGACTTCCGAAGAACAGAAGAGGCTCGAAGAGTTATTAATTGTTTATCCTCCGGAGGTTGTAGAATTACGTCGATTTAAGAAAATTGCTGCAGCATTAGGTAGGTTTATAAAAATAAGAAATAATTCTTGGTGTACAATAATGTAACATTAACATAATGTACTTCAATTATAGGAAATCGAACTGTTAAACAGGTTTCTAGCCGTGTGCAAAAATATTTTCTAAAGCTATATAAAGCAGGTCTGCCGATACCTGGACGAATTCCAAAGAATGCCGAGAAGAGTAAGGTAAGAATCTAATGAATGATGTGCAAAATATTAAATTATATTAGTATATATATTCAAATGCAGTGTAATATAAAACTTGTATGCATCACTGGCATTACTCAATGTTTATGCTCTCGATGATTGCTCTCGACATTTGATACATAAATAACTATTGTGACCTGATCTACGAAAAGGGGGCTTACATTCGAAAACCACTTTTTGAGAAAACAGCTTCAAAAATAGTTTTAAAGATAAATTCAATCTGAATTGACAAAAAAGTGGAAAATGATTTTTTGCCACCTAAGCCCCCTTTTCATAGACCAAGTCACATATTATTACAACGTTACTTGTAATCACAATTGAAAAAGGTTACTATTTTATTAAGTTGCATATTTAATGGGGTGTTGCGGTGCTTCCTTTAGGGCCAAAGGAAACTGCTGCATATTCTCAACATGTGTACTAAATATTACATTAATAATGCTTACAGGATAAATTTGAACTAATGGAACACTCACTTTTTCTTTTTTGCAACCAACTACACAACAAAATTCATTTTTGCAAGCAGTTCTACATTGATTTTTAAAGCGTTTTCAGTACTAATCCAAAAAAGTTAAAAATAATTAAAATCTAATACAGTAGAACCTCTTTTATCTGGGGTAATGGTGGGGAGGGGTCGCACGGATAAATGAAAAACATGGTTAATCGAGACACTTTATTTAACAAATTACATACATATTATGTGTACTACAATGTTATATATGTGTGTGTACATTGTCATGTTATAACGTTATCAGGGTATGAAGTAATCGGTCTTTATTTTTTGTGGTTTTAAATTATTTTCTTTACTTCAGTTCTAATTTTTCTTAAATTTATGATGTCATGGAAGTCAAAATTTTCCGGTTTTGCAGGAGGACATCAACTGCTTCCTTTACTTACTGCTTATTGTCTACATAAAAATTTTCGGAAAAGTAAACACGGTTAATCGCGAACACGGATAATCACAGTTAAGAACAGTTAATCGAGGTTCTACTGTAAAAAAATTTGTATTAATTAATACAAAAATCTCATTTTAGAAATCAAAATTACACACACATCAAAGATACAATCATTATTTATGTAAACCAACCACTTTTTTTCCACAATTGGATATTCCTGTAAGTATGAATGAATCTGAAGAAGTTCCTGGTCCAAGCTTTTCCTTACAAAGCCCACCAAAAACATCAAATTACCTTATTCCTGGACCTTCGTATACTTACGATGAAGTGGCAATTGAAGAATCGGAAGAATATTATAATAAACAAATTGAGATATTGAGAAAAGTCAAGTGTGAAATGTTGAAATACGAATCGGGACAATTCAAATATACACACGTAGATCATCTAGTAAGTTAAAATAATTTTGAAATACTTTTTTCAATTTATTTATTTTTATTTTTATTAGTGTGCTTGTTGCAAGAATACAATAGAAGGTGCAAGATGGCATTGTAAAACATGTGAACCAGTACCAGTGGATTATTGCAATTCTTGCATTGTTTTCCAAATACATGCAAGTAATTCCCATCCAATATTGCATAAATTAGAAGTAGTTCTTGGAAGTGATACATACACAAGTAGAAAATCTAGCGAATCTTCTAGTAACTCCAAAAGTAAAAGTTCATGCAGTTCTAATAAAAATAATGATAGCAGTAATGAAACAAGTTCTCTTGAAAGTGATGTCGAATCTGATGAAAGTCTTAACCAAACTGATATTGATGATGTTTCTCCTGTGACTAGAGAAGAAAATGCTGGAAATGATTTCAATCCAAACTATTTTTCTCAAGTTCAAATGGATGATTATAATTTACCACATTGTGATGACAATTTTGATCAAAACAACAGTTATTTTGATACATATATTGATAACTCTCATAGTAATCATATGATCACAAACAATCTAGATTTTATGGTGTTGCCTGAAAATTTTTTAAGCTAGCTCTATATTAATTTGAATAAAAAGTTAATTTTATTGCAAGAATATATTTATTATTTTCAAATTTTTACCTCCAATCAAAATACTTCTTGATTTTTGATACTTCTTAAAGAGCTCTTAATTGAGAGTTCTACAAAACGAGGTCGTTAATATGTCATATTTGGACTTCTAGAAGGCGTCTTTAAAAAGACTATTTCACGAAGTCTTTCTGACTTGTATGCTGTCTGGGAAGTTGATAAAAACAGTATGACACAAAATTCAAATAAGTAAATTCAAACAATTGACATCCCTATTGGTACAAAATTTTATTATAACCTAAATGACAGCCAATAACAGTTGATCAGCAACTTCTCGCAGCACTCTTCTACTTTCGCGCCACCTAGTGGTTTAGTTTGGTTGGTATACGGTTAAGCGCACGGGATAATCGGCATTATAACAATGCAGTTACCAGTCCTCTCCTTCTAAGTCCATGATCGCGATCTATCAATCAGGAGTGCCACTACAAGAAAATAACAGAAGATTTTATAAAACGATTTTGTCTTGTGCACTAGCGTACCTAGGGGGGGCGCCCCCCCTACCACGTAGGGGCGGACCGCTCCGGGCGGCACATTTTTAGGGGCGGCATTTTGCTTCTTTTTTTACAAAAATATTTTTATGAAATTAAAAATATTTTTTTTTCAATAGTTAAAAAAAAATTCTTTTTATAAACAAATATTTAAAAAAAATATTAGAAGGGGGGTAGGGGGTGGCAAATTTTAAGACCGCCCCGGGCGGCAAAAGCTCTAGGTTCGCCAGTGGTCTTGTGATAGGTTATTTTAACGACCTTGAAATGCTTTATCGCGAATAGGTGAAATTAACATTGTATCTGTCATCTGGCAAAAATTACAAGCTGTCAAAGTTGAAACTTTAAGAGTAAATAACTCATGTTATTCTCTCAACCAAATTTTGTATGTAGGAACATTGACCCCCTCCCCCTAGGACTTGACAGCATATGAAACTATTTGATAAAAATCAGGAATTCAACATGAAAAAAAAATTTATTTTTTTTGCGAAATCTCTAGTGGTGAAAATAAGGTTTTGGCAGAAAAATCTTTGCCAGGGCTACCACAATAAAATTTTAAAAAATGGAAATGTCATCGTATTTACTGAAATGATTAACCGATTGTCTTAAAATTTTGTGAGAAAACAATTGAGCTAATTGTAAAAGCAAGAATATTACATGAAATATTAACAAAACTTTAAATTTATCTATGTATTGTGAAATTTTTTTTGATGGCTTGTAAAAATGACAATTCGAAAATTTTATTATTAACGAAAATTCTTCCCTGAAATTTTCGTTAATAATATTTATTACTCGCAGACTCTGCCGATATATTTTTTAATTCAAAAATTTTAATAATTAATCTGACACTTATCACGTCTTGAGTGACCACTAAAATAGTACACACCAAAGAAATCTCCGGAAATATTTAACAGATTCCGTTAAAATTTGGTGTGCTGATGATTGGATGTATTGCGGCAGAAGTGACCATATTTTTATTATAGGGTCATTCCGTATGAAATCAACCAAATATAAACAGTTTTCAAATTGACCATCACAGATTTTTTTGAAAGTCTTTGATACTCTTTAACATTCCAAATTCAAATATAATTTTAAAAAAATTTTAACTTTTATAGTTATTTAGTTATTTAATTTTAAAAATCGCAAAAACGACATCTTTTTGGCTCTCACTCAACGATACAACATGTTCTAACTTCAGTACTATAAGTCCTACAGAGTTGTGTGACATCTCATTTTAAAGATTATTTAAAGGGCTTTAATTTGATACTAATCTTGACCACTTTATAATAAAAATGAATATTTTTGGAAATTAAAAAAAAAAAATTTAGTTAATATTTTTTGAAAATTATAAAAATAAGATATATTTATATAGGTGACTTGGTGAATACTTAATAAGAATTTCAGAATGAGACCATGATTGGATCAGCAGTAATGATAAAAATGTATCTCCGTGTTCAGTATTTTAACGCGTTTTTGACACAGATAGTCCTAATGAAAGATTAGGATTGACCTGAACAAAATATAGTATATTATAAATAAAAAATCACACATATAGTTAATAAATGAATCGCTAAGTGCAGAAAGGGAAGTACTGACAAATTTGTCGAAATTGAGTTATACATCATGTCATATATTTTCGACATAGCCTGATCGTTTAGTGCAGGAATAAAAGTTCTACCATAAAGCGTTAGTTAGCTATTCGTCAGCAAAATATGCATTTTTGCGACGTCGTGTCGCCTACATAATTAACAGTAGATGTTTGTGGTTGACAGAAATTCTTATTAAAAACTCTTTGTTGTAAATTTTATTTTGTTTATATAAATTTTTCTATTTTGTTGCGCCATTTCAGAGTTACGGTGATTTAAAAAAGACTCTGTAAAATACAAAATTTCATCTGTATCTCAAGAAGCGTGCAACGAATTGGAAAATGTATAAGAACAAAATTGTAGGGAATGAAATTCACAAAAAAAAAACTATTTATAAACTTTTCTATTTCGTTGCACCGTTTTTGAGATACAGACAAAATTTTATTTTGTATTTTACAGAGTTTTTTTTTAAGTCACTGTAACTTTTAAATGGTGCGACAAAATAGAAAAATTTATATAAACAAAAATGAAGGAAATAAAATTTTCAACAAAAAATTTCTAATAAGTATTGCTGTAAAAATAATTTTTATATGACAAAACACGCCTTCAAAACCTATAATTTACATTGCTAACATACGACTGGATGAATAATATTGTTAGCCACTGTATATAACGAAAAACAATGCTTATTTTGCCTTTGAATGAATGTATTTTATGTCCTATAGAATAAAGTTTTCTTTTACTTAAGTTTTTTCAATTGTTTAAATTAAACAGCATTATTAAGTGCAGAAAAGTAAGTGCTTCAATATAATAAATATTTTTTTTTGGGTGAGATATTGATACAATTAACTTATTTTTTCACTTTTCCTATATCTAAGAGCCATTTCTAAATATAAGTAAAAAAATTGTGCAGCTGAAAAATAAGGTTAAAAATTTAAGCAGTTTAAATCGATTATCTCAAAATGTAAATTTTGTAGTACTTTCTTTTCTGCACTTAGCGATTCAATTATTATACAGGTTCTATTCATTCAAATATTTTATGCATGGCTTCTAGATGGCATAATAAGAATAAAATGTCATAATGTATCTAAGCTAGGAAGGATACAGACAATTTAAAGAGTAAAACTATTATAGTAACTTGGGTTTTATAACAAAATTTTATACAAACTTGCCATCCGAGTTTTTATTGTTAAAATTTGTTTTTCAGTTCGTTAGACTTATGTCGTTTTTTATAGGTCTTCAATTTATTTATTTTTTTGCTGTCGGATCATACCTTCATTTGTTCAAACTTTTTTAGCACCATTTGGGACTGAAGTACTTCTTTGCTTTATAGCTTGCTAATAGCTTTATCTAATTTTTTTCCTTCCAGTTCTAGATTTTCTTTCGATAGTGTGATTAGCATAATAACGTTTTAATGTTTGCTAGGTTTACTGTGATTCCGAGTTCTCTAGCGATCTTTTCATTACAAATTGCCTAATTTTTATTTTACTTTTGTATAATTTTGTGACGCACTTCTTCTTGTTTACTTTGATTATATTTGATTGATATCTATGATTTTAGAAACCTATTATTTTATACTAACTATATTTTTTATTTAAAATAATTTTGTTTTTGATTGTCACTTCAACGTCACAGTCCTTACTACCACATAAACATTTCTGGAAAACTTGTGTTGCGAAAACTTTTGAAAAACAAATGGGAAGAGCTAAAAACAGGTTATTTTTTAGCTTCCCCCCCCCTTAATATTAGACCTAGATGCGCTTCTGGCAATAAATTACCTTTTTATGGTACTATTACATGTACGGCACCTATGTAATTTCAAAATTAAAAAACTGGTGATATATATGGAAAACAAATTAAAATAATGAAAAACATAAGAATAATAAATTATATTTTTATATTATTTTTGTTAATTATTGGTAACAATTATAGTTCACACACTATATACTAGTAATTACAAAAATATAGCAAAATTTCATAAAATATTAATTTATTTATAACAAAAAATTATAATAATTACCTAGACGGAACAATTTATTTTATCATCATAAACATCATTGAATTATTATTTATTGATTTAGTCTTGATGAGTATTACAAGGAACAACTTCAAACAGATTTTGTATAACGTAAGTTATGCGATCTGAAATAAATACAAAGAATTAAAAAAAAGTGTTTTATTTGTATTATTTTTAAAATTAGTATTGCCGGACACGACAGCATAGTTTTGTAGGTGAAAAATTAAAAGGTTGGTGATCTCGCCTACAAAATTTATGCAAATCTAAAGTCTGTAGTTTTTCTTAGGTGCCTAGGTACTCTACACTTTATATTTTGTTCTTTAATGATTGTTAAAAATTCAATAGTAATGAAATAAAAAAAATAGCAGTTTAAAAAAATATTAGTCGCTTTGTTTGAATTTCATACAATTATACAAAATACAATTTTACCTTGAAATCTTTTTAATTTATTTTTATCTGTCAATGGACAATTTGCCTAAAATTCAAATTCACCTCAAAATGGCATTTATTGATGGTTCAAAGGTCAATATACCTATAATCAAAATATTATTAATTAAAAATTATTAGCTCTTGAAAATAATATAAATTATAATTTGATAATTATAATTTATATAATCAGAATGTTTGAGTGATTATTCAAAATTCTGTATTGTCCGTCTGCAAATAATTAATGAAATGTTATAATTTATTTGAAATATTCAGGTGATTGAAAACAGATCATGACGACACGAGCCTAAACACGTCATACATAAGTGTGCCAATACACTAGTATTTTCCACTAAACTAATAGTGTGTTTTTAAAATAACGAAAAGTTGCCCATTTATACTAATTTCTTATCTTATTGGTTATGAAGTAACCAAATTTTAGATACTATAATTACTACTATTACCATTATGATGAAAATCCTAAAACGTCACATTAGGCCCGCAATATTTATTAATACGATTTCGCGCGGCAGATATAAGGTACATTTAAATTTAAATATTTTTTTCTGATTTTATTTATGCATCAAATTTAAAAAAATTAAGACAAATTAAGTACATTTATGTTGTTATGTAGAATAGTTATAAGGTAAAATTAAAAATCATGCAAATTGTCCATTGGTTAGCCCTGTTACTAGCAAGAACAGGTTACAAGAATTTTATAAAGTGTTGATGAAATATGAAGAAGAAATGGAAAAATTGTAATTATAAAATAACTTACCCATACATTTTGGTCTATTTTTTTTGTAAATAAACCAATAATAAATAATCGATCCTAATACCATAAAACCAATAGCAAATAGATATTTGGGGCTGGGATCGGTTACTATAGGAATTACTGCTAAAAATATTGCTACTATAATTATAAAAACAGCGATCCAAGTTGGCACCTATAAATTAATAAAATAAGATATATTGAATTTTAATCAATAAAACTAGGCTTTGTTACTCTATAAGGTCTTTCAATGTCTTTCATCGTTTTTCTTAAAATTAGGAGAGAAATCATTGAGGTTCCGTAACCTATCCATACCAAAAAGCTTGCGAATTCGATTAATTCTAGTATATTTCCTGTCAAAATGTATAAATACGATATAAATCCCTACAATGGTTGTATTGAACTTTTTGTGTAGACTATTAATTTCTTGATTACCTGCATTATGACAGCTGGTATAGGTGTTAAGCGTTTATAGTGAATGTAAGATAAACTTTCGATCATATGACCATCTTGACCTGCCACAAAGCATATCCTAAAATTTTTCAAGTTTTTACTTGTATATTTTTTTTCTCCGAAAAATTTAATAATTTCAAATTGATAAGCTCACCTTGTAACACTGAATTGTAAACTAAGAGCACAACCAAATGTAGCAAATGCTACCCCCACAGGAATAGCAAATTGCATTGGTCCAAGTACTTTTTCTCCATATAATACAGCTACCGCAGGTGCATTTACCATTTCTGGTACAGTAAGTGCTGTCATGTAAGATATGTTCATGAATACGTACAACAAAGTCACTATCGGAACACTTATCACTATGCTTCTTAATATATTCCTATAAGATTAATAATGTTTACATGTGCTTTCAAATTTTTTGCAATCTTACACTTCAGGTTTTTTAATTTCTTCTGTTACTGTGGTTATAGTGTTCCTTAAAGTAAGATGTTAGTAATAAAAAATAATAGTTGTATTATAAACTTATAAAGTATACGGACATTTATGTTTCATTGTCTCTTCATCAGCGTTATAATAATCATCCATATCAAGAACAAATCAAAATAAATCTCGCTTTTTTTAGTAAAACAATAAAATATAAAAAATCAGAATCATTAACTGGCTTTTTGTTCTATCCAAAAAGAAAAAACATTCTTTATAAATTTCTATACATGCTAGCAGGGCGCATCCACGAAGGGGTGCAAGGCCCCTTTTATTACCGCCTGTCTACCAACTGTATACAGTAGCGCAAGTGTGGGAGCTAAATTCCCGAGTATTAGAAAGCTGTTTAGAAAACCTTGTAATATGCAGTTAGTATTTTGAAAGAAGAAAGTAGTTAGAAATACAAAAAAGTTTGTATTTTTGTAATTTTGGGTGCGCCTTTGCATACTATAGTTCGTGCCAAATAGAAATAGAATCGTCAATCATTATAGTTGGTAACATTATTTTTAAAAGACATACTGTTGCATATTCTATGAGTGCATACATATAAGCGAGAGAGTTGCATTGCCGCTTAATATTATGGTGAATCAAAGTAAAAATTGAAACGACCCATAAGTCAATCAGTTCAATAGTCACGAATATGAGGTGAAAAGGTGTTTAAAATTCATCATGTCAATTGTTTTTAAAAAGTTAACATATATGCAGTGTTTATATGAACACTGGCGTACCAAAATAAAATTATTTTAGGTATTTTAAAATCTCAGTTTAGTCTTTACGCGTATCTATAATACTTGTTTGTTTAAATAGCAAAGTAACAAACAACAATTAATAACAAGTGTGAATAATTCAAGTTTTAATTATAAAACAATTTTAACGACTTGTAGCTTTGAAACAAAATGCAAAACTAAAACAATTCGTAACATTTGTAAGAAATTTACGGCGCGCTAATGAGTGACTTAGTGGTCTTTAATTGGTTAGAGATATTTTGGAGGTATGGCCTATGATGATTGACGGTTCTATTTCTATTTGGCACGCACTCTACTAGACATGCTAGTTATTATTTAAAATAATATAGTTACCATCCATCGTACGCCCACAGTCCACTATAGAAAGCAAGTGCTATGTCCTTTGGTGAATAACTTGTTCCTTCAAAGCCTTTATTTAAGTTGCTAAAATTTCCTGTAATTGATTAAAATTGTTAAAATTTTCTAAAAAAGCATAATATCTATGTATATCTAAATACCTTTCGAAAATTCATAAATTCCTCCACAAATGACTACTAAACAGGCAATAACTTTAAATGAGCTGAAAATATTTTGTATTTGAACATATAATTTAACACTGGCTACATTTATGTATGTTATTACTCCTAAAAATTAATATAATTATTTTAAATATATATTATCGGCTCAATGCCTATTCAAAAAATTAATATCACAATTAATAGAGAAAAATTTAATATTAATTTAAAAATAGAATCAACTACCTAAAGCAACTAATGCTAAAAGTATTTTAATTTTTTCTTGGTCATCACGATTTTGTAGTCCAATATAGTCAAAAAATGGCTGGCAACTATATCCAGCAAAAGTTAAAATAATAACTGCTACTTCAGCTGGTCTTAAAGCGATTACATACATCCATGAACACAAAAACGCTGGTAATTTTCCCCAAAATGGGTGTAACGGTCCAAACGAATCCATAAAATATGCATATTCAGCACCTGACCTGGGAACTACTGTTCCTAATTCAGCAAACGCTAATGCTCCTAAAATTATATTAAAAAAAATTATTAAGGGTAAATCTAAAATATTATTATTAGGGGTGCCCAACTTACATTCCACTAATTTCTTCTATCTGGCTTATCAACTTCTTCAAATTCTTCATTAAATCTTGAGCATAAAAATATTTGAGTATAAATTCCAATAGATAATTTTTCTGAAAAATGTTGGGCACCCTTTCCAGAATGACAATATATTTTGTAAGTTTTAAAACAAAAATTATACTATTTACTTATCTATATTATATAGGTATTAGAAGATAGTACTATATTATTATAATAATATTTCCTATTATGTATAGTATTTGTAATAATCAATAGTATGGAAGTAGATAGCAGAAAAGATCGCGATAGCTTAATTTTTAAATTTAGCTGTTAATATGTAGGTTTGATTGAGATTATCATAAGTTGAAGATCATCTACAATCACATGTAAGAAGAAAATAATATAACGAGCATATAATATTCTTACGTTGCAAATTCAAATTTCCAGAGTTTTATATTAAATTTACTTTTATTGTCGAATTGTTACTAATGTTTGATTTAATTTTTGATTATTTCGATATACGTAAAATGCCACATATGACTGATTTTCGGAGATAAGTAAAATATAAGATTATACTTATCAGAAGCGAATAAACATTATTTATACATCATACATTATATTATGATTATTACAAAGTATGTATATCGATGGCTTATTCACAGGTAATGTATACAATGTAGCAATTTCTAAGATAATTAACCTTTTACAAAGTTTAAAGAATAAAGAATTTCTTGCTAAAATTCGCAGTTTTGAACTTGTATTTAAAAATATTCTAGCAAATATTAAGACATTAAAATGAACGTAAAATACAAAGTTTATTCAGAAACAAACTCATTTCGTTCCAAAACGTAGTTTGGTCAAAAAGTGGACATACAATGCATGTGCATTAAGCCATCGATATATGAGTATATGTATGTACATACTGATTTATAATCAAGAGATTTAATTTTTACATATTAAATTTAATAAATTTCATAACTTACATTTTACATTAAAACTCCTGATTATAAAAAATATTATAATCATGTTAATAATTAAAAAAACTACTCATACAATAAATTTCTTACCTAATAGAGAAATAAATCCACAAATAATCCATATGATTATGCACATTGCAACAGAACCTGAGTATTGTAATGCAGAAGCTGAAGATACAAAAATTCCAGAGCCAATCATAACACCTAATATCATATTAACGGCCGAGAAAAGGCCCAATTCTCTTTTAAGCTGCATTTTTGAATTCCCATTGATAGAGGGAGATGTTTCTTCTACAAAAATAAAAATATCCGATCAAAATATCAATTTAAAAAAAATGATAGTAGGTACACAACATATTATTTCTGTGGTACCTACTAAGGCAGAACCCCATATGTCATAAGCATGCTTTTTCAGGAAGCGCTTTTTAAAGTTTGCGACGTCACTGAAATTCAGATTTTATATCAATAAGCAATAATAAGACAAAGTTCGTCAAAGTGTTATCTACCATCCTATATAAAGATTATTGAAAAATTTCTACGGGTTGTAAAAATAATTTGAAAAGCTTGACATATCATATCGCTTTTATTTTTCTTGACTTATGGGGTTCTGCCTTAGTACCACAGATTCTATCATGACTAAAAGTAGCAAATTCTTGTGGCAAATCTTCAGAATGAACAAGTACAGACTAGCTACAAAATGTACTTTTTCTTCGAATAAAAATCGTTAATTACTTTCCCATTTACGTATAGTAAAGGAAAGTATTGTAATCGAATAAAAAAGAATTTTTGAAATAGCATTTTTTCCATAGTCTATAAGTCTGTACAAATCGTTTGAGACAAATTTTGCAATGATGTCCGTATGTGTGTGTGCGATTTTTTCGTCCACAATTTTTTCAAAACGCGTGAACCGATTTTATTCAAATTTCATATACTAGTATGTAACAGCAATCTCAAGAGCTGATTAGATTTTGGTTAAAATCCATACGCAATTTTTTTATTTATTAAATTTTAATTATTTTTTTATTATTTTTCTAAAATTTTAATTTTAATTACTATTATTATTAATTTAGCAATAAATGGGAAAGTTATGTGTTGTCACATCAGATTTTTTTTCTTTAAACGTAAATAATGAAAGGACTTAAGTGCCAGTCGACGCGACATCGTCGATTGCTTTTGGACGTTTGGAAAAAATCCTATATTAAGTAGGTACCTATTGTTTTATTAAGAAAATATTTTGGATTTCTTGTGATATGATTATAATATTCTTATGATTTTATAAGGTTTAGTTGGATCATAATAAGTACTAGCATCTATTTACATATAATGAAATTTTATAAAACTCGTTTTTCGAAAATCACAGTGATCGATATTTCTTGCTAATAAGTTTTAATATTGAAACACTTTCCCCTACAAACTTTGAGTTTTATAATATATTAAAATTCACCAACACAAATCTGAGACGTAAACATATTTATTGTGATTCATTTAGACCAGGATTTCTTAACCTTTTGGTGACCGCGGACCCCTAGACAAAAATTTTAATTTATTTGGAGACCTCTACAAATCAAAATTTATGAAAAAATACTGACGAGCACGTAAGTCTATAGTAGATCACATAAACCAATATAATTCTTGAGGAAAGAAAATTAATTATTAGTAATTATTTTCTGTTATTATATTTTCTGTTCTGTCTCATTTTGTTTATTTATTTTTTATTTTTTTAAATTATTCGTTTCAATTAAGAATTTCTTCTATACATAATATGTCATTTCACTAAAATCTACAGTAAATTCCATTGTTCATTCTAAGATTTGTGGTTTTTTTTATTGGAGCTCTTTTGGGGTCTTCGCGAACCCTGTTTAAATATAATAAATAAACATTTACAAAAATTGATTTTTCTTTTGTTTTAGATTATACTTATTTTAATACATTGTCAGGAAATTATAATGTAAAAATTGGTTTTTAAATATTTAAAATTCAAAATTTAATTACTACTTATTTTTAACTTATTTTTTGTTGTTCACTTAGTTTATTAATTTTTTAAAATTTTATGTTTATGTTTTATTAATATTATAAATATATATTTTTAATTCCTAAATTATTAATATAAATAATACGCATTATCAATGATGTTAGTACAAATAATATAAGAAATGATAAATTATGTTTAATTATAGATAATTGTTTGCGTATTGCTTATTTAGTTTCTCAATATTGAACTCAGAAACCTATTACACTATCGTCTTTATGTAAACTATATTTTCGGAAGGAGATCAAACATTAAGTATACAATTTTACACTAAAACGATTATCATTATTATCAAATTATTTTTACGTGGTCAGATCAAACTCAAAGTTAAAAAAAAATTAATCAAAATATTTTTTTTAATATTCAATGCATTTCTCAATTGTTTACCTTAACTTTATTAGGTTAAATATTAATTAGCATATAAATAGTATTATTCAAATTATTCAAATTATAATAATAAAATTACTTGAATTTGTGACAATTCGTGCATTCTGAAAGTATGAATAACATTTTCATAATATAGAATCTATTACCTCTTATCTCTTCTAAGAAATAAATATTTTAAAACCACCCTTACGATGTGATATCCTTGATAGCTTCTTTACCATTAAAAATACAAAAATAAATTTTAATTACAAAAACGTTTCCTCTTAAATTTCGGCATTGACAGTAATAATTATTATAGAGGAAGAATGGCCTTGATATAATAAATTTTTACAAATAATCTAGGTACTTTAATTTATCGTGAACTTGACAAAATATGAAAAATTTGTAAAAGAAGGCTATAGACTGAGAACTTAGCGTTGCAGTAGGTCTCACCTTTTAGCCCTCAACTGCCTCAGGATGAAAAACCATTGTTTTTTCCCATCAATGGAAAAACTTAATCCTTAAATTAAAGATCGTTTGTAATGACACCTTACAAATGTAAATCAAGAAAGCTCAGAGCTCACCACAACTTTGCATAAGAACACTGCAAAGACTGTTAAAATACGAATGTAATAATTATTGTAAAAGGGATTGTGAAATCTACCAAAATGTTGTCTTTTTTCAGGTAGGTAGCCTTTTTTGCCGCTAGTATTTAAAGATGCGTAATAATTAGATCAAATAATTTATTAGGTATGTCTCAACATTTTTATAAAAAAAATTTTATTTACCGGAAATTGTAATTTGTTCTGTACTTTATCAAAATTCAAAACACTTGATACGATGACGACAATTACATATATTATTATCGTAATATATAGTACGAGATCCGGTATAAGAAACGTCTACGCTCATCTGTCATTTATTTGTGATAAGAAATAAATGATAGATAATATACAGATTGACACATTGCACATAGGTTGCCTAGTTAAATTGCGTACGGACAATGGGAAATATGGGAAAAATATGGGAACTCCCTTCATCATGGTCTGTCGCATGGAGACATACGCGCAACGCATCTCTGTCACACTCTCACCGTTCGCGTTTAAAATTATTACTTTCCGAACTTCTTAGTATGGAAAGTATTGTAATCTGAAATTGAAAAAAAAATTGACCCCCCATTTTTTTAATCAAATTTTTATGTTTTGAGGTTCCCTTAAACCATTTCCATTATTTTTGAAAAATGTCTGTATGTGAGGGTGTGTGCGTGTGTGTATGTATGTCTGTTAACACGATAGTAGCCAAACGACGTAACGAAATCACTCCAAATTTTAAATTTATGTTTTTATCTGTTGTGGCACAAAGCCTATTAAAAATGGATGAAATCGAAAGGGGGGAACGGGGGGTTTACTTGAAGCGATAAAACATAATCCATCATAACTCCGAAGCGCAATGAAACAGGTAAAAGTTAATTATGACAAAAATTATCCGTATAAAATTACCTACAACTTTTGTTCTATAAAATTTATAAATTGCTTATAAATAAAAACAAAATTTTTTACATAAAATTTTAGTTATTTGTCATAAGTATATTTTTCTTATTTGTATTTTGGTTTTTGCTTATTATTTCGATTTCCTGAATGTTTTTGACGATTATTGCTGATGCTCTGATAAGATTTAGTAATTTAGTTTTTTCTATCCCAGGTAAATTGGGAGTTATTTTTAATATTCGGAGAGTTATGTGATGGCCACATCCGATTTTTTAAAATTATTATTTAATATTATTTTAAATGATTATTTAAAATTATTATTAAAATTTATTTTAAACGCGAACGGTGAGAGTGACAGAGATGCGTTGCGAGCGCATATCCATGCAAAAGACAATGATGAAGGGAGTTCCCATATTTTTCATTGTCCGTACGCAATTTAACTAGTGCAATGAGTCAATCTGTATATTATCTATCATTTATTTCTTATCAGGTATCACAAATAAATAACAGATGAGGGTAGATGTTTTTTATACCGGATCTTAGACTAATAGTATTTATTAGAACAGTGGTTCCCAAACTTATTTATGTCACGCCTCCCTTCTACCAAAAAATATTATCGGCGCCCCCCTTCAAAAAAATGTACTTTTCCACAAAACAAAACTTTTCAATTTTTCAAAACTAGGGAAGGGAGTTTAGGGAAAAATAATTTTGTTTCTCAACTACACAAGTGGTCCACGCCCCCCTTTGCAGGTCTCTGCGCCCCCCACTTTGAAAACCACTGTATTAGAATATAATATTCATTCACAAGTAGAGTTAAGCGTCGTTCTCATCCAATTAACGCTACGTAAATTAATAAAAAATAATAGAAAATAAATATGACATTTCTTCTTTAAAACCTCATTTTCACTGATGTATTTGACTTTAAGTGAATTTTTATTTATTTTATTAACACCGAAGTTTTAAACAAGAAATGTCAGTTTTTTACTAATTGACGTCTAAATTACGTAACGTTAATTGGCCGAAAACGACGCCGATGCTTTAAAATTGCTTGTTTTCCAATAGCATTATTTATTGTGCCAGATAATCGGTAACCAATTTAATTTAGTAGTCTAAGTTATTTGGTTAATTTATCTTATAACCGTATTACACACTATGTAATTTATTGTACAAGAAATTGTACAACTCTTGCGCAGAATAAAATACAATCAGTTTCAAACACCATAAACACATTTCTGCGCAAGAGTTGTACAGTTAAACAACGAATTAATCAGTAATAAAGTTATTAAAGATATCTTGAGATGAAGAAAGCTGATATCAAACTAGTTTACGTTTTTCATGCTGAATTTTTGAGAAGCACTGGTTGAGAACCACTGCTCTAGGACAATTATTATTATAAAGTAGCATTACCAGAAGTACATATTACATTACAGACATTATTTTGAATTACTCAAAATTTATGAATGTTTGCTTTTCATAAAAAATCACTTCAATTGAAAAGATAACATCTATAAATAGGAACTATAATCAATACATTACCTCTGCCCACTATTTCATAAATATTAAATTAAATTAAAATAATACTTATTGTTTAAAAGTATATATTTAATACACAATAATAACATATTATGTACCCATAATTGATACTTACCGATTTCCATACTAATTATAGTAAGCCTAATTGATATATGTCTGTAGATTCACTAAAACTTATAAAATGTCCACGATACTCAATTCGACAATTTGATTGTTGCAATCGTCAAATATTACGTGAATTTAATCGTCGCACAATTTTATCACATGGTTTTTATATTTTGTTAATTTCGCATATTAATTGTAATAAAAATAATTTGATTTTTTTTTCACTCGTTCTTCATTATAAGAACTGCATAAATAATATTAAAGTTCACTTGCTTGATAAGAATTCTTATTTGAAATGTCCTCCTACTTACAATCTATTACGATAAATTAAGTTTACGATTTTAAAATGTATGTCACAAATATTAAAATTTTTATCAATGTGCAAATAATATAGTGCATAGCGTTTTTAACTAAAATAAATTCACACGTTATTAAATAAATTGTTAATGCAGTAGGAGAGCGGTAGCATTAATTTTTTAAACAGATGTAGTACTTTTCTAATTTATCTAACTATCTATTATTCTTTACTCTTCATAACAAATTGACAATTTTATCTTAATGACACTTAACAATTGTTAAAATTAACAACACGTAGGAAAAGTTTTGAAAAACTTAAATTACTATTTGGACAACTAACCAAAGAAAAGCAACATTTTTCTGAACAAGACGTGAGTTAAAAAAAAGCATGTCATATGTACGGAAAAATAAGCTTTTCTTACGCGTTTCACACAATATTTTTTCTACCACTGTTTGAATGAGAAATAAAAACATTATATTTAAACTATTGCAGAATATTGATTTATTCATTATTTTTATTATTTATTGTTAAAATTTTTTCATTTGCAGTAATTGTAAGTGGTTATATCAGTTTTTCCCGAATGCGTATGTGTGGAAAAATAAAATGCACCTAATTCGTGAAAAAATTACTTTTTCACACTAGTGCGGAAGAAACTTATTTTACCTAATTCAAAGGGATATCGAAAAGTTGGACTTTTTCAAACAGTCATAGAAAAAAAAATTTAAAAAAACGTGAATTTTATAATATATAGTAGAAGCTCGATTGTAATAAACAAATTTGCGAAAAGTCTTCGTTTTAGCCCCCTCAAAATATTATACCTAGTTGCGCCAATGTAAGGGATGACGATGCAAATAGTTTAAGGAAGGAGAACACTGTATCAAATTTTTTACATGTATCAAAAGACTTTCAGAGAGAAATTCTTAAAATTGGCCGACTTGTAGGGTCCAGACGTGGGTAATCGCCGTTCAAAAATGAAGTGAAAAATCGAAATTTTGAATTTTCATGCCGAAGGAGGATTTGAATAAAACGAACGCCAAAATACTTCATACTATAACTTAATAATATCATATATTTTTTTTACTTCGATCTTAGAGTTAACTCTGATCCGAGGTTTTGATCTTCTGTTATACAACCGGTCCTTTTAATATTTTCTGGGGTGGACCATCCCCCAAAATTTTAAAACCCACATAAAGCATCTTTATTAACATCATCAAATTTTTCGAAAAAAATATAGAGGAGAAAATATTGTAGGTTTACGTGGTTTTGGATTTTTTCTTAAAATGATATTTAAGAGGGCAATAATCCCCTTCTTAACTTTACCATGATGTGTCGTCATTTTCGAATATTTTATTGAAATAGGCGTAGAAAAAATATTACCTACTAGATACAAAATATATACTACATAATGTACTGTACACCCTTTTTTACAAGAACACTGCCACCAACGTGCAGTTTAAAAGTTACACTTTCCATCATATACAGGATTGTTCAAATTGGAATGTTCTTATGGGGAATTCGGTAACAATAAGATATATGGAAAAATGGATGGCGCATCCTCGATCTCTTTTTTTAAGAAACGCTTAATGGTGAAAACCGGAATACGATATCTTTTTTTGTTTTCGAGTTATGGCCAAAAGTTCGCTTTTTCGACTTTTCGTTAAATGTCGATATCTCGGTTGTTTGTAAAGTTATAGAAAAAATATTTACACCTTTTTCAGACACTTTTTCAAGGAGAATAAACTGGGCTAAAGGAATTTTAAATACCTTCATTTTTTTCCGAGTTATAATATAAACTTGTGTTTTTTAAATAGAAACCATAGTTGGCTATGACATATTTAAATAGTTTTTCATGCTTTTTTCAATTATATATAACACGTGGGGTCTATTATTTCAGTTTCCACCCTTTATATCAAAAAATGTTAAATAAAAATAAAAAGAAGATTGTAAAATTAAATGTTAGCTGTGTAAAAACAAAACACTATACAAAATAATTATGGACATCTAAAACAGTTATCTCCAATTGTTTTTATGTTGTATTTTTTAGTAGCTACTCCTAGACCTACTTCTATTTAGTACCAATTTACAGGTTATTTCACAACGGTGTGAAATGGCTTATGAAAACTATGAAAAATGTGATATGTTAAAAATATAAAAAAAGATTAAAAATTTAATATACTAATATTAAACAATAATATAAATTAAACTAAGTATTCAAACTGATGTCTATTGTTGGCAATGCATAAATAGCACTTCTTCCTAACACTCTGAGTTGCAGAGAGATTAAACTTAGTTTCGGTCTGAAGTGAACATTTTGTAGGGAGCGAAAAATCGGAAGATCCTCGCAGTCCAAATTTTAATCCCACAATATTTCCCGACATTTATAAGAAACTTGAAAAAAATGCAGAACTTGCTAATGAAAGGTATAAACAAAGAATGAAGAGAACAAATTAAATTTGAAGAAACGATGGCAGGATGTTCTGAGATTGACGATGCAAACAACAGTTTTTTATTGAAATCTGCAAACTTTGACGAATCTGAAATTCAAAGTTTTGATCGAGGAATACTAGTTGACTTTCTGGAAGAAGATGTAACTCAGCAGGACATTTTTATTTGCAACCGATATGTTAATTTAAATTCATGTGATGCTGAGACATAAGCTTATCGGTCAAATATGAACAAAGACGTGAATAAAGTTTCTATGGTGAGGGATTGCAAAGATTCCGAAGTTCAAACCGACATTTTGTTAATGAAGTATCATCCTTCCCCCCCCCCTACAAAGTTTAAACATTAATTTTGAAGTCAGGGGAAATGTAGAATTTTTAATACGGAACGTATAAACAGGTTTCGTAAGTGGAACAAATCTTCATTTCCCCTGACTTCAAAATTAATCTTTAAATTTTGTAGTGGGGGGCGGAGGATGATAAGTTAATTTTTTGAGTTAAGTGTCCGAGAGTTTATGTTGTTGAGTGAAGAAGAAAAAATTATTTTTAGAATTTTGTTTACAAACGTGTTTTTAAAATTTCTAATTTTATATATTACTTGAAATTAAAAAAATTTTGGTTTTAGTTTCTTCCTTTATGCAACGCTGGTAAATAGCATTTAAAATAAAAATCAGCTAGTTTAGGTATGAGCATCATAAGGAATTGATTGTTTCTGTGTACAATTGCTAAACAACTACCTTTTGGAGACCATACATATAAATCATATATCGTTAAACCTAAAACATACTGTTCGCACGTGTTTTTGTTAAGCCCCCCCACTCGCTTGGCGGCGTTAATTGAGGCAACCCAGGAGTTCGAACAATATCGATGCAGAAAACATTATTAAAAACAAAGTGGTCAACTTAACTTCAAATTTATTTAGCAATATAACTAAAATATAAAATATACAAAATATCACCCAATTAAGGGGACTTACCTTAAGAAGGTTAGGGCAGGGGATGTTGGAGCGTAACACATCATGCTGGTCATCAAGTTGACACTTTGAAAAAACACGTAAGCCTGACTTACATAATTTTAATTTTTAATTAATTTCTCATTGATTTCTCCAACCTCCTCTCTACCTTTTTTTATAGTTCATGAACTTGCATTGAACTTGCTTCGATGCAAGTCATTTCCTTTTTTCCAATTTCCGTGAAAACCCCTCAGTCAACAGGAAATACCATGTCTGCATTCTTCATAAATTGAAACTTGCATTTATAAATTATTGTATCTGTTGGTTTATATTTATGCAGAATGATCCAAATTATTAATTAATTAAATTTTAATATTTTTAAATGTGACAATACATGATCACTTGGCATTGCGTATAATATTTGTGACTCTCTTTAAGTTCGATGTTTCCATTATGAACATATACGTACGGGACATTAAAACATTTTGGGTCTTCATCAAAAATTGGTTTGGTCCGACACGATGAAGCACATTTCACTTCCAGTAATTTTGTAATACATAGATCCTCGATTACAACTCCATCTGCGCTTGCACAGAGCCAATGCTGTTTAGGATGTATACAAAAAGACTTATTTGTTCTACCTTATTGCCATATTTCAACATATATGTATTCTGATATAGCTATTTTTTCAAATTTTCTTCCGTACACAAGTGATGGGATATTATTGTTAAAACCTTCTTCTTTCAAAAAGTCATTGATCAACGAATCATTAGTTTTTCTAGTTTTTGTTCTAATAGAATGTGCTTTTGAACTAGCACTTATTCTACATTTTCTTTCAGAAAAGCATTCGGTGCATTCACTTTGTATTGCACATTATATGGTTTGACCTCATCTTCATCTGAAGTGCCATGCATATTATTTAATTTAAATAAATCTGCTACCATTAGCAGCTTGCTATACATTTCTTTACCTAACTGAGCATCTGACGGCTTTCCCCATTCTTGTTCTATGCTAGTTTTTGAGGAACTTCTATCAGAATTGATGTAATAAATTAAGGCAGCAACATGCTTACATTTTTGAGCAGCTTCAGAAACGCAAGTACATGATACCTTAGTTACATGACGATCATCATTTTATTGTAATTCCACTTTTCACTCGCTGTTTTTCACGAAATAGATTTTCTATTATTTCATCTGATGTATCACGTATTGTCATAGCAATCGTAATTTCACTAAAGCTTAACTTTTTGGAAAGGCGCATACAATTAATGTACAAGTAAAAATGAAATCTAAATAAAACCAGCAGTATTGAATAAAGCCTACACCGGCCGACTAGGTAGCGGGGCACCGCGGTTCAAATCCTGGTCGAGTCGAATACACTACTGGGATCTAAAGCACAAAATATATATGTGGGCTATGGGGAAAGCAACGGGAACCACCCCAATAATTAAATTCCCTAGTACGTCATCTTGGCTGAAGTCAGATGATCGCTAATATCCGGTAACGGCACATGAAGAAGAAGAAGAAGAAATGTTCACTAATTTTGTCGTAAAATAATTCAAGAATTCAGCATAAAAAGCAGACTAGTACATTTGATGGACAAAGCTAGAGAGAGTGTGTGCTGCGAAAGCGTGATGCCGCGCCGCATGCATGATTTTTATCTTTTTTCGCCATGAGCTACCTCGGCGAAAACTTTAGAAAAAATATATGTTAAAGCAGACATTTTAAGGTTTTTTCGGAAAAAAAATTGGAGATGTATCTCCAAAACATAACCTCAGAAAAAATTTTTAAATATTTTTTACCCATATTTCTTGTCAGAATTTTTTGTAAAAATGTTCTTAAAATAGTCTCATTGATGTTCATAACATATATTTTTTTCATCAAAATTGGTTAAGCCGTTTTTGAGAAAAACTATAACTCCTACAAACATGCGATCATAGATAAGAGAGTAATATAGATGGCCAACTCTCCGTATTTTTAGGGGACATATTGCAGCGCCAAAGTGTGTGGGGTGAGAACTAAAATTGAAGCGAGAATTTTGGCGCGCATTTAAAATACAATAGAACCCCTCTATAACGAGTCCCGGTTATAACGAAAAATCGGCTATAACGAGTAAAAGTTTGGTCCCTTGACTTTATTTGTTTACATGCTAAACTGACTTTTTATAGCGAAAATCTGGTTATAACTAGTAAATGGGCTGGTCCTTGAGCTCTCGTTATAGAGGGGTTCTACTGTATTATGAATGTCACTATTAAACTTGAAATTTGTACATTGAAATTACAAATAATTCTCGTAATTTTTAATTAAGTAATGAAATTACATTACAATTTAAACAAGGCCTTTCATTCTTTTTATTTTCTCCGATTTCTTCTTAAATTTGAGGTAGCGTTTGTGTGCCATTGTCCTAACTTGATCGGTATTGTTTTCGAAATTTAAAAGTCAACACTGGCTGTTACATATTGTAATAATTTCTTTTTTATATTACCAGTATGAGAAATCTCAGGTAATGTATTATGTAAAACATAAATGGAATTGTTTAGAATTGCAATCTGTTTTTCATCATTTAAAATTGCCGCTAATTTCACTTATGTTACATTTGCTTCCCCCTGTACATTTGTCGTACGCATGTCGATCTTTGTGCCGCGAAAACCTCAGTAGTACATCGAAAGCTCTTGAAGCTCTTGAACGAGCAGCAAGTATCGAAAGCTAACGCACGAGCTACAACTAAGGTTCTGCTAAGCATACTCCTTTTCATACAAGATTCAAACCCTTTATGAATCGTAACATCAATAACAGTTATAAATAAATTAAGTGCAACCAAAGTGTTAATTTATTGCAACCTTTTCATTCCGCACATAAGTGTTGTTCAAAGAAAACGTTCAGACGCACGTTTTCACGCGGCATCAACTTCGAAAGCAAGACGGTTTTTTCCGCAAACTTTCAAGTGTGTGTAAGCCCCAATCAGGAATTGTTGAATATTTAAAAAAATATGAAGATGGATATAGTAATGACTTAGGCCCATATGCTTGGCCTGTATAATAATAAGATGTTCTGGTAGCTGTTGTTCTGCAATTAATTGGGATTTGCATATTTTGCATGATTTTATTATTTTAATTACCCTTTTGGCAATATACCTTGCAACGTAAGCATGTGTTTCTTTCTTGAAACCCCCTTCGTCACCAACCGGAATTTCAACTGGCAAGACCTCATCATTTGGAAAATCGGAAACATCCAGCGGCATCTCGTTTTTGGAATTACCAGTAATAAAGTGGCTGAGGGTGTTCAAAGCCTTTTCGCTTTCATTTAATTCACAATCTGCAATTTCCTCTTGCAAATTCCACAATTCCATGGATTAAGTCTCCTGGGGAAACCATGTAAAAAAAACATCAAAGATGGTGTGGAATTGAATGTTTCCGCAAACTTCGCAGCATCGTAACTCAATAACGGTTAGGTGTAGGTATGTGAAAAGTGTATAGAACCTTTTAGTTAGATAATTTCATGATCTAACAGTAATAACTTGTTTCATTTTTGTGCGAGTTATAGAGAGCGAGATAATAGCGTTCAAACAGATGTAATACTTTTTAATCAAAACTTATCTTTCGTGTCTTATATCTCGAGAACAGGTAGAGGTACGAAAACCAAACTAGGCATTTTAGAAAGGGCGTTTCTTTATAAAAACATAATTGTATAGGTGTCATTGCCGTTTGAGCAGTAAGAAGGGAGAAAAATGCGGCGATACACGTTGCATTCTCAAATTTGGCTATTTTTGCATTTTTACACATATTCAGCTTCATATCTCGAGAACGGTTAGGCGTATTTACGTCAAATATTTTTTTAGGCATGAAAACCTCCAACTTTTGTAATAGGTGTTTCCGTCAAAAACGGAGCGACAAAGTAAAAACATTCATATAAACAAAATGGAAGGCAATGAAATTTGCAAAAAATGTCGAAAATGTTTTTCCGTAAAAGCTGTATACATTCATAGTGAATATCGCTATCCCGGTCTAGGATTTACACATCCGTTTGAAAACTGATATGTAAATATCACTTACTTTTATTGAATGAACAAAGTTTTCAATTTAAAACGAGAACATATAAATTCTAAATCTTAATATATAAAGCTCAAAGTTTTACACACATACATATGTATGTATGTCCGTCCCATCAAAATCTCTCCAACTGAAAGCACGATTGAATTGAAATTTTAACTGGTTATTCAGTTAAGAGTTCTAAGATTAACGCCACTATTCCCAGCTCTCTACGTCAATTTTCGATTTTTTGAAAAAAAAAAAACAAAAAAAATATGATAATTTTATGATAATAATAAAATAAGAAATTAATTATAATAAATGATCCTGTGCAAAAAGGAGTTTCCAGGTCATTTAAATATTAAAAAGTCATGCTAGTACTATACCTGCTAGTATAAATATAAAAATATCGTCACTTCTGCCGCAATACCTCCAATCATCAGCACACCAAATTTTATCTGAATCGGTTAAACATTTCCGGATGTAAGATGACATATTCATTTTTTATTTAAATTCATTTGTAATATTTACGTGTCAAAGTAGTATTTTTACATTATTGGATTTTGTATTAGATTTGATCAAATGCTCAAATGTAAAAATTTCCGCCTTTACATTATCGATTTCACCTTGGACTACATCCGTTTGATGTTTTATTGGATTTTTAAGGAATAGGATGATGTCTACTTGTATTGGATTACTCATCAGCCGACGTTTCGGTGCTTATATTCTATATAATCAACATTAAGCTCCACGTTAGGCGCCAGTTGAATTACTATTTTCCGTGGCCCAATCTTTCAAACGGATCTCTCCAGAAAAACATCAATATTTGAAATTTTGGTGCCCGGCTAATAAAATAAAATCCAAATCTACAATTAAATTCGTCGAGAAATCCAAAATATTAACTTTATTTTCGTAAAATCCAAATTTTAACTTTAATATATCTTAATGTTAATAAAACTACAACGCCAAAAATTTTCAATATTCACTTTAACCACACACTGTGTAAAATCGAGTAGTGCATATCATCTAATTGAAGTTAGATAGAGCATTTTTAGATAAATTTACTTAAATTACATAGAAGATTTAGCTCTTTATTGGTTAGATGATTTCGAGTATCTTCCTATGAAAGGTATTATATCTACTTTTATGACAACTTCCTCAAATTTATCAAAATTTTTAGATAGGGTAGGAGCGCCTAAGAGTACGCGTTCCCTAAGAGTACGCATAGGAAATTACCGTTGGTACAATTGGTTTAGAAAAAATTCTTTAATGCCAGTTGAGAGCTGTTAGTAAGTGGATGAATTAGATTACATCGTTTTCATCTTGTCGATTATTACGCCGAAATTGTAGCAAATAAACAGATTTTCGAAGTATTTTTGTAACATTTTGAGCGTACGAACTAAGCTATTGTGTTTACTACGTGTTTCAATTTTAAATTACTAAGTTTCTATTATTTAACGTTGTCATTATGCTATACAATCATATATAAATCTGACGCTGAAAGGTTCTGATATTGATAATTTATAATAAAATAGATAAATTCAACGTTGAACCAAAGAGTACGCAGCATACTCCATTGCTACCTGCGTAGTACTCTTAGGATACATTTTTGTATTTTTATCAATTTTATTATTTGTTTCTGCTCTATGAATAATAAAACATAGTTGTTTTGCTTATTTTTTGATTTTCGTAATGTTTAGCATTTTTTTTCGTTATATTTAAGCGTTCAACCCTTTACCGCATACGAAGCCATATATGGCCATATTTTTGTGTGATATAAATTTTATTTTATAAAACTAACTTCTAATCATAATTTTGGTGTAACGGAACATATTTTAATTCATACAATAAGGGGTTAGCAGCTTCATAATCAATGCGTACTCTTAAGACCACCACTGCGTACTCTTAGACTCATATGGCTCCAAGAGTACGCATTTTCGATTTCTTACTTGAAGCTGCATATTTTTGTTTGTAATTATAAGAACAATTATTCCTTTATACCAATTATACTAGAGACATAACTCTTTGATTTGCTGCAAAAAAAAATTTATTTCGTTCATAATTGATATTTTTATATAAAATCATACGTTAAGTGCGTACTCTTAGGCGCTCCTACCCTACTTATATTTTATCTACTGGAAAATACAAAATTAATTTGAAATCTAGTTACTTAGATAAACTCTTGAAGTTTCTTAATAATTAGTCATCTGCGAAAATGCTTTCGTGCATTTACCTACATGTGACTGCAGGACTAAGGAGCAAACAAAAATAATTATTACTTCATTCGCATCTTATTGTGAGATTAATTAACGCGCTTATAAAGCGAGTAGGGGTGTGGTGTGCTAGGTTCAGGTACAAAAATTTGCAACTATACTTTTTCCAGTATGATTCGTAACAAACGAAAACAGACTTTACTAAATTTTATTAGAAAATTCATCCAAAGAGAGTAGGTATTACAGTAACTTTAACAGTTAGATAACACAGGTCAACAAAAAGATTTTTTTTTTTTGAGTTTCTGTTCTAATGCTGAAATTCTGATTCTAGACATCGAAAAACACTTAAATTTCCATTTTCAGTTTTTAAAGTTTGCTTTTGTCTGATTCACGCCGATAAGTAAGTTTTAAAGATTTTAATTGATTTTATGAGCAATACATGGTAGCACCTCGATTAACCCGATCGCAAATATCATATTATATGTGAAAGGCACAGTAGTGAGTGTTTACTTGTCTATTACAGGTGTAACAACCACCATTGTGTATTACTAAGTAAGAAAATGGCATCAAGACAGTGTAAACAAGATGCTGTTTTATTTGGGGTGATTTTATTAAAGTAAGGAGTAAAAAATTTGCATTGGCTACAAATGTGAAACTTTGCGAAGACTATGAAGCCTATTTTAACCTCAAAATCGGGAATCAAGATAAAAATTGGGTACCTCACTTTGCCTGCATTAATGTCCCATAAACTGCACTTGCTGCATTCTCACTTGGACCAATTCAAAGATAATATGGGTGCCTACTCAGAGCAACAAGGAGAACGTTTTCACCAAGATATGATGGACTTTGAACGACGTTACCAAGGGCAGTACAACGAGAATATGATGGGAGATTACATTTGGGGTTTAATACGAGACAGCCCATATAAATATAAGAGCAACACTAAAAATATTCATTTTTGAACTTGAATTTTTGTTATTTTACATTTATTTGCTATTGTTTATCACAAATCTTGAATAAAAACAAGTCTAGTGTTCAGTTTTTTCTAATCGTCTCTAATCTAATCGTAATTTAAAATAAAATTATTGAACAAAATATATAAATCTAAAAAATTGCTCTAGTTTCTACAAAAGCAAACTTTGATCAAAAATATTATTTTTCCCCTTATTTTTAACGTTGGAGAAACCAAAATTTCATATGCAGAACCCAGACCCAAAAATCGTGTTGACCTGTGTAATTAATCTACATTGCCTTTATCTATCAGATAAAGATATCTACTCTTATAGTAGATACCTTTAACTAAGTGGAAGAAAATAATCCATCTATATGCTATAAAAGAATTAACTGATTTATTTAATACGTAATGAACTTTTACTTTAAACAAATCTTCTATTTAATGTTGGTGATACATCAACTAAATGAAATGAAACTGTATCTCTTTATAAACAGATAAAAACATCTGAAAAATTCTATGGACTTGTATACTCTCCTTTTTTAGATGATTTTCATCTTATATTTTACACCGTGCATTCATGCAGAGTAAATCTTTTTTTTATTTTTAAAACAAAGAATTAAAGAAATAAACTTTAATTAACTTTTATTTAATATATTGACATAATATTAATTTGTACATTACATATTTCTACTTGTTTAAAAAAATATTTTTTAGTGTTTTTAAATTCATTCTTACCAAGCTTTACAAACAAGTTATAAAGTGGAAACAGTATTCAAAAATGGTATTCTCATTACATATTTCTGACCACAGCGTTAATAGTAGTAACTTCAGTTTTATTGACATTTGAGTCGAGGTTCTTATGAACATAGTAATCAATATAATTTTTTTCACTAAGTATAACATAATATCTCCATGGACATACTACTATTTACCTCTATGGTACAGATTTATAAATAAAGATGCATAGCATAAAAGCATGAGAAATAATTGGTAGGTAACTCAAGTAAAATAACAAAATACTTCTAATAAAATAATTATGTACAACTATTTACAAAAATACAAATATAAATTTATTAAATTAACAATTTAAATTTGGTCTTATTTACTATTTTATCGTTAAGTCTCGTAAAATATTATAAAAATATAGTATATAATATACTAGTTAGTTGCACCACTTTCAATAATTTAATAGATAGTAAATAACTATGCCATGTAATTACAAATTTTTCCTACAACAGGAACTACTTAGATCTTGGGAGGTTTTTAGTTAAAATTTAATTACTTATACAATCAGTTATTACCTGGCAGTTTAGTAGATCATAAGTGCTTTGAGAAATTGCATGCACAAGGATTGCGATAGCTGCAGTAATTGTTAATTATATCAGTAATTAAGGATTAGCTGGAAACTCCTCTTAATTCAGTACACAATGTAAGTAGGTACATAATGTACAATATCATCACAGGTAATTTTATATTTTTGGAATTGCAGAATACTGAATTTGTTGATTCAATTAGATAATAATTTTAGCACCGTTTGTTATATCAAACAATACAAAACTCTATTCTACAATACTAAGATCACTTACAGTGGAAGACAAAGGTATTTTGGAATTTGAATTTTCAGCACCCGATTTAATTTGGTATAAGTACGACATATTCTCATAATCTTTTTGGCATTTTTCACAGTTTGCAGTTGTATTCCTACATAAAAAATATTTAGTTTTGTTATAATCATAATAGATATTGATTAGATTAATGTTTTCTAAACTCTTACATTTACATTTCCTCTTTTATGAGAATAAGGTACAAACTTTTTGTAAAATTATAAAAGATACCTACCTAATAATTTTCTTTAAATTATCATTTTCTATAACTTTCGAATGTAAAGAATCTTGTAAGGTATCTATCATAGCGTCCTTCTCCTTTAACTGTCTTTGTAATTGATATATAGTATCTTCAAATGCATCGAACATTGCCTAAATAAAATAAACACCATATATAAGTTTTATGAGCAAAATGAATGTTGTATTACTTACCCTTGATTCATGATTGGCATCTGAAATGACAGGTGGTTCATTTAAACAAAAGAAATCTTGTATTTGTTGCAGATTAATAAGTTCGGATTCACTTAAAATTGCATTGACAAGTGTTTGAAGCCCATTTACACGTTCTTCCAAAAATAAAGGGTCAAAATTGTTTCCAAGCCACCTTTTTCTTGGCAGATATTGAACCACTTGTGGATGTGTTCGTTTTAATTTATTGCATAATCTAGCAAAATCTGTATAACGTCTAAAAACAAACCAGCAATCCCCTGTGCTTTTGTTTTCGATTCGCAATTTAAATACCTGTAATAAAATTATTATTAGTAATTTAATGTAGATAGTATTATTCGAGTAGGTGTATATCTTTGATTACGGAGAATTGATCGGGGTTGTTTTTTGGGTAATTTTTCAAATACTGAAAATTTTAAAAATCTTTCTAAATTAATAATCATTTCCAAATCTAAAAATATATAGTTTTGTGGTAGTTTAATAACTACTATTAGTCCAAGAGCTCGTGACACCCGTTTCGGTACGTGATTGATTCACGTAGAAATTTTACACGGTGGTACCTTTAAGATAAGTTAATAAGAAATTGAAAGTTTGACTGACATTTTTTTGTACAGGAGGTCACACTACGGGCAGCATTCACTCATTCATTGCTGCCTATACCGATTCTCATTTACTCTATGCGCAATATCTCCTTACAAAAAAAATGTTAGGTACTTTCAATTTCTTATTAATCAATCTTAAAGGTGCCACCGTGCAAAATTTCTACGTGAATCAAGCACATGCTAAAATGAGTGTCATGAGCTCTTGGACTATATGAATGAACCTCTTGTTGTACACAGGTTTCTTACATAAAATTTAAAACAAATTTACCTAATCATTTTTTATTGAAGAGAAAATAATAAGAGAAAATAGTGCTACATGAGCTTCAATTTTCCCTGTCGTATTATATTTGATATGTTAGGACGATTTAATTGAGCATAAGTATTCCTTCATTGCAGGACAAACTGAAATACCAACTTACAGTAAATCTTGCTCGTTCTTCCATAACTTCATATCCCACGATTGGTATTTCTATATTGGTAAAACTCAAATCGGTGATGCAATTTCCGTTCTCTTCCATTCCATTTGTAAAATGTGGTGTTAATGTAATATTAGAATTGTTACTCGATGTAGAATACTGAAAACTCCTGTACCTAAAATTTAACGTTATTTAAAAATTTACAATACATCTTATGTCTACACCTTAAAGGTTCAGATAAATACTCATCGGAATCTGTTGTAATTGCATCTTCATTGGTTTTACAATCATTTTCAGCTTTATTATTATTATTATTTGATATCGAATTAAAATTTGCAGAATTTACATTTAATTTGTTTACCATTTTTGATAAATCGTTTGCACTTTCTTCGCTCATTGTTTACCAAGAGCAACAAACAATTTAAATAAAAGCAATAAATAGCATGACCAGAAAAATTGCGAAACTGCTTGTAAATCTTTGGTTAAGAATGATTTCTGGTTATTTGTTTTGCTTGTCACCAAAAAATTATTTAAGCCAAGAAAATAACCAAAATACACAATACAAAATTAATGCCACAGCGTTTAAATCACTACAACTAATTTTTTTTTTTTTTAATAGCAAGTTACATAACTGAACATAACAAAACTTTCCTGCAAATGCAAAAAGAAACAAGCAAAGGTGACTCTTATCTACATCTGTCTAATTATAATTAAGGCACCAACATGTTTAGGTGTAAAATCATCATGCTTAGACCCCCGTAAACAAAAACAAAAACTAATCTGATCATGGGCGTCGGATAAACGGGGGCAATATGTCAAGGATTTTTTTAATAAATAGAGATTGTTTTGTGGCGGTGATTTAAAACTGTAAATTTAATATTTAATATAATATTTAGTTATTACAGTACCTGTTAGTTGAGCATTGGCGATCTTCAAATAAAAGTTTAGAAAATATCCTGGAAATAAACATTTATTACGATTTAAAGCAAATTAATTGCAACAAGAAAATTATCACAACATGATATCACTCCACAATAATAATATATTATGTAAGTGTGTAAGAAATTTTAGTGTTTATACATTTTTTATAAATATAGCAATTAGTACACAATAAGTAGTATTAGTACATGCAGATATTCTGCGCGTCGTAAAATATAAAGCAAATAATATTTTCTTATTATTTATTATAGGTAACAATGTAAAGATAGGTCGTGACAGCATCAGCAGTGCATATTTTGCGGGTAAATTCTAATTATAGTCAATAAAAGCTTGTATTAAAATTTTGACCGATCAAACATCTTTTGGGGGAGGGGGATTAGATCTTTCTCGATAAAAAATAAAGTATATTTTTCAGATTTCTAAAAATTTATGGCAAGAATGATGGGGGGGGGGGGAGGAATTACCCCACTGACAGGTTCAAAAAAATTGACCCCATTTAGTATCCCCACCCCAAATATCTTCCTAAGAATTCGTATTCAATTTCAAAATTTTGAAATTAGTCAAAATAAAGCGCTTCGGTCGTAAGTCAAGGGGCGCAAGCGCACCCTCCCTGTATTCGCGCTACCTACAAGGACTGTATATTTCCTTATAAAAGCAAACCGTCAACGAGAAACGCAACTGCCGTTGTGTTGACAAACTGCTAAGCATCTCTGAATCCGCGGCTTTAAGCAATGACAATAAGTGATATTTACCTTCTGATTCAACGTGGAAGTGGAACACCCAGAACATCCATCGCGTCAGAAATGCATCTGCACCAAACATGGACAACAGTTCAATAAAATGTTCGCCAAACAACCATCAGAAAACCAGCACCAACATATAAATCCAAAACACCACTATTCATAATGTAAAATTAAAAAATACACCAGCGAATTATTTCTAGTAGCATTTAATTCCACCACCATAGGTACCTGCCCTTCAGATTCTGAAATAGAAACAAAAGTTAAGCAAACCATCAATTTATTTAAAAAATTTATACCACCCCAAACCCCACACCTCTTGAAGATCTCATGTCATCCACAGAAATTCGAAACATTATCAGAAAACTTAAAAACAAAGCTACAGGAAGCGACAATTTAAGAGCTTCACTCATCAAAAAATTTTCCCAAAAATACTTTATAGTTCAAATTTATTACATTATTAATAAACGCATGTTTCAAAATCCAATAGTACTTTATACCACCTACTGGAAGAAAGCAACATTTATCCTCATTCCAGAACCAGGCAAACCTTCAACACAACTTAGGGGACGTCCATAAATTATGTGAGGCGATTTTTCGACCCCCTCCCTCCCCCTTGGTGAGATCTCGTGAGATTTGGTTCGATTCCCCCTCCCCTAATCTCACGTGAAATTGTTTGTTTTACCTTCTTAATTTAACTCAATTCTCTCGTCATTTTACAGTTTTGTGCGGAAAAAACAATTACGTAATATTTACTGAGACCCCCCCTCTCCCCCACGTGAGATTCGGTGAGATTCTGCTCGACCCCCCCCCCTCTAAACACCTCACGTAATTAATGGACGTCCCCTTAGTAACTAAAACAATACAAAACTAGACAACCAAAACGAGTGTTCCACACCATTTAAAAGTTATACATAAATCGAGTTCTACTGTCATCATTTGTTAGAGGTCATCAGGGTCAAAAAAAAAAGAAACAAACGCTTTTTTATGTTTAAAATGTTTGTTTGTTTAAAACTAAATAAGTTTTGGTTAGTGCCGGTCCTAGGAAGTGGTTGCAAGGGAGACTTATATACACAGGGTGTCCCCGAATATACTACATACAGGGCCGGTTTTAGTGGTCATGGGGCCCCAAGCGGATTTTTTTTCGGGCCCTCTAACGTGTATTGTAATGGTGGGGTACGATTATTTAAGGGATTTTTAAATTAATTAAAGTGTTTTACATTTATTAAGAAATCTAGGTTTTTAATTTTACTTTTATTTCAACTTAAATTTTTTTTGGCTTCGATTTTTTTCATTTTTGAGCTTGGAAGACGGGCCTCCAAGCGGCCGCTTGTTTCACTTTATGGTTAAACCGGCGCTGACTACATAGCTTAGGTGGTGATTGAGGACACAAGAAAAATATTTAAAAAATTTCTTTTTCTAAATTCTATTTTTTTTTTAATTCTGGGGATCTTGCTGGCCAATTAATATAGTTCCTCCTCTTCCAATCCATTTTTCAGGATATATTTAATTTAAAGAATTTTTTACTTGAAGCCAAAAGTGTGCGTGTTGAAAATGAGGTTGGTCATTTTTAATGAACATTAACTTATGTAATGTATTAGTTTAATCTTAACTTGTTTTGTAGTTGCCTTGTTTATTGGTCTTTCGAAAATTTTTACTAGACAAAAGTTGTAGTCTTGTAGCGTTCTTGTAGTCAGTTAAAATTCCTATCCGGAATAGGTCGTCAGATTTTTGTAAAATGTTTTATTTAAAAGACAACACCGAAAAAAATTTGTAGCAATTTTACTACAATTATAATACTACAAATTACTACAATTGAAGGGTTTGGTGCAAGAACGAGCTATGCGCATGAAGCATAGTTTTGAGAAAACCACGAAAAACTGTCTGGTTCAGTTTTTAGTAATAATATTAAATTTTCTCATGTTTAGAATACTTAATTACATTTATTTAAATGCTATTGTTGTAAATTAATTATTTAAAACAACCACAATAATTAATTTTTTACATTTCACATGGTCGGTTTTTGTTCCCAACAAGTTGAAAAAATAGTTTTTATTGCTTAATAATTTGAAAAAGATGAAAAAAATCACTTAAAATTATTGAAAAAATAAATATGAGCGTCTGTGATACAGACATAGCCACCTATTGCAACTAAGATTATTACCATCTTCTATTAAATTTGCGGATTATTGGTAGAAAACCTCGGCTATGTGCACTATTTTTCAAGATACATGAACGGGTCTTGCACCAAACGATGCAGAATATTTTTTTGAGCGAGAAAAATAATATAACTCATTTTCGGAAAAATTGGCGTTTAGCCGGTTATTGCACCGAGCCCTTCAATCTCTAAATGGATAGTGACATATTATACAAATTGTAGTAATATTCTATAAAATCTTGTAGTATATTTTTGTGGTACTACGTTCCACAAAATTGTTGAAGATTCACTAATAATTTTTTTTCAGTGTATATTTATTAATTTATTATATTATTGTAGTACAAATTTTAAATATTGTAGTAATAAATGGTACATTTAACTCCTACAAATTTTAATAGAATTTTACTACAAGGTCTTCTAAAACTTTCAACAAATTGTCTAAATAAGTTTTACAAAACATAATAAGTATAGGTACTACAATTTTGTAAGAAATTTTCATAGTAGCGTAGCGTAGCTTGTTGGCTTCTGAAGCGTTTAGTGCCGGAGGCACTTTAATCTTCTTCGTCTGGTGATCGTTGTTTTGGCGTTGATTTGGTGTATTTACGCTTTGAGGTGGTGAGACCACGACGGTCTGGGTGGTTTGGTTGTTTTGAACATACCGGGGGGGGGGAGAAATTTTCATAGTGGGTTTTTTTCAGTGAAGGTTTTTAAAAAACCGAGAAGAAAAAGTTAGAATTTTTCAACATTTTTTTTTACTTAATTCATAACTCGAAAGCCGTTGATTTAAGACAATAAAAGGTTGGAATCTAGTTTGTAGATTATTTCACGCTCTTTAAATAAGCATTGTTTTTTTAAATTTTTAGTGAAAAATCAATATTTTCGGTGCTGTGGCCATGTGAAGGTGAAAATAAACAAAATACTTACTTAGAAAAAAAAAAAAAAAAAAAATTGTTAACTATTTTTCTTAGAAAAGTGTCCTCTAAGTGTTATGTAAAGTGTGTCCGGGACACCCTGTATATAGATAAAAAAACTGAAAGTGGCCTAAATATGCATCATTTGCTTAAATATGCATTTTTTGACAAGCGGTTTCGTGTTTACTTAAGTTGTCAAGATTTCAAAACGAATCTGTTCCCATATCAATAATTAAAAATATGCGTAAGTATAAATATCGGAGCGTTCAGTAGTTTCGATTATATGAACAACGAAAATCATGTTTGTTTTTTTAATATTAAATCTAAATTTTTATATTTTTGTTCAAGAAAAGATTTTTATAGAACAAAAATTAGTAAAGAAAATAAATTCGGAATTTATATATTAAAAAAAAAATTGGTTTTTGCTGTTCATATAATCGAGACTTTACTGTATTTTCACCTTGATACTCCCTATATAAAACCGTTGAAAAATTAATTACAATGAAGTTGTTTAAGTGTTATGCGTTTTGTAAGTGCACATAGAAGATATTATACATGTTATATCTCCTAAGACCTAAAAAAAATTATTTTTTGAGAATAAAGTTTCAATTGAAAAATTGCAATAATTTTGTTGTTTCACATAATTTTTGGATTTCTATATTTTTAAAAATCAAGTAGAATGTTCCACGTAAGAGAAAAAAAGTCAATCCAAATGCTACAAAATTACCGTATTGGCAATGATTTTTCTTATGCTATAATTATATGGAAATTTTGAGAATATTCCTTTCATGGTGCCAAATAAGACCTTTTATAGTAAAATAAATAATTTATTCTAACGAGAATTTAGGTATATATCTCAAATTTGAACAAAATATTGTCAACTTTTTTTTGGTTTTTGATGGACCACGGGAAGGGTAATTACCCTTCTCTTGTATTTGTTCTTGATTAATTGAAATACTATATAGTATAGATATAAATTGTAATAATTGGTACCTACCTACTGACAATGAACAAAAGAATTAACAGACCACAAAAATTCATAATTATTGCAATTATTCATAATTTGCTACAACTTTAATTTAATATTATGCTCTGATAATAATTTTTAAAGTAGGTTTTCAAATAGTAACGCTGTTCCTATTAAATTTTTAAACACAAAATATATAATTTGATTTACTGATTTGAAAAATATTGAAGATCTAGGCCGTGTTTCATTAAATATCCGTGGTGTTTGGGAGAAAACTGATAAGTGAAAATATCGAAATTTTCTAATAAATGCAATTTCACGGATAATTTGTGCTATAATTTCATTTGCTCGTTATATTATGATAAACTCTAGCACTACGCACTATGAATGTAATAATTTGGTAGAACAATAATAAGTCGCATTCCTATTATTTTTATTTGAAAAAAACCTGATAAAATTAATAAATAAATAAAACTTACATTTTCACTTATCATGTTTCTCCCCAACACCACGGAATATATATTCATAAAATATAAACTCTGTATACCAAAAAATATTCAAAAGATTTTTGAAAGAATTCTAATGACATGGAGATAGAAAAATTTGATTTCCAACTATGTGTATACAACTTCGTTGGAATATTTAGTTCTTGGAAATGATAGTTGATTGTTTCACTTTCAAACATAAACATTTATTTTCGCTGCATTTTCGAGCAGAAATATTTTAAAAAGTGATAGTTTCAATACCAAAAATGTGTATTTGATATAAAAACTGATAAATAAAGTATGTACATAAAAGCTAAAAAATAAAAATTACATAATTAACATACGAGTCTTTAAAAACACATTATTTAAAAAATTAAGTAGTAAAAATATTTTATTATACACTAAATTCTGCACTAGTTCTTCGTATTTTTGTAATAATTGTACTAAATTTTTTAATTTGTATTGGACAATTCTTGGTTATTCAGTGCATTATCTTTTTGGTGAGTTGTAATTCTTTGATGAGCAGCAAGCTTCCTAACCACTTGATCTTTTAATAATTCCAAAGTATTATCTTTCAAGCATTCTCTTATTTTTTCAAAAAATTTCAAGTAATGATGGACGTTGTGACTATAAAAACGTTAATTATAAATTAATTTAAAAAAATAATTATTTAAATCTGCTCACATGGTAAGTAGCACAGAACCCAATAATTCTTGAACGGTGACAAGGTGATGTATGTACCCCCTGGAATATTTGGTACATGTTAAGCATGTACACCCAGATAAAATAGGTTTAAAGTCATCAGCATATCTGAAAAACTAATAAATCAGTATCATTTTTGAAATAGAAAATTATTAATATACTGTGTATTCCGCAAATTCAACTCGTATTCATCATTATTGCTTGACAAATCTGTTGAAAATACTATTGCACATGATCTCTCCGTTAGAATGTGACAATAAGAGGTGTCAAACATATCAATTCCTAATTGAACTAATTGTATAATTACGGCAGGGTTCCAACAACCATGCAAGACACGCAATTTTTCAGGGGGTAAATTTTCCTGAAAAGTTCAGTTCAGAAAGAAAATAATTATTTCAAAAAAATGCATTCCTTACAATAACACATTCAACAATTGGTTTAATTTCATCAAAAGTTTGCAATTCAACCTCGGGTCCATTGTTATGTAAACCATCAATTAAATAACCACCTACTAAGTGGTTATCACATAATATACCATTAATGCAGTCCTTGCGTGCTTTTAACGAATAACCACCTGCAACAGATCCTATAACGAATGAATTTTTTAAGATTGCTGAAGTTTTTTGTCTTTCTAAACATTCTTTAGAGTATTTTATGGTGTTATCAACAGCTTTATTGTTTCGTTTTGCAGAACTTGCTATATTTGTATCTCCATCTGATAATAAATAATACATATCGGGCTTAAAAGATTCAACTAAATTCATATAGGATTTTCCATTTAACAATACTTTTCCTTGCCTTGTCCATAGTGGAATAAAATCTTGAAAATGATGACCAGGCTGAGTGTAATCAGCTGGATCCTGAACAGTTACACAAGATATACACTGCTTCATTCCTAAAATGTAAAATAAATGTAGCTATCTAATAATCGATGTACTTGGTTATTGGTAAAGACGATTCAAACCTACAAAATCTGCAATATTTCCATCAAAGTCAGTCATTGCCTCTTCAAAATTATAAGTGCTAACGAGGGGAATTTGAATTATATGTTGGTCTCTACAAACAAGTTTAAATACTTCGTTTGTAACGTGTGGCATGCTACCTCCCTAATGATGTCTTTAAATGAATAATATTTTCTAAATACATAAACACTACTTACCCTGGTATATAACATTGTCAGCGGAGTTTCCAAGTTAACATTTGGAAATTTTTCAATATCTCTCAATGAACCCAACCTAGGGCCACATTTTGTCAAGCCGTTCACTACAAATTTCATCTTTAAGTATTCCCTATCGCCTTTTCAATGGTAATGTACTGATATTTGTTCTGACAAGTGTTTGTTTTATAATATATTTAAAAAATTCTTTCCGACAATATTCCAGTTTGTCAAAAATTAAATTGTTTTTAAATTGTACAGAATATAACCTCAAAACTCACGATGTGCAAAATTTGCAAAATTCATTTACGGATAACAGCGATATCTATATAATCTTCAAGTAAAAATTTTATATTTACCAGAGGTTCCAATTTGTTTCTTTTTGAGACCTTTACAATTTATAGGTTTCATAAACCTTTGAAACCATGAAACTATTTAGTTTAGTTTAATTATTGCCAGAATTTAATTTTAAACAGATGATTTTATATTCCGCTGCTGTATTTCGTTTTTTTTTATTAGACATAACTATAGATTTTATTGATTACCACTGATATTGTGCAAAATACAAAAATTATAACCTAAAATTTTGTTTTGTAAATATTAGGTTTATATTTGAAATTTTAAGACTAAACTGCAGCTTAGCCAAATTTTATTACGATGGTTTACATACATTTTCCTGCAAACTTCACCGAAGAAGAATTAATGCTTCAGGCGAAATATCTAAAATTGAAAAAGAAGGTAGAATGCAGTAACTTGATAATTATATTATTTTGTATTTATATAGTACATACTTTTAGAAAAAGGCTTTACAGGCTTTAAAAGCGCCTAAACCTGAACCAGAAAAACCTATATTGCCCAAGAGACCTGCCGAAGCTAGAGATGCTAGAGAAGTGGCTAAGAAGTTAATTAAATCGGGAGCAATAAGTGCAATACCAAAGCAAGAAAAAAGGTCGGAACAAGCTTTTAAACGCCCTAGAGGTAAAAATTACTTCTATAGTTTACATTATGGATTTTTTTATATTTATTGTTGAGTAACTATGCATTATTATGTAATTTTAGGGCTGGAAAGAAAATTAATATCAGAAAAAACCGTGAGTGGTTATCAACCATTTTCTGCTGTGCAAGCTGACGAAGGTCCTGATAATCCTGGAAATCAACCACCCAGAATTAAAAATTTATATGACACATTTGCTAATCAAAGAGATAGAGAAGAAAGAGGTTTGACTGAAAAACAGCGAGAAAAACCAGATAAACCGAGGCAAGGAAATACAATATATGTTACTGGCTATAAAATTACTGAAGAATTTTTAAGAAAGCATTTTTCAACTGTTGGAACCATAGTAAATATATCAATGGAGATTGAAAAAAAGTAAGTTTTATATATTAATAGTTTTATATTATATAGCAAGTGAATACAGTTTCTTACTCATGAATTATATATGCCGCTTCTTTGCATTCTTGATTGCAAAGTTTAAAATAATAACAATTTTTTATGGGAGAGGTTACAATTTTGGCAAACGTAACCTTAAGGAAGAGGTTATAGTTACCAAAAATGTAACCTCTTTGCACTTGTTTACATCAGTTACGGCAACTGTCTTTTACTTTATCATACAATTTTTTTTGTATTAGCTGCACGGGTAGTGGTTCAATGCCCACTTTGTATGTACTGAAGCTCTTGGCTTATTGTACCCCGTTTTCCATTAAGATGTTACGGAAAGTTATTAGTATTTCGATCCACAGTTTGATGTTCACCAGAGGGCTGAGCTAAGAAATTCTGCCGAGTCCGGGATTTGAACCCAGAATTTCCGCTCATAACTCAACTAGTGATCACATCAAGCCACCAGTGTGGTCTTTATCATACAAAGTATGAAAAGTATTGTTATCGTGCAGAAAAAAAATTGAGATTTTGATGAATTTAGGCATATTTGGGTCCTCCCAGAAGCGGAAAATCATCATTTCCAAAAAATGTCAGTATGTGTGTGTGTATGTGGTCAAATTTTGTGTGCGCTGTACCTCAAAAAGTAGTCGGAATTTTTTAACAAAATTTCGTATTTAGTAGATTTCTACATAAATATTGAGGCCTAGAGCTGATTAGCATTTGGTAAAAACCGGTACACGGAAAGAAAAATATATTGTAAATTAAAAAAAAATTGAGATTTTAATGAATATAGGCATTTTAAGGTCCCAGAAGCGGAAAATCATTATTTCTAAAAAATGTCTGTATGTGTGTGTGTGTGTACGTGGTCAAATTTTGTGTGCGCTCTACCTCAAAAAGTAATAGGAACTTTTTAACAAAATTTCGTGTTTAATACATATGGGGCATTCCACGCCAAATCGGACACCATTTTAAATTTGCATCTCGGATTGTTTTGAAAATTTGTTTTCTTTTAGTACTAGTTGAGATTGAGACTATAGCCTCCATGACTTTTTTCAATTTATTTTATCATGTCATTAAAGAGATATAAATTTTTAGAAAATTACGTTACTTTTTTTTTAAATGCTCATAACTTCGCGAATAATTTACCAAATGGCACGTTTTTTTTTGAAAATGTTTCTTGTAAAATGTACTTTCTACAAAAAATATCGAAAAATATTTTAAAACAATATTACTATTAGATTTTCAAGTTTTAAATATAAATCGCCATTTTTAACAAAATTTTAAACAATTAAAAATTAAAAAAAAAATAGAACCCATCGTTTGCCCACGATGAGACTAGGCTTAAAATTTGTTAAATGGCTAACAGTTTTTTACAAAAAAATTTAAAGAAAATCGATCAGATCATAAAAATGGCTATTTATTTTAAAAACTTGAAAATCTAATAGTAATATTGTTTTAAAATATTTTTTGATATTTTTTGTAGAAAGTACATTTTGCAAGAAACATTTTCAAAAAAAAACCAATTGCCAAAGTGCCAATTGGTAAATTATTCGCGGAGTTATAAGCATTTAAAAAAAGGTAACGTAATTTTCTAAAAATTTATATTTCTTGAATGACATGATTAAAACAATTGAAAAAAGCCATGGGGGCTAGTCTCAACTCTAGTACCTACTAAAAGAAAAAAATTTTTCAAAAAATCCGAGAAGCAAAAGCAAAATGGTGTCCGATCTGGCGTTGAATGCCCCATATATCTTGAGACTAGAACTGATTAGATTTTGGTTAAAATCAGTAGACGGAAACGCAAAAAAAATAATATTTTGTAAATTAAAAAAATAATTTTTTTCCTTTTTTTAAATTTTATTTTTTTATTAAATTTTTCTCTATAATAATATTATAAAACAAAATGTAAATATGCTTTTTTCTAAATATTGGGTTTACAAATAAAAAATTTTTTTTTTTTTTTAAACTTGATGTAACTGATAAAATTTGTAAAATAAGATACAATAATTATATATAGCTGTAAAGTAGCTGTCCACTATAAATAGTGGGCAATGCATGAAAGGGTTAATGTAGATTTATGTAGATTTATTTTAAAAACTTGACAATCTAATAGTAATATTGTTTTAAAATATTTTTTGATATTTTTTGTAGAAAGTACATTTTGCAAGAAACATTTTCAAATAAAAAATTTTTTTGTAATGCTGACATTTCTGACTGTCGAGATTTAAATCAATGTGAACGTAATCTAACTTTGTCATTTTTATTTCGATAACTAAAATCATGATTATAATTTTTATGCAAATAATATACTGTACATTTTTGAAAACTTCTCATATACTCCAATTTCCTTCTTAACAGCTTTAAACAAACTGTTTTATAAAATACTAGTTTTAAACACCATGCTGTGTAAAACCATAAAACGTAAAAAGTTGTCAAATTACAATAAAGAGATTGAGTTTTGAGTACCGTAGATCAAAATAATTATGGTTGTAGTGCAATTGTTTGTCTAAATAAATTAATTGATTAATTAATTTCAGTTTAAATATTTATAAATAAAATATTTTCTATTAACAAAATTTTGAATTCTAGACAATTTTATACTTTGTTTTAATAGTATTGTTACTATTGTAAAGTTGGAATTAGTCGACTCCATCATTAAACACAACATGCTTATATTATATCATATTTTTTGTTTTAGTCGTGGATTTGTAACTTTCGATAAAGTTGAGTCATCTGATCGAGCAATTGCAGAGGTATATAATAACTAAGTATATTAATCTTAAGGAGAAAATATCTCATCCAAAAATTAATAAGTAAAAATTGATTTCGGGATATTGATAAATCAAACTACGATAACTTGTCAGCCGACGTTTCAGTGTTTAAATAATCTAATCAGCATAATCATGATACTCAAATTCTAAAATTATTGCCATTCGGAATTTGGATTTTGGGCTTTAAGTAAAACTACTGCGTAATACAGTAGAAGCTCGATAACGTAAACATTATTAGTTATTACACTCGGTAACATGAACAGTAAAAGTTAAAAAACAAAAACAAAATAAGATAACTACGTTTTTTCGTGAACTTTAATGTTCTTAATTACCAACATTGTAAGGAATAAATATATGATAACACTAGTTTTTCTACAACCCCCTTAGTGTGAACACTTGCGTTAGTTTGAACATACCTTTGAATTTTTGTGTTCACAGAATCGAGCTGCCTCCAGGAACGTTCTTTTTCTATCGAGTATTGTGGACGATTTGCTTAATTTGGCATTATGATATTTATCTAAAATTATTATAAAACAATAATTAACAGAATTAACAATAAATAAAAGTTCAAATGCCAAATTATAAAACGTGAATAATAATAAAAATATGCCTGTTGCAAACCCAAGATATAAAGATACAAAAATACAAATGATAGCGCAACGATATAAATAACTAATTTGAAAATTTTCCGCCTAAAAGTATAAAGGTGTACGCAATGTCTGAGATACCTACTAATTTAAGTACATAGTAACAAAACACACAACTATTGTGTGAGTACAGACGCAAACAAAATCTAATAGAAATGATAAAAAAACAGATGTAAATATCAATCATCAACAATCCGAGTGAAAAAACAAACGGATGTTTACACAAATATTACAAAACAAAAATGCTTGAGGAAGCACCAAACAGTGTTTGACCATACATAATGGAGACCACACACTGTGTCGATCAAGTAGAGGACCTCTTAGTTTTATTGAGGTAGTTGAGAAGTAAGTTTTTATGGCCTTGTTATATTATCCTATTGTTTATTAATATTCCAAGCGTTGTGGAAATACAAGCTGCCTCCAGGAACGTTCTTTTTCTATAGCTACTAATTCAATACTGAATTCTATTCTGTTAATTTATGTTTCACAATAATTTTAAAATTTCTAAGTAGGTAGTGGAAATTTGTTGCATCCCCTGCTTATACCATTCTCATAAGAACGTTGGATTTTTACAAACTCTTTTAAATCTTACTTGTTGTGAGTACAATGTATTTTGCATTTGTTCAGCTTGTTATTGTTTAGCTGCGAGTTATTGTAGTTTGATTTTCCATTCCAATATCTTGAGATCAATTTTATTTATTAATTTTATTTATTAATTTTTTACTTACAACCTTAAAATGTTATTTCTATAGATGGATGGAAGTATGGTATCAGGTATTCAATTAACAGTGTCATTGGCAAGAAGACAGCCACAAATTGAACCTATAAATGATGCTACATCATCTACTGCATGGTCTACATTAGGTACTTCATTGAAACTATAAATTGGATTTACATGAAATATTTATTAAAAATATTTGTTTTTTTCAGCTGCTAGTCATTCGCAAAAGGGCAATCACAAAGATAAAAGAGATTTGGTTTCATATGAGGACATGTTTGATTAGGATGTAGTTTTCTTCGCTTAGGTAATGAAGTTTATCTATTGGTTAGTAATCCGAAAAAAAGTTTAAATTTTAATTATGGTTTTCAAAATTGTTTGAACATTGAACATTGGGCTTAAAGAATAACACAAAATTTTAAGATTTTTAATTTTCTATTTATTTCCCTTAATTAAATTTTAAACAGCTCATAAGGCAAATAACAACTTTTTAAATATTTAACTTTTATATTAATAATTATATAAATTTAAATAAACAATTTATTATCTAAATTTAATTTTTATATCGATTTTCTTTAAGTTTGAAAATGCAAATATTTAAATAATAATTATACTTAGAATAATAAAATAATTATAAGTAACAGTTTTGTTCAAATGTAAATTATAAATCTTTAGGAGGATTAAAGTATTCCCAATGATGATGATGTATGTTTATTTTTTCATCACAACTTAAAAGTATTAAGCCTGCTATTAAAATTAACAAAATTAGTATCATTACGTGCGAATCCTGCTGACCATCGGCGTTTTGTAAAACATTATTTCTAAAATGTGAAATCAGTCTCTTAATCGATCTCTCCATTTCCGTTCTACAGGCTCGAACTAATTGTCCCGTTAATCGAGGTATAGACGGTTCGGAAGATCTACGATGCCGTCTCTGAATTAGAACGCTGTCATCTGAACTGGATTTTGAACGTGGTACCGATTTGTGGTGACGTTTTCGTCGAGGTGGTAAAGGAATGTCTTCTTCTATAAATTCTATGAATTGTGGTGAACGTAAAGTGTAAAAACTAAGAGGTGGTTGTGATTGTAAATATTCTTGTTCTTGTGATAAGGGTTGTGGTGGTCTCGGAGGAGGTTCTTCTTCAGATTTTGAAGAATCAGTGTGTGGCAAGGAATTTAAGGATTCTTGTGTGGGTGGTAGTGTAAATACTATTTCTTCTTGAATTGTTTCTGAAAGCTGAGAATTGTCCAAAAGGTCGGATGATTTTATGTTGTTAATTACATTTATTGGCAATTCTAGGCACTCTTCTATATTTTGAATTATTTGAGAAGACTTACGAGGTGGTCGTGTAGGAGGATTTTCTGTCGAGCAACATTCATCAGGTTCTTGTTGATTCGAGTCAACTTGTTCCTGGCTATTTTGATGTTGAACAACTTGATGTAGTTTTGATGACTCTGATTCAAAATTAATAATATTTATTAAATTTTCATCGCGAAGATCAGCTTTAGAATCATACCTTGGAGGAACTGGAGGAGCTTCACTTTTAGACGATGTAGATTCACTAGGAGCTGTTTTTTCTTCAGGCTTTACATCACTTTCGTTGCTCATTATCAACTGATCTATTTTATTTTCTTGTCTGTCAGTTTGGGCCGTAGGTAAATCTCTCTGCGGAGATGATGTTCTTTGAAATGAAGTATTTGCAGCTGCTTGGAGTTGATCCAGCATTTGATTAATTAATTGAGGTGGCAATTCTATTCCACTTATTACCAAATTACCAGATTTTGAATTAATTTCATTAACTTGCAAACTTACACCGTCTAATTCTGAAACTATTATTTTGGTAGCTTGCAATTCATTAACTCGAAGTTTATCTACATCCAAATTTTGCACTTGTAACTTTTCAGCTTTCAGTACACCCAAGCTATGACCATCTTCTTTCGAAGGTGTGATTGTGGAAACCGGAGTACCTATTTGGTTTTTATTTGGTAGACTTTTTAATTTAGTAAATGTTTCTGGTATTTCTGAAGTTACGTCGTCATCTTCAGATTTTTGTACGTTAGTTTGCGTTGTCGTTTCTTCAGGATTTTTGAGTTGTTTAAATTCTTCTGGTATATCCGAAGTTTCATCATAATCTTCGAAAACATTAGTTTGGACGCCCGTTTCTTCTTCGGGATTTCTAAGTTTCTTAAATTCTTCTGGTATGTACGACGTTTCATCTTCATCATTAAATTCATTATCGTCTATAATTTCTCTAGGTAAGTTTTGTTCAATTGGAATTATTCTTACTACTTCGTTACCAGAATTATTTCTATTTTGAGTAAGTTCGTGCAACGGCAATATTTGAGAATTGTTTATAGGTTGAATGACTAAAGACCCATGAGTAACCGTTTCTTCGTGATCATAAGATAAAATTTCGCTTTCTATGTTTGATAACATTGTATTTAAATTATCTGTTATTTGATTATCGTGATCAAGCTCGGATTCCATTTGTATTTCGTTTGTTGATATTTTATCCAAGTCTGTTTGCGATTCGGTAGGAATATTTCTTTCGTGCGAAATATCACGGAAAACTTCTCTAAACTCTTTCGATTTTCTAGGTGGCCTCGGAGGAGCTGGCAAAGGACGATCTTTCATTTTTTGTATTACCTCTCCCGATTGTAAACGCTTAACTGGCTCTTCGTGATCAATTTCTGCATATTGCCGTATATCAATGTTTTCTTTTTCTTCGTCTTGTTGTATCGAAGTTTTACTTCTATGGACTGTATTTGTACCTCCTAATGTGCTGTAATTCCTTAAGGGCCTTAACGGGATGTTGCCATTAACAGATCTTGGAACTGTCGAAAATTTTGAATCTTCCAAATCTCTTTGTTTATTTTTTCGTTTTCGTCTTGCGGGGGGTGTTGCAGGAAATCTAGAAGGTGGTAGTGGCGGTTCTGTTTTTTTGGATTTATTTATAATTGCATAGCCCATGTTATCGCAAAGTTCTGCTACACATACTTCTTCTACACATACTTCTTCTACCACCGGAGTAGGCACGTCTGGAATTATAGATTCTTGGTTACATGATATTCTATCATCTTCCTGTTGTGCAATTATAGATGGAGAATGCGTACGCGAACGACGTTTGGGTTTGGTTGGTTCTTCCACTGGTTCTGAATGCACGCCTAATATAATTTCTTCGCAGTTCGACGTTCTGTCATCTGCTTGTTGCGATATTATGGATGGCGAATGCGTTCGGGACCGACGCTTTCTAAATAATTTTTGCGGTGGCGTAACTTGTTCTACGGGTTCGTCAAATACTAAAGATACCTCGCGACGGAATATCATTTCATCTTCTTGTGATATTACAGATGGAGAATGAGTACGTGAACGACGTTTTCTAAATCGTTTAGGCGGTTCTGGAGTTGGAATAATATATTCTTCAGATCTATAAACTTCCACCTGAAAATATTTAAAAAAATTATGTATGATAAAATTTTAATGTATAAAATAGTTCTACTTACTTCATTTTCGGGTATTCTATGAGTTTCCTCGTGTTCTACGTTGGTTTCGGGTTCAGATACTGTTAGACTTTTTAAACTTCTTTGTTTACGTTTAGGTGCTATAGGAGGTTCATCATTTTTGTCTGCATTGAAAAAGTCACTGATATCCTTTTGAAAATCTTGAAAGTTTTCGTATTTATTATAGAAATCTGAGACTTGTATTTCGGGCTGTTCGATACCTTGCATAAATTCATTTTCGTACATTTGCTGTTGTAATTCATTTTCATAAAATCCTTGTAATTCACTATCTGAGATGGTATGGTGTAGAAAAACTGATTTATTATTAAACCTCTCGTCATCTTGAGTGGGATATTCATATGATTTTTCGATTGGAATCGTTTCTTGGTAAGGAATAACGTCTTCCGTTACCGGTTTATTCTTTTTCTTTTTATTATTTTTTCTTTTAGGTCTTGTTGGCGTTTCAGTTATATTGAACGTATTCGTTATTTTTAAGTATTCATCTGGTTCGGTGGTTACAGAATCTTGATCAAAACTAATTTGCTCTCTCGATACATGTGGCGTCTTTTTACGTTTTGGCTTTTTTAAGGGTTTGCGTTTGGAAACGTTTTGTGACGGTTCGGATTGATCCGATACGTCTAAATCATATTCTCTGTCTTCACTTTGAAATTGAGATAATGCATTGGTGGGGTTTCTAAATGCTTCTCGTATTTCCGAACTCAAATATTTACCAACTTCTATATTTTCTTGCGATATTCCCTTTTCGCGCAAGAAAAATTCGTCGGAGTCTATTTCTTCTAGTACTCCTTGTCGACGTTCGTTTAAGCTTCCCGAAGAATGTTCTTCTTTGCCACTTGCTAAATCAATTTCGTTATCATATTGTTCTTTATTTATCATATTGGGTTTCTCCATGTCGTTATTATAATTATGTATGTTAAATTCGTTACTGTCGGATTCGTTAACATATCGTAACTGCTGATTTTCGTGAAATTCACCGTGATCCCATCGTTTTAGATAATCTTTACTAAATGGTGAGTCACGGTTAATATTTTCTCTGTTATAGTCATCATCAATGTCGATATCTTCGCGATATTGAGTATGTGATGGCAAATCAATTGAGTCGTCGTCTTCAGAATGTAACGGAATTCGAATTACATCTTTCGTTTCGTTTTTATAAAATTCTTTGGACTTCCTAGAATCCTCACCTTGATTTTCACGCGTCCAGCTGGAGTCGATGTTTTTCTTTTTACTCATTCTTGGAACTGTTGCAAATTCTGGCGGTGGAGGTGTTATGTCTCGATTAGGAGAAGGAGATTCTTTTCTTTTGTTTTTCTTAAATATTCTAGGGAAAGTCCTAAAGTCGAAAATATTTCCCGTCGAACTGCTTACGTTTGATTCAGTCGAAAATTGCCTTTCCTTCCAGGAATCTTTAGAAGAATTTTTGCGTACGATGCCAAGAGAAGCTAAGGACGGCCTCTGCGGCATTTTTGGCATTGTAAAATTAGGTTTTTTAAGTTTCGAACTGGGGAACTTTGGCGGAGGAGGTAATTTAATGCTTGCATTTTTAAACTTTTGTAGTTTGGTTTTTAATTTTCCTGCTTGATTTTTTACCGCATCGTTGAAACGTTTAGTTTGTGTGGGCTCTTTCTTTGAAGGAACAATTTCTTCTTTTGAAAGTTGAGTAGTTTTACTTGTTTCTTTTAATATAGGCGTTATTGTTTTGGGGGGAGTTTTGACAAAATATTCTTCCATCATATTCTGCACGTCTTGCGCTCTTACGTCTTCTTTGGATACACTTTTATGTTCTGCTTCTTTCGAAGAAAATTCTACTGCATGACGTTTAGGAGGGCTGTCGATATTTGAAGGATGAAAACTTGACTTTGGCAATGGTATATCATCTGGTGGTGGATTTACTGGTTCATACTCATGGTCACTGCAAATTAAAACACATTGGGTAAAAGTTTTACTTTTTTTACTTTTATTTATACATTTTTTAAATCAAGTTAGTTATTATGGGTTTCGCGAATTGATCATCAACATTGAGCTTACAGGATATAACAGAGATTTAGACGAAGAAAATGTTTTACTTTTTTAAGTAAAGCACCTTTTTGTTATAACATTTCTATGTAAAAGCTTTACCCCAAAATTTGAATTAAATATTAAAATAAAAAGACAAGTGTTTTTTAAATTATTGACAGGTTGTTCAACTTGAAAATTGTAAGTGGTTGCCAATTTTAAAAGCTCGATGTTACACTATTAATAGTGCATTGGCTGGGCTTAACTCGAACGTTATTTTAGTTAAACGGTTAATTAGAAAATTTAAAGGTTTAATAATGAAGATTCGTAGCTTTACATAAGAAATTACATGGTATATTTCCGTATCGTGGAAATAATATTTTCAGGGTGTGATTATTATACAACATACCGTGAATTTGAAACCGCATTACTTAAACGACTGTTTGGACGTGTTCCCGCAGGATTTAATCTTTCTGGAAGTAAAGAATCGCATTGATAAAATTGACATGCACATCGTACATCTAAAGACATCGCCGATGAACCGGTTGATGATTGCCTGGAAACATCATGAGGTTGTGATATGTTTTTTCCACCTTCAGATATTGAACGCTGATTTTCTTTGAAAGACGCGGATGGCTTTTTTTTACGTTTATGTCTTGTATTGGACTTGGCAGCTGTACTAGGAGCAGATAATTCCATATCGAAAGTGTTATTTTTATATTAGTACGGTGGATCGCGTCTTCGCGTGGATGACCGGAAGGAGTATTCTAAAGTTAACACTATCACATTGTTGCTTTATTGCTTTTATTATTGCGTCAAGTGCAATACTTGAAAATTCGCTATTCACTAGATGTTAGTATGTGTTCTGTTCTATTGTTAGTAGCTCGAACGATTTTTACCGAAAGGTTTTCGTGATTTAAATTATATTTTTAACTTACTCAACGGCTTAACATTACAACTGTTTAAAATAACGTTTGCTATATTATATAGTGGACCGAAATCCTTCAAGTTTTATTTGTTTTTGTGCAAATTGAAATTTTGCCAATTCTATAATCAACTCATTAAAAGCCAAATACTTAGGTGACTTGTACTTACTTTAATGGAGACCATTTATTGTAATCTTCAGCTAAGGAAGTAGCTTTAGCAACATCTTTATCTAAATAGCTTTTTTGTTCTTCAACTGACATAGATTGAAATGCTTCTATTTGATTTTCTTTATTCGGCGAGGGCGCACTTTCCTGTACAAAATTGTCTTTAACTAAAGTGGGATTTAATTCGAGGTCTTCATAAATACTGTCGCCATTGTTAGACGAAGTTCGTTTAAAGGAAACTTTTTTCTTAAGAGCGGGCGAACTTTCAGATTTCGCGTTTGATGGTAATTCTGCGTCTTTATTGAACTCTTTCGCCATTTCTTCATTTATCATTGCAATAGCTGCATCACTTAATTTTAATCCATCTTCTTCGTCTATAAACATTTGCTGATTTATTTGATATGGCACTTGAGGTGGTTTTATTAACTCTTCGATTTCTTTTTCGGGTTCCACGCTTATTGGTTTTATTACTTCTTCAACTTTTTCTTCTGTTTTGACTGGCATGGACACATTTATGACTTCTTCAATTTTACAAAGATTTTCTTTAGGCGATTGTTCGATTTCTAAAGCATTTTTAGCTAAAACTTGAAGTTTTAAAACTGCAGATATCTTGTGTTGACCGTTTCCTTCATCTTCGGTAACAGTTTCTAATTTTGTATTATCCGGGTATACTTTACTTATCGCACTTTTAGCCAATATTTTCAGATCGTCTTCTTTCATGTTTTCGAAGAATTTTTTATCACTTTCGGATGGAGTCTCCGGAATATTGGAATCTAAAATTTCATCATCAGATGGCGCCGTTAAATAAATGAATTGAATGTTAGCATCTGTCGTGTCAGAAGATTCAATCGAAATTTGTTCTTTCACTTTTTCTCTTGTTTCCGGCGTGACATTTGCTTGATCTGTTTGCCCATCTTTTTCTTCTAAATTGGAAAATTCATCTGTAGTTCCCGGTGGAGGTTTAAGAGGTATGTGAATGTACACTGGTGTTTCCGGATATTGCCTTGCTTGTGTTTTTGCAAGTGTGCTATCGCTTGCAGTTTTCTTTTTAATGTTTTCGGCGCTTTTCGATTTAGGTTTTTTATTTAGTTTTGCAAACGAAGGTAGTTTGGGGAGTTTAATTTTGTCTGTAGCTTCTTTAAACCTTTTAGCTAGCGCAGCCTTGGATAAACTTTTTCTACTATAACTGCTGTCGATGGACGATTTTCTTTTTCGTTTAGGTTCTTCCGATTTAGCACGTTGTGATGGGTGGGCTTTTGGGATTGACAGTTTAGTTGCAGGTGCAGATTGCTTCCATTTTGAAAGAGCGGTTTCTAACGTAGTTGTTGATGCAGTTTTCGTATCGGATAATTGTAAACTTTGTTTTGATTGTTTATTAATTTCCTCGATTTTACTTAAATTTTCGCTGCTGATATTTGTACTTTTTTCCGAAATTTGTTCGTAGTTATCATCTTTATCTAAATATTGACTTATGTTATCGTCGTCAGAATTTTCTTCTGGTTCGTTCACCACCGGCTCGAACGTCTTGTTGTTTTCTAATTCGCTGTTAATGTATTTTAAGCTAGTTGATGCTGTATCAGTACTATTATTTAATATTTCTTCTATATTTAATTTATTTTCTTTTAGTATATTGTTTGTACTCGCAGAGTCCGTACTATCTAATAGCTCAACGGTAGGTTCTCTATCATGAACTTCCTCACGTATTTCTGTCTCTGATTGGCTATGAGGTACATCGAGTTCGTTTAGATTTTCTACTTGCGAATCTTTGTTAATGTCTATTGATTCCGCTCCCTTCGTTGCTAATTTTTGTTTTTGTTGCGCCGCTTGTACTTTTTTTAATTCTGCTAAAATACCCATTAAAGACAACTTTCTTTGGCCTGAACCAACATTTTGTAGTTTAGTTAAACTTGCGGAATGAGAACTGGGACCGGGGTTTTCAAATTCGTATTTCGAAAATTCGTCTGTTTCTCCTGGCGGCAACTTCAATGGAATATGAATATATACGGGCGATTCATCTTTTACGGGTGCAAGTTTCGATTTTGCTGCTTTTGCTACTACAGTTTTTTCGTTGGTTACCTTTTTTATTTTTTTGGAATCAGATGCGTCCGACTTGGAACGTTTTAATAATTTGTTTTTAGTACTCTTAAATTTTTCCATTATTCCTAATTTTGACAAACTAGCTCCGCTTTTACCACTTTCTATCGATAGTTTTCTTTTGTGACGGGGCTCTGCAGATTTAGATCTAACAATATCTTTATTTTCAGGACGAGCTAGAGAAGAAGCTCGAGTGCTTCCGATACGCAGGATATCTTTGCTGCTGCTAGCTTTTAATTCTGATATATCTCTTTCGCTAGCTTCAAATTGATTTTCTAAGTTATCTTGAGAGGATTCTTTTTTTAATTGTAATTCGTTGTCCGATATATATTGAATATCTGATTTGCCTAATGTCGATGTACTTCTACTTCTTCTAAATGCATCCATAGTATATTCATCTTCGTCGATTTCTCCATCGAATGGTGGTTTACTTAAATGCGTCCAAGGATAGGCACCCTTTCTTCTCGATCTCTTGACGTCTTCCCAACGATAAGTCTTTATTGGTACTTTAGGAATGTCTTGCGCTGTAATACAGAAACGGAGATTTAATAAAAATTTGAATTATTGTAATTGTTATTGTTATGCTATTTTTTAATTAAAAAAAAACTGAATTTATGATAATGTATTAGATAAGTACCTTCATAATCAATTTCGTTTATCTCTTCTAAAGTTTTGTAATTGTTATATTTAGATTTTAATTTTAAATAGCTTCGTAAAATTTTTTGTGTGAAATGCATAATTTCGATTAACTTAATGCTGTTAATGGCAAGACTTTTTTATCGAAAAAACCACTTGTGTGTAGAAACTAACCCACGTTAAAACTTATCAGTAGAGTGATCTCTTTTGTTTACTTTAATTTTTGTTTACTTTGTTTATTTATAGTTACGAATATATTCATAATGTATGTTGTTTTTAAGAACTCTTATTATACGGGGACCGACAAACAGTACCGAACACCTATTTATTTAAATAATAACTTAGGGGTGGTTTACACGAGGATAGTAACTGTTTAGTTTAATTTTAGCATAAAACTTTTGTATAACATTCTTCCGTATGTTTTGTGTCGTTTTCCTACAAGAGGTAATGGGAAAATTGATTTAATGAATTTCATTACTACAATTTTAAAGAAACCTTGTTAGTTTAACGTTGAATTCACACTATGAGAAACTAACAAATTTTGGGCAAATGCACTTTTTACTCTCAACAACCTATTCTTTATCAAAATTTCCGAACCCTAGGAAGTGTAGCACTTCATATTGAGAAGGTTTTTTTGGGTTTCTTACTCTGCGGTTTGTCATTGCCATCCGAGAGGATATTACGGTCGGAATCAAGTTCTTATTTTGCCCAAAATCAAGATCACTCGGCGCACCTAATTACCATGCTATTGACCGTCTCCTGGCGAATGTTATTTTACAAAATTTTATTATAAAAAATAGTAAAAAGAAAGAATTTAGCGTATAGCGCTTAATAATATTATGTAGAAGTATCGTTTTATATTGAAGGTCATACACGATTTTGAAAAAACAAGATAATATTATACCCCTACAACACTGCCGTCCTAAGGAAGAAGGTCCTATCTGCAAAATACTGATTCTGAGTTACTTCGACTTTTACGTATCTTTTCATGCCGTCGTCCGTTTTCATATCTCAAGTTCTAATAAACCGATTTATTTGAAATTTGGTGTTAATGTTCTTTATATATTCCTCTATCGCATGAACCACGCTCAGATCAAAAATTTTAATTTTACTATGAATTAAAAATTCTGAATTGTTAACTAAGTACAAAATATTTAGTTAAAAAAATCTATTTCTGCTGTAGTTAGGACTTTCCTTTTTGATAAATAGGTAAAATACATTTCATAGCATAGATAGAATCAAAAATCTCAAAAACGTAAATTTTGCAGATAGGACCTTCTACAGATGAAAACAGTTTTTCACAATTAATTTATATTGTATTCAACCAATAAATTATTAACAATTAAAGAATTATTGTTATGGTTATAGTTCACTAAAATACAATAGAATTGCAAATCATTCTTATCTATTGAACGCTGAAAAAACGAAATATTTATGCTATTTATATTAAATGAAACATTGCTCTAATTTTTAAGATTTGTATTAAAATTAATCTGAAAAAATAAAAGTGATATTTTGAGTTCAAGCATTGCTATTGTTTCAAAACATTTTTTTTTTGTTTTTTATTATATTCCGTTTGGCCACTGTAGCTCAACATAAATGCATCATGTGGGTGTGTATAAATTTACTTGTTCAAACGATATTCCTAATTTATTTTGAAATCTTAGCGTACCTACTTACTTTAAAATAATTTTTATGATTCATTATTATTTTTATTACATACATACATCTACCGCCAGACAAACAAATTAACAATAATTAATTTTAGATAATAAAAAGTACCTAACAATGACTTAAATTTCATGTAGTCTGTAAAAAATAGTATATTATGTACGACGATAATGATTCTTTATTGGATTACATTTTTACTTTTAACAATTACCTATTATTAGCAACACCTATCTTATTTTTTATATTAAATTAGATTATTTATTTTTCAACGCAAAAAGATGTTATTATATGCATTTTAGAAATATACTTAAATATTTAATTGATTTGTTAATGAGAAACGGTCATTAATCATATTAGAAGATGTGCATATGTATTGTCTCTTTTTATTATATCGTAAATATTTATTAAAAGAGGTTTATGAAATGTTAAGGTTGCTTCTAAAAATATTAGTGTTATGAAATACATACTTACATGATTTTCATAAAAAATTTTTAGTTTTAACGCAATTTTAATAAATAATATAAAATATTATAAAATAAGCATTATTAAAATTTTAAATTAATTGGCACTTACTTATATTTTCTTCGGAGCGATCAAATTTGTCCATAGCTTCTAACAGCAATACAAAATTTTTCAAAAATATCCATTTTTACTAATATAGAACCCACACACTTTTTACTACGAGGAAAGATATTTTTTATTTTCAAATTCTTATGCGCACGCTAAAATGACTCTACCTTAATACTTTTGAGTTTCTTCCTGGCAAACGAATGACTTTGATTCTTATTCATACTATTTTCAGTAGCCTTCTTTTTAAAAATAAATTGGCGCGACCTGCAAATTGAATGCGGTTTGGTCTGTGTGGCTGATGATGCGCAAATGTGTATTTTTATTTTTAGATTAGACATTTTACATTTTTTTCATCAATTTGATTTATTAATTTCAATCAATTATTAGGAATAATATGGTATAATTTTTAATTTATCATAATAATAAATTATAATATACTATCAGAACATATTATAGTTAACTTATATAATATGTTTTGTCTTATATCTTTATTTATAAGGAAAACTGATTGCAATAGTAAATATTATGTCAATACGACTATAAAAATCATCAATTTAGTAGGTGTTGAAGAATTGGTTGCTTTTTAGACTAAAATCCAACATGAATTCTTAAAATGGTAATTGGAAAAGTCTACTTTAATATCTAACGATAACCACTTGTAACATAATTTATAGTCCAGTCATTTGGTACTTTTACCTGGAAAGTTTTCCGGAAGTTTTGAAAATTGGTGATTTTATAGATTACGATATGCTCTTTCCGAATTTCTACTTTGCCACCTCGTATTTTTGCCACTCGCGCCGCCATATTGAAAAAATGGCGCCTAAAAACAGTTTTCTGATAATATCTCCTTTCTGACTCATTTTACGAAGAAAATAGTTATGTAATAAATTAAACTAGAGAAAATTTTCTATAATTTATGTATTAACTGTTTTTTAGTAAAATAAATAGTTTCAGCGTACTAGTGCCACAAACCAACATATACAGCTACACCTACAAGCGGTTTTCGTATATACATTATATTAACAAAAAATATTGTATTGTTATTAAGCCCATTGAGATTATTTATAAAAATAAAATAAAAGACACTTTCCTCCAGAATATATTATATATTTTAATGTAGACTAGTTTCGACAATCGTCTTGGTCAGCACATCTATTTCAAACAATATGATCATTTAAATTATCTTTTTTTGACAGTAGTTAAACTTATTTTATAAAACAAATAATACAAAGTTATTAAGCTGTGTTTTAACTTTATTTTGTCAAAAAAAATTTAAAAAAAAATTTATTATTAACTAAGTTATCGCCATATTTGTTGGATTCTGTCCCACAAGTCGTGCTTTGCGGTGACCATCGTAACATTTTACTACTTCATCTAAAATCAATCAAATATAAAATAATCTGTAGTTTATTAGTTAATCTAGTACCTGATTAAAGGTTTTTGCTTTTTTCTTGAAATATAACAAAATGGGGGCCACTAATAATTAACTTACGGATTTTCAAGAAAAAGATCGCTAGTTCATTGTTCACAAAATCTATAAATTTTATTAAACAGCAAATTCCTTCGTTCAGGCACTAGATTTTTGTGTTTTCAATAAACTGTATAAATTCTATTCAAATCAATCAATCGAGTGGTTTTTGAATTACAGCTGTCACCGATTTTCAATACGTAGTTTTGAGAAAATCAACTTCAAAGTTTTACACTACTTTTGTTGGAAGATCTCAATCAAGTCATAAATCATTGGGACCAAAATGCTATGGGTGTCAGGAGTATGGGCACATCAAAAGTAATTGCCCTAAGAAGAAGAATCGCAATGAGAAGAAAGAAAACAACAGACATAAACCAGCCAGTGAAAAGATGAAACAGATGACCATGTATTCGGCGGCATTGTCGGCGAAGGTACAGTCGGGGAATGAATGGATATTTGATTCAGGAGCTACGTCACACTTGTGTAAGGACAAATCCATGTTCAATTGCTTAAAGAAAGTTCCTGAATTTTCCATTGGTGCTGCCAACAATTCGGTGATGAAGGGTGATTGCCAAGGTGATATTGAAATGACAGTCAAGTTCAACGAGGATAAAACTCAGGACATTGAATTGAAGGACGTCTTGTATCTACCTGAAGTACACATTAACCTTTTGTCGGTTCCGAGCATTGTCAAGTATGGTCACACTATCACATTTACTTCGTCGGGGTGCAAAGTGGTTAATCCAGAAGAAGATGTTGTTGCAACTGGTAGTTTAGTTGATGGGTTGTTTGTGATGAATCAGCCAGAAAAATCAAGTCCTAGGGTACCGAAGAGTTCAAATTTTGTTGGTGTTGCTAAAGCGGAGGAAAATTCGGACTACTTGTGGCACAAACGGCTTGGGCATCCTTGTTTTGAAAACTTCAAGAAATTGAAATACATCACTAAAGGATTGGAAAAGGTTGACATCAAGAAAAGTGATTGTGAAGTTTGTTTGATGGCTAAAATTCCTCGATTGACTTTCAAAAACATCGGATGGAGAGCTAAGGACTTACTAGAAATCATACATGCTGACGTGTGTGGACCTATGGAAGTGTCATCGATTAGTGGTTCCAGGTATGTTTTGGTTATTGTTGATGATTTTTCCAGGAAGGTCTTTGGTTACTTTTTGAAAACAAAGAATTTAGTTGTTGACAAGTTGGAAGAGTTCAGGAAGCTTGCCGAAAATCAAACAGGCAAAACTATCAAGGTCTTAAGAACAGACAACGGAACAGAATTTGTAATCAAAAAGTAGAACAGTTCACAAAGTCCAACGGCATTATTCATCAGACCACAACTCCATATACGCCCGAACAAAATGGTCTAGTGGAAAGGATGAATAGAACGATCATCGAGAAAGCCAGATGTTTACTAATTGGTTCAAACTTGGAAAAGAAGTACTGGGCAGAAGCGGTTAACACGGCCATATATCTTATCAACAGATTACCGTGCAAAGGCTTGAAGAAAAGTACTCCGGAACAAGTTTGGTCAAGTCGTAAACCTTCGTTGAAGCATCTAAAAGTTTTTGGATGTAGGGCTGTAATTCATGTGCCAAAACAGAAGAGGTTGAAACTCGATCCGAAAGGTAAGGAAGTCATTTTTATTGGGTATTGTGTGGAAACGAAAACATATAGATTCATCGACCCCAAAACTAAGAAGGTAACTGCTAGTAGAGATGTAGTATTTCTTGAAACCCAGTTTGGTAGCATTGGAGACGAAGTGAATGAAAATATGTTTTATGTCTTCCCTGAACCACAAGTTGAGTTACTAAATGAGAACCCTTTGCCTTTGAATGCTTCTATTGATGAAGATGTAGTTGAACTAGCTGATGATAGGGTTTTATCTGAAGAAGATTACGCTACACCTGATGAAGAAATAGAAGGGGATCCCGGTACAGTTTCGGTGAAAGTTGAAGATTCTGATAGTACAGGCCTACGAAGATCATCAAGAACTAAGAGAGTTGTAGAAAATTCTGATAGTACAGGTCTACGAAGATCATCAAGAACTAAGAGAGCTGTAGAAAAATATGCTGCGATTAGTTATGAAATTTGTAATCCTTTAGAGTTGTCAGAACCAGATACTGTCCATGAAGCCTTAAACTCAGAACAATCTCATCTTTGGAAGAAAGCGATGCAAGAAGAGTTTGATTCGTTGGTTGAGAATGAAACTTGGGTTGATCGTGTTTCACCTAAAGGGAAAAACGCCATAAAAAATAAATGGTGTTTCAAGTTGAAAAGAGATTCGAAGGGTGACATCGAACGATTCAAAGCACGTCTTGTCATCAAAGGTTATTCGCAGAGGAAGGGTATCGACTATGAAGAAACGTTTTCGCCGGTGGTGCGATATTCGTCAATTCGCTTACTTTTGGCTACGGCAGTAAAGTACGATTTGGATATTGACCAAATGGACGTGGTTACGGCGTTCCTTCAAAGTGAGTTGAAAGAAGATATCTACATGGAATATCCTGAGGGTTTTGGTGGTGATCCTAATAAGGTATGCAAGTTAAAAAAGTCATTGTACGGCTTAAAGCAAGCCAGCCGTTGTTGGAATCAGAAGTTAAGCAACACTTTGGTGAATTTTGGACTTCAACAATCAAAAATTGATCCGTGCATATATTACAATGTAGAAGGGGAAAGAAGAACATACATCGCAATATACGTAGATGACATTTTGATTTTTTCAAATGATGGTAAATTCACGGAAAAGCTGAAAGTTCATTTGAATAAGACGTTCAAGATGAAAGACTTAGGGGAAGCTGCTTTCATTTTGGGAATGAAAATCACAAGAGATAGGACGAATGGAAAGTTGGGGATTGATCAAGAGAGGTATTTGCAAGACATTCTAAAAAGGTTTAACTTGGAAGATTGTAACCGCGTGGATGTACCAGTTGACGTCAATCAAAAGCTTTCGAATGCATTTTCTCCTACTACGGCTGATGAAAAAGTTGAAATGAAAGACATACCCTATCAAGAAGCCATAGGTAGCTTACTCTACGCTGCCCAAATAAGCAGACCAGATATTGCGTATGCAGTGGGGGCTTTATCAAAGTTTAATAACAATCCTGGACGAGTGCATTGGACTGCAGTCAAACGAGTTATGAGGTACCTAAAAGGAACTCTGAACTACAAACTAGAGTTCACTAATCAAAGGGTGGTATAACTGGTTTCACTGATGCAGACTGGGCAAATGACCTGGACAAACGGCGTTCTACGACTGGATACGCCTTTATGTTTCAAGGTGGATGTGTTACTTGGAGTTCAAAGCGACAAGCAACTGTAGCACTCTCAACTACGGAGGCTGAATACATGGCGATGTCGGCGGCCTGCAAAGAAATCATTTGGTTAAAAGGATTGTACTCTGAGCTTCTTCGTGAAAATGGGGAGCCAATAACATTGTTTTCCGATAACAGGAGTGCAATAGATCTGGCTCATAATAGTATGTACCATGGACGTTCTAAACATATAGACATCAGACATCATTTCATCAGGGATCTGGTTCAAGAAAACTGTATGAAAATCAAGCATGTTGGTACAACTGAGATGGTGGCAGATGCTTTAACTAAACCTCTATCAAGAAAGAAGTTTGTCGATTGCAGAGAGAAACTAGGATTAAAGGACTTCAACTCTAGTGGGGGTGTTGGAATGAAGACTTGAAGAGTCAAGTTTAATCTAGTAGTTTCTGTTTTTATGAAGTTTATGACATTTAATATAAATGTAACTTTATCGTTCAATAAAATATTAACCATTTACCAGCATTTACATTAAAATCTATAAAATTACCAATTTTCAAAACTCCCGGATAACTTTCCAGGTACCTCTTCATTGAGCACCAAATTACTGTACTATTATGTATGTATATAGTCTATTACTATCTAATATAAATTATGTTGTTTAATATAGTACTACACAACATGTACATAGTACAACTGAGTACAACTTATGGCTAAATACAGACTGTTTCACAGAAACGGTCCCAATCTGAAGCAATATTATTTTTAAATATATAAAATGTGTTAATCAAAGAGTTTGATAAAGTGCATTTAACTTTTTTCACTGTTTCCCTATTTTTACCCCCAATCAACCAAACAAAGAAATCGGAGGTATGCTAATCGAAAAAAAATTTCAATTCTCTTTAACATTTTCAAGATCACCTTATTCAGAAACGTAAAGATCTGCAAAAAATAGAAAAACAATTTTCTGTGTCGGTCTGTCTGTCGTCAGATTTTATTCCTCGCTGTATTCCTGAACCATCCAACCAATCACGACCTACATTTGATATGGTAGTAGTAAAAGCGATTTTGTCTTGTAATAGGTTATTTCGAAGATCTTGAAATGCTTTATCCAGAATAGGTAAAATTAACTTTCTATCTGTCATCTGCCAAAGTTTAAACTTCAAGAGCGAATAATTTATTCATGAAGTACTACTGAAGGGATTTCAATCAAATTTGGTATGTGGGAACATTGCTCTCAAAAGACGTGACAGCATATAGAACTATTTGATAAAAATCAGGAACTCAACATAAAAAGAAGATTACGTTTTTTTGCGAAATCTTGAAAAAGTCTTTGTCCCTCAATTTTCTTCGGCATTTCTGCGTCGATGATCGATGGCAATCAAACTTTTTGAATGTAAGTCTTGTGGACTTTAGTGGTGAAAATAAGGTTTTTACAGAGAAATATTTGTTAAGGCTACCACAATAAAAAATGAAAATGTAATTGTATCTCCGGAAATGTTTAACCGATTCAGATAAAATTTGGTGGGCTGATGATTAGAGATATTACTGCAGAAGTGACGATAATTTTTGTTATGTCTTAAATTTTGTCCTAAGGGGGCATTCTAGTCTGGAGGCATGAATTTTCGGGTATTTTTAAAGCTCTGTACAAACTAAACAAAAATATTTTTACTATTCACTTTTTTTCCATTTATTTATTGATATTTTAAGATTACATAAAAAATTAACCGAAGAAAAAACTCAAAATTCACAAAGTTATGAGGTGGCAAAGTGGGAGGTCTAAAAAAATGGCGTGCACGGTATCTCAAGTTCTAATAAACCGATTTATTTGAAATTTGGTGTGAATGCTCTTTATACATTCCTCTATCGCATGAACTACGCTCAAGTCAAAATTTTGAATTTTACTATTTTTAAAAAATTCGGATTTGTTAAAAAACATTTTCATTTCAAAAAACAAATTAAAATTTTGTGAATTTAATTTTTTGTTTTGGGGCTGATTTTTTTATTATTTTCTGATTTATTGTGACATGGGTTGGTTTTTCAAAAATTTTTACTAGACAAAAGTTGTAGTCCGTTAAATTTCCTATCCGGAATGTGGCGTCAGATTTTTTGTAAAATGTTTCGTTTAGAAGATACAACGATTTGAAAAAAACCAAGAAAAAAAAAGTACCAAAACTTGACACCTACTATTAGGAATCTAATTCTACAAAAATACCGAAAACGGTATAATTTGACTTATTCCCTTCTAGCATGTGACCACAGATTTATAAGCTAACTTCTAGGTTCTTTTAAATTTTTTCGATATTTTATGTAGTTCACGTTTCACGATTACGAGAAATTTGACCCATTAAGTTCCAACGTCTTCATTTGAGGACAGTAACTTATTGTAGGCCTTAACAAAATATATAAGATTTATTCTTTTAACAAAAGTTTATGTCTAATTTCGAAAAATAAGCTTGGTACTTAATGGGTTAAGGTGAACCTGATTGTATATATTTACCACACTTGGGTGAATCACCATGTATAGAATTAAATTTAATACATACTTAACCTTACTTTAAAAATATAATCTAGTCTGTTTTGTGCTTTAAGATTGCAATATCTTATCTTAAAATTGGATACAATATTTCATCTAAAATTAAACTGAATAATATTTATTTTTAGTTACATTTATTCAAAGATTTTTTTCGATATGACCGAGGTATGATTGCTAATTAATTTTATTTTTATTATTACATCAATTTTTCATTGTAATTATTTATTTTAGACTAACAAAAGGAAAGTTCCTCCAGTTTTGCAGAAAGTATTGGATTATGATGTCTATCTCACGCAAAACTTTGTATTGTGGGCTAATAAATTTTTACCCTTTCGATCATTTAAAATTCATTACAAAGCCCTAGAGGTATTTATTATTTACAACATGAAGGTTGGGTAAATTTTAGTTTTGTAGTTAACATGTCACGGAATTCCATGGTTTGCATGTTGGCTGGCATTTATGTGGATTTATACCAACGAGTCATTAGTACAGATGCAAATCAATATGTTATTAGGTATAAAATAAATATGATTCGTACACTTGTGTATTACATTAATGTACTTAAAATTTTAGGTCTTATAATCGATATCATATTTATTGCACTAATAAAAGCATATACACGACGTCGTAGGCCCATTGCTAACACCGATGATTTATTAGGGTCAATTGGACCCGATAAGTTTAGTTTTCCTTCCGGACATGCTAGTCGTGCAGTATTTGTAGCTTACTTTTTTATTAACTTATATCCGATATCAATATTTTGTTTTCCCCCACTTTTGGCTTGGGCTACATCTATATGCTTTAGTAGGGTCTTACTTAATCGCCACCACATTTTTGATGTTTTAGCTGGTGTTTTATTGGGTTTATTTGAAGGATGGCTTTTAGGATTAATTTGGCTAAATCAAGATACTGCAACTTGGTTATGGTCATCCTTGACTGATGAGAAATTGGAAGGTGGAGAATATCATGTGTAGTTTTTCTAATAATCTCTGGAAATTTTTTTTATAACAACTAAATTTTCTTGAATTAAATTTATTAGTTTCTTATAATTGTTTTTGACCTTAGAAAGTGATATTATATTGTGTATAATTGCTAATGAATAAAGGCTTGGAATTTTATTAAATTAAGTCTTGTTAATTATGAAGGTGTCTTTCGATCTTAGGGAGATTGGTAAATTAAAAAACAATCAAATTTACTACATCCAATATTACTAATAGACGATATAATACTACAACACAAATTCAGATTATTTATTTCTTTGACTTGCTATTTTTTGGTTAATATTATTGACTACAATGAACCTGATAGCAGAATAAAATAATACATCTTTTTGAAACTGCTTGACACAATATTTTAGTCATTACAAAGAACTACATGTTATGTTAATTAATTCATAAAGGTTACAGCAAATTTTTCTTGCACATTATTTTCATGATTTCTAAGAGGTTTCATTAAAAAAGAGTTCACATAAAAGTTAATTTTAGAAATAGGTTCTTCCGAAGAATATTTTCTTAAAAAGACCATGGTTTTCTTCCCAATTAAAAAAATATGTTTAAGTATTTTAAAATTTCTTTTTAAATACATTAAGTGCTATGTGGATCTTATGAGGTCATCTACAAATTAAGTTACGCCATTTTTAACTCTTTTTTTACTCCCCCCCCCCACTCAATAATCACATTTCGTTAACATTAATTTATTGTAGATTTCCAAATGCGATCTATGCACCCCCACCCCCGTCCCAAATCGAAGATTAAAATTTTAAATAAAAAATTATTTAATCTGGATTTTGTACTTATTAATTTTGGTAAAATTTTACCTTCTGTTAGAAGTGACTTATATTAAGAAATTCAAAAAAATATATGTAGCAAACTATAAATAAATATTCAGGTTTGATCTTTTCCTCCCTTGTGAGCGTCGTAATTTGTAGATTATCCCCCTGTTATAAATCAATAAATATGCACTTTTACATCATATATTTCCTAGTTAACCCTAAAGTTGGCAATGTATCTCACAAGATACATAGTTTCAAAAATTCTATTTACCAGGTAGGGTTGAAAAACTCCAAAAGATATCATCTCTGACAGAAAGAATTTTATGCCGAAATATAAGCGCTTGCCAAGTTTAGGGTTAAAAATAGTAAAATTTAAATCTGACAATAATGTGAGCAAAAAAATTTTAATTTAAATAAAAAGCCGATTTCGTACGTCATTTGAAAGATTTAACACACATTAAAATTAAGCGTAATTTGAAAATTTTCCTTTCATCTAAAAATTTATTGCATCAGCTTGATTTAATGATAATTTGCAACCATTATCATTTAATTTAATTATCTGCTAATATCTAATAATTTATTGCAGCAACCAAAATTAATTAATAACAGTTTTTAGGTTCCTTTCTTCCATTTAATTTAAATGTTTGTTAAATCCCTTTCAATTATCTCTAACAAAGATAGTGTTTTTAAATTAACAAAACTTTTCATGCCTACTACTGTGCATGATCCACTTGCTCTTCAATTGTAATTAAAAATAAAAGTATATCTCTTTAGTTTGCATTTTAGGAGTTTATTGCTTAACAATAGATTCCAATATTAACATAATAACAATAATTTTATTACACTAGTACTAACACAGTTATAAAATTAGTAAATAAATTAATAGCAAATTAACAAATAAAAAATGATTAACATGATCCGTACAAATATATAAAAATATTAAAAATAATTTAGTTTTAAGTATAATTTTTTCTAAACAAATAAAAATGGGCCTTGATAAATTTTTATAGTTGTGTAAATTTAATTATTTTGCTTTCTATACAATATTTGGCTAAAATAAAATCGCCATACTTCAAAACCAAATATTTAATAACAGATATTATAGAAAATTAACAATGAATTTTATAAGTGAAAAAAAAAATAAATAAAATTTTAATCAATATTTAGTATCTATAAAAGAATTAAACCATAAAAAATATAAAAATGTGTGAGTAGGTACATAGGTACATTAGTGAAAAGTGCATAAATAATTAAAACAATATTAAAATAAAAAATTATGTCTTACTTGTGCTTTACTAATATATACTTAAAAGTTTTAAAGCTAGCAGCTGCATTGGTTCCACTATAAATAATATAATTAGGGTGCAAACGAATGCCCATCTAAATATTATTTAAATACATTAAATTGTTTACATAAATAAATAAATAAATTATTGTGCTACATGATTGTATAAATTATTTAATACAAAACAACAATAAGGTGTATATAAGTACATAAGGTAAAATAGTATCAAAATTGATAATGTAATTAAAAATTACATTGGTTATTACATTTAAAAGTATATTATTACGTTATCAAAATAATAAAAAGTAAGGTACGCAAGATCACATAATAGCCAAATTCATAAAATGTAGACAATTATCAAAACGCTTACAAATATTATGTTAATTTTTTTACCAAATCATTTTATGGATATGAAATATTTGTAGAAAAAAATTACCACAATCGAGAATGATAAAATTTCAAATCCACAAAACCTTGAGCTGTTAGTGGATTTGGTGATTTTGACCTGTCAGTTTCATCACCATTGTCCACTTCCTCATGTAGATTGGCACCGTTTAATTCAACATTATTGTCGACTATTTCTAATTTTTCAATCGCATCTGCGATTTCAACATTATTTGAATTTAGTGTAGGTTCAAAATGTACCTCACCTTTAACATTTTGTAAAACTAATTTATCTACAATTTCAGAATCCTCGTTACATTGTATAGATAAAGAACGAGGACGCTCCAATTTCGGCGATTGATTTGCAGACTCGTAGGTAGCGTTTTGAAGTTCACTGGAATATTTGAAATTTTCTAAATTATCGTAACCTTATTGTGACGCTATTTGGGGCCTGAGGAGGAAAACGTAAAATAAAATAAAATAAAAAAAATAAAATAATAATATTGCTATGTGACATATTTCATTTAAATTTTGAAACAATACCGAGCACATTAAATTCCAATAAAATTATTGTACTTCTTCGAGTACCACACACTTTGTAGTTCTTATACGATAAATCTTGGTCTAACAATAAGACAAGATGACTTACTAGGGATTGTAATTAATGAGCTGATTTCCCGCTTCCCAAAGTTTGAAAATCTTAGTTAGAAAAGTTAAACCTAGAAGAAAGTCCCAAAATCTTAATTTAAGATTATGGTACAAATAGTAACAAATCTGTCACCACAGTTGAACCTCTTTGGTGTATAGACCTCTTTAACTAATTATTTAAATTGTGAATAATTAGCGGGAATTAAATCACTAGATTTAAGCTCCCTATGCAACCAACTCAATGGTTTTTACGGCTTACTAAATATTCTGGTGTGCGGCTATTAGTTAGTCCTGAGTAGTCTAAGAAGTTTGGAGTAGTTCGAGATGAAGTTTGTTAAAAAAATGTAAAATGTGTTGGAAAATGTAAAAAAAATCATAGATTTGCGGTATAGCAGAAGAACAAACTTGCAATATTTATCTCACGTGTCTAAGATAGTCCGAGGCAAGACTTGCACATTAAATATTTCTAAGAACTACCATTTCTCCCAGCCCACCAAAAAAATAGGGAATTATTAAAAATTCACGTTTAAAAAAAATTAAAAGAAATATATTCTTTTATTATTTTGCGAAGTAGTAGATACTAAATAACTATTATAATAATTATTAAGACAACATATTATTATCAAAAAAGACGATTTGAAAGTAATTAGTAAACTAATTTTGAATTTTGTATGTCACACAACACTATTAAAAAAATTAAAATTACATAAAAAATAAATTCTAAAAATATAAAAGAAATAAAGCAAAAGCCAAAATAATTCTGCACAATTCTAAACAAAATATTAAATCATAAAAATATTCCCAAGACATATCAGGTCAATTTATTGTAAAAAAGAATTTGACAACATTTTTTAGAATTGGCAGATCTATTGAATACTGCAATGTTTTATAGTACATAGAGAACTAACACGAAGAAAATTATACATATTATGCAATTTCATGCTCGATTATTATTTAATGCCTGTGGTTTTAGTGGATACTTCGTTCTCGAGTTAGTAATCTCTAAAATCATCAGGGTAGCAGCAAATTACATAATATATATGTTTTATGTGTTTATTCCTCATGAGCTACAGGATAATTCAGCACCCGGTATAGTAGATATTAAATCTTAATATGTTACCCGCTCATATGCTGGCTCTGTGGCTGTACACTGTGCGGGGACATTATTTGACCTGATTGATCTTGGTTTAAGGTGGGACTAGGAAATAAAGGACAATGTTAGTGCTTTCTTTAAATGTTATTTCAAACTTACGGCATCAATTCCTGCTGGGTTAGTCCACAGCGTGGCGTATGTACTCGAGATCTTGGAGTGCTAATGGTATATTACTATCTTAAAAGGTCTATAAGTGGATAACTCATTGAAAAGACTTACCGTAACCTCGCTGATGAAGGCGATATTTCATCCCTACATAATGAATTTAATAACGAAGCGTTCTAAATAAAAGTAAATTTTAACTTACGTATTTGTTGGTGTGACGTAATTTTGTATGGGTTTTTTAGTTTCTAACATATCCCTAATAAATAACGATATTAAAATATTGAATTAATTTGTAATTAATACTAACCGAGTATGTACTCTTAGTTCATACATTTAATTGAATAATTAATGTGAATTTTAAAACAAGTAAAATATGTACTTATCTATAAACAATTTTGTGAAATATCAAAATCAAAGTTTTCAATCAATAAAGTTTAACAATACAGAAATCAATAATATTTAGGACATTTTTGTAATATAATATGTATTTCTGTTTTTGGCCGATGTGGTAGAATTGGTTAATTACGTACTATATATCTTTTATTAACCTTCATCCGGTCGTGCCCATTGCTTTAGCACCAGCGGGCGCGCAATGGTAATTTACCGTCTCTCTGTTTGTTTGCCTAATTCATCCAAAATCTTGAAAATCGTTACACTGTTATCTGCTGTCATATTAAATTAATTAGGAATACGAACCAGCCAGTTCTACTCTCCTCAACATGTGCACGCAAACGTTGCGCGTGTTTTTATGAATTAGATGGTAAACTACCGCCCAAGCGTCCGAATCAAGGTTAACCATGTTGAGCACTGTAAGAAAAGCCGACATTTCAACTAATAACATCCAATTTAAATAATGCCCTCTACTAGACGAAAATTCGCATATTACAATTGTACATAATAATAGTGCTCAATGTCACGCAGAGGGTTGCAAGATTTTTCCGGAATTTTCGGGGTTTCCAGTTCCGATGGCTTATAAATAACTTTCATTATTTAAAAAACGTGTCAAGTTACATACATACATACATATTAATAATAATAATAATAATCATTCTATCTGTGTTTTCTGGTTCATTATCAATTTTAAGACTGTTTCATTTGGTGTTTTCGCGTTGTTAATTATCTTTGTTGTTTATCTGTTTCATGAATTCAAATTCACAATAACAAATTAAAAATTCGATGGGTTACTGTATTTATTTATTTATCTATCTAATAGATTCGTATCCTATTTCGATATGAAGAAATTAATCATAAGTACCATAAAATAATCCAAGATTGTGTTAGTGTTTATTGATTGTGAGGAAAGCTTCCTTCTAACTTTTACCAGTGTGCGTGTGGGTAGATTGCACAACTTCCTATTTGATACGTTTTTTTACTAATACATAGAATATAGATTTGTTTGATAAGTTTGATGAAGTTTCCGCCCGATTTTGTATAATATGCAGATTTTCAAAAAAGATTTAAATTGGCGCCATAAAACAGCTGGTTAACGCAGAAATAATTAAAAAGAATTGATCAGTTGTTTTCTAAATTAATTAACATTTTGCGGATCACATCCATAGAATTGAAATGTTAAAGCACTATTATCAAGATTAAAAATGGTTTACTTTTCATCATTTTTTCAAGGAAAAATAGTTAATTTTTGAGTTTTAAAAAAGTTAACTTTTAATTTAAATAAATTTATTATACAAGGGATCTTTAAGCTGACTTATTGTTTGGTCTTTGAAATATAACTTCTAGGTACATACTACATAATAATTATGTATTATTGTATATAAACATACTATTTATTATCTTCAAAGCTTCTCAAATGTCCGCAAACCGCAAGAAAGCATGCTTTACCATCTAATTTTTTACTTAAATAACAAAGTAATCATTTATTTTGAGTACCTTGTATAATTGTTCCAATGAAAATTAAAGACAGTAGTTTAAGAAATATGCAAAAGATTGTTACCTCGACGAAAACGTAAGTGTTGATTGAATTAATTTATATCATCTTTTCAACGAAAAAATTATGAAAAATGCCATAATTGGAAATATTAGTGCATAAAAATATTATAATAATATGAAGTATATTATATACATTTTCGAAAGAAGTTTTCTATTTAATTTTATTTTTAATATTAAATATCGTCCAATGTTATTTGTATTGGATAGAAATCTTGGATTATTATTATCTTTGAAGATGGCTTCAGTTAAATGAGCCGAAACGTGGACATATAGTTAATTAGTTTTTAATTTGCGTTCCTAATCCCAAGATTTCTATCTAATATTTTTATTTTTTTATTTATTGATCCCGCTCAATGATGCAGTATATTATTAGAATATTACGAATACTTATTATTACTATTAATAAGTATTACCTAATAAGTTATTATGTAATATTGTGGATGTTTCCAATATTTAAATCAACGTTGAAACTTTGATATTTCACATCAAAATTGTTACATCAAATTTATTCCAAGGAAAAATTTATACCCAACTGTCTCTTTTTAGGTGTAGTGTATTATAACGAGAATAATAACTATTAGACTTACCCAGAAGCATTACAGCTTTGATGAACATTTTGACTATTGGAATGAGTATTATACGTTTGTTTTACATCAGATTTCAAAGTTTGATTGGTGCTAAAATAATTTCATCATGTTTCACAATTCTTTCGGATTTAGTTTAAGAATTACCTGTCGTAATATTGATATTGTTGAGGTATATTTTGAGTGGGCATAATATTAGTTGTTTGGTGATTACTCAATGGTTGTTCAGAATTCGGTGGTTGTATATATTGGGGATTTGTTACATTACCAATGGATTTAGTTGGCTGTACATTTTCTTTCCAAGATACAATTTGTGGTGTACTAGCTATGCTTTGTTGTTCATTAACTCGAAGTTGAGGAACGCTTTGTTGTTGATGTATAAATTGCGGAGTCACCATTTGCTGTTCCGCGCTTATAATTTGATTCGGGGGACTGATATTGTGTGAAATTAGTGATTGTTGCGTATGTTGCATTCCTGAGGAAACGTTTCCTATTTGATTATGATATGGTTGTGATTGTTGAGGAATTAATTGTAATGCTGGATTTTGTAACTGCATTTGTTGTTGTGATGATGAATATTGCAATGCCACTGGTTGTTGTTGTTGCGATGGAACGTATTGGAGTTGTTGTTGAGATGGTACGTATTGGGGTTGTTGTTGAGATGGTACGTATTGGGGTTGTATTTGCTGTTCTGATGGAACATATTGAGATTTTAGTTGATGTTGTTGAACAACCTCCGGTTGAGCTTGTTTTTGAGTTCTTAGTACTTTATCTCGATATAAATCGGGATAACCACGATCACAAAATTCATTAGGCACGATATCTGATGATGGATGTCTTACAGGCGACAATCCATTATTATATCTTTGACGATATTTTTTAATATGTACTTGTGATTCTAATTTTTGCGAGTGTAATTTTTCAGTTTGATGCTGTGGTACTAGGTCAGCATTTAAATGTTGTTGAATTTCACGAGAATCCTGACTTTGTTGATTAATTAAAGGTTGGTTTTGAATATAAGGTTGACTATTGGCGTGAGATTGATTTTGAATATTAGTATACGATTGATTTGGAGCGTAAGTGTAATTTTGATTATTTGAATTTAGGAAAGGTTGACCCTGAACGTTAATGTTATGGTGACTTTGTGCATTAATGTTATGTTGATTTTGAACATCGGCATAAAACTGATGTTGTATATTTGATAAAGGTGGATTTTGAACATTAGTATGCGATTGATCTAAAATATTTGTGCAAGGTTGACTTGGAACATTTCTGTAAAGTTGGTTTTGACTATTAATGTAAGGTTGATTTTGAATATCAGTGTAATGTTGACTTTGAACGTCAGAGATCGCTGGACTTTGAACGTTAGAAATTTGTTGGCTTTGAACGTTAGGGACCGGTTGATTTTGAACATTAGTGTAATGTTGACTTGGAACGTTAGAGATTGGTTGATTTTGAACGTTAGGGACCGGTTGATTTTGAACATTCGTATAATATTGATATGCAGTATTAGTATGCGATTGATGTTGAGAATGCCCACTTAGTTGAGGTATTTGTATATTTGAATAAGCTTCATGTTGCTGCATTTCCGTAATCGGTTGAGAGGGTAGTTGGGAATATTTTTGAATTTGATCATTAAACTGAACATGCTGTGATAAATTATGAGATTGTTGTGGTAATTGTTGCATTATATTAGGATTAGAATTAAATCCTTGGTGCATCACATTTTGCTGTATTTCATTGATGTTATTTGTTTGCTGTTGTTGATTATATGCTGTATTAGCATAACTTGGACAAATATTTGGTTGCGATTCATTTCTAAAGAAAATTTTACCACTTACCTATTACTCGTTAATGACAAGTTGTACTAAAGTAATTTACCTGTAATTTTGCTGTTGAGTTGTAGCAATTTGTGAAATACTATTATTAGCTAAAGACGTTTGATTTACTCCGATATTTTCACTATAGAGAGAATTTGCATGCAATTGTGTAATAAAATAAATTACTATCTGCTATTTACAAAAGAGGTAGTTAAAAATTGTTTACATACCCTGATGGTTCATTCGATTGGACTGATGTTTGATTGTGAATTATCTATAAAAATACAAATATAAAATATAGCAAATCAAACATCGACATAAAATTAACTTGACATAAATAACTATAATATAAAATTTAATTACCTGTCCCATACTGCAAGTTGGTCTAGGTGCCCCATAGCGTCCGTAAGGAGAGGGGAAATTTTGGAGTCCATTTGCAGAAGGTTTAGTCTTGCAAGGTGATTCACTACCACCATTGTTAATAAATTTTAATTATTAATATTAAATGAATGACAATTATTACTATATTATAATTTATTTAAAATTGTGTTTGTCTGATGTTTATTAATTGAACTTATCAATTAAAATTAATTACGAATAGAATCCTACCGATATATTATGCATTATTATGTCAAGGGTTATTAATATCTAAATTGAGTGCTACATCTTTCAACGTGAACTTAATATCAATGGATATATTAACGAAACAATCGTTCTAATCGTATCGTAAAAATCGTAAATATTTTTTGATAACTTTTAGGCTTGCTCATTGGTACATAAATATTACTAAAATTACTCATATCCAGTTAAACAAAAATAATATTTTTAATTTTATTTTAAATGTGATTTTATTAATCGGTTTCAACCGCCCGTATCCCGCGGAATCCAACTCCCTTCCTAATCCATTTCTAGGAACGGGGCTATTTTTTTGAAACCACTGCGTGTGGAGTCAACGCCAATAAAATAATAATAATAATATAAAATATCCGTAAAATATGAAAAAAGTTACATAAAGGAAATATAACACTAACTGTTTAAAAGAAAATTTCATTCACAGTTATGCTGATGCATGTACTCACAATAACATATGAGGGTCGTTTAATTTTCAAGTTTAACGCTCCCATTACACTACCAAAAAGAGGCAAAAATACAAAAACAAGGTAATTTTTGAAATCTACAGACAATTTTGTTACTTTTTCACATAATCGCCAAATCTTTCGAGAGATTTGTGGTAGCAAAAATCAATTTATATTATCAATGCCGAGTTGGTAGTGCGATGCGTCCAATTTTTTGAATAATCAGTTACGGCGCCTTCGATTTCCTCTGTTGAATTGAATTGTTCGAATTGAAAACGATTACATTCCTCTCTAACTTGGTAAACGTAGGGTTAATTTGTCGATAGTGTACCACGGATCTTCATAAATCAGCTCTTTGACGAGCGCAACGTTTTTGTCGGTGCTTGCATGCGCAAGTCGCTCTTCATACTGCATTTGATTTGGAACGCTTACGAATTACATCGCGCTACCATTTCAAGACTCATACACTGTTAACCGTATACACTACACAATTCTTGATGCATTTCCGTCACCGTTTTATTTTTTCCAGCCAAAAAACGAATCACATCACAAAGTTCACATTTGGACGCAACTTTCAACGGCAGTTCCATGGTAAAACGTTATAAAACAGTTAAACTTCAATCGATTTGATTTCTACCCAAACGATCATGTTCACAATCGATGAGAGACAAACCTATAAAAATGTTATCGCTCTACGGTTTCACTGAGTGGAGAGCTAGGATCGTTAAACTTAGAAATTAAACAACCCACATATAAAGTTCAGGGAATCACACGGCAGCGTCATAATTCGTCAGGCAAACCCTGCGAGTTTGTTAGAGAAATGCCTACACTTCAAGATACGCTAAACTACATTCAATAAAATAAAATTAGATTTATAGAAGCAAATTACATGTAAATGGACAACAAACACCTAGCATTGGATTTAATTAAATTTAATTAAAAATAAACAAGAACTTTCGTTCTTGTTCGTGTTTTATTTTACTTTAAGGATGTGGCACTCAATTTATGGATAAAACTGTGTATTAGATGAATCTACTATTTAGTTTAAAGTCTTGCAATCTACTTACATCGAATCAAGATTATACATAAAATTTTCTAATAATAATTTAACATACATTTTTATTTTAGTTTAGTGTATGTTTTATTAAATTTAAAATTATCAACCTAAACTGCACCACTTTAATCTTTTAGAAGACTCATTCAATATAGATTCTGTATAGCCAGATATAAAAATATTACAAGTTATTAATAAATAATGAGTGCTTTTTAAATGTATATGTGTACTAAAATGTGTTAAATTAAATTGTTGTTTAAGTGGCAATTAAATTTGATGTGCTTATTTGAGAACTTAGCAGTAATGTAACTAAGGATGTTTCTGTATGAATCTCATACCATTCAATTTCAATAACCATAGCAATTAAAATATTTAAGTAAAACAATTTCATGCCCTGGAACTTTTAATAAATTAATATGTAACTACAGATTTTTAGGTAATAACAACTGAGTCTACATTACAACCACATCAATATATCCGTAATCACAACGGAGCTATACTAGCAGTTTTACACTAAGCATTTATTTTCAATAATTTATTATAAAACAATTTTGAAAAACTTATTATATACGAGTTAAATTTTCTGCTGCTCCAACTAAAATTAATTAATTATTTGGGATTTCTGAGACGCCAGTGTGTAGTTCCAGGGTTAATAAAAATTAAACTCATTCAAACTTCGAATTATTTACATTTTACATTATTGAACTTCTAATGCTGTTGCATAGTACGAGGACATCAATGTCAAATGAAAAATCATAGATTAGATCGAAACCGTGATTATTTTCTGAAATCTAATTCAGTCCAATTCAATTTTTCTAGAAAATGTAGAAAATAGTAATAAGTTTTTTCGTGGGTTGCACGATGCAATTTTCAGTCTACTCAAATTGAAAATCCTAGCCTATGCTTTTATGTACATTCCCAGGAGTCAAAACTTGAAAAACCGACAGTACGTAGACGCAGATTTTGTAGATACCTTTTTGTACAGAAAAATGCATAAAGTAAAAGAAATTCTACCCAGTCTATGACTGCTGTGCGATGTTAATGATATTATAAAATTCATTCTTAAAAAAAAACAGGAAATGGACAAATTTTATCAAATTATTTTAAAAAGTACCCAACCATTATACGCAATTTTATGTAATTCCAAAGTTACATTACTTCTGTTTATATTAATACTGTGTGTACTTAAAGCATTACAAATAAAAAAAATTGTAGTACATACCTGGTGTTTGTTTCTTCAATTTGATGGGTATTCGATGACTCGGGAAAGAATCCGTCAAAAACTACGTAGTTGTTCATTTGCCTCAAAGCATTATTCAAACTGTAATGCTTGCCAAGGAAAGATAAAAGTTTTTCGCTGGGTCTATCGATTGCCAACTTGACCGGATCAACTTGTTCTTTCTGTAATATAAAATTCATTTAGAAATTACACGGTAACTCCACATAAGTAAACTCGTACAATTTATTAACTTCCAACAAGCCAACCACTCTTTTTCAAGTTTTGTAGAAAACTTCAAACCGAGCTTAAAAAAGTTATTATAAAAAGTCGTGCCCTGAGGATCTATGTGGACTCAGGCCGAATAAAAAGTTAACACATAAGTAGTTCAATAATTATACTCATAATAATAAAATTTAGTATGTATAGGTTTTCAATTTTAAAATTACTCTCTGTTCCTGACATTTTTCACAATATTAATATTATGTATAGTATCAGAGATTTACAATTTTTGAAGTCATATTGTTACGAAACAATACAGGTTAATTGTATTGGATGACTGCCCTGTCAGAATCATGTTAACGTTAACGTAATATTTACAAACGCTCCAATCAAAAGCCGTTTTTCTACTGATTTACCAATGCAAAGCTCCCGTTCGTTAACATTAACATGATTCTGACAGGGCAGTGACCCACGTATGATGACTCATCCATGTTGACTGATACATCGTTGCAACATACTAATATCAATATTTTAGAAAACCCAAAAAATGCACTAAACACTTTTCAGAACTAAAATGTTTTTAAGTTATCACATGTAAAATACATAAAAAAAACCACGTATCAATAGATTAACATACTAATACATATATATGTCCATAATGTATTATAAGAGTATTGCACGCATGCAGTTCCAAAAAGTACCAAAATATTTTCTATAATTTCATTTTCAGGTGTGTTACCTCACTTGACCTTCTCTTTTTATTAAATTGGAAATTTGCTGTAATAGGATAATGGTAAGCAACTTTTATTAAGTTTAGGTCTTTTATAGGTAGGTTATAATAAATTGTCTAAACCATTAGCAGATATCTATCTAAAAATTCTCATAGGAAACTAATTTAGAAAATATGATGCACGATAAACATTACTTAAATTTGATATACACTTTTTCTTTAGAAAATGGAAGTGTTTATTAATCTATTAATATATAACTATATTAAATTCTTGCGGCTCATCATAAAAGCAATAAAGTGATTAATATTTTCGGTGTATGAAAACCAATATATTACGACGATACTACATGAACATTGAAAAGAAAACATTTAATATTTTTTGTTAATTTATTAATTTACTACTAGTAAGTCCAAAAGTATATTTTCGAACAAATATATTAGGCCCAATTTGTGCCCACCCATTTCAAAAGTGCTAGCGCCGTCGTTGTTCCGTATCCGTAAATGTTAAGCGTCGTTTTCAGCCAATAACGCGACACAACACAGCATAACAAAGAAGTTAAAGTACATTGAAACTTATGGGTGTGTTCGAAATGATAAATAGCGAAGTTTGCATAATCTATTTTGCATATCTACTATTATCAATTTACCTATTAAACCCACGAATTAATAGGTAGGCGCTGGCGCTGGTAGAAATTGCAAGTAAGTGCTTGTTCACAATGTACATATAAGACATACGAATCGGTACAATAAAACGTAAGAATTACAGAAACAAATAAAACCTTAATCGAATAATGAATAATACTGAAGTTATTTTGTTGTATGCAAAAGAACATTGTACATACGTCGTGTATGATTTTCTTTTAAATCCTATGTTTGTCTTACGTTTTACGTACATTGTAAAAAAGCACTAAATCTCAGAACGTTAATAATTATTTGTGTTGCATATTATAAGTATTATAATTAAGGCTCATATACAATTGGTCTGTAACGGAAGCAGGAACGAAATGAATTGTCGGTTCACAATAAACCAGAACGGCAACAATAGCTATGTAGGGATATTTGTTTGGCTAAAATTTTTTAGAAACAGAACAGAACAGAACAGATATTGCTATGGTTATGCGCATGCGTAAACTGTCAAAAGTCAAAACTGTCATAAGTTTAGCCAATGAAATATCCTTATAAAGCTATCGTTACTGTTCCCGTTCTGGTTTATTGTGAACTGACGATTCATTTTGTTCCCGTTTCCGTTCTCGTTTCTGTTCTCGTTACTGTTTCTGACTAATTGTGTATGAGCCTTTAGTTTCTTCCTGCTTAAGGCTCATACACAATTAGTCTGAAACAGTAACAGTAACAGTGAAACTTAAGCAGGAAGAAACTAAAGGCTCATACACAATTAGTCAGAAACAGTAACGAGAACAGAAACGAGAACGGGAACGAAATGAATCGTCGCGTCGGTTCACAATAAACCAGAACGGGAACAGTAACGATAGCTATATAAAGATGTTTCATTGGCTAAAGTTTTGACAGTTTTGACTTTTGACAGTTTACGCATGCGCATAATCAAAGCAATAAAAGTTAAATCGTTTCTGTTCCCGTTCCCGCTAATTGTGAATGAAGCCACCTGAACGCATGTATTTTATCTTTTTACTGTTCCCGTTACTATTACAGACTAATTGTGTATGAGCCTATGAGCCTTTACTCATTTGTAAATCTATCATTTTAACCGTTTACTGATCTGACAATTACATTTATTATATTTTCTGAAGGTAATTTAATGAAACCCTCAGATTCATTACAGGTATAATATAAAAAATAGAGTGTAGGCACGGGATGAAACACGATTTCAGATTTGTGGTGATGACAACCCTCGCTTTCGCTCGGGCTGGCAAACCTCACGCTCGTCTGAAATCGGTTTTCTTCATCCCTAGCCAAACAATGTACTATTCTATTATCTATTGCTTTTTGAAATGCAAAATACCTTTAGTTATCAGTAATTATTTAAAATTTTATGTTAGTTAATATTAAATTTTTATTTATTCGCAAGCAATACCACAAGAGCTTTGATTTATCCGGATAATTTTTTAATTTCAACGAATACGTGATTAGCAATTTAGCGAGAGAGAACTTGGTTGACCAAAATCACGACAGCGATCGAGCGTTAGCGAGATTGCTAGAGTGATTTTGTCTAACCAACAGTTTTCTGGAGCCAAATTTTAAAAGCACGTATGAGTGTTCAGAAATTAAAAATTATCAGGATATAAATCAAAGCTAGAGTTATATATTTGATAACTGATAGGATAATTCTGCGAATGGTGCATAAATACGCATAAAACTATTTAAACTTAAAACTTCACTTTGGTTGTCATTCAAGAAAAGGTAACCAAAAAAATATCCGCTAAGTTTATCCACTTGCATATCTGTTCCTTCCTTAGTACAATTTTTATCCGCTCTAGAAAAATTTGACGTTTGACGTTTCTATTTGCATTGTTTTATACATGAGTAGAATTATCATCATCATTAATTATTTTTATTAATTATTATAATTTTGTCGGGAGAAAAATTTATCAAGTAGAGGTGCGTTATGAACAGTTAACTATTAATTTCAATGTACTTCTATGCGAAAATAAAAAATTTATTCCATCAGGTGTTCATTGAAATACATTTTATTAATTTTTAATCTTCTGTAAAATTTTTCTCTATATCAAAATGCCACGGATATAATAATACAAATAAAGTAATTTTTCTACATCGCAAAAGAAAACAAAATTCAAAATTTCGAGCAAAATTCAATATTATAACTAGTTTTGCCTAGTGGGGACGATATTATTGAACATTCCTCAATCTCAAAATGCTTTCTATCTCAATATTTTTCTTGTATTCGCGTGACACTTGGAGGTACTGACATTATTACACAGATAATCAATCGGTGCAATTTTCTAAAAAAAGTTGTTATTTATAACACCCGAATTTAGTTGTTATGTCAGAAAATAACATAGGATTTTCTGCCATAACAAATAAATTTGGTTGCTATTTATGACAACTTTGCTTAGAAAATTGGGGTGATTATTATGTTTAGTAATATAAACTAGTTAGTTATTAAGTTAGTTATTAATAACTAGGTGATATAGTGGAACATCATTGATGCGCTACTGGATTGGTGTGAAACTCGATTGGTCGCTATACACTTTTATATTAGTGAAAAAAGATGATTAATTAAAGTACTTTAAGATTAGTATGAAAAATTGACCAATTAGAGAATGATTACAGATTGAGAGAAGGAGTGGACAGAGATAAAGAGAAAGAGAGAGAGAGAGAGAAAGGAAAACACACGCAGCAGTTAAAAAAATATTTATAGAGTTTTGTATGTAATATTATGTTTATACAATTTTATTTATTGTATTTTCATTTGCGTTGAAAAATTAATGTGTTATAGTTCTTAAAAACATCTTAATAAAAGTTGAATAAAAGTTAGCTGTAATATTTTTTTAATAGTTAATAGGTAAATAGCTAGGTTTTTAAAACTGCCAAACTTTACAAGAATATTCGATAAAATGCACGCAATTCCCATCTAATCGAAAATCTTAAAACATGCAAACAATAAATTAGAATTTTGTATAATATAGTATGCCTACTCGTAAGTGGACAATTTTCTAAATATTAGAAACTGAAATATATTATGGTTTCCAGGTTTAAAACATAAAGCTATTCAAAAATGTTATAAAAAGTTAAATTTTTTTAAAAGTTGTTCTTGTATTTACGTGCAATTTTATTTATCAAACTCTCTCCAAGCTCCAAACCATAAAATTTGACTTTAAGTCACAGTAATTGTTATAATGAGGACGGTTACGGTCCTTATTGTGGAGTGAAAACTGTATTCTAGCCGTCCTCCCTCGCCTAGCAATGGCAAACCACCGAGGTAATCTATTTTGAAAACCCTTCATAAAATGAAGTGGTTAGCCAAAACTAACCCTGGGTTGTAGCTCTACTCTGTAAGGGCCAATTTCATAATAAAAATTAACAAGGCTTTTAAATTTAAAAGACGACTTAAAACTGATGAGTTTTATTGGTCTGTTTTGTCTTAAGTCGCCTTTTAAATTTAAAAGTCCTGTTAATTTTTATTATGAAATTGGCCCTTATAGTTTTAATTGTGTTGTCCGCCATCTTTTATTTTACTTTTAATGTTTCCCGTTACCGGTAGTAAAGTAATCAAAAACTTCTGACGAAAAGTACTTTTTACTCTAACCGTATTTAAAAGACATTTAGAATACCATTATTGTTGCCCAAAAAACATCTTTCGATACGCAATTAGATATGTAAATATGTATTATTTACGTGCCGTATGGAGTTTTTGAGAAAGATTCGGATCGATTGATAGCTTACGCATGTAATTCTTTTCAGGTGAGGTATAACACCTTCTTGTCACTAAATGAGATATTATGTTTGAAGCTATATGATATTAATTAAAATTAATTATAATTAGGTATTATGATATATAGGAGGACGGTTACGGTTCTTGAATCTTGGTTCAAGCCCGAGTAGAGCAAAAACTTTATTCTAACCGTCCTCCCTCGGCGGGCAATGGCAAACCGCCAAGGTAATCTGTCTTGAAAACCCTTCATAAAATAAAGTGGTTAGCCAAAAACCCACTCTGGTTTGTAGCGCCACTGTATGTATTATGATAATAGAATCTAATTCGTTATAGTAGTTGAAAGTAATAGAATTCAAATTCAATTAAGCAATTTGACGTAGCTAATCTAATTATCTCACTACTTTTGTTTAAAATTACTCACCTGAAGCATATATTCAAAAAGCTGTTTACCCAGACCAGTTCTCTGTCTAGATTCGTGAACATAAAAATCAAGAATGCATGGTGGCGAAACTTTGTAGTGTTCTCCTTCACGGTCAAAAATGTACAAGCTCTTTTTTCCAGTTTTTAACATCCCCGTGACTACTCCTTTTCCACTGAAATGTAAATAAACATAATTAAACAACTGCAATTATCATAAAGAAAACGCATAATTATATTTAACTTTGAAAACAGAAATGGTAATTCAATCATTTTCTGTTCAGTGTTCCATCTAGTAAAATTCATTTAATAATTTATTATTGTGTTGACATTAAAACTTAACAAAAAAATAAAACTTCTGCACATCGTCAACATAATATTTAGTTTCTTATTCTTAGGCTACCTCTCACGAAGCTTTTTGAGCAGCAGCTCATGCAATTATTGATGACGAATTGGTGGGTGCTCAAGTGGCGTGCAAATTTGTTCCACGCCGCTAGTTTTAACTAGAGTTTGATATAAAATTTTATCATTATTTTTATATATTATTATAATAACATAAAGCCCCGTTGACATGGGTAGTGAATAACGATCGTGATCCACACTTGTGAATTTACAAATTTTAATTTTCACGATATGATAATTTTTATATTCGTGGCGAAGGTTACACGGATGTTTATATTGCTGTTGTGAACATTAACTCGGCGAAAAATCACGATTTATATTTTACGAATCAGTAGTTTACACGGCGCGTATTCTGCAAAAGTGTGACTCACTGTCGTGATTCACTACCCATGTCAACGGAGCTTAAACTACTGATTCGTAAAATATAAATCGTAATTTTTTGCCGAGTTCACAACAGCAATATAAAGATCCATGTAACCTTCGCCACGAATATAAAAATTATCCTATCGTGAAAATTAAAATTTGTTAATTCACAAATGTGGATCACGATCGTTATTCACTACCCATGTCAACGGGGCTTAACATAAGATAATATTTATCCAGTTAGTGATGGGTTGTCATCATTTTAGGTTGGTAAATTAGGTTTGTACATATAGCTTTATTACTATTACAGTGGAGTCCGCTTAATGTGATCACTTCGGGACTTGGGGTTTTTGATAACAATAACCGATTGATAACAAAAAGAGAAAAAAAATTTTATTGGTTATTTATTAGTAATTAATAAGAAAAATAACAAATTAAAAAAACTCATCTAAAGTTGTTTGTCTTTGCTGTGCGAGGAGTAAATTGTTTATAAAAAGTTTGTTTGGAAATCTGACGATCTCATCTGCTTCTTGCAGCGTCTTCTATTTCAACATATTTTTTTAAAATTTTACACAAAAGTGGTTGTGAAATGTTTAATTTCAATGCTGCATTCCGCTGGCTTATTTTTGGTAACTTATTATATTGTTCTAAAATTTTTATTTTTTCAATTAAGCTCTAATCATGTCTCTTTTTTAAGTCACTCATTGCGAAGTTTTGGGATAGGATTGAATTACATCGTATATTAACAGCAAACTAGACAAATCTTCTTGCTAACACCTGATTTAAAAATCGCGTAATGAATATGTGGTACATATTTATACGAGTATGTGGGTGGCTCATGCACAATATAAAAAAATGCTTGCAACTGAAAACTAATTCCTTTGGTCGTGGGAGAAAATAATCGTAAGAATAATAAATTTGATAATATAAACCGAATTTTGATTACTATAAGCGATGTTTTTTGTGTGTAATCATATACGTCCGGCCCGTTCCTCGCAAAAGTGATAACAATACCCGAATGATAACATTAACCGTGATTCCAATAAGCGGACTCCATTGTATTATAATAGGGCAAGGCAAATAAATGGCCTTTAAGTGCTAGCTTTTCGTGTCAAGATTCGGAAGTACCATCTCTCATTCAGCAATCCAAACATCCTAATTGTCTGATACCCGATTAAACGACACTATTTGAAAACTTAAATCTTAAGTTATTTATTTGACTAAACTTAAGTTATTTATTTGAGCAAACTAAACTTATTTGAAAATTTAATGCTCGTATTCACAAACGTTCGTAAAAATTTTAATGAACCGTTTATTTAAACAAACCAATGGAATTTATTTGCTTGTAGTACGAGATCATTTTCATTGGTTTGCAAAATGAAACGGCTCGTTAAATGTTTTATATTACACTAATGTCCATATTCACAAACGTTCGTAAATATTTAACGAGCCGTTTAATTTTGTCAACCAATGAAAATGATTTCGTAGAACAAGCAAATAAATTCCATTGGTTTGTTTAAATAAACGGTTCGTTAAAATTTTTACGAACGTTTGTGAATATGGACATGAATCATTATTTTTGTTTTTTATACCTTGACAACGAAATATATTAAGAGGTTATGCGCACTTAGGAGGTCGAGAAAATCCGACTTTTTGTTATTTTTTTCTGAAAATGTGTGTATATATATTATTGCACAACAATTTTTTAGATTGAAAACAGCCCTTTAGAAATACAATATAATTTTTTTTGTACAAAAATATTAAGTGTTCCACTCGTACAGCCAATGTTCCACGACCCTATTATTAAAAAGCATTTTGCGGTGGGCAATTCTATGCGGAATCAGTTTATTCAAAATCAAAAATTCAAAAAGACCTAGTAAACACATAAGTTTATCTTGTCTTTAACGAGGCAATTTTCCTAAAAATTGAATTTTGACAAAATGGCAGATGTTCAAAGTTAAAATATCGATTTTCGTAAAAAATAAATGCAATGTTTTTCACCCATTAAAGCCATAAAATACAAAATACACATTAAAATAAAAACTCCCTCTGTTAAGGACAAGATTTTGATGTCTAAAACAAGTACACCAAATTTGAAAAGGATTGGTGCACTACTTTTTGAAATATCTTGCCCACCGACTTGGGTTGGGTTGTAGGGCTGTAGACCATCGGTTGTGAATGGATTATTTCAATTTTTTTTCAAAACAGTTACATTTATTTCTAAAATACTGAAATTATTGTGCTATAAAACAATATAGGCACTTATCCAGAAAAAAATAACAAATATTTGCATTTTGCAAGTGCGCATAACCCCTTAAGTAGGCTATAATGCCCTAGGGCGTATAAATCATAATACCCGCTTATTTATGATAATTTATTATCATTCGCAATTATATATACAAGTCACCGCAAACTAGAAAATTTAGCAAAATCAAATTCAAAATTTATAAAATTACATTTTCTCAAATTCAAATGCAGTGTAATATAAAACATTGTATGCATCACTAGCATTACTCGATGTTTATGTTCTCGAGCAACTTAAAAATCTTTTAAATAGGTTGCCCTCGACATAAACATCGTCATGACGCCCCTGATACATAAATAACTATTACGAACGTTTGTGAATACGGGCATAAGTCTTAAGTCAAAACTGAAGTTTTCGAATAGTAGTAGTACATAATGAGGCTACCAAACCTAAGTTAACAAGTGAAAAAATGGTGTATAAAAATCAATAATCTCGGAATTTCAACGAATAATAATTTTTTTGTCAATAATTCTTATGACATTTTTGAGTACAACGAAAAGGAGTGACCCTGTTTTTCCTGACGGAATTAAGGAGTTTTCGGTGCATTTGCTGGAATGTGCAGTTTTACATGTAACATAAATAAGTTAATAAGACTTTTTAATATCATTTCATTTATGACAACACAAATGAATATAGTGATAAATAATAATAGAAGTGAGTTGAATCAAGCAATTGTCACGGACTCTTTCAAGAAAACCAATATTAATGTTATGGAGTGGCAACCTCAAAGCCCATACCTTTCACCCTTAGAAAACCTATGGGATCTTCTAAAAATAAGAATTGCAAAAGAGTTACCACGGAATTTAGCCAGTATAAAATTTTTAATCGAAATAATATGGTTCAAATTTACTCCAAATGAATGTGGAAAGTATATTCACTCATTATCTTCACGATTGGCAAATATGTCATTAAGAAAGAGTGGGCATTGTGGTTATTAATGTTTAGTTTCGCATTTGTTAACTTATTTTTGAAACGTAAATTTTTAGCTTTATGCAGAATAGGAGAAATTAACTTTCCTGTCATCTTGCAAAAATTACAAGCTGTCAAAGTTGAAACTTCAAGAGTGAATAACTCATGAAGTACTAAAGAGATCTCAACCAAATTTTGTATGTAGGAACATTGACCGCCTAGGATTTGACAGCATATAGTACCATTTGATAAAAATCAGGAATTTAACATAAAAAAAGATTACGTTTTTTTTGCAAAATCTTGAAAAAAGTCCTTGTCCCTCTATTTTCTTCGGCATTTCTGCGTCGATGGCAATCAAAAGTTTTGGACATATGTCTGGTGGGCTCTAGTGATGAAAATGAAAATTTTGGTAGAGAAATCTTTGCCAGGGCTACCACAATTAAAAAAATAGAAATGTCATCGTATCTCCGGAAATGTTTAACCGATTGTCATAAAATTTTGTGTGCTAATAGGGCTTTTTAAATACAACGATTGGTGAGAAATATAGTAGTATTTAGCACTACACCGACCGACTGGGAAGCGGATAACCGAGGTTCATATCCTGGTCGCGTTAAATACACTGTGATCTAAAAGGCTGTGGGTAAGGCAACGGGAAACCTCCCCATTAATTAAATTCCCTAGTATGTCATCTTGGCTTCAGCCAAGTTTGATCGCCAACGCCCATTGAAGGAACGGCATCTTAAGAAGAAGAATTGGTGAGGAAACAATTGAACCAAATGTAAAAGCAAGAAAATTACATAAAATATTAACTGAAATCTTAATTTATCCATTTTTTGTGAAATTTTTTTTGATGGATTGTAAAAAGATGACACACATTCGAAAATTTTAATAATTAATTTGACAGCTATAAGTAATTTAATAATTATTTATTATATATTCATATAAATGAATATGTCATCGTATCTCTGGATAAAATTTGATGCGGCAGAAGTGACGATATTTTTTTACGACTATTTTTATTATGAATTATAACTAATTTTATATTTTTGTTAGTTTATTTTATATATTTTCAAGTTTTGCAATTTATTTTTTGTTTCTGAGTTTATTAATTACTTAAAGACATGATTTACAGAAAATACACCTTGTTAACTTACTTTTGGCAGCTTCTGTATATAACTATAGCTCGGATTTTATGCTTTTACAGATTTTTAATGTAGATATGCCAACAGTTTTCAAATCTGAACGTATTAGGTAAAAATGAATCCGAAAAAAAATTTCAATAGAGAAATAATAAATTATTATTAATAATTTGTTAATTTAAGCAAGTTTTTATTTTAAATTCCAGCAATTTAAGCTTTGTATATGGGGCATTCCACGCCAAATCGGACACCATTTTGCTTTTGCATCTCGGATTTTTTTGAAATTTTTTGTTCTTTTAGTACTATTTGAAACTAGCCTCTATTACTTTTTTCAAATTTTTTTATCATGTCATTCAAGATATATAGATTTTTAGAAAATTACGTTACTTTTTTTGAAATGCTTATAACTTCGCGAATAATTTACCAAATGGCACGTTTTTTTTTAAATGTTTCTTGTAAAATGTACTTTCTATAAAAAATATCGACAAATATTTAAAGCAATATTATTATTAGATTTTCAAGTTTTAAAAATAAATCGTCATTTTTAACAATGTTTGTACTGATCGATTTTCTTTAAAATTGTTTGTAAAAAACTTTTATCCATTTAACAAATTTTAAGCCTAGTCTCATCATGGGGAAACGATGGGTTCTATTCCTTTTTTCGAATTGTTAATTGTTGAGATTATATAAATTTTTAAAAAATTACGTTACTTGTTCTTGAAATATTCATAAGTCCGCAAATAATTGACCAAATGGAACGTTTTTTTTCAAAATATTTCCTTTAAAACGTACTTTCTATAAAAAATATTGAAACATTTTTAAAAACGTTATTACTTTTTAACATTGTATGTACTACTGATCGATTTTCTTTAAAAAATTTTGGAAAAAACTGTTATCCATTTAACAAGCTTTAAGCCTAGTCTAATAATGGGCAAGCAATGGGATCTATTTTTTCAAATTTTTAAATTTTAATTTTTTTATTATTCGTGTTTACATACATATTTTTCAAATCTCCAGAGTATAAATTTTTTTAAAGATATTTTTCAACATGAATAACTAAAATCTTGAAAATTAAAAAGTTTTAAAGAGAATTGATCAGTACATACATTGTTAAAAATTACGATTTATTTTTGACACTTGAAAATCAAATAATAATATTGTTTTCAAAAATTTTTCTATATTTTTTATAGAAAGTACGTTTTAAAAGAAACATTTAAAAAAATACGTGCTATTTGGTCAATTATTTGCGGAGTTATAAGAATTTCAAAAACAAGTACCTAACGTAATTTTTTAAAAACTTATATAATCTTGATAATTAAAAATTCTAGAAAAAACTAGATCCCATTGTTTGCCCATTATGAAACTAGGCTAAAAGTTTATTAAATGGATAACAGTTCTTTACAAGAAAATTTTAAAAAAATCGACCAATACATGCATTGTTAAAATTGGTGATTTGTTTTTGAAACATGAAAATCTAAAAAGTTTTTAAAAAGTTTTCAATATTTTTTATAGAAAGTATGTTTTAAAAGAATCATTAAAAAAAAAAGTTCCATTTAGTCAATTATTATTTGCGGACTTAATGAACATTTCAAGAATAAATAACGTAATTTTTAAAAAATTTATTTAATTACAATAATTAAAAATAAAAAAAAAAATAGAACCCATCGTTTGCCCACGATGAGACTAGGCTTAAAATTTGTTAAATGGATAACAGTTTTTTAAAAATTTTTTACAGAAAATCGATCAGTACAAACATTGTTAAAAATGGCGATTTATTTTAAAAACTTGAAAATCTAATAGAAATATTATTTTAAAATATTTTTTGATATTTTTCGTAGAAAGTACATTTTGCAAGAAACATTTTCAAAAAGAAAACGTGCCATTTGGTAAATTATAAGCGGAGTTATGAGCATTTCAAAAAAAAGTAACGTAATTTTCTAAAAATGTATATCTCTTGAATGACATAATTAAAACAATTGAAAAAAGTCATGGAGGCTAGTCTCAACTAGTACTAAAATAAAAAAAATTTCAAAAAATCCAAGATGCAAAAGTAAAATGATGTCCGATTTGGCGTGGAATGCCCCATATATTTTGTAATTTGTAATTAAAATTTATAATTAAAATTATTAACTTATTTATGTATCAAGGTAGTACTTGCTAGTATTTAAAAAAAGTTACCTATAAAAATTTGAAGAAAAAAATTCCTTAGTTTGGCATGATTAATGCATATTTTATTTATTTTTATCAATTTTAGTGCATATTTTAGAGTAATTCGGGGCATATATGCATTTTATGTATTTTAATAATAGTAATAAACGTATATTATTTCAGTTTTTAATATGTTAGGTAGATACACAATATTTTCTTAATACAAATGAAAATAATCTGTTTCGTGAGAATTTTTAATATATTATTATAATTTATAGAAAGTTACATAAATACAACATTTCAGTGTTTGTATTTCGAATCTTTACAACTTCTAATTTACTTTTGCGTGAAAGTAAAACACTTTCACGATATGATTCTCAAAACTTAAAAGATTACATGTTTATAACTTGTTTTTATGTACATATAATATAATAATGTTCTATAGAGAAAGATTTCAAGAGTACGTAGGTACCTACTATAATAATATATTGATAAGTTTAGCCTACTTTGTAATATCGTCATTGCTGATAAGTTATAAATTATAATTCTATCTTAATATAATGTAATGATTCTAGGATGAGTCATCCTGTAGACGTTTCATCCAATGAACTGTCCATCCTGGAAGGATTCATCCATTGGATTCATATCTATCATCCAAATACATACAAAAAAAGCGAAAGTAGTCGGAATTAGTTGTTATTTTTTAAGAATAATAAATATTAGGAGTAATAATTAATAATGATTCATAATAACAATTAAAACTACATAATAATATATCTATAATATTAATAGAATATCATAAAATATATTGCAATGACCAGTGGCTCAATAATTTTTAATTTATTGGCCATTCATTTTTAATAGCTTGAGACTCCTTTTATTACTTTTTATCCAAATCCAATTTTAATTATATTTTACAACCATAAACCAATTATCAAAATACAATTAATTAATTAAGGGGTTTTGGTTGAATATATTGCTTATACTTTTAAGAATATTTTAAACATGTAATCATTTCAAAATTTAAATTATTTCCACAATTTATAGCAATTAAAAAATATTTTGTTTTAAGAGGCAAACGCAATACTGTTTTTTCTTTTGCGTTTTTCTCAAAACTACATTTTCCAAACTAGTGGACAAAATATCTTAGGGTCTACTTAACCGATTTTATTAAAATTTGAACCACATATTCTTAACAATATTATCTAAGGTGTAGCATAGGATTTTTTTAATTGGGTGCCGCGTTCATTAGTTATAAATTTTTAAAACTCAAAATTTTAATAAAAATTGGAGTTTTTTTTCAAACAGCTGTCACTTCTACAAAAAAAATTAAAAAGAAATTTTCCCTGTGCTATATCTTAGGTAATACTTTTGTGTATAAGACAAAAATTAATTTTTAATTTTCCGGCAATGCCTGACAGAGAAAATACTTCCCCCATCGACAAGGATATTCAAAAGAGGGTCTTACTTGATGGCTCATATCTCCATCAATTTTTAATATTTTTTATTAATTTTTATGTCAAATTATTCATAATACTACTATGTAAATGTGTAAAATAAAAATAAATTTATATACTTAATAGCTGCGTTAGAAAAAAAATTACTTTTTATACCTATTTTTCCGAACGCCAAGGTGGTGAAACCACTTAATGAGCTACGGGCCGTAATATTTTTATGATAATCTATTATCATATATTGAATATACATATATCGTATATTGAAGTTTTAAATATTATTATAATTTTACTCGGCATCAAATTATGGGTGATGTGAACGTGATTCATTAATTTTTCAGATTTAAAACCATCAATGTTATTTTTCAATAGTTCTACGACACGGGTAAAAATGATAGAATCAGATTTTTTCTAAACTTCTTAAAAATCAAAACTTTACAAATCAAGGATCCTTAATAACCTTAATAATTACATATTGTGAAAATAAAAATGATACTTGTTTTCAATTCAAAACACTACGCAGTGTATACGCGAACCACTTGGCTGAAGCCAAGATGACTTATTAACGAAATAATTATTAATGGGGTGTCTTTCCGTTACCTTCGTTTTAGACTACAGATCGGTCTGTGATATCTCAAGTTCAATATCTTGCTAATTTTAGATAATAGTAGTGCAACCGTCCTCCCTCGGCGGGGAATGGCAAACCACCGAGGTAATCCGCCTTGAAAACCCTTCATAAAATGAAGTGGTTAGCCAAAACCCACTCTGGGTTGTAGCGCTGTTTACAACAGTAGTGCATCCAGTGCAATCGGAATTTGAAACTATGTTCGCCCTTCCTGGTTGGTCAGTGTAGAATTTAAATATAATGTTGATTTACCTGCCATTTTTTACTCGCAAAGCACGATACACTTATTACCGGTATGCTCACTAGCAGGTTAGCTCTATCCTTCTCGCACTATTTGACGTCAGCTTGGAGCCAGAAATGTCAAATTTGCTATATTTCTTATGATTTTCAACCACTTCTAGCATAATTATATTAATGAGGTATAATATAATTGAAATTGATATTGTTTGACCTTTTAATTTTACTCCAACGTGACGTCAATGCGCAGAACAAACGAGTTTTAATTTCTTACTGAGCATACCGGTATAATGCCCGTACCTATAGTCGATGCTTGGCTCCAGCAAAACTTGAGCACGACTTAAGTACGAAATTGTTCATTTTGATTGGTCGATTTTGTACTTAAGTCTGACTCAAGTCTGAGATCGAGCGAAGTATCGACTATAGGTATGAGCATTAGTGTATCGTGCTCGCAAAGCTATTATATATTTTAAAATCCAATAACAGCAAAAGTATGTATGAAAGCTACCAAATTTCGTGTTGCGAAATGCACTAACCAGCACTCGATACAACATTTTTAACTAATACATCTATGATGAAGCGCCCGATAGTTTGATTGAAAACACAACTTCATTCAATGCTAATAATTTGAGAAAACCATGAAAGTTCAATCAAAGTAAATTATTAAATAACGAACAAATCGAGTTGAATCGAAATCTTTTTGTTAATAATTAGTTTCGTGATTTTAATTCTAGTGATAACTTTTTACAATAAGAAAATATTATTAACTTACCTTTTAGCATTCTTATCAACGAGAAGGTAAATGGTTTGATCTGAATTTCTAAGTCGATCGGATGTTGTAATGGGTTTGTTGAGTCCTTGTGCAACAGCTGACGAATCTCCCATAGCATTGACTATTTCAGATATTTTTGAAACCGAGTCCCTATAAATAAGCATAATATCTATTAAGTTATTAGTCTTGAATAAATAATAAGATAAAATAGCTTAAAAATGTAATATAGCGAAAATACAAGAAATGTAGAGCATTCTTATTAATGTTCGGCTTTGTTCCGTAATAACAAAATATATGAATATAATATAGAATTACAAAGCTTTTGCGATTTTGAAATTCGTAAAAAAGTTTTTACTGTTTAAATGTTTACAGATCCTAAAATTTGTGTGTTGGGATAAATCCCAGAGTGGGATTCTGGTCTCAACTACTCAATATTTCCTTGTATTAAGTTTTTTTACAAAAATTTGTACTACAAAATGGTATAAAAACAGAAATTACATCATTGTATTATTTTCATTTTATGTTGTTAGAGTAACTCGTACGACGTTTTGCTTCCTTTCTAAAAAAATTATAGCTTACGAGGAATAATCGAAAGAATCTTCAGGAAAAATAAGCAATAAGGATGTTATCACTTTCGACGGTGATAATTCTGAATTTGAATGCCACCGGAATCTGAGCAAACTTCTTACTCAAATCAATTGATTTCAGTGCAGTGTAAATGCCGACAATCGACTAGAGCTTTCCAAAAGCTTTCAGCATTTAGACTCTACGGCAGCCGGAACCTGATTGCTTTTGATTATTATACAATAATTGCTAAACATTTATTAATATTTCAGATCAAACGAAGCCTTAGGTCGATATAGACGCTGTTTATTTTTGTAAGCATGTTTACATTTCTTTTATGTCAAATAAGTAATTAATAACCACTAATAATAATTTCAATGAAGTGAAGTGGGCTAATTGTTATCAATGTATTTGTAATGAGCGTATAAATGATTTTTCTAAAATTAAAACATCTAAATGCTAAATAGGTAATAGTAATTTATGGGACTAGTGAGTAAAGATACATTTTATCCACGAACGGAAAGTTTAGCACACGAGGCAATGCCGCGCGAGTGTGGTATCTTCCGTAAGTGGATACAAATATCTTTACTCAAGAGTCGCATATAATAACATTTTATCCAAAACCTGCAAATAAAATTAAAATTTCAAAATCAAATAAAATTTGAAATTACATTATATAATTTTGTTCAATCCTGTTATTGAAACATGTCGTTTCTTACTTGGATACGCAACTAGAAACCGTTTGTTTTACTCACTCAAATTATATCTATGGTAACGAGTGGGCGAAAGACTTTTCACCCACTAGTGAGTGAAAAATGCAGTCATTCATTAACCTGCCTACGTTCTTTATAATAATATTAAAATGTTTTAAAACCAAAGCTAACTTTTTTTAAAATTATTTTGCGCGCAAAATGCGCGCTATCGATCTAAAATTTTGCATAAAACTTCCTACGACAAATTGCTACGGGGGGTTGAGTACGAGCAAAGGGGGGTAAATTTTTAGCTCAGTTTTTCGATATCTAACGCCGTTTTCAAGTTATTGTAAATTCAAAATCTCAAATATAATTATTGATGACACGAATTATAATAAATTGTATTTTCATAAATTTTTTAGATTTATAAGTGCAGGATTGAACAAAACGCTATACATAACTCGTGGATAAACCCTTTCGCTCACTTATTTGCCTCTGCACACTCGCCTGTCGGCTCGCGTGCAAAACTGGCAAATGCGTGAGCGAATCTTTCGGTTTCTCCACTAGTCATGTAATATACTATTACATTGACATTTTCAAACGTCAAAGTGGACTTTTATCCACTAGTGAGCAAAAAATCACTTTCGCTCACTTTGACGTTTGAAACTTTTACATTGACATTTTCAAACGTCAAAGTGGACTTTTATCCACTAGTGAGCAAAAAATCACTTTCGCTCACTTTGACGTTTGAAAATGTCAATGTAAAAGTTATTTTACTTGCAGGTATTGGATAAAATGTTTAATAAGTTGCTACAATTGAGACTTCAAATAATTATTTGACATAAAAATTCTACGCATACTGTCAAAAATACACATGCGTTAAAGAGCCTAGCAATATCGGCCTTCAAGTGCTTTACGCAAAGGAATCACATGATATCACCAATTAGCAGTTGAATTGATCATTGCAGCTGTAATGATCAAACGCACTCATTATTTAGATAACTTATAACTAAATAAAAACAAAATAGAGATCAAAGAATAGATAACCAAAGATTTATTCCATGGAAAAGTTCAAAAACAAGAGGAAGCATAAACATCGAGTAATGCCAGTGATGCATACAACGTTTTATATTATTACCTTGTTAGCTAGAGGGCGGATTTATATTTACTTACATGTTTTGTTTGATGTCACATAGAAAGCTGAATTTTTGTATCTAAACGTTTGTTACTGAAAGAAGCCGAAATACTGAGTTTTATACCGCATATAACTTAATATTTTTGGTTTTTACCGCTTATATCTTTATTATTCATATATCGCATATAATCGCATATATAATCCATATTTAGCAATTTTTTTAACAATTTTTTATGTTAAAATTAAATATAACTTAAAATTAAAATTTATAATTTTAATCCGAATTCTTTAACCAACGAAAAACAATTGTGTATGCATTGCTTTAAGGGGGCGTCTATCAATTACGTGAGGCGTTTGGGGGGGGGGGGGTGAGCCGAATCTCTCCCAGTCTCGCGTGGGGGAAGGGAACTATCACATCGTTTTTATGTCTTAAATAAAAATAATTAAGCAAATTTTGTTTTTTTAATAAATCCAACGCAATCAAGCACAGACATATTTACACACTAAAAATACGCATTTAAAAAAATCTCTCATGAGATTAGGAAGGGGGGAGGGGGTCTCGTTAAGGGTGGTGTGGGGGTCTAAAAATCGCAAAATCGCATCACTGGCCAACATAAACGGCAAAGTTTTACAATTGAAAATTTAAATAAAATTTTAGTACTTTATTGTAATAAACTAGTAGACACTTTATAAATTAATTAATTTAAACTGAATTTGTGTATTTGTGTAACCGTATATTCATATTTTAACACTATTTTTTAATTATAACCGCATATAAAAAACTTATTTGGGCTAATTTTAACCGCATAAAAAAATTCATTTTGGTGTTTTTTACTACATATAAATCCGTGTAATAAGACTGCATTTGAATTTGAGAAAATTAAAAAAATTATAAATTTGTTTTGAATTGACAATTTGCATAAAATTCAAATTCACCTCAAAATGGCATTTATTGATAGTTCAATATACCTATAATCAGAATATTTGAGTAATTTATCAAAATTCTGTATTGTCAGCCCGCAAAAAATTAATAAAATGTTATAATTTATTTGAAAAAATCACGTGATTGAAATCAGGATATGACGACAAGAGCCTCAACAATTGGTACCAATACACCAGTATAATTTCCACTAAAGTATCTACCAAGTAAGTACCAACCGGTGATGAAGTTATGAAGTAACCAAATTTTAGTTACTAATCGCCATTTTGATGACGTCAAATTCCTCAAATTTCAAATTAAGTCAGCCATATTTATTAATACGATTTCGCGCGACAAATATACATTTAAATTTCAATATTTTTTTCTGGCTTTATTTGTGAACCAAATTTAAAAAAATTAAGACACATTACATATGTTGTTATGTAGAATATTAATATGCTAAAATTAAAAATCATGCAAATTGTCCATTGCATATAATATAGTATATAATTGCGAACGAGAGGGCATAATAAGCGGGCATTATAGCCTATACTTATAAATCAGTAGCTTAGATGTAAAAGCCGACATGTCACAACTTTTTCAGAAATGAAATTAATTAATTCTTAAATGCTTCTGATTACTCCAGATTTTATAAATTGATTTTTATATTTTGATCTATAGGTAGGAAACTATGCTAAAAAAAATCGTTGCTTGCATTATCTGCAGTAGCGGTCAATGAAATGTACTCAGTTAAAACCTGTAAAAATTTTGGAAGTGTTTGGTATATTAGCTTTGAAATAATTTTTAAATTAATTATTAATCTTTTAAATATAAAAAAAATAAATATTAGCAAGGGTAGATGATAGAGAAGGGGCAGTAAATAATTTAAATTTCGCAGTCGGCATTTATCGCTCGTGAACGGAACATTTTTACAGCTTGACACTCTAGGCATTGCGATATAGTATTTCTAAAAAGGTTGTAAAAATTTTTGGAGTTTCCAATTACAACAAGTTTTCGAGATATTTTCAATTTCTTCAATTTCTTCCAATTTTTTATTTTACGTGCATCAACTTGAAATAAGCATAAACCCTACAGTTTTTTATGTGTAAAGCTTAGCAATAAAGTACTGTTTAAGCCTTTGGTGTATGATCACTTAAAGATGGATATAACTATTATATTATTAAAAGTAATAATATTAAATAAGTCTTGAGTACATTTCTATGACCGTTACTGTAGTTTTATATTTTACTGGACTTGTCGGGTTTTGCATTTAAGCGACTGAAATATAATATATTTGGTTGTCAAGGTATAAATAACAAATAATGGTTCAGTGTAATATAAAAAAACGTAAATGCAGTTCATAATCATTATAAAGGGTAAGGGCCGATCTTTTCATATTTAAGTTATACGTCAAGTAGTTACTTGTCGTTTACTTTACTTGAGCTTTTTAATGGTCGAGTAAGACAGTTTGGTCTTTTCATCGAATTTTATGCAACGATTAACTACTTGAAGTATAGTACGGTTGGTATTACACTTAAAAGTAAAAATTTAGCGTCATTTGAACTAGTAGATCAGATTAACTTAAACTTAAATATGAAACCTGACAGGTGAAGTGTTATTTTAATTTGGCCAAGTTGTAAGGTAACTTGAAAGCTATCCAAAAGATATAAAATATTCATATTTAGTGATTTTTTTTACTAATAAGTAATTACTAAAAGTAGTAGTAAGTAATTACTAAAATATAATTTTTAAAATATAAATATTTTATATGGTTTGGATGGTTCTAGAAACTGCAATTCGATACCATGGAAGCCAAGATGGAAGCAGCTGAGAAAAAGAGGACTGCTAAGTTAAAGAAAGTTAAAGATTTAAAGAAAAACGTACACCTAAGATTAGCCCAAAGGTTAATAATGAAAAATTGCAAACCGAATTATTAAATAATCAGTCATTATTAAAATAAATTTTATTACTATAGTTTAAATAATTATAAAAATATTTTTGTAGATAAAAACGTCGAAAATATTCAAAATCGTCGTCTATTTCATGATAATTAATTCTTGAATTTAACACTCGCGGTCTATTATAATTTATATCTATATCTTCATCATCTGCTGAAGATAGAATATTATTGTAAACATGATTATTGTAAATAATAACAAATGATCGCTTTTAAAACCACTTTTTCAAACACATAACACACTTTTTTTCTTCGCGCAGACCCAATCTGTATGCATTGGGCATTAACAGTGATTAAACTTTTCTAGCCAGCCAAAATTGGTTAATTGGTTTGAGGACTGGTTAACTTGCTTTAACCACGATTAAACATTTGGTGGAACACTTCATTTTATTTAACCGTGATAAATTTCAACTAATCGACATTAAAGTATATAATCAGAGCTGGTGGAACCAGCACAACTCTATTAAATATTATTTTCAAAATTCATTCAAAAATGAAAATATTAAAACCGTCATTATGATTTAAAATTTTAGTAAACATAATCACAAGTTCGTTTTTTGTCTGCTAAGTTTATTATGCTAATAAATATTTACAGGCTTATTGAAGGTGCTAATAACTTTACTAGCCAGTAAGCTGATTTATTAGGCTACTAAATTTTACTAGTAGACCGAAAAGTAGTTTACTTGTCGATTAGAACTTACTTGGGGTTTACTTGAAGGTGAAAAGATCGGCCCTAAAAGTAATATTTTTTGTTTCGAATAGAGTAGCTATTTTTGTCAATAAACTTGTTACTGTTAATAAAAATAAAAATTTTTGTTTTATTTCTTGTGTATTTAAGGATCGAGTCTGATGTGTTGATTTTGAAAAATTAATTTATCTTTAATGATTTATTTTAAAAGTACAACGTATGAAGAATATACTGTAGAAATTTCAAACCGAAATTCAAAGTATTAAGAAAGTTATAGTACATATTCGAGGGCGTCTTATAGCTTAACTAAACCTGTTATTCAAACTTTTAACGCGATTTTCGCGATACAACATTTTTCCGATCGGCCCAAGCCAAAAACAAAAATCTACCGTACCGATTGGGCTGAAATTTAAATATGTTATTCTAAACATTTCCTATGTTTTACCCCAAATTTTGAAGAAAAAAATCGGAATTTTTGATTATTTTTTTTCACAAGTCCGTAATTGATTTATTTTTTCCTTTAAATGTCTAAATCTGCTACCTGCGATAACGACAAGCTTACAGAACAATCTTTTTTTTGAATTTTTTGTTTAAGATTACCTGAACCGATGCTACCGCCTGGGCCAGTCACATGCCTTTTTTTAGGTGTGCACTTTGGCCATATTAAACACTATATAAATATTACAAAATTAACTTAAAAAATTTGGTTTCGTGAAATTAAAGATGTCAATAATAACATATAAAAATTTTGTAATGATTGGATTTTATTTTGTAGTACAAAAAAATTCCTGAAATATCCCTGTAAAAAATGCAAATACATCAGACTCCATCCTTAAGCCGCTTTTACATCTATATGTTTTCACACAGGACTTCTCATAAGCGAAAACATATGATTTCTCTCGAGGTTGGCCAAACTGTATGTTTTTCAAGATTTACGTTCAAATCGTTATGAGTGATAAAGAAGAGTTTACATAAGAGTTTGTTTTGGTTTTAAGTGAAGTTAACCCTACTTTTCAAAAAGACTCGTAACAATAAATAATAGTAATAATTATTTAAAATATTTTAAATAGCAATATTGTGCTACGAAATTATATTTGTAGTACTACACTTTAACGGCGATGTTCCTGTTATTGCAAAAGAAAAAAATGTAGAAAGATTAAATAAAATTAATTTTTTTAATTAATTAATTTAAATTCATTATTAATGTTTACCACGTGTTTACAAAGCAGCATACCTAACCTTTCTTTTCTCAAAGTTGTCAACTAGCTTCGTATATGTTCGCCACCTTTCGTTCGTATGTGCTGTGTTTTCTCATACACGAATAGACTCCGTTCTATTTCGAAAGAGTACCTATGTTTTGCTATATTTTTACGTATGTCTTTTCCTATGAGTGATTGGCTATGAGAAAACATACAGCGTAAACACCGAAATATTTCTCATATGAGAAGTCCTGTGTGAAAACATATACCGGGTGCTGAATGAGTTAGCCGAACATAGGAAATTAACATGTAAAAACTTATTTATGCAAATTCCTGCTTCCCTAATTATTTTAAAGAAAAAATGAAAGACACAAAAATTATGCAGAAATATAAACTATGAATGATAACACCATTAGATTTCATCTAGATTTTATTTAAAAGGTCAAAAAATGCTTTCGAAATTGTTAAAATTTTCATTTGTCGCACTGGCCATGTAATAAATTCAATTTAATTTCTATTTTCAAATATAATTACCATGGAAACTTATACCATGGCCAGTGCGATAAATGAAAATTTTAACAATTTTGAAAGCATTTTTTAACTTTTTAAGTAAAAGTTAGATGAAATTTAATGCTATTATCATTAGTAGTTTTTATTTCTGCATTATTTTTGTGTCTTTCATTTTTTCTCTAAAATAATTAGGGAATCAGGAATTTGCATAAATAAGTTTTTACATGTTAATTTCCTATGTTCGGCTAACTCATTCAGCACCCGGTAGATGTAAAAGCGGCTTTAAAGGCAATTATTATAATAACTAAGTATAAGTTCTGAATAGTATTTCATCAAATCAATACTTTTTCTTACTTAATTACAAGTTTGTAATTCAAAAGACAATATTATTACCAACAACAAAATACTATAAATTATAAATAATTGTCGGAACTGATCAGTGATCAAATACAATTATTGTGCTTGTTCTTCCATAGGAAACTTAATATTTTATATTATTGTTTATGCAGTAAATCCAAATGTAAACTAAATATATGTGGAATTACTAGTGTGGAAAACCAGTGATAAAATCAAAATAATATCACAATAATGTAAGATTTTTTCTTAAAAATTTTCAATGAAAGTAAAAAGTACGATGTTTTTTATGTTAAAATTAAATATAACTTAAAATTAAAATTTATAATTTTAATCCGAATTCTTTAACCAATGAAAAACAATTGTGTATGCATTGCTTTAAGGGGGCGTCCCCTTAATTTTTTTGATATCTAGGGCCGTTCTCGATATATTGTTAATTAAAAAATGTAGTTTTAAGAAATGCTATTTTGTAACAGAATTAGAAAAAATCTTGCATGAAATATGAGGTAAAAGTGTCTTTTTATATTCATGCCTGGTTATAAAAAGTATCACTTTGACCTCTTGTTGCATAAATAACTATTTTGTATATATTATAATATATCAAATATCTATATAAAAAATAGAAGAACTAAGAACGAATTTGCCAAATTCGAGCGGTTACCGTTCTGATAATATTGATCTGAAAAAATATGCTTACTATTTTTTTTATAGAAAATTTAATTATTTTTAATTTCGTAAATTGTCGGTGTATGATTAAAAGAAAAATAGTTACCGCACAAAAACCAGAATAATCACCTTTTTGGTAAGATCTTCCTAACCTCCAACCAAACCAAATTTAATTTAAAAAATCTAATGAGAGTTGTTTTATACTGAAAAAGCCTACCGCCTGATTATAGGTATCTATTTATCTATTAATTTCTATAATAAAAATGAGTAAAATTTATGTTATTAATATAATACATAATATTATTATTATTGATATCGGGGTTAAAATTATGAATCTGATTCTAAAAATATACATATTACATTATATTCTGAAAATCTTAACACGTATATAGATGTACTATATGCATCCAAAATGCTTACCCTTTCTATTGATTTTGTTCTTACACTAAATTGGACCATAATTGGGTATTAGGCAAATATTTTGCATTGAAGTCCAGCTATGACCGTGTCATAGTATTATTATAGGTATTGCTTGTTTTAAAAATCTGTGCTTACCATAATGCTCGCCTATCTCCATTGAAGCCGGGTGGAATGAGGGTGTGATTAATTTCAACGATAGGGCTCTTAAGAACCTCGTTCACGTTAAATTTAAATTCCATATTTAACGCAACCAATGAATTAAAATTGTATATTACTTGCGCTCGAAGGTCGATATAAAACGTCACCGATTTAATTGCACATAACAAGGTGTACGTAGTAAATTAATAATCACAAAGGTACGAATACACAAAAATAATGTTCAGTTTATATCTGACAGTACAAATCTTTTGTTTTAAACGCTTACTACTCGGCGGGCGTAACAATACTCCGTTACTTTTTTTTTAGAGAAGGTTAGCACGGTGTACTGATCGTCATAGGCGGAACAGAATGAGTATAATGTAAAATAGTCACGATTGTCTTCAGTTTCTTTTAATATATGATTATTTTTTAAAATGAGAAAACAAATTTCAGTTTAAGCAATTCATTTCATTTTTCTTCTTTCGTAAACGCCGAAATATAATGAATTTAATAAAAGTTCTGCAACCTAATGTACGCCAATGAATCCTTTATCGATTGATTGGGTTACGGGAAACTTGCGCAATGTAGAACTTCTCACGTGGGTAATATTTAATGTACAATTTATTTTATGTTTTTAAAAATATCAATAATTCATCTTTTGGAAAAATTGCCGAGTGATTATTCCAATAACTTATGTAAATGGAGGCAACCAAACGCACTGTTTTATATGAACTTACTTAGGTACAATAATAGCAATAATACAGCTGCTGTTTAAAACAACAAAAAAGAGGTCTATAAAATTAAGCAGATGTTGTAGATACAAAGGTTCATATCTTGACGTATCTAATATTTCCGGTTTTCTTTTCGGAAAGTGATACAAGAGGGCATGAACATGCAGCTTTAGATGTTTTTAGTATTTGTTGAACATATTATTTGAAACTACGATTAAGGATTTACAATTGCATCTACATGCAATTTTTAGCTTCTCTTTGTATTGGTCGAAATTATGGCTTAATACTAATTATTTGAAATTTTAAATAATGTAATAAGTAATAACTAATATAAAAAAGAATTAGCCTGATCATTATACGAAGTGAAAAAAGATCTGCGAGAAAATAACAAGGAATTACAATTTTTTTTGCTTAAACTTCTTACTTAGTATCAGAAAGAAGGTCTTTAAGTTCTTTAACAGAAAGAAGTTTGTCATGAAACGTCTCAAAAATTACAAAATCTTAAATTGGCTCTTTCCTGCATATCCCATACCCAAAAAAGGTCACATCAAAATTTAAATTGATGAAAGTTTCTGTAAAAGTGTAAAAACATTACCTAATATTAAAAACATCTACTCTATCTAGTCTCCAAAATATAGCATTCGAAGATTATAGATTTTTGCCCAAAAACATTTGTTTTTTTCAGTTGATGTAGAGTATTTTTTTGTTTATTTGACTCAAAAGTAATTTTTTACGTTCATTAAATTTTTATCCACATAAAATTTTTTTCCACGCATAACCTTGGTTAACTGCTCTTGTGCGGTCTACAGACGTTAAACTTGGTTGTCAACTTAATATGTCAACTTGCTCATCACTCACTTTTCAACTTAATTGACAACCTAGTCGTCAACATCACTTTTTACTATCTAGCGTTGTTTACGACTGTATAGTATACGTTACTTTAATTTAACATATAGGCAACATACCTACACACGTTTCAACTTGGTTGCCAACATCAGGCTCAACCCACAAAAAATCCTATGCAGTTGATTTTCATCAACTTGGACTTCAACTTGTCCTTTCAATCTTCAACTAGCCTTCACACGGTCAACTTGGTCGTCAACATGGCAAGTTGACAACCAAGTTTAACCATTTATGCAATATCTGTTGCGTGTCTTGCTAGATGATACAATTGAAGCGCAGCACCTCCCATTAGGTATTGCACTTGCAGTTGACGCTGGCCGTAACTACATACTGTGTTGTTAGGCTGTTACTGCTTTTATCAAACCCGAGATACAATTGAAGCACTCCCAGTTGAGGCGGCCGTAGCTGCTCTGCTTTTCATTACGGCTTTTCAAAATAATCTAAATTTTGATGAAAATGGAAATATTTATTTGTTTGAAAATTTTTTTTTGGTAATTTTTATAAAAATTTTGTTTTGTACACTTGAAATATTTGCTATGCTATGCTATGCTTATTTTTGTCTTTCTGATATGCTTTTAAAATCTTTGATATACCAGCAGTATAGCGTAAAGCCTACACCGGCCGACTGGGAAGTGGGTAACCGCGGTTCAAATCCTGGTCGCGTCGAATACACTGCTGTGATCTAAAGCCCAAGATAGATCTGTGGGCTGTGAGGAAGGCAACGGGAAACCACCGCATTAATTAAATTCCCTTGTATGTCATCTTGGTTTTAGCCATGTTTGATCGCCAACGCCCACTGAGGGTACACTTAAGAAGAAGAAGATATATCATAAAGATCTATCATCAAGATCTTTCATTCGTCATCATACTATAGTGAAGAAATTGTTGAGTTTGGGGTGACTAAAATAAAATAGTATTGTCCGACGCTTCATTATATTGAAAAATTTTAATGGAAGGCTAACATTTTAAAAGAAAAATTGAGGTAGGAGTGCTACCATTTTCTAGGACACTCTGGTTTTAGGTAGTTAATCGTGCTGAAAAGTAAAGAAATAAAAATATTAAAATAAATAAAATAGAAAGGAAATAAAGGGAATGATTTGGTGAAGAAATTAATGAAAGAATAGGTACGGCTACGTGAATGTTAATTCCTGAAAGATAAATTGAAAAAACAAGAATGCATGTTAGTGAATAAGTATGGATATAATAAATAGGTAATTCATGTACATTAATATTAATCCTCTCACGAGAAATGTCAAAGGAAAATGTTCGAAGAATGAATGTTTGTGTATGCTTATACTACCTAATGTGATATTTACCAATTTTGTTTCAATTTAACCATGGACGTTTTTCCAAATTTCAATATTATTACTAGACAAGTCAGAATGCAGAGTTAGGTGGTAGAAGCAGAATGGTCAGCGAGAAATTTTTTATAAAATTTGCATAGCAAGCAATAACAACAGGGCATAACAAGCTCGGGTGCAGGACTATAGATCCCGTCCAAATAATATATTATCGTTGACTGACAGAGTTATAAAGACACGCAACCATATGGAAGAATTGTGAATTCTATGTCCCTCTCACTCGAACACACTCCGCGCACTATACTGTCCACACGTTCTAACGAAATGGATCGCGAGATTAATAATTGTTAATGAGGATTTACATTGAAAAATAGCGCCATCTAGTTGTCGCGACAATTTAGTATTGCATTAAAACATATATGGTTGCGTGTTTTTATAACTCTGTCAGTCAACGATATTATCCTATCCTGTACTAACCTTATGCAATATTATTCTGTTCACTATTTATTATTCTTATACAGTATTATCTAGTTCAATAATATCTTTCTCCAAAAATATCTTGAACAATAATATCCTTCCCAACACTACCCTTACACTTCACTTCTAATCGTGCAGCTTATAAAAATATTTAATAGTTAATTATAGCCGAATTTTACTTAAAAACAATGATCTCATCTTTACAGATTTCTAATTTTCGAGTTTTGGCTATTACAGGAATATTGTAAATCAGTGGAGCGACATAATTTTCAAATTTTTAGTAGAGCTCTTAGAGAAGCAGTTCACACTACGAAACGACAAGCATCTGTTCTGTTCATGTACCATTACTTCAATAAAAGGGCAAAGGAAACGGAACTCCGGAACAAAACCAATAGGCATGATGACAGTAACCAAAAATTACTAAAATTATGTTTTTATCTAATGAAATACGTATATTTTTTTATATTATGAGCAAGTTCATAAGTTTTTTGATAAAGTAACATTAGAAAATACAAAGATCCGCCATGATAAGAAGACGTCACAAACACGCGCCATGACACAAGCGAGCGTTTTGGCGTGAAGTTTAGATTTCAAATTATAATGGTAATTTTTTCTACCAAACCTTTATTTTCTTCAGAAATTTAGATATATTTTGGAAATAGTAGATACTTCCGGATATCATAGAACAGTTTTTCAAAATTAGTCATCATGTCTATTATCCTGACGGAAAATCGGATCGCTCCCAACCCATATAGTCCAGTAAAATTAGATAAAAATAAAACATTAATCGGTAAAGATCTGAATTTTGGTAGACATGTTTATTACGGCTTCCTGTTAAACATACTAAAAGTTCCCGTCGAAATGTGTTGCGCTCGAGCCGTCATGTTGGAAAAACGGTACACTTTTTTAGTTTTTTTGTATATATCTCGGCTATTTGTGCTGATAGAAAGAAAAAGTTCAGATAAAAATTGTAGTTTATTACATTATCTTCAAAAAAGTTAATATACATTTTTTTGTATCTCCAATACTTTAGCTTTAGACACTTCAGAAGAGATATGCATTATGCACGATGTCCATGCTTACTATAGTGACGAAACTTTATGCGATGCATATCTTTCTTATACCTCTTTGTACTGGAGAAATAGTTAGTGTTAAAGGTGAAGGACTGCATTGAAACGACTAAGCTGCAAAAACCTCTTCTGTAGCAACGTCGGATTACAGCTAAAGTATTAGAGATACAAAAAAATATAGATACACTTTTTTGAAGGATATTCAATAAACTACAATTTTTACTTAAACTTTTTGTTTGTATCAGCACAAGTTGCCGAGATACAGCCAAAAAACTAAAGTAGTGTACCTTATTTTCAAGATGGCGGCTCGAGCGCAACAGATTTCAACGGGGACTTTTAGTATGCTTAACAGTAAGCCGTAATAAATATGTATACCAAAATTAAGATCTTTACCGATTAATGTTTTTATTTGCCGAAAATTGATCTAAATTGACTGGACTAATAATTAGACCATCGTGGAAAAGCCTAAATTGTAAAATTCTCTATTAAATGATGATTTTTACACCAATACATATAAATCCCTCAGTCTCCAGCACCTCCAGAGGTTCCGATTACGGCAGCAATCGAAAGATCAGAGGGAGAGAGGGTGCTAATAAGAATCCCTGGGTTGGACCGGGCTGCCACAAGACGACAATATGGATCGGAACCTACAACATTCGAACACTGGCGGACGATAATAGAATATATGAATTGGAAAACGAATTGAAAAAGATCAGATATGATGTTTTAGTTTGTGCGAGTAAGAAGAAAGGGAGAAGAATATATGATCCTAAAATCAGGTAACCACTTTATGTATAGAGGAGACACCTACAGCGAAGTGGCCTTCATAGTACACAAACGCAGGGCGCCATATATCGAATTCTTCAAAGCCATATCAGACAGAAGCTTTTATCAACATAAGAATTAATACAAGTCAAATGTCAAAGAGCCCTACAACCCAGAGTGGGTTTTGGCTAACCACTTTATTTTATAAAGGGTTTTCAAGACAGATTATCTGGGTGGTTTGCCATTGCCCGCCGAGGGAAGACGGTTAGAATAATGTTCTTGCTCTACTCGGGCTCGAACCAGGATTCTGTGCTTAGTAGCCGGCATCAGACCGTAACCGTCCTCCATTATTAATTAGAAGTTTTAAAATATTAATTACTATTATTATAGATTAACCACTATTTTAGAAAAATTTATATATAATCTTACTTTATTAGGTGTTTTATAATACAAGTATAATATTAAAAATAATTCAAGTATACGCTCCGACTAGTACCCACTCAGATGAAGAAATATAGGTAGAATTATTCTATGATGAGATTAGAGACGCAAAGAATGATCAAGCGACAACGTTTAAAATAATAATTGGCGACTTCAATGCCAAGATTGACAAGAAGCAGAAAGACCAAGAAACACAAATAGGAAATTATGGGTACGGCGATCGACATGAAAGAGGAGAAAAATTTTTGAACTTCTTAAATGAATTAAAAACAACTATAATGGAGATTATGAACTCTGCAATAAAACCACCAAATAAGAATTAATATCGTCAAATTAATTAAAACGACAAATTAAAAACATATAAATTATTTCGTATTAGCTGCACGGGTAGTGGTTCAATGCCCACTTTGTACTTTGAGCTAAGAAATTCTGCCGAGTCCGGGATTTGAACTCAGAATTTCTGCTCATAACTCAACTAGCTTCACATCAAGCCACCACTGTGGTCTATTTTTAAAATATGTAAAATTCACAATAATTTGCTTGCACATTCAATAAAATAATAATCAATCAACACCACGCGCAACTATTGAAAACAATTCAAACAACTTACAATCTCTACTATCACTTTCGCATATCATCCTCAACAATTAATTATATACATGCAGTGCTCTTTTTGTATAAAAAAGGTGGTGGAACGCTAATGAAAAAACTTGTTTTTTTTTGCAATTTTATATAATATTCTCAATTGTATTGAATTTGAAAATTCAAAGAGGTGGTGGAACAGGGTGCTGAATGACATAGCCGAACTAAGGAAATTAACATGTAAAAATTTATTTATGCAAATTCCTGCTTCCCTAATTATTTTAGAGAAAAATTGCAAGTCATAAAAATAATTCAGAAATATAAATTACAAATGATAAGAGCACTAGATTTCATTTAGCTTTTAGTTAAATAGTCAAAAAATGATTTTTTTCACTACTAGTCATATAGGCAATCATTATAACTTAGCCAACTCGCACGTGAAGTGACGCATTTTAGACAAGTGGTAAATAATTTTTTCATTATATATACTACTAGTTAATAATGAACATATTGTTATTTTTCTCTAGTTTAGCGGCTTTTTATAATATAAATTTAGTTAAAAACCGATTTTGTGTAACCAAGAGATGCTATTTAATTGCATTTAAACTATTCAAAACGTTTTTTTAATAGATTAATTTCATTTTAAACACTTTTAAAAAACTCGAATTAATGAATCAAATCAAACAGGGAGCGCTAGCGCCACCTCTTGTTAATTTTAGAAACCTAGATTTAAAACATGTTAGTATCATTAAACGTGAAAAATCACAAGTTTATTGAATAATTTCAGTATTTTAAGACGAATAAATGCAAAACAATGCTTTTGAATACCATCGATAATTTCTATCCATTAGTTTAAATAGAAAAAACTCAGTGAAAGACTTTCAAAAACTAAATTTGTGGACACCTGTCAAAGCAACAAAACAAAACAAAACTGTCATTTCAAATAAATATTTTAAATTAAAATTTTTTTTATTAATAAGAATTTTAAAAGAATGGCAATAAATCTAGTAGTGGAAAAAATCGTATATAAACCACGGTTGTGAAGACCATTATAACCTACGCGCCTTATATTCCTCGGCGCTTCGCTCCTCGGAATCTTGGCGCTAGGGCTATAATGACTGTCTTCACAACCACTATTAATATCTACGACTGTTAAACAATAGCGTTGTTATATGCGTATCCATAGACACATAATGTACTTCATATTACACTAGTGGAATATGAATTCATATTCCACGGCTCTTGGTCATTCATTGAAACGATTATATACAATTACATAATTTTTTTAAGATTTTTCCGGTAGCAAATTCGATGACACTATCTTTGCTGCATTTTTGATCTCTGGAGGAGTACACGGCATTTCCGTATCACTATTTTCTGAGGACATTCTCGAACAAATTAGCTTTTACCAAATACTTTTTCGCACAAAACAATTTTATTGACGTACAATCGATGAAAACAAATTTGTTTTCTTAGCAAAAATGGCAACTTTGATAGTTAAAAATTAATAAATACGTTAAATTTAATTAATTATTAAATAATGCAGTTGTGGATATAAGAATTATTGTTTAGCAGTCGAAGATAAAGTATTGTATTCAATTCGTATATAATGCGTCATATTACATTAGAATAATTACAAAACTCGCTCACTGCGTTCGCTCGTGTTGTAAACAATTCTCGTATAATATGACCTGCATTATATACTCGTTTAATAATATACTATTATATGGTTAAAAGTTTCAATTATTATCAGACTGGCATTGAAAGTTTCCATGGTAATTATTTTAATATAACAAAAAATGATAATGCTATTAAAGAAATGATCACATCACAGGTAACTGGAAGACCATCAGAAAACGGCGCTAAATATCGAAAAACCGAGCAAAAAATTTACCCCCGTTACAGTAGCACCCCAGCGATTTGTCGTAAGAAGCCATATGCAAAATTTCAGATCAATAGCGCGCAATAATCGTGCGGAAAAAAAGTATTACTTTAGTCCCGCAAAAGCGGGAGTAAAGTGAGCACTTTACTTCCGGAATTGTGAAAAATAATTTCTTTTAATGATAATACAATGTTTTAGCTAAAATAAGGCATTTTTGAAAATCTCATCAAAAAATTTCAACGTCCTAGGCGCATGGTCCTTAATGGGTTAAAGAAGTCTCTCCTGCATAAATCTGTGCAACTTTTATACAATATAGATGCAATACAGTACCATTTCTTTAGGGACACTAGGAAAAAGATACCACATCGAACGATGCCAATCTATAAACTACTTAAAAAAATTATAATAAATTAATGATGCATTTCTTACAAAGCTTTCCGATTGAATTTGATAATAATTTTCCGTCCTCTAAATTGGAAATTTTATTTTTTAAATTGAGTAAGTAACTTTGAAGAAATGAAGAGTGAAAGTCGATTAGTCGTAAATCTTCAATTGTTTTTTTTTAGTTATTTTAGCTATTGTTCGGTTTCACAAACTTTATTGGTTTTATAACTAGGTAATCTTAGTAATTTTTGTACATATTTAATAGGGTCTAGATTTCATTATTGAAAGTTGTGAATATTAGAACACACACAGAGTTAGGTTAAGTTTTTAGAGCTGTAGATGAGCGACTAAAGGGTTTAGTTGGCATCTTAGGTCTTTGACGAATGCATTATGTCCCTTTGTTATGTTTCTCGGAAGGCGAATAACCACCGGATGTATTAAGATGTTAACTTTTCTAAAATTCACATGAGGTCTTCCTGTCTGTAGTTATCACACATTTTCACGGATTCACATTTCAAACTTTGTAGGAGAAGCACCTCAGTAGAGCGTCAGTGAATATATTATATAGCCGACATTTAGTAGACATCTATTTTATGAACGTCACTATCCATTGGATATCCACTGGATATACCTATACAATACATACATCCACTGGATAATCAAGTTTGTGACACCTGAATATTCACTAGATATCCACTGTATTTAGGCAGTCTAACATTAATATCTTTTGGATTTCAGATGATCTATCAAGACATCTAGTGGATATCCAGAAGATAGGTTTGTGTTGTCTGGGAAATAAACACTAAAGACACACAATTTAAAGTTTTATTATACATGCTAGCGCAGAGTTAAGAATTATAAATAGTGATAAATGTTCAAAAATAATGCTCAACAAATAGAGAGCATATCACGACATTCTTCAGCTATCGATTGGTATAACTTTCATGCTCTGAAACGCAGCTTCATCGTTACTATATTTATATTCAAAGTCTCCATCGACTGGACTATTAGATTTTGTTCCTGTTTTATTATTTTTGCCATACAAATCATTTAATTTTATAATAAAATTACTGTACTAAACAATTGCACTTTGAAGCTCATGTCTACATGACTCGAAACACAAATTATGATGGCACAATAAAAACTGAATACTGATTATCTAAAAGTTCTATTCCAATTTTCTGCATATCTGAGACGTTTACTCAAAATGACCGGTATGTATTGAACTTGGTCTTAATCACAGACAATCAGCGTCACGAAGATCCTTCAGATGTTCCTTAAGTCAGTAGCACAGTATTGCGGTGACAAGCTTAAAATAACGAAACTTGCTTTCTTAGGCACAGCACACAACTTGGAATTTGTTCATTATTCTTGTGCGGGTTCAATAAAAATTTCCTTCGGGAATCTATTTTTCACATATGAGGCAACCCTGAAACACTTATTACCGCGTTTTTCTTTGTTTATTTCACTTTTTCCTTATTAATTATTTCCCTTTTTGTCATCTCTTGCTCTTTTGTCTCATTACTTTTTTGCACCATTTCATAGTATTTTGGTTGCAGATTAGTAGATCCTTCTTTTGGATATGTACCAGTTTGATTGTTTTTATTATCCATACTAATCTTTCTACTTTCTGAAGCTAACAACTTATCAACCTTACAAATATTATCTGTTACTGCACTATGATTATCGTTGTTAAAAATGTTAAGGTTCTGATTTAAATAGCACATGACTTTATTCAATAATTTGACTTCATGATTGACCGTCATCGGTCCACACCGTCACACACCAAGTAAAATTTCTTATTTGAACTAATTACCATCCAGCACTTTGATGTCTATTGCAGTTTTATCATATATTTTAGTACAGTAGAACCCCTCTATAACGAGAACTCAAGGGACCTCGTTATAACAGATTTTCGCTATAAACAGTCAGTTTAGCATGTATACAAAAGTCAAAGGACTAAACTTTTATTCGTTATAGCCGATTTTTTGTTATAACCGGGACTCGTTATAGAGGGGTTCTACTGTACTTATTTTGAGATTTTTAAAGTTTATTTGTCTATATGTTTTCAAACTTTTTAATGCATAAAATTCCGATCCATATTGAAAAAATACTCATTACGCTTTGGGTGTATAATCGTTTCAACTTGGATATAGTATGTAATTTGCAATTTCTAAATTTTTAAATTATAAATCTTATAGTGAGTGTATTGTATTTATACAGGGTGCAGAATTTAATTGACTTTATTACATGGCCGCAGTCCGATAAATGTAAATTTTAACAATTTTAAAAGTTGTTTTGTTTTTTAAGTAAATGCTTTATCATTTGTAGTTTGTATTTCTGCATTATTTTTGTGTCTTTTATTTTTTCTCTAAAATAATTAGGAAAGCACGAATTTGCATAAATACACTGACAAAACAGAAGTTTTGAATCAAAACTTTTTATGCATAAAAATTGTATAAAAATTTTTGAATAAAAATTTTTCGATTTGAAGCAAAAGCTAATCTTTTTGAACCAAAACGAAAAATTTTGATTCAAAAGCTTTTATGCATTGTATATGGGCAAAGCATAAAAAGTTTTGGTTCAAAACTATTTTTTTATCAGTGTAAGTTTTTACATGTTAATTTCTTATGGTCGGCTAAGTCATTCAGCATCCGGTATATCCATAGGGAAGAATAAATTAAAATTTTTAAAATTCTTAACTCAGCGTAATAAAAAACCATCAGAAATTGAAACATTTTAAGTTCCAAAATTAAACAAATTACTTAAAAGCTTAAGATATGACAAAACTGTTTTGATTGGATTGAACGAATAAAAGTTTTGAAAAAATGTTATAGTTGTCCATGACTAACTTATTTACTTACTGTGTTTTATGTTTGTTGTTAGTTATTATAAATGCACATATTTTCTCAAGTAGGTATATACTACAACGTTATTGTTTATGTTTTTAATATTAAATAAAGATAATTTTGGAGATGTAGGGGAAACTACCACAATAGCTAGCCAGAGCACCTAAGATGTAATATGTCTGAATGATGTACGGTGCTTACGAATTGTGGTCTTTGGAGAGCTCATGGAGCTGACCGTAGGGTTAGTTATTATGATTAATGTATAATTTTTCATATTCTCACATAAGTGCATATTATGTAATATTATTTTATGTTACTTGCATTAGTAAGTAGTGGGTATTATTAGGAGTATTCTTATCATTTATAAATTATCATTTTGGATGTTTTTCGATATTCCTAAACAAAAGTTCACAAATTCCTAACTCTCAAAAATAATAGTATAAATCTTCTAATTTTATCGCTAGAATCAAGTAATTTTAATATTGCATAATAATATATTGAAGTTAACTTAAACATTTTCATTACTATGCAAAATTATTAATGAACTTCAAATTTATATTTTTTTTACAGGTTTCCAATTAATTAGTGTCAAATCTTTTGTTTTACTTATTTAATTTTTTACTTATTGAACTTATTGAATTTTAAATTTACAACTGTTTTAATAGGTACTTACTGTTTTAGTTAAAATAATTTTAAAGAAGAAATTTAAATAAAAAGAAATAAAATTATTATTTGCTGCACATAATTTTTTATGTAAGCTCAGTCGGTGACACTGTTTTGATTATATTCTAATAGTTCAATCGCCATTGGTTTCGATCCACGTTTGTCTCGCGAATGACTCAAAACAAAACAACATCATCATCATCGAATTAATAAATTACATTTTACATTTTGAAGTAAGTTGTAACTTCTTTTAAGATACAAACTAATAATTTCTTTACAAGTAATAAATAAATCAACATTAATTTGATCTTATTTATTAATTTAAATCTCAGAAAATTTGTTACAAAGTACTTTACTATTTTATATAGGAAAATATAATACGAGTATACACTCCATTTTAAATTAAAATTAAAATAAAGATACATTTAAAAAATCCTACCATTTCAACCATCAAGTTACCTTTAGGTTTACATTATTCTGGAATTTTACAAAATATTTGGATTACATTTTTTCGACTTGATAATTGGTTTCAAATAGGTTTTTGCTTTATAAAACTTTTAGCTTCTTACTCATGAAGTGATTACCCGAAGAATTTTAAATTTTCTCAAGTGTTTCTCATCATGTTTAGATATGGACAGTACCTTCTATATTGAGCTGTAATATTTTCTTTATTACCAAATTTTTCAGAAATAATTTTGGCCTAAAATATATTTTATTAATTATTTGTTCAATTAATATGATAATAAAAAATAAAAAAATTAAATTTCCTAATAAAACCATTCATGTGCATCGGTATCAAGTTTGATTCTCACGTTCCATCAATTTTTTTCAAATTAAATATTTTAAAATTTCTACTAATGGATAATTTGCATGATTTTTAATTTTAGCATATTAATATACTACATAACAACATATGTAATGTGTCTTAATTTTTTAAAATTTAGTTCAGAAATAAAGCCAGAAACAAATATTGAAATTTAAATGTATATTTGTCGCGCGAAATCGTATTAAAAATATGACTTAATTTGAAATTTGAGGATTTTGACGTCATCAAAATGGCGATTAGTAACTAAAATTTGGTTACTTCATAACTTCATTACCCGTTGGTACTTACTTGGTAGATACTTTAGTGGAAATTATACTGGTGTATTGGCACCAATTGTTGAGGCTCATGTAGTCACATCCTGATTTCAATCACGTGATTTTTTTAAATAAATTATAACATTTCATTAATTTTTTGCAGGCTGACAATACAGAATTTTGATAAATCACTCAAATATTCTGAATATAGGTATATTGAACTATCAATAAATGCCATTTTGAGGTGAATTTGAATTTTATGCAAATTGTCCATTATTACAATACAATCAAATTTTAAACTTTTATTTATTATAAATATAATGTATTCATATTATCTACCCATGTACCTATACCTCTTTTGCCTTTAATTCTATATTCTTCCTGCCAAAATCATTAAATTAATTTCAAATTATACGTCATTAACAAATTTCAAATTAAACGGTTATCCATCAAAAACCACGCTTTTCAAACTACAAATTTATTCTATCAAAATTAAAATACTCAAAAATTACACTTGTGGCACCTCCACCATGCCATATTGGCACAAAAAGTCACGTATTCTCCGCCAGTTGTCGCCACAATCATTAACTCGCGGGAAAATACAAATTATACGAAATAATAAAAATTTAAAAAGCGTTTTTCTGTCGAACTAACAAAATATAAACATATGGGTTGGATACGGATGCACTTTCCGATAAGAGTCGTGAAAACATGTTATTACGACAGTTCAGAGGACGTGTTGAAGATTGAACTTCAATCTTGCTATAATATTTAAGCAGCTAGATAAGGTAAACAATCAAATCAATATTTTCAAGAATCCAACTACGTGATAGGTACTGATGAGACCGATTGTTGTTTTCTTGACCATTATACATATAATTAATGTAACTTTGGATCAATGAACTATTAAACGATGATAATTTATTTTTGAAAATATACAAAATTATGATATTAAAAGTTGTTAAAATATCCGGTTTCTAAACCATAAGAAAATACTAGTACTTATATATATATATATAATAATTTATAAAATTGAATATTTAAAATATTATTTTTTGAAAAGCATTTGAACATTTCAAATTTCAAATTTCAAAAAAAAGTTTTTTATTTATATGAAAGCAGAAAACTTTCTTTTCATTAAGAATATTTTACTTTCAGACAATTACAAAAAACCCGAAAACGTCGAACGTATACATAGTTGGGAAAAACGATAGTTTATTGAATATTACGTAATCGATATCTACCATAAAAGATAAAGTTAGATTTATTTATAAAATAAATACATTTATTATTAAAAAAATCTTTAAGATGGCCTATTTGTGAACCTAAAAAATCAGAGTAATCTTTTAACAGCCGTATTCATAGTATTACCAGTATTATTTAACAGTCTGATAAGTATCGTATCAGAATACTTATAACAGAATGCTAATTTACAATAATTATATTGTGTTAATTATTTAAGAAAACTCGAATATTTGGATTTGTGGTGTAATGGATGATTTCATAATGGTATTTAGTATAGGTTCTTTAAAATTTATTAGACAATTGACTTCTAATCATCATTGAGAAAAACCAAAAGTTCAGCTTAACAGACTATTTCTGGCTTAACTTTCTAATAGAGAATTTACCTCGTATTTATATTAACTATCGGTTTATAGAAAATTTTATGTAAAAAATCGATATACTAGTAATAATGTTATTAAATAGTTCTCTAATACTATATCATAGTATTATAGTTAGTTTAAAATGAGTAACATTTTTAGTTGTATTCAGGAAATAATCGCATACAAGTCGAAATAAATATATTTTCCTTTACAAGTTAAAGTTTTCTTATTTTGTGTTTTTAAATTTAGCAATTTGTAAACAAACGTTTTGTTCATATCATTGGCATTGAGGAAGTATAGAAACCATTTCTGATCCAATTCGTTTTTATCTGAAGCACGTCCGCGCAGGACATAAAGCCGGGTTAGAATTAAAGAAAGGAATGGCCACACTTGTCCCGCGGGTCTATAAACATGGCCACATAAATTTGATGCCCTCTGCCGACCTCCTGCTTGAATATTGATGGTACTGCCGCACTATATCGCTCCAAAGATACAAAGTCTTCGTGGTTTCTTCAACAGTTAAATTGCTTTTCTGTATTTATAGCACAAATTTACACTCACTTCAGCTACTTGCTTGCATATACGACTTTCGAAATTACCATCGTAAATGATAAAATTATTTAACGCTTAATGAAGTAAATTATATTAATTCCACATTTAAGTTTTAATACAATAATTAAAATTTTGATTTTACGCATAAATATTTGTTTTGATTATTTCAAAAATTGATCAAATTTATTGAATAGGTGCTATTAGATATTTGTTAGTTTATTATAGTGGATTATCTTATCGAAATATTTATAAATAATAATATTCATTTTCACTTTTTTCATTTTCACTGCTCTTGAGTCTTCGTAATTATCACCCATGAAATTATATTTTTTAATATTCATCAGTTAGCTGTAGGATTGATTAATAGTGCTTTAACCACGATTAACTTAATCGGTAAAATTTTGCTCGACCTCGACTACACCAGTGTTAGTTAATTAAAACAATCGGGTGTAAATTATTTGTTAAACTTTCTTGAACACTTTTTGTTTATTTGATGGATTTTTATGTGATTGTAAATGTGGTTCATTAGTAGATAATATTCAGTTATATTTTGACTTTTTTTGAAGATTTTGAAGTGATTTTTGACGAATACATGGTACCTAGGTATATTATTAAAGTTTCTGTTGATTAATCTAACCAGAGATTCAACAGACCACATTGAGAGAACAACTACTGTTAATCAGTAGATCAGTAGATTGGTGTGATCAATTGACAAAACTTAAAGTCAAAACAAAGATAAGGGTTTAAAAATTTACTATACGACGTAATAACGTTATGTTTGTTTTACAATTTTTGCATAGGTAAAATTTCGGATAAACTTTTCAAGAATTGAGGAGACTATTTAACTATAACTAGGTAGTTAAATTTGGAAATGAAATCTTAATTATGCAGATTAAATTTTAATTGTTTCTATAGGTATATCCATTATGATCGAGTCTGCATGAAAGATTAAAATTGCAGATTACCCACGTATCTTGCATTGTTAAAGGTTATAGTTTCCCTTGTACCTTATTTAAATATTAGATATCACGGTATTGTACTTATAAATAACCAAGCAAATTTTTAATATTTATTTGATAATTAAAATTTTATTATATTTCTAAAAATTCATGACATTTATTATTGCAGGTTATATTGACACATTGAAAAGGGTTTATTTGAGGGTGATGGTGTGACACTATTGACCTTGTTTAACGCTGTCAACGCTATTTTAAAAATATCTATATTTGTATAATTATTCTTTAACTTGTTGATTTAGAGCAGATGACGGTTTAAAAGTTGTTGAGCCTCTTCGTGTAGGGTGTAGGTTGTAAATATGCCTTACATATTATATTGTTTTCTGTGTAAATGAAAATGAAGCATCTTTTCTCAATGAATTTAAATTATTCATAAGAACACAACAAAGGAATCTACGTAATAGATCAAATACTGTGGGATATTAAAACGATACTTTTTAACACACGTCTGCTATAGTTCTCAAACTAATTTCAAGTTTATTTTTAACAGAGTGTTTTAAAGAAAAACTTAAAATCTCATTTAGTAAAGTACTTTTTCCGTAACAGAAATAAAAAGTAATTTTATGTTGGTATTTAGTAAAATAAACTATTGTGAAATATACATAAAATTAATATAGTAGTTTATGTGAACAATGTAGAAAGTAAATCATTATTGAACGCTAGTACGATAATGATACGTTATCTATGTACATGTGTATCACAGAAAATCTTATCTTTTGCCGTATTTTTTGAAAATCATTGATTTTTATTAGTATTTACGTTTATACCATATTATGTTTAATTAATACTCGTAGGTAACAGTCTCGGGAAGGAGGGAAAATACCCGGGCTTGCCCGGTATGGCACGAAATGGCTCAGGGATGGCAAAAAAATTGAGATTAGGCTCTTGAAAACTTGTTTTCACAATTCCAGGAGTAAAGTGATGTTTTTAAATTACAAAGTAATATTTTTTATTTGCGCCATTATTGTGCGCTATTGATATGAAATTTTGCATATGGCTTCTTACGACAAATCGCTAAGGGCTTACTGTAACAGGGGTAAATTTTTTGCTCAGTTTTTCAATATCTAGCGCCGTTTTCGAGTTATTGCAATTTTAAAATCTAGGAAAATACTCCGTTGTAATATCGTTAATCCATTCATGTGCGTCAATGTAAGGAAAATATTAGTCCTGATTCTTTAGTGCAATACTCAAATAATCTGACCAAGCTGTTGAAATTTTCAAATATTTATTTTGATATTGGTTTACATTTCAAGAGTAATGTTTACAAACGTTAGTTTCTTTAATTTAAAATAAATAAAAGTATATCAATTAGCAGTAGCATATTTAGCAATTGCATATAGGGGGGGCCTGAAATCGAAAAATAAAATCACAATATTTAAAACTCGAGTAAAGCGAGTCCTGGAAGGAGCGCCGCAGGCAATTTTCAAAAACTTACATTGTAAGTAAGTACAGCTGTACCCCGCTCGGGTTTATGAAAGTTAAAATAGGTGAAATTTTAAATATTCAAATAACAAATAATTGTATGTTATTTATAATATATAATTATAAAAAAAACAAAAATCAAAGCTAGCCATTATTTAATTAAAGTGCCTTTGCTTGAAGCAAAGCGGTTATACTCGTAATTTCAGGAGGAGACATACTTAATATGTATTTCTGAATAATAACCTAAATATTGAAAAATATATAGGTATTTAGTACGGATAGGTATTAGTTTTAAACACTGTAATACGTTGGCTCCCATTTTATTTTTAATGTAATTTTTAGAATTTGCGAAGCAGAGCACTAGTATGGAAACAAAGTTTCACTTTTAATCTGAATGTGGCAATATACAATTGAGGACTTGAAGTAAATAACGGGCTAAATACCAAAAATTTTTAAATTTTTTTTAATGCCTTTAAAGTAACCTGTGCTAACGCCATTCACTTAAACCTAATTTAACTAATTTAAAAATTTGTTTTGGCGCTTAGCCCGTTATTTACTTCAATTCCTGAATTATAGTCGATTGATACATGGTTTAAGTAGTGTAACTCGATATTAACCATATCAATATTTTAGAAAACCCAAAAAATGCACGAAACACTTTCTAGAACTAAAATGTTTTTAAGTTATCGTTATCACACTAGTTCATCGCCTGATGATGCCGTAGTATGGTGAAAACGTTTGCGATAATTTAAACTTACTGTGTATTTTACAAATTGTGATAACTTAAAAACAATTTACTAATTAGTTCTGAAAAGTATTTCGTGCATTTTTTGGGTTTTCTAAAATATTGATATGGTCAATATAACATTTTTTTAAATTAATAGCAATTTTGCTATTAATTTGCTAATTTTGTTATATAGCATTGTTTATATCACCTATTGCATGTGAACTAAATTCATAAACATTCTGTATAATAATGTACTTTTAAATTACATATCAAGATATGGTACCTTTCTTACATGAAATATATTTCAAGTAAATTTTAGTTCTAAATTGAACCTGTATCGTGACCAGTAACATTAAATTATATTTAGTGGTTGAGTAGACACATAAAATATAATAACAATAATTTGAAGTGGTATCGTTAAATGGACGGTGGGTATAAAGGCTCCCTTGTTTATAGTCAGAGCTAGATATTGCAGAAGCGACGGTTTCAGAAGAGCGCTGACCACTTCGTCCGGCCTGGAATGGTCCGGAACGCGCGCAATTTCATACCGATGTATTAAATATGTATACGTGGACGAGGAAAGAAAACAAGATAAAATACGGGCATAAACAGAAAATGCCTTAAATGAAGTTACGTGAATAATTTATCAGCTCTTTTGCATTTGCACACCAAAGTGATACATTGTTTTTGTGTAATTCGTTACACATCCGTTAAAAATTAATCTACAGTTTAAAGAAGAAATAATTTAAAATATCTTGTTATAAAGTTATAAACTTTCAAATGTAAAAGTTATATATACTTTAAACAGAAATTCAATTCTTAAAATTAAGTTTGCAAGAAGATATATTATCAAGTAAATAAAATTTATGTACAAGAAATTTGAATTAAAGCTGGTATAGATGCAGGCCGAAGGTTGAACTGCATTAAAAAACGCGCTTGTAGAAAAAAAATAGACGAGAGAATGAAGACGATTCGTTCGTTGGATGGTAGCTGGAGTAGTGTTGATTTCCCAAGAGTTTCTATCACAATGCAACTGGCAGATAGCACACTTCACAGCCAAAACTATTTGCAGTTTTCAGTAAATGACGCGCACCACCAATTTCAACTTTATCGACGCACCAATACTTACCTCAAATGAGTTTTTTCAATAGCTTCCAATTTACACTTTCATCGAATTACAGCTTTATTTGAGTGCAACTTTATTGGTTATTTATTTTAATGTCGGTCCATTAAAGTAACATTTTTAAATTTGACCAAAATTAACGTCAGTAATGATTAAATAATATTATTGACAATTTCGCTACAGTTTGAATTTTTAATATTATTTCGTTGGTATTTAATTCCATTTTTTATAAAAGCTTTATTATTTATGATAAAAGAGAATCAGTTCATTCATCTACTAAAAAAGAATATAGGTAATAAATAACTTCGATCAAATGTCATACTATAGTATATAAAGATACAGTCAATTGTTTGCATGATAACTTTAAAAGTAGCTTAGATTCGTGACTCCGGCATGCCATTATACATCCTCCTAGTAAAGCTTCCTTTTCAAAACACACCACCTAATTAAAAATTAAAGAAAAGACGCCATAATTCGTGTATTTACATGTCAAATCGACATGCTATTGCTTTATAATTTAAAGCGTATATGCTATTTGAAACATGAAACGTTTTAATTCTCGTCTAGAAGTAAAAATTATAGTTCATCGAATTAGAATATTTATTGTTAACCTATTATTAAAATATTTATAGGTTCGTACATCTTTTAACTGTAATTATTGGGTTTACAATAAATTTGATCATATTCTGTTTGTCTCAATCATATTACATTTTCTATGTCGTACTTATACTAGCATTTGAAATAGCTTTTATGCGTTTTTGTCCATAGAATAAATTTTTTAAATTTTTGATAATTTTTTTATAATAAATATCTGGTATATCAGGTCGTTTTGATAGAAGTTTACGACCCGTCCCACAGTCAAAACGGATTTTATTAAAATTATTTTAAAATAAAATAATTAAAAAAGGAATAAAAACTTGTCTGCGTGGTAGGGACATAACCAAGGATATTCTAAAAATTGTAGATAGCACATATTTTTTATCAATAAGTACCATTACTAAATTTAAATTAGTGGCCTTATAATTTCAGACTACAGTGTATGTTTGTCGATTGAAAATAGTATATTGTTTTATTAGGATGAAAAGTTACCTTTCCATCCGAATAAAACATGTTACTTTTTCTCCAAACGAACAAAATTCAAAAATAAATTTCAAAATTAGCAATAACTCGGGAACGGCGCTAGATATCAAAAAATTGAGCAAAAAATTCTCCCCCCTCGCTTAGTACACACCTCTCATAGAATTATCGGTAGGAAGGCATATGCAAATATTCAGATCGATCGCGCGCAAAAAATTCGAAAGGTAGATAATTTTAATCGGTCAACCAGTTTTAATTTAATCAAATTGTAATAAAAATAAACAAAAGTTAGATGACATTTTGATTTAAGCTGTCAACTATTTTCAATTTATGTTGGTAATTTTTAAATTGAATTCGGAACTGTCAACTTCAATTGTGACATTTATTAAAATTTTTAGGTTAAAAGATCAAAATTTTTATTTATTTGGTTAAAAATAAAATTTTAAGTTGGTATATCTAAGGATTTAAATGTCAAAGTCAAAGTTTACATCTATTTATTTTTAAATTACGCTCTAAAATTTTATATTTGAAATGGTAAATAAACTTAAAATAATTTTTAGAAAAGGTAGATACCAAAATTACTCATTTTTATTAAAATAATGTCACATTTCTAGTTATTTTTTTCCTGCCGCCGACAGTTTTACTTTCGAAAAAACTCTACGCCACGTGGTTTTATGTATGTTGGTAAGGAAAAGTTTGACTTTCGTGTTTAAAATCGATAACGAAACAGCTGACTTTTGTGACGTTTGGAGAAAAAAGAACTTTACTATACTTATATGAACCCATCAGTTTGAGTTACTTGCAATAACTAGTTTTCGTATGAATAATTTTTTTTTCTGTAAACAGTAGGTATATTTTGTAATTTTTCTTTTATTTGCTTTTGTATGCATATTTTGTATGACTTTTAGAAAAAAAAGAGTATCCTGTAGCTACTAAAGTTGTTATGATGGACAAAAAAGTCAAAAACAAGTGTCAGATCTAAGTCAACAAAATTTGTATTATCCAGTGCTATAGATGTATAGCTGATCGATGAATCCTTGAATGTTTTGTAACAATAAACCGGACTGTTTGCATGTTTTACATTAATATTATTAATAATATATTTTATAGGGTAGAATAGAAGTGGGGGTACAGAACAATATGTATATTATTAGAATTTTTAATTTTGCTTTACCATAACCTTATTTAATTTTGCCTAGGTATCAATAATTAATTTTTACGTATGTATATTTTGTAAATTATTATTTTAAATTAAGATTTAACTTAAGGGGAGAAATCTATCTAGAAGTATCAAAAATTGGAAACAAGCTTTATTGCATAAATCACTAGCAAAACATCTCAAAATTACATGTCTAAAGTTTCAAACCGAAATTCAGTGTAAAAATGCTTCATTATTTTGTTTGTGTATTTCGTTAAATAAATCTAAAAAAAATTTATCATAGTCTGTTCACACGGTCAATATTTTGATAATAATTTTGATAAAAACCAGTTTTAACTGTGGAACAGGTCATATTGACGACCTCTCAAAAATATTTTTAAAGTGTTTTGTTATGATGTTAATCAATATATTGATCAAAATTTTGATAAAAGAGGTGATGAAAATATTAACCGTGGAAACAGGACATTGCGATTCAGATATTAATATTAACGAATTCGTCCATAATATTTATAGAGTTGCTTTTTTTTATTTATAGACAAAAGCTTTTCATAGTGAATTTCGAAATATTCAAGAAAAGTAGTTCGATAGAAATCAGTCGATGTGGATTTTGGTGGATGGTTTTTCTTTTTAATCACTGAGTGCAGTTCATCGATCTGAATATGAATACGATTGTATAAAGGTGTTCACTGCCAGTTCTTGGAATTGAACTTTTCGTAACAAAAAAATTTTTATCTGATGTAAAACGAGAAAAAAAATTATTTCAGATTTTCATTGATATTATGGTCGTAGGTACTGCTTTAATAAAGAAATTCATGGAAAATCACAAGTTAATTTGAAAAACATTATAAGTTGTACATTTCGGTGTGAGAAAACTAAGGATTTCTTTCAAATGAAATTTATAAAATATTAAAATTTATGTACTATAATGAAAGCGCTGTTGAAAATTAGGATCCGCAAGGAAAAAACTTCGAGGAATAGAAGTAGCACTAATTGAATTTCAACTTATTGAACTTTTAGAAAAACTAAACAGAACGGTAAAATAATACAATTTATTTTAAACGTAAAAGAGTTTCACTTTCTCGGTGAATTCATACCATTTTGTTCGGATATTCCCAAAGTGGTTAACCCCTAGTTTATATAATTATTTTATAAATATATTAATACAAAAATGAATTTCATCATTATGTATGTTTATAGTTAAGGTTCTTGGAAATGTATTTTTAAAATCTTAAAGTGAAAATGGTCATTTTACTCGAGTTGCATAGATTTATAGACATGCAAGAAATTGTACTGCGATATTTATGTTGGAACCGTTTATGTACGAGTATAATATAATAGAAAACTACATAATATAATATAGAATAAGAATTTTTATATAATTCAATTATTTCAAATTACTCTCTGTTTGAAGTATAGTATTTGACGATACAAACTTCGATTCATGCTGTAGGTTGTACAATTTATTAAGATCATTAAAACGTTAAAAAATATATTGTTGTTACTTTAAAGATGAGTCAATTTGAGCACAAAATATCAGCTTATAGGTTTAAGAATTTTCCTAAATTGAATCCGCAAAATTTATTTTGAAGAACAGTATTTAAAATTAAGATGGAAAATTCATGTAATTTGACCATCAGAACACACTTATTATAGAGATTAATATTAAATATTAGAACATTTTTCTTGTTGTAAAAATGTTGATGATCGACAATATTTAGGATGTACCTACTTGTCACTATTATGGACCATATTGTAGATAAAATAGATAAAACTCAATTTTAATCTCGATAATAGTTATATTCTAAAAGTGTATATTATAAACGTTACTTAATCAAAATATATCATTCATGCAGAAGCATGTAATTGAATAAAAGCAGGATGTAAAAGTAACAACTGGTTTTTAATTCTCTCTTGTTATTTGGGGGCTATAATCTATCCATTAAGGATTTAATATAATAAGTACTTAAGATTTGCATTGAATTATACTTAATAATGCCATAGAGTGTCAATATTTATATTTTTCATAATCGCCTTATTAATAATTAGTTGGTGTAGTTTATGAAAATATGTCAACCATTTATGAAAAATACTTATGCATTCATTCATTATACGATTTAAAATGAAATAATGCTAAAATTGTAGAATTTATTAATTAATAAAACAAGATAAATAAAATAATTGCACCTAAAGTCCATGCAAATTTTGATGAATGATATCCTCTGCGGCAACCATGACATAGAGGTAATTTACAATGGTAATCAGTTGACTGGACCATGATTAAGTGTATGAATACGAGATTTGCTGTGAAATTGCTTATTTGCATCCCTCATTTCATCATGAGGGTTGATTCCATAGCTTCTGTGGACACCTATTTTAGGTTATAAGTAATTATTTATTCACGAATTAATATTCGAAACAGAATATTAAACACTAATTCATATGTATAAATTTGTAGTTTTATAAAATTTAAATATTCTTTAGGTAAAGTTTAATAATAAATATTACTACAATATTACAACCCTAACATATTTGTATCTTCTATATTAGTATAGTGAAGTTTTAGATTTACAGAATATGCCAATAAAATTTCAACTTTTCAACGTGGTAAATTTAAACTGTAATCGAATATAGAAAAGCGCGTTACCTATGAATAGGAATAACAGTGATCCAAAAGCGATTACAGCTGCCAGAAATGAGCATCAATAGAGCCCCTTGAGGTTTGTCCCTTTCGCTGGGGTGGATGCGTATATTAAGGGAGAAGGGGGTTGATATGCATTCTAACAACATCACATAAAGTGCATAAAGGTAATGCATCTAACAAAAAAAGATAATATTATCTGGATCACAACAGATTTGAATCTTAGTTTGTATGGAAAAATTGCCATATTCCTAAAGCTTAGGCACTCTAATTTGCTAATTGAGCTAGGAACATTTTCTAATTTTGGGTACAATTGATTGACAAATATTTTTTTTATAATTATAAATTTACATTTTTGCATTATTAAGTTTAGTAGTATACTACTACATCAACTGTTGATATTTAAAATGGATAATTACCTATTCATGCTTACATATTTCATAAGTTGTAACCAATACACACAATATTTTATTTACACGGAAATAATGCTTGAAGAAAAGAGAATAATTCACCATATAGACGGTTGTATGACCTACCCGAACGTATCCATAAAAAATTTAGACACTTCACTTTTTAGTTTATACTATGTAAATATTATTTATTCATCACAGGATAATATGTAACTGTTGGAACTTCTATTACCTATATAAAGTTATTAGATATACTTTTAAAAAAGAATAAAAATAATTACTTTTAACATAAACTTTTAAATAATTTGAAATTTATTTTAAATAGTATCTACTTCTTCTCAGTTATAATAAAACTATTAGTTTTATATGTTAAAGCTTGCACGACGTGTTTCATGTGGCACTGCACATGAAATTAATTTTAACAAATACTTTGCTCAACGTTATAATTGTTTAGCGTTTGGTTTTTAGAGAGAGCTTGAAAATCGATTTTATCAAAGCCATGAAAATTATCCAAATTTACTACGTCGTTAAAAATTCGATTAAATTATTTTATAAACAGATTCAAGATTTAGGAATTTTCAAAGATATTAATCTTTAAAACACGGTCATCTTATATTTTGAAATCAATCAATAATTTAAGTATTAGATGCAAACAACATTCTTACGTTCAAAATCAAATAAAGTTATATTATACAAATTATTTTGAAAATATTTGAATTTAGTAGCTGATGATAAAATAAAGTTTATAAAATAGTTTTTATATATTAGGTATCATCTACCAGTAAATTTTAGCCAAGGATAATAATTAATTGTTGTTAATAGATTTATATCCTGTATTCAATGCATCGGATGAAGATAAATAAGTTTACCTCGTTCACAATACTTTACCATCCGAAACAATGTAATGCAAAAATCAACAACAGGAGCATTTTTTGTGCATTATTTAGATGAATACTGAAACTGAAAGCTGCAAGTAAAGATAAAGTAAGATAAAAATATGCAGCATATGATATTGGTTTCATTGAGATCATTTCATTACACCAAAAAGTGTAATATTTAACAGAACTAAACAAAACGATAACCTGTCAAGTGGCAATTATTGTCTTTTTTGGGTTTTAGATAATAATTTTTTACATATTTGTATTTCTTCACTTTACTGTTAAAATTGCATTCTTTTAACGTTCTGTTTGGTCCTGTTAAATATTAAATACCTATCTCATAATCAGCTAACCCCAACTTTCCGCTTAAACTTATATGGAAAGAAGTTTTTCAAATAATATTCCAATCATTCACAAACCACATTTTTAAACGTCTACCAAAAATTAAATATTAATATATAGTTTAACTTTAAAGATTCGATTTATTCAAATTATCTCTCATTATGGATTGTTGACACTAAAATTGAAAAAGAAAAATAATTCGAATATTACTAGAAGGTGTGAATAATAAGTGAGATAAGATCTTAGTGATCTTTTTGAGCAGTTAATTTAATTGTGGAACCAAATTAATTTAAAGGTTTGTTGAAGCGAACAAAGCTAATGAAAGTATGTTAGATTGTCTTCAGATCGTAGCACAATAAGAAAAGATAATTTATAATAAGGTATGTTATAAATATTATACCTATATTAATTAGGTTACCTAACTTAAAATTTTATTAAGTAAAAATTAATATTATTTTATTTCTAAATTGAAAAAATATAAAATTAGTATAGTATATTAAATACTTATATTAAAATAGGTATAGCGGTTAAGTTGGATGCAGTGTTTATTTTTTGTTATGAGATTAATTTATTCAAATTGATATAAATAGCAATATCTATCATAAAAACTGTATGATATAAGGGCATAAAATATCATTAAAATTAAAGTGGTTGCGTTTGGTAATTTATTGATTTGAGACAGCATTACCCCACTAGTAAAGTCGATTAGATTATAGTAGAACTTATAATAGGTAAAAATAGGTTGAACTTTTTCCGTAACCTTTGGAGTACCTCATGGTTCGCTACAACACAAACACTTGTTTTTTTAATAAATTGTAACTTGATAAATTAGTTATATTATAATTTATAAAAATTTTTATATTTCCAAAATATAAAGAACAAAATATATTACAAAATATTAATATTACTTATATTTTTAGAAAGAAAGTTTTAAGAAGACATAAATAAATTAGGACGAAAATGTTTATTAAATTACTAAAAAAATTTATTTACTACTGTTTCTATTCTAGTTTATTGATTATTTTATATCTACTTTCCAACATTCAACAAGTTACTATATTTTTCATAATATGGAATTCGATTAAACTCTACTTAAGTTATTTATCTAGTTTCTTGTTTATGGTAGTTAATTCTGAAATCTTCAAGAAACACATAGTGAATATTAAGTCGAGCGTTATATGCAACAATTGTAAGCAAATTTTTGCCTCTACATTACATATACAAAACAGGTTAAGTTTTCTGTTATATTTCAAGAATAAGAAGACTAGCGCTTGCGTGCTCTTAAGAAGGGCCATATAAAGCTAGGGCTGCAGATTCTTGCCAATCTGTGCTGAGAATGGCGCGATTGTAGTTACGTCATTGTTAGAACCCGCCCTATTTATTATTCATGTCGCTATGCCATGGGGGCGGCTAGAATCTGTAGGGGCAGCTGCTGTCGGCCTAACTCGAGGAAAGCGTGCACTTGATTTTACTGTTTATAATCTTGAAATGCAAATATTACTTGACATAGTTCTAGCAGTTTCAAGTAAACCTTTTCAGTTATTAAGGAATTATTAAAATTAAATAATATGGATTGATTTACAATAAGCAAAATAATAGCAAATTAAAGCTTTTATTTATGCAATTTAAAGAAAAAATATACCTACCTATTATTTTGTTATAAAATAAGTTTACGTATTTGGATAATATAATGTTTGTATAAGATTGTGAATAATAAAATCTGCTATATATAATACAGATAATAAAATAATATTAAAATATTGTATATAGGCACTATTTTAATTTGGTTTAACTTTGGATTACTTAAAATTTGGATTATTGTAAATAGATCCATGTGTGGTAGGTACATTACCGAGGTTATACGCTACATTAAGATAGGTATAAACAACAACTACATTTACTATACTTCTAGTTAAAACTGATGGCTACATATAGCAAGTTAGTAATTTTTATTTAATGTAACCTCTTCTTCTTTGAGCAATGAGTAACGGTTCGCGATTATATATACACATTTAAAATTCTCTAAACTTTATAGTTACCTACGAATTAACGTCAAATATTATTGAATTTTAAACTTGCCTCATATTTACAAAAATATGGTAAATATGGTAAAAAAATATGGTAAGCTTATTACTAACATATATAAACATGGATTATAAGAGCTTTTTAGTACTGTACACTGTTATAATAATGGATGTAATTTTACCTCCCAAATTATCCAGTTAATATGAGTAGATAATATTTAAACGAAAAACTGTTGTAATTTCATCATTTATCAGTATGTTGTACCTACATGTTTGGGCAAATTAAGTTATGCTAGTATAATTTTTAATAATTATACCTTATAATTCTGAAAAATTTAACATTGCTGTAAAATTACTTGATAAAAGTATATTTTGTAAAAAAAATTAACACCAAACTTCTTCGAAAGAAAATTTAAATTACAATTTCTATAATTAGCAATAATTTTTATCGTTGATCTTTTTTTATATATATGAATAAGATGCAGAATTGCTTTTAAACAATTTAATTGTCCGACGTTCTGAGTCCTTTCATTTTCAAGGCTAAAAATATTATAATATAATTAAATTATTAAAAAATCTTCAAAATTTTGCAAATGCATTATTTTTGTTTCTAATTTTACATAAAACAACATCATTATTATGACATTGCAATGACATTATTTTGACATTGTTTTGTCAAAGATAATTTGTCAATATCATGAAAAGATTTTTTAATAATTTAATTATATTGTAATATTTTTAACCTTGAAAATGAGTCAAATTAAAAGACTCAAAACGAATTGACTGGAATTGTTTAAAATACCTATAACTCAACAATTCTGTATCTTATTAATATAAAAAATTTTTTTATTTTGTCTTTTCTTATTCAGTTATATCATAATCCTAACATAATTATTATTTAATTTTTAATATTCATTTAATCAAAATTTGGAATAATCAAAACTTTTAGAATACATAAGCAAATGCGGTGCGACCGCCAATAAAAACTTATTGAAAAACAGTAAGAGATCCAATAAAATTTAAACAATTTAAGTGGAAAATTTTTCTAACAAAAAGGAATCGTGATACTTTTTTTTAGCGCTTTCTATATCGTAATGTTGAATCTTCTTGTTTATGCTTTTTTTTATCTCAAATCTGAAATAAAAATGATAAAAAAACTAAACGAACCCCTGCGAAAAGGGCAACTGGTAGTTACACTACTGATAGTTCTAGTCTTCTAGTATCATACAATCTGTCTGACTATCGATAACAATTATATGAGAATATAATATTATTTCAAATTATACCATAATATAATACATAAAATAATATATCTTATGTACCTACTTATTTTTATGTCGAATCGTGTCGTTTTAATGCAGGCATATAATAATCACTTCTATACTAAAAATATAAAAAGGAGGGATTATATTAGTGAAATTATTACGATACATAAAATTTACAAAAATAATCTGAATTTTCGTTAATCATTTATTGACTAAATATTTTATTACATTTATGTAATAATTTTACAATGTCATATGAAATCATCTATTTTCACAGGTTATATGTTTTATGATTATTGCGTTGGCTTGTCACAAGAGAAAATTATAATGACATTTACCAGTTGTATATACTTCCAAAATAGTAATTATGGAATGTACTGCTGCCTGTATTTATTTAATATTATGTATACCGGTAAAGAATGACGGAAGATCTTGAAAATCAATCTCAACTTGATAGACGTTGTGGCAATCTGGCTAAGAATAGTTAAATTTGTTATATTAGAGCTATTTAATGTATAAACTATTTTTACGGAATTACACAATATTGTACCTCCTTATTTGTCTATAATACACAACATTCACCAAAAAGTTGGAATTCATATTTACCACGTTTACACGGCCTTAATAGAATAAATTTCAATAACACGTTTTGTTTTCTAATTATAAAGTGAAAGAAAAATATACTTATTTATATTATTGTAGTGGATCGGTAGGTACCTTAAAATTAAAAAAAAACTTAATTAATACTTTTTAGATTAAAAACGCACAAAGTTTTCATAGGTATAATAATATATTATAACAGGTACCCTTTACTCTGAAATATTGTTTCGTAATGCGTTTTGTGTGTTTTTGGATTATTTTAATAGTCATATACCTTCACTACATAAACTATCAATCTATATGGATTATTTTAAAAATACTTCTTTACCGAAAACGTTACTTATCATTATTATCATCAATAATTTCACATTATACCAAATAACAATAGGTGTAATAAATAATATTATCTACTATTTTCAAAATTTTCTCTCGCTGCACTTACAACCTTTTTGTTTGTACAATAATCCACAAAGTATAGGTACGAGCTTGCAATATGCTCAAATTAATTTAACTACCTCAAACTCTCATGCTCATTACTGTTGGAAAGCTACTCTTGTGCAAAGCATCTAGAAAGTTTTCATTGCAATAAAATAAGAATTTTAACATTGCATTTGTACATTACACCACTAAAAAAAATTTAATATAGATAATATTAAGCTTTATAATAATTTTAAATAAAAGCTAATAATAATAATAAAAATAAAAATTTTGAATTTATTTAAAAAAGTTAAATTATGAAAAATGAAAGAATTTGTACTCTGTTAGTGCTACGAGAAGTATAGGTAAAATTAAAAATGATAAGTGAAAATTAAAGTGTAGAAGTAGTATTGATGAAGTTTTATTCTAATATTTGTTAGATATACCTAACATATAATCCATAATATAACATAAAGGAGTATATTATTATGCCATTTTAAGATAGAAGTAATTAAATAAATAAAGATATAAAAAAAATTTAACACTTTTTATCATTTTTTATATATTATATGTAGATAAAATAGATAAACAACATCTTTTATAATTTTGTAGTAGTAATTCAAGGTAAGTGAACATAAAGTTCGATTATGTCTGAACCACAAGAGCTCTCTTAATGCTGAAAATACTGTAAGCGAACGAGGTAGCATAAGCATAACGGAGGATAACGATGATGATGGTGAAGTAAAGGAACTAATATTACTAAGGTCTATCCATACCTATATGTATTATAACATCAGTGTAACAATAAGAGCGATGCAATTTTAATCCCTGAAAATATTGGAAAGCAGGCTTATTGTGGCCGTATAAAAACTTTTTTTTTACTATGAATTTGAGTAATATAATTTAGTTGGTAGATATTAATTCTTTGATGTTAAAACAGCGTGCGTCATAAGAAAATTTATTAATACATTTTCTGCGTTAACCAAGTAAATGAAACAGTACTAATTACAGTCTGATTATGATTAGCTTTTGGACGGATAATCTTCTCGGCTTATAAGCTTTGCTCTCGCGTATTTGGATAAAGCTTTCACAAAGCTTAATGCTAGCGCTGACGTACATATTTACATGCGTGATCCTGGATATATTCGTTAAAAGTAACATTGTGTGTGCATGTAATTTTTCACTACTTTGTAATGGTCTGAAAATTTCCAACTAAGGCAATAATAAACAATAAGTTTGTTTTAATTAATAAAATTAGTTTTGGAATTGCTTTAGATGCTTTAAAGTTCAGCAAGTTGTTTCTATTATAAGAAAAAACTTAGCAGCTGGTTGCTATAAAGCATTAAAAGCTGTTTGAGCACACGCAAAGGTAACGAACGGTCTAAAAAAGGTTTGTATAAAACTTACAAAGTTGTGCAATAATGCTTCAGAAAGTTGGTTGCGTCATCAATATATTTAACATTATAAATTTGTAGGTCTTCTAAATTTTAAGCACAGCTTACGGTCTTCTAAATATTTATTAGGAAGTTTCTTTGCATTTCACCCTCTTGAGTTTTAAGTAATAATCTTTCCCGTGTTTTAGAGTGCATTAGAGCGAGCAGGATAACTTTAATCGAATACTGTAAAAGAATGACGAAAATGCTCAAGACAAAAAGAGAACAATAATGAACTAAATGTGTTTTAAATTGAATAAAATATTTTAGACTTTATTTAAAGTTTGTCAAATATTACTTTCTAAATATTCAAAAAATTAAGCGTTTAGTGAGCTTAATCTATTTTCACTTTTTCGAAAATTGAAAATTTGAAAAATATAACGAAATATTTTTGTATTAAAATAATATTATACCTATTATAGTAAGTACCTGTCTATAATTTGTACGTGCAATTAATTAGATTAATAATTTCACTTTGAAATTTTAAGGATTGCAAGGAGCAGCTACCTACCTCACATCGTTTTTAAGTTTAGGTATTTTATAATTTGGTACGTAAAACTTTGGTTGTAAAAGCAAACTATGTAAGCATTTCTCGGTGGATTCAAGCAGTCGTATTTTACAATTACTACAGCGGCTCGAATCATACACATAATAGGTAATTTCTTGCATTAATTACTCGATTAAATATTAATGGTGGCAATCATAACGGCGAGCTGCAACCCTTCCGACGGGCCCTATAGATTATGCGGGGCTGGTAATAACGGGTATTCCCTTAACGCACTCCACAATGAAACTTGTTACGAAATGTTTCACTTCTACTATGAACACAGTTATTTAGTTTCGTTGGTACTGTTTATATTATTAGTGCCAAGTTAGTTAAATTAGTAAAGCTGTTGGTTACCTAATATATTTTCCAGTAACGTATCGTTATTTATATAATATAGGGATTGTAATTTTATTAGGATATGAACATAATGAATTAAATGCCTGTACAAACAAACATAGGTAAAAGTTTCTATTTAATACGGGATGTATAATTCAAATTGATGCCTGCAGTTAAGCAGAGGTTATTCTATTTGTGTCCTTGTGTGAAATTATTGATTTTTTTCTTACTTTTTTAACAACTGATAGGTTTGCAATATATGCAATATGCAATGCACAAAACTAAAAATCTTTTTTTTTTCGCTTTTGCGATCTTTTGTATTTTTTATCTTTTATAAACTTCATTTTTTTTGCTTGTAAATATAGTACATATTTTTAATGTTTTTGAATCATAGTTGTAACAAAAGATAATACATAAATCGATATTATTTTGATTTTTACTTGGCTATTTCAAAATAGCATTTTACTGGCCGAAACTCAAAAATTAACTGTTACTGGACGCACAGCTATATATTGACAAGCGAACGTCAGCAAGCTTTGTAAAGCTGTAAGGTCAGTAACGAATAAGCTTTCAAGTAGAGGCGATTGTATATAAATTAATAATTATATAATAAACATATAATACAGAGGCTACCAAAAGTAAGTTAACAAGTGCAGAAATGGTGTATAACAATTAATAATCTCGGAATTTTAACGAATAAAAAATTTTTTTGTCTATAATTCTTATGACATCTTTGAGCATAATGAAAAAGAGTGACCTTGTTTTTGCTGACGAAATGAAGGAGTATTCGATGCAATTGCAGGGATGTGCAGATTTGCATGTAACATAAATAAGTTAACAAAACTCTTTAACATCATTTTTTCATTTATGATTACACAAATGAATATAGTGATGAATATTAGAAGTGAGTTGAATCAAGGTTGATACTCTTCTTTTCGTTAAGAAACTGGAGTGCGCCATTTTCTAACATTTTCACTTTACATATGTAAATATTGCAATGTATACTTTTTGTAGAGGAAAACAGTATTAATATAGGAAAATTTAAACATTTAATTTAAGAAGAACGTGCCCTGGTGTTGAAAATGTACGGATGTGGAAAAAATATTCGTAAAATCGCAAAATTATTTAGAAAATCTTCGACTTCAATATTAAAAGTCAGAAAAACATTTAAAATGAAAAGGATAATAACGCCAACCAAAAGACAAGGGCGCCCCAAAATTACTACAAAACGGGCTGATATAATGGTACAAACCCTTCCTATTCAAATCTTGCCATGTCTGCCCCACGTATTCGAGCACTGCTTGAAAATTAAGGTGAAAATGTACTATCGACTCGAATAGTACGACATCGTTTATATGAGGAAAATAAACACGACCGAATTGCACGTAAAGTACTCTTTGTAAGCAAGGCAAATATCAAAAAAAGGATGAAGCCTTACTCTGATCATGCTTTTAAACTTTTTGAATTTAAAATAAAATCTTATAGACAGACATGTATGTGTGGCTGAAAACAAACGAAGTATCTCATATAAATGCACTAAATCTTCTTTAAAGTCTCTGCAAAAAGGAGTAATGGTATGGGGATGCATGTGCTCAGCGGGAGTTGAAAAAATTGTGATTTTAGAAGGAAGCATTAACGCTGCGCTATATCTAAATCTTTTGAATTATACCTGTAAGTAAAAAATAATTGGGAAAGACTTTATTCTACAGCAGGATAACGCCTCTATTCACAGGCTAAAATTGTCACAGACTTTGAAGAGAACCAATATTAATGTTATAGAGTGGCCACCGTAAACCCCATACCTTTCACCCTTAGAAAACCTATGGCTTCTTCTAAAAATGAGAATTGCAAAAGAGTTACCACGGAATTTAGCCAGCTTAAAATTTGTAATCGAAAACATATGGCTCAAATTTACTCCAAATGAATGATATGTCCACTCATTATTTTCACGATTGGCTAATAAGTCTTTAAGAAAAAGTGGGCATCATGATTATTAATGTTTAGTTTCGTATTTGTTAACTTATTTTTGAAAAGCAAAATAATTTTGATATTTTTATGACTATTTTTCTTATGAAGTATAACTAATTTTATATTTTTGTTAGTTTACAATATTATATCTATATATTTTCAAGTTTTACATTTTATTTTTTGTTTCTGAGTTTAAAAATTACTTAAAATGACATGGCTGTAAGAAAATCCACTTTGTTAACTTACTTTTGATAGCCTCTCTATATATAAAAATATATAAATAATATAATTAATAGGAATAAATAAAAAAATTACATGTTATATCAAAAATAAGACAATACTATTTAAAAATTGCAATGTTATAATAATTAACATTTGATAATTTACAATGCTGTTTAAACTTCTTATTTATATATTAAAATTACGGCCTTTATGAAAACTTTCGTTTTTTGTTTTGTTGTAGAAATAAATTACCCGAATGCTTCGGTTTCTCACCCGAGAAGATGATCGGAAAGTTTCATTTTCTCTGTTTTCCGATAAAAAAATTACTTTTTTTAACTGTTCTATATAGTTAAAAACTGGGACATTGCAGATTTAAGAAAATATGATATATTTGTAAATTCTCTTAATTTTGGCTTTGTATGCAAAATATAAAAGTTTGCTGATCAAAATAAATCGGCTTAAATTTAAATCTTTAATTTTATATTGAAACACTGGTCGACTGTGGTTTTGTTGCCCTGGATTTTACCTCTGTGACAATTTTCTGTGTCGGTCTGTCTGTCGGTCGTCATATTTTGTCTCTCGCTTTATTCCTGAACCGTTCAACCAATCACGGCCAAATTTGGTATGGTAGTAGGGTTCATGGTAGAAAGGTGAAAAGAATCAGGAGTGCCACTGCAAGAAAATGACACAAGATTTTTAAAAACGATTTTGTCTTGCGATAGGTTATTTTAAAGTCCTTAAAAAGCTTTATCCAGAATAGGTAAAATTAACTTTTTATCTGTAATCTGTCAAGAATTACAAGCTGTCAAAGTTGAAACTTCAAGAGTGAATAACTCATGAAGTACAGAAGGGAACTCAACCAAATTTTGAATGTAGGAACAATGACCCCCTAGGACTTGGCAGCATATAAAACTATTTGATAAAAATCAGGAATTCAACAAGAAAAAAAAAGATTACGCTTTTTTGCAAAATCTTGCAAAAAGTCCTTGTCCCTAGATTTTCTTCGGCATATCAAACTTTTTGGACGTATGTCTGGTGGGCTCTAGTGGTGAAAATAAGGTTTTGGAAGAGAAATCTTTGCCAGGGCTACCACAATAAATCAAATTTAAAAAAATGAAAATGTCATCACATCTCCGGATATGTGCATCCGATTTGCTTCAAATTTTGTGTGCTAATAAAGCTTTTAAAGTACATACTATATTGGTGAGAAGATTATTGAGCTAGTAAATGTAAAAGTAAGAAAATTACATAAAATATTAACTGAAATCTTAATTTATCTATTTTTTGTGAAAATTGGTTAGATGGCTTGTAGAAAATTATGACATACGTTCGAAAATTTAATAATTAATCTGACAGTTGTCAGTATTTAAATAATTGAAAAAGCGATTGAAAATTTGTGTACTGTATGTAATGCCATGTGTAATGCTGATCAAATTTTGTAGTAATTATAGCATGTGCATCATAATTTTAACCATTCCAATTGGAATTCCGCCATCATATGTAATTCTGTTAGGTTTGTCCAATTGAACCTTATAGGCTAGTGCCTATAATTTTTCTGAAAAAGAAAATTAATAACAAGCAAGGGCCAGGTGGAAAATGTTGTTGAGGTTCTAACTTTAAGAAAAAAAAACATTTTAAACACCAAATCACTGGAAATGGTGAAATGGGGATGCAGTTTAGGGGTTGAAAACGGTTGGCGAAAACCGATTTTTCAGTATTTAATTTTTGTTCTCGCGTATAAATGATTTAATTTACAAGAAAATTTCTAAAAATATGTCCCTTTGGTGTTGAATAAGCATGATATTTTCGCAGTTCAGAAGACGACTAGTTTTCGAGTTATGTAGATATGTATTTCGAAAAAAATACCCTTATCTTCCACGAACAATTGTCTTGATGTTTTTTTGGATTTCGGAGGTCTATTAATGGTCATTTTAATTGTTGAAATGTCTACTTTAAAATGGTCTTTGTGACTTGGTGGTTTTCTTATCGTTAAACCGCTTAAAATTGCAATAAACTGAAAAACAGTCTCTCTGAATTATGATTTTTTCAATAATTTTTGATTTTCTTCATTATTTTGATAACAATGAGTAGTTTTTATTACATTATTTATAATATAATATTTGAAATACATAATTGTGCAAATTTGTGTGCAAAAAAAGTGCAAAATTAAATTTTTAATGTCATTTTTATTCTTTTTTAAAAATATTAATTTGTTTTGTTTTCAAACATAAAAGTACTCGCAATTTTACAAAAATAAAATTTTAATTAATTTGAATTCTTTTGACTTGCGGTTGTTCCTCCTCTATCACATTTGGAATTTCCGAAGGATCTTAAAAGCCATCGACGTCTTCATGCTCTTCAATTTCAACGTCAAGATTCTTTGCTAGATCTTCATCGATAGTTTCCTCTGAATCACTTACTTCTTCAAATATTATTAGAAGTGTCATCTATTAGAAGTAATTAGACAATTACTGCATAAATTGGTACATTTAAAGCCGTGTTTTCGGCAGCCACATCTTTGTTTGATTAATTTTTGAAAGATTTTATGTAAAAAACACCAAGGGTAGCAATAGCTTTTCCAAATTGGCTCTAGTTATTTATTTTTTTGATATCTTTATATTTGACTCAAAAATGCATTATTTCAATGAAAAATTCGATTTGTTTTTGTAAAACACTATTAATGGCTTTGGTTATACTCAATTTATTCAAAAAAAAAATTTTAAAAATATAAAAAATTCAGAAACTTTTTTGAAAGATTGTTGTAGAGTCCAGCAGGAATCTGCCATCATGTAACTATCCTATCGACTTTGATATCGTTCCTCCATCACTCTAAAATCTTGGTGTAAGCGTTCTCCCTGCTTCTCGCTGTAATCTCCTAAGTTTTCTGGGAAATTGTCAAGATGACTATGAAGAAAATGAATTTTTATGCTCTTATTTGCTTCAAGATTTTTTAAACTTTTCAGCATTCTTTCAACGATTTCTCTGTAGCTTAGCACTTTATGATTACCAAGAAAATTTTTTACTACCGATACTAACCCACTCCAAGCTTCAGCTTCCACGTTAGTCATAACTTCTATGAAATTTTTATCTTTCATCAAGGTTCGAATTTGAGGACCATCAAAGATTCCAGCTTTTGGTTTTTGCATACTCAGTTTTGAACATTTTCGGCAAATATAAGTAAACAATGTTATGTTCAAGGGGGTTCTAAAGGGGGGGGCATGGGGGCCATGGCCTCCTCCAAATTAACATATTACCGTGTTTCCGTGTTTTTCAAGATTTTGGAAATTTGTTCGGACATGGTCCCCTCAGAAACTAGAAATATGACCGCTCCTGGTTATGATACGTTTCACAAAATTTGGATCTTCAGGAACTTTGTTTAACGATTCTTGAGAGATGATTTTGCAATTCAGTTTTTGTATAAAATTTAACATGTTTGCTTGCCACTTGTTTCAAATCCACATTGGCCTTAAAAATTGCATCACCTGACCCAATTGAGATTCCAACTTCTTTTGCGACCTCTCTAATAGTGCTTCGGAAATTTACAAAAAAAAACGTTTCTTTGGTTTTCTAACGTTTTTATCGCTAATTGATGTGTTCGCATGCTCATATGCTCAAATCTGCACCGATTTCTTGAAAATGTTTGTAAACTTTTGTATTTTTTGACTTAGTTCTACACCAAAAATCTAATCAACATTTCTTATACTTCATTACACTTTTAAATTAATTTTTAACACAGAATTTAATGCAAATAACGATTTTAAAACAAAAATGAATTCAGAAAATCGTGGATTTTTCAAATTATGCAATAAACAATAATTTACTAAACACAAATTGTACAATTGTAGTTATTTGGTAACTAACACAGTGCGAAATGCAATAATTTCCAATATATTTTAAACATACCTCGTATATTACAATAACATAAAAACTAGAGCCAATATTGGCCAATTTTCGTTATATTCATAACTTTTACGTTCTTAATCTTCAAAATTCATTGAAAAAATCAGGGTAATAAAAAAATGCTTTTTTTTAGATCTGTGTAATTTTTATAAACAATTTTTGTGAATTTTTGAGTTAGATTAGCTTATTTGCTGTAAAAAAGTATGAAAATTTTGATTCTATATTAAGTATAGGTACTATATTTTAGTTTAAATTATTTGTATTAAGTTTTTAATAAACATTTTAAAAATTCAGCGAATTCTTTTATTCATAAAATAACTAAGTAAATATGTGTTTTTTAATATATTAATATTCAGAGAAACTAAATATAGTTTGTATTCATAAAAAATTTATTTGGAATATGACTTGAACCATTTTTGATCCTGATTCTCATGGACCCCACGCGTCCGCTCGTATAACTTTTAGATCAGAGGGTTAAGTAATTGAAAAATGTTTTATATTGCTTTTCTTACAAAAAAGAAGGTATGTTATAAGGTTATAAGAAATGCAATTTTTTGCTTAACCCTTTACCGCATGATGACCCATATTTGACTCAAACTAAAATTTAAATAGAATTTCACAACTACTTTCTGGCAAGTATGATTTTTATTTCGCATACCAAAGTGTGAAGACTCTGGTTTCTAAACTCGGCGACAAAAACTCTGCTACATAATTCTTCAAAATTTACTTAAAACAACGCAGTTTTCGTTATTTAATATCGACTTTTTCTAGAATGCTTTTGATTTTGAAATAAAACAAAAGATGAGTAAAACTCATCTAACATAATATGTAGAGCATTCTTTAAATGATACTAAATGCAAAATTACAATCGCTAGGCTATGTTAAAATTTTTAGACAGATCTATAATTTACTTAGATAACCGTTGTAAGTAGACAGCCTTTTTTATATTTATAAACTTGAAAAAGTGAATTTCATGTCTTTATAAAACATTATATTTAGCGTGGAAAACCCATTACGGAAATGACAACAAAACTTGATAAATATTATCACCTTCGCCATATCGCCAATTTAATATTTTCACCATTGATTACATGGGAAAACATTGATTACAATATTCTCTATGCTCAAATGGTATGCTTACCATACGAGAAATAATTAAGAATTAAAATTAAACCGTTGGACTAATAAGTGTATAGACCTTTTATATATTTTTATATAATAAGAGTATAGACCTAAAAGGATACTGTGCTGAAAAATAAAATATGTTTGTAATGAACAAATACATTTAATGGACTTAATAATGCGTAGTCGTGCTAAACAATTTTGAAATCACAAAAACAGTTTCAAATGATTAAATTGATAAAATTTTCAAATGACCAAAAATGATTATTATAACTAGTATCTTGTGTTATTGTGGAACAAGCTAAATTTCTACACTATGTATGTATAGAATCAATACAATTTATTGTGTGTTAGAAATTAAATCAAACTTAATTTTGAATTAATATTTCTGTTCTGGTATTTCTATACCAGCAGTATATGGCGTACGAAGATAATGTTACTGAATAGGTAGACGAAGAACGGAAGATGAAATAACGATAGAGCCATCATTCAGCAAAGTGGAAGCGTTATTGAAGAAAGTAAAAAATGAAAAGATTTCAGGGAGAGATGAGATCTATGGAGAAACGTTAAAGTATGCAGGCAAACGAATTCACCAGAGAATATAGGTACAGATTGATTCTAAAAATATGGAAAAATAAAGAAATGCCGAACGAGTGGAAGATAGGCAAAATAGTCCCAATACATAAGAAAGGCGATATTGAAAAATGCCGGAATTGCAGAGGACTAACCCTACTACAAGTAACCTATAAGATCCTGTCGGCACTCATACAAGAAAGTAAAAACAATGATCGATGACAGAACTGGAGAATACCAGCATGGTTTTAGGAAGAAGCGATCGACAGTGGATGCACTGCATGTAATGAAGCAAATTACATAAAAAGCATATGAACACAACATACAGCTGCATCTATTGTTTGTCGATTTCCAACAGGCGTTCAATTCTGTTAAACGGGAAAAGTTGGACGAAATGATGCTCGATCTAAATATACCTATAGGAAAATAAGAAAGCTGATACAAATGACGATGAGAGGTTCAAGCGCTACAGTAAAAGTCGGGATTAACGAAACAAAGGAGTTCACAATTAACAAAGGCGACGCACTGGCAGCGGTTTACTTCAACTTGATACTAGAAAGTGCAGTGAGAAAATTAAGTCCTAGAGCAACAATAGCAATGAAGGAGTGGCAAATACTAGCTTATACAGATGACATCGGAGTTATAGCAAGATCAAAACTAAGAATGGCACAGATATTTCAAGAACTGCAGAGACATGCGTAGAAATGGGACTGAGAATCAATGAAGACAAAACAAAGTATATGAACTTTAAGAGAATTGATAATACACAACACAAGGAACTAAAAATTGAAAACTCTACGTTTGAAGAGTTGCGTAGTTTTAAGTACCTGGGAGTCCAATTGAATAGAAACAACGAAAGAACACCAGAAATAAATGAAAGATCACGCTGTATAGAAAGCATTCCACGCAAACAAGAAGATATTCAAGAGTAAGAATATATCAATTAGAACCAAAATAAAAATATATAAGATGCTTGTGAGAACGGTGGTCATTTATACTGCAGAGGTTCTAAACCTCACGAAAGGTGAGGAAGAAAAACTGAGAATTTTCGAGAGAAAAATATTTAGAATCATGACAGGACCAAGAAAGATTGGTGAAAACGAATGGTCAACAAATGACGAAATAGCCGAAATACTAGGAAACGAAGACATTGTGAAATACATTAAATCGCAGAGAGTTACATGGCTAGGTCAGGTAACAAGAAAAACACCAGACAATGCTTTATAGCAAATCGTAGACTGGAGACCGGGGGAGACAAGAAATCGAGGATGAACAAGATCTAGATGGCAGGATGAAGTGGTGAAGGACCTCAAAAATATAGGAGTGACAGAATAGAGAAAGAAATGCGAAGATAGAGTACTGTGGAGAATGATAACAAATGAGACCAGAACACTCACGAAAATATAGAATACTGAAAATTAAAAGAGGAGGAGTGATTTACCTTGAAAGACGAATCGTAAAGACTTCATAGAAGTAGGCATATTCCTCAGGGAATGGATACCTTAATTAATAATAATAATTTCTGTTATAGAAAATGAACGCTATAAATGTATCTATAACAAATTCAAACATATAATGTACTAAAAATATACGACTATTTGGAAAACCTCAGGTATGCTATATATACTAACTCATACTCACTTTTCAAAAAAGAGTAGTAGGTATCCCAGTTAATTGTTCTTGTGGCAACTTTTTTCTATAGCTTATGCGCGTTTTCTTCGCTTCGAGATATTTATTGGATACGAAATTATTAGACAAATAAATCAAGTAGGTAATCAATCAAATCAGCAACACCAAGGAACAAAGAACAAAGCCGTAACTCCAGTTACCAGCATTTTAAGTTATGACTACTGCGTTGTAATCCTGAGAAAAGAACCGTTTTTTGCAAAAAGAAGTTACCTTACGACTAATAGTTCCAGAGATAATTAGTAGAGAAAAGTTGTATTTCTTATGCATGTATGTATGTACTTTTCAAAACTTTAAAATTGCCCTCCTGAAAAAAAGAGTAAAAATGAGTTACGGCTTTGTACCTTGGGAGCATCGAAATTTTAGATTTATTACTTTGAATTTGAATTTTTGTTGTTTGATTGGTTACTTAATTAATTTGTCAAATAAATTCGTATCCAATAGATATGGTGAGGAAAACGGGTATTGGCCATAAATTAAGAGATTTCCAATGTATCAGGTAGCACGACGTCTCATCTAAGCAAACTACCTGATAAACTGGAAGACTTCTTATCAAATAAGAAGATTAGCGTAAAAAATTACTGAATTTTCTACAATTACTTTTGGCTTAGCAACAAAATTAAACATTTTTATTTTTCATTTCATAAGTTCAAAAGCAAATAAGCAAGAAATCACAAAAAAAGCAAAAAAAGCATGAAAAACTATACGTTAAAATGCATTTTTTATGTAATTCGTCCAGATCTCAAATTTCATAGAACTGCTTTTAAAATTGACAATAAGCAAAATTGCTTAAAAGCCGGTCTCTACTAACAACATGCCGGATGGTGACTTTTTGGGGCCCGATGCTAATTACATTTTAGAGGACCCTAGTAGGATCTATTTGGGTGGGGGGGGGGGTTATGTTTGTCTAATATAAACATAATGGTATATGTAACAGGTAAGAAAAACATTTATTCTTATTATCAAACATAAATATCAGAAAAAAAAATATAATTCTAAAAGTATAAAAAATATATTGTTACGAAAAATGTCCATCATTTTGACTAAATCGGGGGGTTTTGAGCTCACTTGCAAATGGTCTCAAAAATATATCGGTCACATAGGCCAAACACGTCCGACTTGGAGCAGGGCCTATTTTTAACTGAGTTATATTCGAGTGTAACTAATAGCATCGCTTATTTAATCATTGGTATTTGATTTTTATTTTACGATTTTATGTTCACTCTTTTTGGGCCCCTCTGGCCATTGGGCCCTAGGCACGTGCCTAATCCGCCTAATGGTAATATAGGCCTTGATTTGGAGACTGAAAATCAATTAGACACTAATTAGACCAATTAGATATTAATCACAAACAGGGGGGATACGAAATTTTACATGTATAGCCAAAAAGTAAAAAACTAGAATTTTTAGATTTTATAGAAATCAATAAATTGTGAACCAATAAATTGAACCAAAAGAACGAATAAATGGTTCTTATTTTTAAACAGTGCCTACATTTGATGTAAAAAACTCATGTCTATAAAACATTTTCAAAAAATAATAACTCCCCCCCTTAAGTTTAACTTATAAGAACGCTTATTCTTTATACCCCTACCCTTATTAAATCACTTTCTTAAAAACTCCCTTAATTAGAAAAAAAAACAACAATTAAACGTATTCTATTTAATTTTCTTCTAGTTCATCGCCTGATGACACCATAGTAGTAAGTAGTATAATAAAAACGTTTGCAATATTTTCGACTTACAGCGCTTACAGTGTATTTTATTTGTATAACTTAAAAACATTTGTGTTCCAAAAATGTGTGTGTATTTTTTGGGTTTTCTAAAATATTGATATGGTTAATATCGAGATACATTATCTAAACCACGTATCAATCGATTATTATTTTATAGATAATTTAAAAAACCAAGCAAAAGCAACTGATTCTCATAAAAAGAGAAAACAAATTCAATTCTATAAAATAATGAGTAAGGTCTGGGGGCCTCTATGGCTCTCAATGATTCAATGTTCCAGCATCTTAAACACCCCTATAAATCGTCCACTGAAAGTTATATAGTTGTTTTTAAATTTTATTTATCTAAATAAACAAAATTTTATAATTTGCGTTTGCTTTTATGATCTTTGAAAAAGATATATTAATTCTGTAAAATAATAAGTAAGGTCTTTCTAAAAAATTTTAAAATAATCATTTCAAATTTTTTCAATAAATGAAGTAAATGAAATAAATGAAGATATTAAATTTAAAAAAAATTGAGGTTTTTGAGAATAACGAGTTTCAATTTTTCTTATGCTATTCAAAATCAATGAACAAGTGTTGTCGGTTAAAAATATTTAAATTTTCTCAACTTACCTTAACCAATAACATTTTTTTCAATTAAACTTTTCTTGATATGTTACTGTCCACATACCAGTATGTACGAGTATATTGTGGTCCGTTTCATATCGGGAAGTCATAATTATTTGTTTTCTTGCTTATTGGTTGAAACTAGACAGAAAATTAAATTACTTGAAGAAAGTTTACTATTATTATTGTCCTTATCCTTATTATGATTCCCATAAGATTTGTAATTATAATTACTCATGAAAGCCCTTAATTATAATTTTTAGGTATACATTCGAGTTTTAAGTATAAAAAAAGTCTTGTTCCATAATATTATATTATTTGTTTGAAAGTATACCTTTAAATATATGTTAAGAATTGTAAAAGATATGTTATATCTACTCTTTATTAAAAGAAAAACAAAAAGAATTAACATTTTTATAAAACTGAAAAAAAGCAGCTTATTTTGAATTTTCAATAAAATTTTAATGAAACGAAATTGTCATCAAACCCGAGCTACCTTATATAACTAAATCTAAATAATATAACTTTGATATAATTTAAAAAGTATCTAATGTTCGATAGACTTTATCTGCTTATTTTAATATCGGTATAAATTTCAAGATAGAAAAGTTAAAATATCTAAAATAAATAAAATTGACATCTCGGAAATGTTTTATGGAAGTTAGGCATCAAGTTATTGTACTTATCAAAACGTTGTAGGAGCGGAGGATGGGGGATCTTTGCAGAGGAGATGTGGAGGTCGATCAGTCTGAAGATTTGTGTGCCAGTCAAGTGTGCTGACACGAGGTCGAAGAGCTGAATTATACAGAAGCTTGCATACTGCATGAGCACCTAAACGCGCCGGTTAACTCAGCCCACCTCTGGACCGATCACTTACCGTCGGAACTTCCTTTAGTACAAACAAAACTAAGCTTGCTTCTATCAAATTTTCTATTAAATTTACAATTTATAACAAAAATATTCTTTTACAGCATTTTGAAATAATGATTTAAGTATTTATATGGTTAAAAATTCTAACTAAAGCGTGAAAGGGTATAAAACTAATTTTTTTCGGTTGCTGAAAACATAATCTGATATTTTCATTACTGGTTTAACCCATACATTTTTGATGAGAAATTTTATTTTGGATAAATTCACATCTACGTATGACTGCACAATTATTATTGTATATGTATATTGCCAATAATAGTTAGTATAATTTAAGGCTACTTTCATATTTACAATACCCATACTAGCGATACATTATTAATTAAAAAAATTAAATATTTATGGTAGGTACCAACTTTAGTAAACGTTTTAATGAAATATGTTACGAGATAGAGCATCTTAAAACGTTGTTGCTGTTTTTATTTTTGTACAAATACTTTTTAGATCGAACTCGAAAAGTAAACTATTTTAAGATAATTACAGCACTGATTGGCAGTAGATGTATTTCTACGGTCCCTTAGGAACTTGCTGTCTTACCAACTGTCACAGACCCCTTGTTAGTTCTTGATGAAACTTACTTCTAACTTGGAGTTTCAGAAACTGGTCTCTAGTTTAATTTAATGTGCTTTTAAAGTTAGTTGTAATTCAAAATTTTCAATTGTCGGTAGTTTCTTCGACTAATTATGTTACATATTTATATTTTATTACATTTTAATTTACATTTGATATAATATTTCCGATATCGAACTAATATGAGAAGCATTGTGTGACTATAGTTGTTGAAACATCTTATTAAATATAGAAATAATAAAATAACTGTGTACTTTATATAAATATAAGCAATTTAAAAAAATTAATATAATACTACTTACATACAACTTACTTAGTACCTTGCATTAGATCAATAAAATTCGGCAAGTACACGTTGACAGAATACAATCCACATGTCCATTTACTGTTAATCGGCTTCACATTTCGTTCCAGACTTTGTTCCCAAAAGACTTAAAACTTGTCGCAGGTTATTTAGTTACTAAGTAGATTTCATTAATGCACTTAAAAATCCGTAAGCATACATAAAAACATAAAAATACTATTAACCCATAGTTCGGTAGGATCCAACTCCAAATTAAAATCATTCAAGAATGCTGTTAAATATTTTTTATAATTTCAATTACAAATGACAAAAAAGAGATTTGGATACTGCTTAAGTTTTGAAACACCTACTCAAGTTCTAATTAAGTATAAACGCAGAAATAATACTTATGGATTATCGATACTTATCGATATTGATTGAATGTGAAAAGGATCTACAATTTAACGTGGAATTCAAACCACTCCACAAATAATTTGGTAGTAACTAAACTCTATTCATTTAGCACATTCAGTGGACAATAACAAATACATGCAGTTCGTACGTGATTTATGGGGAGGAGCTTGACAGAGAGGGACTAATCTAGGTTGCCTTGTATTTTTAGAAATTCTAACGCCGTGTGAAAATTATATACATCTAGTTACAATGAAAAACTGTAAGTACGGACGGTATATAGGGTTGTCTTGACCTTATGAGCATCCAATCGCAATTGAATATAAAGCAAGCATGTAGATATCACGCAGCGATCATTGTTTACATCAACTGAATGTGCTAAATGAATAGAGTATAGGAATCAAATCAATAACCCTATGGTCCAAGAGCCAACTTCGTATGTATTAATTCTATCTAGGTAGTATCTAGTCGTTATAATTCTTGACAGAAGCGTCGTGACCTATATGTATTATAAGTTCTCTTGTTAAATTACCTTGGTGGTTTGCCATTGCCTTCCGAGGGAAGCTCACCTAATCTATCTTGGGCTTTTAGATCCCAGCAATATATTCGACGCGACCAGGATTTGAACCACGGTACCCGCTTCTCAGTCGGTCGATGTAGGCTTTACGCCATACTGCTGGTTATGTATTATATTAGGTTATCCCATAAGTAATGCGGTATTTTCTGTACTACCAAAAGTTTTAATAAAAACAAGATTTTTTTAATTTCAAATCAATAGTATATTTCCCATCATTTTCTACAATGTCTTTCCAATGTTCAGGTCAATTTTTAATGCCTTTATTAAAAAACTCAGTAGATTTCGATGTTGCAAATTGATTAATTACACGTTTAACACCATTTAGGTTAGTATATTTTTACCATTCAAAAAATGGTGTAAACTACGAAACAAGTGGTAGTCGAAGAGTGCAATGTCAATGGGTGAATTGTTGTTTCTCAATCCAATTCTTCCAGATTCTCTCGCGTCTGTCTTTATTTGTGAATACAAATTTGCTTCAAATAACTGATGTGGAACCCATTTTCCAAGCTTGGAAACCTTACCAAGAGTTTTCAAATAATGATGGATGGTGGAATGCGATGCATTGAGTGTCTCAGAAATTTAGTCACTAGTCACTGATAGGTTGCACACGAAAACTGTGTGAGAAGGTCTTCATCGAATTCAATCGGTCTCTCTTCACGTGGTTTGTTTGAGAGTTTGTAATCACCATAACAAAATCTTAGAAACTAACACTGCCACTAGCTCACACTTGGGGAATTATCACCATAAACTTTACGTATATTTTTTGTTGGTAAAGGGATTACCTTACTGTGAGCTAGCCTAAAGCGCCAATTACACGAAGATAGTGACTTGTACAAGTCACTAAAACCCAGTACTGGATTTCAGTACTATCTTCGTGTAAACATGTATTCCAGTACTAAATTCCAGTGTTGGTTTTAGTAACAATTCCAGTATAGTGAATAGAATGCAATCCTATTTACTGGCGCAAGTGATTACCCCCACTTCCACTTTCCTGATAATTAAACCCGTGATTTACGTCTAGCCTACTACACGATACAAAAATCCTGTGCGCGCGCATTATTAAAGATGACGTTATACATTAATACTTCGAATTCATTGGTTAAAGCACCCTAGTAACTTGAGCAAGTTACTATCACCATCTAAACACAACTATCATCTAAATCACTTGCACAAGTTACTATTATCGTGTGCAGCAGCCTTAAGGCCAAGTAAACTTTGAAAATGAATTCCGAAGAAACTACAATGCTACATACGTAATTATTTTAATTTTTGGGTATATTTAAAACAATCTTACTCAGTATACATGTAAAATTTTATTTAAAAATATTTATAATTGCAAGAGTTACATGGCTTGCCGTATACCATTGTGTTTTCTGATGGTGTACATGATTTTGACAATTTGATCAATCTGGAAAAAATGAAAAATTTTTTTCATTAATTACAGTGTATAGGCTATAGCGTGACGAAGGATTTTGTTGAATTTCTTTCGCGTTAATTTTTTTTTTAAGAAATAGGGAATAAAATATTTATTTTTTTAAACAATAAATTAAATTTTTTTTTTCATCAATTAAAACGAATATAGCCAAAATCCATTGCCACGCTATAACCTATATACACTGTAATTAATAAAAAAATGTTTTTCATTCTTTGCAGATAGATAAAATTGTGAAAATCATGTACACCATCAGAGAAACAACGGTATACGCCGTATTTATAAATATTTCTAAATAAAATTTTACATGTATACTGAGTAAGATTGTTTTAAACAAATACCCAAAAATTAAAATAATCAGAGTTGTAGTTTCTTCGGAATTAATTTTCAAAGTTAACTTTGCTTTATTTTTGCTCACAGTAGGGTAACCTCTTAATCGCTCCCGGGGATTAGTTAAGTTATATAACTTCTGTCCATACAACATTTTTTTTTATAATATATTATTATGTTGTATATTGTAATATAATTTTAGGTTCCCTGGTTTCGGCAACATTTAAATGCGATGTAATTTAAAATTCCCTGGTTTCGGGATCATTTTAATGTGGTGTAATTTTGGATTCCCTGGTTTTGGCACCATTTAAATGCGGTGTAATTTTAGAATCCTTGGTTTGCGGATACCATTTAAATGCAATGTATTTTCAAAAAAAAATTAAATTTTCTTAGTTTTAATTAAATAAACACTTTTTAAAATTTAAAAATCAAAATCTTTATTAAATTAAATAGGAGCGGACGAACTTACGTTCGCTATCGGCCATTAAGAAGCATTATATCCATTTTACAGTTTTCAAACATCAACTAAAACCAACTTAACATTATTAATAATTTAAAATATACAGGACAATTAAAAAATTTTAACAACACAAAATTTTTATACAAAAATCAAACAATTATCACCAACCCCTATTTAACAACTTTTTGAACACGTCAATATTTTATTTCGAACAAACAACAAACTAAAATATACAAAGAAAAGGTTTGTAAAAAATAACTTATTCAGAAAACGTTCTGCAATTTCATTGGCTGTTGGTTGAAAGAAAAGAACCAATCACGAACTCAAAAGCGTTGCGTATGTGGGTCGTGCGGGACCCGCAGCTCGGGAGGGGACCTACTGGACAATGCGCACGGTGGGACGGGACGGGACAAGCAAAAGTAGTCCCGCATTCTTTTCTAATTTAGTTAAATTTAGTTTGTCGATAGATGAAATGTCAGGCAAAATAAAATATTTTAGATTTTGAAAAAGATTCGTTTTTGACGATAAAATTCTCGTTGAAGTCTGTTTTTGTTTGCTCCAAATCTGTTTTCATTTGCATCGAGTGTGTTCTCATTTGGACCAAATCGGTTTTCATTTGTTCCAAATCGGTTTTCATTTGTTCCAAATCATACCGTAAAAAGGTTAGTTGCTGTATATGTTATCCAAAATTCTTGCCCATGATGATTTGTTACTTTTTCTCAATAAATAAGTTTTTGGATCAAATAGAGACGGAGGAAGTATAGATAATTTATAATTTAAGTTACCCTTTAATTTTTGAGATCAAGATTTACAAACACCGGCATTCTCTGGGTGAGGAGTCCTGAATCTATATGTTGAATAGTTTCGTCAATGACAATACCTTTTCTTAATATCTTCATTAAAACCAATATAATCTTTTTCAGCAAGACATTTTCTGTAATTTGATACTGCACTTGATTTTTTATGATTTTTTTGAAGTTTTTCAAGATAACGGTCAAGAGACGCATTTTGCACACAATCGATTTTTCTAGACTTATAGTATGCCAACAAAAAACTAAAAAAATCAAATCCCATCTTTGTGGGAATTAGTTCCATCTAAAAATCTATAGTATTTACCATACTATTTGTTTTATTGGTCAATAAGGATCTATTATTTAATTTATTTACATTAGTAATTTTGAGGCCCAACTTATGTAAATGTTTCGAGTGAAGTAGTAACCAGACCTCTTTAATCAGTTTCTGTTTTTGTAGCCATTATTGAATAAGTATAATTCTTATATTATTTGCCTATATTAAGAAGTTTTCTTTCGACATGGGTATTTAATAATAAATGTAAATAATACAAGGAAATAATCTATCAATAAAACTAGTAAAGACCTATAGTATATCAGTTATTGTCTGATGATGACATACTAAAGGTGAAAACGTCGGAAAAAGTTATATTTACTTGGTGTAATAAAATTTTATAAAGTTTTGATTTTTTTATTTGATTATTTTGTTTTTATTTTATTTGATAAATTTTTCCATGTAATTACCATTTTTAAAAGTTTATGTCATTGATTTCAAAAAATATCTACATTAATTATTGCAATATGCATAGGTACATATTAGGTTGATAAACTTTTGTAATATTTTAAAGTATAATAATTTACTTTCTTATTTGGATTATAAAATGCCTTATTTCTGGTTCATTTTTTTAGCATGAGCCGAACGTAATTAATTTTTACCCCTAAAGAAAGAACACTTTAAAAATGTTTTTAAGAGCTTAATCAAATTTGAAACACGTTGTAGAACCTACAATTCATAAAGTAATATTTCTTTGCTCATCAGAAATTCATGAATAGGAACAACTTAACCAGTAAATTAAGAAATTAACGTATTCCCACTTGCATGGTTTATTGTGGCTTTACTTATTTAAGCTTGTAGCTCAGCCGGGAGGAATCATGCATTCTAAATTACTGGCAGTTCGTGAAATGTCATGTCGCTTCTTTTTATTCTGCCACTCGACTAATTCATCCGTGACTTTCTTCTATGTTTAGGGTTTTTTGATTCTCGCTTGTTTATATGTCAAAAGGTACGACGAGTTGTAATTGAAAACCTTTAAAGCAATTATACGATCAGTTATTCTAATTAATAGCTTTTCTTTATTGAACCTTTACTTAATAAAAAGTAGGTAGTTAGTACCTACTCGCTTTACACACAAGGTATCTGCTAAAAGAAATCAGATAATATTTTTATAATATTGTGGAGTATTTATTTTCAAATAATAATAATCAGATAAAAAAAAAATTCCTCCATTGAAAAATAGAGTCATATTTAGTTTTTGCAAATATGATACTGAAGATGGTTCCTAGAACCATCTACCAACTACGAAGATGGTATTCGTAGTTTATCTAATAATATTTTGAAAAGATAAAGATAGGGATCTAGGAAATTTCGCCATTGCATCGCCAAATAATGTAGTATTTGGCAATATAATATGTACTACCTACTAATTATGTATATGAGCTGCAATAAGATCGAACTCATATGTCTATCATTGTTGGGTTCTTGATTATATTGATTTAGCTTTGAAGGTATTTCTGAAAAAATCTGGAAAAAAATAAAATTTTCGTATACAATAATAATAATTTATGTATTGTAGTAATTTTAAATTTGTTTTTTTTTTGAGAAGATAAGACATTTGAGAAGATTTATTTGAATCAATTATAATGTAATTTGAATGGATAGTTTTGATTAATCTTTTTTTTGATTAATAAGATTGATGACAAAATTAGTGTGCAATGAACTTTATTTGACTATAATTTGTTTTGATTTGTTATTTTAGTGATTGTATTCGAGAGAAACTGGAAGATAGGAAAGCGACATTCGATTCGTGTGAAGTAGACCATTGAATCTTGTAATAAAAAGCAAAAGTAACTTTTATTTTGATATCGTTCTGGGACATTATATTTTTGATTGAAGGGATTTACTCCTTTAATTGTTGTCTTACTGTCAGTTGGAGTAGCGTTAAAGTGTCAGCTACGGTCTCTATTCAGATACACACAGTTTTTGAACTGGGATTTTCCCACAGAGATTCCTGGCATTTTTTTTGTGTTAACTTCTGGACATTCGAGTCTTCAACTCGAGATTCCCATGTTACTTGCTTATGTTTGTGACCAATTGGGTTGTTGGATAAAGTAATGTCGTCACTTACAACTGATCTATGTCAACGTTTGATAAGGGATAATTTGGAGCGGATCTTCCAGTCGGTTCTTTTTATGTTTTATGTGTCTAGTCTCATAGCTGGAATGCAATGTAATACGTCTACACTGTGAAAAAAGAATTGTCGTCGAAACAAAGTCGTTAGTAGCTAATATAGCCTCAACAGATTTGTTTGCTGCTACAGCATAAATTGTATAGTTTTTGTTTGAAGAAATATTTTTGTTATGATAGCATAAAATTTGTTGTTACAAATAATGTCAAAAGAACACTAAAAAATATGAAGAGTTTTTTTGAATTTTGTTACCATTATTTTCTGTTTAGAATTTTGTAATTTTATAATAATGAAACTCCATTATGGAGCTCCTAAATTAAGTTGAAAATACTATTTTGGATCTGTAATTGTAATTTGCCTGCTTCACAGGTTATAAAGCATTAACTATTAATATTGATCTCGCACATTGTTAAATTTTTTCAAAATTTCTGAACCACTTTGTTAAAATAATATCTTAAATAATTGTAGCCATCACAACAACAAAGTTAACAATTAAAAATGAAAAATTTGTAAGCACCTAGAAAGATTTTTTGGGAAAATTTATATCTCTGGTAATAATTTTGACAAAAAGTTTAAATGAAACAGATGGGTTGAAAATTTGAAAGATACCTCACCAGCAGCCAATATTACTATATGTGTTATAGAGATTTTAGTGAGACCCTATACACTCATCATTTGCATCGCTAGTGCTTGGTTCTTAAGAATATTTTCTCTTTGCTTATTGCTTTTCAATTTGAAGATGTAATATTTTACAAACCAGGTTATGTTTACGGATGTATTCAGTAGAATCTGGATTATAAGCAACCGGTTAAGATATGCTGAGACAATTGTTTCGTTAAGTAATTACTTGGCATTTTGAAAAAAAAAACATTTGATTTGAAACTTCCAGAATCATGAAGTAGTGTGCTTCTTTATAATATTATTAGTAGCCATAAGTCCGTCTTGAATAGCACACATCTATCCTTAAGAGTGGTTGGTTTGTTAGCACTATAAGGAATAATTTCCATTGCTTAGTTAAATTTAACGGCCCGTTAAAAGTTTCATGAAATCAGGCATAAATTCAACAACCTCATTTAAGCTAATATCTCTTTATTAATTCCATTTGAGTCTAAAATTATTATCGGATGTTTGCCACGAAACACATTATCTTTCCAATTTATCTCTAAATCATATTTTTGTTCACAATTTTTAAATTAAGATCACTAAAATTTTATCAAAACTAATTAAGTAATGATTTCTTAAATTAAAAAAATGTTAATTGAGTAAAAGTAATCACGATAATGATTTACATGAATTGACTCCAAAACAATAAGATAAGACTGGAACCGCCCACGAATGAATAGCTAATATCATATTTCGACAGATTAATTTTGATTTACGTAAAATTTTTACTTATTTTCATTAATTTTTCATTTTTATTAATTTCATTTTTAAGGTTTGTATGGTTTAAAACAAAATTTTGCTGCATTCCTAAATATTTATAAAACTTATTAGGCATCAATCGAGAAATTTCATTCAGTAAGGATCTGCATTTACGTTTGTTAATTCTTGTACATTTGCTGATATTAAATTCAATACAAATAACACGACTAAATAATTTAATATTTCTATTAAGTTTCTAAGCTGGTCGTCCGGTCCTGAAATATTATTATAAAATTATTATTATTTCTTAAGTTTATTATATTATTATGATTATTATTATATTATTATTATTATTGTTGTTCATTTAACCTGGCTATTTTTAAAATATTTAAATTTATATAAATTTTATTTCTGTTCAGTAACTTTAAATTCCTTTTTTTCAAAATCTTTGTAGAATATAAAAAAAAATGTATTACCTTCCCAAAATTAATATGAATTTGTAAATGAACACATGTGAAAAATATTTTATATGTAACAGCGCAATACACAGTTAGTTATTTTTATTAAATAATAGCGTAACGTACTAAAAGGCGCATTGTTAACGTGCTTTAGGAAAATTAACTTTTATAATTTTCTTTCTTCAAGTTTAGGAATAAAATGTAAAGTTAAAATGTGTTAAAAGATGAAGTTGACTTTCTGTTCTTCATCCCAAAGGACATCTTGTCGCCTTGGTGATGCATAATACAACAGAATTCTTGTTAATTATTACTTACTTAGACAAGCGACTCGGAACGAAATCTTAACTAAGAAAATAATAAGTATTGCCATTTTTAACATAGTTATAATATAAACTAAACTGAGTTTGAAATGTTAAATAAAAGTTACTTACCTGATTTAATTTATTGAAAAGATTTATCAAAACATGATTTTTATGAAAAAATGCACGAGTAAATATAGAATATAATTATGGTACATACCATATTAATATTTATAAGATTTCGGGTATTGTTTCAGAACTTTGAAGTGGAAGAATTACATTTAGTAGTCTTTAATTTTATCGGAATTACACCGTACAAAAGTTTTATTGATTAATATAAAATACTGGATTTTTAGACCAATAAAAACACATTTCTGTGTAGAAAAATCGGCATAAGATTAGGGGTTCCTATTTTTTAAATATGAATTTGAAATGCACCTGGGTTGTCTTATCGTTCGAAAAATTGTGATATTAATATCAGCTATCTTAATCTTATTTCCATTTATTTAAACCACTGGAAATTTTTACAAACTTGTTTGCTGAATATATTTTGACGAAAAAGAAATTTTAATAACTATGTATGTAAATTAAATTCCGTAATGTACTTAATAATAGCTACGTACCTACTTCTAAAAATTATATAGGTTACATTAGGCTATATTACTATGTACCTATAGTTGGTTTCACGATAAATGGAATTAAAAAAAGGAATATATTAAATCACTTTGATATAAGAACGTATGAACATTTCCGCTAAAACATAATAATGCTACTGCCAATATGGCTAGCCTGCGATTAAAAACATCACCTTATCTCTATATTACATGTTTTTGTGGCGAAGTTTATACGTTTTATATCAAAATAATTTGATACATTATGATCTTTTTTAATTTTTAAAATTTTTTTAATTCAATTTAAATTGAAACAAACTATACCTATATGATATTTAACAGAATTAAACAAAACGTTAAAATTTTAAAATTTTAACAGTAAAGTGAAAAAATTTGTACAACATGTAAAAAAAAGACATTAACGACTACTTGACAGAATATTAGAACTAAAATATTTGAAATGCAAGATAAATGAATATTACGATATAAAAACCAATTATTTTAGTCCTAACCTGTCAAGTAGTTATTAATGTCTCTTTTGGGTTTTTAAATAATGCTTTCCTTCGTATTGTATTTCTTCTCTTTACTGTTAAAATTTCATTATTTTAACATTTTGTTTCGTTATGTTAAATAACATATTTTACAAAAAATAAAACTTTTAGAAGTTTGTTTTTAGAACTGGCAATACTTTTTCCAGCGGAAGTCTATTTAACAGGTTGGCAGTTGCATTGTGCTTAGTTTGGTTTACCATTTCACTATGAATAGACTTTCTTTAGAACAACACTTACAAATTGTGCAAATTAATTTTGAAAATTGTGATTCTATTATATTTAAATTTTACGGTTAACATTATTATCCATCCGAGCAAGTAATTCGAAGACAAGAATAAATCAATTTGATATCGTGCATATCAATGTCCATCTACTTTATAGAAGCTTATGAGCTTATAAGATCCAGCTTGTGCAAAAATTGAAGCCGCATGACCAGCATGTGCGTTTCATTCAATGAGCGTATCTTGATTTTGCGTAACGAACCTGTAAATTTGCCTTCAAGATTGTGTGATTTAACAACTTCAGAATATTTTCTGTGAAGATATGTAAAGTTGCTAATCTATGCCGATAAATCAGAAACAATGGACGTCTTGATCCAACACTCATCGCTTTATTGCCGATATACAGCCCCCAGCTACCCAAGAGTGGTCAAAACTTGGCTTTCCAGATTATGTTTTATTTGAATCAAATGGCGGCGCCCATATATCCGGAATCCGGAATCATATTTAACACTAATAGCATAAAATTACCTTTCCAATAAAGCCATTATTGGTCATTACCAATTTCTTATTTTAAGTTTATTTTATTATACAGTAAATTTTATAATATCTGTTGTAATCGTTTAGGTACTGAAATAAAATAGTATATCAGGCTAATGAACTTATTAGTTTATCGCCTGATGATGCTAGACTGTATTGAAAATGTAAATATAATGCAAAAATTATTCATATAGTGTATTTTATCTGAGAAAACTTAAAAATATTTGAGCTCTAAAAAGTTTGTGTGCATTTTTGGGTTTCCTAAGAAATTGATATAGTTAATAAATTATTAATAATTAGCAGATATATTCTTTTTCAAACGTCACAGAGTGTGGTAAAAAAGTCATAAAAGTTAACTTGAAATCAAACACCTTTTATTTAGAAGTAGATTATCTATTTTCAGAGTAACGTGTCTTTTTTATTACATATTTCTTTAGTAAAAAACTGGACTGATCTAGTCATCACTGAAGCGTGTAAATCGATTAAAGTGATTGCAATAATTGAAAAATTTCAAAACATTGTCGGCTACAATACATAGAAATAGCCTTTAAAAACGCTTATTAATACGCCGTCTACCAAAACTTAAATCTGTAATAATTATTAAAATAAAACATATAATTATAGTCTTCTTCTTCTTCCTCACTTTATGATTTAATTAATGTTGCCTGTTCTGACAATTTTCTTCTGGCTCTCCATTCTTTGTGGAATATTGTCACATCTTTCGACGTTTTTAAATCAATTTCGTTGAGGTGGATTAGTCCTCATTTTATTATCCTCGATTCTTTGCGTTTCACTTTTTCTACTTCTATTCTTTCTTCTTTTCCCTCTCAAATTATACTATTGGTCGTGGTATCATCTACAACATTTTTCCACATTTTCCGATTCAGTACTCTCATTCGCCAGTCTTTTACTTCCATTTCTCTTAGATTGTCTATAACATCATCTCCCTATCTTTGATTTCCTTTTGGTTTTATTATTATTTTGATTAGAAACACCGGTCGGTGTTACATCATTTGCGCACCTAACTAAATATTGATATAACATAAAGGTTTTTATAATTCAAAATATCACGCAGTTCGGCATGTAAAATTATATTAACATTTTAAAAATTACTGTATAATTTATAATATGCATGATTGTATTATATTGCCAACACCAATTAAAAATTATTAAAAAGTTGTGTTTAAAATAAAATTAATTCTTCATAATAGTTCAGTTGTAAGGATTATCAACATTATAATCATTGTAAAATTGACTAGAAAATCTCTTCCCTTGCGTATCCAACCCCATCCACTTAAAAGCGTGAAGCGCCTCTGACATGTAACAACAGACAACCCTTGCTTTTATGCTTGTCGATAAGAATTGTATAAACATATAAACACTAATGCATGCTAATCTCTGAATGCCATTATTTTGGGAGTTATAATGCTAGTTTTTAATATTAACACAACTATTAAAACGATATTATAATATAGTATGTAGGTATATATTTATTATTGTTTTTAAAAATTCTCAGCTTTTATTTTAACCAGTTTGGTTTTCAAACTTCCGGCATATATGTATATATATAATTTAAATCATTAAAAATTATTAATTTTAATATTTATAATATGTTCTGACAATGGATACTCACGGGAGACGTCGGGAATTCAGATCATATTGTTTTATTTCAGAACTAAGTATATTTGGAATGGCTAATGACTTAAATGACTTCAAGTATTACATACAACATACTAACTCCCAAGATGTATAACTGTATAACGTCTTCTTTTGCAACAAATGCTAAAGATGTTATCATTTTTGCATGAAATTAAAAAGTGCTGGCATCACTATTATATCTTGCTGGAAGTTTCATTTCAATAAATGAAATAAACATTCGTTGATGACTACTTCTGAAAAACCTTACAAATAGCTTGATAGATGGCAAGTTTGAATTCTACAGCTAATATCCTATCTGGATTCAGCTGAGCTCAAAGGTTGCGTATTATCAACAACAATTTCGTATACGTCTCAGCAGTTTTATCGAACAACAAACAAAATAATACCGCATTAACTCCACCGCTATCTTTTCTGGAGAACACTACAAAAATTTGTGAAAAAGGAAGAGGTGATAGTAAGAATGTTTCGTCCACGAACAATTCTTTCATTTGTCACAATTCAAATCATTATACTAGATAGTGTTGTACAAAAATTTCAGATTTTGCTAGTAGCTTAAGTCCACTTCACACGACGCTTGTTTTGCTGAAGGATTTCTGGCTTGTTTTGGTGCTGGGTTTCTAGCAGCTGGTGGTGTCATGGTTTCTGTGCTTTGTTGGCTTCACATGCGCTTTGTGGTGATGTTTATTCGTTTTCTTCATTGTTTTCGATATAAAAAAAAGTTTTTCAGTTCAGTGTAAAGGAAATCACGCCCAAAGCTATAGGTAATGAAATAAAGGTGTAACGGGTTGATTGGGCAGCAATCAAACAACTAGAATTCTAGTTTAACTAGATTAAAAAAATATTTGTACATTTTATAAGTGCTGTGAATTAATGTTATTTATTGGAGAGATTTATTTATAAGTTATTTATTCAGATATTTATTTATTGACACATGTTATTGTTTTGCTTTGTACATTTTTATTTTTATTCATTGACTTCGTTGAAAGTCCTTACTGCGTTCAAAGCCGATGTTAACTCCAAGCTAATGTCAAACAGTTTAACATCTGATTCGGTTTCGTCCTGAAGATGGATGCATATTAGCATCCGAAACGTCGACACACGAATTCTAGTTTTTCAGTTGGTACTGAAATTCTTAATGAAATTGAAAATCAACTGATACTACTGTCAAACTTAATTGAAAAGGGGCATTTCAAAAACCCAGGAAAATAGATGGCGCGTCTTTACTGCTAATTTTTCATGTCGTTCTTTAGTGTTTATTTTCGGGTGTGACAGTTTTGGTATTAAGTTTTGAAAGGTAAAGATCGCCAAAACATGTTCTATGTTAAAATTTTATATACTTTAAAACAACAATTGAGTGATTGCGTGGGAAAACCACCTTACATATACGGAAATTTAAGTTAACAACTACCCCTTCCGCCACAAAATTCTTACAACACCAAACCAGAACATATTCCATAGTCGTACTTGCAATGTGCTTGTTGTCTTGTCTTGTCTTCACCCTGTTACAGTAAGAGTAAGTGGTTTTTCCGCGCAGCTACTCTTCCACTTTATGGAAAATTTGGAACTTATACTTAATTGCTTTTTTTCTTATTAGAGAAAAATTATATTACCAACTAATCATAATATGAATTAATCTTTTAATATTTTTAATTCGATATTTTTAATAAAAAGTTGGCCTTACTTGTAATTTTTTTGTATTTAGTATTGTAATCCATACTTTCAAGTTAAACCAGAAAGTTATAGAAGTCTAAGAACTGTTTCACATTGTTTTATCGAAAAATCTAAAAAATCTAAAAATTTCTAAAATATTTTCCAAATTCTAAAGATTTTACCAATTTATTAATATATTTTCAAAAAGAGTTTTTTTAAAAGAAAATTGGAATCTCAACAGTTCTCTGTAATATAAATTAATTAACTTACCAACAAATACTGTCGCGCATTTATTACTTATATTTACGAAACCTATCTGATATGTTATACCGAAGGACCTAAAGCTTAAGCTACATTAGGTTTAACAGAGATTTGACGTCGAGCTTCAGAACTTTATGTAGACATAACATTTAACATCTAGATATATAGAATATATTATGATAAGGTATTGATAAATCAAAAGTAGTATGCACAGAGCATATGTTTTAAAAGGACTATTATACAAATTTAATATGAAATATCCATACATTCAATACAAAAATAAAAAATACTGAATAATTGCCAATGAATTGCCAAGTTTTACGATTCAACGATAAATTTCATGTAAAAGTGTTATACATAGGTGTTTAAAGTGTAACCATAATAATCTATAATCCTTTAAATTTGTCTTCTAAAGTCCACATTGGTACAACTTTATAAACATTTTGCACTAAATAGAAATTAGAAACACAAAGCCTGCTGGATGTTCAATGCAAACAGAACCTTTAATAATATTGAAAGTTTCTTTAGACGCAACAATGCGATAGCTAATATTCATATCATATATTTTATGTATCTAATAGTATCTATATAGAGCTATGTACGGAGCCCATGATAATTGAAAAGATGCCAAATTTGATTTTTGATCATATATTTGCCATTCCAATCAGCGAATCATACAATACAAAATTTTTGTAGTAGGTACCTACCTATACTTGTTAACAGTAATAGAGATTTATCTTCAAGATTTTTTTGAAAACTAAAACACTTAACCCTGACAACAGAGTTTCCAATTTTTCGATATTTGGGGTAGTTCACGAGAAATTTAAGGTGGACACATATACATCAATACACTTTACATAGATGTGAATTACTTTGGAATACATTTGAAAATTCTTACAAATTTTCAAAATGATATAATTAGAAACATTTTGGATGAATTATGACTAATGAAATAATAATAACTAAAAATTTAGCAATAATATATTATGTATATGCAAAATAAATGGACCAATTTAGAAGTACCTAATAAATAATATAAAATTAAGATATCACAAATTTAAAGAAGTTATATTTACTAATAGAGAGATCATATTATATAAAATTTGATATAGCATTAAGAAAATTGAGAACTAATGGCAACTATTAAGATGACATAAAAAAAATATAAAAACATTATAGAACATGTTCAAAAAGGATATAGTAAAAAATTAATTGATAGCAAATCATTATTATGATAATTGATAACGTTATTGCAATTAGTTACATATTTGTATTTATAAGTATTCTAATTATATTTAAAATTTCATTTTTTAGTTACATATTTGTAGGTAATTAATAGCTTAAAGCTATAATTAAAAAAATTGTTATTATTATTATGTTTATTTTAAATCTCACATTAATATTATTATTATTATATTATTATTATTATTATTAAGTTTCAAACTTATAGATAAGTCTTCAGAGCCTTATTTATATTATTTATTTTATTATATTATAATTGTTTTATATTATACTTAAGGTGGAGTAAAATTTATTATTGAGATGTGAGTATATGCGTTGTTAAATTGATTATAGCAAAAATATTAATTTATAATACAAGCGGCACTATGCAGTATAATATGTTCAATTTTGACTATTTTGTTGATTAATTTTTAATGATATTATATCAGATGGTATGTTTAAAATTAGTATAAATCAAAGGGCACGCGAGTGTCTCGAGAGACAAGACTTGGACTCAAGGGAAAAGTACTGCATTATCAAATTACCACCACCGCCCCCCTGGTTTTTGTTAATCTGTTTTCAATGAACTCCGTATTTTGCACACATGATACTACACACGATGCCCCTTAGATGTTAATGCCAACGCAATTTTAGGGGTGATCGAGAGTTACAGAATATGTATTTACAAAAGATGATCGGGTTAAATGTTCTTTTCTTGTTTTTTTTTATATTAATAATAAATAACTTTTTTTTAAATTGTTATAGGTACATTTTAATAAATAATATTTTATTAAAATAATTCAAAGAATTGCATTATTTATTAACATTATTAGAGAAACATAATAATGTTTTAAGCAAATCGGAATTTCGTTAAAATTTAGTATTAGGAGATAATTAAATAACTTTTATATTAGTAGCTGTAGTAATAAGTTATATTATATTATCGTAATGATAAGCATAATATAGAATCTTTAATTTAGAGAAATTACATAAATCTAAGCAACAAATAAATAATTTTTTTTAAATTAAAAACTTATATAAAATTTGACCACCGAATGTTGGTCTATATAATTTATGAATAATATTAAAAAAGATATTTTGAGAAAATGTTTACGTAACCACTAACAGTATAACTTAATTTTTAAAATTTGATAGTGGATTATTTAGCGTACGCCGGCCGATACAAGATTTTCATTTATTTCAATTAATTGTGTATTCTAAATTTCATTACGATAATCAGCTTTAAAAATGTATTCGAAACCAGTAACATTAAAACGTTTTAACAGAAAACCGACCCGTCTATTTTATTGTGAATCTGAATAGGTTCAATAACGTGAAAAGCTTTTGCTGGTGACATTAGTAACTGATAATTTAAAATTATAAAATATGTTATCATATTTTTAGCGCCTTTATGAAATAAAAAAATCTTTATTTCTATAATCATTTACAGTGGGCATGAATAAAAAAATTAGGTTTTGTATCGCCGAAAAAAGTAATTATTAATGAAATAAACGACAGACCGTTACATTGATGACAAGCTACTAGTATTGTTTACTGTCATCGATGTCACAAAGTTCAAACAAAGCATTGAAAAACCATTTAAGGTTCGTGTAAACTCATTTAAATCATCAATTGTTGCCATCTGGCTATTGTATCAATAAAATCTCTGATGTATGTATTCTATAAAACTAAAAATATACTTTTCACAGCTAATTTTTCAAAAATTTAAATTTATTAACATAGTAAATATTAGCAAAATTATATAATATAGTCTATCTATAAACTGATTCAAAGGTGTATTCAAAATTTTCATAAAATTTAATTTATTTATGGGTTCAGGCAAGGGTCATGGTTCAAAGTATGTAGGGTATCCGGATTGATAGCAGGACCAGGAAAATACATAATACATAACTAAACCTGTCACTCTATAATACGTCAAGTGGCTTTTAAGTTAAAAGTGGCACAACTGAGTTTTTCTATAATATCATATGGCTATAAATTTTATTGAAAATACAAAAATATTAAAATAATCATAATAAATTAAGTTCACTTTTTGATAATGCATCTATGCTACAACTTTTTTCCATGGTTTTATTTCTGGAGCAAAATAAAGATAAAACACATTAAATTCTTGTTTGCATATGGTGCACCCTCTTAGGCTATTTCTAACTACTATACTTTACAACTTTATGACTCACTTAATGTGTGAATTAAAAAACTTATTAGCTTTTTCAAGTGCTTGGTATAATACAAATTAGAAATTAATTAAGATAAATTTGTCGTAAATAGGAAACTAGGGAATTATAAGCAGTTTTTTATTTTAATTTACAAACGCAAATACTTCAAGCGACTGGAGGAAAACTTGAGCAATATAAAGTTAATCTTTCAATTTCTTTACTTATTTAAAATTTTATAATTTTTTAAAATTTTCTTTCACTATATTTTGTAATCTTAGATGTTTGATGGAAGTGTAAGAAGGAAGCAACTTATTTAATCTGCTAGTTAATCCAAACTAAACTGTGGCTGTGATCTAGGATTATATAGCGCTGATGAATTTTAGCTTTATAAAGGAAGAAGCACTTTGTTCAAGTTAGTTTAGCTTATTAATATTGCAGTTGTTTTAAACAGTTTAGAAGTCATTGTCGTGCGGGATCGATAAATTTGAAAATTTTGTCAATTTTGGTCATGTATGCAAATTTTCTCAAGTTGAATTTAGAAATTGATTTTTTAATTCTTCTCCGTATTCTTGATCTAAAATTGAATGAAAACATTCTTATAACAAAATAAATTCTTAATGAAATTATTCAAAGAAAAATCTGAGAAGCGTTAACGAAAACTTAAAAATCCATGATATTCATATTGAAGCTGATTAAATCAATTTTTTATTATTTTGAAAACACTTTTTGAAGAAAATATTACTTACTATTATTATTTTGAACGTAGATTTTGTAGTAATTATTTGTAAATTGCAATAACACGATATACCGAGAAGTTTAAAGTAATGATGAACAATAACATTCTTACAACCAAGAATATTTTAGACCCAAACAAAGAGCAAACAAACCAGACATACATATCTTTTCGAAAAAATTTTAAATTTTACATGAGCTTATTAAATAAGTAGTCTAATATTAATGTAAATAACTTATTATAATTGCAAATTGAAAAGATCATTATTTATTATTCAAGTAATAAAACAATACAAATAAGAAAAATACGACTAATATTTTGTGTAAAAAATAATAATTGATTTTCTTTATTCAATTATTATGTACACTAACTTACGCTATGTAATGAAAACTGTTATCAATCATTCATTTTATGACATACTTGCATTATATCAAGTTCATTTATTTCAATCAATTGTAACGGTGTTCCATAATCATATTTGTTATATCACTCAGTAGAGTAAGAAAGAAATATAAATTCAATTATTTGGTTTAACTACACTTTCTAAGAGCGCCGAAACTTACAGAAGTGGCAACTCTAAAGTTAAGTTGACAATATTTAAAAGAGAAGGGTGAAACATTTGTTTCGGACTCTCTATTCTCAGTCTGTAGAGTGACGGTGTTATGGGAAATATAATAGGTACTTATATAGGGTTGGGTACAACTCGCCGCGCACGATTCGCCGCGCACGATTCGCCGCGCACGATTCGCCGCGCACGATTCGCCGCCAGCACGATTCGCCGCCAAGCACGATTCGCCGTGGCACGATTCGCCGAGAGCTTACAGCGCCACATATGAATAATCTTCGGAATTAAACAAAAAGAAAATTATTTGATGTGTTGACCTTTTGTATTTACATGAATACACAGGTCAATTAATATGGTTCAAATTCTATCTTTCATATCTCTTTACCTTCCATGGTTTTGTAAGTTAGGATTAAAATTTATCGTTAAAAATTTCCAATTTCTAATTGGTAACGGTATATTGACCAATCGCATTATACCGTTTTGAAGAAGAAAAATCGAAACAATTTTAAATGTCCAACCGTCACTTCCTAATTTATTCATCCTCAAGTACTTCAATAGGTAATAAGATGGTGTATTTTTATCGTTGTTTTCTGTATTTTATTCCTTAGCCAGTTGGTTCGAAAGGTACTACATGGGCGAAAGAAATCGTAAAGGCAATGGTAGGCAATCTTGACATTAGTCAATGATTTTGAGAATCGGGATATATTAGAATACCTTCGTGGTTTGGCCCACAATTTCGAAATGTTGGAGGCTTAATCTAAATAAAATTGAAAATAAACGAAAACAAAAAGAACTACTCTTGTTTTTTCTAACTTTTGAGAAATTTATCTATTTAATCTATTTAATTTGTTTAATATATTTAATTCATTTTTATGGGTTAAAAATCTATCAAAGATTATCAATAGATGGAGTTACTGAACGGATAAAAATCAAAAACTCATGGCGAATCGTGTCGCGGCGAATCGTGCCACGGTGAATCGTGTCGCGGCGAACGGTGCCGCGGCGAATCGTGCCGCGGCGAATCGTACCGTTCCCACTTATATACTACTAATTTTATCATTTTTAATATTTTGATGTAAATACGTCTTTAAAAAAAAAATTAACCGAATCTTGTAACGTTGTAACACGTATCACAAATCTACGTTTTTCCTAATACCAACTTAAAACCATAATTACTATACCTATATAAGTATAATCATTTTAGATAAGGCACCACTAATCTAAATTCATCATTGTTATTATAATATTAGTAAAGATTTTCGTTTGACATTAAGATAATAATTCGTGGATTAATGGATTAATGAAATAATTATCTATGAAGATTGAAAAAACTAGCACATAAATCCGATGAAAAATTCTAATCCGAACTTAAATCTGTTAGGAAATATTCATTATATTGACGATTGGCGACTGCGATCGGTTTTAAGTAGAATATTCTATTGATGACCTGATAACCTGATCAACGGATATACGGACAATCTCAGTTTATCTGTTAGCTGACAAATAACACAGTTAAACAAAATTTAACTATTTATTTGCGAAGCAATTTAGAAGTACTTCAGATTAGAATTTGTATACATTGAGAAAAAAAAGATCATAGCGAAACTAATGAAAATGGATTTTAATGTATCGCCATTACGCGATTACCATATAATAATGTATCGTTTGAACAATATTTTCCTAAATTTTGTTGCACAATATTGAAAATTGAGCAAGTGACAGTGAATCTCCGGAGGCGCCTTGAAAATAGGTTGTTTTGTGTTGTATATCATAACTCGTAACAAAATCATCTGAAGCAAAAAAATCAAAATGCATTTGTTGAAGGAGAAGTTTCTCGAGGCAACTTTGGAAGGAATTTTCTTTTTTTCAATTTTTTAATTTTTTGTAGCACTTGGAAGCCAAAAAACCGATTTTGGTAAAAAATTCGGATAATTTATTATTGTAAAACTAATAATTATTTAAAAGAGCTCCCAGGGATATCTGGAGAAACATCTCCTTTGACAAATGTATTTTGATTGTTTTGTTTTAAATGATTATGAGGTAGTACACCGTAAAACCATTTTTTTTGAGGAACCTCCGAAGATTCACCACCACCCGCTCTGTTTCCAATATTTTGGAATGAAAATTTAGGACAATATTGTTCAAATGTTGCATTATTATAATATAGAAATTGACTTAATAATCTAACACTCTGTATTGCAAAAAAACATGCCTTTTCCACAGAATTAAGCTTACCCGCCCCCCCTTAATTCTATAATTAAATTAATTAAATTTAATTCTAAAAATTTTGTTGAACCGAGTAATCCTTTTATGGAATAATTCAATTAGACGTTGATAACGTGCAAAATTCTATAAAAGTTTAAATAAAACGTTAACAGAGTAGATAACAAAAATATTACCTTATATCCAATCGGTGAATCCGGATAAGGCAGGTGTAACACGACTTTTTATTTTATTCCTTGGTTTTGGATTTGAGGTAAAATTAGACTAATTGAAAATTTGCATGTCATTGCAATAATTGTTGTTTGTTAAAAAATGCGTTTAAATGTTAATGTGTGGTATTTGGTACTCCTTGAATTGTGCCGTGTGGTTTTGGTCGAGAATATTACACACATAAAATTAAATAATTTAAAAATAGAACAGAGTAAAACTAAATGTTATTGACAAGGCTTAAAATTAAAAATAAAATTTAGGTGGAAGCTTAATGTTCTCGGCCTTCCATGACCCTTTGCACAATTTGCAGATCCATGGAAGTCCCTTGCACGTAATTTGACTCCTTTCGTTCCCAAATTATCCTTTGTAGATTGCATTTCATTGCAATACTTTAGACCTACGTGTGTTATTATTATATTTAATATGTGTATTGTGTTGATGAGGTGACAGAAATGGAAAAATAACTACCAAGAAACAAAAATAAGTAAGTAACATAATTAACGAAAATTTCCAAGACATTATTTTAAACTTTTGTAAAGGGCATTTCATTCAAAATACTTGAAATAATTTGAATAAGGAATAATATAGTAACAAATAATCTGTAAATAATTAATTTATTATACTAACTAAAAATTATAGGCAGTATAGTTAAATTATAGGTTAGGACGTTTAATTTTCCTTTTTATCTAATTTTTACCTGTTTTTAATTGAATTAATATTTATTTTATTAACATTAAGCATTTTATATCAAACAACATAAGGAATACAATGAATACCGAGCACCCTCATGCATACAACGCTTTCTAATCAGCAGTTCATATTTGTATATAATTTGTTCATATAAAAGCAGCAAACCCCTCGTATCGCTTACAATGTGACATACGGCCCTGTGAGAATCTCTACACAAAGGAATCCCCTACAGCAGCTTCAAATCGACTAGATCCCTGTTTATATAACCATATGTATATCTTACGCTTGAATACTTTCAAAAAGTCACTTGTTTTTACATTCCTATGCTTTCAATTTTATATTTGCCTTTGATTTTATGCTTTCTCTAAAAAACAATATATTATGTTGTGTTTCAATGCTTATTATGATATTCTAACTGAAAAATAAATCTCGAAGATTTTAACTTGACCTTTTCGATATCTCTTTAGTGATCGCCATGAAATAATTAATTCGTAAAAAATCGATGCTTCTAAAAATAATTAACAAAAATAAAATATAGTAATTTTATAATCTAATAGTGAAAAGCTGAATATGCAAAGAATTTTTCTGTAAAATAAGTTTTTTAACTGTATAAATAAATACCATAATGAATTAGACAAAAAATTATTAATTAACTAATTAATTTAATCCTGTTTAGAACTTTAAAATAATTAAAAATGTAAGTATAAAAAAGTTTTCAAAACTACATTGTACAAAAATTGCACATAATATCAATATTTTATTGCAGGTATATCCAAATACGTAATTAATTTTCAGCAGTTCTATCACCTTGCAGTTTTGTTCAAAACTGCTGTCCAAAGCTCCAAGACCTTAAGATTAGCTTTAACTATAAAGACAATAACTCAATGTAGGTATCTATTTAATATAGGTATTTTGTACTTACATACTTCGCAATATAATTTTGCGTTAGGTAGGTACACCATACTCGAGCGCTCATGATTTTGTGAGTACTTGAATATATAATATTTTAATAGATTTTGTTATGTGACAAATTTTCTCAACATATTTCCTAGCAACATCAGTGCATTTGTAAGCACTTGAGATTTTTTTTGAGTTTACGGCAAATAATGTCATATAATTTTTCATACAATCCTAAAACTAAAAAAATAATTTAAAGTAGTAAAAATAGTTATCAAAATGCATAAAATTGGCTAATTGTTAAACGAGCTGGAGTGGCATTATTTGCTTCTGATAATAGTATATTATAATTATGTATTATACTAAAAAGCATAGTTTACTGATCACGTAGACAAATTTTAACACAAATCATTAGGCGATTTCGTGAAGTTAAGTTTAGGAACCTTTTTACGAATGGTACATCACACTTGTCCCAATTTAATATAAAAAACAAATAGTACAATATATATACTTAAAAATTAAATTGTAATAAAGTAGATTTATAAACACCATTTTGCACTAAAATTGTATTACTTACATCTTTAGTTTTAAAATATATCTATAGGGTGAGGTATATTCTTGTCAATAAAATATTCAATGTATCGACTACATTCGATAAACCATCTTCAGGATACTGTGTCAAAACGATAAAACAATTGAAAATCCTGTCCCAAAGCAAATCATGATAACATAAAAATAAAAAATAAAACACATTATACTTTACAATCATACGTAATTAAATAATTTGTAATAAATAGATAAAAATGTATGTTCGCTGTAAAATTTGAACTGTCTATATGACTGTCTATTTATTACAAATTATTTAATTACGTGTGATTGTAAAGTATAATTTGTTTTATTTTTATTTTTATGTTATCATGATTTGGTTTGGGACAGGATTTTCAATTGTTTTATCGTTTTGACACAGTATCCTGAAGATGGTTTATTAATAAAACCGAAACTAGTCGATACATTGAATATTTTATTGGCAAGAATATACCTCACCCTATAGATATATTTTAAAATTATATTAAATCTTGACCACGGAGATAAACCAAATACATTTTTAGTGTTTGCAAACCGCCTGTAGATTCAAAGTAGTTCAGAAACAATAGACGAACAATAGTAATTAGGAATTCCAAATATTACAGGTCGATACGTGATTTCACATTCTTTAAAATTCTATAGTGTGTTAGCAGGTAACACGTAAATTAGTTTGTAAGAATGGATAATATTAATTTTGCTAGCAAAATTGCAGTAATTGCAAAATTGGTATTAGTATTTTGGAATATATTGTTGTTTAATTAACACAAACCTTTACATTAATTTACAGCAAGATTTTTATTTCATCGGGTGCATATAACAGGAGCTGCTATTATAAAACCACAATATTTGTACAAATAATGTAATCTTTTTATTAATTTCCTTCGAGTTAATTAAATGAAAATTAGGCTATATAATTAAATATTTTTTATAGTATATAACTGTTGAATATTTATAAACATTGATAATATGCAAAAATCTTGAATTATGTGAATAAATTAATAAGCCGATTTTATAAGGAAATTTAATGTTATATTAAAATATAAGTAGATAATTAATTTTCGTAAAATTGACCGAAAAAAACCTTTAATTTAAATTTAGTTTTACGCTTAATTTTTAATATTACATTAAATTTTGTTATGAAATTAGTTTTCATTGTTATTATTATAGTAGAGTTGTCAATAATATAAATGTACTATTATAATAAATAATAAAAACTAAATTTTTTGTGCAAGTATTTATTTAGAAAAACTAATAAAAGACTAAGATTATAATGAACTAAAAATTATAATTTCATTCGCTATGGTAATCACGATTATTTTATCTTTACCGTTGTATATTCAGTTTAGAGCTTTATATCTGCTCAGCAAAAGTTGGCTATTTAATTTGACTAAGGCCAAGATGGCTTACTAGAAAATTAATTATAGTGGGTAGTTTTCCATTGCTGTCCCAATAACTTACAGATCGCTCTTAGACTTCGTAAGAGTGTATGTATTCGGGCCAACTAGGAATAAAATCGGGGTTCTCGCTCCCTTCCTTGTTGGCTAATGTTCACACAACACTCCTTGCTTTTCCTATTGTAAATTTAGAATTTTTTAAATAAAACAAATAATATTGTAATAATAAGTTTTATTTAACAACATGGATTGCTTTAATTAATCGATTTATTGATATAAAAATTGAAAATTACAATGAAAAACAAAATAAATACCTATACATTCATAAGCAACCAAAGGTTGCCTTTTACCAATAAAAATATTCTTTTGTTTCTGAACGTAATTGCAATATGATGCCGTTTTGTCGATTAGCCATTTATGTTAATATAGAACCAATTTTTAAATTCGCAACGCAACGTGTTGAAGCACACCAGAAGAGAATTTCTGCTATATACTCAACCAGATATTATACCAATTGACTGGTGTGGTTCATAAAATTCCTAAATACATATTTTAAAGTTAAAGTTGGAACGTAATTGAAACATATTTTGATAAAATTTCTTGCAAAAATAACTCTTTTTCTTACTTTTTATTAAGAAATATATGATGCAATAGAAATTAAGGAGTAGGTAATGGTTAAAAAGAACAACAACTATAGAATGTTGTTTAATTTACAACAAATTGGTGGTGCGTAATTGAAAATAAAACTACATTTCAATTCGAATGTAACTTTATTACATTTTTGGAAAAAAAATTGTACATTTAAAATTGGAAATTATATCACATTTTTTGTTCATTTTACCACTTGACTGTTGTACTAGATTATGTGACCTGAAATTATGATTAAAATTTTGCAAAACGTATTACATAATAATGTACTATTTTATTATAGGTAGGTAATTTAATCTGACTTTATTTATTGTTATTAATTAATTAATCATATAAAATTGTACTTGAACCAAATCAAAGTTAAGTATTCTGCTTTGAGCTGTAAATATTTATATTAAATCAATAATTAAAGCCAAATGTAGGTAGTTGACTAAATAAAGGAGAAAAAAAATATTTACAATATATCAAATATTTAATAAGAAAATTAAGTATATACTGCAAATTGATATGTATGTATATGAGACTTTCTATTACTATTTAGTGATATGTCTTCTTACCCTGTTCTACTCAGTTTAGATTCAGAAAATTTTGCAAAAATGTTCAATATATTTGCACTTTTTATTGCTCGTTTTAGAATTAACCTTAAAATAAAGTACAAAATGCTATTATTTACAATCAAAAAGATATTTACAAAATTATTAATCAGAATAATGATATTGCCTAAAATATATTGCACTTTCAAATAATTTATTACGCTAATAAAAAATAATATCACTTGAGACAATGGGTTCCTCAAAATACTGTTAGTTCGTATTAATACTGTTGTGCTATGGTCCATCAATTGACTGACTATACAATGACTAGAATGTAATTCACCGACTAGATAAGTAAGGTAATAATTATGTACAAACTTTATACATTAGGTAACTAGGAGACAACTATGTGATTAATTTAAATTGTATAAAAGTTGTACTGATTAATATTTACAAACGAGTAAAATGAAATTTCACATTGTTGAGCTTTAAATTAATAATTTATCTATAACTTTATTTATAATTATAACAAAATTATAATTTGTTTTTATTTAGGATATGCTCATATTTTAAGTATCTATACTAATTGAGCACGAATTCAAAATAAATTACTTGCTATTTTACACAATTTGTCTTAACCAACCATTTAAATAGTTGTCTTTTGTAATTTAATTCATTGCAAAACCCGAAAAACTGCCGTCATGTCAGTGTTGCGCCGCAAACTTCATTCGCTTTTGTTTTTGACGTTGATTGCAAAACCAAACACGTACTACGTTTTTCTTTAAATCTAATTTTTCCGCAATCGCTGCAATTTTTTCTCCCGATGGTCTAGGCTGAACGGCAAAATACGCTTCTAGACTTCGCTTTTCTGGAGCAGCTATAGACGTTCTTTTTCGCTTTTTTTCTCCTGCGGGAAGAACACTTGGAGCATCCGGATCTCTCCGTTTGTTTTTAGCTTGTGCTTCCGCCTCTTCGAGCCAAGCTTGTAAAATTGGTTTTAACGCTATCATATTATTATGCGATAACGTCAAAGATTCGAAACGACATATTGTGGATTGCGATAATGCGCCCACACCAGGTAATTTTAAATTTGCTAATGCCTTTCCTACGTCGGCTTGCGTTACTCCTAATTTAATTCTTCTTTGTTTAAACCTTTCTGCAAATGCTTCTAATTCTCTAGGATCGGTATCTGCGTCAGGATGAAGACCTGCAACTGCTGCAGCCGCCGCCGCTGCAGCCATAGCAGGATGATGCGCTCCGGGATGACCTCCATGGTGACCGGGATGATGACCTGGACCTCCGTGACTCGATAACGGACCACCGTGATGATGATGATGATTCATAACGTGATTCATTCCGTACGTGTGCATATGTGATGGCGTTTCTGGCATTGGTGTTAATGTTGTCATGGATGATGTAGATATTGGATCTAACATATCTAATCCATCCATGTGTCCCATCTGAAACAAAAACATATTTACAATTTTAACGTTTATCTTTACACATAAAAAGTTATATATAGGTATTATAATACAACTAAGCATCAATCAACTCAAAATTAATTACTTTTGGAAACAATGGTTAGTTTATTGAATATGATTAGAATTATTTGCTGTAGATTTTTGATCGTTGTCGCATATATTATAATTTACAAATCAGTCGACAAAAAGTCTAGATTGGTTCAATCAAAATGCGTGTTTTCCGGACAATTACCAGTGAATAACGCAGATTATTAAATATTTATGATAGTCATATGCGATCAGCTATCAGATGTAATTGATTATTTCCTGCAGATTCATGCGCATTTCGTGCATGGTTTTGGCAATTATTTTAATGAACTCTTCTTATTATTAAAATTAAAATTGAATTTACGTTTATTGAATAAATATCTTCAATAATTTGATTTTACAATAGAATAAATCTGTTTGCATGTTATAACAATTTTGCAATATATAGGTATTCCTGTAGGTATTAAGAGTTTTGCCGATAACAGTATTATTAAAAAATTTAATTTTGAATAATTCGTAATAAAAGTTTGTGTTGCAATGTTTTTCATTACTACCATCGGCTGTATTCTAATATTGATTTTTTATAGGAAAAACATGAGTTAACAGAGCGAAAACATACATATCTTGATGTTAGGTACTATTATGCTTATTATAAAATTATTGTGAACCAAAGTTAACCAAATTAAATTTTTTTTATTGGTTAATACTCGTATTATAATCATTTAAATATTAACTTTAAACAATCTGTACTCAAGTAGTAAATTTATTTGTTTATAATATTTTTATGTAAATATCACATTAATCCATGCTATTTTTATCATTCATATTTTATTTAAGTGGAATGTGGCACTTTGGAATATAGAAATATGTAACTAGTAAACAAAAGTTCTTATATAAAATATCTGTGATGTACTATTGAAATAGGTCAACATTTTTAACAAATAAATTTATATGGAAGATTGTCGTGTTTATATAGTGGCCATTGTAATTCATATTAACATTACCGCCAGTTATGATTGTTGGTAATTTCATGTGTGCATGCCATAAACACGTTACAGTTTCATATATGTACATATATATAGTATGTACTTCGTAGATATCTACTGAAGTATCTATCATAGTATTATACATTTTTTTTATTTTTACGCAAGCAAAATAATAATAAACAAAATAAAATTAATCATTTTCTATTTGAGTGGGTTTGGAATTTTTATAGTGAAAACTATAATTTTAAAGTATATTTAATATAATAAAATGTAAAATGTTGAAAGTATAAAACTAGTAACTTTTACAACATTTTTAATTTGTTATAAAACTGTTTTATAATTAAAATTTAAGATCAACTTGACTTCTTATGGATTTGGTAATGAAAAATTTGCAAAAAGTATGCGTTCTTTCGCCGTTTTATTATTTTGTTTACTACTTCACGTAATTGTATGCAATGACAGAATTTTACTCTTTATATTGTATAACTTTTTTTATAACCTTAAATTACGTCTTTTGGGCTTGTGCTATATATTCAGCAATAAAACATCAACACTAGTTCACGCCACTCTATATACATAATATACATAATTGTTATGAATATTATAAAAACAGCGGATATATTACATATTTTGTGTTATTTTATACAACCAACTTTAACGAAACTTTTCAGTAATTTTGAAAACCGTTTCATTATAATCTCCAAAACATAATTATTATCCATTACTTGAAGAGTTTTTGCGACTACCTAGTGACTACCAATAGTTAGTTTGTTTTACATTATGTTAGTCAAAACCAGTTTCAATAAATTAAAAAAATTAATGGATTTTTTGCATATCATTGCATAGCACTTACCAACTAAACAATTTTATTCCATAAGTTAAAAAATTTCGTAGTACATTTTTTTCCTTTTGAACTTATAGTTACATGTATTTCAGCAACATCTTTGTTTAGAATATAGTATTAGATGGTATCGCAACGAATAACCCCTAACAAATGATTCTCGATCAAATGATCCTGGTGCAAATGATTATAACCACAAAAGATCCCGACCCAAATAATTCCAATGACAAATAGAGGTCCGTGTATACCTAGATATAGATCTGTTCTGCACATATGTAAATTAAATTATTAACTTATTAAATTATATTTAGATAAATTAAATTATTAAATTATTACCTAATATTATAACAATATGGTCATATTAAAAAATGTCTGTTCCTACCAAATTTCATTCCTACTAAACTTGCCCTAAACTCCCAACTATGCGACCAACGTGCGTAAATTGTGGAAAAAAATCACTAACTACAGAGGATGTAAGTACCATATTGAAATGCAGACACAACAGCAACAACGCTTCAACCCAAATAATAGATTCTCGACAACTAGAAACACTAATCTACTAACTGCTCAAAACAGATCATGTTCTTACTGTATCTTCACATACATACGCTAATGCTGCAAAAAATAAATCTAGTCTTACTCCTTTATCATTTCCAACCTCTTTCTCATCTCCGTCAATGATTGGTGCTATGTTAACCTTTCTTCTTAACCTAATAATTCCTCATATACCTATAGAAACCATCAAATCCTTTTTCTTAAATATCTTTCCTCAACTATTCCATGGGCAAAAATAATTTGGCCTTCTTTCAGAAGTTAACAGTTTTAAACTGGACTGCTAATGGTATAAAAGCCCAGCGAACACAACTAATTGTCTTTTTATCGCTATATAATGTAATAATAGCTTGCATCACAAAAATCCACCTCGTTAAAAATTCACCAATTAAGTACCTGAATGCCGAATTTACAGTACTCACCGCATTTCAGATCATGCTTCATAAGGCGATGCAATACTTGTGAAACATAATAATCAACAATGCGGTCTACTGAATTTTAATTGCAGGAATCTTGAATCAACTGGCATACAAATAAAATTTCATTCAAGACCTTGGAAAGTATACCATTTATGTAGTTTTAACTTATGGAAAGTAATACGTTACGGTCGAGGCAGTTTTGTGTTATATTCACAACAACCTAACAAAAGTCTTCTTAGTCAGGACATAAGAGAAACTTTTTCTAATAATAATTCAACACTTGCCATGGGAGAATTGAACAGCAAAAACTAGATCTGAGGATGAAGATGCAATAATCCAGCTCATAATAAATTGAAGGAACTTTAGCAAAGGAAGCCATTAATATTCTAGCTCCTGCAGAAAATATTTATATTTAGAGACATACTATTGTTAGAATATCCTCAATCAAATACAGTATTGGTAAATAAATATATATTAATCATAAGAAACTACTTATCATACAATACAAAATGTATATCATCTCAAAACATAATTATATCAACACACTCTATATAATATTTAATATCGTATATTTCAACACCCCTTCTCGATATTATAATTTAAATTAAATTAATTGAATTGCGAAACCTTTCCAACTTTTGAGCTGCTAATGGTTTGGTTAAGAAATCTGCAATCATTTCATTGGTTGGGCAGTATTGAAACTTAATTTTATTTTCCCTTTTCATTTCAACTGCATAAAAGTATTTGGTTTCGATGTGTTTCGTTCTCTCTTTTATTCCTTCGCTGTCCAATAATTTTAAACAACTTTGGTTGTCTTCATATATTTTAATTTGCTCTATATCTTCTCCCATTTCATTTAATAATAATTTTATCCACATAGCTTCTCTACAAGCTTCTGATAGTGCTACTATTTCTGCTTCTGTTGAAGATAAAGATACGCATTCTTGTTTTCTACTTCTCCATGAAATTAATCCCCCACAAAATTGAAATAAATATCCACTATTAGATTTTCTGTCTTCTCTGTTTTCACCCCAATCTGCGTCAGCATAACCAATTAACAAGTTCTTGTTGCTGTTTTCATCGTTATGATTTCCTAGTTTAACTTTCTTATTAATTGTTCCCTTTAAATATCTAAATATACGCTTGATTTCAGTCCAATCCTTTTTTTTTTGTTGGTCGACTTACCTTTCTGCTTAAAATAGATGTACTGACGGCTATATCTGGTCTTGTATTTATTGCTAGATATAACAATGCTCCAATAGCTTTTCTGTAGTTATCTGAATTTGCTAATACATCATCATTAATTGATTTATAATATCCTGTATCTAATGGAATATTTGACACTTTGGCATCTGTCATATTGAAATTATTTAATAACCTTTCAATATATGTTTTCTGATGTATTTTAAATATCCCATGCTCATCATGTTCTACTTGTATACCCAGATAGTAGTTAATAATTCCCAAACTATTTATTTGAAATACCTTTTGTAATTTATCCGCAGTTTCTTTAATTATACTTTTTCTCTTGCAGGCAATAATTAAATCATCTACATATGTCAAAATGTAAATGGTTTCTCCATTATTTTTATTTATATATAAACATTGATCAGCATTTCCCCTTCTGAAACCATTTTCTATAAGAGTTTGATCTAGCAGTATATTCCAAACGCGAGCTGCTTGCTTTAGACCGTAGATACTCTTATTAAGTTTACAAACTAAATGTTCTTCAGATTTTTGAATGAATCCTTCTGGTTGTTTCATATAAATTTCTTCACTTAAAAAGCCATTAAGAAAAGCTGTTTTTACGTCAAAATGTTCAACTGTCAGTTTATCTCGACCTGCTATGACTATCAAAATTCTGAAAGTTGATTGTTTGACCACTGGTGCGAACACCTCATCATAATCGCTTCCGAATTTTTGTGAATAACCCTGTGCCACTATTCTTGCTTTATATCGATCAATTTCTCCTTTGTCATTAGTTTTTATCTTAAAAACCCATTTACAGCCAATAACATTCTTGTTTTCTGGTTGAGTACATAAAGTCCATGTATTATTTCTTTTCATTGCATCAATTTCTTCGTGCATTGCTGCTTCCCATTGACTTTTATCCTTTTGAACCATTGCTTCTTTATAAGTTCTTGGTTCTTCAATTTTAATTACATCTTGTATATTTAAATTACATTCGGTAAACCTGATTGGTGGTATACCTTTATTCTTTCTCTCAGATCTTCTTTCTTCTCGAGGCTTTTCAAAATCGTCTTTCATCTTTTTCTCTTCATGTAAATTTTGAAAGTTTTTGCTATTTCTTGTTTTATCATCATGTGATTCATTGGCTTGATCTTCCAATAAAAATTCTACATGTGTTTCAACTTCCCGTTGTTGACTTTTGATATATATGTTGCTTTCATGAAAATCTTCTATAAACTGAACATCTCTGCTAATAATTATCTTGTTATTGCTTGTATTTAGCAACCTGTATGCTTTACTACCTTCTTCGTATCCAACAAAGATTTACCTTTTAGCATTATCGTCCAATTTTCTTCTTTTCTGTTTAGGTACTAATGCATATGCCAAACTTCCAAAAATTCTAATATGACCGAGATTTGGGTTCATTCCAAACCACAGTTTATATGGTAAATTTCCACAATTTCCTTTTGTCGGTAGTCGGTTCTGCAAATAGTTTGCTGTAGTTACAGCTTCCCCCCAATACTTATTTTCCAATTTTCCATCAAGCAGCATACAACGAGTCATTTCTAATAAATATCTGTTTTTTCTTTCGGCAACCCCGTTTTGCTGAGGCGAATAAGGGGCAGTAAGTTGAAGTTTTATACCTTCATCTTTTAAAAATTGGATTAAATCATTTCCCACAAATTCTCCACCTCTGTCAGTTCTTAAAACCATTGGTTTCCTGCCGAATTTATTAAAAACTGTATTTACATATTGCTTTATTTTGCTAAAAACATCGCTTTTCTTTTCCAATAAAAATATTTCACTATAACGGCTAAAATCGTCTATCATAGTTAAAATGTATCTTTTATTTCCTGGTGTTACTGTTTGCATAGGACCAACGACATCAGCATGTACTAATTCTAAAATTTTTGATGTTTTCGATTCAGATTCTTTCGGAAATGGTAATCTAGCCATTTTTCCTCTTATACAACAGTGGCATGTAAAAATTTCGTTACAGTCGTTTAACTTTATCCCACACATTTCTTTTTGAAACATTTTCTTAACACTTGTAGGATCCCTGTGCCCAAATCTTCTATGCCAACTGTGTATGCATGATGTGCTTTCTTTGTTCAACGTCAAATACGCCATTTCTGACATTTGAACTTTATACAAATTTCCATCGAGCTTTGCTATTTTAAAAACTTCACCATTTTTGACAACTTTACATGTACCACATGCAAAAATTATTTCAAAGCCTTGCTTTTCTAGTTTGCTAACAGATAACAAGCTGGTTTCTAATTTAGGAACATAAAGAACTTCTTTCATTGGAAATTTTAAAATTTTACTATTAATTACTAACTCCAACATTCCTTCTCCAATTCCCTGAGCTTTTATTTGTTTTCCATCTGCAAGTAAAATGTCCTTTTGTGTAGCAACTAACTTGGTAAAAATTTTTTTATTGTTACACATGTGACTTGTGCAACCAGAATCCATATACCAATCTTCTTCGTTATAATTTTCGTTTAAAATTTTGAAACATATGTCCGATTCATTGTCTTTCTTTTGAATATTTTCATCAATTTCATTATTATCTTGAACATTATTAGCTCGATGTTTTCTTCCATTTTGCCATGTTTTCTTATTATAATAACAGTCACGTTTTAAATGTCCTTCTTTGTTGCACACAAAACATTTCATATTTCCAGTTTTAAAATTCTTGTTTTAAATTTTTAACACTTTTTCTTCTCCCACACTTTGTTCTAGATTTTCTTCTCTTCTTCTATATTCATTTATTAATTTTTCTTTGACCATTTCTAATGTTAAATCATTTTCTTCACGGCCTTCCAATGCAGTTACTAATGTATTGTAACTATCCGGTAAACTACCCAATAAAAATGCAACCACTAAGTTTTCACCTAGTTTTTCTCCCAAATTTCTTAATTTGTATATTAATTCCAATATATTTGTTAAATGTTGCTCCATATTTCCATTTTCTCCCATAGTAGTTCTGCATAATCTTTTTAATAAATGTACTTTACTAGTTAGTGTCGATTTTTCATAATAATTATTTAAATTATCCCAAGCATCTTTCGCTGTACTTGAATCTCTTATATGTATGATTTGATTATCTTCAATCATTAATCCAATTGTTGCTTTAGCTTTCCCGTCATGCTTCCTCCAATCCATTGTAACCGGATTTGGTTTTTCATCTGCGATGACGTACCATAAATCTTCCTTTATTAGCAATAATTCCATTTTGTATTTCCAAATTTGATAATTTGATCCATTTAGTTTCATAATGCTATATTTTTCTGTCATGTTTATTTAATGACTTTTGATATTGTATTTTACAAAATTTATTTATTTTTTTTTTTAATCCTTCTACAATATCAAAACACTGTAACTAATGAGGTAATAAGCCCATAACCTGTTAGAATATCCTCAATCAAATACAGTATTGGTAAATAAATATATATTAATCATAAGAAACTACTTATCATACAATACAAAATGTATATCATCTCAAAACATAATTATATCAACACACTCTATATAATATTTAATATCGTATATTTCAACAACTATTAGATATCGTAATTGTAAAAAAATTTTAATAATATATACTAACACAAACTGTGGCAGCAGAACTCGACTCTGATGATTTGCCATTTTTATTACGATTCACTAGTACACCACTTTATATACATCATTCTGCAAGTTTTATTAATGGTAGAATTCAATCCTATTTAACATCTTTACAAGTAGTGACATACCACAAATCGATGCTGATCTGGTCATGTTTGCTGACGACAGTAATTATCCCTCAAGATTGGAGTTAGAAGAATTGATCAACCACCGGACATAATAAATAATAATAAATCAATTACCTGGAATCTAAAACATGGAACGCTGAAATATTTGGGCATCCGCCTTGATTATCGACTTATATGGAAACAACATGTTGATAAGAGACTACAGCCAATCAATACTAGATTGATTTAGTTCTATCCATTTATAAACAGAAAATCACAGCTATATACTAAATGCTCTGTATTGTTATACAAATAATTCATAAGATGGCTGCTTCTATATGGATGTGAAGTGTGGGGAAATTCATTTCCAACTACACTACAAAAGCTCCAAGTATTTCAAAACAGGATTCTTCGAACATGCGTTGATGTGCCATGGTTTATACGAAACGAGCAAATTAATAACGAGCTTAACGTTTCAATAATAAAAGAATACATCAAAAAAATTACATCATGTTTACATATTATGAATTATAGCTAAGAAGTAATCCATAATCACTTCAAAAGAAAGATGCCCGAGGCATTAACTGCAGTGACTAAGTTTTCTCTTTTACATTTAATTTAAGAAGAATGTTATTTTTCCCTAATGATGCTTTGCTATTGTAAATATTAGTATCAATACTGTGAATAACAAAATTTTTTTGGTGAGCTGGTAATAAATTATATTAAAAACATAAAGAGTAATTATTAATTAGCATGATTCAATTATTATTCAAATATTATTAATTAAAATTATTAACTCTTGAAAATAATATAAATTAGAATTATCAATATTGAGCTACAGAACACAAATAAAACACATTTTTAAACAAGCTTTCGAAAAATGACTTTTTCTTTTTCAAGTTTAATATGAATTATCCATATTCATAGGTAAAAATGTGTTTTATTTGTATCCTGTAGCTCAGTATTGATAATTCAAATTTATAATATTCAAATAATTATTCAGGAAAATTTGTTATAATAAAGATCAATTTATGATTTATGGTAAAGAATTATTTAGTTCTATAATAATTATTATAGGTATATTTATTTATATATCTATTTATTTATTTGTTTAGAATTATTAGATTATTTGTTGTGGAATCGTAAGAAGTGTGGAAAATCAAAGTGCAGATAAGTATTAACAAAAATGTTATGTGAAATAAGAAAGATTAGAATCAGGTGGTACGGACATCTAAGATAATATATAATATATAATATACTATATTATTTCAGAGCAAATCCCAAGAGGTATTACAAGGTATTACAGCCAAATCTACCACATTTCGGGCTAAATTCTCTTGGACTTGTTGGATAGTTCACTTACCTATATTAGATCCAATTTTATACATTAGTTGGATAAACTTGGTATAACGTTATACGAAGTATAACCATTTTTTCTAACAATTATTGTTTTATTAGAAATTATATTATACCAAGCTAATTCGACTATTATGAAATCGGTCCTAAAAGTAATTAAAATTAATGAAATATTAGTTCGGATGTGTTAGAAAAAGAGGGAATAACTATGTTTAATACATATTTGGTATTTTTCCATAGAACCATTACATTATGCATAACCAGGTAAGCGAATAAAAGATTTTGGACATTACTTTTTAAATATAAAATTTTATGCTCTTTCTGATGGTATAATTAATTTTAACATATTCTGTTTGTTTAACCGCGATGTTGTAAAAATTATTCATATTCACATTTATACATAAATAAACTAGGTGAAGTCCATAATTTTACTACTATTAACTTGATTGCATTTTATTTTAATAACTACATATTTCGGTTAAATTAAAACCATCGTTCAGTATTTTTTATAAGTAGGTACCTACTTATAAAAGGTGGAGATTTTAAATTGACAAATAAAAATGTCAATTTTTTATTTATATCTAATACCTACATTATTATTTGTTAATTTTAAATATAGTACCTCAAGCTCATAGAATAAAGAATTATTTAACAAAAATTAATTGATCTCAAACTGTAAAATACCATTTTTTAATACAGAAAAACAAACTGGGGGGCCATAATTATAACTTATTCCTCTAATCTTCTGTTATAAAAAATGGTAGTAATTGCAATACATATTTTAGGCTACTTCTTAAAGCACTTTTCGATGATTTTTAGGGCATTTAAATTCGGTCCATATTTGAAAACAAGTTATGCTTTGTAAAGATATTATCTTTTTATAAATAAAATTGAAATATATCAAAAATCTAATAAAAATTGGCAATGTAGATACTTGGTTAGTTTAAAAACTATCAAATTTCAACTAAGAAGTTTTAATTTCTGCTATAAAATAACTGAAATGCTAGCTTATAAATTCTTCATTAACCTTGTCCACGACATTCAAGATTTTAAGTTTTATATATTTATTATAAGGTAGACAATTAAATATTTGGCATGAAACTAATATTGGTAGAATCGAACCGATATAAGTAATAGGTGACATTTTAAATATTAATTTGTTTCAAAACGCATGCTTTTGTACATAATAATACATTTTTGTAATAAAAACCATATTTTCAAATTAAATTGTTAAATCAATTTTATTTTATATATGATTGGTTTAACCATAGGATATATTTATTTCTGCTTTACGTATTCTTACATGTACATATAATACTTATTATTCATATCAAGGATTTGCAACATATTTTATTATCTCTCTTTACTGCATTAAAATATTATATCTATCTTTGTCCGTGGAATCCTGCCCTTAAATCAATATTTTATAACATATTTATTTATTAATATGGTATAATTGAAACTTGATAGGATTATAAAAAGAAATGCAATATTCTACGTGGCTCAGAACCACGGATATATCAGTCGACTAGTCATATCAAGATTATGAATTAAAATTGTTAAATTTTCACTTTTTATATTTAAATTAAATAATAAAGGATCAATAAAATATAGAGCAGTAGCAAAAGCAAGATGGTGGCTTTAAATAAATTACATAATATGTAGCGGCATATCTAAATGGGAAAATAAATCTGTGGTACTAAGGCAGAACCCCATAAGTCAAGAAAAGTAAACGCGATATGATATGTCAAACTTATCAAATTATTTTTACTACCCGTAAAAATGTTTCAATAATCTTTATATAGGATGGTAGATAACACTTTGACGAACTTTGTCTTATTATTGCTTATTGATATAAAATCTGAATTTCAGTGACTTCGCAAACTTTAAAAAGCGCTTCCTGAAAAATTATGCTTATGACTTATGGGGTTCTGCCTTAGTACCACAGAAATTATGTAAATATAAATAATATAAATAAATTAATAATTAAATAAATACCCAAATAAAATAAATAATATATATTATATAATATAGGATTTAAATTTTTTATAACTCAAATGAGGAAATCAAGGAATAAATTACGAAAATCGGGAAAATAAGAGAAAAACATAGAGGAATACTTGCAAATGCAAATACAATCATGCGAATACCTAAAACATCAAACGGTAAGTACCAAAATCAAAGCTCGAGCAATGGAAGGTAAGATTGAAAACGATAGTCAGAAAATAAAAGAAATCTGAATGACACCCTTTAAGAATATGTTAAAAAAATGTAAATATCGCATAACTATCCCCATTTAAACCTAAAAACCAAAATTAATTTAGGTGCATAATTAATCTTTAAAAGTGTAATTTTTTTATAAAACCAATAAAGATTTTTTTTAAATCTTTTTTATAAAATCAATAAGGATTCAGAAAAATACGAAAACAAAATGTCATAAGTTATAACCATTATGTTCTATAAAAGTTACCTGGAAGCTTCTTTCTCACCATGAAAATAAAAACAAATAATACATCCAAGTACTAAACAAGTACTAACATATCGTCGGCTTAGTTAGAATCCCTCGTAAGTCCAGATTGCACAATTTTACAGGGGAAACATGAAATGTTTTAAAACAAACAGTAGTTAAAGATAAAAGAAAGTTTTTGATAGCTTAAAATATCAGCTTCTAATTTTTTTATATTTATGAGATTTTCTAGGTCGATACAGCTCATTTTTTTAAATATTTTAGCTCCAAAATGTAATTTTCGACATTTTATGGACTTACGAGGGTTTCTAACTAAGCCGAAGATATGGTTGCTCGGTTAAACCTGTGCGTTTGATACTATTTCTTTTCATACCCCCACCACACACTGACACTCGGATAGAAATCTGATGTGACAACACATAACTTTCCGATTTATTACTAAACATTAATAACAATAATTAAAATTAAAATAAAAAAATAATAAAAAAAATAATTAAAAAATAATAAAAAAATATAAAAAAAAAATAAAAAAATTATTAAAATTTTATAAATAAAAAAATAACGTATGGATTTCAACCAAAATCTAATCAGCTCTCGAGATTGCTGTTATAAACCAGTATATGAAATTTGAATAAAATCGGTTCACGCGTTTTGAAAAAATTGTGGACGAAAAAATCGCACACACACGCACACAGATCCGGACATCATTGCAAAATTTGTCTCAAACGATTTGTACGGACTCATAGACTATGGAAAAAATGCTAGTTCAAAAATTTTTTTTTACCCGATTACAATACTTTCCTTTACTACGTAAATGTGAAAGTAAAAACAGACGAACATCGGAATATCCAACTAAAATTCATCAAAATGTTATCAGGAACACTTATTTAATACCCAAATTTTATATTTTGATTTTTGAGTGGATTGCAATACTTTCCTTTATACATATACTATAAAGGGTGTCCCCGTGACCGTGGAGAACTTTTGAGATGGTGATAAATAAAATAATAAAATAAAATTTTTGTCCAAGTCCAAACTCTTGGGGAGTACCACCCTTTAAAGCAATTTTTAGAATTTCTGAATTCAAACGACCATAACTCCGATATTATTGACTTTTTGGGCTTAATATATTAGAACTTTTTTAAAGATCATTTGCTTATCTACAAATTAGGTTATAACTTCTAATTGTTTAGAATCAACGGATTTTGAATTATTAATCAAATTAAGTGAAAAAATGTTAAAGAAATTCAAGTCTTATTTTTTTACTTTTCTTGCAAACCCCGTATCTCTTAAACGAAACGTTTAAAAAAAAACTAATGGTTAACTCGGATAGGGAATTTAACGGGCTACAACTTTGTTCAAATAATTTTTTTTGGAAAACCAACCGTTGCCACAGAAATTCTGAAAATAACCTTAGTTAAACATCTTAGTTTGTTAAAAAAAAATAAATTTACAAAATTTATTTTAATACATTTTCAAAATGGCCTTCCTCATACATTATTATCATAAATTGACAAAGTAATTAAACGATAAACTAAGGCGGTTTATAACAATGTCGCTCAAACGTTAAACGCTATACAAATTAAGATTTTTAGCAATTTTTTAAATTTTTTATTTTTTTTACCTACACGGGGAGGGACGGCAAGGAACGGGACCGAATATTTAGTCCCGCAGTCTCGCGCGGAACGGAATGGGATGCCAATTTAGTCCCGCGCGGGAATACAGGGCAATTTTTTGGCGAGTATCTTCCAAAACTGAATTACTGGCATTGTTTTATCAATTTTTAATAGTGCTATATTAATTACAATATGATTCCAAATCCAAATCCGTACTATTAATTTTAGGTTCATCTTCGTTTGCAAAATGTTCTGCAATTTCGTTGGCTATTGGTTGAAAGAAAATAACCAATCACGAACCTAAAAGCGTTGCGTGCGGGACCCGCGGGATGTGCGGGACGTGCGGAACCCGCGGGATTTGCGGGACCCGCGGGACTTGCGGGATCCGCGGGACTTGCAGGATATTTTAGTTAATTTAAAAAAATGCCCCCCCTCCTAGATATTAGAAATATCACCACCTCTGAATTAAATATGCTAAGTATTAAATAGCGATTGTTAAGTAATATAAAAATAATGTTAATTTACAAATAAATGAATTTTCCCTTGATTAAAGAATTTTGAGTGATCATTTGGATTTTTGTATATTATTTTCATTTTTAGAAACAACCAAAGTAAATTTAATGTTAAAATTTGTATGATTTCTCAAAAAGTACTTGGGGTCCTCATAAAAGAATATAAATTTTTTGAAAAATGTTTATTTGTAATAGTTATTTATGTATCAAGGGCATTATGACGAAGTTTATGTCGAGGGCCGCTAGGTCCGAGAGTTTTTAAGTTGCTCGAGAGTATATAAACATCGACTAATGCCAGTGATGCATACATCGTTTATTATTACTCTGCATTTGAATTTGAAAAAATTTAAATAATTTATAAATTTTGAATTTGATTTTGTTAAATTTCCTAGTTTGCGGTAACTTGTATATACTATAATTGCAAATGAGAGGGCATAATAAGCGAACATTATGATTTATAAGCCCTAGGGCATTATAGTCCACTTACATAATATATTTTGTTGTCACGGTATAAAAAACAAAAATCTTTTAAATTACTACGGATCAATGCAGTTTGTGTACTTTTATTTGAATTACGTTGTCTGTTTTGAACGAGTGGCATGTTAATTTCTGCTTCTTCTGTCAATCACCTCATTGAAGTCGTTATTAAAATAACCTCTTTGAATAGATGGTTATATCACTTTAATCACTGGTCAACCAGTAATCAAATATTTTGGGTATTTAACCTGTGATAAGCACAAGTTAACGTTGCTACAACCCAAAAATGTCTTAATATTATGACCCATTGAGGATTAATTAATTAAATTAAAATTTTAACACTTTCCTCAATTGTATTTAATTTTTCAAGGACTAGTTTCGACTATTTGTCCTTATCAAACTTGTTCCTATAAATAATAAATTATAAAAAGTTTAAATTATAATCAGATTAAAATTACCCCGATAAATAGTCGAAACTAGTCCTTGAAAAATAAAATACAATTGAGGAAAGTGTTAAAATTTTAATTTTACCGAAACTGTTTTGACTAAAGATTAAATCTATGATTACGCCAATCATAGATTAAACTTAACTTGTGTTAAAAATTATATTGCTGCAACCCAAATTGGACTTAATCTATGATTAAATATTTAATCTAAAATTAAATTCCTAAATTAACGTTGCTGAAACCGAGCATTAATTATTTAGAAATGTAAATGATATGTTGATATTATTGTTTTAAAAAAATAGTACCTACAATCTTTTAATTAAGAAATTGGATATGTTTAAACTATCATAAAAAATACTTTAAGTAGCAAAATTTATATCGATAAAATCTTATGAGCCTAATATACGATTATGAAATAATAATTTTAACTTTGGTAATTTGGTTGTCTTTATTATTATTTTATTATATTAAATAAATCTTTATTTTATCTTTAACTTATTTTGTTTTACTGTAATAGTCGCCTAGCATCCTAGCAAATTGAAGATCGCACAGTATTGTTAAGCGTGACGATGTGAATAATACTATACCTGAATTAATAGCAATAACTTAATGCTTATTTTTAACTAGTCCGAATTAGACAAAAACATTTGATTTTATACTAGAAAAATCTATATACTACGTCAATTACGAGTAAGTAATAATGTATGCATAATCAAGCCTTTTGATCGACTAAAAGCGTATGTTTTATAATTTTCCTGATCCAACTCTCAAGAGACAAGTTCTAAACTATACCAACAAAGCAACATAAATGTAAACTTGCGTATAAACACAATTTCTGATCTAGAGCGATTATCATCTCCCAGAGCGTAAAACAAAGAGACAATAAACTTGAAAACAAAGCAAACACTTAAAAAATGTTTCTAGTGTGTAACACTTGACAAACGGCAACCATGTGTAGTTGGCAAACATGCGACAAGTGTGGCCCCAGGTCACACATAACATTTCCCGTGGGTGCCGTGTACGTGCCCCTGCTTCGGGCACCCCTAGTTCATGTAGTACACGTCAAATGACCACTTTACAGCAATGTGAGTCCTAATGATGAAATATTTTACTTTTGGGAAACGTTGAATCATTGGAATCTCGAGTCGATATTGTATAACCAAAACAGAACTTACAAAAAGTAATCTTTGAAATTTAAACTAAATTGATAATTATAATTATAAAATTAATCAAGTATTACGTATTGTCGAAAAAGAATAATCTGAAATTAAGGTATATATTTATCTCTTGTAATATAAATTATATAGTTTATCTTTAAATAATTTTAATTTATTATTTATGTCATCTTTTCTTTATAATTTATAATAATAACATTATATCACCTTGCTGAAAGATATCATAAAAGTAGCGGCATACGAGTACATATTAATGCCATTTGGTAAATGCAATTCATACGCCCCTAAAGTTAATATCCCATCAATGGACTTTTGTTATATTACTGAAATTTCATGGTTTAATTTAATATACCTTTGAGATTTGAGGATAAAATACAGAGCAAATGTTACTTTTTAAAATTATTACATTTAATCTATAGCTATTAGCATTGGTCTGTACTTCTTTTAAACAAAAATTTGTATTAGAATTTTTCTTTACGTCAGGCTATATTTAATGCAAGTTTTTTATAGATTATTATCTACTTATTATGTTATTATTTTTAAACGAGTACAAAAAGAAAGATTTTCATTTTATGAATGCATACAATTACGGTGTAATGGAAAACTTGAGTTTTCATATAATTACATAAATCTTATTAGTTGCCTGCCTATAAGTAATCAAATCATGGTTATAGTTTACAAGCTTATTAAGAAAACATATTAGTTATTTTTAAAGTTAATTCGAATACTAACTACCACAAATCACTTATAGAAAGGTAGTCGATAAACAAAGAATAAGAAAGAAGTGCACGCAAAATTCTTTATCCGTATATAAATAATTAATAATTACTTTAAAATATATTATGTATAATACCTACATATAATTTATTATATTACAGTGATCTCTCAGTAATCCGGCAGATATCGGACCAGAGCACTGCCGGATTACTGGAAATTACCAACAACGAAGCTTTTAAACTGCAGAAGCTGTGTTTTATTGTATAAGTACATATATTATAAGTATTTATGTATAATGTATGTATGTATATTATACACTATATTAGTACATTCATACAGCCTTGGCCATAAGTATTAGGTCACCTCTAAAATGTCGTTATTATGGAAACAGTAAAAAACTGTCTTGTTTTAAAGTTTTAGTAAATCCAAAAATACGAAATATAACAGCATACGACGGCATTGATTAAAAAATCGATATTTTCAGCAACCCTTATGAGCTAAATTAGATAGTAAATTTTACATAGATTATGTAGTACTAATCATTACAAACAACAGGTTGACAGGTTCGTATTAAAAATATTGATAGAGGACACTTTACTAAGATAAATATTTAACAAAAATTTTTTTCTAAATTTAAACCTTCGAGAGTTAGGCCTCCTTAAAGCATTTTTTTTTAATTTCCACCTTCACATGGCCATAGCTCAGAAAATATTGATTTTTCAGTAAAAATTATTAAGTCCTTTTTTAAAGAGCGTGAAATAATCTACAAACTAGGTTTTAACCTGTTAATGTCTAAATTAAACGGCTTTCGAGTTATAAAAAAAGTAAGTAAAAAAATGTAGAAAATTTTGAACTTTTTTTTTCATGGTTTTTTTAAAATCGCTTTATCTTCTAAACGGAACAATTTACAAAAAATCTGATGCCCCATTCCGGATAGGAAATTTAACGGACTACAACTTTAGTTTAGTAAAATTTTTTGAAAAACTAATTTATTTCACTGAAAATCAGAAAATAACAAAAAAAGCAGCTACAAAACAAAAAATTAAATTCACAAAATTTAAATTTTTATTGAAAAATTATTTTATTAATTAAGTTTTAATTATTACATTACTTAAGTAAATGTTCAAAACAACCACTCTCATTTCAAATTCGCACATTTTGGGCTTCGATTAAAAATTTTTTTTTAAATTAAGTGATCTTGAAATGTTGATCGGAATAGGTGGAACTACTAATTGGTCAGCAAGATCTCCAGCTTTAACTCCTTTTGATATATTTTTTTAGTGAGCTGTTAAAGCGTTAGTGTACAGCAACAGATAAAAGTTCGATACCAGAAAGGAATTAATGGACAGAGTAACGAATGCTATAGTAGCTCTTAACGAAAGGGGTAATGTTATAATTATAAATAATTATACCAAGGGGCAACAACATCTTTTAAAACGATCCCGACTGTGTAATGAAAATGAGGGTAGTCATTTTGGACTTTTATTTAAATAATGTAATGGTTAACCTTAATTAATCAACAAATTTTTCAATAAAAATTAAAATTTTGTGAATTTAATTTTTTGTTTTGTAGCTGCTTTTTTTTATTATTTTCTGATTTTTGGTGAAATGGGCTGGATTTTCAAAAATTTTTACTAAACTAAAGTTGTAGTCCGTTAAACTTCCTATCCAGAATAGGGCGTCAGATTTTTTGTAAAATGTTTCGTTTAGAAAATACAGCAATTTGAAAAAAGCCAAGAAAAAAAAAGTTCAAAATTTTTGAACATTTTTTACTTATTTTTCTTCATAACTTGAAAGCCGTTGAATTTAGACATTAAAAGGTTAAAACCTAGTTTGTAGATTATTTCACGCTCTTTAAAAAAGCACTTAATAATTTTTTCTGAAAAATCAATATTTTTTTTGAGCTATGGCCATGTGAAAGTGGAAATTAAAAAAAATGCTTTAAGGAAGCCTAACTCTCGAAGGTTTGAATTTAGAAAACAATTTTTGTTAAATATGCTTCTTAGAATAGTGTCCTTTATCACCACTGAAACCTGTGTATCCGGTGACACCCTGTATATACCGGGTGCTGAATGAGTTAGCCATACATAGAAAATTTACATGTAAAAACTTATTTATACAAATTCCTGCTTCCCTAATTATTTTAGAGAAAAAATTAAAGACTCAAAAAATAATGCAGAAATATAAACTACGAATTATAACAGCATTAGATTTCATTTAACTTTTACTTAAAAAGTCAAAAACTGCTTTTTAAATTGTTAAAAGTTTCATTTATCAAACTGGCCATGCAAGTTTCCATGGTAATTAGTTTTGAAAATAGAAATTAAATTGAATTTATTACATGGCCAGAGCGATAAATAAAAATTTTAACAAATTTGAAAGCATTTTTTGACCTTTTGAGTAAAAGCTAGATGAAATCTAATAGTGTTATCATTCGTAGTTTATATTTCTGCATAATTTTTGCATCTTTCATTTTACTTTCCCATTTACGTAGTAAAGGAAAGTATTGTATTCTCTAAAATAATTAGGGAAGCAGGAATTTGCATAAATAAGTTTTTACATGTAAATTTCCTTTGTTCGGCTAACTCATTCAGCACCCGGTATGTATATTATAATATAATTTCCATTATATTATTAAATTTAACTTGTTATACTGAAGTTTTAATGATTATTAAAAACAATAATAAACAAGAACAAATATCAAATCTAAGCCATGCCACGTGTTAAAATTTATTTTGAAAATTTAGTGAATAGCAATAATGTTCTGCAGAACAACACTGCCGTTTTGAAATCTAAAATACACTGCACCCTGATCTCTAAAAATTTGAAAAATAAAAGTTTAAATTTACCACATTTTACACCGTAAGACTCAAAACTGAAACTTAATTATTAAATTAATGGAAATAAATTTAAAATAAGAAATTTCAAGATGATTTGTGGTTTTAGTATTTATATATTTGTACATAAAATATATTTATCAGAACTAAACAAAAAGTTTAGTTTTTATTTTATAGCTTTGTAATACAAAACTTATTTACTCAAATTAAATTTGCTGAACACTATTATTGTTATTTTGTATTAGCATATAATTCAGTAAACCCATATTTTTATAATAAAAAACTTACAAAGTTCATAACTTGTGTGATATACCTACAATAAAATAAGTACCTGTTCTTTCCAATGCTGCTAAAATAAAAAGAAAACTGTATTAATTTCACACGAAATATTTTAAAATAAATATTAAAAGTTAGTTTAAAAAAATTATCATGTTTTTTAATATATATACTAGCTTAATTGTAAACTTGGTATATTCGTAACTCTTTTAAATTATTTATTCCTTAATGTTAGAAACACACAATTGTTTAAAAAACTAAAAAATATAAAGCAATTCAATTTTCGTTTAGAATACAAATTTTTTTGCAATTTAAGAATTTTTATCATTATCTTTGTGTAAATTATAGATTTAAATTAGAACTTAAACAATGTCTACTAGTGAGAACTTATCAAATTGTATCTCGAGAATTAGGACAAGTTTTGGTAGGTTGAAAGAGCACTAAAATTTATTTGAAACACTTGCTTTTTGACTACTTTAAATAACCGTTTCTTAGAAAACAACGTTTAAAAGTTTGAATGCAATATTTACTTCAGCTAGTTTATGCAATAAAAATCTAAAAATCAAAATGTTGGATGCAAATTATGTGTATGTATTGAACACACCAATTTATTGCTATTTATAACTTTCGATGTGTAAAATGTCTGCTATACTCTAACTGTACCAAAACAGTACGTAAATCGTTCAACTCGTATTAACTGTTTCCAGAATATCAAATCGGCTGAGTCAAATAGCAATTGCAGTTATACGAGAAAATATATCTGCAAACCAACAAAATGTGATACATGTGATACAAGTGATACAACTTATACATACGTATTGTCGTGTAATCTGGGGGGGGGGGGGGAAGTGTGTAAATATAAAAAAAATGTACTGGAACCCCGACCAATTACCACACTATTGAGCGATGAGACTCTTTAATTGAATTATTAAATTTTATTTAAAGTGGAACATAAATTAAACTGATAAATCGACCACACGTTTATGATAATCACTTTATTCCTGATATCCATTAATTTATAACTTTCAATATCACAAATTTTCATTCAAATTTATTATTATGAATCCGAATTTTCGTCCAAATAAAAGTTTAATTTCAAAAATCTTTAATCTACCAATCCAAATCCAATTTTAAAAAAAACACTAATCATCCAAAATAATTCAAACTTGGTCCAATTTTTGAATTAATAAATTTCAAATAAATCAAAAACCAACTCACGCAAAATCAAAGGTTTATTCGCAAAATTACAATAACTTTAAACCAAATTTAATTCAGACAAAACTTCTTCTCAACCGCTCATGGCGGCCATTATCGGCAAAAAGCCCCGTTTATACCGCTAGTCGGCGCCAGCTCTAACAAAAATGCGGCAAAACGAGCGATTCAAAAAAATTCACACTTTCAAAATTAATTCAATTATTTTACATCAAAATATAAAATTTCCAAATTAAACAAAAACTTCAATGAAGGATTTTGGAACATGACATCACCCTCCTGGATTTTATTGTTTAACGTAGGGTTAACAATAAAATTCATCTAACCTTGTTATGATTCCAAAATCAAATTTTAAATTAATTTTATAAAATCACATGAATTAATTCTCATTTACCATCCATAAACACCATACACCAAATTAATTTGTATAAAATTTCATTTAAATTAAATTAAAATAAATTAAATTGCAAAAATTAAATCATACCTAATCATCTTAATTTTATGAATTTTAAAATAACATTCTAAATAATTCTAAAATATGATTTGTTTCTTAAATTTTCGTCCATTCTTGAGATTCTCTTAATTTATTATAACCAACCATCTTCCAAATAAATTATACTTTGTAAATTTTATTCCGATTCTTCTTTTAAAATAAATTCTCTTTTACATAATAATTTGTAACAATTTCTTCGAACGCCTTGTATCTTCAATGTACCTTTCTCGCATTCTTGGCAATTTATTTTTTTATTATTTTCCATTAGATTTACTTTTTCTAATCAATTTCCCACTGTTTTACAAATACCTCCAATACATCTTTTCAAAATCTTCTTAAACCATCAAATACAATTAAACCATCAAAATATTATTAAACCATTAAAATACCATTAAGCTATTAAAAATCTTCATCATAAACCTTCAATACTTCGTAATTTCATTAAATACTAAACATCATCAACTTTTATATTTCTTAATTTTCAAACAGTAATCCAATTTTCAAAACCATCCATCTTATTGTTAAATTTTATTAAATAATTGTCCACAAATACAATTTATTTTCCATATTTGTTATAAAATTATTTTCATGATACCATCATTCATCGTAACGTTCATCATCAATTTGTTAGAAAATTATTATTTATTCTTAAATAGTTGCAAATTTATCGGATTAATTTTCTAAAAATTTTTGTTGTTAAAATAAGTTAACTTTAAACTTCATTTTGGTAAATTGGAGTAATCTCTAAATCTTATTAATAATAATCTGTAAATTTTGATCTTCTCAAGTACGGTAAAAATTTATAATTATTTCACATCGTTAAATTTTATTTAGTTGTTTTGTAATCTATTTGTTATCCGACTTTATTTGATTTGTTTACCAATTTTTCATTTTACACTTAATATTTTTTTTTAAAGTCATCTCGGTTGTTGAAGTCCATTCTTTCTTGTTTTTTCCAAATTCGTTTTTTCCAAATTTTGTTTTCGGCACCAAAGTTATTGTTTTTATTCTCTTCTTTTGGTTTTTTATCTTTTTTAATAAACTCAATTTAAATTTGGTTTTAAATACTGTAAACGTTTTTGTAATTTTATGTTTTTTCATTCCCGATATTTGCTTATAATGAAATTTTGCATATTTCCATTTAATCTTCTTAATTTTCGAGTTTTTGTTGTTAATAAACTTTTTCTGTTTGAATTTTCCATCTTTAATTTTATTTACAAAGTTGTCCAGTATTATTTCTTTGCTTTTATAATGGAAATTTTCACTTATGTTTTCATCGAAAATTATCTTCCTACTATCTTGTGTAATGATTTTTTTATCCAATAATGTAATTTTCTCATCCATCATTTTAATGCTGTTTACCTTTTGAATTTCTTCACACAACGAATTGTTTTGAATTTTAAGTAAAGAATTTTCATTTTTTAGTTCATTATTAATTTTGGATAAATCCTTATGAGATAATAACTCCAACTTCAATTTTTGTATTTCCAATTTTTGTATTTCAATTAAATTTTTGTATCCATGTACATGTTCTTTCACGACTATGTGCTGACTACTTTTTTCTTTGCGATTTACTTCCAATTTTCTTGGCGTCAACAAACTTTCTTGCACTGTCGTTACCATTTCCAATTGCTTCGTCTTTTCCATCCATGTTGGGATTTCTTTAGTTTCTTCACATTTAAATTCATTTTCTATTATTACTTCGTTTGCCCATCTCACATTTTCCAACATTTTCTTTTCTTTGCTATCTTGTTCCAATTTCTGTCCATTCTCGAGCATATTCTTTTCTTGATTCCATTCATCTCTCCATTCTATTATCTTTCTATCTAATATTTTGTTTATTTCTTTTTTTAGTTCTTGATTGTCTTGTTTTAGTTTTTCATTGTCTTGTTTTAACTCCCGAATTAAAGTTTTCATTTCTTGCTTATTAATATTAAATTGTTTATTAATTTCGAGTAACATCGACATCATCATACCATGTTTACCACCCTCCATGTTGTTATTCCTTTTGTCTATCTCATCATAAATTTCATTTATAATTTTTGTATTTCTTTCTCGCCTTTCATGATAAGCTTTGAAATATTTCATGTGTATTGTTTCAGAATTCTTTGGATCTTCTTTTTTTTCAATTTTCATTTTTTCTTCGTCATCTTTATTTTCCCGTTTTTCTATTTCTTCTATTTCCAATATTTTCATTCTATCTTGTAACTCTAATTGTGCTTTTGTAGCCATTTTTATTTTTTTGTAAAAATCAATCTCAGGGTCAAAAGTCGGTTCAATTTTTTCATGCCCCACGTTGGGCGCCAAGTTGTCGTGTAATCTGGGGGGGGGGGTGTATAAATATAAAAAAATGTACTGGAACCCCGACCAATTACCACACTATTGAGCGATGAGACTCTTTAATTGAATTATTAAATTTTATTTAAAGTGGAACATAAATTAAACTGATAAATCGACCACACGTTTATGATAATCACTTTATTCCTGATATCCATTAATTTATAACTTTCAATATCACAAATTTTCATTCAAATTTATTATTATGAATCCGAATTTTCGTCCAAATAAAAGTTTAATTTCAAAAATCTTTAATCTACCAATCCAAATCCAATTTAAAAAAAAACACTAATCATCCAAAATAATTCAAACTTGGTCCAATTTTTGAATTAATAAATTTCAAATAAATCAAAAACCAACTCACGCAAAATCAAAGGTTTATTCGCAAAATTACAATAACTTTAAACCAAATTTAATTCAGACAAAACTTCTTCTCAACCGCTCATGGCGGCCATTATCGGCAAAAAGCCCCGTTTATACCGCTAGTCGGCGCCAGCTCTAACAAAAATGCGGCAAAACGAGCGATTCAAAAAAATTCACACTTTCAAAATTAATTCAATTATTTTACATCAAAATATAAAATTTCCAAATTAAACAAAAACTTCAATGAAGGATTTTGGAACATGACAGTATACATAAGTTAATAATATCTTGTTAATGTACTATGAAGTAACAATGTATTGGTTAAGGTATATAATGTTAAGGTATTTATTGAACTGACAAATACTAAATTTGTTGTCATTTTTGGAATTTGTTCCGTATTTTAGACACACGTGTATACTTGAATATGGTTAAGTGCAAAAAGGGAAGTATTACATAAAGTTAAAATTCGAGAAAAGCGATTTAAAGTGTCTGGAGTGTGTAATCGATCTCCAAATTTTATATTTTTTTATAATTCTTTAGAAATATATATTCTTTATAATATAAAACAGCATTAAAATTCACCTCTACAATAATAGTTCTTTAAAAAACTCTTTTATTATATTATGAAGTACTTACTTTCCATTTTGCACTTAACTATTTACTTATTATAGTGTAAGAAAAATTTTAAATATTCTAAGAATCTTTATTTCAAAAGCAACTTGTCATATTTGTTTTTTAAACTAAAAAGATCAAGAAGTTAAAATTTTAACATTATTTTTTTCATATTACATAAAATAATTATGATCTCATACAAATCGCTAAAATCATTTTTTGAAGGACACAATGTGTGATTTCGGATTTTTCGTAATGTTTGAGATGGAAATGTATGCTCTTTTTATGCTCTTGAACAGAATAGCTGTTTTTAAAACTCTTTAAATTTTGGTTCAAATTGCACAATTTCGAAGGAATAGCACAAAAATCGGCTCACAAAGTTTTTAATTTATTAATTATTATATTTTAAATAATAAAAAATAAAAAAAATAATAGAAATTGCAGAAATGACGGAATTTTACAACGATGCTAATAATAAACCAATAGGCCTTTATATCAAAGATTCATGCACAAAAAATCATAATATTCAAAATAGGAGAGTGAGATATTATATCATGTCCCATATACAACGAGGTTTTTGAAAACTCTCCGTACCCTAGAAATCGATTTATACATATAATATGTATACTTTTAAACATTTGAACCAATTACAACTTTTGTATTTAAAATTACTGTTTAGAAAATAATACAATGTTGTTAAAGTTTTACATCCTGTATACTGAAAAGATTTTTATATTCCTGTGATAAAAATTTGGGTTCTTTTATAGTCGATGGTATATTGAATGACAGTGCATGTCGTGTCAACATCAAACTTCAAAATAGCAGCAAATTTATAAATATACATTGCAAAAAATTGGTATTATCGCTTTCAACTAAAAGCACTAGAGCTAAGGTTGCCATATGCTGCTATATAACAGTACATTTTTATTGCAATCGCTAATTTATTATTAATTGCAGAATTAGTTATGAATACTTAGAAGAAGCTCACTAATTTACTGTTCTTTATTTTATAATCATAGCTCTAAGCACAATTCGAAGAAGTTAGATTTTGAATTTAATATTTGTCTGATCTCTGTAACACATCTCTGATTGGTAAATTTTTTTTAGCAACGTAGAAAAACGGACTTCTTACGCTGTACCAAAATTAATTTTTGAATCAGTCAAGAATTAGGACACCTGATATGTAAAATCAAACAGAGCAAAATTTCTAGTAATTAACAATATTAACCCCTAAGTCACTTCGAAAGCAATCTAGAATTTCACAACTTTAGTTTTAGGAGAATATCTAAATACATATAACTATTTCATCATACAGAAGTTGAGTCGAGAGAAAATGTTGTGAGTGTTATAGAATTATTTAACGTGTTGAAAAAACCCTGTTGTGTCAGTTATCTGTCCAGTATTAACATGTGCCAGAATATCAGTTAATACGATAGTAGCTGAAGCAGTCATTAAAAGTAAGAAGACGAAAGTAATAAATGATTATAAGTAAGGTAGGAGACACACCATCAGTGATATAAGTTTCATGAAACTTGCATAATAAGCAACAACAACAGAGCATACCAAGCTTTTTCTTAAGCAACATGTTACATGAAATATATTTCATAAAACTTGTTTTTCTAATGTGTCTCCTTACTTAGATAGAAATTCAGAATTGAACTTGGACCAACATCCCGATTAAAAGTTTTGTTTCGAAAGCAGTTTTAAAATTAGGTATATATTATATAGGGACCGAGCGTATTTGCAACTAGCGCCAGTAGTGGTGATAATTTGCACAATTGGCGTGATCATTTCAAATAGTGATATTGCATATTAGATTTTGTTTATTAGTATCACGTGCTTTTAACAATAAAAATCGGTACTCATGTGAATTGCTGTGTTGTTGGGTGTACAAATAATTATTTAAACACCGAAGGAGCTGGAAAATTTTATAGATTTCCCGCAAAAACACACGAAAAAAAGCGACGTGATCAATGGATAAAAAGTGTTCGCAGGAAAAACAATAAGTATATTCCATATTTTCCTCATTTACTGGTACAATTAAAGACATCCTAATTGTTTATTTTAGTGATAGAAAGTTTATGGCAAGAAATTTAAAGTATTCTAGGAAGGAAAAACCCTTGAAAAATCCATCGAAAAAAAGGGTGAATAATTGTACTTTTATTTTCTAAGGTGAGCCAATTTATGATTTTTTGACTTTTTTGCTTTTTTATTGGTTCAACTAGAAGATAGGTACATGTTTTATGAACACGCTCAAACCAAAATTTTTGATCTCAGATCGCTGTAACAGAAGCTAAAAATCTTGCCAATTGATGCCTTTTGCCGCGAGGGTCTAATCGGCCAAGATTAGTTACTCTATCCCCCCCGTTCTCTATGTTTGTTAGATTATGTAGGGTCAAATTCATATCATTGGCTGACAATTCGCGCTACCACATCGTCTGATTGGATCACGAAGCGGTTTAAAACATATATTCGGTTTTTCGATACATTTTGACAAAATGTACTCCAAAAAGAGTGAAATAAAATAAAAATCAAAAATTTTAAAAATCCCTGACTGTAAAAGCACCTTACTTTAAAAACTACTGTTCCCTTTAAAAAGGAAGAAATAATTTTTTCTTCTTCACTCAACAACATAAACTCTCCGACACTTAACTCGAAAAATTAACTTATCATCCTCCGCCCCCCCCCCCCTACAAAATTTAAACATTAATTTTGAAGTCAGGGGAAACGGAGATTTGTTCCACTTACGAAACCTGTTTATAAATTCCGTATTAAAAATTCTCCGTTTCCCCTGACTTCAAAATTAATAATGAAATTTTGTAGAGGCGGGGGAGGGGGGCGGACCATGATAAGTTAATTTTTCGAGTTAAGTGTCCGAGAGTTTATGTTGTTGAGTGAAGAAGAAATATAACATTAATTTTTGATTCAAGTATAATAAAAGTAACAGTAAAACTTGATATTAGGTACATAAAAAAACGCCAAAACACCAATTTCTAGAAAAAGTAGAAATGTGCCAGGTTTGAACGAGCTATCAAGCGAAAAGAAAATAAATTAGAATTAGTAGGACCTTGTGGATCTAAAGAACAAGTGAACATTAATTGTGCAGAAGAAGCTTAAAGAGATTTTTGTAGTCAAGTGAGTTTTCGAATTCATGTCGAAAGAAGTATAATACAGCGAATCAAAACCCATCATATTTTGCACAATATAAGCCACGATTTAATGCCTTACCTTGATGACATAGTCCGTTTGTGTTGTGCATTAGCTAACTTGCAACCACCAATTTATTCGACAACCTCCCTTATCTATAAACATTTCCAAGAGAGCTAAATTTGGTTTATATTTTATTAAATTTTAATTTGTCATGTAATTATGTTGTATTTTTTTACAAATAAAATGTAGCATGTTTTGAAAATAATTACGTTTTAGTGTTAATACTAGATTCACAGCGAAATCATAATTAAATTGAACATTAACGATCTTTAACAATAATAATATATGTTTTGTGGCTATGACCTTCACGCCAAAAATGTTCAAAGTGTCCGCCTTAGGCGCCACTTTACGGTATTCGCTCGGTCCCTATACCACCTAATATAATGTATTAAATTATAATATAAAAACATAGAAAGCTAGAATATTCAAAAGAAACAAGGAATTTTGGTTGTTAAATAAAAGAATATCAGTAAAACAAACAAATGAGTTTGTATAAATAATATAATATAAGTTTTTATAAATCAAGAAAGTTTAATATTAGAATTATACGATAAGTATTTATACGTATACGTAGTATAAAAAGTTTCTACTGGAAAAAAATATAAACTATTAATAAATTTAAACTACAATGTGTTGTTAATTTCAATTAATGACCAATTACAACTAAATATATCACTACGTACTAGCTTTTTAACCCGTTTCGCTTTACTGCACTTCGTTTTGCAAACATAATATACTTCCAAAATTGCTTTTTGACTATCCAAATGATACAATATAATATCTACTATTAATTGTCAACCTTTGGTTTATTTTTCATATTTATATATATATATTTTTTTTGGTAGGTATAAATTTCTCAAATTTGGCGTCATTTTTTTCATTGTCCTATCGTTACTTGCAAAAATTAATTAAAACAACCTTTTTACTATTTCTTGAATCATATAATGTAAAATAAATAATTTTGTCTATTTACGAAAAACAAGAAAAAATGTAAATAGTAATTAATGTAAGTAGGTATTTAATTGGGAATTTAGTGTAATAACTTTTTGTTTGTTTTTAATAATAAATTATTGTGTATTTCTGAAAAGGATATGATATTATTATTACAGCTAATTATTAAAATAAAACTGTTTCCTTATAATATTTTGATTAACGAATCAAATAATTTAATAAATATTGTATTTTCATTTAAAAAAGTCAAGTTAGCTAAAATGTAAAATAAATAAATACATATTATGTATAGAACATTTTAGTAATTACAGCTTAGTAAATAATTCAATATAGTAAATAACATGTTAATCAATATAATAGCTTTTATTGTCGCATTCACAATAAAATAAATCATAATTGCACCTTTCCCTTACCTGTGGTCTACTAACAGGTGGAGGCGCTCCCATGCTATGGTACATCATGTCGTGTTTAAGTTGGGGAAGACCGGTAGGCCCTCCAGAACTTTGATGTTTAATATCGACGGCGGCTAATGCCTCTGCTCTACTTATTAATCCGTCATTTAGTCCGGAGAATAAATCACCCTGAAAAAGGGATAATGGTTTAATTTTATTTTAAATAAAAAATTGTCAAGTGTTACTTTTTATAAAAATCACATACATCGAATTAGAAATTGAAAAAAAGTATTAAACCGCTTAGTTTAAAAAGTACATAAAGAGCTTACAAGTTACACTCAAACCTTACGTCCACAACTACTCCAAAATTTATGTGTTGAAATTATGATAAAATGATTCGTTAAATTATTTATGATTTTTCCACTAACTTTTGCAACGTTCGCCGATTATTCATGTTGTTTTTGTAAATAGAATCTTTAAGCGATCCTCTGACGGTTTACTTTATTAAATATTAATGGTAATGGATGTATAAGTTATTTCTACGTACGTTATTCTTCGAACGTAATCAAAGTTTTTTATGGTTCAACAAAGGTTAAACAATTTATTGTTGAATTTTTGCATACCTTCTTCTAAATTCAGAACAAAACCTTTACAGCCTTAAAGATATTAATATGTAATTGGAAGTAGCATGCTATAAGGTCTATATAACGTAAAAATGTAATTGGTTACAAATTTATACCAAGCATTTTTCACCTAGCCTTAAGATGTTACAGTTTATTTTTTTATTTTTGAAGTTCAAGTTCATTCTTTGTCACTAATTTGGAAACTATTTTATTACTTCTTGGATCAACCTTATAGCACATTTATTCTTCTCATTATAAACATGGTATCACAATGCTTCTTTATCTATTTTTAAGCTCGGGCTTGTGGATTACAGTAATTTTTCCTTTCAGTTTGATATAACTGTTACAAAGGTAATTCTACAATCTGCAAATAGGTATTATTGTATTTGCAGCTTGAAGTATTTCTTCTGCACGCCGCCCGTCTTGTTGGTATTTGATCTGTTTAGCTGTTCATTATAATAGTATATTATACATCATGGGACTAAGGTGCTGCTTTTCATCCCGCGTGCAAAGGGTTTTGCACGAGGTGCCAGCCGAGTGCAAAAATTGCACACGGGATGAAAAGAACCTTAGTCCCAAGGTGTATATACTATTTTTCACAATTTTCTGAAAATACTGAATTACATTGGTTAATAACTAAATTTGAGATTTTGAAATTGCTCGAAAACGGCGCTAAATATCGAAAAACCGAGCAAAAAATTTACCCCCGTTACAGTAGCCCCCTAGCGATTTGTCGTAAGAAGCCATATGCAAAATTTCAGATCAATAGCGCGCAATAATGGCGCGGGAAGAAAGTATTACTTTAGTCCCGCAAAAGCGGGAGTAAAGTGAGCACTTTACTCCCGGAATTGTGAAAAATTATTTTTCGCCTCCGTAGATTCACAGACCGACGTATATGAACATTCAGTTATGCAGTATGCATAAAACCTTATACAATATCAATGTAATATTTACTATTACTATTTCGTAAATAGGTAAAGTGTAAAATAGGTATACAATTTATTGTATAATTGAAGAGCGTTATTCCAAAACTTCCTAAGTCCAAAATGTTAATTTTTAGCTATATTTGATTTTCTATAGCAGCTTACTCACAGCTAGTATTACCAAAATATTTTATGATTTTCTCAAGATAACATTAATAGTAAAATATATTAATGTAAATTTAGAATTTATTTATTTATTGTTCTAATAAAACAAATTTTTATTACACACAAAATTTCAAAACTCATCTAAGTCCATGGACTTAAGATACATTTGGAAAAAAAAATATTGCTAAAATGGTTCTTCAGCATCGATATCATTATTTTCTACGATGTTATCATTAATATATCCTAAATTTCTATAAAAATATCTCTCCTCTTTTGTCAGTTGCAAATACTTTTAAGTTTTATTTTCTTTCTTGCATCGTTCTTTTAAAGAGCACGTCACATCAACATTATAATCATTAGCACACATTTTATTTAATTAAATACACAAAAATTAAGTAACAACCTAGCACGTACTAGTTTAATAAACTAACGAGTGCACTTTTTCAATCAGGTGACAATCTTATTAATTAAAAGCGCAACAGCCACGGACTTAGAATAGTTTTGCATTATCAGTGATAATAGTTTTGGAATACATCTCAAACAATTTGCCCAAATTAATAAGAACTGATCCCAGATTAATTGTGGCTGGTACTCTAGAAAATGCCGGGAAGCTCAATAACATATTTAGAGATCTTCTCTGGATTGTTGCTTCTAATACTACTGTTTAAATATGTTTGAAAAAATTGGTATAAAAGCCAAGACTAAAATAAAAAAAACCCTGTTGACAGACGTACACAAAAAAAACTGACCAAAAATTTGTAAAAAAAACATGTTAATTGACCTGTAGCGGAATGGCGGTTGTTTAAATTGTCAGATAAAGCAAATATAAATTAACAAAAGTGAAACGTATGCAGACGGAGCTTGTAAACTCGGTGAAGACTCTAGACGATTTGAGATTGCTTCTAGAGAGAAACACTAGGAATCTTTTGGAAAAAAATGAAATTATGAAAGTAAGACATTATACTAATAATTTAAGGGACTTCTATTTAGCTAGCGTCGTTGAGTTAAAACTGTTCATAATAACTATAAACAATTTTTAATCTTTTTTTGTTTTGATATTAATTTTATGGATGATTTTTTATTTTAATTATTTTTACTCTATTTCAATAATAATAAAAAGAGATAATATCTATTAATATATTATAAACAAAATTTTATTACTTTATTATTGAGGTTTAAGATGAATTTAGTATATGAACTAAGTTTTTATGAACAGTTTTTCTGGCCACTGCATATATAAACACGATATAGATAATATGCTTGAATTAATTATTTGTATACTTTTTAGATCCAGAATGTCTTTAATTATTTGCTATAAAATTTGACCGCAAAAATAAGCTATCACAGCCTTAATCAATTTATATCTTAATAAATTGCAGCTTGTAACATCGTAAATTTAATTTTAATTTGAAAATTTTTTCTTAAAAATCTATAAGAATTTAAGTTTTTTTGGTTATTACTTATAATTATAAATTATGGTACATAGCTTGATTTGAAAAATTTCTTAATGTTCAAATAAATTGCAATATCAGCTTTAAAGAAGCAGCTTTTCGTAATCGAATGGTATCGACATTTAAAGGATTGGATATTGGCTTTATAAGTATTGGTTTGTGATATATTTTGATTATTATTTTTTAAATTCATTTGAATATCTTTATTTTAAATAAATTTTAATTAATACCCATAATATAAAATTCATCAATTGTATGATATTTAATAGATACTGTAATATGGGTAGATTGCATGTAAGACATGAAAAACTTTTAAAAACAGAAAAGCATGTAACTCGATGTATGGAATTTTTAGAAGAGAAAGGATGTATACAAGAATAGAAAAAACTAAATAGCTTTTATTTTAATTAGTACAATTGACAAACTTTAAATAATTATTTAATGTAACAAAATATGCATCGTAAAACAAAAATTATGCATGTTTACAAAAATACATATGCGTAAAAGCGCAAAAGCGCCTATCAGCCTTTAAAAATTAACTTTTACGTACGTACGTACGATTTATTTCAGAGTTATTATTTTACGTAGATATGACAACTGGGCATCAGTAACTTTATACATCGTTGAGCGTGCAATTTCAAACACTTTTTTCGAACATAATTCTGTAGTATAAGTATTATTATGATATAATACATGTTTTTTTTAAATTAATTTTTGACCTTGACTCTGTCAATTGGCCTGACTTGTGTAAATATAGAACCAATTTTTAAATCCACAACGTGTTGATGCACACCGGTGCATCCGCTCATGTAATACATGTTAAAATATTTCTTAAAATGCTATCATATTTATTGGTGAATGGATATAGGCTATTATAATTATGCAGAAAAGTAATACAAACATAAAATTAATTTCACCGGCATTTAATACAATTTAAAAAACATTAATTATAATTTAAAGCGTGAAGTTAATAAATTGCTACGCAATAAGTTATCTTTAATAAAAGTTTTTGGAGAATGACTAAACTGCTTGTTAATATAATACTCGTGAGTTAGTAGAATGGAGTAATTTGTAAGCCGAGAAAGACGAATGAGGACCTAACCTCTAAATGAGTTGGTAGCCATGATAAATTTACGTTGTTTCCCCACCGACCGTACAAACGAGAAACAGCAATGAAATTAAGGCGATTATCACTTGTCTCTATTGCTATAACTCTTCATCTATTTTACCAGTATTATTCGTTGCAGCTAAAATTTTGCTTCACTTTATTTAATACAGAGTAACAACATACGAAAAATGATATAAAATATGATATCTATTCTTTTAAGTTTTAAAATTTTTATATCAGAAATATTACCCACTACTGAATAGTATATTTTTTAACTAAACGTTACCTGTCATAAATGTATAACACGTACTATTATAGTCCAAACTTGACAGTAGTATATTTGAAACATTTCTGTCAAGTATTTACACAACATTCAAAACATAAAATAATATTAAATGTTTCTACTTGATGATTTTACACTACACGTACATACATATACTATGAGTATCTTTCTATTGTTCCTTTGAATTTTAGAGAAATTGTCTTAAATTGAAAGAGTTGAATATGAATCTGGTAAATCAAAAATAATCCTTAAGCAACTTTCTTGAAGATAATCAAATTTTGCTTTACGTTTTTCTGCAAAATTAAATGAATATTTTAATATTCTAAATTGTATCAAAATAATTTATTTTACCGAAAATCGTCATCAAAACAACACTTCCTTACTTATATACGCTCAGGGAAATTGAATTTTAATGACAAGTCCGGTAATAATTTATTAGTAATTCTAACAAAATAAAAGAGACGTCGTTTCTTTTCTTTATTACCTACCTATTATTGCTTTATCAGGAACTATCTATGGAAACTATGTACGCAACAAATTGACAAACTTGATTTTTGCTCATTTTAAAAATGCTGTTCAATTAATTAATGTTTTAAAATTTCGATTTTTTACGATTTTCGGTAAAATTTAATACCATACTTGTCAGAAAAATGTCTCACTTCACTCGGAGCTTTAAAATACTCGGCACAAAGTGTCTCGTATTTCAACATTGCTCCTCGTCAGTAATGCATCATGTTCCTGACTTTTAGGTAAATAACTATTTTTATGAAAAATGTAATCAAGGTATAAAAGTTATAGTTATTTTAGTTACTATAGAGGTAGGGAATCTATATTATTAACATTCAAATATCAATATTACTTGCCAAGATAGTTAGAATTTTTTAGAAAACTTAAATTTTGTCTTTATTTCCGCACTGCACAACCTAAATAGGTATAAACATTTATTTTAATAAAAATTCGGATAATTTGATTTTAATCGTCAAAACTAGAATTAGACTTTTGTTTTCATTATTTTTACTTCTCAAGCTTGATGTTTACAAGTTTACATATTTTCAAAAAATAAGGTTACTTTGTCGGTATTTTATTTCCGTTATGATAGTTCTTAGCAATGTAAGTAAATGCACTTTAAATGTTGCCATCGATGATAACACTGATCAATAGCAAAAAAATATCTTAAATAAAATTAACTAACACATATTAATGTTGATCTCCTGAACACGAAAATAATTTTTTAAATATTTCAGCCTATTACGGTGCCCCAAAATGCTTAGTTGCGACTGGAAGGATGACTCAATATATTGTGACATTTGACACTCTCTGAAGAATATATTGATATAGAAGATATGGAATAGAAGAACAATTCCACAGTTTTTTCATAGGTTCATATAAAAAAAATTACCAGTCGCTAAATAAAAAGTATTTTTGCTTTTGCTTATTAAGCCTATTACTCAGCTATTTGAGAATATACCATAGTGAATATTAGAATTTTGTGTCACTCTACCCTAATACCCTAGTACATGATCATCGAGTTTTTGAATAATTAAAAACAAGTATGAAGATATAGTGTCCCACGTCGGGCGCCATATTTATTATTGTCATCTATATCATCTGTTGTTATTTTAATACAGATCTGATAGTTTGTTCACGAATGTAATATTTTTATATTTTATACTTTAAGTCAAAAATGTTTACTAGAATTTTATAATAAAAAAATATGGATTTGATAAAAGCCATAATACTCAAACGGCAGTTACACTTCTTAAAATTTGTTTGTCTTACACATTTTTATTTTTAAGGGTGATTTCGGCTCTTGATAACATCGGAAATAAAAAAATCATAAAAATTATTAATCTATAGACTTGTCGTTATCGCTGGAACTAGGATTATTAAATTTTTTCAGAAAATAACAAAATAGCCGACTTCTAAAATAAAACTGATTATTTTCAGGCACAAATCAGGCTGTAAAATAGAAAGTTAGGAATGGAAAAAGAAACGATCCTAGTTCCAGCGATAACGACAAGACTATAGATTAATCTTTTTTTTTATTTTTTTATTTCCGATGTCCTCAAGAGCCTAAATCACCTGGGCCAGTTACGTACCTTCTTTTTACGTTGACCAATAATAATAATATAATATTGTAAAACTTAGTTAAAAAAATTTTTTGTGTATCATTTAGAATTTAGATGTCGATAATAACATACTAAATTAAAATCGGTTCATAAACAAAAAAGTTATGCATGAACATACATAAATAAATGAAAAGAAAAAAAAAACATACAGACGAACACAGAACCTCCTCCTTTTTTGATGTCGGTTAAACACCAAAACCATTGAATTTTATTTTCCCTTAGAAAAAAAAAATCCCAATAAAAACGTAGAAAAACGTGCAAGTTACCAGACTACTACTTTAACACAATAATATGATTACTCGAAATTACTCTTTTTAGCTATTTTTATTTAATAAGGATAACATAGAATTCTTTGATAGCAGATAGCACCCTTACCAGTTAAAATGTCAAAAACTTTTTAAATTAAAAGTTATGTATCTTCCTTCTTGACATAGGTAGATAACTTAACACAATTTGTAACCATACAAAGCGTTTTGTTTTTGAAGAAAATATACTGCAATTTTAAGTAATTATATTATGTATATAATGTATGTGTAAGTTAATCACTGGATTTCTAAACTGAAATCAATTTATAAATTTTGAAGTAATGTTCTCGAAAGTCAAAAAGGGGATTAAAATTGTGTTTTTAAATTAGAAATATTTTCATTGCGTCATTATAAAGTTCTAATGGTTCTATTGACGCTTCATAGGTAATAGATTACGATGGCTGGATGCCTATAATTACTTTAATCTAATTTATTCTGATTACTTTTGAACTGTTAAATTTTAAATTATTTGATTAAAAATTTAATATTACTTTTAACTATTTATGATTAGTGTAGAAATATTATATCATATAACTTTAGATAGCTCAAGATGATGGAATTTTTAGGTATTAATTTGACCTGTTCGAATCAATACTTCAGCTTTCATTTAAAAATGTTAATCAAAATAATTATTAAGTTATAATATTAATATTATACCCATGAATGTTTCAATAAAATTCATTATAAATAATAATAAATTAATCAGGATGCATTAATTTAAAAAAAAGTATAATGGTCTTTGTTAGAAAAGATAAATATAATGTTACAACCATTTGAATTCGCTAACCACTGATTTAAATTAAATATTAGTAATAGCAAACATAGCCAAGACACTCATAATTTAATATCCGAAAGGATCAATATACTATAATAGAGAAAAAGCTAGTAATAATAAATTATTATGTATTACCGTAGTTGCTCGTTTAACTTTCATCGGGAAACATAATGAATTAATTAAAAATTAGGTGGATCACTGTAAATACTTAAGAATAAACTTTATAAAATAATAATTATTCAATATTTTAGTCATTAATTTAAATTTATTTACTGAAACTATTATTTGCCATTTAAATTTATAAAATCTAAACTATACTATCGATCTTCGATGTGATACTTACGATGAACACCTGCTGACCTCATATAGAAAAAATGTGATTTGCTACGGTTGTTGTAGTAAATTCCTATTGTTTTAAGTTAAAGTATAGTTTGTTTCTATTTAAATGGGATTCTTAAAAAATTTAAAAAAAGTAAAAAAATTACTCTGATATAAGAATGCATAAACTTTGCCACAAAAACATACTATAGAAATAAGGTGATGTTTTTAATTGCACGACTGCCATATTGGCTGTAGCAATTTGATATGACTTTTTTTAAATTTTTTAGCTTCATCAACATTTTAGCTTTAAGAAACTAAATATGTCGATAATTTAACTTGAAATATTGTAAATTTACCACGACAACCCGGGCAAATAGAGTCAACATCACAATTCTTTTAATGTGTATCATGTTGAGCAAGGATATATTATTATTAAGCATCCAAGAAGATCATCGATTACTTTAGTACTTTTTAGCCTTCATGATAAATTCCACAATTTGAAGATGAATTCTTGAAATCTTAGTTTAAGTAAAGCTTTTTGAAAATCAATTGTTTCCAATAAACTTAACGTGTAACTTTTATATCTTACGGGTCCGATTTTTAGAACTGTTTCAAAACTTCAGTTACAGCTCAAAATTGGTTATAGATACGACTACGATTTTTTTTTTAACGGAAAGAGGAGAATTTTCCGAACACTATGATATATTTTTTAATCTGTTTTGATAACGGATAAAAATTTTGATTAATTTAATTTGCGATTTTATATAGAAAAAAGCACATTAATTACAATTTAAAATATATCATAGTGTAGTTAACATAGTAACCTTTAATATTCTGCATTGAAATCGTTTTAATATCAAGTATTAAGTGCTGTAACTGAAGTTTTGTTTAGACTATAATTTGAATGATTTAAAAAAAACCGCCTTTTAAAACCAATCAAATTTTCATTTCATTTTTTCTAACCAATGAAAGGCATCCAATTTTAAATCTAGATAATCGCGCCACCTGTTGAAAATATTCTCGCCTAAATGAAAAATCGCAGCCTTACATTAGATGATTCGGCAAGTTTAATTACAGCATCTTCAGATTCTTCTATTTCCAATACTTTAAATTGAATATTATTATCATTATCGAAATTCAAATCCAAATTGAGCAAATTAATTCCAAATTCGTTGAATACTTTTACAAAATTGGAATCGGTATTAACTGTTATGGTTGATACCAATAATGGACAATTTGCATAAAATTCAAATTCACCTCAAAATAGCATTTATTGATAGTTCAATATACCTATAATCAGAATATTTGAGTGATTTATCAAAATTCTGTATTGTCAGCCCGCAAAAAATTAATGAAATTTTATAATTTATTTGAAAAAATCACATGATTGAAATCAGGATTGACGACATGAGCCTCAACTCAACAATTGGTGCCAATACACCAGTATAATTTCCACTAAAGTATCTACCAAGTAAGTACCAAATGGTAATGAAGTTATGAAGTAACCAAATTTTAGTTACTAATCGCCATTTTGATGACGTCAAAATCCTCAAATTTCAAATTAAGTCAGCCATATTTATTAATACGATTTTGCGCGACAAATATATATTTAAATTTCAATATTTTTTTCGGGCTTTATTTGTGAACCAAATTTTAAAAAAATTAAGACACATTACATATGTTGTTATGTAGAATATTAATATGCTAAAATTAAAAATCATGCAAATTGTCTATTGTGCTTGCTTTACATTGCAGGTACTCTGAACAAACTGCAAATAACATTTTTGCTAATTTTTAATAGGAATGAGTTCTTTTACATCGCCGACAAGTTAATAGTTAATGAAAGTGTCATAGGCGATCCATTGAGCTGTAATACCTCAAAAACTTCTGTGTTTTGTTGACCAAATACCAGCAGTTATCGAAATATATAATAAAATTTTTAATGTTTTTTTTTAATGTTGCATGAATTCTCATGTAATTATTAATTATTAATTATTCTTATAACATTTTCATCTTCAACAATCGATAATGATGGCTTGATACTGTTAACAACATAATCAATCTATAATATTTTTGTCGAACATCGCTTGTTTTAATGTAAATCTGCCCTAGTTGGAGTTTTTGACTTGTTTTATTTTTTTGCCATCAAATACTTTGTAGAATTTATTAGCAAATTTAAAATTTTTACATTCTTCTAAACCTTCTGAATGTAGTTTCTTTAAATGAGTTTCACAATTCGTTGTGGATTTCATCGTCTCACTAATAACCACTGGTTTTTTATTTTTTAAACATATAGTTGTCAAATTGCTTTTATGTTACCGTTCTCTTTTTTCAATAATCGATACCTATATCAAAATATGTTCCATTTAAAAGTACTGGTACAGAAGTTTCCGCATGTTTTTCTATTATGTCGTTCTTGTTTGTGGAAGTTGCAGTATAAAGAAAGTTAAAAATCAAGTTTATATTATGTACAACAGTTAACCGGTAGTTCCTTTATAAGATGTTATATGTATATTATATGTAAATAACATATTACATAAATATGTTATATTTATAATGTAAGAGTATATGTCATCATAATCATAATCATTTTTTCGGATTTGCTTATTGATTTTTAAAAATTTTGAATTTACAGTTTGAATATTTTAGATTTCATGTACCTATGTTGCTTTAGTATATTGTGTAATAAGTTACTTTCATAATTTCTTCTACCATTATTTTGGTGGCGTTTTTTGTATGTAGTATGTAAATTTAGCCAAACATTTTTTGTGATTGAATATGTATAATCGTTACAATTATTTTAAATTAATTTAATTAATTTAAATTTAATTAATCGTTATAATTATTGTAACAGAACCTGATGGTGTGTGCAAAACTTTCAAAACATATCATGCAAAAATAGTTATAGTCAACATTGTTTTATTGCAAACCTAAATAGGAAGAACTATCTACAATAAGTTAGAAATACACATTATTGATGAACTTCGCTGAATAAATAATTTACAATATATAGTGTAGGTTCGCCATCAAGCTGATTTTTTTTAAATTATTTTTAAATTTATGAAAAATCTAAGTCATCTTTCAATTTCGATCATGAATCATGACAGCAGAAGTGTTGTCTGAAATGTAGATAGTATAACCCATATATATTTTATTGATTTTGCAGGAAAATATAGCGTTCTTTTACTAAACCTTTCTATAAATTTTTGTCAAGTACAAAAAGCGAATAGAAATAATATTTCTGAATTGTACAAATTATATTGTATACTATATGATAATAATAATTCTAAATTTCAGAAATAACATAGAATAGAGGAAATATAAACATGTAAATTAAAAAAAAATTATTTTAAAAACATCTGCATGGATTTTATTTAAAAGTAGCGAGAAATATTAATTGTTCAACTCAATCTGATATCAATTAGAACTCATAACCCGTCACTTAATAAAGGCTGTCCGGAAGTGCTAGTGTTGTACCGGAAACAAGAATGGAATGGTGAGGGGAGCAACTGTAACAAGTAGGGCCGTACTGAATAATAAATGAGATGTAAGAACTAACTTACGCAACCCCTCTGTTTTTATGCTTCCTCCCTCTTCAAGCGAATTTCTAAAATTTTAAGCTTTATATTTGATGATAATGCGAATAGTGGTTCGATTATTAAGGAACAACTTAAAAATCCTCCATTGCTTTTAGTTAACGAAAGGGAAAACTCGTGTTTGTACAAATTTTTAAAATAGTTACTTAAAGCTTTATTAATAATTAATGTTATTCACTTTCAAAACAGGGAACAAGCGTCCCGGTGTAGCATTATTACTTTCTTTGAAGTAAGTGTGATTTTTAATACACAAAAATAATGAATAATAATGCAACACTGCAGTTTTTAAATTGCTGGCATTATACTTAAATTTTTATTATTATAATATAACCATTTTAATGGAAAAATCTATACTTACGTTATATTTCGGGGACCAGGAATTACACATTATTGAAGCATCTTCTAATATTCGACTCTAGAAAAAGAAAGAATACATTATTTTTAGTTTATATTTAAATAATTGGTTGGCATATAGAATTTTCAAATGACTTAATAAATGATTATATTTTTAAATAGCTATTAATAACAAAATTTATTACTAAATTGTTTAAAATACAATTCTCCTATTATATGAATACATAAAGCATAATGAATATAAAATACACTTTACTTTAGATACATAGTATATGGGACTGACAAAGTAACATAGTACTACCTATTTCCTAGCCAACATAGCATAACTCGACACAACATAACAGAGCATGGCATAGCATAATCTAACACAGCACAACAGAACAAAACGGTATCGCGATTCCTTTATTTGACATAATTAAATTGACTATTTACAAAGAGTATGTATATATAGAGTGACAGCTCTTTTGAGTATACCTGTCACAAAAATTTTTTGATGGCTCTGCTACGCCATCTAGTAGACGGGGTGATCTCTGCGTTTTACTTTTCAATTTTTAATTCATGGCTGATCTTTTATATACAGGGTGCTATTTTTGCAAAAATAAGTTTTTATATGTTAATTCCCTATGTTCGGCTAACTCATTCAGCACCCTGTATATAGAGGACCAAAAATTAAGAGAATGAGTTGACCCAGTCCACTAGTTGGCGTAGCAGAGCCATCAAACAATACTTATGACAAGTATACTCATAAGAGCTGTCCCTCTACCTATATATAAATACTCTTTGGTATTTATAAAATAATAAAATAATAAATTCGCCATAATTATTATACTACTTATAATATACAATACAATTATAATTATTACGTTCTGACGTATATACTTGCAATTTCTACCAGCCCATTAATTCGTTGGTAAAATAAAATCGTTAAGCATGTTATGCAAACCTCGGTATTTATCATTTTAAACACACCCATAAGTTTGAATGTTCTTTAACTTTTTTGTAATGCTATGGCTATGTTGTGTCGGTTTATTTCACTGAGAACGACGCGACGCTTAAAAATAATAGCAAAAGTTTGTATGTAGTACATAATATATTTCCAATTTCTATTTTTTACCTAAGTATTATAAACATTCCTCATACCTGCTGAAGGTGTTTAACTTTTTTTAAATATTTTGAATAAATAGAGTTTAATTTTGATTATACGATTAAATCTGTAGGAGTTCAATTAATTATGATATTGTACCAAATAAAGAATTTCAACAAAATTTTATATGTTGTATAAAAAAGAAATTACAGAAGTAGATATTCCATCAAAATTTTATTGTATAATACCTGAGTAACCAACTATAATAATTTTTATTTTAAATTTGTTAAATTTCATTTTCTTATAAAAAATTGTTATGTTTTTGTAATATTACTTTACTAATATAATAATTTTCTTAGAGTTGGTTGATTTAACGTCTACTGACAGATAAAAGTTTGCTAATATACCAATACGGTGGAAAAATCGCATATAAATTTTTTTAAATCGAATGAATTTAATTAAAATTAAAAGTAATTTTAAACTGAAGAAATTGTTTGATTTAGGTTATAACTGTAATTGGTAGTTTTAAAAATAGTTTAAGGCTGCGATTTTTCATTTGGACGAAAATATTTTCAACAGGTGGCGCGATTATCTAGATTTAAAATTGGATGCCTTTCATTGGTTGGAAAAAAATGAAATAAACATTTTATTGGTTTTAAAAGGCGGTTTTTTTTAAATCATTCAAATTATAGTCTAAACAAAACTTCAAACAATAAAATTATAAATAACAAGTTAAATTAAATAATATAATCAAATTATATTTTTAAGCTTTCGACGACGTTTATCGTCTTCGTCAGAAATTTAATTTAACTTGTTATTTATAATTTTATTGTTTAATTTCTCACAAGTTAAGATTTATATATTTAAACAAAACTTCAGTTACAGCATTTATAATACTTGATATTACAACGATTTCAATGCAGAATATTAAAGGTTACTATGTTAACTACACTATGATATATTTTAAATTGTAATTAATGTATTTTTTTTTATATAAAATCGCAAATTAAATTAATCAAAATTTTAATCGGTTATCAAAACATGAAAAAATATATCATAGTGTTCGGAAAATTCTCCTCTTTCCGTTAAAAACAAAATCATAGTTGTATCTATAATCAATTTTGAGCTGTAACTGAAGTTTTGAAACAGTTCAAAAAATCGCACCCTTAATGGTTTTGGAAAGCAAAGTTGAAACTATCAAAGAGATGTTGATTAATAGATAGGAGAAGATGATTAAAAAGTGAATTAAAATTTTGAAATCTATTAAATGTTAAAATTTTATAGAATATTTGATTGAATTTTTAGAAGAACGATGAAATTTGTGATGTAATTTGTAATGTGATCACGGATAATGTTATCAGTCGGTTATTGTGATCATCTTCTTAGGAACCGGCCGCTTTTTCCTTTTTTTTCCTTCTATTTTGTTCTAATCCAAGTTTTCTAAAATTCGCTTTTTTCTAAATTTCGCTCATTGTTATCAGTTATCAGTCAATATTATTAAAATGTTCTTGGCCCAAAGTGATCACATTAAGCGGATTCTACTGTAGTAGTATAGGGATATAATTTAAAATTTAATATATCGATTTTATGCGTTTTTCTTTTAAATGATATTAAAAGTTACATTGGAAACTTACTTATGTAAAATTAAATTTTGGAACTATTTGAATTTGGAAAATTTTCTTTAAATTAAAGTTTATATTTGACGTTAAGACATTTTGTTAAGTCCTAATTTATCATTTAGACGATTAATTATAGATCGTCCTAAAAACTATCTGAACGTTATATAATAAAAAGTTTGTTTAAGCACTCCAGCTCTCGTGAGATAAACTACATAATATAATAATTTGAACCACCAAAGAAAAGCCCTGGTCATCAATACCTAAAATCTATTCGAAGCTTTTCTTTGGAGGTTCAGATAATATATCAGAATTTAATTGTAATCGGAGTTTATCTATACAATTCGGTATAGTATGATTCGATTTCATTGGTCGCCGCAAAGCGAAACGACGTTCTGTACAAGGCGCCAGTTTTTAAATTATTGAACTTATCTTGAAACGGAACGTCATTTACAACATTCACAATACTGTTTATTTCAAAATTTTTTGCGGATTATTAAAGAATCATAAATTAACATAAAGAAACATAAATTAGTTATGTAACGACATGCTATTATAACGCAATAAAAAATATACTATGTATATTTGTTAATAAATCAAGTTTAGCATTCGAAACATTATCCTCTTTACATTATACCATAAATCGTCGTAATATCTTCAGCCAATTTTGCGCTGTAAGTGAAGTTTTGAAAGGCGCCTAAAAATTACACTCTAAAGAAAGCGATTTAAGGCAAGTTTGGCTAAATTGCTTAGAGAAATTACAACGATTTAAATATAATTTAAAAACTCGCGCCTTATTATACAGACGTTTCTTTGGTTTGCGGCGGTCAATAAAATCAAATTGTACCGTACCGAATTGAATCGATAAACACCGATAGTATATATATATATATATTGTCGTGTTTCAAACGTTAAATTTTGAATTTTTTGAATTTATTTTATTAGTTTGAAATGAATTTGTTTATTTTTGTTAATTTTTATAATTAAGTTTAATTTTGTAAATAATCTTTCTAAATTTTTATAATTTTGCGCGAAACATAGAAGGTTGATAGGATTTTTGGAAGAGAAGGGGCTTTTTTGCCGACGTGGATATCGAGAGCGCGGACGTGTTCGGCTACGCTCTCGTAATTTTTGAGTAATTTAGCCATTTTTTGGCGTATTATTTTTGGAATATTGTGAGATTGAGTTTATTCATTAAACAAATAGTTTTATGGTGAGAATTTATTATTACAATAAATTGCGTTGTTTTTATCCGGGTCTAATGAAGATTTGGATTTTTGTTAAATTAAATTTGGATTTGGATATTGGATATTTAAATTTTGGATATTGGAATATTAGTAATTTCGAAAATTACAAATTAAAATTTATTATAAGGGCAGAGTGAAATTTGTAAGAGACAAGCAGCTGCATCGATAAACGACACTCGCAGTTATCGTGCCATTTTATATTGAGTACTACGAAAATTTATCTAAAAGTTGAATTTGGATTTAATGGCAATTAATTTTATGGATTTTTTTTGGAAAAATTAAAAATTTGCCGGTTCCACTACAATATATAGAATATATATTTAGAATATATACAGTTACGCCATCTACTCAAAAAATTCATCGTCCAATCATGACTTAGTTATAAAATACTTATACAGACGGCAAATTAAATTTAAAAATTGATATTTAAAGACAAATCTTTGTAAAAGTTTTGATCTTAGCAAAATACACTTCAAATATAATATTATATCATTTATAGGCTAGGTCGGGACGATGAAAAGGCCGTACTTGATATACTAATTTCGCCGGTGTTTTGACGTGATAACTTTTAAAATTGCAACTGCTTTATTCAGTTATTCTTGGACTTAAGCAAAAAATAAGGAAACGATTCAGGTAGGAATGTTATTTTAAAAAATTTAGCATGTAATTTATTATTTGTGTATGCAGTACTTAATTTAAGTCCAGTAATTATTATCGACACTTCATAGGTCAAATGGTGTAACCATTAAAATTTTGAAAATTGAGTTATGCATATATTTGGATGAGTTACGACATTTGGAACCCAAATATTATGCATAACTCAATTTTCAAAATTTTGAGGGTTACGCCATTTGACCTATGAAGTGTCGTTATTAATTAATTTTATTTTTCTGCCTGATAATATGCCTACTTTTATGATGATTATAAAAGAAAGAAATTACTGAATGTAGCTAACCTACCTAAGTTTGAAATAAAGAGACATTTTTAAGATTGAACTTGTTCTTATTTATCAAGATATTATTCAATCAAAGCAACGATAGCTCCATTTTATTAAATTATATTTAAAAATTAATATTCTGCTTAGCTTTTATGCAAAATATTTTGATGTTCTTGAATTTGTTCAATTTATAATACCAATTATCCGAGTCTAAAATAAGCAGAAAGAGAATTTCAGAAGAGTTTCTTCCTGCAAGTGCTTATTATTATAGAGCCTTTATGGGCTAATTGAAGAGATGAATGAATAATAACTTTCATTTGTACTTTTCATCGCAACTTAAACCCTATCCTTTTAGTAAAATAAGGAAATTCTTGAAATAAAACGGTATATCATTTAGTTTAAATCAGCTTTTAATAATGTGACTTTAATTTTTTGTAAAACAATATAAATTGGTACATATAATACATGTTAGGTTAAGGGTGCATATCAGATTGATCTGGCTGTTATAATGTCTAGATTTTTTATTTTTCTTCAATTATATTATAATATATACCTAGTTTTTTTTATATACTTTTTATTATTATAAACCGAACAGTCTGCTCTTGAACATTTTGTTTCCAGACAATTCACTTATAGATATTTCGTTACCGCAAATTTTTAATAATTTTTTTTTTGCCGTTGGCTATCCTTCTTAAAATTTGTTTTAGTAACAAACCAGAAGTTAGTGGTATAATGTCCGGAATCAAATTAGTCGAAAGCGAAATGTGCGGGAGAGAAATGTCCAGTAGCGAAATGTCACTGGACCAAAACAATGATCCACAATAATTTTAAGCAGTTCTTTATAAACTGCTTTGATACTACTTATTATCAAAACAAGAACCATTATTGATTTTTTTGTTCAAATATATACTTTGATGAAAATCTTTTTACATTTAAAGTAACAAGAAAATTCAAATCTGGTTACAAAATTAGAAGAAAAGTACTGATCTCGAAAATTTTAAAAAATTCAATGTTTAAGCAAATAAGGATTAGGTACTTATTGAAAAATCAAATCAATATTTTAAAAAACCTAAAAAATGTTTTTAAGTTATCAGAAATGAAATACACTGAAATTTCTTTTTTTGTTTCCAATTCCTGCAATTCCTTGACAATTTTCTTATAATTTCTGTAATTACTTCTTTTGCAATATCTAGATCAACACCAGCAATGTGTTTAAATGTGCTTAAATCTGCGGATTTTGAATAGGGAAACAGCTGATCAAAGCCTGGTCGCACCGAATACATTACTGTGATCTAAAAATTCAAGGGGAATGTAATATAATGGAAACCACTTTATTAATTAAATTCTTCAGTACGTTATCTTGTCTTAAATAGCCAGGATGATAGCTAACATTCGGAACGGGTAAGCTCCTGAAGAAGAGAAGGTAGTACATCGAGAATTCATTCTCCAAGAGAAGAATACATTCAGTGCGTGTGTAGATTCTTAAAGGATTAATTTTAATTCCATTTATTATTTACTGAAATTCATTGTATCGGTACAAACCTTCTACTCTCTTTTGGTTTTGATAGACTTAAGAGATTCATGTTCATTTTCAAGTTATAAATTTTTTTTTAGAAATATCCCAATTGGAAGATATAGCTATGCAGTCTGGCAAGTTTTATTAGCACTTGAATTGTTCTAAGAAATTCAGCTATTTTCGTAATAATTATATTCGTATTTCGTATTAGCTGCACGGGTAGTGGTACAAAATGCCCACTTTGTACTGAAGCTCTAGACTTATTATACCCCGTTTTCCATTAAGTTGTTAAGGAAAGTTATTAGTATTTCGATTCACAGTTTGATGTTCACTAGTGGGCTGAGCTAAGAAATTCTGCCAAGTCTGGGATTTGAACCCAAAATTTCCGCTCGTAACTCAACTAGCGATCACATCAAGCCACCACTGTGGTCATATGATTTAATATATTACTTATATTTAAAACAATAACTTATTATTTCAATTGAAGTTGGTTGCAAACAGTGTATTCTAACGTTTTCTGATTAAATTTAAATTAATCTACGGAACAAATATTGATAGCATTCAGCAATTACAACAAGAAACTTGTGAGTAATATCGGAATAAATGCTTTGAAAGAATTATGGAAAAATCAGATGAGCAAAAATAATGTGGGAACGTTTTTATTTTTATAGGTTGTAAAAGCTGCATTTTGTGGAGAAGGCAGTAAAAGTTGTAGACTCTGAGATGATTTAAAAAAATTATTAGCTGCCATTCATTAAAACAAGCAAATAAAAGAATTAAAATGCATATTTCAAGGTGATTCTGCTCCATGATATCAGAATTAAAGGGTACGTAGTTATTTTTTTTAATTTTACAAAAACTATGTTTCTGTTAGAAAACCAACTATAAGTCGTTGTCGTAGTATAGTAGTTTGGAAGTGTAAATGAACAACAAAAACCGCAGATATTAAAATAGTTGAAAGAAGCACCGAAAAAGTCATGCTCATGCAACGGTCAGGAAGCCAATATTCATTTTGAGACCAATGGACTTGAAGAACGTTTTACAATTTAATTAAAACATCTAATTTTTAATTTTAATTTACTCCCACCTTAAATTTGAATCTAAAGTCCAAGTCCCATCGGAGAAACATGCTGCTCTTGAAAATATGCGCAACGATGCACCTGGTATATCAGCTAATTATTGTTATTATTGATATTTTTGTCGTATATTTTGAACTAGAATATCATTAAAAGGGTATCTTTGTTGTGATTAAAGAATATTTAACATTTTTTATTAATAGCTACTAATATTTTCTTTTTGTTAAATTAGTCAGTGCTTGATTTATAAAGAATTAGTACAATATCTGTTCTGAATCTGTTTTGTTATAGCTTTTAGTTTGTATGCAATTATTCTGTAAGGACAATTAGTTAGGTAATACGTACAGAGCATCGATCTTTACAGGTAGGCCAAGTTATTAATTTTTTTAAAACTCGTTATGGGGCCGTCCATTAATTACGTAAGGGTTTTGGGGGAAGGGGGGGAGGTATCGAAAATCTTACGGACCCTTACGTGGGGGAGGGGAGGGTCCGACGTATTCCTTACGTAAGTTTCGTAAAATACTTTTTTTTTAAATTAAATTAGATATTTTACCTGAATATTAAGGGATTATCAATTTTTTGTATTAACTTTTTTATGCAATTAATTAATTTTTATTAACTTTTATTTATATAAACATAAAATTTAATTTAAATTTTTGTATTTTTTCTATAATAACAATATTATTATTATTCATATTAATAATAATAATAATAATAATATGTCTTTATTCACATGAGTTGACAATCTACAGTTTGATTTACAAATTATTAATGACAAAAAGCATGGAGTAGTAAATCGTTCAAAATACAAAATTCAATAAAAACAATAATAATATGCGTAAGCAACCCATGTGGAAGAGCGAAGTTCAGAAAGGTCTCCTAAGAGACCGCCTGCTCTTCCACTTAACCCTAAGACTGGCACAAGCGCGCACCCAGGCCCCCCCACGCCCCAACTGCAGGCACCACGATTAGCATTCTCACTTCATGCACTCCAACAAGATACTCAAGTTCTTTATGAATGGAAATCAAATAAAATCGCTAATGCAATAGTGAACACTGCTCGGCGAAGAACCACTCAAAAACTCGCTTTCTGAATACAGGCACAGACAACTCCTTAAATTCATCAGGGCATTTATTGTATAACGATGAGACATTATACGAAAAAGAACGTTTAAATAACGATAGTCTATGACGAGGCATCACCAGGTAGATCTTCCGACGCAAGTTGAGGTGATGTACGTCTGTACGGAATGTGATTTTGTTATAAAGATAAGCCGGTTTTTTGGTTATAATAATATTATGAAACAAAAATAGTGAGTGAAACTTGCGTCGATTAACCATGTTAAGCCACTTTGCTGTGTCAAGTGTGTGTGATATTCTATCATATTTTCGTATACTGTAGATAAGTCTGAGACAACCATTCTGACAATAAATATACTAAGCGGGGAAAGGAGGGCTCAACATTATGTTTGTTTAATAATCCTTACGTAAGATGTACCGGGGGGGGGTGTCAAAATCTTACGTGTCCTTATGTGAGGGGGGAGGGGGTTAAAAATTACAAAAATCGTCCTTACGTAATTATTGGACAGCCCCTATTTAAACCGAAAATTTCCACTGTATAACCTGTATAACCCTACCAGTAATCACATTCACAAAAATGTTTGTAAAATATTTAAATTTTTAAAATATGTACACGGAAAAAAAAATTACTTGGTTTAAATAAGTACCATTTAAATCAAGAAATTCTCTGTTTTCAATAGCCGCACGCAAATATTTTCTTTTTGTAAGAAAAAAATATTCTTAATTAAGTTTTCTTGGATCATACAAGTATATTCTTAAATGAAGTAGTTAAAAATTTATTTGATTTAAAAAAAATCTTTTCTCTTCACTAAATTACTCCGAAATATTTGGGGTTTTGTTTATTACGTTGCAACCGAAGAGTTGGTGTCCAAGTATTATGGCGTCATCTGTTGGACTTCTGGCGGGATATTATATATTTTATTTGACCACAATTACCATTTGGCTATACTAGTCGACCTATTAAGTGTGTACAAGTTCGTAATATAAGTTTCACAATTATAAATTTTTTTTTAAAGTTACTTAAATTAAAAATATATTAATATTGATGTATTTAGAAAATAGTGTTCTTCGTTAAAATGAAATTTTCTTGAATATAAATAATATTTCAAGTAAAAAATATTCTTGCTGGAAGAAATCTGATATTTTTAATACAAGCATATTTTATTGCGCGAAGAAATTATATTTTTAAATGAAATAAATAATTTCAAAAAAATATTTATTCTTCATTTAAGAAATCCTTTTTTCCGTGTAAAAAAAGAAAAAGCATATTATTTATGTTTCTTAAAAATCTGTGACCTATGCCGAATATTCTTCCAACCAGGAATTTCAATGCCTAATACGGAAAGCGCAGAAGAAAAAGAACTGTGAAAAATCATGGGAGCAATTAATGATTCGTAGCTATCCTTTTTTATAAGATTATAGAAGCTTCACTTTATAAAAAGTAATTTAAAAATTGCTATTCTTCATGAGAAGATTTAAAGATATTACTGACACCGATCTTTAATAAAAATCCAAAAATTAAAGAATTCAAAACTCATATTATAAGATGATTCTTCTTCATGCCATCAAACGAAATTGAAAATTAATCATTTGTTGCTATGATTATTATTTATTGTAATTTTACAAAAAACTGCAAAATACCAAAATATTTCTTTCCGAAATTTTAGGAAAGACTTGTACATACATTTAGATGCCAATATTTTGATTAAAATAATGTTCAGGCATTAATTCATTTTTCTGATTCATATTTCCATAATATAATCATTTATATTAAATTTGATACAGGTATCAGGCACCTACGAAAATAATAAAAAATTGATTTTTTCGTTATGTTATTGAATTTCATTATCGTTATAGAAATTTAAATGGATTTCACTATTTCATGTTATTTGTTTTGAATTATTATTTTACAAAATCAAAATTTTAGGGATTTTTTTTATTTTTAGAGCATTAAAATGACTATATTTTGGCATTTTCAATGCTATCGAAGTCCTGGCCATGTTAATTATGCTATCACAATTAATAGTACATAATATTACTACTATTAATATAATCAATGATTACGTGGATTAAGGGCCACTTTTACCATCGTCGGTTAAGCATGATTTACCTGTGGTTTAACTTTATGCTGGTGTTTAATGGTTTTACAACTGGCAGTTAGGCTAAACCAGGTGTTAACTTATACCCATGATGGGTATAAGCAATTTAATCAGGGGATAAAAATTACGTCCAAGTCTAACATAAAATAATTCAAAATTAAAATTTTTAATTTTGTGTAAAATATTACATTTTTTTATTAAATAATAATTTATTTAAATTAAATAATAATTAATTATTCTTTAATTTAATAAAACATAATAATAAATTATTTTTAAATTAATTATTTGTCAATTTTATAATAATTTTAGAATCTATTACATCTAAGGGCGTAGATATACCCCCATACCGACCCAAAATGATTACTAAAAAACAAGTTTATACAAATCTTGCCTAAAAAAAATTACTTTGGTGCAATTTTAGATCGATTGCATTAAGAACCATTTGAAAAACAGCACAAGTTATTATTATTGTTGCATTCTTCTGTTTCGATAAATTTCAGCTTGCTCGCCTGGCAATTCAATTTCCACATGGATGCAATCAATTTCTCTTACACATTTTGGAAATTTGGCTATTTTGTAAAAATCTAATTGAGTTTCTTCAATTTCTTTCTCTGTCAAAAGATTCCGGAATCACTATTAGAATGAAAAACAGTTACATAATCTATTCGCTAACAAATGTCAGCTATTTAGGGATAAAACCAGATTCTTTGTTACCAACCTACACTTAACCTGATTATACCTATCTATGGGTTAACACTATTGTTTGTACAAGCGAACACAAACTTTAACACCGGGATACAATGGTTATACTTATACCTTAGGTTAGTTATCCCACACTTTAACCTACGATTGTAAAAGCGGCCCTAAGTAGTATAACTCGACATTGACTATATAAATAAACGAAAAAATGCACACAACCGTTTTAAAACTAAAGTGTTTTTAAGTTATCACAAATAAAATAGAGTGTAGTATATAATAACTAGCGCAAGCGTTTTTATTTTATTTGAGATAACTAATAACTAAAAAACATTTTAGTTCTAGGTACTAATTGACAAAAATGATCCAAACTCATTCAATAAATTGCCCACTCATAAACCACCTAAACTTATAATGTAAGCTTAGTATTATATAAACCAATAGAAGAACGGAATAAGTGGCACTACCAATTTAAAAAACACTTAAATTTTAACTGTATAGTTGTCATTTGCACCTCCTACACTTAAATAAGTTAAGAGTGCCTTAATGAAGTATTCTTTAATCGCTTATAGAGTTATAGAATACCTAAATTTAAGCGTAAGAAATTGACGGCAGTACTGTGGTACTGTTATACCTAATTATTATAGCTGTCAATCATCTAATAACTATTAAAAAAAACAATGCTGCTTATTTGTTTATTCCACATCTATTTCATCTATCCATCTATTTCAACAAAGGAAGAAACTTATTCCTACTCCAAGATGAAATACAGCCAAAGATGTATATACGAATATGACAAATCACTAGATATTCAAGTGATAACACTAAATTATGTCACTCAACAGAAGAATTTCAAAAATTGTTAGTAACTAAAAAATTAAGTCTATCCGGCTCTATCTGGAAAATTTATCGCCGGGTTAAGCGACTGACTATGGAAAGCTACTCGTAAACTTTAATAACCAACTTTTTTTGTCCCTCGGATTAGAGAATCGTACGGAAATTGGTTAATAAGACATATCAAGAAAATGTCAACACCTCACAGCTATATACGTATGTATTTAAAAAAAAGTTTTCAAACGTTTCCACAAGAATTTTAAGATGTTCATTACTCTCTATTAAGTAAATTAGCTTCTCGATTTAATTGCTATAATATTTCTTATATTTCTTTTACATTGCAGCATTTGATATTCTTTCTTTCTATTGTTAGCTTTTTTTAAATAAATAATCAGTAGTTTAAATACATGGTTAGTATTTTAAATAGCTTGTCTGAATTTATAATATATCGTCAATACAAAAAAATTGTAAATGTTTATAGTCATTATTTGTTATTATTTAAATTGAGTATAATAATATTATGTTTACTAATAACACCAACAATGTTTTTTTTTTATTTTGTAGACGTCACTAATTATTGGATGCTGCGATTTGGGCATCAGTACTTTTAGGCACCAGGATAGTAAGTTAAGCGCTAAACATCCAATTTATCCAATCAAGAATTTAGTGTTTTAGAAAAGAAAATTTCAACTTTATGGGAAAGACTCTGAGAAACATTTCAACGCCTCCAAGGAACAAAGCCGCATTACTAGCATTTTGAGTTATGACTACTGCTGTAATTCTGAGAAAATAACCTCCTTTTTAGTAAAAAAAACGTTACCTTACGACCAATAATTCCACATCAGATAATCAATAGAGGAAAGTTATATTTCCTAAATATGTATGTATTTATGTACTATTTTTTAAAACTTTAAAATCGCTCTCCTGAAAAATACGAAACTATGAGTTACGGTATTGTTCCTTGGGAATGTGGATTTGATCAATTCAAACTAAGAACATTAAGTGTTTGGATTGTGAATCTTCCAAAAGTAAAAGAAGAAAATTGGATACATGGCCAGTGTACTAGTTCAAATTTTTTAAGAAATACACATTTTATGTTGTATATTGCTGTGATACATTTTAAATTTATTAATATTTTTACCGAAAATTGACTTGTTAAATAAAAGTTAAATAAAAGACATATCCATGTCTGATTAATGATTTTGAATTGCAATTGTCAATTCTTAATAAATTTCTAATTTAAAATTTATAAATTTTATTGTAATTCAATTAATTTCAATCGAAATTTTAATCTAATATTCAAATCAAATTTTTTTAGCTTTCAAAAATACCTATCTATGCACAACCATTCAATTCCTTCCTTCAAAATGACTAAATTTTACTTAAAATTTATAAATTTCTTCTAATACTCAATCTTAATTAACCATTTATAGTTCGTTGAATTTTACTTCAATTAAAAAAAAACTTCAATATAATAAAAATCACGTCAAACATTTTACATACTCCAAGGTGGACTCCACCAAAATTAAAAATTAGTTGGGAATTGCCCGTAACTTCCAACATTTACAAATTTTAAACATGAAGAAACAAAGACCACTTTACATAACATGACAATACGTTTAAATCATGTCAGACCACTCCCAATAGCTAAAAAAGTATCTATAGGAGAAAAGCGTTCAAGAGGAAAGTTAAAATCAGCATATAATATCCATTATGTCTAATAATTTACGTAGGTATTTATATTTTAATAAAGAAACTTTAATAAAAAAACTGTATTGCTAGGTATGAACTTGTCTTATTTCATAATTAAAAAAGTTACAAATATGAATTAATAAATAAAAAGTACTGACATTGAAATAGTAATAATAACTTTATAATTTACTTCTTCTTTGAGTGTCATACGCTGTGTAATATGTAGGAGATTAACTTTGTAAAAGCCAAGGTGACTTACTAGGATATTATTAATGGGATGTTTTTCCTTTGCTTTTCCCACAACCCACATATCACATTAGTGTATCCGGCGCGACCAGGATTTGAACCACGATCTCTCGTTTCCAAATTCGCCGTGTGGGTTTTAAACCATACTGCTTGTATTTATTTTAATTTAATAATAATTTACTACATTAACCAAGAATTAAAATTTTAGTAACCAAAAATCTAAAGTTTACCAATCACGAATATAAATTTTACTGACCAAAAAACTAAATTATACTTAGCAATTTAATATAACTCTGACCATTAATTATTATTATTTATATTGAACAAAATATTATTACGTATAGGTACTTACTATTTATTTTATAATAAATTATTTTATAATTATATAATATAATTTATTTATTTTTTTTATCAAAATTTTGATTAGCATGTTGATGTAATGTAATAACATTTTTATTACATAATAAATGTAATAATTCAGTTTACCCGCAAAGACAGATAGAATTTTTATTACAATATTATTAGTGATGGACACAAGACGAGAAAAGTCTTGTCTCGTCTCGAGTCTCATACAGAGTTCCCATACAGTGGCTCAAAATATTATTCATATAGTCCTATGTTAGCAATGTAAATTCTACGTTTTGAAGATGTGTTTTGTTATATAAAAATTGTATTTACAGCAGTACTTATTTAAAAATTTTTGTTCCGAATTTCATTCTCTTTATTTTTGTTTATATAATTTTTTCTATTTTGTCCCACCATTTCAGAGTTATAATGACTTAAAAAATACAAAAAACTAATTTCATCTGTATCTAAAAAATGGTGCAACGAAATTGAAAAATGTATAAGTAGTTTCTTTTTTAAATTTCATTCCCTACATTTTTGTTAATATACACCAGTATACCGGCAACTTCTGTTCGACAGAGGAACATCACGAAGGCCCTCGCTTTGCGGGGCTCGAATTTGCGCGCGACAAAGTGGCTTACTAGGAGTGATGTTCCTTCTGAAAGATTATGTTCTAAAGCAGCCTTAACAATTAGAAAACATTAAAATCGTTTAAACAACGAATCAGCACGTAGTCTATTATGCTTAAATGGTTGGGTAACTAATCCCTTATACATAAACCTTAAATTATGCACTGCTAAATGTTTGTTATTATGTATTTATTTATATTCCAAAATGATTTAAAATGACTTGAACTGCAAATAAAAATAAATCTTTAAATAACTCCCCGACTTATTTTTTATGTACATATATTAATGATTAATTTATTGGTTAGGTTACCTTATAGATCGACATATAGTGTAAAAAACACTATGGAATTTTTAGACCGCTTAAAACCCCATATGCTCAAGAATAATAAGTACAAATTAGTATCTTTTGACGTGAAAAGCCTTTTCACATCGATCCCGATACCAGAATTACTTTTGATTTTAAAACGCTTAATCGATAACAGTGATTTAGATCAAGTGGAGAAAAACGAATTATTTAGTATCGTGGAAATTTGTTTAAAGCAAAGTTACTTCAGGTTTGGTGAGAAGTTTTATTTACAAATAGACGGCTTACTAATGGGTGTACCCACTGCTCCCATTTTTGCGGAAATTTTTAAGAAGGACTTTGAAGATCGTTTGTTCGCCACCAACCATTGATTCCTGAGATATGTGGTGGTTTGGATCAGTTATGTAGATCATGTATTTTGTATATGGAAAGGATCAGCCCGCCAATTAAGTTTATTCTTGGCTTTTTTAAATTTACTAAATGAAAAAATCCAATTTACAATTGAAGAAGGGAAAAACAACAGCTTGAATTTCTTAGATGTAACCGTAACAAAAATGGAAGATTGTCTTAATATTAAGATCTACCGAAAACCTAATACGACTGACATCATTATTCCACATTCTTCTAATCAGTCATGGAAAATAAAGATGGCTGCGTTTCATAGTTTGATTGATAGACTGTTTAAAATACCGATGTCCAAAGAAAACTTTTTAAGTGAAATAGGCACTATCAAATCAATAGCGATCAACAACGGTTATACCATAGACTTAGTTGAAAAGTTAATTAAGAAAAAAGATAAATCGATTGAAAGAGGTCCGGTTACCGCTTCCCTTGTTTCTCCAATTGAAGAGCCGGCTCCCAAATGGAGAGTTATCAACTATGTGGCAGGAACCAGCAAACAGATCAAAATACATTTACAGAAATTGCGCCTTAGAATTACAGAAATAAATAGATTAAATATAGGTTCCTTATTAGCCAATAATAAAGCAAAGAATGATAGCCTCACCAAGAGCGGGATTTACCAACTTAGTTGTAACACGTGTGATGCCATTTATATCGAACAAAGTGGTAGGTCGATATATAGACGCGTTAAAGAACATCTGGCAGATATAGCCAATAATAGAACAAGTACAGGTTTTTTGTCGCATTGTCTTGAAACAAATCATGGTTTAGACACCGAGAACATCGTGTTATTACAAGCAGCATGTAAGGGTCGCCTGTTGACTTTACTAGAAGGGCTCGAAACCAAGAAAGCGTTCCTAGGCAGACAACATTTAACCAATTCACAATTGGAACTCCAGGACATCAGCTCACCACTGTTGCTCCAGATTTCATAATATTGGTTGATTGATTGTCCGTTTACAACCTTTTGTTTTTTCGAGCCCCCCTGTATGTTTCAACAAGGTTAGTATTCGGTTAGTTTTCTACATATGAAAATTAGACGTATCCAAAAAGGTGTCTAGTTTGGAACTTGAAGAAGAAGCGGATTATCCATTCGAAACATTATCGTTTTATTTGTATATTTCTTAATAAATATAAATTGCGTGAGTTTATTAGCCGATATTCCTATTACTCCGTTTGTTTAGTACTTATAGGTAAAAAGTTGTGCTACCGGATTCCTTGGGTAATATCTTAATATTAATAAAGTGGCTATCTCTTAGGGAAGAAAAGGAAGAGTTCCACTGTATTTGTGCCCAATTTAGGTATATTTCTTAAGTAGCTGGCTAATCGTTATAACTGATAAGTAAAGGTCTTTTAAATTTCGGATTAAAATATTAAAATATTCATATTTAATGTATTTTCAAGAGCTAATAATTATAAATAATAAAAAAATACTACATAGTACATATATATATATATAATGAAAATTTTTGAATTGTTGTAACATCATAATTATTTAACACTTTTGTGAAATAGTTTATTGTTTAATATGTTTACGTTTCTCTAAGTTTTGAAGGTATGTGATGTGAATCGAGATTTAACCTAAGATTTTATTAAAAATTTTCTTCAAACCAATTTCGTTCAATTGTCATATTCACTAGGCCTGGAAAGATTAAAGTTTGTCATTAGTGAGTTTGCGGAAGGTAGTTTTCCCTTATAAAATTCTCCGTTATGCTTATAATTATAAGGGAAAATTATAAGCTTATCGTAAAATACCATTTCTTACGCTATTTTCAAAAATAGCGGAGCCAATCAGAAAACTCAACGTTATGGCAAAACCAATAAGAAAATTCGACGTTATAAAGTGACACTTGCAGAAGTAACCTCAAATTCATAGTTTCGTTTGCTTCAGGTAAGATGCTTGCGTTTTCTGCATTCCATTGCATTATTATTCCATTATTAAGTATTTTACTTGTGACAACCACAACAGTTGTGGTTATGTTACTGTAACGTTACGAATGACAGTTACTGTCATTATAACGTTACAATATCATAACAATCAAGGTCCGAAAACACTTTTAAAAATTCATACCGAATACTTTTTATAAGGTAAATTTTGGCTATAAGCATAACGTTAAATTACATTCCTCAAACTCACTATTTTTATCTTCGTAAAGAACATTCTTATGCCCTCTATCGGCCAATAGTATAATTAAGTTTTATCCAGAATTTAGTAAATCAAAACTCAATTACCTGTAAAATTCCCTTCCCCTTTTTTTGATCAACTGCGCACTGCCGCAAGCAGTTTTGTCTTAACATTACTCAGAGAAGGTTTTGTGTTGGGAAATGGTTTTCTTTATGTTGTAAAATTTGAAAAACTTTAGTGTTTTGTCGTTTAAGATTTTAGGGTTCTTTTTGGTTAAGGTAGACCAAGAACCGTGCTGCAAATTTGATTCACCAAATTTCAAGATATTAGTCAACATTGCGCAATCAAGGTCGATTGTGTTTCATTTGAAAATTCGAAGAAAACCATTACAATACTATCATCCCACCAAAATTTTTATCAGCCTTTGTAGACAAACTAAAGTTGAAACAAGAAACCTGGTGAGTTACCAATATTTGCGATCCATCTGGGCGATGATCACAGATTTCATCCTCCAACCACGTTGTTAAAGGTCCATCTTGGCGTACCGTTTTAATCCACTTTTAACCTACAAAATTGTAAGTGACTACAATCTTTTCAATTAACCATTCCTCGAAATTTGGTTTTACAAACAATTAACGGTCCACTTTGAATTGGACTTCTCAAAAATTTCCGTTGTGACGTCATCAACTGGCCTTGTTGGTTTGAACTATTGTGATTACAGGTTGTTGCATTTTTAAAACCAACCTAATTAACTTTCAAAATTTTAAGAAATCAACTCTTAACTTTCCTTTTTATTTAGTTCAGTGCAACAGATACATTGCTCCGTTAAGTTCTATCGAGACCTCAATTATTTATTTACTTGACAATAATTTTGATTTCACTACCGTAATAAATCGAAGTACTCCAGGCATACTTATTTTTAGTTAATTTTAAGAGCTTTTAACTAACATTGCCAACTTTTTACTTGATTCGTTAGGGGTATCGTCACATTATTTTGTGTTTAGACTCTTCACGACACCTCTACGAGTCGGGATTACAAAGTATTATTTAGTATGCTTGCTACTTTAATTGATTTGACTACTATCGTTGACTGACAGAGTTATCAAGACACGCAGCCATATAGGAGAATTGTAAATTCTATGTCCCTCTCACTCGAACGCACTCCGCGCACTATACTGTCCACACGTTCTAACGGAATGGATCGCGAGATTAATAATTGTTAATGAGGATTTACATTGAAAAATAGCGCCATCTAGTTGTCGCGACAATTTAGTATTGCATTAAAACATATATGGCTGCGTGTCTTGATAACTCTGTCAGTCAACGCTACTATCAAAACATTGCTGTGAACTTTCGATTCATGTTGATTGGGTTGGCAAATAAGGCAACATTTTATTGTGTTGAATTTTAATGTTACAAAAACATCTATGTGAAAAATTTTATTATTTACAGGTATTGAAAATTAATTTTAAACTTTATCTCATCCTTCATTTAATTTTAAGTACTATAACGGTGTCCGGAAACCAAAATTATTATCAACTTTTAAGATTCATTTTTGTGTACGTTTGCGAATTATTCACCAAACAAAATTTTTATAATTTGGCTTTTTTTTCATTATCTTATACGTCATTAAATTTTGTTGATCTTTCATTGAAACATTTTTCTATTGAATCTACCTGTCCAAAATCATATTTAGTTGAAGATTCCATCTCGAGCCGAACTCAACTCAAGGTAAGATATAGCGACATTTGCTCGAGTGGCGCCCTCTCGATTTTGACAATTTTTAAAGATTATTGGAATACCATCGTTTACTTGGACCCAGGATTTCCTTGTTTTTCAGCAATCCACGACCTCACCGACTCGAGCCAGCGACAATCCTGTGTGTCTGAGCGGATAGGCATTTCCCACTATCGAATTTTGACTTCGGGCAATCTAAGCCCGTCACAGGAAGTCATGCAATATATTATGAAAACCATCCAACGGTATCGTTCTTAGTATGTATTTCAGTTGTTTTAAGTTTTTGTTGTAATGTATCACATTATATAAAATATAATTTATATTATATATATATTAGGTTAACCCTTAGCTTCACTACGAGTCACCCGGGTGACTATTTGACATTCATATGAATATGAAAGGGTGACTCGTCATGACGCTAAGGGTTAAGAGACTTTAAAAAATGTTTTCTATGGTATTTGAAGCTGCAGTATTCCAGTTTTGATCAAATAACTGTTTTAAATAATATATACCAAAGGGTTTTCTTGTTACAGCATCAATTACGATGTGATAAAACTTTTAAAATATTTAATGTTTGATAGCATATCGTTTTTAGTTGTTTTATGTATGGAACCTCGTTTAATTGCTCATCAAATAATACTTTAAATACATTATTTCTTAAGCATATTAAAATTATTGACTGTTGAGTTTTAAAATAAGAAGAGATAGTGACAATTTTGGTTTTCTAAGTAACCTAACTGAAATATAAAATAACTTTTTTTTGCATAGTACCTATATATAATATAGTGAGGTCATCAGCATAAAATGCAGCTTTCATTGGATATTTAAGATATTTAACTATATGTTTGATGGATATTAGAAACTGTGTTTCACTTAATACAGTTCCCTGAGGTATTCCATTTTCTTGATGGTATTGATCTGATAATTTTATTCCCAAACGTGTTTGAAATTTTCTATCCGTTAGTATATTTTTCTGATATTATTTACTTTGTGATATCTTAAATTAAAGTCCTATTAACTTTTATTTTATTTGCGTCATTTTTTTTTAAATATGCTCCCTTTATATCAGTAACGTGCTATTATTGTCATGCCTGGAAATACACAGCAAACGAAAAGCAGCAGAATGCTAGGCTTACACATGCAATGATATAGTGGTAGGTACTAAGGTAGGTACAGGCACAAAGCCTTGAAATGGACATGACAATATTTTTATAATCTAAAAATATTAAGAATTAATGGCAATTGTTTAGTTTTTAACAAAAATATACATATTTAACAGTATTAACAACAGCATCAACAGCAAGATATTTACAGTAAACCACACTGATAAAAAAATAGTTTTGAACCAAAACTTTTTATGCTTTGCCCATATACAATGCATAAAAGCTATTGAATCAAAATTTTTCGTTTCGGTTCAAAAAGATTAGCTTTTGCTTCAAAACGAAAAAATTTGATTCAAAAATTTTTATGCTTTGACTATATACAATGCATAAAAAGTTTTGATTCAAATCATCTGTTTCTAGACATTCTGTATTATAATTTGAATTTATTTTATACATGTACTGTCGTGTTCCAAATTCCTTTTTTTTAATTTTGATGATTTACATTTGATGATGAATGAGATGATGAACCATTTATATTTTGAATTTGTTTTGTTTTTGAGGTTGAATTTATTTTGTGATTTTAAATTTGTTTTGTGGACCTGAATTTTAATAAAATTAAAAATAAAATAATTGTAAATTATGAATTTGTGTCTTTTGGCACTAACAATTTAAGTTGGCACCAAACTGTATAAAAATGAAGATTATATTGCCTCAACGTTCAAAGTAGATGGACGTGTAAGGCCAAGTGTTCGATAAAATTTGTAATTTGTGTCAAAGTTTAAAAATTTTGGAAGTTTTTGTAAATAAAAAATTGCTTCGACTTAATGAATAATTGTTTGATTGTTTGGATGGATTTGTCTGATTTTATTTGGAAGTTTTATGAAATTTTGAAGATTAGAATTTTATGAAGTATTTTTGAAAATGATTAATTGGTAAATAACAACTAAATAATAAACTAAAAAAAAATAAAATAAAGTAAATAATAACTTGGACAAGGAAAATTTCAAAAATTAAAAAATTAAACTAAAGAAAGAAAATTAAAGAAAATTTTGTGCGGATAGATAGAGAAATTGGACGGAGTAGTTAGTACAAAATTTATTCAATACACAAAAGTTGAAAAGTCTTTTGTTCGTGTACGGTAGTTTGACAACAAATATTATTATTTAAAACATTAATCTACACGTCGTTATTTTTCGAAATCCCTATTATGTAAAATAAATAATAAACTTCTGGAAGATGAACTGTATCGTAAGTATTTTAGGCCCTTATAATAAAAATGCCACGATATAATTGTTAACTGGTTTCAACCTATATAATATTCAATGGAACACGTTGATGCACATAATATGTAAAACAATACAAAATCATAAAAACATTCGCCAAAAATGCAGTAATAAGAATACAAAATGTAACTATAATCTAAACCACCAAAGAAAAACCCCAGCCAATACCTAAAATCTATTCGAACGCTATAAAATATTTATATTTAGTACGTTTTTTTACTAGTAAATAATTACTAAGGGCCAATCGCACCAGATAAAAAAATCGAGTTTAAGACGAAACTTATATATTAATAAAACAAATTTAGCATGTGTTATCAAGGTAATTTTTAAAAAGTTTTGTCTCTCGTGCAAAAACTCGATTTTTTTGTCTTGTGGAATTAACCCTAAATGTACTAGTAAGTATATACTAAAACATAATTTTTAAAATATAAATATAAATTAGGTATTGACCAGGGCTTTCCATTGGTGGTTCAGATAATAGATAACATAAATTTAAAAATAAAAAAACAATCTACGATACAATCCATCTTCCAGTATATTATTCAAACTATAGGGTCGAGATAGAATTCATTTTAAAATGAATAATTTGGTTTTACACAAAAGTTTAGAATTCAGATCTTTAACTTCTTGTTTGGGAAAAGATTTTTTAGTCCAATTTTTGATATATTGAAAATGAAATGATTAAAAATTACTAAAAATTGAAATTATATTATAATAGTTATGTTATTTACATTGTCCTATTGTCTCATACATTAAAAACAAATTTTTTTGCAGACCTACAGAAATAATTATTTATTATAGTTCTATCAATTACGTTATTTCAAATAATAAATTATTGTAGGTTAGAATAATATATCTGACTGACACATTTGTACATTTGGTACAAAAATCAATACAATGCACAGGCCCACACTGACGAAGAAATTTTGTAATTCTGGAATCTGGACAAGCTTTGGTAGGTTGAAAGAACACTAAAATTAAGCAAACACCTGTCTTCGTAAAGTGGTATAAGCAACTGCTTCTGAGAAAATAGCGTTTAAAGTTTTTAATTGCAATAATTCAACTAGTTATAAGTTATACAACAATTAATACTCGTAATATTCAAGTCTTCTAAATAGCTGATGAGAGAGTAATGCGTCTGCAACTAGTTAGGAATATCCTAGTCTTGATTTCCTGCAGAAATAGTGTTTTTTCAAATATTCTTATATATTTCGGAATATAATGCCGTACATGTTATATTTTGCTACTCTTGTGACATACTGCAAAAAAGAAACCATTACTGCGGGAAAGAAATCTTGAACTTTCAAATTCACTTGCTGAGGCGTTATAATCTCAGTTAGAACTACTGCAGTTCAACATTTATATTAATTAATAATCTTGTAAATATCTTATTTCTTTATATTTTTGATATTTAAAAGTATGATAAAGTTATGGGCATGGCCACATCTGATTTTTTTGTATGGAATGTGAAGCGTTCATTTTGTATAATTCGTTGCAACCGCATAACTCCAAGTTTAATAAAACTGGTGATAGAATTGTGTGTGCAATATCTGAAAATATTATATTCTTGAATTTGCATCAGCTGTTACCGTAAATTTGAAATTTATTCTGTGAGTTTAGGATAGTATAGTTCGATTCAAATATCTGTGCCGCTACGTCACAAAATTCTGATTAAGAAATGAAATACAGAATATAATTTTGGCAATAAAATAAAGCAATCAAAGACGTACGTTACTAATATTGTACATTATAGAAACATAACAATGAAAAATTAATATGTCTGAACTTATAAATTTTTTAATATATATTTTTAAATCACGTAGTGCTATATTTTACGCAGTTAGGTTAGGTTTTCATTGTTGTTTATAACCTGCAACACTTTTACAGTGACATTTACATTGTTTCTAATTGTGGAAAAAAGAGAAACTATATTAAAATAAAAATTAAAATGCACTTTAAAAATCGGATGTGGCCATGCCTATAACTTCCTTGTAATTTTTATAATGATTGTACAAGAATCTCGTTAATCTATTTATGCGAGTCATGAATTACGACTTTTGGCACGGACAATCGCAACCAAAAATAAGAGGTGCACAACTAGATGCTATAAGTATCTCAAATCCAAAATTTTAACTTTCTACGACCTATCGTATTTGAGTTATGCGACATACAGACGTCCGTACGTACGCACGTACAGACGTCACAACGAAAATAGTCAAAATGGGTTCAGGGAAGGTTAAAACGGATATTTTCGCCAAAATCTGGAAACCGAAAAAAATCGGGATTACAATACTTCCTTGTTTTACAAGGAAGTAAAAAGCACTTATTTGACTAGTGATTTCCAGCTTGATTCATACCATATTTTAAACAATGACGCACCGGCAAATTTATTTGGGTTGTCTTTACCTAATATTAACATTTAGCGATCTTGCTTAATAATTATTTAGCGATTGCTGATTTCTACTTTCTGCATGGTTTGTTCAGCGAAAGGATTAACTGTAACTCAGTCAAATTAGGAAGTCATCAAAATTCACGAATTCACTAGTAAATTTTTAAATCCGAACATTATACTTAACTCAAGTATAACTTTGATTGTCATGGTTTTATTGCAAGAATAGTGCAAATAGCCAACTGTTTAAACAAAGATCTAGTTTTTAATTTGTTTAATGAGTACCTAATGACCCACTTAATCAAATTAAAAAAAACTATAATTTGTGGATTTATTCCTTTAAATGTGATTGTAAAAATATTTTTCCATCAACTTCTGTATTATTTTCATATTATTGCATTATACCATATACTTGTATTTAACCATTACTTTTATCGACAACCCCAAGGAACAACGCCAGTAACTCGAGTTACTAGCATTTTGAGTTGTGACTATTGCTGTAATCTATATTACACAATATTATTTGTAAAGAGGTAATATCCGTTTATATAGAATATACGAGTACATTAACAGTAACGATCTGAATTAAAGGTACACAGAGAAAAGAGATTGCTTCATTTAAATAAATTGTTGTTTGTATACGGGGAAGTAAATATTTCTTTGAAATAAATAATTTTTCTTTGAATGAAAACATTCTTCTTTTACAAAAATAAATATTCTTTTATTTCAAAGAAAAATCATTTGTTTCAAAGAAATATTTACTTCCCCGTATACAAACAACAATTTATTTAAATGAAACAATCTTTTTTCTCTGTGTATATAGTTTTTAATAAATTGCATGGATTATTATTATATTTAAGCGTTTAACATCAAGCGCCTGCTTTTGAAAAAAATGAGTGAAGAAAAAAGTAACTGTACCTACCTGTTTGATAAGTATAATTATGTTTAAATCAAATTCAATTTTGATTTATTGTAAATTTTCACATATCTGTGCGGTTTTTTAATTCTTTAGAAGTTGCCATTTTAAAAGTAATTTTTGTCAAGTGAGTATTAGGTAGTTAGATATTTAATTTGTACAATTTTATAATTGAACTTAAATTTTAGACTCTTTTAATGGATTATTATTAATTACCATGCATTGAATGCAATTAATGACTCTAAGCCAGTGATTCCCAAATTAGTCGCAGCTTCTTCAAAGTAGCGCCGCTAAATATTTCGGCGCTCAATTATTTGTTTATTTACTACTCAATGTGGTAACAAGAACTGGAGTAGAACTATAACTTTAAAAACAACTTCGAATGATGAACTTAGGATAGGGCGCAATGGAAAAACTTTAGTTTAAAGAAAGCGGGCATCGCGAATCGAAAAAGTTTAGAAACCACTGCTTTAATCACTTTAAGCCGTATTAACATCAACCTGCAGCCTGCACATCAACCTACACAGTTATATCGATATTTGGTATATCTGGACATCAGTACCGCAATTAGTGCCCTAAATGCCCTCTATTATGTGCAACATCTTACACTCTGAAAAAGAATTTGTCGTCTCAACAAAATCTTAGTAACTATAGCATCAACAGAGGTTTTTTTGCTGCTACAACAAATTTTATGTTGTATGAAATAAAAAGTTTGTTCTGAACACAAAAAACTTTATTGTGGCAGCATAAAATTTGTTGTAGCAGCAAAAAACTCTGTTGAGTCTATAGTTACTAAGATTTTGTTGCAACGACAAATCTTTTTTCAAAGTGTAGTTTTTATCCGTTTAATTTTGTTTCATGATTATAAATGTTGAAATTAGTTTTAAAAAATAATTTTTTTATTAGATCTCTTCCAAAACGCTTTTCATCCAAAGTTCTGTGCGCTTGCGCCTGTTATGGCACGGCACTTCATGTGAGAAGCGGTATACCCCGAATCCAGTGTACCTTATACCTATTATAAAAGAAAAACTTTTGATATTTTGAATTGCATACAAAACTTGTAATTTACTACAAAAGTTTGTTGAACTTTTTTTTATTGCAACTATTTATTATTTTTGATATCTCTTCGCATTTTGGTTCGATGTATAACCCTTCCAGCTATACATGTATATTGTTGCGATAACTTTCTTGTTAATGGTTCAGTAGTTACAAGTGAAAAAGGAATTGGTAGTCGAAATTTGGACCTTCTCCTCTATTATATAAAATTAGAAATTTTATTGGCCCAATAAACATTATGATGTATTCTGCAAGCGACGGGTGCTAATAAAGAAGTGTGACGCTTTAACCTAATGTATTGAATAATACAAACTTATAGGTACCTAATAGCTTTTGGTTTAAAGAAAATTTGTTATTTCAAGTTCAAACACTTGACTTCGTATTTGAAAAAAAATTATTATGTGTTATTCGGAGTGATAGTGACTTTCTGTGGCTTGTCAACCCAACTAATTTGCCACGAGTTTTTTTATTCTTGCTTCCTGTTAAGGACTACCAATACCATTTTTAATGAAAAATAATGATCATTATGGAGATGAGTTGTAACTATCGAATTCTCTTTATTTTTCTAGGTTTCTTAGCTTCCTTTCTCATACATCATACTTTTTATTTAAATTCACAATTTCACCTTATAGTTTTGTTAAAATTTATTAATTTCTTAAAAATTCGCTAATTCAAACATTTGGGAATACTTATTGTATGTAATCAATATTTCACATGAAGTACCTAATACGTACCAAGTTTTTATATTTAAAATAAGGAAAGAGAAAAGGAATTAAAATATTTCATTAGCATGAAATTTATCTCACTTATTGTAAAGTTAACCAATAACGAATCAGTCAATACTTGACGGTAAACTATACTTAATAGAAACATACCTATAATATTTATTAGTAGATAAGTACTATTTATACTGTTTAATGTTTAAAAATTATAATTTGCGTTTAATTCTGTATTTGAAACTTTTAGCTGGATCGTGAATTGAAACTTGACTAACAAACTATTCAGTAAGTTAACAGTCTAGCTTTAAATTTTTATTTGTTCACTTAACAATGATGGATAAATATTTACAAACTATATTAAACGTTTTAAATTAAACTAATGTAACAATAACAATCACCAATCTAGAGTAGCATCGACATTCATCTGTTTGAGGACAAAAAGTTTAAATCTGTAACAACATGTACATTGTGTTTTACAGGTTACGGAGGGAGTCGAGCTTTTGGACTAAAGGGAGTAAAATGGCGGCCTGAGTGGGAGAAAGAGTGACATTGCGATCGATAAAGCTCATGCTCTGATTGGTGCATTGAGTAGATCGGGTGGAGCGAGCTTTTAATAGCACAATTTTACTATCTGTGATTTCAATGGCATATCTTGATGTAAATTTTTATGAAATCCGTTTATATTGTCGTGTTCAGTTGAGATCTATGATACTGATGATTTATTCTTGCAAATCATATCATGTTTCAGTTAAACTATCGTTTTTATATTACCAACATAATAGATAATAACTAAGTATATAAAATAAAAATATTCTGCTTTTTAAATCTCACTAAAAATTAAAAATCATAAACAATAAACTTCTAGTTCTAAATTACTTAAAAATTTGAATCTAATAAGTATAAGGGGGTAATAAGGCCCACCTAACAAATTATTTTTTATCAAAAAAACTATGCTTATTTATTCAACTTTTGTTTAGTTTAGAATGGTTATGAACATAGAAGGTTATTATAAAAATATTAATATTAAAACAACCTTACTGGAACTCGTGAAAAATAAAGAATCTTACAAGTACCACAATGAGCCTTAAAATCTGTTACTGCAGAAAATAAAGCCCATGGTATTCTTACCAATGAAATACTGCAAAAAGAAAAAAATTCGAACAACGCCCTATTTATAGCATACAATCTAGACATAAGAATTACTTAACTACTAATTCTACACATTATTCATGGACCCAGTATCCACAATGACCACATCTTTTCATATCGACCCCAAAGTCCACATAACAGACTGTACATGAGCATTTTCACCGGTTGCAGAAGAAGGTTTTGACTTTGGGGATGCTGCAGTCTCTTTGGACAATTTTTGGGAACACATTGGAGACTCGGTTTCATTATTTAAAAAGATTGCACTATTTACTTCTATAGAAAATGATGTATTTGTTTTACTTTGAGATTGTAAAAGCAATAATAAGAAATTGATGAAAAAATTTATGGATAAACTAGTTATACAAGTCCACAGTCATCCCCATATACATACAGCAAAAAATGTTTACAATACAGGTTTAATAACTTATCAAAATATTGTTCTCGTAGGAAATAGCCCCGAGCGAGAAAGCAAAATCTCCGATTTTGCCCGAGAACAGCTAGGGGCTGTTTTCACGAGTATGGCACGAAAAAGACAGATATGGCAAAATAAGCGACTCTTCAAAAAATTTAAATGTTTTTTGTTTGCAACACGCCACGAGCGCAAATTATTGGGTAGAATCTCGTTAATCCATTCCTGCGCGTCGGTAATGCGGCCTGTATCACAAAAACCACCCATATTGAGTGCAATACTCCTTATAGCAGGTCATGCTTATAAACTAAGCTTAGAATAACTAGCCACCTGACGGTCGAAAGTAACTCCTTTTACCAGGAGTACCTTGGTACAATGTATATCCGATAAATGTCCTTAGATACAATTAAAATTTATTTTTTGTTATAAATATTGCAGTGGGCCTTATTATATGGTGGGCCTTATTACTTCCTTATGTAAATAAAATTTACATCTGTAAGTGTGTGTATGTAATTTACATTACATAAGTGACAAATTTGTTTCGTATTATCAAGCAACTTTCGTCAAATTGACCCAGTGGCCGAATTTCAATTTTTTGGCCCCCATGCAAAATAATCTGTTTCGAGAATGTTTTAAATACTCTTTTCATGATGCATTTGGGTCCTCTATATACTGCCATCATAATTGAAAACGCCATATCTGTCCATATAAATCTATAGGTAGACACGGCGTTTTCAGTTATGAGGGCAGTATAGCTCTGCCTCCCCCCCACAGTGCAGGGTCCAGCGCATTGTACATTTTATTTTTCTATATTTAAAAAAATGTTAGTTTAGAATTACATATCTGATTATTTCACATTCCAAGCATCCGAATATTTTCCTTGTTTTTAAAATTGCAATAACTCGAAAACGGCGCTAGATATCGAAAAACTGAGCAAAAAATTTACCCGCGTTACTGTAAACCTTTAGCGATTTATCGCAAGAAGCCATATGCAAAATTTCAGATCAATAGCGCGCAATAATGGAGCAAAAAAGTATTACTTTATAAGTATTGTTTTAAAGTATATTTAAAAGCATTACTTTACTCCTGGAATTGTGAAAACAAGTTTATCAGAGCATAATCTCACCTTTTTTGCTATCCCTGAGCCTTTTCGTGCCATACTCGGGTAAACAGTCAGTGGCAGATGGTGACATTTTTGGGCCCGATGCTAATTATATTTTAGAGGCCCCTGGTAGGATATCATGGGGGGGGGGGTGACGTTTGTCTAGTATAAAAATAATGGTATATGTAACAGGTAAGAAAAAAATTTATTCTTACTATCATACATAAATATCATAAAAAGAAATATAAAATCAATTAGACACCAGTTAGACATTAATCACAAACAGGGGGAGGATACAAAATTTTACATGTAGTATAGCCAAAAAGTAAAAAACTAGAAATTTTAGAAGCTATGGAAATCAATAAATTGAAGCAATCGTTCTTGTTTTTATAAACAGTCAATCTGATGTAAAAAAACTCATCTCTATTAATCTTCAAAAAAGAATTACCTCCCCCCCCTAAGTTCGACCTATAAGAACGCTTACTCTTTATACCCTTACTCTTATTAAATCACTTTCCTAAAAACTCCCTAATTTTTTCAAAAATACTTTTTTTCACCACCCCAAACAACAATTATTAAACGGATTCTATTTAATTTTTTTTCTAGTTCATCGCCTGATGATACCATAGTATAACGAAAACGTTTGCAATATTTTATACTTACAGTGTATTTTATTTCTAAAACGTGTGTGTTTATTTTTTGGGTTTTCTAAAATATTGATATGGTTAATATCGAGTTACACTACCTAAACCACGTCTCAATCAATTATTATTTTATAGATAATTTAAAAAACAAAGCAAAAGCAACAACTGATTCTCATAAAAAGAGAAAATAAATTCAATTCTATAAAATAACGAGTAAGGTTTGGGGGCCTCTATGGAGCTCTCAATGATCGGGGATCTAATATTCAATGTTCCAGCATCTTAAGCCTCTCTATAAAAATTTAATTAAATTAAACAAAATTTTATAATTTGCGTTTGTTTTTACGTTCTTAGAAAAAGAAAGATAATAAACAAAACTGAATTCTATAAAATAATAAGTAAGGTCTTGGCTCTTAAATGAGTATCTTCAATATTATATTTTTTTACAACTACAACAATTTGGCTTAATTTCAAAGATTTTTGTTTTGAATTTTTACATAATTTAAGTAGTGTAATTTGATATTAACCGTCTGAATGTTTAAAAAATATTAAACAAATAAAATACGAACTTTATGTGTAATAATTATGCGATGGTAATACTTTTATTGTATTTTATTTGTGATAACTTATAAATATTTTTGTTCTATAAAAGTTTGTACGCATTTTTTAAGATTTTTTCTTGATTAAATTAAATCATTTAAGTTAATAGTAATACGTAAATTCATAATATCTATTATTATACTTAAACCAAGAACGTAACTAGAATACATATAACTATATAGTTTACTGAGCAAACAAAACATTTGGCTTTTTTGCCTTTTATTTGTAGCTATCAGGAATAGATCATAATCATCTCAAATTAAGTATAAGCAGTCCATTTTTCTCTTCTCTAAAAACTCCAGTAGTGTAGTATCACGAAAACCTCGAATAGAACAATTTTCTTGTTTTTTCTTGAGTTTGTGCAACCAATTGTTACAAAATTTAGTTTAGATGAAACATATTTTTATCCGTTTTTAGATTAGAGAGCTAAAATCTGACTAGTTTTTTCTTCGCAGTTCATAGAGATTCTCAATAGACCACTGTCAACTAATAAGAGATAATAGAACCGGTAGCAAATAAAAATCGCCAAGACAAGATACCTTAGGTTCTTTTAGCTCAAGTGTTCATCTTTAATCAATTGGAACAATACATATCAAAAAAATAATCAAAGATTATTATGGCTGTATTATTATACGAAAAGATATATAAATCAAAACACAATCATAATGTTTATTAGAAAAAATTATAAACCCATATTTTGGATATCTAAGTTTATAATTTTAAATTTCAATCGTGATTTTTAATTACATTTTTTAATTGCATTATTAATTTTGTTTAAATTTAAATTTAGTTAAATTTGACCCTGCATATGTGATGCGCTTGCCGTGCTCTAACACTCTAAGTAACGTTGTATAAAGTTATAAGAAGGATTCTAAAATTGATTTAAATAACAGGAAACTTCTAATTTACTAACAATACTATTAATAGATTTCTAACAGATACATAATACCTACGTACCTACCCTAAAACTAAGGGTGATTACGTCCCCTTATGCTTGACAGGTTTGTAAAAATAAAAGCACAGGTGATTTTTAACCATATGGTAGATTTGGTTGATATAAATCAGAATGGTGTTAAAGCCAGATGTTACGTTGTTAAAAATGCTACAAATCGATTTGTAAAAAATATGCATAACGATTTTTTAAAACAATTTACAATATACATTTGCAATCAATTAAATATCTATCAAAGAAATTTTATAATACATATAAGTGCTGTAGGTAGTGCTTAATCTAAGAAATTAGTTACAAAGTATACACTTGAAAAAATTATTTGAAATTTAAATTTCGTGTAAGTTGAATTAAAATTATTATGATGTAATAAGTTGCGTGTCTAGTCAGCCCATCACGCACGCTAATGAAATATCGAGTAATTAGTTCTAATGCAATAATGGCCATATGTTAATAATCCATAGCGAGTGTGACCGCGATATAGTCGTGATGACACGATTCTCGAGTAAAATTAAGCAAACCGAAAGAAGATTTACTGTTGAAATAATTACATTACATACTGGATATACCAAATTTATTTGAATATTTTTTATAAAGATTTTAATTAGATGTTGTTGATAATCTTGAAATTGTATAAAATGTTTTTTAAAAAGTTTGCCTTAAAAGTTATCAATCACAAAATTATGATAACGAGTGAAATTTATTGTCATAAAATTTTTAAGTGGTATATGATTCCTTGCTTGGTGCATTGCAAAAACATTGTTGGAATCCATGTTAAATAGTAATTATAAATTTGATTATTTGTTGTTCAATGCAGCATTTTATTTTGGAAAAAAATTAATTAATTTAAAAAAACAAGCTTTATAAATTAAATTATTATATTATTATTACTAATACATGATAGAAATACGTACTAGCATTTTGTGTAGTAGCTGTGTGGCCGCCCCCGAAGAGAATTTAATATTAAAAATTGACCTACTAAAGAGAACACTGGTGCAGCGGACGTTTGTCTCTAGAAAACTGAACATGCGAGAATAAAAAACCATTTTACGGTATATTCGAAGATTTTTTTGCATTTGTGAAAATGCGTTGTAATTTTTAAAAATAGAGAAAAAAATTGTTAAAGTCAAATTTACTAATACGATATATTATAATATTATATTATTATGCTTTAAGTATTAGTAGATATTCATAATTAAAATAAATATATTCACAATAGATCTTTATTTTAAAACAAAACTATCAATTAATTTTTCCTAAGATAGTATCTATTTATAAAGAAGGATACATACAAAAACTTGAATGAACTATATTGTTACTTTATTTAATAATTAGATTTCAAGACTTAAATTTAACATGTACATGTACATAACATAATATATAGTATTTAATTGAATATTTTCGTTAAACCATCATAATCAACATAAGACTTTTATTTTGTTTATATGTTTTATGTGGAGCTCGTGACAATATTTTAATACATATTTAATGTTCAGTCTCTGTAATATAAGCTATTTTTTTTTAATATTTTGATTTGTTTACCATCTTTTATATAAGTAGATAGATATTTAGAAAATATGGAAAAATATATTTATATAATATAATTTATTTTAAATTATTAGACATTAAATAAATAAGATTTCATTACTTTCATAATACCTAAATATTTAGTTAAAGGGTAAGGGTCTTAAATATGATAGTAACCTTTATAGTTGGTTTAATGTTGAATAATTAATAATTAAATTAAACTTTGATAAATTTTTAACTTTTTTATGGTATAAGTAGATAATTCTCATTTTCATAATATAACGTTGAAGAAAAAATTCAATTGCGTTAACTGATAATTATTACTTGGGAGTTGCATAATATTTCAAGCAGTTCATAAGATTCATCATAATATAACAAGTAATGCAAAAATGCATTTGGCGATGTTAATACTAAAAGTAATGATAAAGGTAGATTAAACTGAAACAGCACCATTCAATAGTTAAATTCCATATACTATAAGGATAAGGTAACATTGTTTGAATGTTCTCTATGTAATGACACCTCTTGGACAACTCGTCCAATATTGATTATCAATTACTCATATTTCAACCCTGTTCTTCAACTAACCCCTACAACATTGTAGGAAATTACTTGATTGATATTTACGTTATTTGTCATCAAAATTTTGTGTTATTATAAGTAACTCTAACTCTCTAATGGTAACTTTAACAATAACTCTTTTCACAGTCTTTAATTATATAAACTAATTTTAGATTGTCTTTATTATCATTATTTAATATAATTTTCTTGCAAACTTTGTTAATATAAAAAAAGGCTCAAGTGGAACAATGGCGTGTGTGCTATACGTTCTAATAACAGTAGAAAACGTTGCGGCGAGTTTAAGTGACGTATAATCAGGTGGTAGCACTTGCGAATTTCCCACGATGCTCCAATATTACCAACCTATTATTAATATACTGTTAAAGGACAATTATTATTTCCATTCTAGTTATTTCAATTTTATTATTATTGTCTTTATTTCGTACACAACAATTTACTTGTAGATAATTAGCATAGTAATACCTTACAATACACATGCTACTGTTAAAATTTGTTGGTTTCTAATTCTAAGTATAGACTATAAGTACATACATAATTATTGTTACCAATGCACAAATTATGGCTATAATTAAAAAGTAAATAACTTTTTTCTCTAAATAAATTTTCTAAAAATTTTCAACATTATCTGAAAATGACGTGATGTAAATTATGCAGCCTTCCGTTATAATTTAAGGAAAACCTCGTTTGTACCCTTATTTCATTTTGTTCACATCTGAAAACTGCTTTTTTAAAGTTTTAGTTTCAGTTTTAAGTTTTTTACGATTAAGTTTTAAAATAATCAACAAACAATATGTAATTTTATTTAAAAGAGGGAACTGAAATAAAACTGTTCGTTTTCATTCGTTAGTTAAATCTTGAAGATTTAAAGAAAATGAGATATAAAGACTACTTTTTCTCCAACCAAAAATTAAATATTAATAATATGAAATATATCAAAATTTCAATTATTTTAAACATTTTTGTTTGAATATTCGAATAATGAAAATCCAATAGCGTTGATTTTTGTTTTTTTTATATATTGATAAGATAATATGTAGTATATACCCTACTGGTATCTCGCCCAAGGCTAATTGTAATGGAAAATGGTAATATTAGGTTGGAGTGGGCAGCAATTAAACTAAATTATTTTTGCGTCGACGTTTCGGACACCATTATGTGTCCATTCTCAAGACGAAACAAAAATAGGAAAAATTTAAGACTAGCACTATAAGGTGAGGTATTTTAGAGCGCGTAGCACGTACTAAAAGGGTTGCTTAGCAATGTTTATATTTTTATATTATTAACGAAAACATCAACTTTAATAATTTTAGGTAATGCTCTTAAAACGACTGCTTTTAATACTGTTAGAGCAAAACTATACCTTATTTTCGTTTCAGAAGACTTTTTACAAAACATTCTAACAACATGTAATTGTTTCTATATTTTAATTGTTAATTAGTAATTGTAGTTAAATTATTGCTGTTACTTTATGATAGATTATCTTATGATAGAAGATCTTTCCAAATTAATCAAAGTAATCTTTCTAGATTGCTTCTCAACTAGAATGAAGTAACATTTGGCTTACAAATCATGTAAGTGCCCAGAATTTACATGTAAATGGAAATAACAAAATTTAGATCTCAAATATAAGAAGAAGATAATAAAGAATTGAAATATGAATGAACACATCTACAAACTAAGCTAATGTTAGAATATAGGGTAAATACTTACTAATTTCTTTAAAACTTTAATTTTAAAGTAGAACTTATGATTTTATTGAGAGAAATTCTCTAGTTGAAAACAGATTTTTCAAAACTTAACATGTACAAAAATATAAATTTTTTAAGAGAAGGATTACACTGTATCATTTTATACTTGTATCTTTCGAGAAAACAAATTTTAATTTTGCATTTGCATGGTTCGTATTTAATACCATTTGATAGCCTCTTTAAACATTGCAGAGAAACCATTATACATATATTACATTAATATATCTTAATTTCGGCGAAATTGAAGTTGTCCAGGTTTGAAAAACCGTATACAAAAACGGTTCCATTTTATCAATGCCAGGTTTGAAAAACCGTATACAAAAACGGTTCCATTTATCAATGCAGCAGTTTCTCGAAACATTTTTAATAATATAAAAAGGTCAACTGTATTTCAAATTTTTTAAATTCAATTATTATACTTATACACTATATAACTTTAAAATATACTCGGTTTTCAATAAAACTACTACGTCTTTTTTATTATTCGTATTAGCTGCACGGGTAGTGGTTCAATGCCCACTTTGTACTGAAGCTCTAAGCTTATTGTACCCCGTTTTCCATTAAGATGTTAAGGAAAGTTATTAGTATTTCGATCCACAGTTTGATGTTCACCAGAGGGCTGAGCTAAGAAATTCTGCCGAGTCTAGGATTTGAACCCAGAATTTTCGCTCATAACTCAACTAGCGATCACACCAAGCCACCACTGTGGTCTTCTTTCTTATTATATACTATCCTTATTATATAAGCATAATATAGTAGAATATAAACGATTTACAAAGGTTAATAAAAAGTTATTTATAAAATTTAATATATTGGTAAAATAATGATCTTATTTTATAAAAAAACAATCTACTATAATGTAATTAAGAATTGAATTTGTTATTTATTTAAAAAAATTAAAAGTAATTAATAATTAATAAAGAGAATGAAATCAATCGGTTTTCAAACTGGTATACAACAAATAAGTATTATGTATTTGGAGTCATTTGATGCGAAATAACTTTATATTTAGATAGGTAAGTACCATTACTTTTCTTGTACGTGGAATTGGTGAGCAACAATCAGCAAACATGTAAAATACCATTTTAAATCCCGATGTTCACCTTTGAGGCCGGACACCCGGTATATTCCATAATAAGCTAATTTTTTAGTTTTTATGTTAAATTTACATAGACAATATACTATGAAAACTGCAGATATTAGGATAAGTGGTACTTGAACTACAGGTAAGCACAGTTTCATTTAATTGCAAATTTGCAAAAAAATAAAACTATTTATAATAAAATTTTATTATTAGGAAACTGCGACATAAATAATTAACAATAAAACACCATTAAGAGTTATATATTATTTATATGTTTTTTAAACATATTTAGTATTCACTCTAAATATACCCGGCGCTGGCGTCAAAATATATCTTGTGTAGATGTGCAATCGTACCAAACTGGCAGCGTCAAAACATTTTATTTTATTTGCATTGTTAATCGCAAAAGTATTTTGTTAATTTTCAATACTATTCCGATGGCGCGACTAAAATTTCAAATGCGTTTCAATTCTACAGGCATACAGAAAACTTAAAAAGTGGTTTAGTGATTATTGTTTGCTGTAACCACAGTGATAAAAATACATGTTCTCTGGAAGTTCACTGATCCAAGTATAGTAAACACACCGTCACATTCGACTACAGTGTTTTAATGGGAATCTGTATTTATAACACCATTCTCAATTATTATTAAACCGTAATAGTTATTGACCACAATCATGTTCTGTATTTAAGTAAATTCTTCCTAAATATTTATAATAACCTAATTAGTACGTAATACAGCATAGCGTATGTAGAATATGCAAATTTCTCGTAAGCGTTGTATAAGGTTTATGTATGTAATATTCAGAATTGTTGACGGCATGGTGGTAAAAGATGGAGAACAAGAAATTGTCGAAGAATAGCCATGAAATATAAATATTTCCTCAATATTTTGCTCTTTTACATATATGCGCAGTCTAGCGAGAAGCTTTAAATGCCTGGCGCGGTTTTCTTCTGTCCGTCAGTATAAATAATGTAAATTCTTGCAATTCTTGGAATTCTGGTCAACCGAGTTCCATTGTATATGTATACTGTATAATATAATAATGATAGACTAGATTTTTTATTCTTATATATAATAACAAACAATAAATTGTATGTGTGAATATGTGAAGTATAGGTACTAATAATAATATTCGTATCGATTTCTGTACAAATAATGGTTTCTATTGAAGTTTCTCAGATCTTTTTCATGTTTTATTTTCAAAGTGATTTTATAGTTTAAACTAAAAAAGTATATCGTTTAAAAATATAAAACGTTCTACTAAAAACGTAGAACAATGGTAGGGTATAATATACCCTACAATGGTATGCAATTATTGTAATATTCGACAATTTTGATTTTGAACTTAAATAAATATAAAAGTAAATATATGCAATAGATATGCAATTATAGCAGATTATTCATCAAATAATAAAGGTTAATTTTTACTTGGATCTGCAAGTAAAAAATTATGTATAGGTATTCATTTTGTCAATAAATTAGATAGTAATCTGTTTGAATGTTTTATATTTATAAAAAATTTAAATCATTTTAATACCTATTAGATTTTGTATCAAACAAAATATTTGAAATATTGCAGTCCTTATACTTAAATATTTATTTTAAATTAAATTTTAAATAACTAAAAAATTAATAATTGAGTGTACTACTAGAGTGTAGTACTAAAGTTAATTTAATTCTGATCAAAATAAAAAAATATTACTTAATTTTTATACAGTTACAATTTTTAAAAACGTGAATAAAGTTTTAATATTTGTACTTATGTTATATTGATTTTAATAATATTATAGTTATTAGTTACAGATTTAACTGCTACCATTTAACACGTATAAGTTTTCAAATTCAACTGTAGTTTTGAATTGATAAAAATTATACTTATATAGGTACTTTTCATCGCTAAAAAGTAAATGATGAATGTTTCAATGTAAAATATTGTTACTAATATTAAATTAAATTTAAAAATATTCAGCAATAATTCAAAACAGTTTAGGTATCTAAAAAATTAAAATTTTACTCAATTTCATTTTAATTCAAATTAATTTTCAGCTTTCATAGCACCGCAAGATCAAATAACAGATTAGCTGTTGTTACTTACATATACTTGTTTAAACAAGGATCTCCATTTACACATGAAATTCTAACCACGGTACAAACAATTTGGAAGCTGTGCAATACACCAACTGTAATTGCAGAGAAAATGAAATATGTGAATTTGCTTATTTTAATATCTAAATTTTGTTCAGCAGGTTGAACAACTAACTAGGTACTGATAAAGGCCAATAAGTGCAGAGAAATGGGTCTTAGAATTTACTTTGTAACCACGCAGTTTTTGTACTATTTGTATTGTTTTGTTTATTTGAAATGTTGTGTTTGAAGTTGTTACATCCATTCTAAAATGTGGCTGAATAATTTATATTGTTAGGGGCATATATTTTGATTTTATTTTAAATAATATCAAACCTACACAAAACATTGCACAACATTTTAATATAATAATATAATTTGTTAAATATGCAAAAATGCTAGAGTAAATCAAATATTAAGGGTAGTCCGGATTACTCGACGGCCCGTCGTGCATGTGTGTCACTACATATTATGGTGTCCGCTTTATCAAATCTGAGTTATTTATTATTTATAATAATATAATCTGCAAAGAGAAATTACTCACGATGTATTATATAGTATGCGAAGAGATTTTAGTATTATACTATGTGTTATTATAGTAGTACTTATAATAAAGTATGTATGTACACATCGTTTTGCGGTACTCTTAATATTCAATCTAATATGTAGATGTAGATATTCAGAAGCTGCATCTGATGTAGTAGAAAAAATGTAGAAGCGATAGAGCGATTAGAAGAATTAAGTTGAAAAATAAAATTAAAAGTAACTAAGTATGTATAAGTAAATATTATTACAGTTATAGTTATTGTATACGTACAGATTATGAACATTATTATTGATATAGCTAATTAAACGGTTCTATTATAGTCGAGTAACATAGTTGATTACAGTATTTGGTTCAAGTTTCCAAGTGAAGATTGATTATAAGTTATAAACTTGTCAAATATATTCTGGAAACCTCGTGCCTCTTATAAATTACAGTAATTAAACGAGTGTATTCTAGATAAACTTAAAAAAACTTTTTCGTTTAACTTTATAATCATTTAACTTTTCATATCGATTTTCAATTATATAATAACATAAATAATAAAACATTACGTTTTCCTGACATATCTTGCCTAGCTCCTAAAATACGATGTCGTGAGGTATATAAACTGCGCTATAACTTTAGCAATGACCGGTGTCCGACATGGAGCTACCATAAATTAATTTAACAACTTTAGGATGTCTTAACGCTTACCACAATTTACGGAACCTTTGGGAATTCAAAGTCAATTTATATCATTAATTAAAAATTTTTTGGCGTTATTTACTCACGCAAAATTTTAAATTCCGTATGTTGATGTAAAACTGTTATTTGCGGCACTTCCGCTTAAAAGTTTTAATGACTATAATTAATGATGATTTAAATAAAATTTAAATTTTAAAATAAACAAAAAGAAAATGAAAGTAGTAAAATTATATATAATTTCTAGTAAAATGAAAAGAAATAAACAAAATAATGGTAGCAATCTGAGCATTTTTGTGTAAAAGCTCGCCAAACAAGCAAACCCAGCTAACTAGATCTAGTGAGTAATGCATGAGACCACGATCGTAGCGCTCAGGTAAACCCATCAATGATGCAAAGCGTCATCCCAGTCTTGTTGACAAACATTCCGTTAAATTACTCTATCAGTTTTCTAACTTAAATAATACTTTTTATTACATTTTAACTGACACACGTATTTTATTCTATTGGTGTACCTACTATTGTTATAATAAATAATTGATTCACTAACGTTCTTCAATCACCACGAAATCATTTGTAAACCCAAGTGTTTTGTATTTATACATTTTACAATGTAGCAGCGGAGTTGTGCATATATTTTAATTACATATTAAATAATTAATAACTCTAAAATAAAAAGTTAGTAAGCGGTGGGATTTTAAATTTTAAAAACCACATTTTACAAAATAAATATAATATAATCTAAAAAAATGTAGTTCTTAGATTAAACTGTTGATTAGATGAAATAATTTAGTGCAATAAAAATGACAAGAGTTAGACTGAAAAGTATCTATTTGTTCGATTATTTAAAATTGAGAACTTGAAAACTATCACGGGGAGTTTTTTTAAAGGATAAGTGCGATAAAATGGCTTATAAAACGAATTTATTTAGTATTTTAATTATATATTTATAAAATTTAAAAAATGTGCGTTTTATTATATATTTAAGTTGGGTCATCGCTATAAAAGATTAAATATCAAAATTATACCTGCAGTTCAATTTTTTTTATTATTACTGATTATTTTATGGGTTATTAACATATTTTGCACAAATTTATAGATTTAGTGATTACAGTGACATCGTTAGTGTAAATTTTCACGAATGTTTAGTTACCAACCTCTTAAAGGAAAAAATTGTGTTTCATAATAATGTTCATTTCGATACACGATTGGGCTTTAAAGTAACTTTGTATTAGACCCAAAATTGAAAAATATATTATCCACATTAATTTATCTAAAAATATATCAGTAAATGCAAACTATTAAAATTCAGATATTATAACGTGAATTTTATTCTTAACAGCACTTTGTTAAAATAATAAAAATATAATGATAATTTTTGATTAAAATTTAATACAACTCTTAAATAGAATCGTTGATGTGCAATGAACTAACTTGGAATTTTTTTATATAATTAATTGTTTAGTTTGAATGCCAATACAATGGAAGTGGAAGTACCATCAAAATAAAAATATTCAAAAATTGTGATTGTATATCTTAAACTCTATTTCTAATATAGTTAACTTACCGTATTATTTAACATTAAGTTTTCTTCTTTAATGTATGCCATTTTCTGTTCCAAAAAACAAAAAAATACTATTTAATTTTATTGATTATTTTGGTTTACAAGATTCTATTCAAACTTAATCCGATTATTTAAAAAATAATTATAAAGCAAGAGACAAGTATTATAATAAGTATTATAACGTTCTTTTGATAACCGTGGAAACAAATATTGTATTTTGTATTGTATTATTTGAAATAGTGTTAATAACCGGAAATTATGTGCAATAGCTTAGTGTGGCAAAATTGATATTTGAGGTTAAAAATGTATTGGTTATTGAATATAATATCCTTGGGTTATTCAATATATTTAAAGTTTTCTCGATAAACAGCAGAAGTTTTGCGTTTTAAAATTGTATTGGTAAGTAGAATAATACAATATTTATTAAAAGACTGCGAAGTTTAACTATAGCATATTTTTTCTTTCTTTAAACAGTTTATAAACATCTTAAATTTATATTACAAAATTCTATAGTAAGTTAAACTATAATTCACATATTATTAATAATAAATTGTTTAAGTAGGTACCTACCTATTTAAAAGGTAGTGTGAGGCTTTTCGTGCTAGAAATGCCTAATATAATTGTATTTATGTAGTTATTATAATGAATTTGGATTCTTTGTATTTTTTATAGTATAGATAGTAATCCAATAATAAAAAAAGCAATCTTTAAAAAAATTAATAACTAACGTGCAATTTTCTGAATTATGTGGATGGAATTTTTCTCTTAGTTAGAATTATACCTATCAATTTTCATAAAAATCTAACGACTTCAGTTAAAAGGTCCTATTATTATTATCTATAATACTGCCAGCTCTTTCTGTAATATCCTTATTTTTACTGTACATAATATGTAAATAACGAAATAATTTCTCCATGGTTATAGAGTTGCTAGAAACCATAAAATAGAAACAATTTATAAATTAATCGACGATTTAAGGGTTATTTAAGTTGCAAAAATTAAATTTATCGTTTTAAGAATGTATCGCCTTCTATTTATTTTTATATGATGTTTTCAAAATGATTCTACGAGAGAAATGTAGGTAATTAATGAGTTTCTCGTTGCCTCTCCTATAAAATTGGCCGTTAGATTCGTATAGCAGAATTATGATAGTAAGCTATAGAAAATCGAAGCTTAGGCTTTCTTTTTTTACCGTAGACCGATATAATTATTGCCATTACAGTACAAATTTTTTGAATAACTTCTGTTATTGTTTGTTTCTAATATGGTATCTTGGTTATGATTCAAATTACAATAAGCAATTTTTTGTTTGATTTATTTTCAGTAACACAGGATTTTAAGTATCCATTAACAAATAAGTTACAATGTTATTCCTAGTATATCCCCATATTTATCTTTACAGAAGTAAGTAAATACATATTATATCTTATTTAGCAACTCTGTTTCATACACATAAATTAGTTGTTATAATACAATAAATTAATAAATAAATAACTGATTGTAACTGAGTTTTATTATAATACATCACGTACTATAATAGAAACATACCAAACATATAGTAGATATAGCAATATATTTGACAAGAAATTTCAAACAATACTACTTGAGAATTTGGATTTTGGTTTCGTGTCCCTTGTATTAATCAAATTTTAAATGTTGGATTATTATTTGAATAATCTTGTAAACATAATTAATTATTAATAATTATATTCCTACTTAATATAAAATGAAAACTATATTATTACAATTTAAATAAACCAAAAAAAATAAAAAATAACACTCGTATTTCAACAAAATAAATAAATATACAACTTGAAAGATGGAGGTAAAACAAAAAATTCAAAACATTCAATAACGAAAGTAAAAATAATAAAAATAAACTTAGATAACTTTGAACTGAGCTTTTACAAGCGATTCTCAGTTTATTGAGTCGATACGCGGTTTGAAAGCTCGCCACTTGTGCTTGCGAAAGCTTTTATAACCCATCGTTTCAAAGTTGTGTCTTTACATTGACGCATTGCATAGCTGAAAGCTCAACTTTTATGAAACGCTTTACATAATCAAAGATAGTTAAATAGGTGTAAATTTTAAAAATCTGATATTTGAAATTCATCATTAATAAAAATAATAATTAAAAATATATTATATTAATGCAATAATCATTATCTACATTTTATTAATTTTTGCTTACAAATTTCAGAATTCTACTTGCTACTTCCTTATAGGAAGCAAAATTAACTTTAATGTTTACGACATCTGACTTTAAGTTATTGTTCTTCCTCGATTCACCCCTAAGCTTACTTCTTTAATATAACTACTCTAATATAAGATGTTTATTTGTGAGTTGAATTGAATTATAAATTTAAACTTTCTAAGTGTTTTAAGGAACTTAAACGGGGTTCTTTACAGTAAAGAAATTATTTTAAATAATTACACAACGTAAATGGCGAGGGAGAGAAGACTTTTAATTAAGGCATTACAATGAAAACTTTTATTTATGGTAGTTTTAGTTTTTTATAATATAACGTTTTCGAGTAATCTTTTAAAGTAATTTTTATTACTGTGATATAGCTTGATTCAATTGTATAGGTAATATTTTTTATTGATTAGTATTATATTAATACTTTTCCAAGTCAAGGCAAAATTTCAATGATTAGATTTTAATGTTATTTTTTTTACTTATTTTGTCATTAATTATTATATTTATTAGCTTGAAGTAGTCTTATTAATTAAATAGCGACTAAAAAGAAAATATACAGGTAGGACACTATGTACTGAAAGTTCGACTTACCGACGGATTAGGCATACAGCGTCGGCCCATAGATTCCGGACTTCTGTATGTTGGAGAATATCGTCCGGGAAAACAAGGTCCGGTGGATGTTATAGGTCCATGTAATGCTGTGGGTCCTTTAGATCCCATCATTTTATCGGGCGCATACATCACACTTTTTTACTTAAGTTTACGGGGTTCATTAATTCGTTCAACCACAACACAAAACTATAGTTCTTTCTTATTACAAGTACTATTACTTAATGACACTCTCGTTTAGAAATAAAATTTATTATTGATTTATTATTGTTTCAAAATTTCAGTCAATTAATTTTGTTCCAATAATGATATAAATACATGGTAAAACTAAAATAGTTTATTTGTTTTAAAATTACTACATTTTGTTTTTAACCAATAAGTAGAAACTTTTTTTAAACAACCTGTAATTGTGTAAACCTTTTATTCGAAACTATAGTCCAATTGAGCTATTTATACAGCACTGTGAGATATATCTGCACCCCTGTATTCAAAGGATGACTAAAATGTAGACTGAGAGTCTGCCATTGGAGTCCTGACGCCACATTCGGGGTGATAGTTCTATGCGCAGGACGTAGCGTCGTGACGCCCGCCCTCGCCACTCTATCTGATGCCGCATTCGCCTCCAACAAATTAGTGGCATTTTGATGGTATAGATTTTTGAAATGCAATTGAAATTGTGTTATAGAGTTGTAGAAACATTTGTGGTTAGAATTTTAAGTTATTAATTATTATCAAAACCACCACATATTTCATATAAACTTTTTAATTAATCGGCGATTACTTTTATATTAGAAATTAATGATTTGTTTAAAAATTGAAACTGCGTATTTATTCAACGAATCCGTTTTAGTTTTAAAATCAATTAATTACAATATCAATTATAATAATAAAAGCTGCCCGATTTAATAAAATTCCAACTATTTTAAACATAAGACATAATATTATCATTATGTATTCTAGAAACAAAATTATAATTTTTGATTTTTTTCTTCTACATAGTTCGGTGAAACTAAATTTTTATTCAATCTACCTTATTCCACAACCGCAATCGATAATATAAATTACATAATAACACATTATAAATAAATTCAATATTATATTTTCCTTATTTACTCTTATAATTTAGAATACAAATATTTTTTTTTCTCAAATAATTATGTATAATAGTAATATGTAGTTGTGAATATGAACTAATAATACTTTTGAAAATAAGTTCTTCTTGTCAAAAAAATTATATCTATCAATAAACAATATTGTGTTGTGTAAAACTTTTCAAATCAAAGAAGCTTGATTAATAAAAATTTTCATTTTATTTGCAGTTTACTTTAAAGTTTTAACAATAACTATAGTTATTAAACTAGATGAGATTTTAAGTTTTTCTAATTAACTCAAACGAATGCCTTTTTACTTTCGTTTCAATTTTGGAAAATCTTAGGAAAACTCAATACTTTCTTCTCTATGTAAACCGTCTATCACGATAATAATTATTATTATGATGGCAGTCGTAATGAAATTCGTAAATAATAAATTTTAGTAACAGCAAATAAACACTAGGCATTGAAAAGGATGCACCTATATATTATGTATATAACAGCATAATAAGAAATTACAAAAATTTAATAATCGATAAAGACTTTAATAAATTACATCTACTGTAAAATACGTTATGATGGACAAGTAGAGTTAAAACCATTTGTAAATCGATCTACCCAACCTCTCAGATATTGTACATGCTTCGGTAGGTATTGTCTTGCAAATGCTTTTCTTAAAGACGGAATAAAAATCATAATTGCAGAAACCACAAAAAATGGCCACAAAACAGAAAACATGATCTGCAAAATAAGGAAAGTTTTCTAGATCAATATGATTTTTACATATTAATTCTCAATAAATAGAATACCTGAACAGCCCATTTAAAAATGACCCACGCTCCGACACAGCACAGTCCTGCAATTATAATAGCTTGAGTTTCAACATCCAAAATCCAATGTGGTAATACAGAATCCACAACATATTTGCTTCCTAAAATTTCGTTCATTTCAAGTTTTATGTTTTTCATTTTCTAGTTTTTATATTTGTCAAAATGCTACTGTCTGATTTTTGTGTGTTTTCTAGGTAACTTGAAAAAATATTTAGTTTGCTATTTCATAAATCAACCCTTATTATCAAGTGACCACTTCCGCTTAGATCGGAAATGACGTCATCAAATCGAATCAATTTTATTATTACAAAATTGTTTAAAAGTCCAAGTCATGCATGCAATATGGAATCACGGCAGATAACGTTTCGTTACAGACAATTAGAAAAAAATATTACAAGTACAATTTATTGTTTTTCAAATTTAACATGTGTTCGAATTTTCTTTTATTATAACACCTGGTTTCTACATGCGTACCTACTACATACATATGTTTAATAATAAGGTTGCCGTAAAAATTTACCTATTTGCCAGTAGGTATAATTTTCTTCGATATTAAAACTGTAATTAATTACTCAATATACGTGCAACATTTAATTAAATATAACTACGGTCTATGTATAGTCATCAGAATTTTACAATTTTTTGTACACCTGATCAGAAATTTTATAATTTATTCAAACCCTCATTAGCCGTACTGGTATACCCATACAATGTACTCTACGAACTATATTTATGTTTTTCGCGATGCGTTTTCTTGAAGTGAACAGATTTAGAACTGCAGTCATGAAGTTCCTGTCATCAAAAATGGGTATTATTATTTTATTTAGTTGTTATGAGGTGATAGATTATAATGAAACAGTTAACAATATAATGTTGGGGATAGCTAATTCCATTAAATTTTATATAATTATTATTCTATAATATTTATTATTTAATATTTCCTTCAATTTTTATTATAACAAGTTAATCGTGTAAGTTAATAATCTATGTTAAGCTAAAAATAAAACAAAATCTTATAAACAAAAGTGTGTTTCAAAATGAGCGCAAAATTTAAATGTTATCTGTGTTTGTACCGATTATTAAAAATGGAGCGCTACACAAAGGAACATCGCGTTATCATCGTGAAAATCCATTACGCTGAAACTGCTCCAAACTTTGCTAAATTTTCGGTCGTGAAAGTGCACCAAATGAGTCAACAATTCGAAGAGCGATCAATAAATTTGAGGAAACTGGGTTGATTTAGGTCAATAAGTCTTCTATGGGTCGTCGTACCGGCGGGTCTCTCAAAAATATTGCTGCTGTAAACGAGAGTTGAAAATGAGACCGGCAATGCTTAATTGTGAATGGCATTCGTTACCGGAAAATTATAACGGAGTTCTTGTGGCCTCAAATAAATGGTATGGATCTGAACGACATGTGGTTTCAGCAGGACGACGCCACCTTCCATACAATCGATTTATTGGAATAACGATTTCCAAACCGAATCGTCTCCCGAAATTTTGATATCAACTGGCAACTTCTTTGGGGTTTTGTAAAATCTCAGGTTTATGTGAATGAACCACAAACAATTCCTGAACTCAAAGCCGAGATCCAACGCGTCATCGATGGATAGAACCATATCTTTGTCAAAATGTCTCTAAAATTTCATGAAAAGAGTAGGTCCCGGTGTTCAGAGCCGCGAGGGCCATTTACCGAATAATTGTATTCATATACATAATTGGAACAGGTCTACTTTAGAATGCAATAAAAATATCACCACTCGCTGAAATGTTATGCGTTATATTTTTTTTAAATAAAAATAAAATTTTTACATAGAAAAATTTTTAAATTTAATGTTTGGAAGTTAATGACTATACCAAGTTAAACTTTTCCAATTTCTAATCAATTTAAATTTTGACCGGTATTTTTAACTAAAATATTTGCACATTGAGAACATTATAACACAATAATATGTGCAGTAAATAAATGCAAAATACTCTAATCTAGATAGAAACATTCCACAAAAGAATAAGGGTTAATATCAATATCAATATCTCAAAATAAATTTCTTTCCTCACGAAATTCTTTACTATCCGTACTATCGGATTTATACATAGTGTTACAATTTTGCCCCTCATGGTAAACTTTGCGGTACAAATAATTTGATAGGAATTTGTAAATATTTTTGTATGTCCATCCATTCATTGCCTAACTCCGACAGTGACTGAGACTAAAATAAAGACATTTCTGATAAATCAGTAACTTCATAGATCTTCATGATTACCCAAAACACTCATTCAGATCACATAACAGATTATAAATATGACACACAATAACATTTCGAAAAGGCCTTCATATATTGAAATGGCAATTTTCAATTCAAACGAAAGATTAGGCTGATTAGGCATCTCCCAGGCATCACAAATTCAATTGAACATCATCCAGTTTATTTCACGGCACGGGTGAACTACGCTCAGATAAAATCTCCTCACATAGAACTGATATACTACGATTAAACAGGAAATTATGTACTACATAATTCCTCCAGCTCTCATCAACAGACATCTGACAAAGATCTATTCTGGAGCATGACCTTCGAGAAGAACAAAATGAGTCTGTTCAAACAGAAACAGGTGTAATATGGAAAGCAAGTTTCCAATCGATACATCTGATAGCAAAAATTACCATAATATTTGTAGCGGTGCAATAAGCATCAACACGACCAAAAGATTTAGTTGAAACAATTCAACAAATGTTTTCTGTACATATTCAACAAAATCCACCAAAGACTAATGTTGGCACTCTTGTAGCAAGACAAGACCAAGACAAGAGTCGGTGATTCAATTCCAAGATAGTACAAGATATTTTATAGCAATAAATGGTAACAATACGATTATTATAATACATTGTATGTACATACATTTACATGGGATAGTCAATTCAATAGTGAAATAAACGATTTACTTTATAAGTTTACTTTTTGCTAATGTTGCTGTGATAATAATGAATCTTATTCAAACCTTATACCGGGTGCTGAATGAGTTAGCCGAACATAGGAAATTAACATGTAAAAACATATTTATGCAAATTCCTGCTTCCCTAATTATTTTAGGGAAAAAATGAAAGACACAAAAATAATGCATAAATATAAACTATGAATGATAAGACCATTAGATTTTTGAAATTATTAAAATTTTCATTTATCGCACTGGCCATGTAAGTTTCCATGGTAATTATCACAATATGTATTATCGTAGGGGAAAATATAATAAGTATTTAATCCAATTATTTAAATTTGTTACGACATCTAGTTACCATGTGCTTATTGGAACCTAATTGTTATTTAAACTTTAAACAATAACACTGAATTTTGCAATATCTGCAATTGAAAGTGCAACATCAGGGCTCAAGTTAAATTGATTCCCTGTAACACTACATATAAATTCTGGAACACGCTCACTACGGATATAAGAGAGAATGGAACAAAAAGTATCGAAAGGTGTTACAACTTTAATTTGACAATTTTTACTGCTTAAGCTGTAAAGTGTTGTTTTACTGCTGTTCCCAAATTACAAATTCTATCTTTAAATATCAAACTGCCGATTCGGCCTATGAAATAAAATTAATTGTCATCCATTCGTGAAATCCCCCTTGTAATAGCAATTTAAAAAAATTATTAATGTTAATATAAATTATATTGAGTAGGTTTGTATTTTATTTTTTATGAAATTTTTTCAATAATAGTGTATATAAATTAATTGTTTTTGTTCAAGTAAGCAAAGATTTTATTGCAATTGTTAACATTATACATTTCAATAAAATTGATAGTATTCATATGATAAATGTAACAAATTACTTAGTTAAAAGCACAAAAACCACAGCAAGTGGCGAAACGGAAGGGCGCAATCAAGTTGCGTGGCGGAACACGTGGCAGCCACGCGATGTACTATAGCTACATGATTATTCGTATCTAATTGCAAACGGATAATCACTTGATAGAATTAATGCTTTACTTGAGGGCCTCGTGTCGGTGTAACATTGCATTAAAGTACAAGAGCTTGTTTGCTTTACCTACGGCACGCGCCTATGTTGAGGGTTAAATTGCAAACGCTCAAGTTAGACACCCTGTAATAACCTTTCGGCGACGTTTGTTTTTTTGTGTGTGTTGTATGCTAGGGTTTAAACTAACATTTCTAGAGTTGAATAGTTGCGTGCTAAAAATAATCATATTAGCATTAAGTAGATACATTATCTAGTGACGTGCACTCGTCTTCGATGGTTGACAAGAATTAACGTTACACGACATCTTCTCCACTACCAACTACTACGTAGCAGGTTTAATATATCTACTCACGCATAAAGATAATAAAAATTCAACATAACTATTATACTTGTTTAGTAGTAGGTATACTGTTTTTTTTTATATTTTTATTCATTTATACATTAAATTGTAGAAAAACTAAAGCTTGAAGCTTGAATATTTAATTTATTTTACTATTATAATTTTTGTATAGGTAATAGGTACTATATTTATTATGTCTATATACCACAGTATAGAGGCAGGTATTATAAAAGATTTTCAAGTCAATTCTACGAAAGTGCATTTTAAATCGGTAAACTTATACTTATCTATCCGTGCTTGTTTAGAAAGGCATCAAGGAAATAATAATGTTTACCACAGTACTATTACCGGTACGTTAAACACCCCTCTAGATAATATCAAGTCGACTTGTATCCTATACTATGGATCCCTCGTTAGTTTTATTGAACATAATATTATAATGCTTTTCTTTGTATTGAACTTTCTTTAAATTTATTCAAATACTGCTGCCGTATATCATATAAAGTTTGACTTTTTTTTATTATTACAAAAAATTAAAATTTGAAATACCCTACCCCTTTACTTGTAGTAAAATGATGTCCCAAGTAAATTTTAAATTACACATTATTAAATATGATAAATTACAAAATAATAATTTAAATAAACATCTATTTATACAAATTATCGTTCCTATACGTTCGTTAAATATTACTAAAAATCACAACTACTATTTTCAAACTTTATTTTCCTTTTCTTGTATCCCTTAGAAAATCCCGTGTAATTGAAGATCCTATTTATTTATTGGTTTCCTGTAGCAACTTCGGGTATGTGTAATCTAATACTAGGCAAATAAATCCACATTTAGGTTGACAGAGCTGGGCAATCTTGAATGAATTATCCTTTAATAAGATTTTTAGAAACACAATATATACAAATTTGAAATATAAAATGCATAAAATAAATTTTAAAATGTCGTATATCTGTTTCAGTAAAATATTATCATCGAAAAGTATATAACAACTTACTGTATAAAGAATACAATATCATCAACATAAAACTTCATTGTAGAAAATATGCGAATATAAATTATTATTTTTATGGATTGATATGCTCCCTATATATGGCTGCTTTATAGAATTTTACGTTAAGCAATCTTAGCACAAGTGTACGTACACGACAATAAAATAAATATACAGGGAAAGTCCCTTTGATCCCTCACTTTGGGGAGTTGTCAAACTTCCCTTCTTGCTTTATGTACTTACACGTGCTTTCTATGGATGTACAGATATAGTGTCTATTGATGTATTTTCGACTTGACAAAAATGATAACAAAGTAATATTTGAAAATTATATGACAAAGATGTTTTTACAATATAGACGTTAATGTAAATTTCTAGTAACTGAATTTTCCAGTATACTTGTTGTATAAATAAAAATTTATTGATCTAAGAAGTACCATCAGCTAAATTTCGTTAATCTGCTTGACAAAAATAAAAAATTTTTAAATTAACTCTAAAAAATATTTCTACATTTATTTTTATTATTATTTTAAAATGTCATTGCTGTATTAAAATTCCTTTTATAACCACGGCGTACCTATTGATGTGTCACTAACATACAGTTGCAGTTCACTCAGGGAACGGGTTGCAGTTCAATCTTTTTCTAAATAATTATAATTTATTCTATTTTAAATTTGTATCTTTTCTATTCCAGAGAGAAGACAACTAAATTTTTCGACAAACGCCAGTAATGAAGTAACGTAAACATAACATACACATTTTATGTATGCAGTGTTTTCTTAACTTGGTCATGCATTTATTATTATAGATGCTAGCAGGCGCTCTATCGTGCTTAAATCTCGATCGACACATTTTAAAATTTATTGTTAATTTTTTTCCAATGTCGTCGAAATCTTTATCATTTTTTAAAGTTACTTAATTACGTAGGTATATATAGTATATTGCAATGATATTTTATATTTATTTTAAATTAACCTGCAACCTACCCTACACTGTTTAAAATAATTATGTTAAAATGTGAAAGTGCGAATAGACAAAAGAAAAAGTATTAATTTAACAGAGAAAAAAAAAGTGACTTGTCTTTTATCTCATAATCTCAATTATGCTAAATGAAAAAGTAGACAATTTTCTTTTTTTTGTCTAAATTATTAGACAAATCAAAAGCTTGTCCACAAAAATAGAAGCATTAACATTTTGAAAAGTTAAGATGACTTTCTATTATGTAATACACAGTAATACGTAAGCTTTCAGGAATTTATTCGATCAGTTATGTTTATAAAATCGGCACATTCTGCTTTAACTGCAGTAAAAAATTGCTTAACCGTTTCAATTATACTTAATATTTAGTCAACAACAGCTTAACATTTAGATAAAACGCTTTATTAATTATAGTAGTATTTCGTATTAATTGTAATAAAATCTCTATTCCAAATAGTAAAAATTTTAACATAACATTTAGATATATAAATTACATTATAAAATATGGACAAAATAACATAAAAATATAGTCGACTATATGGACTACTTTTTAAGACATAATTATGTTAAATTAACCCTTTTTTTAAAACTGTGTAGTCTGTCAATCGGAGAACAACCTCTTTAATCTCAGCAGTCGGTTCAGTGAAATGTAATAATAAATGAAATGAACTAATTTTTGAACAATTATGATTATTTATTTCAGAACAAAATAAAAGTTTTCGTCCACAATCTGAACCTGAACGTAGATAAGTTGCTTTGGAGATTGTAAACATAAATTTACCTTGCAATTCTTTCAGCATCCAACTAATTTTACAATTTCCAAAGAACAACATAAATCATAAATTTATGTGTTTAAGTAAACAAGTGTGCATTAATGATTAAATTAAATCAATTGTCTATCGGTTATACAAAATATTAGTTTAAACGAAATTTTATGTCCCAAATGTTTATAAATAAAAAAAAAACTCTGACCTCATAACAATATCACCCAATGTGACTCAGTCTTCTTACTCTTCGAATGTACCAATATCATTCAGCAACCATTCAACCTCCTGTTTTTGCCTTTGGTAATTAAATAAACGATTGATCACCATTGAATTGCTCTGGTTTTATTATCCAATTCTTGAACATATCTAGGATGTTGTACAATTAACGTTTATCCACCTATCTCTTATAATTTTCCTTAAACCACTATATCTAATACTTATTCGATTATCTTCCAAACACCCAATCTTATTTAAAATTATATTTCAATGGTCATTTAACTTTTAATTATCCAAATATCTATTTATTCTCAATTATAAATTTTTATTTCCAAATCAGAAAAACCCATTTTTTACTATATTTTTCAAAACTTTCTTATCTTCTTCTTATTACCAACCCTCACACATGATTTTCCTGTTCTTCTCTTTTATCGCACTTAGGGCACGTCCGCACTCAAAATCTTATGTGTAGTTTGTTAAAATTGTTCCTTCATAAATGATCCTTATAATTTAATTAATAAATCACGTAATTTTGATATTACCGACTACCATGATATCAGATAATTGTCCTCTTGTATACTATAAATTTTTATTATTCTTTTATATTTTTACAATTTTTTTAATATTTTTTGATTTGAAACATGACAATATATTGCCAAATTGCCATGTAATCTGGGGGGGGGGGGGTAATTAATATTTAAAAAATAACAAACTGGATCCACTTACTCCAATCTTTCAATCTTTCCATTTAAATTTAAAATATAAATTCTCGTCCAATAATAATTTAATTTCATAAAAAAATTTCTTCGACAATATCAAAATCAAATAATCAAATCAACTTACAAAATTAAAATATTTGTTTTCTCCAAAATATTCAATTCAAGAAAGACCAAAAATAATACAGGAGACGACTTACTCCTCAACCGCTACGTGCGACTTGTTGGCGGGAAAACCAGCAAATACAAAAATATTTACAAATTCCTTTCAAATTATTTGTTACAAAACAAAATCAATTCTCTAAAAATCAAAATGAGGATTTTGGAACACGACAATATATAGGCATATACTAAAATCTAGTGATTCATTGTTTAGACTCCCTGCATGTACTATGTACATATTATGTTGTATGCTGAAAGCATTGTTTTCATTTGCGGTATCGCTTTGAATATGTTCCGTAAGAGAAGTATCTATTTTTCACAGATCACACTGACTGAAAATCCAATTTACCACTTCTGTGATAAATACGGTGCCCCGAACATATTATGTTCATATTTGAATTAATTTAAACTTCAATATACTATTACATTTATTAATATAATTTCTTGTCTTGAACTTTATTTTACCGTTATATTGTAAAGCGTTCATAATTTAATAAAACTGATGAACATTTCTTTTTATTTATTTAGTAAATAGTACCTATAAGTAAAAGTTTTGGTACTAAGTAGGTATATAGAAGAACGTTTTTTTAAGTTTAATTTGTAATTATTGGTGTCAATTTGAAAATTTGCTTTTGCGATTTTACTTACTTGTATTGTAGATGATTTTCAGTTTTTCTGTGAAATTATATTTTTTGATATACCTACTTATTACTCAGAAGATGCTTTAAAAAGTAAAACTGCTTAGTAATAAAATTGTTTTTAACCTGTTATCAGAATTTTGTTTAATAAATATCTAAAGAAATTTTTAATTTCAGATAAGATACTTTCGAATGATGTTTATCGATGAATATTGGATTGCTATCAAAAATACTTCCCTAAACATTCTGGCAATTTTAGTAAATCGGAAGTTTGCCATGTGGGTATTAACATTTTTTTTAAAATTTATATAGATTTTCATACTTGTTGTAGGAGAGAGCAGGCTAAGAAAACTCTATATTATCTTAATTTGTTATTGTAGTTGTAACCTTTGTTACACTCGGTATCATAATACAGGGTGTCACAAAATCTTTTTGAAGTTGTTACCATAACCATACAGTTGATAATCACAAAAAGACTAATCTGTATATAAGGACATATTGTTTTATAAATAAAGAGTTACGTTTTCTTATCTTAGGGAAGTATTAAATTGGCTCACAAAAGTTATCAAGTGGCTGTGGCAAGGACTTAACAATATAGAGGAGTTTTAGTGTACACATAAGAAACAAATTATTAAAATTTTAAATCGGCAGTGTTATGACATCAAAATATTGACTTGAGCAGGAATGGATAAACCAATAAAATTTTAGACAACTTAACTATATGTTTAAAAAATTTGAACTTTAAATTGAAGTAATTACTTGGGATTACAGGGGAACATGTGAACTTGATATGATAATGTAACTTTACTATAATGTGTAATAATGTTAGGATTATAAAACATATTAATTCTTTGATTAATTTTTGTTTCGTTCTGATCGCTTAAGTTTTCGACAAGGTGGCCATGGAAAGACAATGTTTCATTATTTACAAACAAGATAATTCTTTGTGTATTTTTTATAGATATAAGGTAAAATGGTCAAAGATGCCAAACTGGGTAAGATGCCAACGTCGATATTTTTAAGCAACTACCAACAGATGGCTTTAATACCCGCTTTAATGTCATTATTTGTGTTACAATGCCAGGGGCCCTATTCTTGAACTTACTCAAAATTTCTCGCATGCGAATTGTTTGCATGGCAAGTTTCGCACATGATTGTTTGATCACTAAAAATGGTATTCTTGAATTGCACACGAAATTCACTTCGCACAGGAATAATTTCGCATGGTAAGTTTCATACACGATTGATTAAAGAATGCACATGAATGTTATTTTGTGCGAAAAAACGGCTTGACCAATAAGAGAAAGAGAAACAGAAACAGCAAAAGAAAGTCGAAAAAGAAAAGAAAAATCTTGAAAAGGTTCAGGTCAAGAAAACATCATGTAAAAAGAAAGTCCAACAAAAACAAAAATATTCGAGTGAAAAGCTGCGATTAAGACCATGTTGATAATGTCGTATCAGATCACAGTTCTGATAATTTTGACAGTGACAGTGATGATTATTGTATTGTTTGCAATAAATATTATCATGATAAAAAGGGTCCAAAAGTTGACTGGATATGTTGTACAGGTTGTAGTCAATGGTTACACGAAACTTGTACACCATATCCAGACAACTGTCCAAATTGTAAAACACAATAAAAAATTATGTTTATCATTTTTTTTATCTAATTATGTATGTCCATAATGTTTTAACTCTGTTGGCATCTTACCCAAATAAGGTGTCATCTTGCCCCATCCTATCTGGGTAAGATGCCATTTGACGCTTTAATTAAAAACAAAATTTTATGCTTTTTTTTCTTGTTCATTAATCAATGTAGTATGACTACTATTAGTTAAACTAAGTCATACTTCATTAATACGGATGCACTGAATTTTCTAAAAAACGATAGGCATCTTTGACCATTTTACCTTATTATACTCGTATAAACAACTTCAAACTTCAATAGTATTATATTTATAATAGTTTTCCATTCACAGTGCAAACACAAATGCCACGTATATGAATTTTCACCAGAAGATTTCATATTATAGTACCATGACAAACCAGCTTGTAATAATTGAGTTCTTAAAACAAGTGAACCAATTTTGTTAGTTTCTAGCACTGAGGTGACAAAATAATAAATTGCATAATTATAGTGAATAATTAAAGAATTTTATATGATAGCTGTCAATAATAAATCAATTAAGAGCTGATAACGTCGGACGGTTATGTTTAATTCTGATTGGTTAGCTATAGCGGGCAGATTAAATATTTTTTGAAATGCAATAACGCTGAGTTTTAAGACCAAAAAATTATATCAACATACAGAATTTTTATTACAGTTTCATTTTTATATGTATAATATTTCAAGAACTTATTTCTAAGGAAACTCTCCCATTATATAAACTTATTTTGTCAATTCTATTGGAGATTATAAAAAAATTAAAGTCAACTTAATTGAATTTGCTAGAATTTACAATAAATATTAAAATTTGCTTACTAATTTCAACTTCACTAGTTGAAACTTTACACTAGCAAAATAATAAAAAATATTAGTTTTGCTTGATAAAGTAAACATATGAAAAAGACATTTATAGGTACTAATTAAATACTAATATAAACTTAAAACTAAATACTTAGTTAAAAGAGTTTTAATTTTGAAATTTGCAATTTGGATAAAAATCGAAATTTTAAAGAAATATAAATACCAGGGATCTATAGTATCTTTGTAGTATCAGAGCAAGCTAACAGTTGAAAAGAAAAAGAAAATGAGTGAGATAATTAAATGCAATTTATTGGTTAAAGAAAAAGTAGAATCTAAAAATTAATCATAAAAAGGTACATTAATTTGGGTCAGCAACGTGGTAAATTATAAAAAAGAATAAATAAAAGTTGAAAGTAATTGAAAAGTAATACATTAAGAAGAAGAAAATACAAAAAATCAAGAAGTTAAAAAATGATAGAATCAGGAAGTGCAAGGGGCAATTCGACGGAGGATGTTGGGTGAGAACGATTAAGCAAATAAAAAAAATTGCGTTTGGGACACGAGAAACGACTTGATCTGTAAAAACAATTGTAAAATAGGTATTAACATAAAATATAATATTAATAGATATATATTTCGTTGTTTTACTAAAACATGAAAACGAATCACCTGTTTAGCAGGAAAGCTGTGCCATGATTATTTTCAAAAAAATTTAAATTGTCTCTTAGTGCAAGCAATCCAAGAGAAATCACCCGTTAAATTTAACGGCTTGTTAAAAGTTTTATAAATTATGTACATAGCTGAACTCTATTATTGTTTTTATTTTTATTATTTTTGCAACAATAACAATAATGAAACTTTCTAAATTCTCAAAATGAGGTTTTAGAAAGAAATAAAGTTAATCTTTTACATTTTGCATAATATTATAATAACTACTATATTGAAAAGTTTTTTCATTTCACAATAAGAATAATCACTGGAAACTACGTAAAATCAATAATAAGTAAATATTAATATTCATATACTAAGCGATTTCGTGATATAAATTTAAGGAATGCTATCTACAAGGAAGTAATATAGCAAAAGAGGTAAACTGTTGAGATGCTAATTTATAGTTAATACGCAAAAGGTTAGGACGTAGGTGTGATGAGTGGCGCGACTCCCGGGTGGTTTTATAATCAATCCGGCGGCTAGGTGTCAAGTTCCCGTTTACAGAAGCTAAGGTATTGAATAAAAGAAGAGCCAGAGCCGTGTTAAAAGCCACGCGGTTCAATTATTAACTTGCTGCTTGACCCAGCCTGCAACACCCTCTCAAATATTTAATTGTTCAGCCACTCGCACTGATTTGTTATGCCTATCGTTTATTTTTATCGCTCTTTGAGTTTCTCCGCATTTAAGCTCATTGAAGCATTGACAGTAAGTTATTCAAAATACAAGAAGATATCATTAAGTATTAAATCTAAATTTATTCGTGTTTTGCTATTTATTATAAATTTTCATTTATTCTGATTTAGTATAAAGATAAAATTTTTTAACTAATTCATTGCTTGTTTATTTTTTTAAATAAATATGCACTGTTAAAAAATAGAAAATATTTTATTTTTTATATTTATTTTATTTTAAAATTTTTAAAATTATTTTAATTATTTTAAGTTCTCAATAATTGAATTTCAAAAAAATTTAGAAACCATATTTTATTAAAATATAGCTTTCTAAAACATGCATAATCTTATCGTTGCGGCTAACTACAGAGCATACGTCGGATCCGAAACATTTAAATAAATATAAACCAAAGAACTTTTCAAATAAATTTCACAATATTATTTGTAACTACCTACTACTAAAAAATATATAAATCTTAACTTGTGAAAAAATATTAACAATAGAACTTCAATATAACAAGTTAAATTAAATAATATAATTGAAAATATATTAAATAAATTTCTGACGAAGGCGATATACATCGCTGAAAGCTTAAAATATAATTTCAATTATATTATTTAATTTAACTTGTTATATTGAAGTTTTATTGTTTATACTTAAAATATAATAAACACCGACATTCGTTTAGAAATCTTGACCAAGTTGCGTGGATTGCTAATAAATGGTAATCGAATCTCTTAAATCTGATATATTCACAATGATGTTTCATTTTTATATGATAATGAAACCCCGAAAACTCGGTTTTAAACCGATGTAGTTTTAACTACATAGTTTTAACATTTTAGATTAACGCACGAAGCACAATTTTAAAAATTAGTAGCGCCAATTTTCTAACTTGCACAAATAATGTAATAATAAAATATTATTATTAATCATAGCTCTACTATTGAACAATAATAATTAATATCATAATCATTAAATATTTATTAATGCTTGTGAAAAGCAATTTACGACTTATTGTAAGTACATAATATAATGTATAGTGTAAAATAAAATGTATTTTATCAAAGAGTATGTACATATGTACCTATAGAGGGACAGCTCTTATGAGTATACTTGTCACAAGTACTTTTTTATGGCTCTGCACGCCAGCTAGTAGACGGAGTAATCTCTACGTCTTAATTTTTAGTTCTTTATATACAGGGTGCTGAATGAGTTAGCCGAACATAGGAAATTAACATGTAAACACTTACTTTTACAAAAATATCACTCTGTATATAAAGGATCAGCCATGAATTATTATTAAAAATTAAAACGCAGAGATCACCCCGTCTACTAGATGGCGTAGCAGTGCCCTTAAAAAAATACTTCTGACAAGTATATTCATAAGAGCTGTCCCTCTATATATCTATACGCGTAGATTCACTATCAGGCACCAAAAAGTAAATATGCGTTGTGACCCAAAAAAAATATTGCGTTGAGGCATCCTATATATACGCTGTATATATAAGTGTTGCGGCACCCTTACTGCGTATATATAGAACGTCATATATGAGCGTCGCGGCACCTTTCTGATGACCTTCATTTCAATAATTTAAACACTTCCGTTGAAGTTAACACATTTGCTTCTGCAGACAAGAAATAAGTTTTAGTTGAAGTTTTACACCAATTTAATTGGTACCTGTGCATAATAATAATATATTAATTATTATACATAAAAAACTACTATGAGTAACAGTTTATATTATTATGGTCACCAAAATTCTTGAATAAACAAATTTTTATTAAAAAAATGTTTAGTTTTGTTTTGGATTTTAAGTAAAATTCAAAATAAAATTAAACATACTTTTCTGGTATTATTATGGTTTATTAACAATAAGTTTATTATAATCAATGCCATGACAAAGTAGAGAGCATTTCTCACTTTGTATAAAATTTAAATTTTTGTGTAAAATAATCTTCTCTTATCATGGTTTGTTGGTCAACCTTGACCATTGTGACTAGCTTAACTATTACTACTAGTTGACATCTGGTAAACATAGTGCAGCCCTTAGAAAGTACCCGCCAAATACCATATAATAAGACCTACGGGCGATTCAAACTTTAAAACTCGTTTTTTTTAGTTTTTATACTTTCTTCTAGAAGACGATAACCTAAATTAACATTTTCATTATTAAGAAAAGTTTTAACGCATATGTATATTCAAAAGACATCGCCGTAAAAATCATAGTTATTGTAGTACTCATATTTTAATAAAATTATGAAATTAAAACATTTCTAGATCACAATAACTTTTACTCTGATGCATTAACAAATCAACAATTTTTATTTTAGGGCATTGTAATTATCCTAAATAATTTTTCAATGTGTTTTATTTTATAAAATTTATAAAAAGTAAAAATTATAAGAAAATGTATTGTTGCTACTGTGGTACCTTTCAAATTAATAAGCACTTTACACGCCATTTAAAAAGTAAGCATTTGGGAGTAACATTAATGAAAAAATATTTAAATTCCGAAATTCAAAGTGAAAAAAAAAGTGATAATTACTTCTATGTATTAGAAATCGCGGCAATTTTGTTATAGCGAAAAAAGGTAAAATTATACCTAAAAAAATTTGTAAGAACGGCAACGAATTACATAATTTTTAAAAATTACAGGGTTTGTATGAAGTGCTAAACTTTTTTGAAGGTATCGTATTTAAAAAGGCATACTGAAAATCGTCTTTTTGTAGCCAGAGAGGCTAATACGGCTGCATGACAAAGTAACAACCCCGCTATTGAATCTTTCGTCGTTTGTCATTAGGGGAAAAGTTACAGGTACTATTTGACTTCACTACCTTTTTTTAACGAAATTATTAAAAATTCCGCCCAGATGAAATAAGAAAATTAGTTGTCAGAAGTAAAGTGCTTATTAATTTGAAAGATATCACAGCAACAACACGTTTTTTATAATTTTTAGTTTTTATAAATTTTATAAATTCAACCAAGGGCATGTCGAACTAGAACTTCCTTGGTTAGTAAAATTTAAATCTGAATTTGTCTCGTATACAAGAAGTAACTATTAGAAAAGTGACAGAAAATAAAAATTCTTCGAAGTTTGCACTTTCTTTCTATGCGTCGTGCTCGAGTTAAAATGAATTTAATTATAACTCATCACCTAGTAATAAACAGTTAAGGCATTGATAACATGGTATAAACAAAATTTACTGAAGAGTAGAATAATCATAAAAAGTTATGTAATAAGTATAAGTAACTGTGCACGAATCAGCGCATTTTTGAAATGGGTGGGAACCAATTGGGCCCAATATATTTGAGGTGGGCAGAAGTACACAAAATTTATAAATAAACTTAAAAAAATATATTATTTAAATAATCACCTAAAAAATTTGGGTGAGCACTCTAATCAACAGGGTTGGCGAGTGCCCACCTTAACCCACCCCTGGCGCCGTCACTGGAATAAGCTCTTACCATCATTATCTTCCTTAATAATGAATTTTCATCATTCAAAAATTAATAATAATTATGATTCATCACAAATTTTTGCAGCAATTACCTTAAATTAAAAGTGACCAAAATTAGTAATTTTTATTTATAATTATTTAGGTATCTTATATTATTATAACAATTCTTTAATATTCGCGGCATTTATGCAGAAAATTAAAGTAAATTTTGTAATAGTAATAGGTTATATTATTATTACAAATACATTTCCAGGTCCATTCATAATTATTCTTAACCCTTTTGCTCATGGCGGCCTAAATTTAGCACACGGCTTTCTATATTATTTAATGAAAGGAGGAACGTAATTTCGTCATTTGATTTTGATGTACTAAATTTAAGACATTCATAAATTCGTAATAAAAATTTATGGGTCCGTATTATTGAGATTTAAATAAATTTTTTCGAATAACAGTAAGGGTTGCGTAGTAGAAGTCAGTCTTTCATTACGGGTTTCAAAACAGGTAGATTTCAAAACGGCTGTGTGGATTTTTGTTTGTGTTTGGAATGGTTATTGCTATGACGTGTAACACAGTTATACAGTGTTTTTAAAATTTTTCTATATCGTCGACATACAAGCAAAAGTGACCAACTACAAAACTCAAGTTTTACAGAAGAGCAGCTTTTAAGTTGAATATCGCTTATAAAATCAGACAATTAATGCCAATTTCAATAATTTTAGTCATAATACAATTAATATAGTTTATTATATTAAAATATTTAATTATACTTTTATTATTATATCGTTATTCAACTCAATTAGTCAATCATCTTATTTTGCCATTTATGCAGTTGGTCGCTTTTGCTTGTATGCCGACAACATTTTCTATTTTTTCATATAGGACATAATGTCTTAATTTTAAAACATCCTGTATCTTGTTAACAAGGGGTCAAAAAAATAAAAGATTTAAAAAAAAATTATAGCTAGTGTACTAAATTTCAATTTTATACCTATAAAAACGAAAATTCATGAGCCAAAGTGTTAAAGAAATTTCAGATATGGTACAAACCAAATAAATTTGCTGGTGCGTCATTGTTTAAAATGGTATGAATCAACCTGGAAATGCATTTTTATTCTTATTTTAATATAGCTTTCTCTTTTCACCACAATTTGAAACAATATAAATGTCACTGTCAAAGTGTTGCAGGATTTAAACAAAAATGAAAACCATTTTAAACAATGTCGCACCGGCAAATTTATTTGGTTTGTATTATATCAGAAAATTTTGGTACTTTTTATTAAATAAAAATAATATTTTTTTAAATATCTACTAATTGATTATTATTATAATGTATTATTATAATGTGAACTAAACACTAAGAAATATATAAAAGCTAAATTAACTTTAGATGCTTTAGAATTTCACAATTATAAAAGTACAATATTATTTCGTCGGTCATAACTCATAAGGATACGATAATAGAGTGAGCTAGAGAGAGAGACCCGCTCTCTCTCATCTAAACATTCCTAAACTTTAACGTACAAAACTTTTAATACTCAAATATAAAATTCATGTGTGCCTAAACGTCAAACTATTGCATACTACGATAAGGTGCCATAAGGCGCATTAACGTCAACAAGCTACTATTAGAACTACAAGAGCGCCCCCTAGACTTATATGATTTTATACGAGCGAACTAAACGCCAACTTTTATGGTGTATATGGTCAAACCGGCACCTTTCTCAAATTTGGTATTTAGACGTATAGGCCCATGAAGAACACAAATATAGTGGAAAAACGTTCAGGCACCACCAAGTGGTGCCACAACGTAAATATGGGTGCCACAACGTCGGTTTATATGCGAATTTGGGGTCACAACGTCGATTCACAAATATATACATACTCTTTGATTTTGTGTATGTTGTGGCATGTAACATGAAATGCACTAAAATTAAGCTTTTTCAAAATTTTAATAAATGGCCAATAAAAAGTTACAAAGAATTCAAACTAGAAAGATTACTAGAAAGAAATTTCATAAATCTGTAGTATACGCTTAAAGAACACATGAAACTTATAAATATCATAATTAGTTTTAAATAAAGTGCTACAAAAACTTTACTTGCTTACTACAATAAGATTTAGTTTTTTAGATTTAGAAGCTTTAGATTGGTAGACAAGAAACCTAACTTTCTTAAAAGAAATGTATAATTGCACATATCTAAAAAGAACATTTTTGGAAGATGATGTTCGGTGATTAGAGTGCCGAGCAGATGAGTACCAGCTTGGACGGCACGATATTTTAGATTTTCTTCTCGATTTAATTTTAATTACATTATAATATCAAAATTATTCTAATTTATCAAATTATACAAAATACAATCTTTTATATTTCTATACAATTCAAATATATTTCTTAAGTTTCTTTATGTCACGGATGCATAGACTCAATGGGACTTATTTCTCAATCTGATTTGGGTGGGGTTGAGTTTGCGTTTTGGAACGCAAGAGGGACTTTTTGAATGTGGGTTCGAGAAGTGAGTGTGATAGTTTTCGTCTCGTCAAAATTTTTGGTAAGTTTTGCTTTTTTTTTGCTGTAATACCTTGGTAAATCGTATTTGCCACGGATCTATTGAGATCAGTTTAATTTTGATAATCGTCACAGTTTTTTTGTTACACCTGATTTTGTTGAAAAATTATTTTCAATAATTTTAAATACCGCAACTTTATTTTAAGCGAATGCATTTGGTCAAGCATATTTACCGATAAGTATTTATCTTCGCTCGCAAATTTTCACAACAATAATTTTCAACAAAGTGAAATATTTAATTTTAATAATTAAATTATTTTAAACTTTTGATGTGAACTACTTGTCTATTTTATGTTTCTCCAATAGGATAATATTAAGGCAAGTAGTTACGATCTTTCTTACACCAGTTGTGGCGGTCGATCTTATTGGCAGCGAAACTTCTTGCAGAGAGTATTTTTTTGTTTTTTTGTAACCTTGTTTTTTTTTGGAACTTACGTCCCTCACTTTCCGCACCTTATCAGCTAGATAACATCTTGAGCTTCTACAGTAAATAAAAGCTGGTTTATCGTTTCCCAGCGTGTAGAGAAGAAATTCTGGATTCCCAACAAGGGAGGAGGACTTTTTTCGTTTCACTGTTTGATTTAATAATAACAAGAAACAAAACATGATTTTCAAACATATGTTCCATTCCCAAAATAAGAATACTGGAAAGAACATCTTGTACTAGATCGAGATGATGAATACAAAATGTTAATGTGTATTATTACATTATTAGCATGCAATTGTTAGAGAAATCAGTATATACTAGGTACTACATTAAAAAAAATTATATCAAAAAAATAAAAACCAAAAACTAAAATTCTTAGTTGTTCTTTTAAAAGAAATCATACAAGAAAGGTTTTTCAAATACATACCTACTTATAATTGAAATGCACGTGGAGTAAAAATAAAATAAAGTATGTATATGCACGTACCTAAGTACGTAAAAGTAAATTATAAAGCAGATTTCTGATAATAACTTTTTTAAACAAAAATATTTTTCTTCTATCATTTAAAAATAAATAATATTTGCGAATAGCGAAGCAAATTTTAGTCGATCATGCTGCAGACACTAGTTGTGATTCATAAAAAGTCGAGGAAGAAACCGCTGGGGCAATTTGATGTACTAGTGAAGGGAAATCTTAGGTAATCTCAGGCAATCTTAGGAAATCCAGGAAATCAAAGGAAATCCAAAAATCTCTTAGAAATTACAGATAATCTTGCTTTTTCAACTTTTTCGAAAGGAAATCATGAAACAATCCAACAGAAAATCCAAGGAAATTTTAGGAAATCAAAGAAAATGTCTTGGAAGGAAATCTGGTATTTGCAAAACGTGCATTAAACTAGTAGTGCAAATAAAATGTTAATTTTTTGGCGTTATTTTAAGATGAGAAGTATTTCCTTGAACGTTCTCGTTTTGTTAATTGAATCAAAATTTACTACACTAAAGCTATCGGTTTCTTTAATAGAACCTACTAAAAGGTTGATTCAAGATGCCGCACTTCTCGAACTTACCAAGTAGGTAAGTATTGTATCAACCATTTCTGTGCGTTAAATTAAACAATTTATTCTATTGTTTGAATCATTTTAGGTTTTTGATGTAACTTATTGTATTATATGGGGAATTATGGGTTGGTGGGGCGTTGTTCATGTGCCAGGTGACGCTGAGCAAGAAAATGGTTGTCGTTGTAAAAAATATTCTGTGTAATTGTTAGAAAAATATAATTACGTTAATATAAAGCGTAGTATTATTTCTCGAGTAAACATTACACTTATGATGGTATTGAATCATCAGGCAAGCACTGTAAATTGAATGCGTATTCAATGTTGAACCATCACAATAGGTGTATTGCTGTATTAACAGTAGTGCATTTTATGAATAAATAAATTTAATTAAATAATCCTCAAAGGTATTAACTTTTAAAGAATTAATAACTGTAGTAACCATTTTTCTTGCGCATTGCAAAAACACAAGGTTAAGCATCAAAGATCAAACTGGAACTACAAGACAATAAACTTGCGCAGTGGCTCGTATATTTTTCAAGTTTCTAAATTGTTCAGCTAGCGGATTAAAATTTTCGGTTTAATCAAATTTTGCATTGAAATAACATATACTGAAATGCTACAACAAGACAAAATAATATAGTTTCGTTCAAGAATTTCATTGGTTTTCTTGCAATCTAACTATTTTATTAATTCAACGATAATATCGTAGAAGCTTATTTGAACCCATTATAAACATTAAATTAACTAATATTTATTTTAAAAAAATAATATATTAAAACAACATAATATTTGAATTTCTTGTAACAACTAAAAATTGTTTGATTCAACGAAATTTCGTTTAATTCAATATGAAAAGATTCAACATTTCGGATTCGTTTAATTTACCATCTCTTTTTCCTCAGTGTATAATGAAGTTGGCCACCCTAGGTAAAAACTATGAAGTCAATCAGTTTCATTAAAGGCTCTATTGGTATTTTGCTTCATTCCTTCTGAAAACTTTCAATTGCATTATTGTCTTACTTTTCGTTCAATTTATGTTCAACTTTCTTGTCAAACATGTGCTTCAAAGTGTGATGAAAATTTTTGGGTGGGGATATGTTTGTAGTGACGTTGGCAACTAAATTCAGAACATAATTCACGCAATTAATATTGAACTTAAAATTTAAAACTTAATATTTAACTCAAATACAGGTGATAATTATTATAGAATTAAAATTTTTACACTTTTCTCAATTATGTTTTATATATCTACTATTATTATGATAATAATTATTGAAGTTGGTAATAAGCAATAGGCGTATGCTTATTTAAAAGTTAAACGGAAAAGTTGAACAATGTGACACGCGCTACTTTGTTTGATACAAAGTTTGACAGAAGTTTAACGAAAATTTAACCAAAGTGTGAAAATGTCATTCAAGCTTTAAAGTTTTAGCTGATTCAGTTCTGGAGACTGATTAGGTCACTTAAATAGACAAATTTGGTATTGGCGGTATATCCGTAACATACTTTGAAATATCGTTTGGATCATTATCCTGTTGAAAGATTCATCTGCGTGATATTTTATTTTAATTTTGTTTTTTAAATCTGGTAAATATTCTTTCCTCCTATGCGTGTTTCTAAATTAAGGTAGTACTGTCGGTTTTAGAATTACCGTTCAGAATTTAATGAAATTCGGCTTATTAGTAGATTATCATACGATAATGATTCAATTAAATTTTTGAAGAGCTACAGAAAACCAGAAAAAAAAATATTGGCATTTGAAATTTCATGTTTTTAACATTGAGCCTTATGGGAAATTGCAGGTTTTATCATATTTTACAGAAAGTGCCGTTCAGATTTCAATAAAAACAGAGAAAATGAGAGAACTTATTATATAAAACATTTTAGACACTTAAAAGTACAGCTTCAGAGCTTGTGCTAGTAGTTATTAGCAAATAAATTTCAAATATGTACTTTTTATATCGTAGTTCATCAGATGTGGCAACGTTGTAAAAAAGGTAAAAACGCGCACGAAATTTAAAAATTTATGGAATATGAGAATGTAGGTTTTATAAAAATATCTACGGTTCTTTTTTAAATTATAAAATTTAGCAGCGATCTTATTTTTTAATAATTGTTGATACATAGTTTTTTAATAAATTGAATGCTTTTATAGGCATACGTAAATTCTTCACAACTGTAATTTTGTTACAAGCATCATCTCAACTAAAGAAAGAACCTAGTAAATCATCGTTGGAAATGTTTAATTAAAAGCATCATGAGCTCTATCGCAATTTATGTTCAATTCTTTAGCAATATTTTCTAACTTGTACAACTTTTGTGTTACTTCTACCTATGTAACGAAATATCTTTTTATTGTGATTGAATGGTTTTGACTGTGACATTGGTTGCGTTTAGAGAAATTGCTCTGGGCGATTCCTTGACATAGAGGGCACTCAATAGAGAACGCACTTTGAGTAATCCCCAGAGAGGGCCATCGGCCATCATACCATGGTCTTCAATTCCATTAAGAGTAACAACATGCTATGCATGCAATCGGACAGAACCAGATCTGTAAGGAACTTCCAAAAACCTTTCAAGATTCTCATACGTGATAAGGAAATGGATGGCACCAAGCAGGAGCTGGAAGCTCAAATGATAGCATCTGGTACCCAGATGCATCCAAAACGGAAATCAGTACTGGAGCAAGGATCAGTGGACGTAGAACAGGAGATGTGTTCGGCATAAATCTGGGCCTCCACGCTACTGTGTTCCAGGCAAAAATAACTGCGGTACCAGCTTGAACAAAGAAAATAACATGGAGTGCTTATGCAAATAAGCGGATCTGTATTTTAATCAACAACCAGGCAGCTCTAAAAGCTATGGAGAGAGTGGCAACACAATCCAGGGTTGTAAGTCACTTCTTCGATGTGCTAGTAGCACTAGCACAACAGAACAGCTTAACGCTGTGGTGGGTGCCTGGGCATCCTTGCTAATGCTGCTGCAGAACGATACCTAGTAGGACCAGAACCAACTTGTGGGATAGCATATCGGATCGCAAAAGGGGTTATTAAGGAACTACTAAGTAAACAACATTTTTCGTACTGAAGAGACTTTCCGGGACTGAGGCAATCGCGGATGTTCATTGGTGGGCCCTCCAATAAAAAAAGAAACCTAGAAATTCTCAAGGTGAGCAGACCACAGCGGAGGAAGACAGTAGGACCTGTGGTAGGACTTACAGGACATTGCTGCCTGAATAGGTACTTCAATGTAATTGGGGTTGTAGAGTATACCTTATGCCGAAAGTGCGGTGTGGAGGAAGAGACTCCACACCACTTATTATGTGGGTGTTCAACCCTAGCTCTGTTGGGGCTACGACACCTCGGCTGGGCATATCCGACAACTGAGAAAGTAATTCATTCACCCATCAGCTATGAAGTACTTAGTTTTTTTGAGAAAAGAAAGCTGATGGAGGAAAACTTTGAACGCGGGGTACAATAAGCTTCGAGCTTCAGTGCAAGTGGGCAAGGAACCATAACCTTTTTAGCAATAATAATAATAGTTGCGTTCTATTTTCTATTTACTGAAGATCTAACATAAATCAAAGTGCACAACTGCGTTCTGTTTACAACTTAGCATCTAAGAGGAAATTAGAATATTATGCTTATTGTGTGCGTTATCTATAAGGTAATTCGATATCAACCTTATTTCCTAACTTTCATTGCTAAATTTACATGTCATATTTCTGTCAAACTTTATAAAATTAGAGAATTGTATTTCAAATCTGTCAAACTGAAGTTAAATTCTATGGCGACGTTGCCTAATCTAAATACTGCGTAAATCAAATGAGGCAGTGTATATTTTTGACTCTTGCAGTACCGACAGTACTACCTTAATGTGATAAAAACATTTTCATAAAATTGCTTTTACTTACAATTATTTTGAAAATATTGATGTTTTTACAACAAATTCGCAATTTACTTTTTGATGGTACATAAAATATAATTATCTTGGTTGTGGCTTGAGACTATGTCTTACTTTAACCAGCGAATGCATAATATACATAATATGTTTCATATACTTACTTATAAAATGTAAATAAAACACTAAATTGTATACGAAGTGGACTAACTCTAATTAAAAACGAGCTGTATTTTTTAATTAAGTAACTACTACTAAAATTGTAAACTGCTGGGTACTTCAAGGTTTTAAATATATCGATTTATTTATTTACAGAATAATTTACTAGCAATCAAATAAATACTATGATACGTTTACCTTCTGTAAAGCGGATAGTTTTATACAAAAGCATAATAAATAAAAATTTTGAATTTTTATTTTTTCTATCATATTGAATTGAATACTGTGCGCGTTAGTAATTTTTTCCAGGTTTGCCTGATGAGAATCCGAAATTCGAAACACCTATGCATACGTGTCGCAAACTAATTCACTTAATTTCTATATTCTTCGGATTAATGAACAGTAAGCACTTTCAACATTAATAATTTTTTACAACATTTAATTGTATAGGATTGCGAAATCCATATAATAAGATTTATTTGTACTCTTTAACTCACTATTGATTTTCATATTTAATTGTATTTTCAAGAGCTAATAATTACAAATAATTAATTACAAAAGCATAATATGTATTAATTATTTTTTACCAAAATTTTCTTGGCAAATTTAGCTATAAAGTAATTAGAGGAATAATTTTGTGCTAATTATTTGCCATAGTCGCGAATTTTGTACGAATATTTCGAATATTCCCAAATATTTGTGAATTTTAAAGAAAGTACAACATATTGTTTCTCTACTATGTATACTGTTTGAAAAAGTGCAACTTTTCTATATTCGTTTGAGTTAAGGTAAAATAAGTTTTTGCTGCACACTGTGCGGAAAAGTCATTTTTCTTCACCAACTAGTGCGTTCTACTCTTCTACACACATACGCATTAAAATGATTACAAATATTCTCCACGTCTACCTGCTTACAGGTACGACGGTTACCTATTAAGGCGCATCTAAATTGCGTCCCGCGGTTATTATTTTTAAAAGTTTTTGATGTGGTCAAGAAAGACACTAGTAATCTTAATCGGATTAGCGGTAATCCGTAACCCAAATCCTAACAATTTTTCTGTGTGTATCAAGAAAATAAGGAATGCAATTAACTAGTCAAGTAGCACGCCAAGGTCCGATGGATACGCGACGTGAAACAAAACGAAACGTAACACATAGACGTCCTTAGGTTGGGGCCGGGGTGCAGTAGAGCATATTGAAATTCAAAATAAAACACTTATTGTAAAATAATTTATTATACTTATCATAAAATGTACTTAATGTTGCAATATGTAGTAAATTTTAAGAACAAACTAAGTTAAGAAATTTTTAGTAGTTATAAAATTATCGTTAACCCTTAAGTCGCGCTGTTTTAAAAATATGTTACGGTCAATGATGACAATTCGGCCATTAAAGTTAATGGCCGGACAATAACGTCAATACCCAGCTTAGTTGGGCATTGACGTCATTGGCCGGTCATTGACGTCAATGACCTTGCATTTTGGGCGATGTTGACATTTAAAATTTCATGTGTGGTTTTAACACCATTGTCCGGGCAATGACATCAATGCCCAATACAGGTGAGCAATGATGAAACTATTATTTTATAGATTCCATCTGAAAGTAATATATTAAATGTGCCTTTGCAATTAATACTGGTTATTAAGGGATACTGAAAAGTTAATTTTGTTAGAAAATATAAGTAATACGACTAAAGAAAATGAGATTACTCTTAGACAAGCAGCAGCTCAAAGCAGTGTTTTAGGAGTGTAGGGTTACAAGCGTTGTCATTGCAAGAGTGGATGTAAAAATAATAAATGTGCGTGTCGCGCCAGCAAACAAATTTGCAATTCTAAGTGCCATGGACCGTGCCACAATAAAAATGATTAATTCAAAAAAATTTTATTTAATTATTTTTTAATTTTTATTATTTTTGTTGATAAATGATTATATTGTAATACAATGAATACAACATATGTAAGTAAATATCACTTGCCAGTTGGCTGTCAAATTTAAATCGCCATTTTGTTGTTCTTTATAGTAGTTATTCCATAATATCATCATTGCCCAATCTATTTTGGCCATTAACGTCATTGACCGGCCAAAGGCGTAAATATTAAAATCAGCGGAAAATATTTACATCATTGCCCACCGTTAACGGGCAATGGCCGGTCAACGACGTTAATGGCCAGCGTAAATGGGCATTGACGTCATTGCCCGCCCATTGATGTCAAAGCCCAATTTACGTCATTGACCGTAACATATGTAAGAAATACATTAGCATGGTCTACAAACGTAGACCACGCGCTTAACTGAGGGTTTGTTAGTTAATTGTTTCTCGTTTAAAATTAATATGCTCTTCAGTGTCCTTTTTTCTGAGTTCCCAAAAATAATTGAATTGCAAAGAAAAATATTTTGCAAAACAATAATCTGCAGTAGTTTACTAAACAATACCTAAATTCATTTTGTGTTTTAATCAAACAAGATTAGTATGAAAAACTTATTGTTTTGTATAAGGATTGTGTAATCTCGGTTAAAGTCTCGATAAAAAATATCACGCCAAGTACGGAAGAATGTCACTTTTCTTGACTAGTTACATAAATAGTTATTTCTGATGTATCTGAAGTGCTGTTACTGTTAATTTTATGATAAAAATGTTGGTACGGATATCCTCTTTCAGCAATTAAACAAACAAACACAGTAGCACACACCCAGGGTGGTTTTTGGCTAATCGCTTTGTGATGTGAAAGGTTTTTAATGCAGTTTACCTCGGTGCTTTGCCACTGGATGCTGAGGGTAGATGGTCTCAATAAAGTTTTTACTCTGCCCGAAATCAAACCGGTGATTTTGGTCGACACACACACACAAGCGCAAGGCCATGACCGTCAGCAGCAACTGAAAAAAGAATTGTAAATTCCTATTTTCTTTTATAACGGATAAAAATGAAAAAGGTAACAATTTAAAAAGATTTTTCTTCATGTCTAATGGTACCCAACACTTGATATTTTCTTCTTTAATTATTGTTGAAAGCTCAATAATATAATGAAAATAGCACTTTTAAAAATATATTAGTCACCTTGAAGCTGTAACTCACCTATCAGAACTGCAACTGATCATCACAACATCATCACATTGATTTATATCGGTTTAAATAGAAACGCGACGTACCTTGCAGGTGATGTGCTGATACTGATGATCTGATCATGCTGCTGATGATAAAATAAACTTAAGAAATACGATTTGCTTGTGGTGGTCAGTCGGCGTTCCTATGCTGTGCTGATAGGTGAGTAACGACCTTTTTTTGAATTTCATTGGCAAACACTAAAATAAATTTACCAATAAAATCAAATCGTACCGTGAATCGTACCGATAAACACCAATTACAATTAAATTCAAAATACCAATGTATATAACTACGCAATGTCTACTCAAATAATTTTAGCAAATAAAAATATTTTTTTTAAATACAAATTTCTTATCAATATTATTATGGATTATAGAAAACTTTAACAAAATAAAATACAATATTATTGAAATATTATAGTCATAAATCATCATTCAATCTACATAAACCTATAGTATACTGACTTATATAAATTGTTGGCTATATTCTCTTAAATGTGAAAGGTACATTATAAATAGCGAAGTAGTTAGTAAGTGGTATAATACAACCATGTTTTCGATAAGATAAAATGCTTATAAAATATTACAAGTTAACATAGGTAGTTAAGGGGTGACATCAAAAGCAGTAAGAATCGTGCATTGTTGAAAACTTAAAGCTCCTAGTCCCGTAGCGCTAGCACGTAGTAGATGTTCGCCTGCGGGACTTCTAGATGGAAGGAGACCCCCAGGACTCGAGTTGAATATTCTTTATACTTTACACTAAACAAATGTCTTCTATATCAAAACACTCTTTTAAGTTACACTAATGTAAAATCCACAACCTTAACAATGGAGCAATGTATAATATAGAAATTACTACTCTACTGCATATCTAAACAGATTAAGCTGTTCAAGATGATCTTGATCAAATTTTGTTTCCACTTGTGGTTAAACATACCTATCTATTTTATGAAAGTCAATATTTAACATTTTCTATTAGATACTTTTGTTTCATACCTACAGTGAAAAGTACATTTTAGACATTATCTATAAATATTCTTTATGTTACATAACCAATTTGGGAATAAGCGAATTGCTATTAACAACATTGTCATTTTTTTTTTAATTTGAAATTTTTGAATTTCATCAATTTTTTGAAAACATACATTTTCATTACTATTAGGAATTAAGAGCTCAATTTTCAATTATTTTGGTTTACTTACGAATATTTTATGTGAAAACTAGATCTACTTTTACACAAACATAAGCTAAAATTTTAATAATATCTAATTATTTGTTGGTTATTGTCAACTTGTCAAATAGAAAGAGCTAGCAATGTTTAACTGAAAACGGTACCTAGTCAAATGTTTGTCAGTTCCACTAAAATTCTTAGAGAGCGTTCACTAGTCCAGTAGTAATCAGAAGTGCATTATAATCTATACGCAATAGTGAATGTGAAATTAATATCTGACAGAATGATTGGCAGTGGCTGATCTGCACAAATTAATTCATAAATTATTTATTCTTTTCTTGTGAATAAATAAAGAAGATAAAAGCATTACGCTCATCAATCTAATAAAAAAATGGTACCTCAAGATTCAAATTAATAAAACTTAACTTGAAAGTTAGGACTCGAAGCATTCGGTCATTCACTCACAAAATTTTAATTCAAGTAATTTATTCAATAAAAAATAACTTTAGTTTTTTATTTAAGTTACATATAATATTATATTTACCAAGTTTATTACACCACTTTCTTAAATTGGTACACTATTTCTTCTTAACTTGAACATTCAGAATCGTTTGTTTCTTCACCTTTTTGCAGAAGTTTATTTCCAAACCCTTCTTGGCGAATTTCTTTTTCCATATGATATAGATTCTAATACCATATTATTCACCTATTTTTGATTCTATTAATGATCTCATCTTCATATTATGATATTATCCTAACAATTTAATTGAAATATTCCCTAAGCAAGGGCTTTATTGTTTTTTATGGTGTTTAGAATTTTGTTAATTTTTTTCATAGTCATCTCTCACACTTCTTCTGTAGTGTAAGTATTTTATTTCTTCTGGCAGTAATTTCTGGAAATAGTTATTCTATTTTCCTTCTTCTCCTTCTTGTACTTGAGACTACCTTGCAAACCAATATACACTATATAATTATAATTATATAATATTTTGCTCTACTTTGAAATTTAAACAAAGCTTATTGATTATTAAAATATTTGGTAAATGCTAAAAATTAGTATGAAAACGTGTTGAAAGGAATAAATAATGTATATCATTACCAAATTTGTGTGATTGCACAATTCGATGTCTACCACGACACGATATGAAGAGATCAGATGCACTTGATAATGATTTCCTTTCTACACTGATATCATAAACTACTATTACGAAAGTGACCTTTCTTTATCTTTATCGTAGATAAGTTCATAAGTTCCAACATAGCTGCAGGCAAGAACATATTTAATAGGAAAAATGTTTTCCAAATGTGTTAGTATAAAACTTTGTTCGCGATTAATAGTCAATATAAAATAAATTTACTATTTTTTGTAGTAAGTAAAATTTAGTGTGGGCTTTCTTATCTTACTTTTTCTTGTTCTTGACCAAAACCACAAGACAAAAGTTGGAAATAGTGTGCATTTTCAAGACAAATATGCAAGAACAAAAAATATTGTTGAAATTTTTGTATTAGTGTTATTTGTGTTAATTTTGGCGTAAGATTATAATGTAAGGGAGCGTCCATCAATTACGTGAGCTGATTTTGGCGATTTTTAGACCCCCCTTGGTGAGATATGACGAGATTTGGATCGTCACCCTCCCCCTCTTCTAATCTCATGTGAGATTTTTTTAAATGTGTATTTTTAGTGTAAATACAATAATCTGTGCTTAATTTCGTTGGATTTATTTAAAAAAACATAATTTTTTTAATTATTATTTCTATTTAAAACTAGTTAAGACAAAAAATTACTTGATATTTGCCGAAACCCCCTCTCCCGCACGTGAGATTGGGTGAAATTCGGCTTGGTTTAGACGTGATGAGGTTACATGCCGCAACATTTTCATAATACATTCATATTCAGATCAATTCATAAGAGGCATTCCACGCCAAATTGGACACCATTTTGCTTTTGCATCTCGGATTTTTTTAAACTTTTTATTTAGTTCTAGTTGAGACTAGCCTCCATGACTTTTTTCGATTTTTTTATCAAGTCATTCAAGAGATATAAATTTTTAGAAAAATACGTTACTTTTTGGTTCTAAAAATTTATAACTCTTTTATAATATTTGGGCATTTCTCTGTAAACTGGGCAACTCGTTGTCTCAGGCCAATATTACATAAAAAAGTATAGATTATTATTTATTTTGTAGTTTACTTTAAAAGATAATTATCTAATCTACCTGTGCTCTACGTAGTGTCCATTTAAATTAACTTTATTTTATAAATAACATTTTTATTATGGTGAAAAACAGTCCTCTGGCGAGTCACCAAAGCAATTCGGTTGCTTTAGATTAAAATTAATTACAACAATAACAAGAGATTATTTGATTATTTGAACAATATTATATGATTGTTAATTAGACCTGCTTATTTTTCTATTAATATATGTTTATAAAGCTAAAAAGTAAATTAAAATTTGTCTTCGCGTTTTGTGAACAGTCTCCCTGTCTATATAATAAATTACGCGCAACGGAGTCTACAGCTTAAAATAATGCGTTGATGCATGTAACAACATACAAATGACCTGAAGTTGAGCGGTTGTTATCAAAAGTGCCCGGACGCTATTTTTTTAGAGCTGCACGAGATTCACTCTGTGGAATCCTCCTCGCAACCTAACAATCAACAGTCCTCTGGTCAGATTTATTTTTATTTCTTTTTGTGTGTTATATTTTATTTTTAGAAAATTTATTTTCATGTATTCCCTGTGTAGAGGGAATAACATAACATAATTATATTTTGTGCTACCTTCCAATGAAATCAAATTTAACAGTTCTCTGGGCAACGGTCCTCTAGTCCATAACAGAGCCGTGGACTCTTTCAGCCTCCAGAGGACTGTCTATATATATTGTCATGTTTCTTTTTTTTGTGGATTTTATTAAGTTTAGTTGAAGATTTCTAAAGTAAATACTTACCCGATGAATTATTATTTGAGGTCATTTCATATTTTTTGTTAAAGAATAAAGATGTTTTTAGATCATAAATCTTCGAATGAGAGGATGATGATTAATAATGATCAAGGCTGTAAATGATAAAGTAGTTAGGGCTTAAAAACTTAAAAATGAAAGTGTTTAAAAATAAAAAAGAAAGTGGAACTATAGAAAGTAAATTTACTCACCGATTGAATTTGGCGCCATTGATTTGTTTTTGAAATTGGTAATTTTGGAAATGATAATAACAAAATGCGCAGATTACAAAAGGGCATTGCGACAAAGACTACGAAACGTATAAGTTGATAAAATTGAGTCTATAAAATTTTAACCTGCAATCATAAAATTAGTTAAAAATTATAAAATGTCGTAAGCAGAAAAACAAAGTTAACCCATTTCGTCCCGATGTTGCGTAAACGCACAGTCAACTTTTACATTTTTTAAAAAGAATTATAAAAAAATAAGTGAATATTTATAGGTAATATTATGAGGTTTGGTATTTTGGCAATACAAATAAATATATTTTCAATTTCTGTTATCTGTCGTCCGGTTCACCTGGTCCTTTCGAAAAAATTTCCAAAAAACGAAAACTTTTAAAACTTAAAAAAACTAATTTTTTTGAATGAAAATATAATTTTTTAGCTAAAATAAGGCATTCCTGAAAATTTCGTCAAAAAATTCCAACATCCTAGGCGCTTGGTTCTTAATGATGGGTTAATGTTACTTACCTTTTTTCTTAGATAAATTAGCCCAATTATAGATATTATATATATATTTTTATATATATTTTCAAGCTTGAAATTTTGATTTTTGTTAGTTAAATTGCAAAGATTTTGTTTAAATTTGTTATATTTTTAATTTGTAAATAATTTTTAAAAAATTAGTACCTAATAACGCGCAAAATACTTTTAATTTGGCGACAATTTTTGAAGTAGAAGGGGCTTTTTGCCGTGGTTGGCACCGAGAGCGGACATGTTCCGCTACGCTCTCGTAACTTTTGAACGATTTGGCCAATTTTTGGCATTTTTCGGTAAATTAATTTGAAATTGTGCAATTTAATTTGTTAATTCAACAAATAAAGAAATTCATGGTGAGAATTTATTATTTCGATTGTATTATTTTTATCCGGGTCTGATGAAGATTTGTATTTTGGTTAAGTTGGATTTGAATTTGGATGTTAATTGATTGAACTGTATTTTGGATATCGGAATTATTATGAAATATCATTCATGGGAACGTACGTTGAAGCAATAGCGATGCCTGGAGGGTTATTCGCCACATGAAATTGGTCCAATATTGTGTCATTAATTTTATTAAGAATTGAAATTTCGATTGAAGCTTTTAATTAACAAAAATTGACTGGGCTAGCCGGAGCAAAACAATTTTAAGGTTTGGAAAAGGAAGTCGGGAAATTAAAATTTTACGACGTTTCACCACAATATAATATATATAACATATTATCATATATAATATAATATAATATTTCTTCTTCTTCTTCACGTGCTTATCCGTTAGCGGATGTTAGCAATCATCTTGGTTGAGCCCACAGATATATTTTGGGCTTTAGATCACAGCAGTGTATTCGACACGACTAAGATTTTAACCGCGGTTGCCCGCTTCCCAGTCGGCCGGTGTAGGCTTTACGCCATACTGGTGGTTTCGACTTATTAAAGTCAAGATGATGTACTAGAGAACTTTATTTATGGGGTAGTTTCCCGTTGCCTTCCCAATAAGTCCAAAGATCGAACATGGCTTTAGATCACAGCAGTGTAGTGTAGTAATGCAAGATGATTAGAAAATAGAAAAAACTAAAGATCTACTTAAAACCACTCCGCGATCGTCGGGTTGGGCAGCTCTGGTATTTGAAACAAATGCTAGTGAGTAAAATCTTCTACAGTAAACTTTCGATTATCAGACTCTCAATAATAATTATTTTATGGTTTTGTTTAGAAGTTTGTTTTTCAAACTAGCAACACTTTTTCAAGCGACAGCCAATTTGTTTAGTTTACCATTTCACCATGAATAGACTTTTGCCAGAACAACGCTGGCCCAAAAAATGCACGAAACACATGCACAATGTGATAACTTAAAAACATTTTTTGGGTTTTCTAAAATATTGGTATGGTTAAATATCTTAGATAATTCAAGGTAAAAAAAAATTGTAACACTAGTAAATTTATAAGTTATATCAGTGGACTTCTTTTTATTTTAATTTTTTTTTTTTTCATTAAAATTTAAATTTTCTAACAGGTTTTTTTCGTAGTACGAGCCCATAGGCTGCAGTCTATGTAACCTGCGCGTAAATACGGCGCAGAATGAGCGTAACATGTTTCATTTTCAAACGCCACGTTTCAACTTGGCAATTCTTTTAAAACACAACTATCAACTGGATAGAAAATAAATTGTTTTTAAACTGTTACATAAATCTGGAGGAAGCTGTTTTATAAACTAATAAAGGGAACCACTCAAGTGAAACTTCAAGATCGGGACAGACAGGGTGAATGAATTACAATTACAAATTACATTAATCGAATATTGAAAAATACTGGAGTTATTTTGGTATATTATGCCAATTTATAAACATTCTACATTTGTGTAAGTACGGCGCCGGCGTGTACTTAAGCTTTTATTTGTATTTATATTTTTAAGTCTTATGTTCGTCTTACGTTTTGCATGCGTACATTGTGAACAAGCACTAAGATGTTTACTTAATATAATAATTAATTCTAAAAGACCAGTAGAGCCCGCATCACAGATTCAGTCTAAAGATCGTCAGATCTTAAGTGCCCTTCACACTATGCGATTTATCCTTGGATTTCTCGTACAATTTTTCTTAGGAATTCTCTCATGAGTCTTACCATTAGCGATTATGTTGGTTTTCAGTTCACACTATATGTTAGCTTACGATTACGGATGAACACGACCGAATACGGGTAAGCACGATCAAATATTTCAAAATTTTGAGTTTAGGATCAGGGTGGCCAGATTGGCAGATTTATTGCAATTTGGGTTACTTTTGCCAAAATTTTGCGACCAGTTTTTAGCACAAATCGCAAGTCACCAAATTGGGCGATTTTATGTTATTGCATGATTAATATTTTTTAATATTAAAATTTTAATTTTAATTATTTTAATATTTAAAATTTTGAAAAATGTAAATACAGGGTTTGCCACACTTTTTTATTTATCATATAACCATATAACCACTACATATATAACCTTAAATTAAAAATGTCAATTTTTAACAATATCGATTAAGAAGGATTTAGACGTTAACGGCAATCCTATGCAAACTCGTATAAAAATAGACACCGCCCTAATCGTAAGATTCGATTAAGATTTTGTTATGAGTTGCTTACACGGATTTATGAATATAAACTGGATAGCTAATGCTGATCCCCACTATTGTCTCGATAACGATGACCGCCATACTGTGCTAAAACGCTACCTACCTACCCCAACAAGGTTTATCTATGGCATGGACTTAGAAGAGAGGACTGGCAACTCTACCTGGTTTTGCGTGCGCTTAACCGTATACCCCCCAAGTTGAACCACTAGGTGGCGCGAAAGTAGAAGAGTGTCGATCAGTTGTTATGTAGGTTTTAATAAAATTTTATTTCAGTTAATTTTATTCATTTAAGTTCATTAAACTAAATGACAGCCAATAACAGTTGGTCAGCAACTTCTCGCAGCACTCTTCTACTTTCGCGCCACCTAGTGGTTTAGTTTGGTGGGTATACGGTTAAGCGCACGCGAGAATCGGCATTATAACAATGCAGTTACCAGTCCTCTCCTTCTAAGTCCATGATCTATGGTTATGTTTTAACTTATAACCTCACTATAATTTTAAATTGACGACCAAATAACAGACTGGAGGCGCATGGTGACAATTTTACGTAGCTCCGACAACTGTAAGGCATTAAAGTTACTGAAAGTTACTAAAAATTAGCACAGTATGGCGGCCAAGGAGGGTTGGACATAAATTGTGGTGGGAATATACAGTAACTGGCTGTCCAGTTTATATTCATAAATTCGTGGTTGCTTACGAGTTCAGATTCGAGCCTTTCCGTACGACAAATCGTACAGCGTGAACTGAAAAATATCTGCTTACGACAACTCGTACGAGAATTCCTAGGATAAATCGCATAGTGTGAAGGGCGCTTTATACTGCCCAGCCCTCAGTAATAATTTTTAAAAACTGAATAGGTTTATTTAATATCGTTTATTTTAATAAAATGCTTATTAAAACGTTTATAAAGAATTGTTTATTATATTACTTTAAGAATATTATCTATTACTTCTCTCAATACAGAAGAACTTCTCCCTTGAGTAAAATGTTTTCGGTCTCTATCATGCTTGATATTCGAGAGTTTACTGCAGAAATTTGTCTATGTAAAGCCATAACACCAACAAACAAATCAACGTATTTAAATTTTGATTTTAAACCAATTTAATAATAACATTAAAATTTTTAATTAGTATAAGGTTCTAAAATAAACTAAACAAATAAATTACTGGAATTTTACAACAATTTATATTAATAATTGAATATAGTTATGACTCAGGCAAGAATTTTTGTAAAACTTGCTCAAGTCGTGTCTTGTCTTTTGCTTTAGCAAGAATATTTTTCATTTTTTTTTTCATTTGAATTTTTTCTATGAATTTCAAAATAAGCGTAGTTTTTTATTTTTTAATACTAGTCGTGAAATTAATAATTTCATTAGGTAAACTTTCAACAAATCCGCCGTAGTTCATTTGGACGATATTTTTTAAATGTTTTGTTCAAAACTGGGGTTCACATAGACTTCGGTCGAACAGTTAAATGTTAAAACTTAAAATACTTCCTTTCCATCAAAATTAGAAAAAAACGTGTATAACGCACGGTAGGAATTGCAATTTGTGAACTTGTGTGATCAGGGCCGGTTTTAGTGGTTCATGGGGCCCCAAGCGGATTTTTTTTCGGGCCCTCTAACATGTATTGTAATAGTGGGGTACAATTTTCTAAGGAATTTTTAAATTAATTAAAATGTTTTACATTTATTAAGAGATCTAGGTTTTTAATTTTAATTTTACTTTAACAAATTCTTTTTGGCTTTGATTTTTTTCATTTTTGAGCTTGGAAGACGGGCTTCCAAGCGGCCGCTTGTTCCGCTTTATGGTTAAACCGGCGCTGTGTGTGATTGATTCTTTATACATTTTAAATTTTTACAAAGAGCAAGAGTAGGACTTTTTGTGGCAAGTCTGTGGAGTGGATGGACAATCAGTAACAAGTAAACGCCAACCAAAGAAAGTACAAATTGTATAAATAAAAAATGCTATTTATATTGATAGATTGATTGTAATCAATGATTTAATTTTAAAACAAAATTCTGAATTGATTCTATAGATGTTCATAATCAATTTAAATATTAATCATTGCAGAAACCAATTATTTACTATCTAGTGTTGCATAATAAAAATTACGCTGCAAAACATGAAGTGACATGCAAGTTGTGTTAACTGCATACAATTCTATTGAATAATTGTATTATCTAGAGTAAAACCCTTTTGGGAAATAGAACTAAGTGACAAGTTGCATCGAGGGTTAAAGGACATTATTACCATGCGAATGTATGCTTTTGTTTAATTGGATAAGCGTACAACATCCATAATTGTTTTATTGTCTATGCTAATTTGTTTAAATAATTATACAGATAGTTATTTATCAACTGAGATTTAGAATTTATATTTTTAAATACTAATAATTTACCTTACATTAAAATTATTATGTTTCGAAATAAACATTATTTTTATACTACTATTTTATTAATGTTTTTAAGTAAATAAATTCAACCAAAATAATGATTTTTTTGAAGTATAAATGTAACCTTAGAGCAGGAAATTAAAAAAGATAAAAATATTTTACTTGAATTTTGGCGATGCAAATTTCAAAAAAAAATACATGTAGAACGAGCTTTGATAGTACAGGTAATTACATTATTATTATTGTCTTATTATTTTGTATTACATTGTAATCTATGCATTATTATGTTGATTATTCGGACTAAGAATGTATTTATTATTAGAAAAATTTTCGACAAAATTTATTTGACTTATTAACGAATATTTGAAAAGATGTTCAACTGATCTTGTTTTCGTCCTCCTTAAATCACACATTGAAAATATCTTTATAGTTTTATCATCTCTGATCCTGTCACTAATCTAAACCGATTTAGTAGGATTGATACACCTGCTGTACCTTTTGAATAATCAGATATTAGAATAATTTTGATTATCTAAATAATTTTAATTAGTAGGTATATTAGCATTTGTATGCACTGCCTAACTTTAACAGTGATTACTTTAAAAAACATATTTAGTTTTTAGTTGGTAAAACTGTTTTCACTGTGACTGTTATAATATTTAGTTAGTCGCTTTTGTTCAAGAATACAATACAAAACACTACTTATTCAAACTATAAAAAGTTGTTTTCAGAAGTAAAAGTTTTGGATTTGCAAATTTAGTGAAAATAAATCAGTAAGTTTTATTTCAAAATAGAAGTAGATTAACATTACGCGTCACATAGCATCTCTTAATCAAACACGTATCAGTTACGTTTAAATCAGCCACATCTGTGATTAGCAAACAGAAAGTGAGCTAACTGAACTAATGACAAACATTGCTCCGGGGGTCAGGTCTTAATCAGGGCATGCTCCCTTGTGAACCCCAAGGCTACATCGATACGCCACCAAGCTGGCTTATTAAAAAAACTGTATTAAAAAAAGTTTAGCATGTCCGTTAATTTTAATGCTATTTATTTTACTGTTTTTGATCTGCTTTTCCATTCTTCTTGCATTTTATATTGTGTTTGGTTTTATTAATTTTTGTTAGGTTTTCCCTTTTTGTTTGCTTCTTGGTAGTTAAAAATTTTTAATTGAAATGTATTCAAACTTGTAAGTACATAATATATAAATATTAATCGCATATCCTTTTCTTTTAAATTAGGCAAAGACAATCAATTTATTATAGGTAAACCTAATTTTTGTGTTCTAGATATGCAATAGTTCTTTCTGCAAAACTTAATAACCATTATTTTAAGAAACCAGAAACCATGTGTAGATATATTATTCAACAATCGAAGAAAACTCAATCCTAATAAAATGCACTAAAAAATTGCAGGGAAATAAAATATAAATGTTCAGTGCGATATAATAGGTATTATGTTTTCGCTTATCAACGAAAGTAGATGTTCTATATGTAGGTATAATAGAAATATCAATCACAATTTTAAATATTATTGTAAACGATAAGCCAATATAATTCTCATAAAACTTCGAGCTATTTCTTGTGCTTATTAAGATCAGGATCTTGAAAACTCGCATCCCTGCTATAAAGCATTCTTCTTTATAACCAGCACACGGAAAGGTATACAATAGCTTCGCTACGCTTCCAGAAAGCAAATTGCAAATGTTAGATGTTATAGGTATAATAGGTACACACTGGCGTCCGTTAATATGAATTTCTAGAAAAAATCGTATTAACTGTTATAACGTCAAACTTTGTTGAAAAGTAATAGTAAAACAAATTGTTTTAACAAAACGCATTTATAAACATTTTGCAGGTACGTTAAAAGGACGAAAGCATAGCATACACATTAAAAAAATAAGTCATAATTTTCTACAGCACTGGAAAAATACAGTTTTACACCTCTCACGAGAGAAATTTCAGGTCGTGTTTAAAATTGGAAAATTCTTAGAGTTTTCTTTATTTCACTTAGTTTACCTTTTTTAAGATTAAGGTTATTACTTACCATTCAACTATTATACATACATCTTAATTAAATAAGTTTTATTATTTATTGTTTAATACACTGCTGCTACGTTTATTTAAAAAGTTGTATGGTGAATTCATAAATATTGGTAAGTTGGTAATGGCAGTATAAAAAAAAGTTTCTGAAATGTATATTTTATTACAAAAACATAAAATATTTAAAAATTTCTCATTTCTAGACAAACTAGTTCATGTATAAAAGAAACAGCTCATGCACGAAAGAAAATCATCTGGTTCTATTGTGGCAGAAATAGTGAAACATGTCTGGCAACTCACGTGCCTGAGGCCCAAGGGGGCAGTAACACGCCAGCGCCATCGTGGCCTTCTTGAACTAAGAATAATAAAGTCGACTTATGGAGCGCAATTACACAAAATATATTCACGGTTTTTTATCGCTCCTTGCGGCCAAAGAATTGCTCCATTCTTTTATTGTTCCGAAGAGAACGGAGAATTGATATGTAATTGTTTTTTTGTCGGTTATTACTCGCAATTTTCTTTTCATTTTCTAAAAGGTTGCACGCTCTGCATGGTTCAATAAATCTCAATTGCAATTTTTCTCTAAATTATAGTTTTTTAAGGAAAACTGATAAAAAAGCAATATATTTTTTAACATAAATTATTCATAATTAAATTAATTTCTTTTTTAATTATATTAATCGCACACTATTAAAAAATGATTTTAATTGATATAAGATTATAATATTATAATCTAGCATGTAATTTGAAAAAGGATCAAAACCTTCTTTTGTGTATTTAAAATCAACCAAATTATTAATTAATTACTCGATATACCCACTTGGTTATAAATAAATCACATAGATATAAACTGAATAATTACTTTACTTTTATTGATTTTTAATTATCGAAAGCTATTGATGGCATTTATGAAATGGAATGGAGCAGATGCTTTCCCATGCAATAATTTCGAGAAATTTAAAAATGCTACTAAAGAAAATTTGGTTTTTGAAATATTGTTGAATTTTCATTGTAAAGCAAAACACGTGAAACGATGCAGATGAGGATGTAAAGGAATGATTCCGTCAGCGTATGATGTACGCGTTTCCGATATGAGTTATGGGCCCCTGGTGACCGCGGCGACGACTTGCCAAGGATTGCTATCAAATATGAACGCCCATGTATATGTATGCCCCATGTAGCGCCCGTCCGCACCTCGGTAGCCCTGCAGGACTACTGCGGTACGTTCGTTGAGGGAATGTCAAAGTATTTTAAAATATATTAATACATCACATGATTAAGTAAAGAAGCCTTATTACTCTACAGAAGAAAATCAATTTTGAATATAGCAAGAAAAAATTAGGACATAATTTTAAGTTATTATTTTAGTACTACTGAAACTAAAATATCCAGTGCAACCTAAATAAAACGAATCGGATAACGTAAAACTTTTTATAGATAACTCATTTGCGCGTGCTGCAAAATTTTTAAAAATCTAGAAAGATTTTCTCTATGATGACCGCTTCCTAAACAATTTTTTTAAATTGACTCTTCGGTAGTATGCCTCCAGTACATACTAATATTTTCTAAATATTATTGTATTTAAGCAATAGACAAAACTAGACAACCGTCTGAAAGAATATACTCAATTTTCAGGCTTCGTATAATTTACGTATCGTACGGTGTCTTCTATAACTATCATACCCATCCAGCAGTATTGTTTTGTATGTACACCCCCAATCTAATAAGAACCAAGTATCTGTATTCGAGGCGTAAACCAATTAGGTATTCACTCGGAATTCTTTGCAAATTTGTAAATCTGACTTGGAAATCGACGTAAAACAAATCTTTAAGTGTATACCGTTTCTCTACATTACGATCGTTCGGGAGGTAGCAATTTTCGCAACTTTCGGTGTGTCAAAAATTAGACAATTACGTCAATTATGTCTTTGCTGCATCAAGAAAAGAACGAAACATTATCGAAACTGATTATTTTACGGGAGGGTCAGAAAATTGAAGTTACTTCACTGAATGATTCTAACGTAAGCTTCAAAGAAAACCGTTTGTAAAACCTTTGTTCCCCAATGGCTAAACTACGACTGCGTGCGAAAATTGTGGTTGGCTCAAAAAGTTCGTTTATAATAAACCCTGTACATTTGGGTTATTTCCAAATTCTAATTATTTTTCGAAAATTCATCTTACTTTTCTAAAAATAAAAATCCGATGTAAATTATAATAATTACTTACTCCATTTATTTTATTAAATATATTTCTGCAAGGTGAATCTTGCATTTGTTATCATCTTGGATCTAAAAAATAACCATCGTCACCTCGCGGGATCTTTCCTTCCTTGCTTGTTTTGTGATATAATTTCTCTTCCTTCTTTGTTAAAAACAAACATGTGGAGTCTTGCGGAGTCATAAATTTAAAAATGTTTGACCACATCAAAATCAAAACCCAATACAAAATCCAATAATGTAAAGATACTGTTATACTGCTTATCATATAGATAAATAGTAAATGGATTCCTGGTGGAAACGACAACAGAATTGTTGAAATTTAGTACAATTGTTGATTTGTCGGAGAAACCATTATCGTTGTAACAACTTTGTTGTAACAACAAGGAAACAACTTTTCTTTTATTTTCACGTGTGACTTCGAACTACCCACAATTCGCTATTAAAACCGGTAATCTTTTTTGGATTCATAAATTAATTAAATTTAACTTAACTTAAATTGTTTCATTTGTTGTAAAATTAATGGATTTATTTTGTTATTGTAGAAATTTCAAAAATTAAATTTAATTGAATTACAGAAATAATCTGATTCTTAGGCAGGTCTCTACGTAGTATTAAATGTGTTGATAATTACTGATTTTGTCATTATTTGTACACAATTTTAACTTTTTTGTATTAATTGTTTAAAGTGATGAATTTATGTTAATTTGTGTTAATTTTCTCTTGTTGGCTCATTGGCTAACCACCAGTTGTACCGAAGCGCAAGGCTTCAGAAGTTCAATAAATTAATACAGTGGTTCTTTATAAAAGTGCACTATGAGTTTCACAAAAACTCAATTTGGAAGATCCGCACTTGACCAAGTATGTTAGCCTGTTGGTTTCCATATTATTATTTATTTCAACTTTTGGAAAATCATCATGAAAGTTTTGATTCATGATTCAACTTTTTATCAGAAGGTTGTCGAACTGTACTTTTAGTTTGTAACATATAGGTACTCTTTCGTTTTTAAAGATTTCATGTAATTCGTTATATTTAAATTCCAGTATTAATACAACATAAGCATAGAATATAAAACACAAAAGCAAAAAAATTTAAATTAAAAAATCCAAGTTAAAAACTTTAAAATAAATTCGGCTGATACGAATTTTTCATAAAAAATCAAGACACAAAACAAGTAGGTACTCACGGTAAATAATTGTAATTAGTATATAGCTTCCACTATGATTCGAGACAAGATGTTCGAGTACCGCAATGCGGGATGCAAACCATGTCGATATAAAACCAAGTCATAAGATTCGACCAAAACTTATGCTAGTTCCTAGTAATTGAATTTCCAAATTCGCAAATAAATGCAGTAAATAAACGCTAAAACTATACAGGTACAAAATATTCAGATTTTAATATATCACCATACTTCCACGACATTAACATAAATTATTTTTAATGATTTGCTTAAATAATTCTGTATTAGATCTAAAGTGTTATTAATATGTTGAAAATAATCCCATATAAATCTACTACTCATTACTGTTCCGAAACCGAAATAATTCCAAACCAACTTAAAATAATAATTAAAGATTTCTGACTTTAAGCAGGAGTCCCAACAGAATACAATCCTTTGCTACACTAAATGTTGTTCTGGGTTAGTGATTCTAGAAATGTAATAGGTAAATGTAAGCAAGGAGTGACTCGATTCTGAGCTTGGGTAACCTCTCATCTCTGAGCCAGTATCGGTAGTAACTATTACTTAAAATTAAGAAGTTAAAGCAAGAGTTACTAATCGTTCTGATTCATCGTAGCTTCAACCAGTTTTCACAATTGGGTCTCTCATGGAATAGGAAATCAACCAACATTTCGATTAGTTAATAAGTTGGGTTCATATTGCAAATCTGGAGTTAGTACTCCATCAGTTCCGCAAAACAAAGCCAAGTTTTGTATAACTATCCCGCCCTCTGTAGGTTCTAGAACTAATTCGTTATTTTGGAAACTGTATTATAAATGTACCTATAAACTGTATAAACAGAAAAGTCGGTTGGTTCTTTATTGCAGAAGAGCTTCCAATTGAAATTCCTATTTAATTATTACCAAATAATGTTTTATCTGATTAATGCATAGGTACTACTAATTACCACCCACAAATCTTATCTCGCGTTACCGAAAGTTACCAAAATCCAAATCTATAAACTTCAGAATGGAATTCTGTTAATCCGCTAAAGCAAAAGAAATAGATGTGGGCTTTGTTCAAACTGAAGTACATAACTCATCAATTTGCTAACTTTATTATGATTAGTTAACAACGTAAAACTATTACTATGTGTTTGGTGTGTAACCCCATACTAAAGGCAGCAATATAGCCGGTGTGCTTTTTAATGATCTGAAAGTTTTGCATATAATCCAATGTCATATTAGTCATCTGGACCGTTTTCTTTTTTTACTCAACTTCTTGTCCAATAATTAATTATTGCGGTTATAACTTATTAAAATCCTGTGGCATATTATGATGGAAGCCAATAATGGCACCCGAACATAATTAAAAAAAAGTGTGCAAGGATATTCAAGTTCAGAAAGAGGCGGAAGAATAATTTAGTTTTTTTACCTATCGCGTTTATGCAGTAAAACAAGAAGCAAATATAATTTTTAACTAATGTTATAACTTTACCTTTTTTATTTCCATCTGTAGGTAGTTATCGAAAAAGTGATATGGTCATAAAAGGACGCAGATGCATTTGTTTTCTTAGAAAAATGTTGTGTTTTCGTGAAAAAAATTCAGTGATCGCTAATTATTAACAAAGTTAAAAATGCAGTTACGCTCTTTTGAATTTGCACGGCAGTATGATATTTTATAAATATACAAAATATGAGTTGAAAGAATCGGAAGTAATATCAAATCGAGTGTTGCTAAATAATGCATAATGCCGTATCGCTATGCGACCCTTTGGGTTGAAGGTGCTATGCATATTGCATGCTGTCTTTCAGCTACTGTTCGCTCTTTGACTTAACTCCTTAATTGCCTAAATCAGTTTTACACAGGTTATTATTCCTTTACATTAACTGTTTATACTTCATATTCATCTAAAATATTATTTTTTTAATTATGTATAATATCTGCATGCTTTGAAGTCTTCGACTGCATTCTCGTATTAAATGCTAAATGTATTTATTAAATGCTAAATTGTGAATATATAGAAATTCAATCCGGGAATTTTCTTTTTTGTTCTTTACTTTTAATGTAACTAGACATTTTTATGATTAATACAATAAAATACCGACTTCAAAAAAAAGTTAACTAAAACGCAAAAATTAAATATTTTTATTCTCAATAATTTAATACTTACTGTTTGTTGTTCCGTTTAATGTAATTAAGAAATTATTGTTTATTATATAATTATTAATTGCTTTACAATTATGAAGTCGGTGCCAAGTAAAAGTAGTATAGTAAGTACATATTCAGGCCTATTATGTATCACAAACGTTATTATAAAGGTGACAGTTATGACATAATATTAAAGGTTTTCGGCAAATTTGTATTACCTATCGTTTTCACAAACCGTTATTTTAACATGATCTTGATAATGAAGGTTTTCTTAACATTTATAGTGCATACCAATTTGCAGAAACCTTCATTTTATTTCATAACTGTCACCTTTAAAATAACGTTTGTGATACATAATAGACCTGATTATGTACTTGGCACCGACTTCATAATTGTAAAGCAATTAATAATTATATAATAACAATAATTTCTTAATTACATTAAACGGAACAACAAATAGTAAGTATTAAATTATTGTGAATAAAAATATTTATTTTTTGCTTTTTAGTTAACTTTTTTTTGAAGTCGGTTTTCTTTTTTATTAAAAAATTTTTTATTTCACACTTTTAAGTCATGGGTAGATCTAATAAGGATGCTTCTCTAATAAGGGAACAATGGCTAGTTGAAACGAAAGATGAAGACAGAAGCATTAGGTACCCATGAATCATATTCTGGGATTGTCATAAGCTTAAAGTAGCCTCTCCATTCACAGCCAATGGAGCACCGAATTACAAAAAAAAATTTTTGTTTGTTTAAAAAGTGTTACTTTTAAAATTACAACTCTAACAAATATTGCTTTTAGGAGTTCCGTTGTGTGCCGTCGCAACTGGTCCACTCCAGTTCAGCATGTCATTTACCATAGTTGGGTATTGCTCTTGTAATTCCGGGATTGTTATAAACTTAGCAATACCTCAATCATTATACGTTCTTTATTAATTGCTGCTGTACTGTAATGATACTCCTTCAGCTGTATCTTCGAAGTTCAAGATCACATACCAACGAAATTGGAACGGGACCATCTTGGAACTAATCTAAATCCAACGCAACCAGAATCATTAAAATCGGTTTATAATCAAAAAAATTATGCGTGAACATTCACAAAATCAAAGAGTTCCCTGCTGTATCTTTGAAGTTCAAGATCAAATACTTCAGAAATTAAAATGGAACCACCTTGGAACTATGCTGAATCCATCGCAACAAGAATCATTAAAATCGGTTCATAAACAAAAAGTTATGCGTGAACATACAAAAAAAGTCGTTAAAAATTGAGCAGTTTCCTGCTGTATCTTCGAAGTTCAAGGTCAAATACGAACGAAATTACTATGGGACCACCTTGGAACTATGCTGAATCGAACGTAATAAAAATCATTTAAATCGGTTTATAAACAAAAAAGTTATGCGTGAACATACATAAATAAAAAAAAAAATACATACAGACGAACACAGAACCTCCTGCTTTTCTGAAGTCGATTAAAAATAAAGGTATTATACAGAGTGTTCGTTTTAAAACTATAACCAGGCTCGATAACTAGATAATATCTATTTTAATTAAATAATCAGTTTGTTAAAATATAGTTTGATTGCAAAAATACTTTCAAATTCTACTTTGCAAATTTTAGGTTGAAAAATACAAATACCCAAATTCTTTTCTTAGGGCAACATATTTTGTGTGACTTAACATACGTTCTCATGTGCTACAGAAATATTGAAAATTGTTAAATATTAAAAACATATGAACTAAACGACTAAACAATCAAGTTCAAAATGTTTTGACATATTTAGGTACAAGCTAAAAGAACATACCACATAAGGAATAAAATCCACATTTAACAATCGAAAATTGTAGTTTGAACTTGACAACGACTCGAGAAAAACCGCGTTTCTCTGGTTGAACCACAGAGTACTTATACTAAAAAGTTTTATATAAAAAAAATTCGTTTTTTGTTTCGTTTTTAATAAAATAGTAAAAAAATAATTTTCAAATGGAGTTGGTTTGTTATACAAAATTGTATATTATATTTCTTTTTCTTACCTATAAATAGTAAATTTGAAAAGCTCCTGTTTCTGTTTAACAATAAATGCTGTTATGCAAAATTTTAGGCAAAATTAATATTAATTGCCTTATATTCCATTGTCTTCTCTGACATGCTTACGAATATGTTTGATTTTTTCGGTTTTCATCAAGTTACAGTGAACCTTACTCGCTTTACTCTTTCTAAGTTTGTTATTACCACCATTGACAATAAAATAGGATTACAGGCACATCTTAAATCAACCTGGCAAGTAATTCAGATATAAGACCACAATCTTCGGAACACTAGCGATGTTACAATGAAATGAAACAAGCACTTTCCATTATGACTATATTATGACAAAGAAGAAGAATTATGAAAATTAATTTTCTATAAAAAGTGAGTAGGTACAACTAAATTATTCGGACAGGTAAATTTTTCAATAAGTAAAGCGGTTTAAGTTATTATCCAAAATGACTTGAATAATCCGTAAATTTGGAACATTCCCTTATAGAAATTAAATTATTGTACCTTTTGTGAGATTGCATTTCGATATCTTCATTTTTCAGATTTTAACTTTTTGCTGCCACAATAAAAATCAATTTTACGTTTAATTTCATTTTTGTGTTACATTTAAGAAATATTAACTTTTACCAAAAAAAAACAATAAATAATTTACTGAAATCACCATTTAGAAAGGTATAAGAAAAAGAGTGTTATATAAAAAAATTTACCCTACTCAAATTTGGCTTTTCCTATTTGGATTTATAAGAAACGAGAAATTCAACTGGTAGCTAATGTAACAGTAAGTGAATCTGACAAATCCCAGATTACAGGATGTACACCCTCATCGTTAACAAGATATTACTTGATCCTTATAACGCCATTATTTTACTCTCTTTTATCATTTCGAAGTTTGATATTGTATAAATTAAGATAGACAACTGTTTAGTTTTGATTTACTGGTATTGATTGAATTATTAAAAATTTACCTTAATATTAATTTTATGTAATTTCACACATAAATATGAATTTATCGGGCTTTATAAACTTTATAACTGTTCTTCTACAAATTAGAGGTTAGGGCATCATTGTTAGGCTAGTTGCTAGTCATTTACAAAAACATAAACTTACTGAAAGCCTTTCTTGGGTATCCGAAAACGTCATAAAACATAAACCAATTCATAGAGCTGAATAATATCGAATACCATCTTTAATAATATTAGATTATGTATACATATATACTGAAGAGCTACAACCCAGAGTGGGCTTTGGCTAATCACTTCATTTTATGAAGGGTTTTTAAGGCAGATTACTTCGGTAGTTTGCTATTTCCCGCCGGACGGTCGGAATAAAGTTCTTGCTCTACTCGGGCTCGAACCAGGATTTTCTGCTTAGTAGCCAACGCACTTAAGCATCAGACCGTAACCGTCCTCAATTAGTAGCATTGGTGTTAATATCTTGAAAATGGGCCATCCAAAACAAAAAATCATAAGTTTTAGGTTCAATATAACACTAGCATCCGATCAAATATTTAATTTTTGTTTATCGCCATTTCATTATTTTTGCATGTAGGTACCTACATTAAAAATGAAAGCGACACAAAATTTTGGAAGATTTTTTAAAGATTAGTTTTAGTTTATTTTCAATAATTCAATAATTCCATTTTTATAAACAAAAATGTAAAAATTACCTACCTTTTAGGTACAGACGCACTATGGCAATCACATTTATACAGCACAATGCATACGCATCCGAATTACGATTGCACTTAGAAACGAAATAAAAACCATCTGATTTTCTTTATACTTGAATCAAATAATGTATATCAGTTAATTTATATTTGAATCAAATATTTCTATTTCTGAGACACTGTAATGAAACAAACTCATATTCCTGCATTTTTAAAAGGAATATAATATTCAATATTGGTTTTTTCTTTTTGGATTTAATTTAAATTTCAAATAAATGATTCATTCATCTTAAGTTTGCCCTTTTATTTCATTGAAGCAATATGTTGTTACAGCAAATAATTTTTATTTGAATCGAATATAATGCAGTGTCCTTTAATGCAACTTAATCAAATCAAATGCAGATGTCATTAGTTGTAAAGTCAAAAATTATATGTCATTTAAATGTCAAAGAAACTTATGTGATAAATTATGACAATGTCAAATTTGACGATTTACAGGTTTGAGGTTAAGTAAAACAATTGAAATGTTGTTCCCTAATTCTCCCTGAAAGCTACTTATACAAGCAGCGGCTAGCTTAATCAGTACGGAGAGAGGCTAGAGTAAGCGATACTAGAATAAAAAATTGCCAGGCGCCAGAAATTACTATTAAAATCTATTTAGAATAAAACAAAATTGAGTGAAATAAAAAAATTTGATTTAATGTAATTTCAGAAAAGTTAAAATAAAAAAATGTACAAGATAGCAAGGGATACTGAAGGTATCACCTTCACAAAATAAAACTTGAAAGAAAAACAAGCGCAGGCACTGAAGGTGCCAGTTGCTTTTTAATTGAATTAAACGTGCTCTTGAGTGACACTTAAATCGACAACGACGTTAAAAAAAATGACCAAACAAAGTCACATTAATTCTCCTGTGGAAGAAAAAAAAATCATAACACAAATCTGTATAACTCACCCAAAATAAATAACCAGGTGTTACGGCAAAACTACAGCTCGACTTCACCACGACTTCCAGAAGGCCTTCCTTATTTCGCAGCTTATCGGCTGTTCAAATAAAAAGTTGGATCTGATTCTAAAACACAAATTTGTATTACAAATTCCTCCCCCACATTCGATATAATGTGACCCTTTTATCTACAAAAAAAAGGTAAATTGATTATGAAGTAAAATTATTGGTGTCCCTCAACTGCGCGTAAAATTTACAACCAACAACAACAAAAATCCAATATTTATAATTGACGTTGCCTAGATGGACGGAAAATTTGTAACTTTATAACCAACGAGATCCTGGATGTTCACAAAAAGGTTTAATTTCCAAAAAGGACACCTTATCTCAATCGGATAACAGATCTTAAATATTGTAAGCTGGAGGTTATCTTCCAATGTTAATTTTCTAATTTACGTCTCAGAATAGAAAATTTTTGAGTGCAAATAAAAACCTCCACCACATTTTCAACGGCTGAATCAAAATGGTTTCAAAAATTTAAACTAAAAAAAACGCGACTAAAATAAAGAAAAAATAAATTTCACCAACAATTACCTGCATAAATAATCAAATAATGTTGTAAAATCGGTATAAAAAAAACCCAACACTATTCGTTTTTAATTAAATTCTAAATTGAAAACCACAGTTATTAAAATTTGTGCTATCGTCTATTAAAAATGAAAATAGATAAGACGCATTTTTGATTGTTCATACCAACTTTGGAACTTCAAAATCAGAACAGGATAGAAATTAAATTTAAAGCAACAAAATTTATGAAAAATTGTATTTTAAGAATATTAAAACATTTTACATGTTACAATGTTAGGGCAAGCCATGTGGCTAGCGACGACACGCTACGGAGCGCGCATGTAAACGAACAAGAAAAAAACGAATCATAGGAGGAGTAACATGCAGTAAATAAAAATGTGTGAATCTGAAAAGAAAGTTGAATTGCCTGGAAACGGCTGAAAAAACAATTTTGAAATATTTAGTTAATCCTTGGACGAGGTCCGAGAAGGTTGATCTCTGGACACGTTCCGAGTTAGTTCAATTTTGGACAAAGGTCCAACACATTGGAACACGGACTTGAGTCCAATCAAGTTGTTTAAGTGGTGGTTTCAAAGAAACTGAAAACCATCCACGTAGTGATAAAATTTAATTTCGGCATAATAAAAACAAATTCAATTTACGAAGCAAAGGTGCAACAATTTATTTGGAAAGTGGCTTGGAAATTCATTGGAGTCAATTTGGACGTGTCTCCATTTCACGTGGTGGAAGACAGACAAACGAAACCACAAATAATTTCAAGGGAGAACCGGAAGAACGAGTTACTGCTGTTTAGGTTTGCATAAACTGATTTTTAAAGTACTGTTGCGGATTATTACGGATTATTGCGGATTTTGCGGAAAGTTATTAGATACGGGACAAGCGCATTGCTAGGCGGAATTTTAGGACCATATAATCTTTGTAATTCATTTGTTTAATTTAACTGAAAAATAAATATTTAAAATTCATTTCAAAATTTAAGATTCTTTGAAAAATATTTTTGTTAAAAAAAATTGATCATTATTTTATTTCGTTCACCAGCTGGATGCAAAGGTTTGTTAAGTTGTGCATTCATTGCATTAAAAAGAAAGCAAGTATGGACTCTTAACAGTCTTCCATTGTTATCAGTGCAATATTTTGGCTAATTTTAAAGAAGTAAGGTCTGGTAACTTGCACGTTTTTTTACATCTTTATTGGAATTTTTTTTATGGGAAAATAATAGCAAAATATGGGACTAGTGAGTAAAGATACATTTTATCCACGAACGGAAAGTTTAGCACACGAGGCAACGCCGAGTTTGCTATCTTCCGTAAGTGGATACAAATATCTTTACTCAAGAGTCGCATATAACATTTTATCCAAAATCTGCAAGTAAAATTAAAATTTCAAAATCAAATAAAATTTGAAATTATATTATATAATTTTACATTGACGTTTGAAAATGTCAATGTAAAAGTTATTTTACTTGCAGGTATTGGATAAAAATGAATGGTTTTGATTTTTAGTATATTATTATTGACATCTAAAGGATACAAAAAAAATGTTTACAACAGTTTTGTATCTTATTAATATTTAACAATAGTAATAAATTAAAGAACAAAATATCTAGTGTTAGGTATCTTAGACGTCGAAAGCAATCTCTTTAAATTGATACCATTCTTATTTTCTCATTCTTATCCGTTATTATTCCTGAAAGAAGGAATTTAAAAATAATCAATTTCTCATGTTTTATAAGATCCTTGACTTACTTAATCAAAATTTTGTAAAATTCTATTTTTTGAGTTTGCAAAAAATATTAAAAGCTATAAATTAATTAACACAATTAAGGTAAAGAGCGATAGACACATGTACTGCTTTTTCGACTTCCAAGCCATCACACCATGACATGTGTTTCTGACTCGTTAGTCTTCATCAGTATCGCATACTTGTTGTAATCACTTAATTGTGTGCACTTTACGGCTACTGGTCTAAACATTCCATGTGGACGAAGTATTCACGTCACTACACAAGAACAAAGACCGACGCCAACGTGCGGTTCTCGAGCTATATCAGCGCTCATAAACTAAATATGATAACAAAATTCTCGCATATTGTGCATAAGTTTTACAACTAAAAATTAATTAACACAATTAAGGTAAAGAGCGATAGACACATGTACTGCTTTTTCGACTTCCAAGCCATCACACCATGACATGTGTTTCTGTTTCTGTCCAGAAACACATGTCATGGTGTGATGGCTTGGAAGTCGAAAAAGCAGTACATGTGTCTATCGCTCTTTACCTTAATTGTGTTAATTAATTTTTAGTTGTAAAACTTATGCACAATATGCGAGAATTTTGTTATCATATTTAGTTTATGAGCGCTGATATAGCTCGAGAACCGCACGTTGGCGTCGGTCTTTGTTCTTGTGTAGTGACGTGAATACTTCGTCCACATGGAATGTTTAGACCAGTAGCCGTAAAGTGCACACAATTAAGTGATTACAACAAGTATGCGATACTGATGAAGACTAACGAGTCAGAAACACATGTCATGGTGTGATGGCTTGGAAGTCGAAAAAGCAGTACATGTGTCTATCGCTCTTTACCTTAATTGTGTTAATTAATTTTTAGTTGTAAAACTTATGCACAATATGCGAGAATTTTGTTATCATATTAAAAGCTATGTTGCTTGCCAAGATCGGCAGAAGCAGTTGGGATCGATTTCGTTTCCTATAATTTTGATTTACTTTGCCATTTTATATTTGAGATTTTCAGAAATAAAGTGATATTTGATTTGAAGTTTGAGTAAAATTTTTTATTACTTTTTAATTTTTGAATTGTCTCAAATTGGAAAAACCTTTGAATTTTTGTATGATCAATTATTGATGTTTTGAATGATATTGGCAATTGGATTTTTGAAATTTTGAAGATCTTAAAGATTATCGTTAGTTTGGATAATAATTGAATTAGTTTAATTGGTGAAATTGTTACTTGGATATTGAAATTTTCAAGGCAACATAAAATAAATTTGATAGCGACACGGCGCCGGCGAGTTATCAATTCAATTTTGCAATTTCACATTTACATTGAAAAGTTTGTTTTAAAATTTAATATTTAATATTTAATTTGGAGTTTTGATTTAGGATAATTTTTGACTATATAATTAAGAAGATTTTCATTGCTCGCACGCAGTGCGGTTGGGACGATATTTTTAATATTTCACACCCCGCGAGATTTCATGGCAGTATATTTATATTAATTTGAATCATTTAGTGTCATATTTTTCTTTAACTTTTATATTGTGTATTCGGATTAAAAATGAAGCTTTTTTTGACACGAAATTATTTCCGCATGGCTTGAATGGCGTTTTGCTCCACAAATGCAATAATGACACGTCAAGAAAACACTATATAGGTAGTTACGTCTGAAGAGAAGAAGAAGTAAAAGTGGGCTATAGAGCATAGGTACCACATTTAAAAGAAAGTATCAAGACACAGAAATACAAGCAGTAAAACCAAACTTAGAATGTATAAAAGTCTGATACTAGAATACAACCAGTGCCAATGGTGGCATACGTGAACCAGTGGGGAAAGAGGACTTTAAGGGATGTCTGTGGGAAGCACACTATCCATAAAGAAACAAATGATAATGGAAGCAGGATGTGCAATGTGGCGGCAGCAATGAACCTGGCTGTGAGTAGCACTAAGTCTCAGCACAAGGCATTACATAAAGTAACATGGATGAGACCAGGTGTAGCATGCGAACTTGGAAATCAAATTGATCACGTCCTCATCAAAACAGAACGAGAAAATAATAATATTATATTGATAGAAATGGGAAGTGAAAATATTGTTAAATATATAAAGTCAAGAAGAAGAACAAGGAAGAAGAAAGTGACCCTATAGGAAGTTTAACAGATGGCACAAGATAACGAGAGAAATAGAAGAAGATCACGATCAAAGCAGATGAACAAGGTGATCCGACAAAGAATGTTGACATCTGTATAGTGTTGTGCAAGAGCATCGGGAATATTATTTATGTAATATATAATATAAGAAGAGAGAAAGAAATGAAAAGAGGATTGATCCACTTGGAAATAAATTGAGAAAACTTTCCATTAATGGAATCCATCCGAATAGAACAGACACCAAAGAAGAACAAGAAAACGAAGAATCGTTGCTAAATTGTATTAAAAATTCAGATTTAGGTAATCTTTTAATTGTTGTTATCTCAAAACCTTTTCAGAAGTAATATAAGAATACCTCATTTTTAGATCGATAAGTTGCATCGTTGCATAGCATTGCACGAAAAACAAATGTCATGAAAAAATAAATTTTGTAAATTTATTTTTTTAAACTAAACCTTGTTCATTATTTTCAGAATTTATGTGAAAACGGTTGGTTTCCCAAAAAAATTGTATTTAACCAAAGTTGTAGCCCGTTAAATTCTCCATCTGGTTTACGCCATTAGTTTTTTTCTAAGACGTTTTGTTTAAGAGATACGGTGTTTGCAAAAAAATGTAAAAAAAATAAAACTAAATATAATAAATAAAAAAACTAAATTTTTTTCACTTAATTTAATAATTTATAACTCGAAATCATTTGATTCTAAACGATAAGGTGTTATAACCTAATTTTTAGATAAGCGAATTATTTTTAATAAGTTTTAATCTATTAAGCCTAAAAAATCAATAATATCGGAGCTATGGCCGTTTGAAATCAGAAATTTAAAAAATTGCTTTAAAGAGAAGTAGCCCCCAAGGGTTTGGACTTGGATAAAAATTTTATTTAAAAATTTGCCTTAGAAAAGTGTCCTTTATTACTACCTCGAAGGTTCCCCACTGTCACGAGGACACCCTGTATAAAAAATATAACCTAAGATCTCCAATACGGATGCATAATCTATAGTCATCAAAATAAAAATTAGGAGTAATCTGGGAGTTAATACAATGCACCTTTCTGAGATTTTCATTTACTTGTGTTGAATTGCATCCTGGGCAGCTGTCCTGCTCGCCTTGTTCTATAGTTACGGTAAAAAATTATTCAAGACCAATTGGATAATAAATTGATGGTATCAAGCTAGGTTTAACTTCTGGCGTACCTCTGTCCCATAGTAGTTTTGGTAAAATTCTTTCTCGGATACTTGGCAGTGTCCTTATGGTCAGCTTTATAGGTAAAGCCGTGGAAGCTTAACGGACAAGCAATATGTTTTATTGAATATTTAGAATTAATAATTTAGAATACCTCAAACATGGAAAGAATCTATGCGAATATTTTTGAGTAAAGTTTATAGATTGATCACTAGCACAAATTTTATCCACTTTAGAATTCGACGCCGGAACGTGTTTTCAAGGTCAAATCAAGACTTTTAGTGAGAGTGCCATCCGAATCCCTAGACACAGTTGCTGTAATAATAAATAAATTATATTTTCTGATTATAAAGAGCTTGTTGCTTTTTGTATAACCTACCTTTTTCATTATTTTTGATTTTCTTGTCTCATAAAATAATAATTCAAAACTCGCGAGATTTTAGACAATAAAGTGTTATAAAATAGTTTATAGAAAATTTCAGGCTCTGTAAAAATATACTTGATTTTTTACATCATAAACTTAATCGTTTCGGTATTATGATAATTTCTTCCAAGAGAGCTACTAACCTTCAAGACTTGAATTTAAACAAAAATTTTCATTAAAAATATCTTAGAAAAGTATGTTCTATTCCAGTAAATAGATGACATCAGTCAAAAAGTTAGCCTGAATTTTAAAAATGGAATTTTTTATAGTTACTTTTTAAGTTTTATAATTCATGGGTATTATATTTTTAAAGAAAAGTAAGTGTACCATCTTCTTGTAGTGGATATATTATAATCTATATCCACTATTTGTTCAAATGTTTTTATCGGCAAATGTTTACATTCTCATAATTAACAGTGGCATAGAAAATTGCAGTGAATAAGGGTAGAAAATTACCAAAATCAATCTTGTTAATAAGACATATGCTTAGCGTAATAAGCTTTGGCGGAAGCAAGTGTAAGTAAGCGATTCTAGCCACACTTATAGCGGCCAATTTGTTAACTGTCCAAGTTAGTAGAGATAAATCGGGTAGTTAGTCTTTTGTAAATGGTTTCAAAGTTTTTACTTTTACTATAGCGACTTTTTTAATAAAAACTCTAACAGCTAGTTATTTTTAACACGTTGTTAGTAAAAGTTAGTAGTACTACTTAACCCAACTTAGAAAAATACAGTTTAATACGATTTTTAAGCTACTAGTTATTTATATATATCATCTATCTATTTATAATAAATTATTCACAAAAGTTTATGAATTACTTTAAAAATAATTAGTTACTAGTCGAATATTGGAAGTTTCATTAGGTACATACATCAAACAGTTTTTAGGGAAATTGAGCTTTTTAAAATGAAATACATGAACAACTTGGAATTATTTAATTACAAATGTTCACGAATATGGTGGCAGTGAATGTTTGAGTTCTGTTTATTTTATTTATATTTTTTATATATTTATTTACAAAATATGTACAAGTGCCATATCGTCGGCTTAGTTAGAAACTCTCGTAAGTCCATAAAATGACATTTAAAAATATTTAAAAAAATGAGCTCTATCGACCTAGAAAATCTCATAAATGTAAAAAAATTACAAACCGATGTTTTGAGCTATTAAAAAATTTCTTTTACCTTTAACCACTGTTTGTTTTAAAACGTTTCATGTTTCCCCTGTAAAATTGTGCAATCTGGACTTACGTGGGTCTTACAACGTGGTGTTTCGCTGACCAATTAACAAACTAGTTAATTTTTACATAAAATGCTACAAAATCTAAAATTAACCCTTAAAAGAATATCATTACCAAAAAATACTTTACACTATAATAATAATAATCAATGTTTTTGCAATACAGAAATAAATACATAAATTTAAATATTTTTTCTACATTTTTAATTAAATTAAAAAAGAATAACACAGTTCAATAGCGTTACAGCGTTACATTATTTATCATAAAGTGACACCGTGCAGCCCCAAAGAATAAAAATCGGTGTAAATAAATCGTAAATATTTTTTTATCTTTATTAAATACATGCTTCGATGATCTTAAAAATTTGAATATCGTATCGTGGTCCAAATACTTTTTATTTTGTTTTTCTTGCATAAAGTGGTCTGCGCTTATTAAGGTCTACTAAATTTAACCATAGTCTTACTTCGTGTATCAAAGTTTGTTTGTTTTATAATATATTTTACAGTACTTTTGAGATATTACAAATGTAAATAATTAGTAGGCATATTTATTACTAAATCATTGAGAGTTACTTTTAGTGATTCGAGCCGATGGCTCCTAAACGAACCACGTCGTCAGAAATCGATGATTTTGAGTGCTCCAATAAGGTGTTGTAATTAATACTTTTTTTTAAAGAATGTTTAGTTGTTGCATTTATGTGTTTATTGATTTCAAATACCAAATAATATTACATATAATTTTATTATTTAAGTATATACTTATGTTAAAGCCGTAGGCCTTATTATGGTACCATATTAAAATAAAGCCTACTAGCAAGATTTTTAAAAATGTTTAAGTAATTTTGTGTTTGTCTATGGTACAAGTTTCCATTTTTCGTTTATATTTTGTAGAAAGTGTACCAAAAATATGATTATTATTAAAACATATTGATTAATTTGGATATTTTTCATTTTATTGCAAATCTCCCTTAGCTACGCCTTATTCTGCGCAGGTACCTTATTTCCCTTTGTACAGTAGCATGCAAATAAATTAGAAACACCCTTTAATAATGTGTTATTACAGAATATTTCATTCTGTAACACCCGTTACAGAATGACTATATTTTCGCATCTAATAAATATTAAAACCTGGTAGTGACATCTATTAACAAGTTGTTTTAACGGTTTTTTAACGCCAACCTGTCAAATTGGAGTTCGGGTATTACAAGAATTAGCACTGTTACCAAGTATTAGCACTGTGCATCAATCGTATAGAAAGTATAGTTTGGAACTCGTTTGGAATGGCTATTCTGCACTCGTGGACCGTCACCCTCGCCTACCCTTGTGCAGAATATGCCAATTCCTAACTCGTTACAAAATATACTTTCTATTCTTAAACTAAAAATTACTATGATACCGCCTTCCTGGTAACAAAGTTTGTTTTAATGATTTAGTAATACAAAAATTTTTTACAAAAAATAAAACCGACAAAAACAAACACTGGAAAGCAAAAAATAAAAAAAAATTTGAAGTCGGTGCCAAGTTGTACTTTTTCTTATATATATTTTTGTACAACTTGGCACCGACTTCAAATTTTTTTTTTATTTTCTGCTTTTCAGTTTTGTTTTTCGTCGGTTTTTTGTTAAAAGGTTTTTATTTTTCCATTTTTTGTGTAGCTAAAATAAAACCAGCATAAACGGATAATCGGAATAAATATACTTATTTATTTAAGTACCAACTTAAACCATTTTACTATATAAGTAAAAATAATGATCTGATTTTTAAAATTTTTATTATCCATCATTAATAATTACACAAATACACAAATTGTAATTGTTTCATTTCGTCACATCCAGCAGAATCTTACTGCAGCGTTGGAACGTGAGTCGCGGGCTTTAGATGCTCAATGGCAGTCATAACCATGTAGAGCAGTCTAATGTTGTCATACATGCCAAATTTCTACAAAAAAACGGCTCACAGGTGAAAATTCAGTGGATAATATTCAATCATCCCCAATTTTTCTACCCTTAGGGTTGGAATTTTTCTTTGAAATTTAAATGGGACCACCTTGGAGGTATACTTCATCTAATAAAAAAATAATCATCAAAATCGGACTATTCTGGAAAAAGTTATGCGTGGTCAACCATTAAAAAAAAGAAATATACGTGTCGAATTGATAACCTCCTCCTTTTTGTTTTTGTCGATTAAAAATACAAAATATTAAATATTAATTTAATATTAAATTTAAAAAAAATCTGATGTGGACACCACATGACTTCCTTGTCATTTTTAGAATGATTTACAAGAATCTCGTTAATCTATTTGTGCGCGTCTTGAATGAATGCTCTTTTGGCCCTTTTCGCATTCAAAAATAGGAAGTGCACAAGTAGATGCTATAAGAGTCTCAGATACAAAATATTAACTTTAACTACTTACAGACGTCACAACGAAAACTAGTTGAAATAATTCAGGGAAGGTCAAAACGGATATTTGCGTCAAAATCTAGAAACTAAAAATAATTGGGATTACAATACTTCCTTTTTTACAAGGAAGTAAAAACTATCCAGAAAATACAATTTTTCAAAATAATTCATTAAAAGCGCTTAAAATATATATTTATAATTGAAGGGGCAAGTGGAAGAACGTGTTATGTAACATTTTCAGAAAAAGTCGGGGTTTGATTAGGATGAAGGAGTCATGTACATATGAAACTTACTCCCTTCGGGATGGACGGCTAACTCGGCGCCAATCAAGCTTAGGTTAGAAAACGATATTTTTTTTAAATACGATACATTATTTTCATAATTAATAGGTTCTGCTAAAAAGAAATCTACATGTTACATGTTGCTGATCCTCCCCCTCTAAGTGAGTTAATCTCGACGTCATTTAATACTACTTCATACGGGGAATCTTTTTCCAGAATCCCATTTAGGGGTTGTCCTTTAATCACGTGAGGTTCTATCAGGGGGGGGGTTCCAATAACATCACGATTGATCACGATGGGGGGGGAGGGGATGCTGTGACAATCACGTGTATATTTTCTTGCTACCACGTGAAATCTCGAGCGAGCAAATTTATGCCTAAAAAGCAACATAACAACAATATTTAGCTCTCAGCTGGCTTCCGGCACTGGACCTTGTGACGCCACTCGTCGTCCCGCTGCCCGCGGCCTTCTGTCTCGCCGTCTCTACTTGAAAACATTTTTCAAAAAAAAAATACACGTGATGTTGGGTAGGGGGGGTAGGGGTAGCCTAAAACCTCACGACGTATCACCACAGGGGAGGGGGGTAAAAAAATGACATAAAAAACCTCACGTGATTAAAGGACGGCCCCTTACGTCCATGCCCACTGGAAAAATCAGATTTGCGCGGCAAATTCAATTCAAATAAACTTATCATAAAATACAGTTTTTCATTACAAATTAAAGTACCTACAATTACTTACAAACGCGACAATATAATAATATATTTTGGAAATGTCGTAGAGGGCTAACTGTCCTACAATCACACCCACGTCAAGCTAGCACCCCCACCTCTTCAAAATACAAAAATATTTATACTATGATTATAGACTAATTTTGGACTCCAACGGTTTCGCGATAAAACATAAACCTTTGGTGGGGGTGCTGAGTTGACATCAAGCTAGAACCCCCACATTGAAAAATTGACTTTTTTTTAACTGAACTAAACCATAATTATTATGGACTAAGTATGAACTCATTTTGGACAGTAATCGCAAATCTTACAATGCAAAGTTGTAGTAACAACAAAGTTGTGCGCGCATCGACAAAGTTCTCCGTATTATAGTTGTACCGGTTCAATAAAGTTCTGAAACAGCTTCACCTGAATTTTTTGTTCCGAGATATCTAGTTATTTTTTTCATTCTGAGAGACTGCAACCTTCGAGGCAACCTTATATAAGAAGGTTATAAGAAAACTATAGAGGTTTCCCTGCGCGTATGTTTTTAGGTGATGAATTCTCTAACTCCGGACAAGAATGCGTTGATCTTTTTGCTAAACAATTTTGAGAAAACTATCGTGGTGATAATGGTGTTAAATATAGCTATGACGTTACTAATGTCATAGATTGTGATTCGTTTTCGGTATCTACTGACGCTGTTTGTGATTCCATCACATGTCTCCCGGACAGCTTAAGTTGTGCTCCTGACGGAATTCCACCATATTTTATAAAAAGATGTAAATTCTACTATCGTTATGTACTGGTAAATTTCCCAGCAATTGGAAGCAAAGTTTCATAACACCTATCTTTAAGAAAAGTGATAGATGCGATATCAGAAACTAAGGGGAATCTCTATTCAATCGACGTGACAAGAAATGCTAGACAAGTTAGTTGCAATTCAATTAATTTATGCTAGTAAAAACTAAATAGTAGCTAATCAGCATGGCTTCTTTCCGGGTCGGTCGACGACTATTAATTTGTTGTCTTTTGTCACTCAAATAGTAGATTTATTTGAGGATCATAAACATGTTGACACCATTTATACTGACTTCTAAAAGCCTGTTAACCGTGTTTCACATTCATCTCTTCTGTCCAAAACTGCTTCTTTAGGTTTTGGACCTAACACAGTTAACTGGCTTGCTAGTTTTCTATCGAATAGAAGTCAGAGGGTTTGTATTTACAAACAGCGTTCGAAAAATATTTTGGTTCTATCCGGGGAACTTCAAGGATCCCACAATCAAGACTATAATGAACACAGTCCATTGCAGAGGGGATCATGGAACAGCCACTGTAGTTGTAACAAATCCGACAACGATGATAAAATCGGACAATGAAGTACATGCCAATATAAAAATAAAACCGCCAACCTTTGACAGAAAAGTACCCTGGTCCACGTACCATAAACAACTTGAAGCAGCAGCCAGTGCTAATGGATGGAATGATTTGGAGAAAGCTATTTCGTTGGTCGTCGCCTTACGGGGAGAAGCACTCAACATCCTGCAAACTATTCCTGATTATCAACAAAAAAACTATGGACAGTTGATCTTACGGCTAGAAAAACGATACGGAAACGGCCATCTTCAGCAAGTTTACCACGCGCAGGTGAAGAACCGTTGTCAGAAATCTACCGAAAGCCTTCAAGAGTTTGAATCCGACGTTGCACGATTGGTGAGGCTAGCATACCCTACCGCGCCGGATAGCATTCTGGAGCAATTAGAAGTGCAAACCTTTATAGATGGGATTAGAGACAGCGATACGCAGCAGGCACTACGTTTAGCTCGGCACAGCAAATTAGATGATTCATTAGCTCAAGCGTTGGAATTTGAGACGGCAAAACAGGCATCTCAACGAGGGAATCATCAAGTGCGAGGTGCCACGGAAGAGCCAGAGCAAAGCCAAGAAAGTTTGCCAGAATTCAGAAAAGCTTTGGAAGATATTCAGTGTATCCTTCGTGATCGTCCATCACAAGGAAGAAGAACGCCGCTTTTCCAAACCAAGAAAGCAATCAGTAGAGGAGTCGGAAAACTAAAGTGGGTCGACCAGAAGGGGCAAAAGTCGACCTCTATCAACCGTGTCCCAGAGATAACCATCCGTACTGCATCAGCGACTAACATCATGAACAGTATTTATATCGATGGTAAAATATATAAACACATTTTCGAACTGTTGATGGACACAGGGGCAACGAAAACAATCGTACGACCCGACTTAGTGCAAAGATGTTGAAAAATATCACCCGTGGCGATGCGTTTTCGAACAGCAGCAACTGGCGAAGAAATCCCTACACATGAAATGATTTCTGTGAACATTGAAATAGGAAGAAAGGTATTCAATCATCAAGTAATTGTGGCTGACATCACTGACGAAGTTATCCTAGGAATGGACGTGATATGAAAATATGGGTTCTATTTGGATTTGAAAAATGATGTACTTAGAGTTGATTGTGAAGAAATTCCATTCCATTCGTCGGGAGACGTAGCGGTACGGGTTTTGCTAACCGAAGATGTTATCCTACCTGGAAGAATAGAAAGCGTCGTTATGGGAAGCTTGGATGGAGATCTTCGGAAAGGCTATATTCGCGCGATCGAATCAACTAATAATGGAGCACTTGGGAAAGGATTGTTGATTGGTAAAGCTCTAGGAAAGGTTTTGGATGTAGTCCCGGTAAGAATACTTAACATTAATTCTGCCTCGGTAACCATGAAGAAAAACACGGTGGTGGGACAATGTACGCAGGTATCCCATATTGCGAGATATTCGACCACTGCTGAAGAAAGTCTTAAAAATAAATGCCCTCAACAATTATTAAACATGCTGACTTCTTCGTACAAAAATCTTGACCAAGGCAAAATAAACGACCTAAAGAAGTTAATCCAGCAGTATCATGACGTGTTTGCCTTGGACGACACATCTAAAAGACGAACTAAAATCGTAAAACATAAAATTAATGTTGGAAATTCTCAACCCATACGACAACACCCGAGACGGCTTCCGTTGGCAAAACGTGAAGAAGCCGAAGAGATTATCACGGATATGGAGAAGCAGAGGGTGATTGAACCATCCAACAGTCCGTGGGCATCTCCAGTCGTGCTGGTAAAGAAGAAGGTAGGGTCTACAAGATTTTGCGTTGACTATAGACAACTGAACGCAGTCACAAAGAAGGATAGGTACCCTTTACCGCGAACTGACGACACCTCTTGGATACCCTCTCTGGTTCAAAATGGTTTTCCACTTTGGATTTAAAGAATGGATATTGGTAAGTGGATTTGGAACCCAGTGACCGTGAGAAAACTGCGTTTACCGTCGGAAATGGATTATGGCAATTCACCGTAATGCCCTTTGGATTGTGAAACTCTCCGGCCACCTTTGAGCGTTTGACGGAAACAATTTTGCGAGGATTGTCTTGGAAAACGTGTCTGGTGTATTTGAACGACATAATTGTGGTTGGAAAATCGTTTGAAGAGCACTTGAAAAATTTGGAAAAAGTGTTCCAACGATTGAGAGGAGCTAATCTCAAGTTGATCCCGAAGAAGTGACACATCTTTCGGACAGAAGTGAAATACCTTGGACACGATGTATCAAGAAGTGATGTAAAGGCTGACCCTGACAAAATTAAAGCAGTGCAAGAATGGCCAATTCCAAAGGACCAACATCAGCTCCGCAGTTTTTATGGGTTGTGTACGTATTACCGACGCTTTGTACCCGAGATTGCCAATATTGAAAAACCTTTGACTGAGCTAACCAAAAATGGACGCAATTACATCTAGACTGAAGATTGTAGCACAGCTTTTAAACAGCTGAAGAAAACTTTAGTCAGGGCGCCCGTTTTGAGCTATCCCCAAGTAGGCGGCAAATTTGTGTTGGATACCGATGCAAGCAACATGGCCAAGGCGTCTTTTCACAAATTCAAAATGTACGAGAAAAAGTTATTGGTTATTTCAGCAAGGTTTTGTCAAAGCCTGAAAGAAATTACTGCGTGACCAGAAGAGAATTGTTAGCCGTTGTCAAGTCCTCGGAACACTTTTATAAGTATTTGTACGGACGGAAATTTCAACTGAGAACGGACCATGCCGCGCTAAAAAGGCTTCTACAGTCCGAAATCCAGAAGGACAAGTGGCAAGATGGATTGAGCGATTGCAGGAATATGACTTCGACACAGAACATAGTGCAGGAACAAGTCATCGCAATGCAGACACTTTGTCTCAAAGGCCATGTCCAACAAACTGCAACCGTTGTTCGCGACTAGAAGAAAAGGTCAATCTTCTCCGAAGAACAACTGTTACCGACGACAACTGGCAACCTGAACAGTTACTTCGAGAGCAAGAAAACAACCACGACTTGAAATTTATTTTGGACTGGAAAGTCGAAGGATAACGGCCAATTTGGGAAGAAGTGAGCGCCTTGAATACTGACGTCAAAGCTTATTGGGCACAGTGGGATTCCTTGAAACTAGACGACGGTCTTCTAAAACGATCCCTAGAGAACGACGATGGCACTGAGTATCAACTTCAGTTGGTAGTGCCGAGAAGCCGAGTGTCAGAAGTGTTGCAGTATTTGCATGATGGAACTTCTGGAAGACATTTTGGCATAAAGAAAACCTTAGGGAAAGTTAGGGAAAGGTTCTATTGAATAAACTGCAAAGAAGACATCAAGGAGTGGTGACGTAAGTGCACATTATGTGCATCGAAAAACGGATCATTGGGAAGGCGCAAGGCACCCATGAGACCGTATAATGTGGGAAGTCCATTTGAAAGGGTGGCAATCGACATCGCGGGACCATTTCCTGAAACGGACGATGGTAACAAGTACATTTTGGTAGCAATGGATTATTTCACTAAATGCACCGAGGCCTATGCAATACCTAACCAAGAGGCTGTTACTGTCGCGGACGCACTGGTGAAAGAGCTCTTTTGCCGATTTGGAGTTCCTCCAAAACTGCACTCCGATCAAGGCCGAAATTTCGAGTCGGCTCTGTTCCAGAACGTTTGCCGAATGTTGGGAATTAACAAGACCAGAACAACACCTCTTCATCCTCAATCAGATGGCATGGTAGAACGGATGAACCGAACAATGGGAAGGTACCTTGCTAAGGTAGTCTCAGAACACCAGCGAGACTGGGGCCAATACTTACAACTGTTGCTGATAAGTTACCGGTCATCCGTTCACGAAACCACCGAACAAACACCAGCTTGTATAATGTTTGGACGTGAAGTACGCTTGCCATGCGATCTTCAGTTTGGAAGCAAACCTGGAGAATAAGTTGCCGGGGATGTTGACAAGCTGAAGAAGAAGATGCATAACATCCACGAAAACGTCCGGAAAAATATCAAACTGGCCAGCGATCGGATGAAAAGTCAGTATGACGTCAAAGCAAAAGAAGGCGGTATTAAGCCTGGGGACTTGGTGCGGCTCCATAATCCACAGAAAAAACGTGGATTGTTGCCTAAATTTCAAAGGCAGTGGGAAGGCCCCTATGAAATAGTGAATAAGATAAACGATGTCGTATATCGAATTCGAAGACTACCAAAGGGAAAACCAAAAGTCGTGCACGTCAACCGATCGTTTGACGCTTCGTTTGTGGAAGATAACAGCGTAGAAGCCGTAATGTCAACGTGGTTTAACGAAAAGAATAGTTCCATTTCTTGCTATTGGCTACGTTCTCGTGTCTTATTTTGGGTATGTAATAATTAATTTTATCATAAAAAGCTACTTATTTTAAAATACAATAATTTATCTTGAATAATATTTAAATATAGGTAATAGTTATTTTTAAAATTAACTACCTAACTGTTTTTAATTTTTTAAGACCAAAAAGGTGGAAAAAAGTTAATAAAAAACTATTAAAAAATGCGACTGAGAGGATCAAACAAAAGCAACAGAAAGAAGCAACTATAAACAATTGATACATTATAAATTATGAAGAATAAATTTTTACTTGTTTATGCCCACGTTAAAAATGGCGATTTATTTTTAAAACTTGAAAATCTAATAGTAATATTATTTTAAAATATTTTTCGATATTTTTTGTAGAAAGTACATTTTATAAAAAACATTTTCAAAAAAACACGTGCCATTTGGTGAATTATTCGCGGAGTTATGAGCATTTCAAAAAAAAGTAACGTAATTTTCTAAAAATTTATCTCTTGAATGTCATGTTAACAAAAATCGAAAAAAGTTATGGAGGCTAGTGTAGTTAAATTTACTATTTAAACTTATTAATTTTTAAAAAATACTAAATTTTTATAAGTTATTTATTAATGAAATATATTAAAATTATACTAACACACTACAATGAATATTATAATTACATAAAGCTAAACTAAGACTGAACTACGACTAAACTACTACTAAACTACTACTAAACTACTACTGAACTTGTTTTAACATTTGAGTAGATATTTTATAATAATTAATACAATGCAAGTGATAAATGATGTAACATTATTATTAATTTTTAGAAGACGATTTCCGTTTCATGCAGTTTGCATCTTATTATAAATGCATTATCTGAATATTGTGTTTTGCACGTTCTTAATGAATCAAACGGAAATTGTTATCTAATTACGTACTAAATTTATGAGTACACATAACTAGTCTCAACTAGTACTAAATGAAAAAAAAATTTCAAAACGATCCGAGATGCAAAAGCAAAATGTTGTCCGATTTGGCGTGGAATGCCTCTTATATTATGTGTTATTAAGTTGAAATTTGATGATTTTATTAAATAAAAAGTTTTGTTTTAACTCAAAGGATTATGAGATTAAGGAAATTGGATATATTCTTCGCCCCGTCTTCGCGCCGAAACGGGATTCGTCAAACCGTCTCTGCGCCGAATCGTTCCTGCACCGAATCGTTCCTGCACCGTAAAGACGGCGTCAGATTGGGTGTACGCCGAATCGATAACGCCCAATCGGCTGCGCCGAAAAATCCTAGACCCAATGCATCCTCTGGATAACCAAGTTTGTGACACCTAGATGTCCACTAGATATCTTTATACTTACATATCTTCTGGATATATTTAAGTACATCAATTAGATATCGATACAATACATCCACTGTATAATGAAGCTTGTGACACCTGGATATCCACTAGATATCCACAGTATTTAGCAGTCTAACATGCGATATCCTCTGGATATCGGATTATCTTGTCAAGACATCTAGTGGACGTCCAGAAGATAGGTTTATGTTGTCTGGGCAGGAATCTAATTTCGAGAAGTTTATGTCCACCTACAAAGGTACCGTCAAAGCGAGATTTGGAGTTACAACTGAAGTGCAACAAAATCTTTTTGACGTACCAAAGAACTACTCCTTCGCGCACTTATGGACCAAGATCTTCACATGTCTCGTGGAATCGCCTTTGTATTTAAACAGAAGTTTAGACGCTTTAATGAGCTTCAAGAACAACAACCTGCTGTCGGTAGAACTCTGAAGCTACGTTACCAACAACGTTCGATTTACTATTTGGTAACCAAGAGCTTTTCCCATCAAAAACCGACATATAAAGTCTATGGCAAACTTTGTTAGAACTTCGGAGAGACATGATAAGCCGTGACGTCAAGAAGCTAGCGGTACCCAAGCTTGGCTGCGGTTTAGACCAATTGGATTGGAGGACGGTGCGCAATATGCTAGAAGTCGTGTTCCGGGAAACGGGAGTTCAAATGTTGGTCTGTAGTTACAATTCAAGAGATACACCAAGGGAGCAGAAGAGTGTCGACTGTTATTTCTAACGCCAAGGAAAATGTAGAAATGGTGATAATTGTCGCTACCGCCACGATCCCTTCTATAGATGTCATGTCTCGGCTGTTCTGGGACAGAACAGATTTAAGGAGGGGGCAGTGTTATGAAACAATAATGATTAACAAATTATGGTTGATGATTCATGTATGATGGAAGGTTATGGAAGTTTCCAGAAATATGCATCCCGGTATTAATAACAACACGATCTGCTGTGAGGGTATAGTTCCAGCTTTAACTTGCAAGTGCGAACATAAATAAAGTAAAGATAAATAGTGATATAAATAAATATACCGAGTGTTAAATAAATACACACTTATTATTAAGTGGTTAGTGTAATTTAGAATTAGAGTTAATCTTAGCGTAGTAATTGTTCTATTGTTATTAACTTTAAGTGTTTTTAAGTAACTTTATATTTTAGCGCTTTAGCAAGAATAAACAATTAATTATCGTTACACTAGGTATCCGACGAAGAAATCAAGATTGTTTTGGACTGCCTATCATGCCTCAAACTATGGTTTGCATAGTCCAATAACGAGAATGTGTCAACTGGCCAACGATTTGAATGATCTTGCCTACTTTGATCTTCTTGCCCAATCTTATAGGTTTAAGAAGAACATAATCTGGAAATCAAATATTAAATAAATTGTAATGTATGTTTAATGTTATTTGAGGTTTATTCGTATAAATAAATAAATAATAAAATCAATAAATAACTAAATAAATTAATAAATAAATAAATAAAAGAAATAAATAAATAAATAAATAAATAAATAAATAAAGAAATAAATAAATAAAGAACCTTGAGAGGTTTGTGTAAGTTCCTTACCTTGCTTGTTCTGTCAGATTACATGCATAGCATGTTGCTGCTCTTGATAGAGTTGAAGATCATGGTATGAAGGCCTTCTCTGGGAATTACTTCTCAACGATCGTTGATGGTTAGCCTATATCCCGCCAGTAAAACCTCTGTTTTCACCTCCAAGTGTAGTGGAGGAAGCCTTGAAAGCGCCTTCATAGCTGTGATGGGCAATGTTGTAATTGCCCCCGTAACCCCTAGACAGGCAAGTCTTTGCAACTAGTTTAGCATAGTAATACTACCTCTTTTCTTGGCTTGATGCCACCAGATAAAGGATGCATATGTTGCAGTAGGTATCACAACTTTGGTGTATAGCCAAAGAACCATTTTTGGTTTTAGTCACCATGATTTACCGATCATTCTCCTACAGGCCCACATTGCCCTAGTCGCTTTGATCTTTGTATTTTTAACATGTTGTGTGAAGGTCAGCCTGCTATCTAGAGTTAAACCCAGATATTTGACCTCCCCTGATAGTAATAGTTTCTTCTCCTATAAGCTGGGCATTCTCACATTACGCAGGTTTCTGCGTTTTGTGAAAGCTTCCACAGCGGTCTTATCCGGGCTTACCGATAATCCTTCTATTATGCACCATTTCTCGACGGTATGTAGGACCTGTCGCATCAATGAAGATACAACACCCCCAAACATCTCGTCGATAAGGATTGTGCCAAATCCCTGCGCATGTATGCCTATCTGTTCCAACTCCCACAGAAGGCCGTCAACAACCAGGCACCACAAAAGGGCAGAGAGAATTCTTCTTTGTGGGCACCCTCGCGCAGCCGAAACCTCTGCGGTGCAGAGTAACTCTCTGAGTAAAGGCAATCCATCCAACAATCAAAAATATCCACATCTTCGAAGTGCGTTCTCTATTGAGTGGAAGGACGTGTTGTCAAACGCTCCCTCTAGATCAATGAATGCGTCCAGGGCATTTTCTTGTCCCACGAGTGCCTTCTCTATCCTTAGAGTTAATTCGTAAATACTTAATTCACAAGATTTTCCTGACTGACATGCATACTGGTGTCGATACAGTGGCGATTTCACCAAGACATTGTCCCTGATTTGCCTATTAATCAGGATGTTAAATCAAGTAAAAATTCAAGTAACAAATAAGATTAAAGTTAAAAAGTTAAAAGGTATTTCCCAAAACGTTTATAGCCCAAAAGCAAAATTTACTGACATATAGACGAAATAAAACTTCAAACACTCCACACCATGTTCAAACCTACGCGCCAAAAACCGATCCCCTAGTGTTGAAAACCGTAAACTTTATCCCTAAATCAGACTCTTGCCTGCGCACAACTAATATAGGCAGCGGCGTACTCAGAAAAATAAAACAAATTACTAAAATTTGTTACACGTGTACATGTGTTTTCCCAAGGGTACTTGTGCTGCATTTTGTGATCAAAGAATGTGTTATTGATTCTCATTTCGTTTTGAGCGCAGAATGATATTAAGCGTTGTCCGTTATCATTCTTGATATCTTCGTTGAATCGTTGTTTGGCTCCTGGAATTATATCTTGGCTTGTTCGTGCATTTAAATCTCCTAGAATTATTATTATTTCTTCTTTGTCTATATTGTCGATGGTTTTCTTCTTTGTAATATCCATCTTCATGTGAGGGTTTGCAGTCTTCTGATGTGTACATTTCATTCTCAATAAAACATCGTATTTTTTTTCAAAACAACCAAAAATTAAAATAATTATTTTTAAATTTTAGATAAAAAATATAAAGGAAATTTTACATAATAAAATATAAAAAGAATTTTGTCTAATAATAATATTGACTCTAGAGCTTCTAGGGTGACCATACGTCCCGTTTTGTTTTAAACAAACTTGTCTAGTTTTTGTCTCGCTTTATTAACATACGTTTGAAAATTTTAATTTTGAAACACTGAAATTGGTTTAAAGTCTAGGTAAAAATTAATAAAAAAGTTCATTTGTATGAAGTGAGGAGTGTAAAAGTTGTTGACCTTCCTTCCCATTGTCTTTTGTCCAGCTGTTGAATATTAAAAATAGTCACTTTAGCACTAAAGCGGAATTTCTTTGTTGGATGCACAAGCTGATCCTATAAAATAAGAAACTTTTTATAAGTCTATTCTTCCGAGATATTGATTAGAAAGCGACCGATCCAAACGATCGGAATCGTAAATCGGAACTAAGAACTATTGATTTAAATTGGGAAAATTATTATTTTTTAATTTCAATCTAAAGATTTTATGTGTATTATTATTTTAAATTATTGTAAATTATATTTAATTTATCTTAGATTAGCATCTTCTATTTCAGAGTTAGGTAACAAATTTCATTATCACACTATATATATAATATCACATCCACCTTATTACAAAGTCAGTGTCAAGATAATGCAGTTTTCTTTAATTTCCAGATTGTTTATTATTAATAATTAAATATATAAATTATGGTAAGTTTAGTTTCTCTATTTCTAATCATTTATATTTAAACTAATATTAAGTTTGATTTCTGAGGTACTTTAAGATGGTTTTGCAAATATAAATTTTCATAAAAATCCTAGGTTATATTCACGTAGTGACAAACCAATTAATGGCCGACTGACGTTTATTCCTAGTTTAACGATGTTTTTAAATTTGTGTTATCAGCGAAATTTTCGATTTTATGTAATAAATTATTTGTGCAACGTGAAATTATAAATTCAAGTTATTACGTTTTATTTCGGTTGTAATCTCTGCAACATTACAATGGTGTCAATTACACATTATTTGGATAATTCAAGCACCGAACGCCAGTTATACATAAAAAAGATTAGTTCGGCGTTATTTTATGGAATAGCTTCTTTTATGATAACAGTTGTAAATAAAACTGTTTTGACTACATATGGTTTTCCATCATTCCAAGTATTAGGATTGGGCCAATTAACCGCTTCTATAGTAATGCTTTTTGTTGCCAAAAAATGTAGAATTATTTCATTTCCTGACTTGGAACTTAGCACATTCGGAAAGATATGGCCTCTACCTCTTATATATATTGGAAATATGTTATTTGGGCTGGCCGGAACCAAAGAATTAAGCTTACCGATGTTTACAGCTTTAAGAAGGTTTTCGATATTAATGACCATGATTGCAGAACTATACATATTGGGTATTAAACCAAGTTATAGTGTTCAATTTAGTGTATACACGATGATTGTGGGTTCTTTAATAGCTGCGAGCACTGATTTAGCTTTTAATTTGCAAGGCTACATATTTGTTATGTTTAGTGATTTTTTTACTGCCACGAATGGTGTTTATATGAAGAAAAAATTAGATTCAAAGGAATTGGGAAAATACGGTCTCATGTATTATAATTCACTATTTATGATTGTTCCTACAGTGTTTTTTGCTTTTTATATGGGCGATTTGGAAAGCGCTTACAATTTCGAATCCTGGGGAAACGCTTTATTTTTATCTCAGTTTATATTATCCAGTATTATGGGATTTGTTTTATCGTACAGTATAATATTATGTACATATTATAATTCTGCATTAACCACTACAATAATTGGATGTTTGAAGAATGTATGTGTTACTTATTTGGGTATGGTAATCGGAGGTGATTACATATTTTCATGGATAAACTTTTTAGGATTAAATTTGAGTGTATGTGGCAGTTTAGTTTACACGTATGTTACGTTTAGAAAGAAGGATACATCTATTGCATATACTAGCATCAATGCAGATAAATCTGGTAAACTAATTGCTGTATAGTAGAAAATTGATTAAAACATTATTTAAGTTCCTTGTGACCTACATTTTGCTTAGCAACTTCATATCTTTTATCTTTCTTGTAAATATTACATAACGATAATTTTTATTTATAAATGATTTTTGTTAAATGTTTGTGAATATGTAAATACTGTTTATTAGAAAATAATTATATCACAATACCTAATTATTTAAATTCGTAATAAATAATTATTATGCATTTTAATGTTCAATAATATGTAATTAAGTAAAGTATAAATCGTTGATGTAATTTTTGTTGTAACTATAACATATTTTATCTAAACTTTTATCTATGGATTACTTTTAAATTTTACTTGAGAAAAAATATAGATAACATTTATAGGATTTTAAGTAAATTAGCCAAGATAACATTTTTTTGTACCATTGCCAAAAACCTTACTATTACCTAATTATTTGGTGCTACATTGTAAAAAAATACGATTTTTAGGGATTTTTATTTATTTTTGTTGTGTTAGACTGATTTTAGATTATATTATACCTATTATACATATAATAATTATTCTGTGATTGTTTGCAATAAAGAATATAAAGAATTAATCTATTGGTTCTTTTTTAGTTTCTCGATTTACATAATACTGTTAATATGTTTTGCATAAAAAGTTATCAATTATTAAATTATTTTTCGGTAGAAATTATAATATTTAAAATTTAACAATGGGTGCATTCAGAGTTTACAAGGGCTCACTTTATCCAGTATTTCGGCAATGGATATCCCAATTCTTTTGGTGATTTTAGGAGCCAAAAAAATTATGCTATGTCTTGGGGGTTTGTCAAATGCTCCTTAGTTTTTGAGTTATGAATTTTAGAAAATAAGATAATTTTAATTTAATTACTTTACTGTTACCAATTCTTACGAATTGTAGAGATAGAATGGTAAAAGCTGGGACTAGTATAATTACTAGTCCCAGCTAATGTAAGCCTAGTTATGATTCCCACAAGGAGTAATTTATTTTATACAACTTTTAATTTCAATTTTATTTTGCTTTTTTAATTTATTTCAAAACAGGTGTGGTTATTAGTTATACATTATCAAAAGTAGATAGTATAATATCATTAATTTATTATATTTCATACAAAAAGTGGAAAAACTTTTATTTTCAAAAATTCATACTCAAAAAAAGGAGCATTCGAGAAATCTCCGAGACACGGCATATTTTTATTTGATTCCTAGAATTACCAAGATAGCCAATATACTGGAAGTAGTCAGCTTTTGTTAGTATAAACTTTATTGAAATATGAATACCTACTCCCTGGATGTTGCAACGCTTCCTGACTAGTAATACAATCTGTATCAAGTGAAATTTGAATTTGGAAAACCATGATTATTTGCCGGTATTGTAGGTACACGCCTAGTTAGTGGAATTATTTTCTTTCTTTTATAAACTAAAATAAACCTTATTTATTATATATAAAAGTTTTTTGGCTACAGAAATTATTACAAAATCATCGCCTAAAGCGCAAAATTGTTAACTTTTATTAAAACACTTTAGCTACTTCAAAACTAGGTAGTAAGTCTTCTACCATAAAACTAACAAGTATCTTGTAGCTGTAGCTTACACAATCATTGAAGTACCTATTTTGTAGTTTAGCTAACTTGTAATAGTATGTGTGCTAGCTTTGGTTACCAGATCTCAAAATGGAAATTCCTGAGAAACTTATTTCAAGTTCTTGACATTTCAAGGAAAATTCTGTTAAATAAATTCTATTTGTGGGAGGCATTAATATAATAATTTTATATTGAATTGGTCGAATGAACATTGTAATCTATTCATGCGCGTCACTTTTGCGGGCATTTACTTTAAACGAACGGAGTACCAAAAGTCAATGAGTTTTCTCATAGATGGTGCCCAACATTTTATCTAATTTTGCTTTACCAAGTCCAAAGTAGTCATTAGGGGAATTAAATATTGATGTAAAATCATTGAATAATATTCATTATACAAAGATTACATACAATTATACAACGGTTACGGTCTGATGCTTAAGTGCGTCGGCTACTAAGCAGAGAATCGTGGTTCGAGCTCGAGTAGAGCAAGAACTTTATTCTAACCGTCCTCCCTCCTCCTCCCTCTTTCTCCCGGGGAATGGCAAACCACCGAGGTAATCTGCCTTGAAAACCCTTCATAAAATGAAGTGGTTGGCCAAAACCCACTCTGGGTTGTAGAACTGTTTGGTATACAACGATTCTTGTAACTGCTTTAACAATAAATTAATCACTTTGAACATTAAATTTTAAGTTCGAAAAGATATGTTTTCCCACGAAATTAGTAAAAGCTTTTTAATTAATATAATATGTATTTGGATTGAATTTGTAATAATTTTGTAACTGTACAGGGTGGCTCAATTTCGATCCTTCTTATGGGGAAATCGGTAACTATAGGAGATATTAAAAAATGGATGGAGCATCCTCGATCTCTTTTTTTGAGAAAATCTGAATGGCCAAAACCGGAATTCGCTATCTTTTTTTGTTTTCGAGTTATGGCCAAAAGTTCGCTTTCTCGGTTTTTGGTTAAATGTCGATATCTCGGTTGTTTGTAACGTTATAGAAATAATATTCTTCTTCAGACACTTTTTTAAGGAGAATAAACTGGACTAAAGAAATTTTAAATATTTTCATTTATTTCCGAGTTATAATATAAAGTTGTGTTTTTTCAAACGAAAACCTTAGATAGCTATGACATATTTAAATAGAGTTTTTTATCCTCTTTTCAATGATATATAACATGTAGGGTCTATTATTTCAGTTTCATCCCGTTATATTAAAAAATGTTAAATAAAAATAAAAGACGATCGAAAAATTAAATTTTGGTTTTGACTAAATAAACTACTATACAAAATCATTATTAAGTAATGATTTATTCACAAACAATTGCCTCCAGTTTATTTTTAATAGGTATTTTTAGTAACTACTTAAAAAATTTCTATTTAGTAGCTATTTACCTATTATTTCACAAGAGTGTCAAATTCCTTATGAAAACTATGGTAAATATGATAATGTTATAAGAATAAAAAAAGATTGACAATTTAGTATAATACTAAATTAAACAAAATTATAAATTCTACCATTATACTAAATAGTCAAACTGATGTCCATTGTTTGCAATGCATAAATTGCATTGCGTATGTGAACATTCGATAGTCATATTTTTATATCATATTATTCGTAGTTTTCATAAGCCATTTGACACTATTGTGAAATAATAGGTAAACAGGTAGTACTAAATAGAAGTAGGTATAGGGAATAAGTACTAAAAGACACATATTAAAAACAACTGAAGGCAATTGTTTTGTAATGTCTGCAGTATAGCGTTTTGTTTTGACAAAATACGTATAGTATTTTATTTAGTCAAAGCTAAAATTTAATTTTTTGATCGTCTTTTATTTTTATCTAACATTTTTTAATATAACGGGATGAAACTGAAATAATAGACCCTACATGTTATATGTCATTGAAAAGAGAATAAAAACCTCTATTTAAATATGTCATAGCTATCTAGGGTTTTCATTTAAAAAAACACAACCTTATATTATAACTCGGAAACAAATGAAAATATTTAAAATTTCTTTAGCTCAGTTTATTCTCATTAAAAAAGTGTCTGAAGAAGGTGTAAATATTTTTTCTATAACGTTACAAACAACCGAGATATCCACATTTAACGAAAAGCCGAGAAAGCGAACTTTTGGCCACAACTCGGAAACGAAAAAAGATAGCGAAATTCAATTTTTGGCCATTAAGATTTTTTCAAAAAAAGAGATCGAGGATGCGCCATCCATTTTTTGATATCTCCTATAGTTACCGATTTTCCCATAAGAAGGATCGAAATTGAGCCACCCTGTACTTCACGGCGGAATCTGAACAACGCAAGCAATGTCCCAAGTTTTCCAAACCTATAGGTAACCCATACCTGACCAACTTTATTACTAACAAATGTACATAATAAGAATCCGTCAGTCGGGGTAATCATAATACTGTTATAATTAATTAGTTTTGACTACTGAGATTATTATATAAATTTAAATTATTTAAATATTAACTTTTACACATTTTGTGAAGAATGGTAGACATACATGTTTCTGGCTTTAGCCATTAATATTATTGATTTTACTTTTGATCTACATGTTATTCGCTACATTTAAATTTTTAATGAATAAATTCGCTTAGACATAGAATATCTACTTTAATATTATCTTTTTAAAATAAAATATGTCTTTATATTTTGATAAATTAATTACATTTCTACTAGAAATTTAGAATGCCGTTGAAGAAATGGAGAACATAATATAATATTAAATGTCGATAGATAAAGGTTTTCTCTCACTTTACTTAATTGCTTTAATTTAATATAACTAATTTTTGTTGTAACATTTAACAGAACTAAAACAAAACGTTAAAATAATAGAATTTTAACAGTAAAGTAAAGAAATATAATACATATAAAAATTAATTATTTAAACAATCAAAAAAGACATTAATTATTATATTAATAATTATATATTTTTTAAATATTTTTAATCCTAACCTGTCAAGTGTTAATTAATGTTTTTTTTTGTTGTTTAAATAATTCAAATTTTCTACGTATTGTATTTCTTTAATAGTTAAAATTCTATTATATTAGCGTTTTGATTACTGCCCTGTCAGAATCATGTTAACGTTAAGGTAATGTTAACAAACGCTCCAATCAAAAGCCATCTTTCTGCTGATCTACCAATCCAAAGCTCCCGTTCGTTAACATTAGCATGATTCTGACTGGGCAGTTAGTTCTTTTAAATATTACATTTTACAAAAATACATACTACAAACCACCAATTTACTTGAAGTTTTTTATTTTGGGTTCACTTTCTTTTTGTTGATTTGAAGTAGCAGGTTTTAATAAATTTTGACTTTGATAAAAATTTGTTTCTTTTAATTGTTATGTGGTTGTTATTAATTATTACAGATGATAGTTTATAACTTAAATTAGTTGTAGATGATTTCATAAACTACAATAAATTATAATAATTTATTAATAACATAAAATAATAAATTTTAACTACTATATTGTATAAAACATTCATCTTATATATTATCTAATATTACATTTTTTTAATAATTTTATAGATGTCGCAAATATGTGTTAGATGGAGTAAAAGAAATATTAAACAAATTTATCAAGTTTTATGCAAAACTGATAATACTCGTACATATTCTACAGATGTTTTTGAAGAAGAATATCATCAACATTACATACCTCTCAATGGTTTCCAAAGGGCAGCATTGTCTATAGGGTCAGCTGCTGTTTCATTATTAGATCCACATAGAGGGGATATGATTGCTTGCATGTGTGAAACAACAGGTAACGTTGCGCTTATTTTGACTTGAAAATTTATGATTCTATATTTTACTAATATTTTGCTTTAGGTGTTCAAGCTGCTCAATATATGCTAAAGAAAATGCAGGCGTCACCTGAAGGATTGGAGATTTTAAAGTTACGACCAAGAATAAATTCCAATACAGTTGATCTTGAAAAATTAAAAATTTACCCTGAAGGAACATTGGGAAAAAGCTACAGTAATTTTTTGGAAAGAAATGTTAGTATGCTCTATTATATAGGTAGTAGAGACCAATCAAGTTGATTGTTTGTAGTGTTGCCAATTGAGGACCGTTTTTTCAAAACTCAACAATCAAAAAATATCAATTTTTCAGGACAACGTTTAAACGATGTAACTTTATGCTTGTCTCTTATGAGAAAAAAAAATTTAATTTTATATTTGCATGGTTATCATTCAACTTAGGTTAGTTTTGACTTGAACATTCGATAGTCCTTGTAAAAATTATACAGAAAACATGTATAACTCAATTTCGGCAAAATTGCATTTAATGAGTTTTGAAAAAACGGTCCTCAATTAGCCAAGCACTAATAAAACCCTAAATAATTAGGTATATATTGCGATGTTTTGATGATAATTTTTATAAATTATTTAATAAAATGTTGGAAAATTGTGTCTCACCACCAGCAATCAATCTTTTCTGAGCAGTTCATCCCAAAGTTTTTTGTTTTTTTCGTTTCTTCAATATTCAAAACATAAGTATCCAGAATCACAGAAAATCCGCGTAAAGTAATCGATGTGTAACGCATCTACGGATAAAACTCTTCATGGATAATACGCGCACGGATAATCGAGGTTCTATTGTAGATGAAAAATATATCATGTATTTTAAATGCAAGTCTTTCAAATACTGCTCACCCCTGGTAATAATAATATGAGGTTTATTGTCTGAAAATTTACTAAAATTCATATCAATACCTCCTATTAAAAAAATATTTGTGAAGTTAGGTCTTATATTTTGTGGAGACTAAAATGAGCGGATTTTTTTAGCTTACTTCATATTTCTTATTCGTACATTAGGTTTGTAACTTATTTTTCCTAATTTAAATTTTAACCAACCTCGATGATCCAAAGCCAATGTTAATACTTTGAAAATATTAATTGTTTTACATTTGAAGTAGCTTACTAGGCTTACCTTGGATATACCTGTAATCTATATAAATTATAATTATCAAATTGAGCTATAGGACAAAATAAAACCATATTTAGAACGAGCTTTCGGAAAATGACATTTCCTTTTTTTCAAGTTTAATATGAATGAAAAAGGAAATGTCATTTTCCGAAAGCTCGTTCTAAATATGGTTTTATTTTGTCCTATAGCTCAATTTGATAATTATAATTTATATTATTTTCAAGAGCTAATAATTTTTAATTAATTATACCTGTAATCTTTACATTAGTAAAGTAGACAGAGAAGTGCTAAAAATAGTAGCTCTATGATCTACTTTAGTCGTATTCGATCAGGGATAGTTGTTTAAAACACAAATTTTTAATAAACTAGTGGATAGCAGTAAATGATCAACGTAAAACAGCCTTAAGAATGCTTAGACCCTCTCCATATCTTACTATGTACCTCGCTATCAGCAGTTGTTCGTCTAACTTACTATGCTAATAAGTAATAACTATCTCATCAGAACTGATCACACTTACTTTATTAAAACATTTTAATTAGGTATTTACGCTTCTATGTTATTGAACTAGCATTATTTCAAAAAAACAACAATTTTTGCGTTTTTTGTATTTTTGATTATAATGTTATTCGATACAATTATTTATCTAATTTCATAGGAAAGACTTCTGTTCGGATATTAAAAATCGTGTTTTTAAAGTGATTCTTTATCAAAACATGTGATGACTTGAATTTTGATTGCCTTATGATGGATAATTTTTCCACACAAAATTAGATAAACGTCAAGTGCTCATACTTAAATCTGTCTACTTACCCAGTAATTTGTCTTTCCAACTTGTGATGTAAAATACTATTTTTTATGAAGACTGATGTTTTAATTTAATTTTTTTTTATTAAATTTGTGTAAAGCAATAATAATTTATTACTTTATTTTATTTTTAGAAAGTTACACCAGATTCACGACCTTTTGTGCAATTTGTTGATGATATCCAATTAGCTTATGTGATTCAAAGGTATCGAGAAGTACATGACTTATTTCATACGATATTAGAAATGCCCACACACATGCTTGGTAAAGTTATTATATATTATAAAAATTTATAATGATATAAGAATTACGTTCAGCAAAGTATTGATTAAAATATTTATATTTACATTTTATTTAAATATTTGTTATGGTTTAAATTAAAAATCAGATTTATTACTATTTTATGGAATACCATAAAACCTGTGGAATTTAAATTTGTTAGATAAACTTACTTATTCAGTTTTTATCATTATTTATTAAAATCTTTTGGCTTTATTTCATTTAAGTTTTAATTGGTATAAATAGTAGTATATTACTCTATGATAAGCACTAAGCGCCTAGTTTTACTTTTATTTGATATACAGTATACTAAAGTTTTAAATTTAGATTACTATTTTATAATTAGAACACATAACAATATTGTATTTATTTATAGGTGAAGTTACTGTTAAATGGGTAGAAGCGATACAAACAAGATTACCAATGTGTGTTGGTGGTGCATTATTTGGAGCTGTGCGACTTAAACCGAAGTAAATTATAGCAGTTTTTTTAAATTTAATCTATTTATTTACTTTCATAGGCATCGAGAATTGTATCGTCAACATTATTTACCTTGGGCTATTAAAACTGGCACTAACAGTGATTTCTTAGTTAATATATATTTCGAAAAACGTTGGGAACAACCATTAAGTGAATTGCATAAGGAAATGGATATTGTACCATTAGTTTTACCATCTGCGACAAATTAATTTAGTGTATATAAGTTTATGACAACATGTAAATATAATCACAACCAAGTTGTTTTGTTTTATTAAATTATTTTAATACAAAAACTAAAAAATTAATTGGTGTATATTTGAAATAAGTTTTAACCCAAACGATAAAACAATTTAAAAAAATTATTAAAGAGAATACTAGTAACCAAAAATGCAAAGCAACTGAATTGTTTTTCAATCGACAAACAAAAATTATATTTCTAAAAATTTAAAGTAGTAAGAAGCAATGTTGGAAATTTTCATTGTGAGAATCGTCCACAGTTTGCTAAAACAATTATGTTTAATAATGATGCGAGAAACTTATATTTTGTATAACAAACTTGATTCTCCATAGATTGATGGATTTTTATAATTGTACATGGGAAATAGATTCTTGTTATTTAATGGATCTGAGAACTTATTTGGAAAATTTAACTTTCTGGTTAAATAAGTATCGGAAGTTATAAAAGTTGCATCTATATTTGGTACAGAACGCAAAGCAATAATTTCTCGTTTGCAAGTTTCAATTTCTGCCTAAAACAAAATAAAAATAATAGTGAATTATTTATTCCAAGTTTAGATTAATTATTTACCACTTACATATAATTTCTTATTAGATTTCTTGTATTCTTTTATTTGCTGTTGTTGTAATTTAATTTCGTGCATTCTTTCTTGTAAGTTAAGCTGTACCTCTACAAAAAAGTTAATGAGACATTATTTTAATCTGTGAATTATATACTACTAAGGCCTGATTTTACTATTTTTGGATAAACGTAAACGTTATACCTAGTATAACGATTAAAAATGGTTATGCCATAAATACGTTATACCAGATTTATCCAAAGATTGTAAAAACGGAACTTATTCGGATTTATATTATTTAATATGTAAATATTTACTATCAATATTCCTTTGAAGTTTATGTAAATCTATTTTATATTTATTAGTTAACTTTTCACAATATTGCTTTAGTTGATCGTGTTGTTCTTTAGCTTTATGTATAATATTTTCTTTTTGTTTACTGTCATAATTTAATTGATAACAAAAGAAATTTATTGCACGATTTGCAATTTCCATTATCTGTTCTGGGTTTAATCCAATTAGCACCATCTAATAAGTAATAATATATAACAGTAATTAGTGAAACTAAAATAAATATTAAATTAGCTTGAACTTACAGCTTTATATTGTTCTTTTGGGTTTAAGTTAACCTGTATGACGTCAAATTCATCTTGAAGAGAAATACCACATGCTAAACAAGTGCGACCATTTTCCAAAGATGCAGAATTTTGTACATGATTTACGCAAAATATATGTAGGCAAGTTGTAACGCACGCTAATTGAGTTAATTTTTTTCGACAACTTAATAAATTACACGTAATTTGAATATCTGCCATTTGAATTAATATAATAGTACTTAAATTACTTTGATATGTAGGCGAAAGCTATACAGTTTAAAACTGCATGATTGTTTCTTACTGTCATCTGCCTACTCTGTTTTCATTGTTGCCCGCGCGGCGATTTTAGGAAACAATCGTTAAACAAAATCATTCTTGTTTTATTTACAAATATAATATTGAAATTAAATTATACTTCGGTGTATTTCACTTGTAAAAAAACTTCATTATTAATTTTAAGTAGCGAAGTCACAGAATATGGAATACAGAAATACAGAATTATTTCTATTTATTTAAACTAACGCATAAACAGCGCGATCAACACAGAGTGCAAAAATACAATAATTATTATTATGACGGGATATTGCATGAGTGTGTAAATGTTGGTTTTTCACGACTTTTCACCAATAATATATTTTGATCCGGGCGTCCCTCTTTAGCAGTGCAGCATTGGTCTATGGGAAAGTGAGAAAAAGCTTAAAATTCATAAAATTTAAAAATAGTAAATACCTAGACAGGGTGCACATTTGAAAACTATCCATTACCTTAAATTTCTTTACAATAAGAATTACATCAATATCATTTACTTGATATTAAATAATAATTGTAGGTAATTACAAAGATAACGTTTTAGACTGTTGATTTACAATGTATATTTTTATTCAGTTTAATTAATTTAATTATCAATAATGTAAGCATGTTTGTAATGTAACAAGTTAAAATAATGTACCTATATTACGGAATTATGAAATCCCTAATTTATTGATAACACCGATCAACACGAATTTTGAGAATGAGTTCTAGAGATGTCAAACTTTGATTTCTTTTACGTATAATTAATAAATAGAAAATTAGTTTTATTGGTTTCAGTTTGCTTTTGTAGAAACCAGAACGATAAATTTTGAATTTTAAGAAAAATTACCTATTTTCTCATAAAACTGTAAATAACTATTAAACAAATTTTTGTTTTGCATTTAAAAGTCACTTTTCTTCAAAAATAATAATAATAGATTCTTCCAAATACAAATAAATTTAAAACAAAGTGCAAAAATGAATATTTTTCGTACTTCTTTTATGTTCATATGGACTTTCTCGTATATCAAACCCCAAACATACTCTCCCATCATATTCTCATTATTAGAGCGCGGATTAAAAAGCACATATTTTTAGAAAATAAGTGCTAATAAGAAGCACGAAAAATTTAAATAAAAAGCCCAACAAAAGCTTTCATAAGCAGTCAAAAAGGTACATAAAAATGTGAATTTACGTGTTTCAATATGAGTGCACGACTTAATTTTTTAAAAATAACGCATATTTTTTGAGTGAGTGGTAATATTTTTATTACATTCTAAAGTAGATGTATACATATTGTAGTGCTCTTTCTCTCTGTCCTCTTACTAAAAATAGGTCGTTGGTTCTCGAAAGTAAAATGGTTACATGGAAGACAATAAAAAACTGACAATCTAACAACGTATTTATTTGCAACCTGAACAAACAAGAACAATTTCATAAAAGCAGGACTTACACGAAATTCGCTAGACAGCACGTGTAACTCGGGCACTTTCTTCAAATATCTTCTTACAGAAACTTGTCTTGGTATTCGCGTTGTCAAACTTCGTGATCGATGAACTTTCCAAAAAAAAACCTCCTTGGCTAAAACACACCTCCACTCCAACTTATCGGTTTGTAACCACACGACTTGCTTCTATAGCTCTCAAATTTCAACTTTATACTACCACTTGCCTCTCGGACTCTCTATTTACCACCCCCCTATACGACTTGCCTCTCTGGCTATCAATTTACGACTGACTGTTCTCTTCTTTATTTATCTTTTTTTTTATCTCCTTGGTTTTTCTTTCCGTGTTCAATTTTTATTGGTTCTTGCTATTTTCCTTTATTTTTCAAAAAAATCAAGATTAGAATTTTGTTTATGTTCCGCTGCTTGTGCTTGTTCGTGTACTGCCCAGCTGCATTCGTGTAAGTCGCTAAATAACAATAAATAAATAAAATACACACATTAAAAATTTTACAACAATGAATTAATTTACTGCAACATCAAACTTAAACTAAACAATGTAACTAAAACTAACGAACAAACTTAACATGAAATGGAAAATAATTTTGAAAACGGAACAAAAATCCTGCCTTTATTGTTCATCAGGTTGCAAAGTCAGTTCTTTATTTCTAAATTACGCAACTCACTTTCCATTTCTTTAACAGAACACAACATTTCCCCCCGTTGTGTTGAATAAAAGTCAAATCGGATGATGTTAAATATTTTCGCGGACTTTTCTTCAACAAAACGTTCTCAATTTGAAATCGTAAACATGGTAGTTTAAAATATTTAATTTGAACGATAGTTATTTGTAAGGCAGTAATTCATCTTCATTAAAATTTTATATTGACAGAAATAATAAAAAAAAACTTTTAAAAATAAATTATTTTTTTTTTTAAATTCTTCTTATTCTCTTGGGCCGTCATTCTTTCTCAACATCTTATACACCTTTTGTCAATTATTCTCTTCCTTCGCTCATGCACTCCTTCCACCTATTCATTCCTTTAACCTATTATTTCCTATTGATATTCCTATTCAAATTCCTATTTGATAAAAATCTTTGGCAAAAATATCACCTCTTCTTCTTTACTTCAATTGCTTTTTCAACTTTTTCTTCGATCGGTCGTTACCTCCGGCTTTTAAATTTTGCATACTGACATTACTAGGTTGCACCCCTTTATTTTATTTATTATTAAATTTTTTTTTTTTTAACTATGATACCTACGCGAACTACTGGTTAAACATTATAATCCCTCTTCGCTACCTTCTTCTACTTCTATTTGTGGGGGCCTCGTGAATGGGTACATGAGGTTAATATGGAATCTTCCTCGGATATTTCCTCCTTCATGTCTCAATTCGTATACATTTTCATTAATTATCTTGTTGACGTAAAATGGTCCCTCATACGGAAGTAACAATTTTGCACAAATATCTTGGGCTCGGTTTGCGGTTCGCAGACTTTTTATAATAACGCTGTCCCCTATGTTGAATGATAGTTTTGTGCGAATTTTGCGATTCATCCTTTCTTCATATTTTGTAGAACTTTTGTGTGCATTTTCTCTTGCCTTATTCATATCTTCATTGAAATTTCTTTCTTCCAAGTTTTCTACCCATGGGCGGTTTGGATTCGTACCCTTCATCAAATAGCATGGTGAGAATTTTGTCCGCACATTTGGGGTCCAATTTATAAAATTTTCAACTTCTTCTAGTTTTTCCAACCAATCCTGATGTCTTCTGTGGGTTAAAATTCTTAAGAATTTTATCACTTCTTGGATAATCCTTTCACTTGGGTTTCCCTGAGGATGTCGAATACTACTGAAAGAGACTTCTATTTGTTGTTCTTCCCAATGGCTAATGAAACGTTCATTGTTAAAATAAGTCGCATTATCTGCTAATATTCTTTTTGGTTTTATAATGTTTGACAAGAATTCTTCAATGTTTTTTATGGTAACATCGGTGTTACATACTTTTGTCGGATACAATTTTACAAACTTTGTGCAAATATCGAACACCACCAGAATATGTTTAAAATTATCTTTTGTCGGTACCAAATTACTCAAATAGTCAATGGCGATTAAATCTCCTGGTTCATTTACCTTTATGCTTTTAATACTGTTTTGATTAATATGATTCTTATATTTTGCCAAATTACAAAGTTCGCATTGATTAATTGTACTTTTAATAATTGATAAATCCCTGATGCAATAAAATGACTCCCTAAATATCATGAATGTTTTCCTGATTCCTATGTGACCGAATCTTTGGTGCAAATCTAAACATATTTTAATTGTTGCTTTTCTGTTTAAAACGTAAACCTCATTTTCACTCATTGTCTTTGTTAAAAATAAATCCCTTAAACGATACCCCCTGAATTCTTCATTATCCCGTAATTTTTCTCTAATCTGATTGAATACCTGGTCTTGTTGAATTTGCATTATCGTTTCACCTGAATAAATTCCTTCTACATGGTTCAAATAGTTTAACGCTACCAGTACGTCCCTTAACTTTCTTTTTCTTTCCTCATCTTTCCTACTTAACGCATCCGCAATTAAATTATCTTTTCCTGATTTGTGTTTGATTTCAAAACTAAACTCCTGAATTAACAAAGACCATCTGTATACCCTATTGTTACTAAAGTTTGTTTTCATCATAAACGTCAACGCAGAGTGATCCGTTTCTATTATGAATTTATTTCCCGCTAAATAAAACTTTAACTTGTTCAGCGCAAAAACAATCGCTAGCATTTCTTTTTCCGAGGTGGTATATTTTATTTCCGCACCCCTTAATATTCTCGATGTAAAATAAATCGGAACTTCTTCTCCTTGAATAATTTGTACTAATACCGCACTTATTGCAAAGTCACTAGCATCGGTTCTTAAAATGAATGGTAAATTAAAATTTGGATGAGTTAGTAATAATTGCTTGTAAAATGTATCCTTCAAGTTTTCAAAAGCATTTTGATGTTTTGGTTCCCATTTCCAACGCACTCCTTTCTTTAATAGGGATAAAAGGTCAATCGTCTTTTCCGAATAATTCTCAATAAATTTCTTGTAGTAATTCATAATACCTAAAAAACCACGCAAAGTTCGTAAATTTTTTTGGTTGTGGATAATTCTTTACTTCTTCTAATCTTTCTTCATCAACCGAAATTCCTTTCTTATCAACTTGAAATCCTAAAAATTTTACTCGTTGCTGTATAAATTGACATTTCTCCAAATTTAACTTCAATCCCGTTTCCTCCAAGGTTTTTAAAATTTCTTGAATGTGTATTAAATGTTCATCTTCATTTTTAGAAAATATTAACATATCATCAACGTAGTGGACAACATAATCTCCATGTTTAAATAAAATTATTTGCATGACTCTAACCAATGCAGCCGATGATGTGCTCAAACCAAAAGGTACAACTCTAAAACAGAAAGTTACCCCATCTAAACTAAACCCCGTATACTTCCTTGAATTTTCTTCTAATGGAATAAGCCAAAATGAGTTTTTTAAGTCTAATTTGCTAAAAATAAATTTGTTCCCTATCTTTCCGAATAAACTATCAATATTTTCTGGTTTTTCAAATTTTTCCCGGGTAATGCTATTTAACCTTCTTGCGTCTAAACATAAACGAAGAGATCCATCTTTCTTTTTGACTACTACCAACGGATTTATAAAAGAAGTACTTGACCTTTCAATTATCTTGCTATTTAGCATTTTATTTATTTGAGCCCAAACTTCCTTTTTGTAATGTTGCGGAATTGGATATGTTTTACATGAAAACGAACTTTCATCGGTAATTTCCAATTTATGTTCATATCCAACTGCTATTTTAACTTCTTCGTTAAACAACCCATCATATTTGTTTAATATTTGATTTATTTGATTTAAATATCTCTTATCACATTGAATATTTTTGACGTCTGCCATATAATTTATTTTGACGTTTGGCAGTTTTGATTTGTTTTCTAGTTTATATTTTATATTTGACGTATCCGTTACTTGACTGACATTTTTTAATTTTTTTAGAAAATGAATTTTATCATTGATTTCTAATTTGGACCTAAAAGTGTTTTGTTCCAAACTTTCCCATGGAATTTGTTTCCCATCTATTTCTATCCTTTTTCTTTCCATGTTAATTTTGACCTTAAATTTGTATAATAAATCTACTCCTAACAATCCTTGTAATCTTAAATTTTTCATTATCATGATCCCCTCTGTCCTAGTAACCTCTCCTATTTTGATTTCACCTATTAACATTTGATTAACTGTAGTTATTTTTCGGCTATTTGCTGTTATTAAATTTATGCACCGCATCGGTATTATTTTCTTTTGAAAAATCTGACAGTGATCTAAAATAATTTTTTCATTTATTAGTGAAATTTCCGCCCCCGTATCTACTAAAACTCTTAAATCTACCCCATTGATATTTATTGTGATGATCGGCAAGCATACCTCCTCCTCTGCATTGTCAGAGTCATGCACATATTCACCCACGTACTCCCTTGGATGCACGTAGGTGTTACACACTTGTCGCAGCTTGCCTTTTACGGAAAATTCGACTCAGTTGTCGAATGTACCGTTGCTTGTGTCGTATTCTCGTTTATCGCCGGCTCATCTATAACTTCAATCCGATTTAGATTTCGGTCAACCACTTCTCGGTTTGGATATCCTCTGTTCATATTTCCTCTGTTCATATTACCTCTGTATCCAGCCCAATCACGACCTCGGTTCCCAAAACTATTGTGAAATTGTCCATGATTATTTTGATGTGTCGGGCGTTCAAAATTTCCATCTCGGGCATCTTGCTTCTCTTCGTACTTTCGGACTAGTGGTCGGTATGTTTGATAGGTGGTCTCTGTCTTAAACTCTACATTTTCATCAAATCTCTTCAGTAGTTGTAGAAAATCTTCTATGGTTTCTATGTTTTCTATCCCTATTCTGGATTTCAATTCCTTCTCAAAGTGACCCGCCATTGCCTTAACCAGCAATGCTTCCTCATATGGAGGTTCTACCTGTTGGGCCTGATTTATTATTTTTATCGCGTAGTTTTCTCTTGATTTTTCATATCCTTTATACCGTCCTCCATTGACCTGTTCCTTCACCTTATTTTGTTCCACATCTCCCCAATATTTGCGTAAAAACAACACCTTAAAGTCTTCAAATGTTTTTATGTTTTCTTCTATCATACTGTACCAAATTTCGGTTTCCCCTTTCATGGTGCCTCTAATGATGTTTTTTAACCTTTGTTCATCCTTAACTTTCCCCATACAATTAAACATGTTTTTTATAAATATTTTTGGGTTAATCCGATTATCCCCATAAAATTTTGTATATCTGTCAACGTCTCCTTCACGACTTAAATGTGTCCTAAATACTTCCACAATATCTCCCACTGTCCTTTCGTTTGTATCCCGTTTAATTTCTGATACTTCCGTCTGTATTTTATTGATTTTTTTGTGTGTTTTATCCATTCTACATTCGAAATTCTCCCTATCTTTGGTCATTGATTCAATGTGAATTTTTATGCAATCTGCGTTTGCTTTTATATTATTTACGTTTGATTCTACCCGTTCATCTATTTCTTCCATTCTCTTATGAACCACATTAAATCTTTCATTCAGTTCCTCTTTGATCATTTTATTTGTCCCATCAAATCTAGCATTAATTTCATCCATTCTTTTATTTGTCCCATCAAATTTAGCATTAATTTCATCCATTCTTGTATTGATGGTCAATATTGCCTTCATCAATTGATTATGTTTGTCTTCCTTGTCGGGAACGATAATCTCAATCTCCGTTTCCCCCCTTTCTACCATGCTTTCATCACCACAAACATGCATCAAGTTTGGATCTTTACTCCTTAGATTCATTTGGTATAATTTATTTTTAATTTATTTTGATGTTAAAAAATTTTATTTGTTTAATTTAAAATTGTATTTATTTACTGCCACGCATGTAACTATTTTTTTCGAGCCTCGACGTTGTGCGCCAATTTATTTATGTAGTGCTCTTTCTCTCTGTCCTCTTACTAAAAATAGGTCGTTGGTTCTCGAAAGTAAAATGGTTACATGGAAGACAATAAAAAACTGACAATCTAACAACGTATTTATTTGCAACCTGAACAAACAAGAACAATTTCATAAAAGCAGGACTTACACGAAATTCGCTAGACAGCACGTGTAACTCGGGCACTTTCTTCAAATATCTTCTTACAGAAACTTGTCTTGGTATTCGCGTTGTCAAACTTCGTGATCGATGAACTTTCCAAAAAAAAACCTCCTTGGCTAAAACACACCTCCACTCCAATTTATCGGTTTGTAACCACACGACTTGCTTCTATAGCTCTCAAATTTCAACTTTATACTACCACTTGCCTCTCGGACTCTCTATTTACCACCCCCCTATACGACTTGCCTCTCTGGCTATCAATTTACGACTGACTGTTCTCTTCTTTATTTATCTTTTTTTTTATCTCCTTGGTTTTTCTTTCCGTGTTCAATTTTTATTGGTTCTTGCTATTTTCCTTTATTTTTCAAAAAAATCAAGATTAGAATTTTGTTTATGTTCCGCTGCTTGTGCTTGTTCGTGTACTGCCCAGCTGCATTCGTGTAAGTCGCTAAATAACAATAAATAAATAAAATACACACATTAAAAATTTTACAACAATGAATTAATTTACTGCAACATCAAACTTAAACTAAACAATGTAACTAAAACTAACGAACAAACTTAACATGAAATGGAAAATAATTTTGAAAACGGAACAAAAATCCTGCCTTTATTGTTCATCAGGTTGCAAAGTCAGTTCTTTATTTCTAAATTACGCAACTCACTTTCCATTTCTTTAACAGAACACAACAATATATTGTATATGTATTCCATAGTCCATATAAATTATGTGTGCAATCAAATAACCGGTAAATGGCTCCCGCGGTTCTGAACACCGGCCCTTACTCTTTTCACGAAAATTTCGATAACATTTTGACAAAGATAATAGCTATATCTCACCAATGACGCGTTGGATCTCGGCCTTAAGCTCAAGAATTGTTTGTGGTTTATTCACATAGACCTGAGATTTTACAAAACCCCACAAAAAAAGAAATCGCACAATTTTGGCGGCCAGTTGACATCTGAATTTCGGGAGAAATTCGGTCTGGAAATCGTTCTAATAAATCGATTGTTTCATGTGCGGTGTGACAGGTGGTGCCGGACTGTTGAAACACATATCGTTCCGATCCATATCATCCAGTTGAGACGACAAGAACTCCGTTATCATGTTCCGGTAACGTGGTAACGAATGCCATTCAGAATTAAGCATAGACGGTCCCATTTTCAACTCTCGTTTACAGCAGCAATGTTTTTGAGAAACCGGCCGGTATTCCGACCCACAGAAGCCTTATTGCCCACAATTAATGGAATTTCATAATGATAAAGCGATGTTCCTTTATGTAGCGCTCCATTTTTAATAATCGGAATAAACATAGATGATAGATGCCAAATTTCAGAGCTGAACCTATCAAAATAAATAAATGGCGCAAAATTTAAATAGTGCACTCTTATTGAAACACTCTTTATATAAAAACAATAAATTCTGTAGTATACAAAAATTTTTTAAACATTCCAGTAGCATCACTTTTTCTTAAAACTTCACCATTAATAAAGAAAAATAGTTTTGCTGTATTAATCGCAGAAGTGGCCAGCAGTATGCATATGCATGGCATCAAATCTACACCGCCCCCGCCCGACTGGGAAGCGGGTAAAGCGCAGTGCAAATCGTGGCCTCGTTGAATACAATGTTGTGATTGTGCCCAAGATCGATCTGTGTTCTGTGGGCTATGGGGAAGACAACGGGAAACCACCCCATTAATTAAATTCCGTAATATAGGTCATCTTGGCTTCAGCCAAGTGATCTCCTATACGCACTGCATAGTGTATGATCCTCGAAGAAGAAAAAAATCGAAGAAGTACATACTTAATACATACGAATTAATGTCGTAAGAACAAAACCATTTATAATTATTTTATTTCATATTGTCACTAGGCACTTCAACAAATTGTAGAACCGGCATTAAGCAAACGCTGTAAGCTGTAATGTACTACTAACAATAAGTAAGGTGTCTATTAAGCACAAATTTGAAAATTTTAAAATACGCAAAAAGCAAAATATGCAAAAAAAAGTGATTTCAAACGTTTCAATTTTTTGTGAAACGCATTTATTTCAATTTGAACTGCATACATTAAAAATAAATCCGCGCTCTACTCATTACACCAACACCTACAACTGCTCCTAAAGTCGTTCTAAGTCCATCATATCTTGGTAATTTTGACCCTGAGACACGGGTTTTATGGTTTTTAATCCTAAAATTTGAAAGTTATTAGTGTTACTTAGTTATAATAGACTTAAAATTATTAGATAAATAAAAAAATGTGAATAGCATCAGTCACGTGATCTATCATTTAAGATATTTACTTCTAAAATTAACCTATCCTAGGTTGTTTTTGATACCAACCAGTGGCAGTAACAGTCTGTTTAAGATACGAATGCAGATTGTTTAGGTTTCACAAAGACTTAGTAGATAATATCACATCACTACATTTTTTGCTTTAGTATTTAGTTACAAGTTAAACAAAATATTTTTTTAATAAAACTTTAATAGTTACTAATTTCAAGAAGTTTACAAAATTACAAGAATATACAAAAATTTATTTTTATTGCTGTTGTCAGGATATTATTTTTGAGTTACATTATACCTATAAGTACCTACTTTTTTAAAAATCAGTTACAAACTAAAAATATCTGGAAAAAAAACAATAATTATTGTATTATTAATTATTATATAGTTATAAATAATGATAATATATAATTATATGTATTATGTAATAAATTATGTTTTGGCAAAATCTTACGGACAAAAAAGATTCTCCAAGTTTATTTAGCTTGATTTGTAATATATTATACAAATAAATAAATATATTATATAATTATTTATTTAGATATATATACTAATAAAATATAATAAAATTATATAATAAAATTACTAACTTAATATTTATTATAATATTATGTATTATAAGCACCCCCGTAGCCCCCCGTAGGGTAAGAGCTCATGCTCCCCGAAATGTAGAGTGTTAGTTGTTTTCATAGCCTATGGAGGCTAAAAAAGTTCATCACAATAAAATTTTTTGTAAAAATTGGAAAAAAACCACCGCCGAAAATAAAACTTGTTTACGGTACAGGTGATGTGGTGATCACAAAAATATACCAGTAATACTACTATATATAAAATTTAGTAATAATAAAATTAATTATTACTTAAAATTTATATTAATTCAAACTTTCAAAAAATAAGCAGATTAAATAAACAATAATACGAATTTTTTAATAAATAAACATTGAAGATAGTAAAATACTGAAAGCTTTCATGTTAAAAAATTTGTATTATTGTTTAGTTAACCTGGTTATTTTTTAACAAATTTAATTAATATTTATTGCACGGCTTAATAATTATTTATATAGTTTGATTAAAATTTATAGCGAATAAACTCGATAACAGGATATTATGTACCGAGGTGGAAAATGGTTTATTACCGCCGAGCGCTAAAATAGTTTATGAAGCGCAAAGGCCCGAAATTAACTATACTGAGCGCAAGGTTGTAATGAAGCATAACACCGAGATAGTACATAATACTATTTTATTCACAATCAGTAAATACAATAAATTAATAAAATATTTTGTGGAAAAGGAAAGATAGTCTGCAGTTATTATCACAATATGCATTTTGTATCTTTTAAGCTTTAAGCTGGTATCACATTTCTTAATAATAGGTACTTGGTTTACAAGAGAGGAAAATTATTATAAAGTAATAAAATAATTTAGGTATTTAAGGGGGTATTCTAGTCTAGAAACCCGAATATCAGGCGTTTTTTTTTGAAGGTCGATAAATAAAAACACCAATGCCCGTATTCACATACGTCCGGAAAATATTTAACGAGCCGTTTAATTTTGCAAACCAATGAAAATGATTTCGTAGTACAAGCAAATAAATTCCATTGGTTTGTTTAAAAACGGTTTTTAAAATTTTTAACGACGTTTGTGAATATAGGCATTAATATTTTAACTATAGATTTTTTTTACAGTTTATTTATTTATATTTTAAGCATTTCAAAGAAGAAAAAGTATATTTCACAAAGTTACACGCTGCTAAAGTAGAGGGGAAAATAAAAAACAGCGTGCCCATCTTGTCACGATTCCCACCCTTCTGGTCATCTCAAAAATAAAAACAAGGTAGATTCTTTATCAATACATATGTCATTATGGTAGGAACCAATAAAAATGACAAAAGAAACTTTTCTCGCAAAATGGCGGGTACTCAAAAAAGAATTCCGAGTTTTTAAAAAATAGTAAAAATTGAAAATTTCGATTTTTTGTTGGTTCCAACTACAAAGGGATATATAAAGAAAATTCATGCCAAATTTCAAGAAAATCGGTCAATTAGAACTTGAGATTTTGTGACAAACACAATTTTTTTTCCTTCTGTTTCAAAAGCGTGTAACTTTGTGAAATATAAATTTTTTGCTTTGAAAATTTTTGAAAAAAAGTAAATAAAAAAATGTATTGCTAAAATATTAGGTGTTTTTGTTTTATCAACCGTCAATGAAACGCCCGAAATTCGGGATTCTAGACGAGAATACCCCCTTAACATAATGTTACCTATACCTACCTAAAAATAAAGTGATTAACTGTCTACTATTCTTCAAAAGGCAGACTTTTTTTTGAATATAATTTGGAATAGAATTTTGAAATGACTAAATATTTTCAAACGTTAGCCAAAAGCAAAAATTAGAAAATATACCTACGAGTAACACATAAAGGGTCTACCAATAAGAACTTTTTTTAACAGGCCTGAAATGAGCTATGTTGACAATTCTGTCATTCAGTTATTTATTCGCAATATATTTCACAATTAAGATCGTTCATCTGAACTTGCAATTAGAAATTTAGTACAAATGTTCGAGTTCATTGGTTCAGTAGCAAATATACCAACAACAACATGTGCTCATTGAGGCCGTTTTACCGAAAATATTGCTACGGTGACTGAAAGCACTGAAAGTGTTGCAGAGAATCCACGTTTATCGGTTTCTCGGCGTCCACAATGACAGCATGGCGAATTTTGCGCAAAGATTTGGCTCTAAAACCTTATAAAACCTAATTGCTGGTTTAAAAATAAATAATTTTTTCTGACGAAGCTCATTTTCATTTGAATATTTATATTAACAAACAAATTTGTCGAATCTGGGCCTCTGAAAATCCAAGGGCAGTTGTTGAGGAACCATTACATTCATATCGTGTCACTGTATGATGCGCTCATGGACTGGAGCCACAATTATGCAGAAATACAATCGAAAATTTTGATAAAAGGGACGACGCCTGTACTGCCCTCATAACTGAAAACGCCGTATCTACATAGGTTTATATGAGCAGATACGACGTTTGTAGTTATAAGGGCAGTGCACATACGTGATCGTGGCGGCCATTTGGCCGATATTGTTTTTCATTCATAAATGGACTAGTTCTACAACAATTTTCAGTAAAAAAATATAAAGGTTTTAAATAAAAAGTAAGTTTAATATCAAATTCAAAAAAAAGTTCTTATTGGTAGACCCTGTTAATATTATTAATATATAAATTGGCATTCAAAATTTTATTACTGTTGATCAGGCATATAGGTATCAATTATGCAGTCGACATTGAACGATGAAAAAATTCTTATTTCAGAAATTATAATCCTCACTTTTTGTCTGGCAGTATTTAAAATATTATTATGTGGCACATAATACAAAATTTCTTGAGCAGCCTCCAGTATAAAGCAACATTTGGCATCTCGGTTCTAATTAGTACTATAATTTTTTTTAATATTTGTATTTTTACTTTTTTGTTGCAATTATTTGCAAATTTGGAATAAATTCTGGGTGGATACACAAAAATGTTTGTAACGTGGTACTAATAATTGACCAACTTCTAAGATAAATTATTATTTATCAAATTTATCTTACAAATTGACATTCAAGTTATTAAAATACAGGCAATATTCTAGAATCAAGATTCAATATGGATACTAGATACGTTTAATATTAGAGTAGTACAATGAACAAGAGTTCATTGAGCTCATCGGTTTTTGAAAAGTTGATTTTTTTCAGTAACAAAATCATAATTTTATTGTGATTTAAAAGCGTCAATAACAAGCTTTGGTTAGTAAAAAAGGCAGCTTACATCAAGAAATATTGGACTGATTCATTCAAAATATTGCACAATTCTAGATACTATACTGATATAATAAATTTATTAATATTATGTATTTAAAATATAGCACCATCAGATTTTTAAAAATACTTTTATATTAAAAGTAAATAATCTTATATATATATTTAAAAATCAAGTACGATGTTCTTCGTAAGAGAAAAAACATCTATCCGAAAGCTGCAAAATTACCAAATTGGCAGCGATTTCACTTATGCTATACAGTATACTTAGCTTAAAATGCCGTTATCGAGAACACGTCTTATCCTTCCCTTTGTAAAATTTTCCGCTCTATCATTTTGTTTTGTAAAATTTTTTTGTGTTTTGCTTATTTACGTATATACAGTAGAATTCGCTTAATGTGATCACGGATGATGTTATCAGTCGGTTATTGTGATCATTTTGACTGGGAACCGGCCGATTTAATTAGTTTACATACAAAAACCACCGGATAATGCGATCAAAAAGCCGCCTATTATAATCACTTTCAAGGAATTTCCTACACAATAATCTCTTCTTCTAAGTATCTTTTTCTGATTTGTCATTGAAATTTTATATATCTCTACAAAACATGTCACTCGTTTTAATTTTTATACAAAAACTAACGAAGTTTCCCGTTTCATGGCGTGTTTCTATTTTTATTTTGCTAAATGTGCACTTTGCTTTATGCATTTTAATTTAAGTTTAGTTTATTCTTGCTAAATTTACCTAAGTTTTCTAAAATTCGTTTTTTTCTTAAACTTGCTTATTGTTATCAGTCGGTTAATGTTATTAAAATGTTCTTGGCCCAAAGTGATTACATTAAGTGGATTCTACTGTATTTGTATTTGAAATTTTTGCCAGATTTTAGCTTAAATCCGTCTTCAGTTGCTGGACTAATTAATTGTATCACAAACTGAATTAATTGAAGTAAATAAAAAAAACTTACACGGATTGGGCTGCTATGTATTCTTCTAAGTATTTTCTTTTCTAATATATGGTGTGAAGTAGAGAAGAATGCGGAATCAAGAAATTCCGCGTGGGATGAGATACCAACGCAGTCCCGCGCGGGACCAGATTTCTCATGGGGAGTGTCAGTCTTGCGTTTGACTTATTTTATATTTTATACAGTAGACATTCTATTTATTTATCTGAGATACTGTAAAAATTATTCATAATTGTTTTTAATTATGGACTAGCATATTTAGTTGATTTCTAAAAATAACTATACAATTTTACAATACATATTTTTTTAAATTAATATATTATCTAATGTATAAAATTAGAATGGTGTGGTAATGGTAAAATTGGTTGGACTGCATTGGTATCCCGTTCCAGGCAGGACGGAGTGAGATTTTGTCCGTTCCCGCATTAATCTCTAACGTGAAGTTGCATTGCAGCTTAATAGAAAAAAAAAAAAAATTGTAGACATTTTTGAAATATGACTTTCGATTTTGAGAGTCACTATACATATTAAACATATATTAACATAGCAATTAAAATTTAATTTTAAAATTTTTATCCAAACCATTTGGTAGACTATTGTAAAAAATGTAAATAACTTGTATAGTTACTTGAAATTGTAACCTCATCTCAATAATATACATACCTTTGTATGTACTAAGTACCTTTACTTCAATATAATGACCTAAATTTAAAAAAATCACATATTCGGACTATTACTTACTTACTTTAAATAATATTATTATACTACACTATTTTCAATAAATTAATATTAGTTTGTAATATTACTACCATTACTACCTTTAAGTTATTGTTTTAGTTTTAGACCTCAATTTATCGAAATGGTAATACAATACAATAATGTATAAATGCAAATGCTAAACGTGTTAGGACACTATTGAAGTAAAGGTGCTTACAGATTTAAGTAGCTAGGTACACATAGAAAAATTAAAATACTGATTTTCAATCACAATTAAGTTAATAATGATTATTATTGCTTGTCAGAAGTTTGACTACCTGTACAGTTGTTAATTTCACCATTAGGTTCGTCTTCAACACTTAGGTTCAATTTACATAATAATTGATTTAATTTATCAGCTTTTCTTTCTTCGTTTTTCTCAATTATTGTACATAGATGTTCAGTTAACATTTCTTTTCTTTCCAATTTTTGATGCAACATCAGTTTTGACTCCAAAAACTCTTTCTCAATTTTACAATATTTTTTTCTAAAATTAAGTTTAACTTTACTAACATAAAATTATGAAATAAATTACTATCACTTACTCAGCCTCCATAAACTCTAAGCTAGCGACTTCAATTTGTTGTCGTAATATGTTAACATCACTTGACAGTAACATGTCTAATTTTTTCAATTCTTCATTTATTTCATTTAACCGTTGAGCTTCTTCTTTAGTTTGTTTTGTTTTAACAGCTAAAATTTTAGCTAATAATTCTTTTCTTTTTCTGTTTTGTTCTTCCATTAATTTTTGTTTAATTTGAAATTCATCTAAATTAAGTTTACGATCAATATTTTGTATGTCTTTTTCAGGTTCATTTGAGCATTTAACTTGTTCCTCAGACGATTCAACTATAGTTGAACTAATACCAGTGATTATATCTGCACTTTTTACATTTTCATCAAATTTGTTTAAATCTAAATTTAATGTATTTTCATTTTCATTTGATGGATCTGTTACTACTAATTTGGCGTTTTCCATAATCGGTTCATATGCAGAATTTTCAATTATTTTATTTAAGCAAGATTTATTTTTAAAAGTATTTTTATCCAAATTCTTTTTTGTTGCTTTAAATTTTTTCCTGTTATCTAAAAATTTAAATTAAATTTAGCGCTACAAATAATAATCACTGAGCGCCTTCTATTGTAAGTGCACTCAACTTACTCGATGGTTTGCTGTGTAACTTAAATTCTTGTTCAAGTGGTCCATTACCATTTATTTTACGTATATCAGCTTCGCTAAAACCTTCAAAAGAACCTGACATAATATAGAATAAAATTATAATGTTTTTAAAATTTATTCTGTTTATTTGTTTATTCGCAACGAATGCGAGAAACCGCGCACGCACTCCAATTTATATACATCCATTTGCTCACATGAACTCACACGTCACTAATTATTTGAATCTATTCGAAACTTTATTTTTATGTGTGCAGTTATGTGCCTATATAAATAATAAAGAAACTTATCTTTTTGTTATATTATAATTAAATATAGGGTTAATTATAAAATAAAAATAAAATAATGAACAGGATTAAAAACATGTGTGTTAAAAAAACAAAATTCATCAAAATTTTGTGAATCAAATTTTCAAAATTCAATTGTTATTGTGGTAAAAACCGTAAATACATTTTAAAAATTTGAAACTAAGAACATAAATAATCACCGTAGCGAAATAAAAACAAACCAATAGTTCATTTCTACTACTTATTATCTGTTTCTTTCCGTTCTTCTTATTTCCAGATCAAAAACAAAAGCAAAAATGTAAAAATCCAATGGTAATTGACGAATTAAATCAAATCTAAATAGCACAGCTATTAAAAACAATATTATAATGAATTATAATCAAAACAAATGTAAGAACAGTGTACGGAAAGATATAGTATAATAAGTAGGTATATGTACATATAATAATGTTGTTATTATTTAGCCAGTTTGAGCGTTTATTGCAAAATATTGTCATGTTTCCAAAATTCTCATTGATATTATTTGGAATGTTACATAATTTCGTATTTAATTTATTAATTTTGTTGTTGGCAAATATTTTATGATAGGTATTTTTTTAATATTGTCGTGGGGCGTACAATAAAAAAATAAATTGAACTCCCACTAAAATAATTTTTAAAAAGAAAGTTAAATGGAAACTAGAAGCAAAATAAAGTTGACTAAGGATGAGATGCCGGAGGAAGTGAAGATCATAGATCGGGAAGTGAAAGAAAAAAATGTAGAAATGATGAATGTAATAAAGAATTTTATGCAACAAATAAGCAACAAACTAGAACAACAAAGCAAGCAATTGAAAGACGAACTGAAGGAACAATTTTATAAAATGAATCATAAGATAGACAATATAAACTAACGTTTTGTTGGTGTAGATACAAAAATTGAAAAAATCGAAGAAAGACACGAGACTAGACATAAAAAAGGAAAAAGGATATCAAACAAAGTCGAAGAGCAAGTGAAGAAAATAAGAAACGAATTGAAAAGTGTGTGCAGAAGTAAAAGAAACAAATGTTAAAATAGAAGAAATGGCGAATAAGATAAATTTGGAGATACAAAGACATTATCAAGAAGGAGGGGATGTGTTGAACAATGGCAAAGAGCAAGTTGAAGAAAATAAGAAACAAATTGAAAGAGTGTGTGCAGAACTAAAAGAAACAAAAAATGTTAAAATAGAAGAAAAGGTGAATAAGTAAATTTGGAGATACAAAGACATTGTCAAGAAGGAGGGGATGTGTCGAACAATGGCGAAGAGCAAAATAATGTAAAAAGTTGGATCCAAGAATTAAATTTCAATTTAAATTCAGAAAGAATAACAAAATTTGATAGAGAAGGGCAAGAAGACCTTATACATTACGAAAATTAAAAGCTTGACGGATGAGAAAAGTGACGGATCCAAATTAAAAACAATCGTTAGAAAAACAATGAAAGGAGAAGCGGAAAATTGGTTAGGTACAACCAAAGACAATAAAACTTAAAGATACCCAACGCTATACAAATTCATATGTATCCTAATTTACTCCCTTAAGTAGATGGCGACACTAATTATATTTTTTTTAGATTATATTTTAATTAGTTTTTTTTAGTTTGTCATGTTTTTTCTAGGTTGTAACCATGGAAGTCTATGGAAGCACATGGCATAGATGTTAATAGAAGGCTAGATAACTAACTCGAGCGCAGAAGTGAGGCCTGTCATCTATTGTAAATGTAAGCCAATCCGCCTTACCTGCAAATGGCCGCCAGTTGACATTGAGGCTTTATTTTTGATAATATTGCATGTATTAGGAGTTGCGTATCTGATAATATCTAACCTTTAGATAACCAACTCGTGTGCAAATGTGAAGCCTGTCATACATTTGTCATATTAGTGAAATCTTATTACTGATTTGCCGTTCCTACAAATGGCCGCCAGGCCTCACTTCTATTACATTGCATGTATTGGGAGTTGCGTATCTAGTCTTCTATATTAACATCTATGGCACATGGTTACAACCTACAAAAAACATGACAAACTAAAAAAACTTTGAATGGCTGCCATTTTGTCGATTGTAATTTTTTTCAGAAAATGCTTTGATTAAAGACTTGATCAACTCATATACATAAGTGAAAAAATAGATAGCGCATCCTCGATTTATTTTTTGAGAAAAGTTTAATGGTGAAAAACGGAATTCGTTATCTTTTTTTGTTTTCGAATTATGGCCAAAAGTTTGTTTGCAACTTTATAGAAAAAATACTTACACCTTCTTTAGATACTCTTTTAAGGAGCATGAACTGGGCTAAAGGAATTTTAAATATCTTCATTTATTTGCGAGTTATAATATAAAGTTGTGTTTTTATTTAAATGGAAACCATATAGTTGGCATAGTTGACATCAAATTGAGTTTTTATCCGCTGTTTAATTATATCAATTATAATATATAATCAGGTCTATTATGTACCACAAACGTTATTATAAAGGTGACAGTTATGAAATAACATAAAGGTTTCAGCAAATTGGTATGCACTATAAATGTTAAGAAAACCGTTGTTATCAAGATCATGTTAAAATAACGCTTGGTGAAAACGATAGGTAATACCAAAATAATTACTCTTTGGTAATACCAATTTGCCGAAAACCTTGAATGTTATGTCATAACTGTCACCTTTATAATAACGTTCGTGATACAGCATAATAGACCTGAATATGTGGAATCTATTATTTCAGTATCACATTAAAAAAAATATATTGAACTTCGTAAAACAAACCTATATTTAATTACATTAAAAAGTGTTAAATAAAAATAAAAGAAGATCGGAAAATTAAATGTTGGCTTTGTCAAAATAAAACACTATACCATGCACTAGCCCCTTGCCACTCCATGTTACAGAAAGTTGCGTTATGTTGTCACATCATGTAGGAGGCGCTAGTAGCATAGTTCAACTACAGTCACTAGATAGATACAGTACCGCAAACCTATGGGCCAATGAGTTAGAGAGAGAACGTTAATTAGGGCCCCAAAATGGCGTCATTCGGAAATGTCAAACGACATTTGTTGTAATTTTTACAATTTTTAAGGTTAAATCAGTGGCGGCTTGTCAGAATTCCCTAAAATTATTAAAATTAAAAATAAAAATAAACAAAAATATGCAGGAAAATACATACATAAGACGAAATGTATTGTTTTAACTTGACATTATTGAAAAATTATAACCCCAGTTACAATTTTGCAACTTTTTTTAAATTTCCCGCATAAATTTGGGACCCAATATGGCCGAACTTTGCGGTACTGTATCTATCTAGTAACTGTAAGTTCAACTAGTGACGTCTCATGTGACGTAATTAAATATGCGGAAGATTTAAAATTAATTTATCCAATACCTGCAAGTAAAATCCACTAGTAAACTTTGACGTTTGAAAATGTCAATGTAAAATTATATAATGTAATTTCAAATTTTATTTGATTTTGAAATTTTAATTTTACTTGCAGGTTTTGGATAAAATGTATCTTTACTCACTAGTCCCATAAATTACTATTTATTATAAATTTCAGACATTGTTATAATGTCACAACCTTACTTAAAACAACCTTTTTTAGAAAATTACACCGATTAAACACTAGTTGAGCACAATTTATTACACAATTATCAAGTTTTACTTATTAATAAGTTAAATTATCAACACAACCATCGAACAGCTGTTAGCAGACATGTAGCAACATCTCTCTATCTATCTCTCTAGGAACTAAAATTTGTGTGACAACTTATGGCCGCTTTTTATGTTTTCTCCCATTGGAGTGCTAGGGGGCTTCCATGCACTATATTAGATAATATAGATATATTTTGTCAAAACAAAACACATCGCCAATATAGAGATTTACCTTACCGTTGGTTGGTGGCGCTGCCGAATATCAACAATATGACGTATCTAAAACGTAACTTGATGTTGTTTTGAATGTTTAATTTGAATGTTTAACCTTCTAGTAGGTTTTTAGTATTAGGATCAATTTTCCAACGCGTGTAATCTAATAGACCGCTACGGTATGTCATACTGTTAACATTACTTAAAGGTTAAATTACGTATCAAGTCAATTTAATGTTTTTCCGCGTGGTGGCGTTTGCTTAAAGTAAATCGCTAATACAGTAGACATAAAAAACAATTATCCTCGGTTGCTTTTAATAGGTGTTTTTTAGTACCTATTCCTAATTCCTATACCTACTTCTATTTTAAGCGCCTGTTAAATTGTTATTTCACAACAGTGTCAAATGGCTTATGAAAACTATGAAAAATACGATATAAAAATGTGAGTATCGAATGTTCACGTACGCAATACAACTCCGAGTGTTACGAAGAGGTGTAATTTAAGCATTGCACACAATGGAGATGGAATACATAGTTTAATTTATGTTTTTGTTTAATTTAGTAATACTTATATTAAATTGTCAATCTTCTTTTATTCTTTATTTTTCATAGTTTTCATAAGCCATTTTACACTCTTGTGAAATAATACGTAGATAGGTACAAAATAAATACAATCCAAAAAAATTTGCCGGTGTGTCATTGTTTAAAATGGTATGAATTAAGCTGGAAATGCATTTTTTATTTTAATATAGCTTTCTCTTTTCACCACAATTTGAAACAATGTAAATGTCATTGTCAAAGTGTTCCAGGTTAGAAACAAAAATAAAAACCATTTTAAAGAATGACGCACCGGAAAATTTATTTGGTTTGTACTATAGAAATGTTTTTGGTATAGGTACTAAAACACCTATTAGAAACAACTTGGCTCTAGTTGTTTGTTGTATAGTATAGTATTTTGTTTTGACAAAGCCAACATTTAATTTTCCGATCTTTTTTTATTTTTATTTAACATTTTTCAATATAACTGGATGAAACTGAAATAATAGACTCCACATGTTATATTATTATACCGGGTGAGCAGTCGACCATCTGAACATGGAAAATTATCATAGGAAATTGATTTTTCTTTAATTCCTGCTTTCTATCACAACAGATAAGAATGAAAATGGTACCAATTTAAAAAGATTTTTATTCCTCTTCTAAAGATAAAAAAGAGATTTTAAAAATAATTTTAGTTGCTTTGATTGAATTTTATTCCAATTGTTTTTGTTTGAAAACCAATAATTTCCAACAAGTTATGGGTAGTTCTCATGAAATCCCGAAATTCAATCTAAATAAATTCATAAAAAATATTGATAATAATTTGAATTTTTTTCAGGAAATTTCGTAGTACTTATGTTACTAGATTTTAATGATATAGTGGTCCTCAGAAGAAACGTGTTTTAACGAATTATGAGGGTATTTTAAAAATCTGAGAGTGAGGGAACGACGACCGAGGTAAGGGAATGACGACCGACGTAAGGGAATGACGACCGAGGTAAAGGAGTGACGCTTATAAGCAATTCATAAACTTTTTTCAATAAAAGATTGTTTATATTTTATAGAAAATCTTGTTATTTATTATCAAAATATTTTTGTAACATTACTACGAACTATTATTTTGAAAATTACAAAGTAATAGTAATATTGCAGTTTGCAGATAACATTACTTATAGTGAAACTTACCTAAATTAAAATTAATTACAATAAAATAATTAACAAAAATACTTCACCTCTTTGAAATTTGACTTCTTTAAAATATTTTTAAGAACCTATGCCATCTCAAAGTTAATAAATAACTAGTCTTTCATTCACCAGTCTTCATTTCAATCTAGCTATCGAGTCTAATTTATTTTAAATTTTTATAACTTGAGCTGATCTATTTCTTTGACGGAATAGCATCCCTTTTTGATTTTGGGGGCTTGATCTTCTGCAGAACATCTTTTCAGGGGTACAACTGTTCATCTTTGATTATTGGCCATCTCCAAGATTTGGTTCCCTCTTTCATACACTTTACCAAAGCGCCTCCCTCAGAAACTGAAATTATTTCTCACAGATATAAACTGCTTCTTATGCCTACAACCTTTACAATCTCTCAACAAACAGTTGGTTTAATGAACGTCATATGTTGTCATAGCTAAAAAGCTTGTTAGGTTACAGCTAGACAATGCTTTATTTTCGTGCAACTTCATAATCATTAGTTGAACATTTGCATGGATCACACATTTGCAAGTGTTTCGATCGTTTACATTCGCCCAAGTCACCCAAAATGGTCGGAATCTGCAGAACGTTGCTAAGCTCACTTTATAGTCGACTGTTTAGAAAATTTTTGTGTAAATTTTTTATAGTCACTTAACAAACGTTTTTGTTTTATCGGATAAAATCTATTTTCCTGGGCACATCCTAGACTTCTCATCTTTCTCCAAAAAACCTGTAACATCTTGTTTAATTTTTACCCGTTGAGCTTTTGAGTTGTTTTCCTATAGCCGCTCTTTTTGTGCGTCTCATGTTTGAAAAACGGTTTCGATAAATAAAGCAATTTGCGCTTCTTTAAAAGATCTGGTTTTAGAATTTCAAAGTATTTCTTTTTCTTGTTATGTTTTTTCAAGTTAGTGTGCTTGTCTTTTAGTTGTTCAGTAATTGCTTCAGAAAAAAGAAGCTTATATTAACTACCTCAGGAACTTGAACATTCTTAAAGAGTGCAGCTTTTTGGTTTGCCTTTGACATCTATACGATATTTCTCATTTTTTCTTAAATCTTCTTTTAATCTTTCCTTTAACCTGGCCATTTTCTCACAATATATTGCTATACGCCTTCTTAGTTGCCACCTTCTCTAAGCAGCTACCATGCCTTGACGCTCAATATTATTTTGAATAACGGGTTCTATAATACCTACATCTTGTGGGCTAGCAGGTGGTGTCATCCAATAGTCTTAACAAATTCTTACGTAGTTTCGTTTTTTAATCTCTGTATGTTTTGCTATTTTTCTTCCAATTTTTTTTTTTAGTTTTCTTTCTCTGTGTATATATAGATTTTACGTGGCCATTCTCTTTTTTTTAAAGATATTTAAGCCTTTCTTTTTCACGAAGTTATTTTAAACTTTCAGGATCGGATTTTATTTCTTCCTTACACTTCCTATCAAACTCCTTTTTTTTAATTTAGTTTCTGCATCAGACAACTTCTTTTTTTTGTCATTATTCGACCGTAAAAGTAGAAAGCAGTGGTAAATTCAAGATTTACCTAAGTAAGGAAAAAAAAGCCAAGTTGGACTAATTAAAATGACATAATCTTACCTTAGATCTGAATTTTTGTGTAAGTTTACTACCCCCACAAACCCACTTCACTGTATAAGTAATATTTAGTTAAATAATTATGCCTTCTTTTTCTTAGATGTGAGGTAATGACGACCAAAAATGTAAACTTTAAATAATTTTAATTCAAATTTTTTATAATAAAAACTCTAACACACACAAGGTAATTTCGCCATTTTGGAACATTGACAGTACTACCAACTATCAAGAACCGATGGGAGCGTTCATGAATAATTAAAATTGCGTTCATAAATCGACTGTCAGTAAAGGTGTGAGGGAATGACTTTATTTTAAAGGACACATGTAACAAAAGGATTTGAAAACTTGTTCTTTACTTTTTATTCCAAATTCAGATGATTTTCGAAAATTTGTTGTTTTTTTAATTGATTAGTCAAATTTGCAATCGATTTATTTGAGAAATTGTTGATTTAAAAATTCGAAAGCATTGAAATCTGGAGTATGGGACATAGTGAGGGAATGATTGTTAGGACATTATGTATTTTTTATTATTTAAAGTGACAGATATAATTCAGAAATTATAACCGACACTATTAGCCATAGTAATGTTCTTCCCAAGAAAAAAATAGTTACCGTTATATGTCGGTTAGATTTCTGTAAAAACTGAAAGGACAGGAATTTCAGGATTTGGTGAGAACTACCCTTATACTTTGACAGATTACAATAAATTTGGTTAACAATGAACGCAAACACTTATGCTCGGTTTCACCAACCTTCGTCAAGACATTTGATCAACGTCAAATGGTTTAATGTTCGTCAACTCATGAAAATCTGTTTCCTAATTGGTTAAAACAGATTTGACGTTGATCAAATGCCTTGACAACCCTTGACGAAGGTTGGAAAAACCGGGCATTATTCTGTCGAAGAAAAAGTTTTTATGGTAAAATTGTATTACAGTGGTAATAGTTTTCGTCAAGTCCAGGTACCAAACAAAAGGATGCGCTATCCATTTTATCATATCTCTTGTATTATAGTTACCAAATTCCCCATATAATAAGAAGATTCAAATTCGAACCACCATACGCATTATATCTAAATTCTTTTGAATATTTGATTTCAGATTATTTAGTTCTAAGAAATACTGCTCACCTCAAATTGTGTTTTTAGAACACACTGGTCTAAAATCCAGTAACATTTTTTGTCAAAAAAACCGTCCCAAATATAATGAAAAATTTTATAGTAGGTATTAATGAACTTTTTCATTAATTCTCAACCAATGATAAAGTTCATTGTAGCTATGAACTATATAGCTTTATAGCTATTTATATAGCTAGAAACAAGAATTGTCATATTTTGCTATTATTTTTTATTAATTTACGTATGTTATTTGGACTAGAACGACGCTAAGTCTTTTAAGAAGAAAGTAAAATTTTATGGAGATGGCGCGGCGGTTGGTAAAATTTAAATTAGAAAGCAATAAAATATAATTTAAAAGATTGAAAATATGTAATAAAGCCGATAGAATTTTTAAGAAGTTCTGGGAAAATTGTATAATGTTACATCACTGCGTTGAATATTCACTTCATTTTTAAACAATAAGTTATAAGTTTATTTTAACAATTGGTTAATTTTAACAAATTGGTTTTGGTGACAGGATGACAATGATAATTGATATATGTATAAAGGACATTGGACTATTTTAGTTGAAACTTTTGTAAACAATATAATAATATTTTGTTAATCAATAACAATTCGCTGCTGGGGGTGAAAAAGGGGTTAAGTCATAAAAGTCGATTTTGAGTAAACGCTTGACAAAGAAATTGGCAAATTTCATGTTCAATTTTAACAAATTTTTGCTTAATTTTCTGCGGATTTTTTTTTGCATGTTAATGTGCTAACATTAAAGATAAAATAATTAAATATATTTTTAAAAAAATATTGTTGTAAAGTGACTTTTGATTGACTTAACCCCTTTTACGCCTGACACTTTTTTGACTTAACTCCTTTTTCACCATCGAGATTGCAGAAGAAAATAGTTTTTAAATACTTTTTTATTCAAAATAAATTAAATATAAAAAATAAAAACTAGAAAAAATATCTAAAATTCTTCTTCGTCCGTAGAAGCATCCGGAAACACATCAATTTCTTCAATAGAGGTTATTAAATTTTCATAAAAGTTCCAATTTCTTTCCGAAATATACGGAAGAAGTTCCAGTAGTTGTTTCTTCTTCTCTGTTGTTATTGGAAGTGGATGCATATACGCTTGTTTTGGCTCTAGCATATTTTGTAGAGTGTGTTGACGACCTCGTTTTTCTAAGCTGAGAATTTTGAAATCTTCATCTTTATCTAGAGAGTTTTTGTAAAAGAAAGATCTATTACTTTTCTTATATCTTATCCATCTAACTTCTCTCCAGTTAAATTTATTGCCCATGGTATCAAGTTTTCGGCTTACCAACGATGCGGAGTATAAGTCAGCAAAATCGAAAAATTCACATCTTTCCATTTCGTGAACCATAAAAGGTTTCTTTTTGCCTACTAGGCGTATAAGTTGAGCCCAATCGTGAGGATGTTCAATTTTTAAATTACATTTCTTCTTCTTTTTTTCAATGAGACTGTGGTCGGTGTCACATTCCATGTGTGTATGTCCAGGAAGTAAAAATTTGTGATCAATTATATTTAAATTTTCGCAATTTTGTAATGCCACAAGACACACTGCTGCGATGTAGCTATTCTTATTTTGACCTCCACATGAATCCGAGTACATAACCAGATGATTAACCATAGGATTTAGATCATTCTTTAAATAACGATAAAGACAGGAACCTATATCGTTCGCTCCTCGCTTTGCTAAGGATTCAAACCACAGATAGCAATAAGCCTGAGCATCGTCACAGTCGTGAACTGTAAGATTATAAGTCCACAGCTGACGCTTATAAAATACCTCACCGCTCTGAATGTCGGGTGTTGGCAGGCACTGTTGCAAATCAAACGTAATAGTTTTCTTTGAATCATCCAACTTTGAAGCTTCTTTGTCGTCATTTTTAGAAGTGTAACCTTTATCAGCTTTTTCATGATGTTCAGCCAATTCTTGCTGAAATTGAGATTTCTCGTCTTCTGTCTTGGCCATTTTTATTTTCATATGAAGCTTATCGCATACACAACATGTGTCTTTCTTCGGCTGTTTGATTTTTATATTTAAACTATGAAATATTTCTTCATAAGCTCTTCGATTTATAAAATTTGTTGAATGCTTTTCTTTGTAGGCTTGATATAACAAGGCCAGAGTGTAGTGTTGGGGTAAATATTTTTTAGATGACTGCCTTCGAGTATAATGGCTTTCATATGCTGGTATGGATAAGATATGTTCTTTTGCAGTGTTTTTATCTTCATCACTAATTTTATTTCTATTTGTGTGGGTCCCTCTTCTATCCAACTCAAGTACTCCTGAGATATTCAAACTGTTTTTCTTTTTTCGTATTACGACTTCGATAAATTTTGTAGTGATATCAAAGGTTTTCATGAAACAGCCTTTGCAAGTACGCATTAATTTGTTGTTAATTCTGAAATGGTAAAATGCAGTATTCATTCGTTCTCTATTATTTTGTTCTTTACGAATTCTAGTAACTTGTTTATCTTCTAATGTTATTAAGTCACCTATGTATTGTGATCTTCTATCATAGCTGACCATTAACCAAAGATCATTGAATAATGATATTAGATCGTCGTTACCGAATTTTTCTACACATTTGTTTCTGCACATACTCAATTCTTGTCGTTTTTTCTTAGGAACAATCTTATTTTTGTTGGTAACATACTCCTTTCCTGAATTTCTGGCCTGTTTCCTTGCAATTCTTACACTTCTACTTTCGTTTCGAGGGTGCTGACTTGGTTCCCCAGCGTGTTCCATATCATTATGGGCTGTTATTGATGGAGTATCACGTATTTCATTATTGGATGAATCACTAGGTAAATCGTCAATTCCTGATGGAAGATAATCTGGATCTATGTCATCATCTCCACTTACAATATCTTGAAGTTGTTCTTGTACATCTGAACTTATCGATGGGACATCACTTGAGCCTTCTGAATCCGAGTTCATATTCCAGTTAATCCGTCTTGCGGTTAAAGAGTTTTTTGGAACAACCTTATACCTTTCATTGTGAGGTTTCTTCTTCCTTTTTCTTGATGGAGTACTACATATTTCAATATTGAGAGATAAATCGTCATGAACCCATCTTAAAACATCCTCAAATTGTTCTTCTACATCCGAAGCTATCGATGGAACATCACTTGAGTCTTCCGAATCTGATTTCATTTCCAAGTTATTTTTTATCATTTTTGACTTTTTATGGTGAATAAAAGATAAAATATTATAAAAAATAAAAAAAAAGCAAGAAAAAAAAATTACACAATATAAAATAATAACGAAAATTTTAAAAAATTAAGAAAATAGTACTTACCAATATTTAAAGTAACTTAATGAAATAATTTAATTTAACCCAAAATCTTATGCATTTATGAAATATTGAGCTAAAAACAACGCTAAGCACATTTTATAGGCACGGCATCTATCTACCATAAAAAATAATTAATGTGCGAAAAAAATTTCTACAAAATTTAATATAATGCAAAATGAAAAAAACGCTAAATTAAATTTAAAAATGCTCAATTTTAGCGCCTTCCAAACTTTGTCGCCCGGTGCCGCGGCTCCATTGCACCCTTGGTTTATCCGGTCCTGTGTGCAAAATAGTACACTATGTATATCGTATATAATTTTCTCGTCAAAAGAAATATAATAAATTCTAATAAGAAAAGCTTATTGACTTAACTCCTTTTACACAGTACATCTTTATTTTGTAACTTATAATAATTTTGTGTAAAAGGAGTTAAGTCGACTAAACTCCGTTTACACAAAAATATTTCTTAACACAAATGACTTAACTCCTTAATGCATGTGCGATTTCTCCGTTAATTGAATTGATAGGGCTTAAATTATTTTACCAATGCAAAGATGAACACTTATAGGTTCCAAAAAATAATTAATCCCATTTTCGAAAAAAATGACTTAACCCCTTTTTCACCCCCAGCAGCGAATTAATATAACTTGAACGTATATACTTAGTAGGTACTGTAGGTATAAGTTATAAGTCACCTACTTTAGATATCAAAAAATACAATTATTATTAAAGATTATGAAGTATTTATTAGTATTGTATAATATATCTTAGATTATCATCAAACATATAATACAGAAGATAAAAATCAATGTAGGTATACTACAAGGAGGTAGGTATATATAAAAATGGATAAGTTTTTGAGCTTTAATATTAATTCAAATTATCTATGTGTCAAAATGTTTTTCAAGTTAATGCTTTTATTTCTTAGCTTGACTGCTGCGAATGTTCAAAGTTTAAGTTACATTGGTTACAAAGTTTACAAAATCAGCAATTTAAATGAAGAACAATCCACTTTACTGGCTACATTAGAAAATAATCAAAATGTCGATTTTTGGACTGATATTCAAAAAGGTATGCCTACCAAAGTAATGGTTACGCCTAAATTTCAAAAAGAATTTGAGTTGTTACTGAAAATAAAAAACATCAATTACTCAATTGCATTGGACAATGTTGAAAAGTACGAATATTTAAAAACAATAATACATAATATTTTAAACTTGATGTTTTAGAATGATAAACGATGAAAGAAACGATCAAAATCGAGTCTCAATTGAAAATAAAGGCGATATAAGTTTTACAAAATATCATCGTTATTCTGAAGTAAGTGTAGATTACAAAATAATTATGTATTTAAAATAAATTGATTAGATTAGATATTAAGTAATTATTAGAAATTATAACAAATAAGATTATGTACCTACTTATTTAATATTATTATATCAATAAGTTTCAGCATACAATATTCAATATAGTAAATATTGAAGAATATTAATTTTTCTAAGCCTTAAAATTTATAATTACAAAATTGCTAGAGAAATAAAAATTCTTTAAAAGTTTTCCTCACTAATTTTCAATTTACTTCAAATGAATTTCACTTAAAAATGGAAATGATAGATTAACTGATAACAATCCCATCTGCAGTTGTATCTAGCTTGATTTCGTTGTTCCTTTAATTTTCAAATTTTAAATTATTACGAATTTTATCATTTCAACTGATTTTAATTCCAATCTTTCAATTAATTTAGCTTGTTTTTTTTTCTTCGAAATATAATTGTGGCTTCTGATTTTTAATTTTTCAATTATCCAATTTTATCCAAAATCATGCCAAATAATTTTAAATCTAATTAAACAAATATTTTAAATACAGATGCGACACAATTAGTCTAATATTTATGGGAGGGGTGATTATAAAATAACAATTCGTTTTATTAACTTTTCACTTCCTGTTTTCAAACGTTTTCACCAGGAAACAATTAAGTCAATTAATTTTGGAGGGGTTAATTATGATTTTCCCCTAGTTGCATTTTTGATTTTTTGATTTTTCGTAACTACTACAAAATTTTTGTCGCCCATACTTTGACAAAAAACATCGCTTTGTCTGCTGGTTGGCGGAAGGTCAACTAATTCGTGGCAAACACAAAATTTACAAAATTAGAATAAAATAATCATTTTTTTACAAAAGTATAAAAATTCACACAAAAATCAAATTATTATTGTATATAAAATTCTATACTTGACAATGTTCATAATATTCAGTAGGTACATATTAAATATTATAATGTGTATTAATATTGTATAATAATTTATTATACAATATGTTATATGTTTTGGCGCTTTTTGGCTTTAACCAAGATATTACGCACTGCACATCAGTGTGCATAGTGCACCAAAGAAAAGATATTGTTATTAAAAATGTCAAAAACCTAAGTAGGCATATATTTGTTGGTACAAAATTTATGGTCTAAATGTGTTAGAATTCTAGAGAGACTAACAATTTTTATTCTTTGTCGGTATTATGTTTAAATACTGATCATGTTTCCTGATAATTTTTTTAATTCTCGGTTTGACTACTCTATGATTTGGCAGGGACGTTTTTAGTCTTTAAGGCGCCTTAGGCTAAAATTAATCGGCGCCCCTCTTCACCCCTGCTGTGTATCGATTACCTATGTTTATTTACTAAAAGAAACATGTTCAATTAATTTTCGAACATGTGGCATTTTTAATGAATGGGATTTTTAAACTTTTTGGGCTTTTCGGGATAGCAGATCGCGGCGGCGCCGGCACCTAAAATTTCTAGAATTCTTAGGTTATATGGCGATTAACTAATCAATCCAACCTTATGCTTTAATAAATGTGCATTATAAATTTAATTTTGTTATAGATTCAAGATTATCTCTATCGATTAGCTTCACAATATTCAGATTTAGTAACTTTAGAAAATTATGGAGTATCTTATGAAGGAAGAAATTTGACTGGATTATATGTATCAAGTGGTGGAAACGATACAAAGCCGATTATTTTTGTTGACGCGGGTATACATGCACGAGAATGGATAGCACCAGCACAAGCTTTGTATATAATCAATCAAGTTTTGGAAATCAAAGAAAACAAACATTTTTTAAAAAATGTTGATTGGGTGTTTATTCCATTATTAAATCCAGATGGTTACGAATACACTCATATTGAGGTTAGTTTAATTTCTTATATACCTACCGGTTGATATCAGTAATACGCGGCTAATATTACTTATGATATCACAAGGGAATAAATTAAAAATAATTTCACATATTTTCGAAAAGTTGTTGCCTGGCAATAGATACGAGAGCCCGAAGGGATCGAGTAGCTATTGCCGAACGGCGACAACTTTTCGAAAATATGTGAAATTATTTTCTAATTTATCGAATTCTCGTGTGATATTCAATTGATTATTTGTTTTGTTAATTTTAATATTAATTTCATGGACTGACGATGTACTAAACCTTTTTTGATTTATTTTATTCATAATTAATTGACAGACGTCAAAAAAAATAAATATGGTGCTATTAAAACAAACACATACTTCAAATTATTCTCGCGACAATAATGCAAGTAGATTATTCCCACTAGTCTAATGTTTTGATTGGCAACTTTGATTGAAATTGAAAGTTTCTATTGGTTTTCAGAAACAAAAAAAATAATCATAGATATTATTGTAACGAAAATTAAAACGTTTATTTAATTGCTAAAGGGATGAAATTAGAACAACAAACAAGAATAGAACAATTACTACACTAATATTTACACGAATTCGAAATCACACCACAATTATTTGTGGTCAAAAAAAGTCTATATTTATTTAAACTAAGTCACTGTATTTATGTAGCACCCGGTATATTTATTTATTACACCACATTATTTCTGTTAACAATTACGAGGCCGAACTCGGGCTGCCTTCCCAGCAAATCAGTTTTGCTATTTATACCGAAATACATCTTTTTAGAAACCTCCACAAACATCAAGGAATTTCTGTAAGCTTTTAGAAAAATCTATAGAATTCCAGAAGGATTCAGATTACAAATTAAGCAGTATTTAAACAATAACGTCAGCTGATTATATATAAATCATCAAATATAATTAATCATTATTGTTTCGTAACAGTATGAAAATGAGGTAACGTTGGTTCTAGGATATTTGAGGAGCGTCTAGGTAAAACAGTACAGTAAAGCCAGTTTAGCGATAAATGCAATGTTTTACTGTAATGAAGGCCTTTAAGTTTATGATATTGTTATTTTAAGAAATATATAACATAATGTAACAACACATGTAAGATAAATTTTGACATTAAATCACTTGTGGTTTGTAATTAAAACATTTTTTTAACAACAATTAATAGCTAAATGACAAACGGAAAATTAATTAAGAAATACTAATTGCAGAAAAAGAAATTTAAGAATTATGTAAAGTTAACTTCACAATTTTGCACACAATTTCCTAGGATTCTCTAGGATTGAATAAAAAAAGTTTAACAATTTTATTTAACCCATTCTTGATAATAAAACTCAAAATAATATAGTTCAGCATTGAGAGCTTAATTTATCAATCTATAAATTGTCGGTTTAGAGGTAAAACTCATGTTAGTAATAACTTATTAGTAACTTTTTCGCTTTTAAACCGACGAAATATAGCTATGTTTCTGTATGTCTGTCTGTATGTTAGTGTGTTGCTAGAATATGAAAAGAATTCAATTGCACATGTTAAACCACGTAACCAAATGTGATGTAATTCGGCATAAATGTGCATCATAGTTAAACTTAGAGGCCAGCTAGAAATGGTAAAAATTCGTTGAAAATTGCGGAAATGATAAAGAAGCTAAAAAAGTTCAAGTGTCAATTACTTTTGGACCGCCAGTTTTTATACCGAAATTAAATGGGGAAAGTTATGCGATGTTTACATAGCCAAGTTTTTTTTCCAATAATCTGTTTTCTATAACTAACCGATAATAATTTATTTTATTTTAAAATTTCTTATTCTTCTATCTGTTGATTTAAGAATGGTTGGAAAATTATTAACACAAGACACAAATTAATTGTACTAGTTAGAAAGTACTTAGATATAGGTACTACTAACAATAAATTTATTATATTTTATGTTGTTTTAGGATCGGTTGTGGAGAAAAACTCGTTCTAAAGGAAAAACTTGCGATGGAGTAGATCCAAATCGCAACTTTGACTATCAATGGAATGGACCAGGTTCAAGTACTTCTGAATGTTCTAATACTTATGCAGGTCCAACTCCATTTTCTGAACCGGAAACTCTTGCTTTAAGCAAACTAATTTTAAAATATTCTAATAGATGTAAATTATACTTAAGTTTTCATAGTGCCGCCCAAGCTTATCTTTATCCATGGGGTTATACAACAGAAGCACCTAAAAATGAAAGAGATTTGCGTAGTCTTGCAGAAAAATCGGGAAAGGCTATTACAAACGTTAACGGAACACGATATGCCATTGGTAGTTCCGCTACAGTCCTTAGCTATGCTTCTGGTTCAAGTCGAGATTGGGCATACGGATCCGCAGGTATATCATTAGCTTATACCATGGAATTACCGGCTGGAGGAAACAATAGATTTGATATGCCTCCTGAAAGAATTTTAGGTGTAGTTCAGGAGATGTTTGAAGGCGTTAAAGTTTTTCATAGTCATATCGAAAACTCTTAATGTGTAAGAAAATATGTACATACATACCTAGCACTATGTTTAATAATAAATGTTTACTTTATAATTTTAATAATTATTAGGTGTTGCAAACATAAAATACATATTTGTTAAATGTTAAAATAATAAAATTTCTTGTTTTACACGTTTCTTCATTAAGTTGAATTCAAATAATAAAACAAGTTAATTTTTCTATAGTTGATTCTAGTTAAAGTGCGGTTTGTTCGACTAAAAATAAGTTAACAAGTGACACTTGAATCGCAAGAGTTGATAAAGTAACATTTTAACAGCAAGGGTAGATAAAGTACACACCTGATAAAATGGAATTTTATTATCTTTTATAAAAAGTAACAATTATCTTTCAAAATACAAATAAAATTTGACGATTCGGAAAACGAAACGAAATTTGGAAACGATAATAGTAGGTATATTAAGAAACTTGTTTCATAAGATACGTTTTTATCACACGCAATCCGTTTTGAAAACGACCCGGGTAGCGGGTTTTCTATTTCTATTATTTCTAAAGAATAAGTGTGATAAAACGTCTTATGAAACGAGTTTTATATACTATTTTTTCTATTTTGCGGTTTTACGCTCTAAAAATTTAAAAATCTGCATTTTATTAAATAATAGCGAATTTGAAATTTTTGGTCATTTTTTCGACGGTTGGTATAACAACTAGCGTTTTGCTCTTTTTATAAATTTACAGGTTAGAATACCGCACAATAGTTTATTAATTTAACATTGACAATATTAATTTGACAATATAAAATTACATTAATTTGCTTTAATTTATTAATTATTACCAACCTCTTAAAACAAAAATTGCGTTTCGAAATATTATCCATTTCGATACGCGATTGGGTTTCAAAATGACTTTGTTTTAGACGCAAAATATAAAATAGTTCTTATTTAGTATTTCCTACACAACACCTACTAATGAATAGCGTAATATTATATGCTGTAGATTTTATTAACCCATTAAGTACCTGCGTCCTCATTTGAGGACAGTAACTTATCGTAGGCCTTATCCAGGGTGTTGAAACTTAGATAGAGAAAGTGAAATAGTATAATTTATTAGACGACCACACGGATAGATGGCGTTATTCTGAAATCTATTTTAAAACAAGCCTACTGGAAATCAAAATAACCTATAAATTTATAAGTTGTTTTTTTCTGTCCATCATGGGTGATTGTGTTTAAAGTGTTTAACTAAATAATTATAATTAATGGACATAAGAAAATCATGAAAAATTTGATCGTCGTTTCTTTAACAAAAATGTTATTATTTTTCAACATTTCATTCTTCAAATAATTTTGTCTTAGGGAAAAACAATACAATGTAGAAGTTAAATTAATGTAAACAATAAAATTATATTAAATTTATATATTTTTTAAAGATTATATTAAATATTGTTTGTTTATAAACATTAATGTTTTGTGGATTCATTATTGTATGAATTCATAAAACATTAATAGTTATAAAATAGTAACTTGAAATTAAATTAATATTTTAAGCGATTTTAGTATTCTGATTCTATAGAACGCCATCTATTATTGGTTTCTGAACTATTTTACTTGGCAACCAGGCGGTGTGGCGGCGCTGAAGCTGATTTTCAATTTTAACATGCGAGTTTCCCTTCTATTGTAAATAATATGTTCTGTGGCCTTAACAAAATATATAAGATTTACAGCCGTATTCATAAAAATATCTTAAAATACTCTTTAAACCTATTTTAGTTAAAACGTGTTTTAAGGCTTAAAGAGCTGTTTAACTTTCGTTCATTCATAAACGGCCCGTAAACCTCCGTTAACTAAAAATTATGTCTACTTTTGTAAAATATGCTTGGTACTTAATGGGTTAAGATCAAATCCAGATTTCGAAATGCTGCGCCGCGCCTTCACGTCTGTAAAAACATATCCGGGTGCAGATCTCAACTCGGATCACTATTCTCTAATAGTCAAAGTTAAACTAAAACTGAAAAACTACCAAATAAAAATGCCAGAAAACAAGATAGATTTCCATGCGTTAAAAGACCCAGTCGTAAGAAGCATGACCTCCAACAAAATCAACAACAGAATGCTGAACATAAGAAATACAAATGACATCGAAGGAACATGGATGAACATTAAAAGTGTATTGCAGAGGGCCGCCGCAGAAACACTGGGGTGTGAAAGAAAAGAAAAAAGAATGGATGAATGATGAAATACTTATTATGTCGCACCGTTTTCGAGATACAGATGAAAATATTTTTTGTATTTTCCAGAGACTTCTTTAAGTCACTGTAACTCAAAAATGGGTCGACGAAATAGAAAAATCTATATATCATAACATGAAAAAAATGAAATTTTCAGCAAAATATCTTTAATAAGTTTTTCTGTAAAAGCGATTTTTATGTTTCAAATAATGGTTTCAAAATGTATACTATTACATTGTTAACATATGAGTGTACAAATACTTTCTTGAGCCACTTATGTGTACTTTTAGTAAGTAAATTAAATTAAATACTCAAATAAGTACCTACTTACTTAAGTAAACGTATTAATTAAAATAATTTTCCCGATAGGGCTTCAAAATACTACTGCATTATCATATACTAGTATTACGAACTTTGGGCTGCTTGCCCGTATAGGTGATAACATAGCATCAACCGGGACATCCCCTAAAATCAGTGAACTAGTAGATGATAGCAGCCTTTTTGGGCTTATGAATGTAAGTTATGTTGTAATTATATTGTATTTTATTAAATTAAACGGATGTAATAGGAATAATATCGTAATTGTAATTCAAACTATTATGTATGAGATAGTAATTCTTGTAAAGTTGACAAATTGTTTTCAAACAACTTGCCAACTATTGAGTTCAGTTTGTATTTTACACTCTCACAATAAAGTTGGGTTTTTAGTAATTTTGAATTTCTTTTAAAAAATCAAATTTCAAAGGCCTAAACATATTTTGTATTTTTCGGTAAAATAGCTATTTTAATTCACGAAACAATAATATTATTCTATTAACACAAGCAATTATTTTCTTAGCTTGATGAAAAACAAAACTGAAGCTTGCGATTCGCGCACTGTGCTCTTAATCAATCCGTTAACAAATGATACCGGTAATCACAGATTCAACGGAACTGAATTCAAAAATCAAATTCAAAAAAAATTACGTAAAATGATGTAAGATGTCATCGCAATAAAGGAATAAACGTATTTCCTTAATTTCAAGGTTTATATTGAATTGTTATCAAGTACTAAGGCGCTATCACTTATTGAGACGTCTTCCTGAAGTATAAAAAAGTTAGACTTTTTTAAAGTTAGACTAATGCCCGGTTGCACCACCTAAAAAACGGTCCGTTAAATCGACCGATCGACCGTAAATCGAAGCTTTCGTGTTGCACCACCCAAAAACGGTCCGTTTTTTGATTGATTTTACCGACTGAATTAATCGACCGTTTTCGGGCGATATTTGCAAATACGGACGGTTTTTGGCAATTACCACACTAATTTGCTAGTTACTATTTGTTTGTTATTATGAAGTTTCAAGTTATTCGGCAATCCTTTTAATATTATTTATAAGTAGTGTTGTATTAATTTATAAAAATATACAATCTACCCATTTGGTTATAAGTTGATTTATATTAATGTTACGATTTCAATGTATTTTAATGTGAATTTTTAATATGAATACGTCTTCATTTCTTCATCTGATGAAGAGCTCGACCGCATAATGAAACTTCTTCCAGAAATAAGACAAGTGAGACCAAGACGTGATCCATTATTTAATTTATTTAACAACCGTGAATTTATTTCCACGCATTGTTTTTGGAATCCGAAATTCCTCCAAATGACCAATGTTGCCTTGCCTTTTCCTTTGTTATTCCTCTCTACTTTAGACCTTTTTAGATAAAATTTGCACAATCATGTAGTACAAGAAAACATGCATCTTTGCATGTATTTTTGTACATCTTAAACATTTTAAATTGGACTCCAGCTTTTTTCTTAAAGTCCAGCTGGTATAAAATCATCGAAATTTTCTGATGCTTTCAGCTTTCACACTTCCAATAATTTCTTGTTTTCTTTAACATTCTAATATCCTATGGAGAATTTTGTCCTCTTTTTTCATATGTAAAAATATTTTTATTTGGGCGTCACGTTCTCTGCCCAATTGAAGTATTGTCGAAATCTTCGACACAAATCACGTGGTTTAGCAAAACTTTCGCATGAATCCGATGTTTCAACCTAATTTACAACCTAAATCATTTTCAACATAAAGTTTTACCCTTACAAATTCAAATTATTTATCTACCATCATTATTATAGTATTAACAAATTGCTACAAAAAATTTTAAAACATCAAAAATATGTTATCGTACCATTATAAAATGTAATTTTTAGAGAATCGTACTATAAATGTAATAATTATTTTTTGAGTTCAATTTGCAAGCGTTTTTAATATATTTATATATTTGAAATGAAATTATTGTATTTGCTTGTATATTATTTTTATAACCACATTATTATGTTGTCGTCAGGATCACTTTGGATGTGTCAATTAAAATATTCCTATCTTTTTCCGACACATGTGAGCTGCAATAAATGTTTCTTGCTTTAAAAGTACTCAAAACTTACTATCATTTTAAAGTTTTAAATAAACAGTCGATTCAAAAATCAACTGATATTTTTTCTGGTGCAACTGGTATTTTCGAAAAATCGGAGAATCGCCGATTAATCGCCTGATCGACGATATTTGTATCGACTGTTTTCACGGTCGGTTGGTGCAACCGGGCATAAAAAATTAGCTTTTGAACGTACACTTGATGTGGAACCTGATAATGTCAAATTGCCGCTTCCAGTTTTTCGCATAGTGATGACTATACAAGACATACCTAAATCTAATATATAAAATAATAAAATATAACTTCTGCAAACACCCAGTAAAATTTACTCTTTTCTACCTCACGGGTAGATCGATCGCGGTCAAAGTTAACGCCATCATATCCAAAAAAATATATATGTGTTGGAGTACCCCAAGGCTCATTACTAGCTCTAAAGTTGTATAACCTCTTTGTCAATGACATCCCCACCTATGCTAAAACAAAAATGGCACTGTACGGCGACGATACTGCGAATTACGCGCTCTCGTTCAGTGCACAAGTTGCCACGAGACGGCTCCAAATTCACCTCATCCTCATGAAGGAATTCTTTCAAAAATAAAAAATAAAATTAAACGTTGGAAAGACGAAGACAACAAGTCTTCGCAAGAAAGCAAACGAACCATTGAATCTTTGAGAATCTGACACTGACACCAAAAGATAATACCCCAATTAAGCGTAAAATATTTCGGAGTCACAATGGACTCCAAGCAAAACTTCGATACTCGCCTAGAACGAAGACGACAATTGGCCTACGGCGCTCTGATTTATTTCCTTATTAAAGGTGGACAAATGAGCTTTGAAAACAAGCGTACGTTATACAAAACCGTTTTAAGACCGGTACTAACGTACGCCTGACCTGCATGGGTGGATGTATCCAAAACACGCATGATGCCCCTGCAGGTATTTGAAAATCGATGCTTACGCCTCGTCACCGCGACGGACAGATATACAAGACCAACGAGCGTCTCGAAGACGTTCAAGTAGAGATTTGCGGAAACCACATTAAGAGGTTATTCAAAAAATGCTACCAACGACCAGACTATATGCAAATATAAGCTTTCGTTTTAAAGGCTAAAGTGATCACTTTACTCCTGAAATTGTGAAAATGTTTTAATCGGTATTATTCTTCAACAATTTGCTTCTGTTTCGGCTTGAATCAGTTGTGAAAACTCAAAGTATTTTTTTCTGATTCCTACCGAAATAAAAGGTTTAAGCAAAAAAATTCCAATTTCATGGAAACGGAACTAATACTGGCTAGATAGGGAAAGTCGGGTGGTTTGAGCCATGCTTTATTGTTTAGTTTGTTATAAAATCTCACTGGATGAAGATATTATGAAGTGGATGTACCATTAGAAAGCTTACCTCAATATCTACGATTTTGCATCATTGATTTTTTGAATTTAGAAAAAAGCTTAATACTTTTTCTACTTTACAAGTAGGTTAAATTTGGGCAAAAAATAAATTTGTCGGGTGGTTTGAGCCACCTTAAAAAATCTGAAAAGAAACAGTAAAAAACTTGCAGAAATAAAATAAAAACGCACAATATCAATGAAAATTAGTAATTCATTGTTCAAATAGCACCAAAAAGAAGAAAAGTTCTATTAAATCTCGATTAATTATCCGATTCTGGATCCAAATCGGAGTCACAGTTTTTACATGTGTAAAAAACTTTAAATGAACTGCAATTTTGCACATATTGCATGCGATAGTGTTATTGCGATTTTTGTTGCAAGATGATCTTGATGTTTGTCTTTTCTTCTATTCGATTCTTTGGTTTGTGATTTTGCCTGAACTGGACCAATTTCGGTCAAAATTGAAAAGGCGCTAATCTTTTAGGGTAATTTTCTATGATTTCCAATCGAAAAATATTTATGGAATGCGAAACACGAAAAAATATGGGTGGCTCAAACCACCCGACATCGCTGGTTCAAACCACCTAAATGACGCTACTTTTTTAATACATTAAAAAAAAAATTACGTATGATGCAATACTACGAAAATTTTGTACAAGTGAAAATTCATCGAATTTATAACACATTAACAACATTTTTATTGAAAAATCGTTGGAAAATGTTCACTGAACGAATTATTTAAAAAATCGAACTAAAACTATTTTGTTAATGTTTGGAACACGTTGTCTGGCTAACATATATAGCAAGTACGTCTTTTGTTTTCGAAACCTTATGAAAAGTGAAGTATTGATGGTATAACAACAACTTCACACAATTCACCAAGAGATGTGACTGTCAACAGACCGAAAAATTGCGGTGGCTCTAACCACCCGACGCGACGGCTCAAACCACCCGACTTTCCCTACTATTTAATTATTGAAAAATAACAGAATTTTGTTTGACTTATTTCATAGATAATTCATGAAAATGAATAGCTATTCTTATTCTACACAAAATAGCGCTAAAAGGTAATAACTAGAGCTCGGATTATATGTAATAGGGAACCCGATATTTAGTATGCGACATGCAATTTATGCATAAACACAAGATATTATACATATTATAAATTATAGGCCACATACTCGATATCGGGTGTCCTATTGCATATATAATCCGAGCTCTAGTAATAATAACTAATTTTTACCTAAAATAGACTTATAATATAATTTCTATTAATATATTATTTGATTTATCTTATTGTTATATTGAAGTTTTTAATGTTATTTATTCTGACAAGTCAATATTTATTTTATATTTGCTTAACATTTTATATGTGTGTTTTAATTTGTACTGTAAAAATCTAAGGTAAAAATGGTTTTCTTTAAAAGATCAGTATATAGTATTCTGTAAGGATAAATGTAGAAAAATGTCTTTATAGTAGCAAATCGGGTTCTAATATTACACTAGCTTTCTGAAAGGCAGTTTTAATATTTTCATTTCAGATGGCGGGATTGTTTACTTTTTGCCACTTAATTGTTGCGTTTTGCATAAATAGTTTGTATAGTATGTACATATTTTATGTACAAAATGTACATATTATATAATAATTACACAATACAATAAATTATTATTGATTTTTTTTAACAACTTGAAAGTTGTTTTTGCGTAGTCCAAAAATTGATAACTGCAGACACAAGCTAGCAAAACAAAATTTGTTATATTTTTTGTACTTGATTAAGCCTTTAGAACATTTATTTAAAAAAACTTGTGTTCTTAATATGTAACCTGGACTACGAAAAGCGACCTTACGCCGGAAAACAAGTTTCTCTGTAAAACGCGATTAAACATTTCAAGTCAGTTTCAACTATAATTGCCTTTCTGCATTCCCCGCGGTCCATTTAGGCTCTTTGACACTTTTTACGGTGTTCATTACCCAGTGTTGCCTTTACAAGGATTATTTTGATAGTTAAAAACAAGCTAAAGTTAAATAACAAGCCCTTGAATCGGTAATTTACAAAAAATTTTTTGATTTTTTATGATTTTACATTCAACTTTGAGATTGATTTGTGAAGTGACAAAATGAGATAGAAATTTGTGGTTTGCGCCATTCGAAAGAGCGTCATTTTTTCTATAAAAATCACCAAAAAAATGAAAAATTTAATTTTTCCGACGTAAGGTCCCTTTTCGTAGTCCAGGTCACATAATATCATAAAAATACTTTAAAAGAACAGTTCAAGCACTTTCTACGTACAATACCTCAAGTAATGGAGGAAATAAAAATAAACACTTTATCTAATATGCTGTTGAAAAGACCAAATAATATTAAGTAGGTAACTAACACAGTACCCCTACAGCCTAGAGTGGGTTTTTTCTTGTAATGAGGGATTTTTAAGGCACGTTACCTCGGTGGTTTGCTATTACTTGCCAAGGGAGGACGGTTAGAATCAAGTTTTTCTCGATTCGAATTCAAACTAAAAATCTCTGCTCACTAGTCAACGAACTTTAGCATCAGACCGAAACTGTCTTGAAGCCTAGATTTAGTGCATAGTATCCATTAATTAGAATATTTTAATAATAATGACAATAATAATACTTTATTTCCAACAGGTATCCCCGGTATCCCCAATAATAGGAAAAATAAATGAATAAAAGAGAAAAATAATCAAAAGAATTACATAATAACTAACATAACATAATAACTGAACGTTGAAATTGAAATAAATTAAAAATGTTTTTTTAAATTCCAATAATCTAGTACTTTATTCCTTTATTTTTGAATAGTCGTTGCAACATTAGCGCAAAACACAAGTGACATAATATATTTGTGAGATAAAATAAAAATCAATACTGCAATAATTGGACAAACATTGGTTTTTGATATTATTGCTTTATTCTGCTTCCTCTTCAGGTGACTGAAGTCACAATCTAAGGTGAAGATGACTTAGTAAAAAATATACTTAATTAAAGGGTGGTTTTCTGTTGATATGTCCACAGAACTTCGAGTTTCTATTCGGAATAAAACGAAAAAAAGATTTTTGAGTGTTGTTTTCGCAATATTGTAGGGTTTTGACTATTCTCCCAAAAGTCCCCGGTGATAACGCATGTGCTTAACTTTTGAGGGTGGTTTTAAGAAGTAAAAATTGCTTTAGAATCGATTTTTAACAAATATCTCCTAAAATATCAATTGTACTACTAAAATACTTACATACTAAATTAAAGCTGCTTAAATTATCTATAAAAAAGTATCCCACAGCGTTAAGCTTACAATAAATAGTTTTCAAGAAAAATAAAAGTAAAAATTATTGTTTTTAAGAATTTTTTTCGTGAGACATTTAAGATAACGTACTGTCAATCTAAGCTATCACACTTTAACTTTCATTCAGTACATAAACAAATGTAATCTTTATTTGTTTTGCACTCATTGAGAGAGGTTTCTTTGATGGGTGCTCCATAAATACCAAGCATAAATTTCATACCACTTTCAATCAATTTGTCCCTCGAAACATTTTGTAAATTAAATAACTGAATTGCAAGTCGTAGGTCTCCTCGATTTGCAATTAGTTTTTCAAGGCTGATGATTTGCCTTTTTGGGAAAGAGCAGATGTTGTGTCACCCTGAGAAAGCATGGAGAAATAAAATTTGCTTTCAAATGATATGATGCTGATGCACGCTTCTAAGTAGATGAAAATAGTTTTCTTTTAATATTTTTTTTAACTGGTTTGAGAAAAAGAAACACGCCTAGTACTCAACCTCGGTGGGTGGTATGGAATAGAGTACAGGTAATATTTCTTTTCTTTATTAGTTTTACATGTAGTTGGTTATACCATCCTAGCGTTGAAGCCTTATATGTCATAAGTGGCTGTGTTCTTCATATTTTTGATGTTTTCTATTTCGATTTCGTTATAACGAGACCGTCAACATAGATTGTCCGGTAAATTGGTATTCTAACAATTTAACCTAACTTTCGGCGTAAGCAAGTACCTACTTAGGTTTTAACCTGACTTTCTTGTTTGTTGCTAATTCGTGTAGTCTTTTGATATTATGCCGAGAAAATAAACGGTATGTTATAATAACTGGTGCGCATAAAGTAGAATTAAATGCTTATCTATACTTCAAATTTCAAATTCAAATAGATGACGAAAATGTATAGTCTGGAATAATATATCAGAATATTTGAAAATAACTATTGTTCTTAATAATATCCAACATTATTTACTTTCGGTAATATATTTCCCTATATTATTTAATTTAAATTAGAAGCATAAGTATTTGCTTTAACTCTTTAATATTGCCAGGATTTGCCGCTAAACTCTTCTCGCCATTAAATATTATCATAAAAATTATAGGTAAATAAAATTATATTTTAATAAATTCATAAAAATTGTTTTTTATCTGTATTTTAAAAATATTTTGTTTAATACACGTTAATACAAAGATAAAGCTCAAAAATGTATAAATCACTATTAATTTTTATCAAAATGTATACAGTTATTAACAAAATAATAGATTTTTATTTAATATTATGAATATTCTCTCTATGAGTTTATCCAAATTTGGAAGCTATATACTCATGATAAGCTAAAATTCCTTGCCACGTTTCTGATACAAATGGAAGAATTTTTGATGCTGGAGGATCAAATCCAGTTGAGCCTCCTGCTGTAAGCTCAATGGTATAAGATAGCTCGATTTTTGACACTCCTTTTGCATAGTCATCACTTCCACCAGCGGCAGGATACAAAGCATTGCTGGAACTGCCGATTGTATATGAGGTACCACTAACTTTGCGAATAGCATCTGCTACTTTTTCTGCAAGTGTTTGCAATTCTCTCCAGTCGCTTGGTAATTGTGTAGTGTAGCCCCAAGGGTACAACAAATAATTACCATAACTATGGAACGATATATACAGCTTAATAGTGTCTTTGTATTTATTTAAATAATTTGCAAGTGATTGCGATTCTGGTTCAGACATTGCTTTCGTTCCATGGAAGATATCGGAACATTCGCTACTACTTGAACCTGCTACTGCCCAATAATAAGCGAAGTTACGATTTGCATCAGCACCATAGCACGATTTACCTACTGATCTAGTTTTTCTCCATAATCGATTCTAAAAATAAAACATTATTAATTTAAAAATTAACTAGTAAAGTAATAATAAAAATATAATTGAAATAATAATATACGTTTATAAAAATATATTTGAAAAGATTTTCCTACTTCTTTCTATACATTACTACATTACTATAATTACGCAAACTGCTACTTCTAGTATATACAGTAAGCTCGTAAACTTTGGAACAAAATATTCTCAGAAAATCTTCAGACAAGTCAATGTTATTTTATAAAATGTGAGATTTTCCTGCCATTAACATTTTTTTTGTAGTGTTTTGATTTTGAGCTGAGACGTAGAGGTGAGGGGGGGAATATCGACTGTCGGGAAAAATCGACCAGCTCCAAATCTCAGAAACTTGGCGTTATTATACGAGCAACTTTACATACATACATACATAGTTTTGCATGTGCCTAATTTATATGGTTAGTATGGTGCCATCATTCTTTCTATGTATATGACGTCAGTTTTGCTCGTATTTAGACTTTTTTTTATTAAAGTTGTTCTGCTTTTATTAAGGCTGGGACAGTGTTATATTTACTAAATGTATTGAATTTTACATTGCTAGGATGCAATGGATATTTTTCCATAATTTGAATCAGATTTGGTGCAGCTTTAATATATATTTTTCGTAAACATAATTTTAAGGATAAGTGTCCTGGTTCGGGTAAAATCGATCAAGGTGGTCGATATATGACCACTTCTTTTTCTTTAGAAGGGTTCTTTAGGACAATACCTCGGTGGTTTGCCATTGCCTGCCGAGAGAAGACGATCAAAATAAAGTTTTTAATCAGCCCGGGATCGAACCGGTGATTTCGGCTTAGGAGTCGACACATACAAGCGCCAGGCCGTGACCGTGACCTATTTAAGGGTAAATCAACATTAAAATGTTAAAATAAAATTTATTTTAAAATATTACTGTTGGTCGATTTTTCCCTCCACCATGGTCGATATTATCCTACCGGTCGAAATTACCCGATTATTTTTCTATTTTTAAAAATATACCGTATAAATAAAGTCATTTGTTTTTTTGCAATATGAATATAAGAATCTCGTAGTAGATAACGTAACCAAGCAATTTTACCATTTTGAGCATCTAATTCCAAAGATTACTACTTGAAATCTTTAATTGCGCTTAAGTAGTCGATATTCCCCCACTCTCCCCTAATCATAAATGATTTTTAATAGCAATTCTTACTTTTCTTTGGTATTCTCTCTTTTTGGATAGAGTAAAATTTTTGAAACATGAGAATATAAAAGCACTATAATCTGTAATAAAAAGCACTAATCTATAATTTTAAGTGTTGGGAATGAGAAATACTAGTGCTGCCATCTGGCAACTGACGTCTCTATCGTAAAGTTTGACATTTTTAACGGTATTCTTATTCAGAACTTTTTGACGTACGAGCGCTGTTTGTGCTGTTTATAGTAACTTGACGATATCATCTCGACCAAAAAATGGAATTTATTCTTGAAAATTTTCTTGCCATTACTTTTTACAACTTTCGAGATGGATTATCTTAATAGCAGGGCATCGATAATCTTAATTTGACTTTTGGCGATGAAGCACAATCAATGATCAGTATTTATCGATGATTTACCGAATTAAATTCTAGCCATAGTTTGCTCAACAACGACTTTCATGGATGTCGTCCAAAGTTGATTGTTGTTCTATAAGACATTAATACTGTACATCATGAACTGATACTACAAAATTGTCATGTGACTTATCGTGAGATTGAGGCATCCTTGGGCATTTCAGGGACAAACAGATATTTAATATTGCTTGAATATTTGGTCGTCAAAAAGATTCGTTTTCGTTTGAACCCACATAATTTGACAATCGCTGAAAACAAAGCTCGTGTCAAATTGTTAACAATATATAAAAAAAATTTGCCGTTGGTATCAACCTATTTAGAAGATTAACGCATTAAAAATTCTAATGAAATAAAGCCCACATAATTTAATCTATCAAAAAAGTAGATGTATAGAAGCCTAAGAACTGTCGCAAAAGCGAGTTCCACCTTGTTTACATCATTGTTCGGGCAATGACGTTGATGCCCAAGACAAGATGGGCAATGATCAAACTACTATCACTCTTTCACTTTTACCTGGCGCAACCGGGTGCCGGAAAATTGATCGAAAACAATTGCTCGAAGGAAAATTGCTCGAAAACAATTCCTCGAAAAAAAATTCCTCGAATGAACAATTCCTCAAAAGCCAATTGCTCGATTAGCAATTGCTCGAAAACCAGTTCCTCGAATAAATAATTGCTCGAATAGGAATTGCTCGAATTTATTAATCTTTTTGATTAATCGCTTTCCTTTAAGTTTCTGAAATTGTTACCAAGGTATTCTTGAAGGTGAACCAAAAACCAACAACAGCGTTGAAGGTTGGCATAGAGGCTTCCAGGAGTTACTTTCGGCGGATCACCCTAGCATTTGGAAATTAGTAGATACTATTAAACGGCAACAAAGCCTTACAGAATTAAATATAGAACAATTTTTGTCTGGCGTTGAACCTCCAGTAGGTAGCAGTAAATATCGCGATTGTACGGCAAGAATTCTTCGCATAGTGCAAAATTTCGAATACAGTGTAGATGTTACAGGATATATTCGCAGTCTTGCTCACAACATTGGGTATTAAATGTATAAATGTATTTTTTGTAAATAAACTAATTTTCTTTTTTAAATTCGAGCAATTTTCCTTCGAGCAATTGTTATTCCAACAATTGTTATTCGAGCAATTGCTATTCGAGCAATTAATTTTTCGAGGAATTGTTCATTCGAGGAACTTTTTGTCGAGCAATTGCTTTCGAGCAATTTTCCTTCGAGCAATTGTTTTCGAGCAATTTTCACCAAACCGGCGCAACCACGCCAAATCACGGATCCACCGTAAAATGAATTAATTAAATTAAATTAATTTTTTCTCCGGGCCGCTTTGGCTGACGTAAACACGACATATCACGGATCCACCCAAAAATAATTGTTTGTTTAAATTAAATAAAAATCTCTGTACGCTTAAGAGGCCTTGAAACGGGCCGAGTTGCTGTCCTTTACACGGAAAAACGCGTGCACCACAAATAATATTGTCCCGGATTGAAGTTCATCGCCATTTTGCTGTTTCGTATAGTAATTATTCTATAATATCATCATTGCCTAATCCATTTTAGCCATTAACGTCATTGACCGGCCAAAGACGTAAATATTACAATCAGATGAAAATATTTACATCATTGCCCACCTTTAACGACTGTTGACGTCGATGACGTTAATAACCAGCATGAATGGGCATTGACGTCATTGACCGTAACATACTTATATTGTCGTATTCCAAAATCAATTTTATTAAATTTTGAAATTCTAATTGTTTATTTTTATTATATGAACCACTATTTATTAATTTGCATTTATTCTTGAAGTTTTAATTTTATATGTGTAATTTGAATTTGAATTTTGTAAATAATTTTGTGCAAATGTTGTAAATATTTGAAATTGTATTATTTTGGCGTGGAAATCTTGAGTTGGTAGAAGATTGTTAATAACTTTTGATTTTTGCCGGGTGACCGCGAAACAACGCGGACGTAAAGCCATGAGTTCGATCAATTTAAAAAATCTTGCCGATTTAGTTTAAGAATTATTTGAAAATTTGTGCAATAAAAGTTTAGTTTAATGTGAGTAGTTGTGTTATTGATGAATAGGAATATTTTTGTCCGTACTTTGGACGACTTTGAAGAGATTTTTGTATATTTGGATAGTAGATTTTGAAAGAGAAATTTTAATAATTAATTGTAGAATTTAATTGCATAATTTGGATGGTAGAATCTGGAATTGGATTGGAAAGGTTACAAAATAATTACATGGTAAAATTTTAAAGAAATTCAATAGTTAAATTAAGGCAAATAAATTGAAGCGAGTGCAACGTGTGGTCAACATGGCGCACATATTTGGCGAGCCCATTCGCTATCGAAATTAATTTATGGTAAAATTTTATTTAGAAGTTTGATTCAATAGTTTGGATTTATAATTAGGAAATACTTATTAAAAATTTCATAAAAATTATAAGTAAGAGTCTCATGTTCCTTCTTAAAATGTATGTGCTCCAGCGAAGCGTTTTTCTGTAGCAGGCGTTTTTTTTTAAATTTATACCGCTGGGGCATGACAATATATAGATATATATATAATATATACCGGAAGCTGAATGAGTTAGCCGAACATAGGAAATTAACATATAAAACATATTTATACAAAATTCTGCTTCTCTAATTATTTTAGAGAAAAAATTAAAGACACAAAAATAATACCGAAATATAAACTACGAATTATAACAGTATTAGTTTTCTTGTAGCTCTTACTCAAATGTCAAAAAATTCTTTTAAAAAATTTTTAAAATTTTATTTATTAGACTGGCCATGTAAGTTTCCAAAAAAATTATTATTGAATTTATTACATGGCTAGTCTGATAAATGAAAATTTTAACAATTTTATAAACATATTTTCACCCTTTAAGTAAAAGCTAGATAAAATCCAATGCTGTTATCATTTGTAGTTTATATTTCTGCATTCTTTCATTTTTTCTCTAAAATGATTAGAGAAGCAAAATTTTGCATAAATAAGTTTTTACTCTAACAATTGCAATGTCAACAAATTTTAGTTATTTTAAGGTTGGCAGTAATTTTATTGTAGTGGATTTATATTATCACTATCGTAAGTTTAGAAAAAGATAAAATTTGGTGATTATGTGGTACCTATATAAGTCATAAGAAGTGCTAGTTGGGATTTGGAAGTAAATAGATTTAGAGAAAAGCAAGTTGGTATTAGCTAGGTACACAAAAATGTAAACTGTATATTGAAGTGTAGTTTTCCTGCCTTAATAATTAAACAAAAATGTATAGAAAATTAATTATTTGCTACACCAACCTATCTTTTGCTTAGCTCAGTTAGTGAAATATATATGCATAAGACTCCTTTTAAGATTGAATAAGAATCAAATCTTATTTTTAGAAATAAATTATTTATTAAATGAATTATAAATGCTAATTTTAAATTATTAATAGAAATAATAAACTACTTATCTACTCTACTCGTACATGAAGGTGAATTATTGCAAATTAATTTACTTTTAGAAATTTTAACGCAGTTGAAAACAAAGTCAAAAGCAAAATTGGAAAATGTTGTGGCTCAACCCTCAACAAGATGTTCTGTTCTGTTTTATCACCGGACGTTGTCGCCTCTAAAAATTTTTCTGTTGATATACGCATTTGCAAGTTTGTCCTTATCGACATTGTAATTTTCTCTTATCCATTTTAAATACATTTCATTAAAAATTTCATGTATCATCCAACTGCATAATAACCGTTTACAAAATTTTAACTGCTATATGATAAATATGTAAGGTAGCGGCCGTGAAAATAGTAAAAAATTTCAAAAACAACGGGAAAATAAAAAAAAACAAGAAAATTCTGAATTTCAAGCTACAATAACCGCTTTTATACAAACTGTTAATTTCTACAATTTTTCTGTTTCTTTCATTTTATTTGCATTCACTTGGACGATAAAGTACTATTTAAGTTTTTGGGTGTATAATTTCTTATGATTTATTATAATTCGCAATAAATTTTTAAATGTTGAAATTATAAATATTGTATACTTAGTGAGTAGGTACGTATATTTTTGTGACTTTCTTTTTAATTTATATTTTATAATGATCATAAATCATAATTCCTTATGATTTATTATAATTTGCATATTTTAAATGTTGAAATTATAAGTATTGTATAGTGCATAGGTACATTTTTATGACTTTGTTTAATTCATATTGTGGGCTTATTTTAAAAACACGATAACTCCATTTGCCTTATTTTTGTGGTGTCTCGAATGGTAAAATTGACTTCGTCAATAAAACAAATAAAACATTAGTATAATATTGAGCTTTGACTAAGTTAATTTTTACCATTCGGAATACTGCAAAGAAAAGACAAATGTCATGTTATCCAAAAATGGAGTGATCTTGTTTTTGAAGTAAGCCCACGATATTCAATTACGTACAAAAATTTTGAGCTATGAAATTATCGATATTTAGTAAAAATTAGATATACTTAGTGTATGGCGTAAAGCCTACACCGGCCGACTGTGAATAGGGTAACCACTGTTCAAATCCTGATCGCGTCAGAAATAAAAGTGCAGAAGGGAGCGGGACCCCAACTGCATTCATACCCTGTCCCAAGAAAGCAGCATGATATGAGAACAGAATGTAACTACTGTTCATCATGAATGCTTCCACGATGTCCAGACACAGGCGTACCGACCAAGAAAAAGAAAAAGGTAACTTACTCTGGTAGATGAATGTGTAAATTCATATCCATCTGGGTTAACAACAGGCAAAATGTGCCAGTCTACTTTATCTAATAAATGTGAATTGGCTGCTTGTTCCACGAGCTGATGAATAATGTAAGTTGTTTGTGCTGGTGCGATCCACTCTCTGGCATGAATACCTCCGTCGAGGAAAATAACTGGGTTCTTAGCATTGGGATTTTTAGAAATTTTAATTATATTTAATTCACGACCCTCTGTGGAATGACCAGCTAATTCGATAGATACTATGTCAGGATGATCTTGAGCTAATTGTTTAGTATAAGCATTAATCTGCAAATAAAAATGTTTTGTTAGTACCTATTACATAATAGTGCCTAATATAATCATTTGGCTTATTATATCCACACTTATAGTCAATATTTAGCTTGAGCAATACTTCAGTACGATTCAAGTACGAAATAGACTATTTTAATTGGTTGATTTCATATCTGACTTGTTCTAAAGTACTTGTAAAGTACACTATTGAAATATATTTACCTCTTTGTAGGTATTAAATTTCGTAAAACTAATTTTTCCTTCTGGAGTTCGTGGAGCAGATAACTGTTCCTTATGTTCAATCTCCAATGTTCTAAAAATAATGAATATTTAATATTAATTTTTTAATATTATTATGGAGCAGAGTAGAATGAAAAAATAAAATTTAAAAGTTAAGACAAAAATTATTTTTGAAATTTATAAAATATTATTTTTTCTTGCGTTTCCGTGTACCGATTTTAACCAAATTCTAATCAGCTCTAAGTCTCAATATTTATGTAAGTACTAAATACGAAATTTTGTTTAAAAATTACTACTGCTTTTTGAGGAAGAGCGCACTTCGTATGATAAAGTAAAAATAATACATCATAATAATTTATTATTACCTTTGTACGTTATCTATCAAAGTTTCATATGGAATATTATTAATTAATAAAAACTGAATTATATGTTCCTGATCATTCGGAGATACCATAACATCTACCGGTTTTCCATAGTTATTTATTTGAGTCCAAAAATCTAATTGTTCATAATTTTGCAGCTGCCTTAAAATTTCAATTTGTTCTTCTGTTTGAGGACTAACACGATAAACTTTGTATCTAAAATTTTATAATTCATTATAACACCAAAATACGCGAACAGTAAATAATAGATAATATAATCATAAAAAATAGTTAAAACATAACAAATGTATGCTGCATCGGATGTAATAATAAATTTTATGTAAATAATATTTACCCCTCGTAAAAAGATTCAAATGTAGTACATGATACTGTACTCAGCACAACACTTAACAACACCGCAAGACGCATTTTGACTGTTAGAATTTAATTTTGCATTTTCTTTTTATGTAATTCCCATCAAAAAGAAATAGATAAAAATCAATTAAATCGAAATCATCTATACAAAAATTTTATTATTAGACTCAATATCTAATCTAAGTTATCTTATTTTTATTTAAAGGAACAATAGCTATTGACTCGAGTACGCACTACCCAATTATGTACTTAGATATTATTTTTTACTCAAAATTAAAATCTACCTAATATAATACGTGTATCGAAAAACGTAACAATGATAATTGCGAAGTTAAGGTATAATTTTTAGAAAACATTTAGGTTTTGGAAACTTGATTAGAGTAGGTAACTAATTGAGTAGGTAGTTAAACGAACTTGAAATACTTAATATAAATAAAGAATTTATGTTGCAACTGTGATTCAAATGTAAATGTCATAAATCAAATCTAATGATTTAAAAATAGAACAAGTCGAAGAGAGCAACTGTTGATGAAGTCACGGATCACACAGCAAGACCAAAGCAGCAGCTTTAACATTTACAGGAAAATGTCACCCTAGAGCTTTATTTGAATCCATGACAGCGTAAGGCTTACATATAGGACAGAAAGGTCATGGAAAATTTATTACTATTTGCTCCTTCATGTTTCTAAAAACTAAATTATGGGTATAGTACTGAAATTATTTAATTTTTTAAATAATAAATGAATTATAATCTTATGCATTACTAAATTAGTTTTCACTTTAAAACAGTAGGTACCTACCTACGTTGAAAGTATATCAGAAAACAGTAGGTAAACTGAATACTGCGGTATTGATAATAATTTATGCTAATTCTTGTGGCGTAGCCCAAAAGATAGTATTAAAATTATGTTTAATAGTCTAAAATAGGTACGTTTGTAAACGACAGACAATGTTCAGATTTTCTATAGCTTAGTTAAAATTTATTTTACATTAGATATCGTAAATTAACGTGTGAAAAAATATTTCTTATATTCATCTTTGCAGAAATTTATTCCAACAAAATATTTATAATAATTTTCAGTCAAATTTTCAATTAGTATGGAAACTAAATTGAAAATACTAGTTTTATCTGTACATAATTATGATGGTTACAGTAGCTTGCTGTTCTCCTGTTATCGCGTATAGAGGGAAAATCCTATTTTGCAACGTGGTTATAATAATTTATACATAAATAATACTATATTATTGGCCAAAATGAAAAATGCTTTATTACAGCACCGCACCCAGATCGACGTGATAAAACCACGCCAGCGTAAATTTTTAATGAATTCACTGCCAACATTCCATCACCAGATGAAGAACATGCTTATTACTAATAAGCATTAGTAAGTATTCCTCATTGCACAATTGAAAAAGAACTAAAAAAACATAATGTCAAGATGGTATTGTCAATAAATCTTTTAAAAATAAGAATTTTTTACATCGAATACTCACACATACTGAGCTTTTAGGCGACAAGTCTATATACAAGATATAGTACAAGATAACGAAGAAAGCCAAATTCCAACATCCATATTAATGAATTTCGGTAATAATGACTATAGAATTTTTTTAGCTTGTGCGATTCTCAAACATGTGACATATGCAAAATGAACGGCCATTTGGCTCAAAACTGCCAAATTAACAACTCAGCAAGCAAAATAAACTCAATAGCTGAAACCCCATCCATCACAGGGAACCAAATTACAAATACCCAACAGTACAGCTCAAATTTTAACAAAATAATTGCACATTCAAAATAATGCCTCCAACACAAAACAAATAGAAGAACCTACAGCAAAACGACTAAAAGAAAATATAAAATATCCCACAACCTCAGAATAACGATCACTCTTAGAAATACCCATCACGTAAAATGTAAATTCTGATGTAGAAAATATAATTTATTATTATTGAAAAAACTACACAAAAGAAAATAAATAGAAAGCGCCCCCTACCATCGCAACAAAATTATATATCAACAGAAGAAAGTGATGAAAGAAAAAATGTTGGAAATGAAACAAATGTGTACAAACGTCCATTACAGATAACTCCTACTGCACTCTCACCGGAAATCATACAAGAAACCCAAGAAGAACCAGAAGAACCTAATAATTATCATTCCATACCACAAAACCGTCTATATAAAAAGAAAATGTTAAACAATAACACAAGTGATAAAGAAACGAATAAAACATCAAAGAAAACAAGAACACAAGAAAATCCTACAAACATAATTTATGAACAAAAGCCAAGCCTAAAAAATCAAAAAATTTAAGTGAAAGCACATCTATCCCATTAACAGAAGTACAGTAGTACTGAAACCAATTAAAAAAATTATGACTTCGAAACTCAATAATTATACATTCAACTTTAATGAATTTAAACAATTCTACAAAGACTACCAGAAATCATCAAATCCACTTGAAGTTGGAAGATCTTTCAATAATGATCTCAAATCCTTATCGGATGTCATAAAAGACCTCTACCCGGCACTTACTCATAGAGCAATAAAAAATTGTTTCACTCGAATAATCATTAATCACCCTTATTAAAAAGCAATTAGTAAAAATCAAGTTGATTCATCATCATATGAATCTTCAAATTATGAAGACTGAACCAAAGCAAATCTTAACATTAAAAATAATAATAATTTAGTAAAAAATGATGAAATTTATAATGGATTGTGGATTAAATCGAAAAATATAAACTACCCAAACAAATATATTATAATAACATGTAAATATGCGTAATGACCTTAGCAGTTAAAAACGCTTTAATATATATCTAAAAAAAAATTTATTTAAAATGTTTATTTTAAATGTTTTGTTTCACATGTTTTGTTGTTTTGACAGTTGTTGACAAATTTAATTTTTGAATTTCTGTTTAAAATAATGGATAGAAATCATCGAAGTTATTCAAAAGTATTGTTTTCAAACATAATTACCATGGAAACTTGCATGGCCACTCTGATAAATGAAACTTTTAACAATTTCAAAAGCATTTTTAGACTTTTTAAGTAAAAGTTACATTAAACCTGATGCTGTTATCATTCGTAGTTTATATTTCTGCCTTATTCTTGTGTCTTTCATTTTTTCTCTGAAAGAATTAGGGAAGCAGGAATATGCATAAATAAGTTTTTATATGTTAATTTCCTATGTTCGGCTAAGTCAATCAGCACCCTGTATGTATAAATACTATATGCGCCCCACACTCTCTATAAATTAGCGCTGTCGCGCGCGCCGTCACTTATAAATCTATTGTTTTGACACAGTGCCAATGCATGTCTCATTCTAGAAATTGATCAAGGAGTAAGCTCTTATTAGTAAAAAGAGCGAAGTTGAAACAGTACTATTTTATTGAGAATCAGTGAATATGACAAATTAATAGTAATTTTATTAAAATTTTTTATTTCCAACCTGAAAGTTTGAAAAATAAAACAAAATGGCTATCTGATTGCTTGACATATTATGAAAGTAAATAATAAACCCAGACAACATTTTTCATAATTTTTTAATGTATAAGTAAAAATTATATAATTAATTTAAACTTTACCGGACAAAAAAATTACATATGCAGAAATACACAAAATGTATATATTTTAGTACACAAATAAATTGGTATTCAAAATTTATAAAACTATTATATAATATACAGTATAAAATATATTGTACACACAAAAATGTAAAAAAATTATATATTTTTGATACCAAAACTATTTTGTATTTTTTATTATAAAAAAATTATAAATTTTTAAGTATATAATATGATTTATATTATATAATTCAAAAAATTTACAAGCTTTTAATACCACAACTATTATATATTTTTAATTATATAATAATTGTAAAATTTCTATATATAATATAATACTATATAATTTAAAAAAATTATATATTTTTGATACTACAACTATTTTATATTTTTTATTGTATAAAAATTATAAATATTTAAGTATATAATATAATTTATATTATATAGTTTAAAAAAATTACATATTCTTGATACCACAACTATTATATATTTTTTATTATATAATAACCATAAAATTTATTTATATAAAATAATTGATTTAGTTTATTGATTGATGAATGATGATTTATCAACATATTCATGATTCATGAATTATGAAACTATTCAAAAAGTTGTAAACAGATAAAAATGGAAATACGCTTTAATATTGAGATTACGAAGTAACATTGTGTTTATTAATACAAAAAACTAATATATTAAAAAATATATTATAAATAATAAATAAATAAGTATTTACAAAATTTTAACTGGGTTTGTACGCATTCCCATATATAGCATGTACCTAATGCTCAATACATATATAAATTTAAATATTTTTCAATTGAACGCAATAATTTTGAATCATCAGTTAAATAATTAAAAATGATTTCAATATAATAAGACACTGACCTGAAAGCTTTCTCGTATATGGTTCAAGAATGGGTTTTAAAGTAATTTTTCTGTCAAGTAGGTACCACATATCGAGTTAGACTATTTTAACTGGAAACGGCAGTATAACTAAAGTGTTAACTTAGTTAAATGGAAATAAATGTAAACTAGCAGAATGATAATTAAAAAATCTTATATAGTATGGATGGTGATGGTATCGTACTAATTGCGTGTATTTTATTTAGTCGAAGTTTAAAACTTAACTTTATGATTATAAAATTAAACCGCGCCATAGATAATATTGAACCAATTTTTATAAAATATACAAAACGTAAAATTTTTAACTTATGTTAATATTTAAGTAAGTTTGATAAGATGTAGAAATATATAGTGTAATAAATATTTTACGAATGCGTCGATTGAAGCATCGCCGTAGTTTGGGATGACGCATTTTCATGTCCCTGTAGACCAGTTAAACTGTCTCTCTTGTAGACGATTTGACGGTCTCAATTTTCTTATATACCTATCGTTCCAATTATTTCAGTATTATTAACAGATATGTACATACCTTCTTGTCTCTTCAGTGATTCAAACGCCTGTGGTAATATTCAGTAAATTAATGAGTATTCTCAGACAGATCCTTTGTTCTACTTGAGGTTTCCTTGATATTGGAACCATATTCAATTACTTCCTTTGTTTGATTTTCAAGGCAAATTCTTTGAAGCTTTATGAAGTATTATTATTTAATTGTATAATAAATTTTAGATATTAAACCCTATATTACGCATTTATTGTAAATGTATCGCTTCAATAATTTTTTATCCACAAGTAATAGAATTTTAATTTATAGTAACTAATAAATATTTAATAAATTATAATAAAACACAAACATTTAAAACTTAAATATGCATTACTTGATGACATAATCGCATCGGTATCATTTAAGACGTCTTCTGCGTAGAGGTACGATGTCTTCCATCTGGGTAAAGATGAGATGTCGTCAAATTTTATGACGTCGTTTCTGCCACTATTTAGATACAGTTCCATACATTTAAGATAGAAATTTCTATCGTGAGGGTTATAGAGTGAATGTAGTAATATTAGACAGTAGCGGATCAAGAAATATGTATTTTTATGTTGCTGCTTAAAATATTTTACGACAAAAAATATTATTATTCTATATGGTTTACTATTTTTCAATTAAAGTACCTACTTTGGAAATTATCAAATCAAGATAATTATTTATAATAGTTTTTAATAATAATAGATTAAACGTTTTTAAAGAAAGTATAATTACATTTTTATCAACAATCAAAAAATAATAATAATGTAAGTAAGTATCTAAACCTAGATAATTTGGACTTGATTTAAGTATTTTGGTGATTTTTAAATTTAAGTATACTATCGATGTTTTTCATCGAGATCTTACGAAAGTTCATACATAATAATAAAGTTAAAGCTTAACTTTAACACTTGAATTCTATTTCAAGTAATATTTAAAAGTCTTTGTAGGTAATCAATAATTATTATATAGAGAGATGTTAATTATTAAATTTAGCTTGCAGCATATTGAAAGACACAACGTTCACAAAATAAATACAAACGTGTACTAAAAGCTTTGATTAAAGTAAAATTTGCAAATTGTAGGAGAACATTCAATAAAAAAATCAGTTGCAACGCCACTGCAATCGGTTTCCAATAGTCTAAAATGACGACAGTAAAACATCGGCGATGTATTGTGATATTGATCTTTGGTATACATATAAGTTATTGCTATTACCAGGGTTAAATATTTTTTGTTAGATAATATACGTATGTATATTATGCTGTTTGTGAGTAAGTATCTATGAGGTATAATAATTGTAGTAGTATGTAATTATTTTCAAACATGGATGATTTTTTAATACTAGCCATATACATCCAAGTCCATAGATAATTATGCTTCTGACAGGTGGAGTAATTTTGTTAAATTATTTCGTAATATTTATTTAAAATAACAGTTACATAATCAATAGATATATTTATATATTAACCATTATGAAAAATCTAAAGATAATTTTTTATCAATTTCATTTCCTTTATTATATAAATTATAAATTAAAGATCAAGGTGATTTCTGTGAAACATCAGTACATAATACTATTATTAAACTTAGATATTTAAATAATTTTTTTTTAAATAAAATTTATATTTTAGGGATTTGTTTTATTTTGTATGTAGTACCTAGTTAGGTACTTACATGAATATTACAAATTATACAACATTAATAAGTTTAACTTAAGTTATAAAATTTTTGAAATTATTTGTTTAAGTTTGTTATTACAATATTGTCAACAAAGTTTTAATAGGGTCAAATATAGCCAACCACTACCATTTTGCTTTCTCTGTTCACACAAGTTGTCCGGTTAGCATATGCCAGAGGCTATTTTAGAAACAGTAAACTGGACAATTGAAACTATAAAGTAAATAGACTTGACAAGAAAAATTTTATTTTAATATTTACATACTTGATGTAGCAAAAAGTATTTTAGTTAGGCTATTTAGTAGTTTACTATCTATAATTTAATAATATAAAAATATATGTATAATTAATTTTACATTACTTTAATGAACCCTCTTTTTGATTGTTTTTTATCACAAAATGTGTTTTGCATAACTTTAAGATATTTATTATTTCTCACGTTCTGAAGACAAGCAAAACATTAAAATCAATCAAGAAACTAATAAATAGAATTAATAAATATTGAGTTAATGGTTTATTATGACCAAAATTTTTCAAAATTTTATTATTTTATTGAAAAGTGGGCACTATCACATATTTACTTAAGGTATCAATATATTTTGTCATTGTAGAATGGATTCGTTTTAGTAACTCGACTTACTAGGTTTTAGATTATACCCCTGAGATGTAACTAAATTTTTATTTAAATTTCAAATTTTCAATGTAAAATATCACCTGATAGTAAACTTAAAAATTTACTTGATGACCAAACTTCATAATTTTGCAATTTTTTGCTAGGCCAAAATAGCTTTAAGAGATAAATAAATTACATTGTCGTTAATACAAATAATAAAGCTGTTATTTATGTAATTCTTAAAAAATTTACTATTCGGTTAAAAATATTTAAACTAGAATGATAATGAGAATGTCGCAAAGCTTGCAATGATAATTTATATTTTTTATTTCTGGAGATTATAATAGTTATACAACGGTTATACCTTATACTCGTTCTATAAGCAGAGTTTTGACTATGAACGTATTTTAGTTTTATTTAATTACGAGTATGAAACGAGTTATGAACGCTTTTTACAATATCACAACGAAACAACTAAAATTCATCGATAAGTTAACATCGTTTCCGATAACTTGAAATAAATACTAGAAGAAGTTATAAGATAATACTGCCTTGTTTACGTAACATCTTTTACGTAGAGGTATCCGAGTATAATTTATAAGCATAGCAGAAGATAGCTTCATATAGCATAATAATATATACATTATGACTTTCAATTTTCAAAGGCAAACTTCATATTCAAAGAAACAACATCGGCAAGAGCATTCAAGATTTTTAATAGTGTTACGTTTGCACAAATATTATTGTTAGCTTGTTACCATTATAAACCACCCGCTACCGTGTCCCCCTAATAATTGAATACAATGGAACTAGAATAGAGCGCACCTCGATTGACGTGTACTTTGACCGGTGTGGAACTCGATCGGTTACCATTATAATATGATTCAGTCGGTAACACAAGTTAATTAATCAGCGTCTTTTAAGGTTGTTAAGAAAAGTTGACCAATCATAGCATAGTTTCAAAAAAAAAGGAGAAATGTTAATCGTAACTCTTGTAAAGTCTTCAATTTAAACTGTTTAAGAGTTTGTTATCGACAATTTATATTATTAAAAGTGTCATAATTTAATGATGATAAAATTCCGAGATCTTTGCATTTTTTACAAATGTAAAATTACAAATAAATGCAGATATGCCAATGTTTTTATGGGTAAGTACCACCTTCTTTACATATTTACATATTACATAATTTTTTATAATATGCAACTAAAAATAAAAAATATATATTTTGTAAAAAATATACAACAAGAAGTTAAAAATTAGGATTTCAATCTAATGCTTTAATATTTAGCAGATATGTATTGTTAAATATATTGTCGTGTAATCTGGGGGAGGGGAGTATAAATATAAAAAAATGTACTGGAACCCCGACCAATTACCACACTATTGAGCGATGAGACTCTTTAATTGAATTATTAAATTTTATTTAAAGTGGAACATAAATTAAACTGATAAATCGACCACACGTTTATGATAATCACTTTATTCCTGATATCCATTAATTTATAACTTTCAATATCACAAATTTTCATTCAAATTTATTATTATGAATCCGAATTTTCGTCCAAATAAAAGTTTAATTTCAAAAATCTTTAATCTACCAATCCAAATCCAATTTTAAAAAAAACACTAATCATCCAAAATAATTCAAACTTGGTCCAATTTTTGAATTAATAAATTTCAAATAAATCAAAAACCAACTCACGCAAAATCAAAGGTTTATTCGCAAAATTACAATAACTTTAAACCAAATTTAATTCAGACAAAACTTCTTCTCAACCGCTCATGGTGGCCATTATCGGCAAAAAGCCCCGTTTATACCGCTAGTCGGCGCCAGCTCTAACAAAAATGCGGCAAAACGAGCGATTCAAAAAAAAATTCACACTTTCTAAATTAATTCAATTATTTTACATCAAAATATAAAATTTCCAAATTAAACAAAAACTTCAATGAAGGATTTTGGAACATGACATCACCCTCCTGGATTTTATTGTTTAACGTAGGGTTAACAATAAAATTCATCTAACCTTGTTATGATTCCAAAATCAAATTTTAAATTAATTTTATAAAATCACATGAATTAATTCTCATTTACCATCCATAAACACCATACACCAAATTAATTTGTATAAAATTTCATTTAAATTAAATTAAAATAAATTAAATTGCAAAAATTAAATCATACCTAATCATCTTAATTTTATGAATTTTAAAATAACATTCTAAATAATTCTAAAATATGATTTGTTTCTTAAATTTTCGTCCATTCTTGAGATTCTCTTAATTTATTATAACCAACCATCTTCCAAATAAATTATACTTTGTAAATTTTATTCCGATTCTTCTTTTAAAATAAATTCTCTTTTACATAATAATTTGTAACAATTTCTTCGAACGCCTTGTATCTTCAATGTACCTTTCTCGCATTCTTGGCAATTTATTTTTTTATTATTTTCCATTAGATTTACTTTTTCTAATCAATTTCCCACTGTTTTAAAAATACCTCCAATACATCTTTTCAAAATCTTCTTAAACCATCAAATACAATTAAACCATCAAAATATTATTAAACCATTAAAATACCATTAAGCTATTAAAAATCTTCATCATAAACCTTCAATACTTCGTAATTTCATTAAATACTAAACATCATCAACTTTTATATTTCTTAATTTTCAAACAGTAATCCAATTTTCAAAACCATCCATCTTAATGTTAAATTTTATTAAATAATTGTCCACAAATACAATTTATTTTCCATATTTGTTATAAAATTATTTTCATGATACCATCATTCATCGTAACGTTCATCATCAATTTGTTAGAAAATTATTATTTATTCTTAAATAGTTGCAAATTTATCGGATTAATTTTCTAAAATTTTTGTTGTTAAAATAAGTTAACTTTAAACTTCATTTTGGTAAATTGGAGTAATCTCTAAATCTTATTAATAATAATCTGTAAATTTTGATCTTCTCAAGTACGGTAAAAATTTATAATTATTTCACATCGTTAAATTTTATTTAGTTGTTTTGTAATCTATTTGTTATCCGACTTTATTTGATTTGTTTACCAATTTTTCATTTTACACTTAATATTTTTTTTTAAAGTCATCTCGGTTGTTGAAGTCCATTCTTTCTTGTTTTTTCCAAATTCGTTTTTTCCAAATTTTGTTTTCGGCACCAAAGTTATTGTTTTTATTCTCTTCTTTTGGTTTTTTATCTTTTTTAATAAACTCAATTTAAATTTGGTTTTAAATACTGTAAACGTTTTTGTAATTTTATGTTTTTTCATTCCCGATATTTGCTTATAATGAAATTTTGCATATTTCCATTTAATCTTCTTAATTTTCGAGTTTTTGTTGTTAATAAACTTTTTCTGTTTGAATTTTCCATTTTTAATTTTATTTACAAAGTTGTCCAGTATTATTTCTTTGCTTTTATAATGGAAATTTTCAATTATGTTTTCATCGAAAATTATCTTCCTACTATCTTGTGTAATGATTTTTTTATCCAATAATGTAATTTTCTCATCCATCATTTTAATGCTGTTTACCTTTTGAATTTCTTCACACAACGAATTGTTTTGAATTTTAAGTAAAGAATTTTCATTTTTTAGTTCATTATTAATTTTGGATAAATCCTTATGAGATAATAACTCCAACTTCAATTTTTGTATTTCCAATTTTTGTATTTCAATTAAATTTTTGTATCCATGTACATGTTCTTTCACGACTATGTGCTGACTACTTTTTTCTTTGCGATTTACTTCCAATTTTCTTGGCGTCAACAAACTTTCTTGCACTGTCGTTACCATTTCCAATTGCTTCGTCTTTTCCATCCATGTTGGGATTTCTTTAGTTTCTTCACATTTAAATTCATTTTCTATTATTACTTCGTTTGCCCATCTCACATTTTCCAACATTTTCTTTTCTTTGCTATCTTGTTCCAATTTCTGTCCATTCTCGAGCATATTCTTTTCTTGATTCCATTTATCTCTCCATTCTATTATCTTTCTATCTAATATTTTGTTTATTTCTTTTTTTAGTTCTTGATTGTCTTGTTTTAGTTTTTCATTGTCTTGTTTTAACTCCCGAATGAAAGTTTTCATTTCTTGCTTATTAATATTAAATTGTTTATTAATTTCGAGTAACATCGACATCATCATACCATGTTTACCACCCTCCATGTTGTTATTCCTTTTGTCTATCTCATCATAAATTTCATTTATAATTTTTGTATTTCTTTCTCGCCTTTCATGATAAGCTTTGAAATATTTCATGTGTATTGTTTCAGAATTCTTTGGATCTTCTTTTTTTTCAATTTTCATTTTTTCTTCGTCATCTTTATTTTCCCGTTTTTCTATTTCTTCTATTTCCAATATTTTCATTCTATCTTGTAACTCTAATTGTGCTTTTGTAGCCATTTTTATTTTTTCGTAAAAATCAATCTCAGGGTTAAAAGTCGGTTCAATTTTTTTATGCCCCACGCTTTGGGATGCCAAGTTGTCGTATAATCTGGGGGAGGGGAGTATAAATATAAAAAAATGTACTGGAACCCCGACCAATTACCACACTATTGAGCGATGAGACTCTTTAATTGAATTATTAAATTTTATTTAAAGTGGAACATAAATTAAACTGATAAATCGACCACACGTTTATGATAATCACTTTATTCCTGATATCCATTAATTTATAACTTTCAATATCACAAATTTTCATTCAAATTTATTATTATGAATCCGAATTTTCGTCCAAATAAAAGTTTAATTTCAAAAATCTTTAATCTACCAATCCAAATCCAATTTTAAAAAAAACACTAATCATCCAAAATAATTCAAACTTGGTCCAATTTTTGAATTAATAAATTTCAAATAAATCAAAAACCAACTCACGCAAAATCAAAGGTTTATTCGCAAAATTACAATAACTTTAAACCAAATTTAATTCAGACAAAACTTCTTCTCAACCGCTCATGGCGGCCATTATCGGCAAAAAGCCCCGTTTATACCGCTAGTCGGCGCCAGCTCTAACAAAAATGCGGCAAAACGAGCGATTCAAAAAAAAATTCACACTTTCTAAATTAATTCAATTATTTTACATCAAAATATAAAATTTCCAAATTAAACAAAAACTTCAATGAAGGATTTTGGAACATGACAATATATAACATTTCTTTAACCGTAAAGTGAAGAATACATTAATTTATTGTAAACACAATAACTGTTATTTAAAAAACACCAAATGACATTTATAACTATAATATTTATGTTCTTTCATTACATATTTTTCATATTAAGCAATGGAAAGAAACTACCGAATCTCAACAGTAAACAGTATTACGGCTATACCAGCTGTCTTAGCACCGCTAAAAATATAAGGTAATAAGGCCTGTACCCTAATAAGGCCTAAGTAACAAAAACCGTACTTAAAATAAACGCCCTCGCTTAGTACCACATTAACAGACACCTATTGCATGTAGAAGTTGCTAAAATTTTGCGGGAGCTGAATATCTCGTTTCTAGTCCCCCCAGTGTTACATCATATAAGGTGAGACCGGGCAGCCCCAAATAATAAAAATCGGTTCAAATAAATCGTAAATATTTTTTGTAATATTACAGTTAGCTATAGAAAATTAAATTTTTATCTTTATAAATACATGCTTCGATGATCTTAAAAATTTGAATATTGTATCGGGGTCCAAATATTTTTTATTGTGTTTTTCTTACATAACGTGGTCGGCAGGTATTAAGGCCTACTAAATTTAACCATAGTATTACTTCTTGTATCAAAGTTTGTTGCTTTATATATTTTAAAGTACTTTTGAGATATTACGAATATAAATAATTAGTACCTACGCATATTTATTACTAAATGATTGAGCATTATTTTTAGTACTTTGAGCCAAATCCCTCTTAAACTAGCCACGTGGTCAGAAATCGATGATTTTGAGTGCTCCAAGGCGTTGTAATTAATACTTTTAATAAAAGAAGTTTGGTTGTTGCATTTATGTGCAACATCTTGGTTTTATTTGGTATTATTCGGTATTTTGGTATTATTGATTTCAAATACCAAATAATATTAATATAATTTATTATAAATTATTATTATTTATTATTATTAATTATTTATTAATTAATTAATAAATTAATTTATTATTATTAATTATTTATTAATTAATTTATTTATTATTATTAATAATTTAAATAATATAATTTTATTATTTAAGTATGTTAAAGCCATAGGTCTTATTATGATATATTAAAATAAAACCTAATACTGGCAAATTTTTAAAAAATGTTTTATTTTGTGTTTCTCTATGGTAGAAGTTATCATTTTTCGTTTATATTTTTGTAGAAAATATACCAAAAATATGATTATTATTAAAACATGTTGATTAAATTGAATATTTTTCATTTTATTTTAAATATCCCTTAGCTAGGCCTTATTACGTATTCATAAATACAACGGTGTTGTAAATGTCTAATCGACGGCATTGACAATTCGAGATTTAAATATTATTTTCATGCCAGTTGGTAAGTTGAACATCTATATTTTCCAGCCAATAGTAAGTCAAGAATATACACCTAAATGCTCCAACTTTGTGGAAATCACTCAAGTGTATTATTACGCTTACGCCCGGATGATATCTAATCCTAATCATTCATATTAATATACTTTGTCACTAGTTAATTTATTCGAGAAATGTAAAAAAGTAATTCAGAATAAGCGTAAAAAATATGCAAGTATAGGAAAATGTAGAGGGAGCTTGTGAGTATGGATTAGTTAAGTGTTTTCTTTAAATCAAAAATTTTTTTCTATCTACTCCATAATGAATTGGCGTGGTTAGGTACGTACCTACTATGTGTAATAACGATGAACATGTATTATGTATAGTCATACTATCTTGATCGCTTGATATAGATACCAGTGCAGTGTAACGAAATGTTATAATACAATAATATGAATTGACGGAATTCCAAAAGATTTAAGTAATAATATATTAAGAATTATAACCATAAAATAAGAATTTCAAGTAAATTGTTTGGTAATCTTAAACCTTACGTTTTGAAGTTTTTATTTATTTTTGTTGGATGAAACAATTAGCGGTAAAAAAGCCAAAAAATTTTTTTTGATTTCAAGAAATTCGAAAATTTTTAAATACTTACTTAGTTGACTTAAAAAATCTGATAAGATCAGTGTCATGGATGAAACTGCGAATAAGATCGAAACATGTAATTCGGTACGCCTTTGTTTTCATTCGTCATTGATTCTAAAAACGGTTTTTGCTACCGTTGTAATATTTTATTTTAGTCTTAAAGGTCAACTAAAATTGTACTTAAAAATTTTCGAATTTCTTGAAATTCAAATATTTTTTTAACTGCTAAGTTTTTCCAGAAATAACTTTGTAATTATTAATATTGATAGTTTCGGTAGCTTTGATTTAAGTTACGATATACATAGTTACCAAGATTAACGTTGATAAAAGTTAAAGCTATTGCATTTTTTTTTTGAATTTTGCAGAAGCAAAATCCTCAGCTTAGTACATACATGCAGATGATGGACGGGAAAATTTGACTGCACTACTGACAATTTCGAAATTACTCTGAAATAATTTCTCATCATCAGGCACAGATTTACTCGCAGCGACAATGTATCGACTGAAACCTCTGCAAAACTACAAAAATTCCGCTATCTATTTAATGTGGTATTAAATTATGTATATATGTAACACATTCTTTGTTCCATACATTTTATTTAAATATTCTTTTACCGTCTAAAGTCGAAATGAATAAAATTTCTTCAATAATAGTAGCTATTTATTGAACCAATTACATAACTTAATGTTTTGTTCAACGCTTGTGAATTTGTTGATACATTTGTATATCTTATCTATCTTGTTAACACATCCTCGTTTTAAATATAAATTTTATAAAATGTTAAACAAAAGATTTTATTTGATTATGAAAAAATTATCCAATAAAATTTGCAATTTCATGAAGTACAGGTGACGCAACGAATAAAAGTATATAGCAATCGGTAGAGATTAAGGTGGAAGAAACACGAATGCAATATGAAACGGAAAACTATTTAGTACTAGAAATTGCAGTACTAAATGTATCAACAGGCAGTATGGAATTATTTGCAGTATCTATAAAATACTAAATAAATAAATAAATAAATAAATAAATAAAGATACCTTTACATTCATAAAAGATTTGAAATTATTATTATTATGGTAAATTTAAACTTAATAGTTCTTGAATTTCATTTAACAGGTTCATTAAATTATAATTAATAATTTTCGGAAAAAAAGCAGCTGAAGTTAAACTAATCTTTACTGGTTGCATAATGCTATATATCTATAAGATTCAAAACTGGAGACTGAGTAGGTTACTTTAAAATGCAGATTTTGGCCTTGTCCATGTAGTCCTTAGTATCCTTTGAAGCATGGTTTGGGTCATTATTCTGCTATAATACCCAGATTTTTCTCTTACCTTGTTGTAGGAAATGATTCCTTAATATATCGGCATGCTTAAATGGATCCATAATTCAATCAATTCTGGGTAGTGGTCTAATGTCACTACGGAAAAAGCAGCCTCACACCATGATGTTCCCTCCACTGTGCTTTATAATGGGAACTTGATATTTAATATTATGTTTTTTATTTTTTGAACATAGAATATTTTTAATAGCATCTGAAGAAATTAATTATATATACTTTTATCGCTCCAAATTATTTTGGACCAATTTTTTTTTAGTCTAAATGATCTTTGTCAAATAGTTCAGGTAAATCTAATCAAATCGTGTATATATATTACGGTCAATGATGACAATTTGGCCATTAACACTAATGGCCGGACAATAACGTCAATGCCCAGCTTAGTTGGGCATTGACGTCATTGGCCGGCTATTGACGTCGATGACCATGCATTTTGGGCGATGTTGACATTTAAAATTTCATGTGTGGTTTTTGCATCATTGTCCGGGCAATGACGTCAATGCCCAATATATGGTGGGCAATAATGAAACTGTTATTTTATAAATTCCATCTGACAGTAATATATTAAATGTGCCTTTGCAATTAATACTATTTTGTAAGGGATACTGAAAAGTTAATTTTGTTAGAAAGTATTAGTAATACGACCAAAGAAAACGAGATTACTCTTAGACAAGCATCAGCTCAAAGCAGTGTTTTAGGAGTCCAAGGTTACAAGGGTTGTCATTGCAAGGATGGATGTAAAAATAATAAATGTTCGGCAAAAATTTTTTTTGCAATTCTAAGTGCCATGGGTCACTCCCGTGTCAGAATAAAAATGATTAACGTAAAAAATTTTATTACATTGTTTTTTAATTTTTACTACTTTTGTTAATAAATAATAAATGATTATATTATATTATAATTATAATACAATGAATATAACATAGGTATGTAGCTAAGTAAATATCACTTGTCAGTTAGCTGACAAATTTAAATCGCCATTTTGCTGTTTTTTATGGTAGTTATTCAATAATATCATCTTTGCCCAATCCATTTTGGCCATTAACATCATTGGCCGGCCAAAGCCGTTAATATTGCAATCAGAGGAAAATATTTACATCATTGCCCACCGTTAATAGGCGTTGACGTCAATGGCCAGTCAATGACGTTAATGGCCAGCGTAAATGGGCATTGACGTCATTGCCCGTCTATTGACATCAATGCCCAATTTACGTCATTAACCGTAACATATACATATCTTATCTTTGAGATTTTATTTGAAGGTTTGAACAATTTCTGTAGTCTTTATGGATTTCTTACTGCTTCATCGATCGATCATTTCATCATCTTTTTTGATTGTTTTTCATGGTCGCCCTATTCTTAGTCGTGTGTTTTCCGATTCATAATTATTACTTTTACCTTTTACCACACTAGGGGCTTATTGTTTGATATGGAACGTTAAATTGGTGTTCTTCTGCGAGTAATGTATTCAGCTTATTTCCACTTTTTAACGATTTCAAAACCGTGCTTTTTAAACTTAAGTTACACTTCTATATTCTACTTTTATTACTTGTTGTATTTGCAACACACATAAGAAGTGCTTGGGTATTGCGAAGCAAATTAAATCAAGAATAATAAATATGCTTGTAACTAATAAAACCAGTAGGTAGTAACAATTTTGTGCGGAGCATGGATTACAATTAAAATCGAAAAGAATTTTGATAAGAAGTATTAAGTAATAAGTATAATAAATATGCTTGTTTCAAAAATAGTTTTATAAAAAAATTTTATCTCAATAAATCCAAAGTATATTACTGATACGATACTAACAAAATAGTATTTAGTTTTTATAAAACGAGAAGCTACAAACAATAACACGTACATTATAATATATAGATGCATTATGTTTTTCTCTACATAAAGCATATTTACAGTTTACATCAAAATTTTAAAATAATTAGGTGAGCAAATAATTGAACATATGGATTAAGAACTTAACATTAGAAATATCTTCAAGATTTTGTCCTCAATTGGGTTTATATAACAACCTGTTATAACTTAGGATCAAATTCATTAAGTGTTATTTGTTAGTTAAAGACCTGTCACGTGTTACACTTACATATATCTGAGTAAAATTGTACAGGACTATAGCTCAACCAATTCAACATTTACAGATCTACCACAATCCTGTAGTATAACTACTACTTAAAACAAAGCAGTGCTTATTCTATCACTCTATGTCGGCCTGATACTATTTTATGTACAAAATGTATCATTAGAGTTATTATCTCGATATTCACGACCAGTAAGCAACTCATGTATATCTCAAAATAAATACATATGCCTTGTTAGTGGGCTGTATACCGAACAGTTTCACAGAATATAGAAGGAGATTATAATTCACCAAGCGTGAAGCTCGACGTTAAGGTATAATAAAAAGCCATACGGCGTCGTATAGGCCGTCCAAACCTTGTCTTGCATATTCGCACCCCTATTGTAAAACTATAGTAACTGCAAATCTTCAATTTTTGAATTTAATGCATTTTAGACTTCTTAATACTATTTTATTATTTAAGTATGTTAAAGCCATAGGTCTTATTATGATATATTAAAATAAAACCTAATACTGGCAAATTTTTAAAAAATGTTTTATTTTGTGTTTCTCTATGGTAGAAGTTATCATTTTTCGTTTATATTTTTGTAGAAAATATACCAAAAATATGATTATTATTAAAACATGTTGATTAAATTGAATATTTTTCATTTTATTTTAAATATCCCTTAGCTAGGCCTTATTACGTATTCATAAATACAACGGTGTTGTAAATGTCTAATCGACGGCATTGACAATTCGAGATTTAAATATTATTTTCATGCCAGTTGGTAAGTTGAACATCTATATTTTCCAGCCAATAGTAAGTCAAGAATATACACCTAAATGCTCCAACTTTGTGGAAATCACTCAAGTGTATTATTACGCTTACGCCCGGATGATATCTAATCCTAATCATTCATATTAATATACTTTGTCACTAGTTAATTTATTCGAGAAATGTAAAAAAGTAATTCAGAATAAGCGTAAAAAATATGCAAGTATAGGAAAATGTAGAGGGAGCTTGTGAGTATGGATTAGTTAAGTGTTTTCTTTAAATCAAAAATTTTTTTCTATCTACTCCATAATGAATTGGCGTGGTTAGGTACGTACCTACTATGTGTAATAACGATGAACATGTATTATGTATAGTCATACTATCTTGATCGCTTGATATAGATACCAGTGCAGTGTAACGAAATGTTATAATACAATAATATGAATTGACGGAATTCCAAAAGATTTAAGTAATAATATATTAAGAATTATAACCATAAAATAAGAATTTCAAGTAAATTGTTTGGTAATCTTAAACCTTACGTTTTGAAGTTTTTATTTATTTTTGTTGGATGAAACAATTAGCGGTAAAAAAGCCAAAAAATTTTTTTTGATTTCAAGAAATTCGAAAATTTTTAAATACTTACTTAGTTGACTTAAAAAATCTGATAAGATCAGTGTCATGGATGAAACTGCGAATAAGATCGAAACATGTAATTCGGTACGCCTTTGTTTTCATTCGTCATTGATTCTAAAAACGGTTTTTGCTACCGTTGTAATATTTTATTTTAGTCTTAAAGGTCAACTAAAATTGTACTTAAAAATTTTCGAATTTCTTGAAATTCAAATATTTTTTTAACTGCTAAGTTTTTCCAGAAATAACTTTGTAATTATTAATATTGATAGTTTCGGTAGCTTTGATTTAAGTTACGATATACATAGTTACCAAGATTAACGTTGATAAAAGTTAAAGCTATTGATCGTTTTTAAAAAATAGTAAAATTTAAATATTTTTACAAAATATACCTTGTACGAAATAATATTGGTTGTAATAAACCACAAATCATTTTATTTCTAATAGTTGAAGGTGGAATGGTATCCTTGTTTAGATAAATATCGTGAAAGAGTAAAAATTATATCAAGTAAATATTCATTTGTGTACTTACTATGTGAACACAATTTTATCCGTAATAATTTTAGTAATTTTGCAATTTGCATTTGCGTGTTTCGTTACTAGAACTCATCCAGGAAATTAGTCTGTCAGGTACAACCCACCCTAAAATGTAGATAACTGCTAAATGTTGGTTGTTTCCATGTTGTGTACTAGATAGTCTAGCATTGTGTGCAAAAAATAATTATAATTTCATTAACTTATTACCATTTTCCTAAGGCAGTAAAAATTTCTGCTTCAATTTATTATATAATTATAATACATAATATATAGTTCAGTATCTTCTGTAATCTGTCTGTAAAGATGTGCAATCAGCATAACTGTGCACTATACAAAATTACAGTGTTTTAAAAAGAATCACATAAGACACAACAGTAAATTATACTTAAAAAATAAATTATACTTCAAAAAGTAGAATAATTATGGCACTCCACCTGTACCAGCGGCGCGGCGGGCTAGTCAGGGAAGGAGACACGGCAGGTTTAGCCTCCCCAGAAATACTGGACATTAATTAAACTACTAAAATTTTCATCTAATCTTTCAAAAGATTACAACTATTAAAACATATATTATATTCCTTCGACAATACTTATTCAAAAAGTACAGTAAATAATTTTTTTTGCATTTTTTTTTTGAATTTTGCAGAAGCAAAATCCTCAGCTTAGTACATACATGCAGATGATGGACGGGAAAATTTGACTGCACTACTGACAATTTCGAAATTACTCTGAAATAATTTCTCATCATCAGGCACAGATTTACTCGCAGCGACAATGTATCGACTGAAACCTCTGCAAAACTACAAAAATTCCGCTATCTATTTAATGTGGTATTAAATTATGTATATATGTAACACATTCTTTGTTCCATACATTTTATTTAAATATTCTTTTACCGTCTAAAGTCGAAATGAATAAAATTTCTTCAATAATAGTAGCTATTTATTGAACCAATTACATAACTTAATGTTTTGTTCAACGCTTGTGAATTTGTTGATACATTTGTATATCTTATCTATCTTGTTAACACATCCTCGTTTTAAATATAAATTTTATAAAATGTTAAACAAAAGATTTTATTTGATTATGAAAAAATTATCCAATAAAATTTGCAATTTCATGAAGTACAGGTGACGCAACGAATAAAAGTATATAGCAATCGGTAGAGATTAAGGTGGAAGAAACACGAATGCAATATGAAACGGAAAACTATTTAGTACTAGAAATTGCAGTACTAAATGTATCAACAGGCAGTATGGAATTATTTGCAGTATCTATAAAATACTAAATAAATAAATAAATAAATAAATAAATAAAGATACCTTTACATTCATAAAAGATTTGAAATTATTATTATTATGGTAAATTTAAACTTAATAGTTCTTGAATTTCATTTAACAGGTTCATTAAATTATAATTAATAATTTTCGGAAAAAAAGCAGCTGAAGTTAAACTAATCTTTACTGGTTGCATAATGCTATATATCTATAAGATTCAAAACTGGAGACTGAGTAGGTTACTTTAAAATGCAGATTTTGGCCTTGTCCATGTAGTCCTTAGTATCCTTTGAAGCATGGTTTGGGTCATTATTCTGCTATAATACCCAGATTTTTCTCTTACCTTGTTGTAGGAAATGATTCCTTAATATATCGGCATGCTTAAATGGATCCATAATTCAATCAATTCTGGGTAGTGGTCTAATGTCACTACGGAAAAAGCAGCCTCACACCATGATGTTCCCTCCACTGTGCTTTATAATGGGAACTTGATATTTAATATTATGTTTTTTATTTTTTGAACATAGAATATTTTTAATAGCATCTGAAGAAATTAATTATATATACTTTTATCGCTCCAAATTATTTTGGACCAATTTTTTTTTAGTCTAAATGATCTTTGTCAAATAGTTCAGGTAAATCTAATCAAATCGTGTATATATATTACGGTCAATGATGACAATTTGGCCATTAACACTAATGGCCGGACAATAACGTCAATGCCCAGCTTAGTTGGGCATTGACGTCATTGGCCGGCTATTGACGTCGATGACCATGCATTTTGGGCGATGTTGACATTTAAAATTTCATGTGTGGTTTTTGCATCATTGTCCGGGCAATGACGTCAATGCCCAATATATGGTGGGCAATAATGAAACTGTTATTTTATAAATTCCATCTGACAGTAATATATTAAATGTGCCTTTGCAATTAATACTATTTTGTAAGGGATACTGAAAAGTTAATTTTGTTAGAAAGTATTAGTAATACGACCAAAGAAAACGAGATTACTCTTAGACAAGCATCAGCTCAAAGCAGTGTTTTAGGAGTCCAAGGTTACAAGGGTTGTCATTGCAAGGATGGATGTAAAAATAATAAATGTTCGGCAAAAATTTTTTTTGCAATTCTAAGTGCCATGGGTCACTCCCGTGTCAGAATAAAAATGATTAACGTAAAAAATTTTATTACATTGTTTTTTAATTTTTACTACTTTTGTTAATAAATAATAAATGATTATATTATATTATAATTATAATACAATGAATATAACATAGGTATGTAGCTAAGTAAATATCACTTGTCAGTTAGCTGACAAATTTAAATCGCCATTTTGCTGTTTTTTATGGTAGTTATTCAATAATATCATCTTTGCCCAATCCATTTTGGCCATTAACATCATTGGCCGGCCAAAGCCGTTAATATTGCAATCAGAGGAAAATATTTACATCATTGCCCACCGTTAATAGGCGTTGACGTCAATGGCCAGTCAATGACGTTAATGGCCAGCGTAAATGGGCATTGACGTCATTGCCCGTCTATTGACATCAATGCCCAATTTACGTCATTAACCGTAACATATACATATCTTATCTTTGAGATTTTATTTGAAGGTTTGAACAATTTCTGTAGTCTTTATGGATTTCTTACTGCTTCATCGATCGATCATTTCATCATCTTTTTTGATTGTTTTTCATGGTCGCCCTATTCTTAGTCGTGTGTTTTCCGATTCATAATTATTACTTTTACCTTTTACCACACTAGGGGCTTATTGTTTGATATGGAACGTTAAATTGGTGTTCTTCTGCGAGTAATGTATTCAGCTTATTTCCACTTTTTAACGATTTCAAAACCGTGCTTTTTAAACTTAAGTTACACTTCTATATTCTACTTTTATTACTTGTTGTATTTGCAACACACATAAGAAGTGCTTGGGTATTGCGAAGCAAATTAAATCAAGAATAATAAATATGCTTGTAACTAATAAAACCAGTAGGTAGTAACAATTTTGTGCGGAGCATGGATTACAATTAAAATCGAAAAGAATTTTGATAAGAAGTATTAAGTAATAAGTATAATAAATATGCTTGTTTCAAAAATAGTTTTATAAAAAAATTTTATCTCAATAAATCCAAAGTATATTACTGATACGATACTAACAAAATAGTATTTAGTTTTTATAAAACGAGAAGCTACAAACAATAACACGTACATTATAATATATAGATGCATTATGTTTTTCTCTACATAAAGCATATTTACAGTTTACATCAAAATTTTAAAATAATTAGGTGAGCAAATAATTGAACATATGGATTAAGAACTTAACATTAGAAATATCTTCAAGATTTTGTCCTCAATTGGGTTTATATAACAACCTGTTATAACTTAGGATCAAATTCATTAAGTGTTATTTGTTAGTTAAAGACCTGTCACGTGTTACACTTACATATATCTGAGTAAAATTGTACAGGACTATAGCTCAACCAATTCAACATTTACAGATCTACCACAATCCTGTAGTATAACTACTACTTAAAACAAAGCAGTGCTTATTCTATCACTCTATGTCGGCCTGATACTATTTTATGTACAAAATGTATCATTAGAGTTATTATCTCGATATTCACGACCAGTAAGCAACTCATGTATATCTCAAAATAAATACATATGCCTTGTTAGTGGGCTGTATACCGAACAGTTTCACAGAATATAGAAGGAGATTATAATTCACCAAGCGTGAAGCTCGACGTTAAGGTATAATAAAAAGCCATACGGCGTCGTATAGGCCGTCCAAACCTTGTCTTGCATATTCGCACCCCTATTGTAAAACTATAGTAACTGCAAATCTTCAATTTTTGAATTTAATGCATTTTAGACTTCTTAATACTATCCCAGCATAGACTGAAATTGTAATAAATAGTTTCAAATTTAAGTTACATTTTTAACTAAAACTGAGATTAGTAACTTCGATTTTGAAATACTTTTTATTGTTGTTAACTATTGTTTAAAAATTGGGATGCGATATGTGCGGATAAGAATAAAGCATTTGAAATTTATTTTATAATGTACCTAATACAAAATTTATTTAAATGAAAAGGTATCTTTATTTTTATTTAAGATTGTTACTTAATTATATACTTATCTTATCCTTATTCATTTTTCATTTCTCGATCAATGCTACTACTTTTTGCTTTTGTGAGCATGTACTACGAATTAACTAGTACTTGAACTAATAAGGTTGCATGTTTCACTAGGTTAAGCTCTCTGAACTCGTCTACTTCACGTAATTGGGATCTCCATATTATAATGCCCTATCATAAAGGAGATTTAGTGTATAATTAATCTAAATTTGCAAGTTATCCGCCGGTGTATAGCTTGTATTAATTTGTATTGAATATAAAGTCGACATTTTGCTTAGATTTCAGTAGCTCGAAAATATGAGATTAAGAAAATTACCTAAATTATAAGTAATGATCTCTTTAATAACATAAAATTTTAATGCAAATTATAAAAAGTTTAATAATATGAACTTTTATTTTAATTGTTAGTCATTAGTATATGTATCTATTATGTTCATCAATATTAAAATAAGTCGTTATTCTCTACATATTACGTTAGTAAAATCAAAAACTTCATCAATAAATTAAACAAATTAATTCTCTATTAATCCTGCTTTACACAAGTAGTTTGATGTGCTAGGTATAACTGGCAAGAATACTAAAAGTTAATGCCCCCAGAAAAGTAAAACTTTTAATGCCTTATCGAGTGTTCCTTAATTCGTGTTAAACTGCTAAGTAATAATTAATAGTACACTCTAGGTTGGTGACAACAACAAAATTGAATACTTGGATAAATAATGTTAAAAAATTTTTTTTTTCAAATTCTATGATAAAATAACTATTTATGGTACAAGTGTGTTATATGACAAATAAGTCACGCGAGAAAGTTTAGCCCGCGAGGCCGTTTAAAGGCTTAACTTCTACTATAACTTACTAGTCGATCGTATAATTTTTGTTTATTTCATTTCAATATGTTTTTTTCTACCCCAGTAGCTTAGGTTAACTATGGAAATAATTCCATTTTAAAATTAATATAATGTAACCGCCTTGTAACATTGAATACAAATGGTACAGGTTTTTACTAAATATTCTTCAACTCAAAAAGTTCGATCTCTTCCTCTGCCACATACTAATACTGTCCTCTTCACTAAGGTTTAGTTTTTGTAGACTCACTGATTAATATCAATTCCAAAAAAGTTTTAATTGTTAGAGAAATTGTCGTCAGCGTCTGTTTCTTTATGTAAGTAGATCTTAAGTTTAGTTTATTCAAAACACCGCCCTTCAAGTGCTGCGCATCATGCGGCACTAATGAAATAATTATTAGCTGCAGTATAGAGCTCTTCAAATTAAAAATTACTGGAATAGTAGCTAGGAATGAAATTAAACATAAATACATATTATAATATGTTCTCATCCATCTGGTACTGTTTCTGGTGACTATTGGCATCAACTCCGTTTTCGATTCTTAATTCGTTCATCGGTTTTTTGGAAGTTCCATGTCATGTTGATGTTATAATTTTATTATTGTACTATTATAACTAAATGGCTAAAATAATAATTATTCTTCTATTAAACAAAACTTTAAAATTTTCGCAAATCACAATATACGAATATAAGGTGAATTTGTAAAATATTTTAGCTCTCAGAAGTTTCTTAAATATTTCAAAAAAATGCAGGTCTGCATGCAATTTTACGACTTAGGTTATATTTTCTGCATTTATAAATTCTTCTTCTTTTTCTTAATGTTTCTTAATTTTGAGCTCGTGGTTCGGTGTGTAGTTAAGAGTTTAGGCTACTTTAACGGGCTGAAAAATTAACCTTCTTTACTATTTTTTTTTCACACTGCAAGTAAAGCGACAATAATGGGATTTTAACAGCTTATTCTACACACTTCAAGGTATACAAAACAATATATATTTTTTTAAATATAATATACACAATGGCGGTATGGCAATAGATAAGACGAGATTGCCTTTTATTTAGGCAACAGAACTCAAGCGATTTTATCTGATTGACTTGAAATTTTAACTGTAGCTTCTCATTATAGATTCTGTAGGTGTTATGTTCTCTATTATCTCAATATTAACTCTCTAATAAAACTAATGTAATAATTCAATCAACTTCTATTCTCAACTTAACATTTACATCTCTCTCTGTTCGGCTCTTTCAGTGTTGCCAACTCTCTTATAAAAATCAAAAATATACATCATCTTCCTTTTTTACAATAACACTACTAATTAAAATAATTTTCAAATTATACCTAATACCGGAGATTATAAGTTATCACAAAATGTAACAAAATTAATACATTTTCTAATAGTCAATAATTTCAGAATTCAATCATAGTTCAACCTTTCAGGTATTTTTATTGTACGACCAAATCTAGACATGTACGGTTTATTGATTGAAACGTTCTTAACTGGACTTTGTTGTTCATAAGAATTTTGATAAGTGTCATACCAATGCCTCTGTTGCACACTTTGATCAATTACATCATTTCTTCTTATATCATCCTTATCCCATCCACCACAATTTTTTATATTGCATTTATTATAAGAATATCTCAAATCGATTCTATTTCTTCTCTTAGTTCTTCTGTTTTCATTATCAATCCAATAAGATCTTGGTGTTACATCTGTTTTTATTATTCTACCTAGTTTCAATATTTTCGTTTCATGATCTCAATATACAATGTTTTCTCCTTTTTATAGTTCTCTGATATTGCGAGTTCTCTTATCGTAATAGTTTTTAATTCTTAGATTTCTACTGTCTATGTTTCGTTGAGAAATTATTATTGTTTTTAGTTTTAAAATCGTTTTATTTAGTACTGGAAGTATTGTTCTTAGCAACCTACTCATCAGTAACTCTGCACAGGTGAGTATCTTAAGTCTGCTACTGGAGTATTTCGGTATTCCATCATCATTAATTGAAAATCTATATGGCCTTCATTTGATTTTTTCAACATATATTTGGCAATATGTACACCTTTTTCTGCCAAACTGTTGCTTCCAGGATAATGCGGACTTGATGTTATAATTTCGAAATTCCACTCAAAAGCAAAATTATTAAATGTGTATGAATTAAATGGCATATTATCTTCAATCAATTTTTCCGGTACTCCATGTATAGAAAATATTTCTTTCAAACAATTAATTATACTGTCGGAATCCTTCCTTTTCATTTTGACAACTTTTGTCAAAATTTTGACAATCAACCACTACCAAAATAAGAAAAATTTCCATAGTACGATATAAGATGTCACATGCTATCATTTGAAAAGGATATTCTTCATTTTTTCGAATAATCATTGGCTGTTTTGGGTGACGGTAAACTGCACGAACGACTGCAGGTAGCTGAAAAAAAAAGTGGTAAACTGCACTCCGAGCAAAAAAACCAAAAGTAATCCCTATGATAAACTGCACTCGAAGTTCGTGCAGTTTACCACGGGGATTATTTTCGGTTTTCTATCAGGTAGTTAAATCCTTATTATTTTTAATAAATTGTTATCCCAAAAATTAGCGTAAATGTATTGTTTATTTGAAAATAGAAGTAAAAATATCAAATTAAATCCAATCAAAAAATAAAATTTAATTTAATTAAAATTTTATAAAAAATTAAAAAATAACATATAAAATTGGTAACCTAATAATAAGGTATGGCATTTAATTAATGTGGGGGCAACTGTAAAATGATACAGCTTTTACAAATTGCAACCGCGATATTTCATCTGCTTCGTATTTTCGCAATAAATCAGTAACAATTGTTTGCTTTTGTTTAGAAGTTTTGTTTTGGGAAGGTGGTTTTCCAACACTGTTCAATGCTATATAAACTTTATGTTGCTCATGTTTAAGAGCTTCAACAAATTTGTATATATTTGGGCGAATAGAATTAAAGTTCTGTTTAAATGCGGCATGGAATGATTCACAACCATTGGTTGTTGAAATCAAATCCGCAGACGCCTTGGCCCAAACCACTGGAAGAAACATGGCTTTTCTATCCACATATGTAGTGAATAAATATTCACAAAACTTTTCGAGATTGGCATTAATGGGTTTGATTTTTAACAAATCATAGTAAGCTTCCAAAACGTCGTCCGCTTTCAAAAACTTCAATCCGAAGCAATAGCGCAACCACCTTCCAACTTCAGAATTGCGATCTTGATAGTCTGAAGCTAGGCCGTTTTTTTGGAGAGCACGGTACCACGCTTGACCAAGATGAAACTTGCAACCTTCAATCGATGCTTCTGGCCATTGAATTGCACACGCGTTTCTGATCGCTACTTCAAAATCGGTAACTATTCTGCGTATTTGGAACAGCTTAAACATCTCGAATATGGTATCATCTATTAAGAAGGAAGAACCAAGTGTGCATATTTGTTTAAGACAATCAAGATATGTTGCTTGTTTCTTATGTGGTAATAAACAAAAAACCAGCGGTATATAATGACCATTAAATAGTCCATGGATGGTAAATAATTGGTAGAAGAATTTGGCACAATATTCAAATGTACCATCCATGTAGATAGCTTCAGCTGTTGCCAAAGCAGCCAAATTAGTGGAGCACGAAAATATAATAATATTCGAAGTAGGATCGTTAACTGTCAGAAAATTTTCACCTTGTCCAGTTTTTATATCCATCTCTTGTAGCTTCTGATGCACTTCTGCAATATCTTTTGGAAGAGTACTCATACTTTTCCGTCGCATGTTGTAAGTATTTTTTTTGGCATATTGTAAATCTCTTTTCTGCAAAACCTGAGTAGAAGACGGGTTTTGGTCCAAACACGTATTCGCAATTTGTTGTGGCGTTTGCAACGGTTGTTCACTCGCTAGAATTTTCATTCGACTTGACAAATCTTGCCTATGCAAAAGCTTCTCATTAGATTCATGTGTGTGGTTATCTTGAACATATCTAATGTGCATATCAGCGCGTTCTCCCAACACTTTAATAAACGCGGTACATTTTCTTTTACAGCATCGCCATTTTTGTTCTCCTGTTTTCAGCAGACGTTCCATATAAAATTTGTTTTGCCGATAAAGTAGTAAGGACTTTCCTCGTTGGCTTGTTGTAACTGTTAGTTCGGACATTCTCTTCTGATCTCGTTAATGTTTATGAATAAGTAATCTTTTTTATATCAATTATATCAACAGTAATTAAATGCTTATTTTACAAAAATAATTTAACAAAAAAAAAACAAAACTTGAGTTAATTTTATATAACGATCATGGGATTAATAAATTTAATCGTATAAAAAAATAATTTTTGTTACCCGTATTTTTGGGGTGCAGCTTATACCTGAAAAATGTTCGGGGTGCAGTTTACTACTTTGCAAAATTTTGTGCAGTTTACTTGGGGTGCAGTTTACCATTATCATGTAGATTTGGAGTGCAGTTTACTTTACCCCGTTGTTTTATACTTCCTGTTCTGTATTTTTCACAGATTAGGTATCTTAAAATAAATTCTTCAATTTCTTTATTCATATTTTTCCAATACAACAAATTTTCTGCTCTCGTTTTTGTTTTTGTTATCCCTATCTGAGATTCATGTAATTTTTCCAAAATTAATTTTCTCATCGTTTCTGGTACAATTACCCTATTTCCAAAAAATACCAATTCATCATTGACGATTATTTCGTCTCTCAAATTATAATAGAATTTTAATTCATTAGGAATAGCTTTGTTGCATTTAGCCCATCCTTTGTCATTATGTATCTCAACAATTTTACTTACAATTTTATCTTTTTTCGTTTCATCTATAATTTCAATTTTATTGTATCACTAATATTGATTGAATGTATTACATCATTTACATCTAAGTCTTCATTTTTAATTTTCTCTTCATTATTGTCTATCTTTGCTCCACTAATGGCATCAGCAATAATATGCATCTTCTTTCCAGCAACAAATTTTACATTAATATCGTATTTAGATAACTTTAATTTAATGTATTACGGCAAATGATCACTTTGAATTTCTACATTCTTACGCCCATATATTATTATGTATTGATGAAATTTCTTGCAAGCAAAAGGAATTGCCAAAAACTCTTTTTCTATTTGTCCATATCTACATTCTGTTTCAGACAGATCATCTAGGTACATATTATGTAGATAGGTAAATTTGATATATCCCCAAATATGTTTTTAGTAAATTTCATAAAACCTCTGACGATAATGACAAACCAAAAGGTAGTCTTAAGAACTTGTAAACACCATCCATTGTGCCAAAAGTACAATATTCAGAACTCTCATGATCCAATTTTGTTTGCCAAAATCCATCTTTTAAACCCAACACGAAAAACTTTTTTGCGTTACCAATTTTTGCCTGAATCTCATTTAATGTTGGAATGGAATGATATTGCTTAAGAATGATTGCTTTATTTAAATCTTGAAGATCTAAACAAATTCTAATTTGACCTTTGGATTTTTCAAAAATTATCATTTTATTAACCCATTGAGTAGGTTGTTCAACTTTCTCAATAATTTTACAATCGGTTAATCTCTTCAATTCATTTTTCACTTTTTCTTTCAAATTTATTGGAATTCTATTTGGCGATTTTGACGTTGGTATGGCATCGTCTTTTAATTTAATCGAATAGGTTTCTGGGAAACATCCTAAACCTTCAAATACATCTTAATAATAAATTATTCAAAATAATTTCTTTATCCAGTTTTAATTGAACACGATTTACTTTATTTCTATGTATTAAACCAAGATTTATACAACCAGTTAGTCCAAGAATTGCATTAAAATCATCTTTAACAATTCTAATATTTTTATAAAATTCAGAACCTTTAACATTCGCATTTAATTTAACTTAATATTGTCTTTATTAGCGATATTATTTGGCTTTAATTCACCACGATATAATTCACCTAACCTTTGTTCTCTTATATTACAATTTGAATCTTTCATGTAGGATGTTCTTCGGATTACAGTATTCTTTAAATTTCTTTAAAACGTCATTCATATTCTTTTCATTTTCTTCTCGTCTATTATCTCAATATTAACTCTCTAATAAAACCACTGTAATAATTAAATCAACTTCTGTTCTCAACTTAAAATTGACAACAAAGAGAAAGCTGAACTACAGTAGACTCGCGATTCTGTGAACACGAAAAATTCGAGCTAGTTCATATAAGCGAAATGTTCACACTATTGAAGGTATTCATAATAACCTGAATAATACAAAAAAAAATCGTTAAATAATACAACTTTCTTTATTATTGTTACAGTCGATATTACACTTGATTAAAATATGAAGTAATACGTGTTTGAACTTTTTTGGAGGTTAAGTGTGCAAAATAAGCTTTTCCCTGCATATTTTGAAACGCTATTAATTCACATCCACAAAGACTCACTTCTATTACACAACTGAAGCTGATTGCACACAAATGGAAATAATATAGTTTTACCAAAGTGTGCATAAACGTTTTTTGCTTGTTTATGCAGTTTTATGCACGTTCATCAAGTAAATTAATACTGTTCACATTATAGAAGTTTTTGTAATTCACACTACAGAATAGCCAATGGACACAATTTGCTGTTCACATTATTGAATAGTTCATATTTGCGCGTGTTCACATTAACGCGATTCTACTGTATTTGCCAAACATTTAGAAGAAGTTTTCCAACCATTTCCCTCGTCGTCAACATCTGAAATATCGAAATATCTGATTACCTCGAAACTCCCTTCCAACTAGACCTACCCATCAAAAATTTTAAAACTAAAGAAATTAAAGGTATAATACGAAAAGAAATTAATATCAAAAAAGCTCCTGGATTTGACCTAATTACAGGAAAGGTTCTACAAGAGGTTTCTGAGAAGTGCCTAAAATTGATCACCTTCATTTTTAATGCAATACTAAGGTTACACTACTTTCCAAACTTGTGGAAAGTAGCTCAAATAATGATGATTCTTAAACCTGGCAAGAAACCAGAAGATGTCAAATCATATCGGCCTATAAGTCTGCTACCAATGCTCTTCAAAGTATTTGAAAAAATATACTTAAAAAGATTACTTTTTGTTCCCTTACTGGAACAACAAAATATTATACCAAATCACCAATTTGGTTTTAAAAACAAACACGGCACTATAGAGCAAGTGCATAGATTAGTAAATATAATTAACAAAGATTTTGAGAAAAAAAGATTCTGTTCAGCTGCATTCGTGGATGTGAGCCAAGCCTTTGATAAGGTCTGGCATGAGGGCCTATATTACAAAATTAAAAAAAGTTTGCCATATCATCACCTTCAAATATTAAAATCCTACTTGAATAATAGGCACTTCCTGGTAAAGCAGCAGAACGAGTACACAGATCTATATCCCATCACATTAGGAGTACCTCAGGGTAGTGTATTGGGGCCAGTACTGTATCTAATCTACACATGCGATCTACCAACCACCCGTGTAACAACTGTAGCCACATTCGCGGATGATACAGCAATATTGGCATCACACTCGGATCCAAACAAGGCGTCCAGAAATCTCCAATCCAATCTGGACAAAATACAAAGATGGTTGCGAAAATGGCGGATTAAGGCAAATGAAACCAAATCAGTTCATATTACCTTTACCTTAAACAAGCCAACATGCCCAGCAGTTAAGTTAAACAACCAACAACTTCCCCAGGCTGAGGATGTCAAATATCTTGGCATTCACTTGGATAGGCGTCTGACGTGGAAAAAGCACATACTCACTAAACGGAAGCAGCTCGGCATCAAGTTAAGCTAAATGTACTGGCTGATTGGCAGAAAATCACAGCTTACTCTAGAAAACAAATTAACACTCTACAAAGCAATTCTGAAGCCAATATGGACCTACGGCATACAACTATGGGGTTCTTCAGCCAATTCAAACATCGAGATTCTGCAGAGATTTCAGAACAAGGTCATAAGAGTGATGGTCGATGCACCTAGATACATAACAAATGAAGTGATTCAGCGCGATATACCATTATCTTCCGTTAGGGAAACAATTAAAACATTCAGTGCTAAATATAGTGAAAGACTGCTACATCATCCTAACGTATACGCAAACAAACTACTGGTGAGCACAAGTGAAGTTCGCAGATTAAAAAGATACCAACCTACGGACCTAACAAACAGATATAAGTGAAGTGCAAGTGAAACATAAAAACTGAAAATATTTTAAATAGATATTGTTCATTGGAATAATTTTCTTTTATGTTATTGTTACATTGTCAGTTGAGACGCCTAATGCCTATCAGGCAAATTGCTGTATTCTTGGAGTTAATAAAAAAAAAAAAAACTTAAAATTTACATTTAACACTAGGAAAATACACATGATTATTTAAATCTATGAATTTTTCGCAAAATGGCATCAGTCTTAACAAATATTTTCAATTTTCACCGAAAAATCGATCTTAATTTGTTTATAAAATAAAAAATTGTTACTCAATCGTAATAATCGTGTATAGGTACTTCTCTAGAGAATCTATCTGAGAAGCTATAGTTCAAATTTCAAGTCAATCCGATGAAAATTGCTCGAGGTCTACTGTTTCTATATCTGTGGTCACATGCTAGAAGGGAATAAGTCAACTTATACCGTTTTCGGTATTTTTATAGAATTAGATTCCTAATAGTAGGTGTCAAGTTTTGGTAAAAGTAGAAAATTCTGTGTCAATAAATAGTAATAGCAAATTTATGATTTTGTTTTACAGGTTTAAGTATACTTAACCCATCAAAAGAACAATAATTCTTTATTTTACTGTTTTTAAATTCTGCTATAGGGGAATAAATGAACATATATACATTAGGATATATTAATTATTTTAACTAACTTGCCGCTTAAAAGTATATGTATAGTTTGTTTCAATTTAAATGGAATTAAAAAAAGGAATATTTTAAATTACTTTGATATAAGAACGTATGAACATTTCCGCTAAAACATCTTTACGGTTGCGTATAACCGCAGAGATTTAGCGAAATAAAACAGCGTCATTCTGCACAGTAGTAGATGGGGGCCTGTAGACGCAACAGAAAGTCAGTAGTTGATTCATAGTTTTAACATTCAGACACAAAGCTTCACAACCAGGAGTTTTTAAAGCCCGACAATTTACAATCGCGGAAGCAAAATAACTGTCATTCAAGTAAACACACACACCTCCACCTTTACCATTAACTCTGTCCGCACGATACACTGAAAAACCGCTAATGTTCACAACTGAGTCCGGCAGAGTCCCGGAAAGCTTAGTCTCACATAAAAACACCAAAGTCGGATCAACACTTCGTACCATGGGCACAAACTCGGAAAATTTGGAGGGTAAAGAAGCAATATTAGTATAAAAAATGGGCCAGTTCAAAATACTGTCTAGTTTTTTTGATTAACACTTTTAGTAATCTGTGGAAAACCGCCAATATAACGAATGGTTAAATCTTTCTTACCTGCATCAACTCGATTCTTCAGGCTACTCCGAACCGACCTCAAAAGTTCAAATTGGCGAGGGGTTTTGTCATCTCGAACAACTATTTTGGAAAAATCACTATTTATTAGGTTCTTCTTGAGTCTGAGAACCTTTTTAGCTACATATTGATCCTATAGCACCACCTTAATCGGTCTGGGGCGACTTTCACCCGCAGCTCTACCAATTCTCATAACTCGAGCCACGTTACCACTAACATCAGGAGAAATCACATGCAATATATCTCCTTTACATCACGTTCATCGTTTTATCTTCGATCTTTCAGTTCACCTTCCTCTTCACTAACACCAAAAATGATTAAATTTTTGGCGCGTACCTGCCTTTCATTCACCTCATTAACTACTTCTTCGAACTTCACACCTGTCTGAGATACAGCGTTATCAGCAAGTCGCTGCTGCAAAGAATAAATCTTGGAGTTGAACTCGTCGCGAAGAGATGCTATCTGCTGGGACACGATAGCAGTAAACTCCACCTTAAGATCGTTAATAGAATTTATAATTTTCGCAAATTGATCTAGATTACACAACAGAAGCCGGCAAATTCACCAAAAGCACCAAAAACAGAGAAGGCAACCACCTCAATGATCACCACAAATTTACAAACCGGTAACAACTAATTTACGAAAAATTTCACTAAAATTCAACTAAAATACCGACAAAAATAAAACAATCGTGCGTTCGACTGGACTGTCAAATATTGAAATGTATGTAGTAATATTTATTTTAAAATAAAAATCGTCTTCTAAATCTTAATGTAAGATTTTGTTCTTATATTACCATTAAAGTACAAATTTTGTACTACTCATAATTTTGTGAGCATTTGAGTAATATTCTAGTAAGGTGCTAACTTTGCAAAATACATAGCCCATAGATCGAAGTTGGACTTTAGATCACAGCAGTCAGTGTTGGCGCGACCAGGCATTATACCGCTATCTTTCCAGCTTTGCAGTTAAAATTTAAGATTTAACAATTATAATTTTAATTTAGGTAGGTACCTACATAATTATTATAATAATCATCGTCGAAATCGAAATAATTGTAATTATCAATCGACTATTATTATAATCATAAAAAGTAACTACCTAAATATTTACTTACATTATAATAATTATAAAGAACATTTATCAATTTCTTCAAATTTTAAAAGCAAATAAAAATTAGTTTAAAGTAAAATACACAGTATCAGTTAAATTTTGGTTAATAATTTAGCGTGTATGCTTGGTAATGACGGCCCAATCTAAGTGATTGATGTGTTGTTCTTTGATAAAGCAAACGCGTTATTTTATAAACAGCTTTAATCAAGATTTATGATAACCCGTTGAAATTTTTTAAACTCGTTAAACATAAATTAGAAAAGGTAATGTAAATTTAAAATAATTGCAGGAAAATAATGTTACAAACAATTTACATGGTAGTAAACTGTGGTTTTAGAAAGAAGTTCCTTTCCATAAATTTATCCAGCATAAAGTAAAAGACAGAATCATATGGAAAGAACGGCATCTTTCATGTTGAGAGTACTTGCTATTGATATTATATATTATGTATAACCAATACAACATACATATCTACCGTTAATCATGGAATCCTAAATAACAGACTTACTTTCCGCACACTCATTTCTTGATATAATTACTTTTTATAGATTTTGACGAAAGAAAGTAAATAAAGTTCATGTTATTATGGATATTCTATTAATGATTTTGATCTAGAAATTAAGTACCTATCGTTAGTTTATTTAAAAATAATGTGATTTAAACAGTACGTATAAAACAAAAGAAAACATAAAACCTTACAGCAGATAATTCTTCAACCTCTTAAAAAATAATTTGGGTATAAAAAATGATGGTCCAAACATAATTTGACACTTGAACTTTTTTCACTTTCTTTATCATTTCCGCCATTTTTAACGAATTTTCACCATTTTCAGCTGGTCTCTAAGTTAAACTTAGTAAACAAAGTTAAACTAAGTTAAATATCATAGTTAAACTATATATGATGCACATTTATGCCGAATTTCATGACATTTGGTTGCGTGGTTTTAAAACCTGTGTAATTGGTACTATGTATTTCTTTTCATATCCTAACCACACAGACATACAGACAGACATATAAATGAAAATCAAACTAAAATTCATCAAACTACTCAGGACATGATTAGAAACATTTTATAATACCAAAATTTTAATTTTGGATTGTTGAGTGGATTATACAATACTTTCTATACGACTAATACAGAATACGAACATTCCGGCTCAATTTTCAGTTCAGAAAATACACATTTTTCGCACCTGTTACAGAATATTTCATTCTGTAACACCCGTTACAGAATGACTATATTCTCACATCTAAGAAATAACAAAATCTGGTAGTGACACCTATTAACAAGTTGTTTTACCGGTTTTATAACGCCAACTGTCAAATTGGAGTACAAGAATTAGCACTGTTACAAGTATTAGCACTGTGCATCAGTCGTATAGAAAGTATAGTCTGGAACTCGTTTGGAATGGCTATTCTGCACTCGTGAACCGTCACCCTCGCCTAACGGCTCGGGTGACAAACTTTCCCCTCGTGCAGAATATGCCAATTCCTAACTCGTTTCAGAATACACTATTCCCTAATACATACGTATACGTATGAGGAAAGTAAAAATATATTGTCGTGTTCAAAAGTAGTTTAGTAGGGGTATCTTCAGATCCCTCCATATCTTTCTTGAGAGTGAAGACTGAGTTACCATAAAAGCAATTAAATGAAGAAGCTAAAGGCTTGTTGATATCTTCAATGGAAATTGATGAATATTCTTCGGAGGAGGAAATATAATAAAAATAATTAAAAAAATTAAATAATTAATAAAATTAAAGATTAGGATACATAATCCTAGGATTAAAGGATTAAATTTCTTGGCTTTTTAATTTCAATTTTTACTTACGTTTAGGCAGGTATCGGATAATAAATATTACATAGAATTGATGGGAAAGAGTGTAGCTTTATGTTAGTGAACATGCCTTAGATTCGTATCACAATTATTTAGGTTATTTCACTAATTTTTCAATTTTTTTTAATGGAATCACCGAATCCATTTTGAAATATAGACTTTTTATCTTGGAACTGAAGTCAGGTACCTTCTTGACGTTATTAAAAAAAAATCAGAAATTTTCACCTACTTTTACGACCGTAATTGAATTTTGACGCATTTTTTCGATTTTGCCACACTGTGCGCTGGAATTATAAGAGTGGTGAAGTGATTTGTTTGTTTTAATGATTTAATAAACATTAAATTAAATTATTTATGATAAATTGCGTGAAAATGGATTTTGATAAATATTTTCTGGGAGAAATGTAAAATTTAGTTTTGAACGTTAAAATTTATTTAAAGGTATGATTGATTAGATAGTAATTTATTGTATTAAAATTTTGAAAGTTCATCATTATTATTTTTCAATAAATTGTAAAATTTTAAATAATTTTATATTCTTTTATGATTAAATTTTGATAAAAATTGATATAAGTGAAAAACAAATTTGAAACTAATTGAAATTGATAATTAACATTGATGATTAAGAAATAAATTAGATTTCCAAAATAAAGAAAATTAAGATCATATAAAAAAGTAGCAAATAAACAAAAGTCAAGATTGTGATTTGATAAAAAAACATGGAACAAGTTAAAATTTAGACAAGGATTATTATAATAAAGATTTTTAATTAAGGTTGATAATTTTGATAATTAATTATTACTGTTTGGAATTTGAATTGTATTAGTAGATTTAAGAGTTGATGATTTATAAGTAATTTGATGATTGATAAAGTATTAATGATATATTTTTTAAAGGAAATGTAAATTTTGATGAAAAAGTTATAAAAATAAATCGTATTGCCGACGTGAAACAAGTAACATGTTACAATTAATTGTATTTTGATGAATTTTATTGTTAATCATTTATTTAAAACTGCTCAATATTTTGGAAGAAATTTTAAAACTGAATGTAAATTAAACTCAGATTTGCATGAAATTATTGGTTTAAAAAAAAACTTGTACATAATTTGTTTTATTAAGGGATTATTATCAGTTAAAAATTAATTGTTTTAATTATTAAATTAAAAATTGCTTTTTGTAATGTAATTGAAAATTTAGTTATTTTGTAAATTTGTGAATATTGTAGTGAGTATTGAAAATTTTGAAAATTTTAATTTTGTGTAATTTTGAACAAGACAGTGTAAACTTTCATCAGAAAAATTATATATTTCTATCCTAAAGTTTAGGGGGTTAAATGTCGTGTTCAAAAGTAGTTTAGTAGGGGTTGATACTAATTGTATCTAATTGATACTAATTGTATATAAATTCTGTGTTGTAAAAAAAATATTAATTGTCCTGTATATTTTAAATTATTGTTAATGTTAAGTTCGTAGTGTTTGAGTTAAAGTTTTGTAAAATATAAAATGTAGATAATGCTTTTTTGATGGCCGATGGCCAAGACAGCGGACGTGAGTTCGTCCGCTCCTGTTTAATTTAATTTTTGATTTTTGATTTTTAAATTTGGAAGTGTTTATTTAATTAAAAATTGAGAAATTTGGAAGATTTCAAAAATACACCACATTGAACTGGTGCAGAAACCCGGGACCTTTAAAATTACATCGCAATATATAAATGATTATGTAATTATCGAAATTTTATGTATTGCTTTTTTCGCCGTCATTTTATCGTATTAGAACCAGTAGCGTAACTAGCAGGTGAGGGACCCGTGTGCGAAGTTGTTAACAAGGGCCCTATTTTTATAAAAAACAAAATAAAATTTGTATACGGGACTCGAAATTTCGACGATTTCTGTGCAATTCCTGTGATTTCCTAAGAATTCCTTCCAAACAAGAGCGGATATAGAGACGAGTAACTACCCCCCCCCCTATTTAATTTTATTAAATACTTTAATATCAACTGGCTACGAAGCGGTAAACTACGGATCAAAGCCTGGTCGCGTCGACTACACTACACTGCTGTGATCTAAAGCCTAATGTTAGATCTTTGGGCTTATGGAGAAAATTCCCTAGTACGTCATCTCGACTTAAATAAAGTCGAAATGATAGCCATACTTCCGGAATCGGATAAGCACTTGAAGAAGGGAAGAAATATTTAAAAAAATATATATAGATGAGTTTTTTATTTTTCAATTTTCTGAGGTTGTCTAGATTTCCAAAAATATCCTAGAATTTTCTGTGATTCCCCACTTCACAAGATTTTTTTGGATATTTTTCTAGATTTTCTAGAATTTCCTATTTCCGCTAATTTTCTACATTTCTTAATTGTAAAATTAGTGATATTTTTATGAATTTTCTAAAATTTTCAAGGATTTCATAAAATTTCCCGCTCGTTTTTTACTAATAAGCGGAAAAATGATGGGGAAATTGTCATATGCCAAACTAAAGGGAAGTTTGAAGAAATCTACAATATTATAGATTATCTTTTTTTTGCTTTTTCCATTTTCTAAAATTTCATTGGCTTTAAAATTTTCTCGAGTTTTCTGCATTTCTCTCGATTTCTTATTTATCTAAATTTTCTAGTTTCTTAATATTTTCTTGAAATTTCTATGGATTTCTTGAAATTTTCTAAATCATAAATACCGCACTGATAATTTCCTATATTTATAACAATTACAGGGTTTACACTTGTTTGGAAAATTTGGAAAAGTCATGAAAAATTTAAGATTTCCGTAATTTTGTCAGGGAATTTCTCATTTTTAGTGTCAAGTAAAGGAAATTAAATTTTCAGTCGAGGTAAACAATTTAATTTAATAGTTTTTTTTAATTTTAAAATAAATTTGTGTTTAATTAATTAAATTAATTAAAAAATTAATTTTTTACTTTGTAGAAAGAATCTAAGCCTGGGATCAAAAAGTAAAATCAAAAATTTGATTTTGACGAAAAAAGTAAGAAACTGGAGATATTCCGCACCCCCCAGACCCCCCGGTTTGAAAACTGAATGGTATGTGTGTGTACGTTGTGTGATTTACCTTCATATGAAAACTTTTTATTCTCTTAGAACAAATACATTTACACATCGTTTGTATACAAACAAAAAGTTTTAGTGCATATTTATACAGCATATATATCTATGCGTCGTGTGGAACACCCCACAGAATATAGTAAAATTCCTGGTACGGAAGTCACAAGTTTAATAGCATGGCAATCATTTGAATTTAAGAATTGCTGGTAACCTGGGGGCATTCTTCCCCAGACTTCAAATAGCATCTAGTTGTGCATCTCCTATTTTTAAGATTTTTATTAAGATTGAAAAGGTCACAGTACAACTGGGGGCCCTTTTACCCGGGGGCCGCGTGCGTCGCACCCACCGCACCCCGATAGTTCCGCCACTGATTAGAACCCTCATTCGCACAGAATCGAATAAGATGTTTGGTATTACTTAGCAGTTCACTGCAGTTAACCGTCAACCAAACAATCCTTTCTACTTATTATAATACAAGGTCTACAAGTATTAAATGCGGATTTGAGAAACAGAAGACGCACCAAATGCAATTTGTAGTATAAAGGGATATATGTCATTTTTTTGTGCCATCACCAAGGATCAAACGCACATAAGTGATAAATTTAAAAAGTGCTTGCATAGTGTTCTTTTTCTATGTTTCATATGTATGACCATTCGCAGACAGCATTAACTTTTTGTTTTAAATTTGAAGAAAACTGTTGCTGAATCATATGGATTGCTTCCAAATGCTTATGGGAAACATGCTCCATCGCAAGATACCTGGGAACGATGGTTTCTGCATTTCAAAAGTGGCGATGGCCAAAAAATTATAAAGATTCAGAATTGCAAGCATTGTTAGACAAAGACGATGAAAGAGTTGTGAAAGCCTGGTGAATCGGTTGATACCAAACGCTACCAACAATAATTGATCACTTTGAACCGTTTACTGCTCTAAAACCGTTCACAATATCAAAAAAAGCACCACGAGCTCATTTTTCTCCATGACAATGTTCCATCACATACTGCAAAACAGTTCACAACACGTTGGAAGCACTCAACTGAGAAGTACTATCCTATGCGGCTTACTCACCAAACTTGGCTTCTTCCGATTACCACTTGTTGGCATCGAAGGGTCACGCACTTGCTAAATACTGCTTTGGTTCGTACAAAGATATGCAAAAATGGCTCTATGAATAGTTCAGGGTAAAAAAGAAAAATTTTTACTGGCGTGGTATCCTTATCCAAAAGATAGAAAAAAATTGGCTATGTTAACATTGCATAACTTTCCTCAATTAATTTGGGTATAAAAGTTTGGTTCAACCTCCTCTTCCCGGGTACCATTTAACGAGAAAGACCGCGAGAAAGCTACAGTTCGTATCAAAAAGTTGAAAAATTTGAAAACCCGTTAAATTAAAGGTGCAGATTTACTTATGCTTTGCACACATAATTAGAGGGTACATTTTCGTCTTCTCCCTCTTGCCGTATATCGTTTGACGCGGCAGACCTTAAGGAAGCGACAGATCGTATCTGCGGTACTCAAAAATCGCGCTACGTAGAACGCGGGGCGTAAAACCCGAAAACATGTCAAAATTTCATAAACGTCAAACTTTACTTAATTTCCGAAAATTTTTAGAATCGAGTTGCGACCGACGCGACTCGCATTTCGTCTAACTCGATTTACGTGCTTTTGAATTGATTAAATAATTTGGGTATAATAAATGGTGGTCCAAAAATAATTGACACTTGAACTTTTTTCATTTTCTTTATCCTTTCCGAAATTTTCAACGAATTTTTACCATTTTCAGCTAGGCTCTAAGTTTAACTATGATGTACGGGAGCCTGCCCTACAGTGAGACAGGTCTAACAGTGAGATCTTGCGTTGTTCTCACTTCATGTGCTCTCAAATTCCTCTCACCTTTCAACAGGAAAGGAGAAGCATCGTGCCACGGATTGGAACCATTATTTGCCGCGGTTATTGATCGAGTTTGTACATATTGGAAGTGGGTGTATTTCTGACAAGCAAAAGCAAATTTCACCCCATAGACTATTTTATCTTGCAAAGCAAGTTGAAAAGGTTTTTGTAAAACGTCTTTCCTCTCTAGATATGTGTGAATTATGTAGTCTTTATTAATGCTTTTATAATTTATTAAACTACTGTCTTTCACTAGTTATAAACCAATACGGCTCTTGCGATAGTGTGTCCAACAGTGAGACATTTTCTGTTGTCCAACAGTGAGACAATGTGTTAAGGTTGGACTTATTGTTCGCGTAACAACCAACATAATTTAAGCATCACAATTCATCATCATAATTCTTTGCCGACATACAAGTCGCCAAAAATCTACATTTAATTTTGAAATAGACATCAGTTTGATTAATATTCGTTAAAATATATTTGTACCTATTTCCTATTTCGCTATCTGACATAAAACATCCAATGTATTTGTTTCTATTTTAAATCAACATTTAAACTTGAAAACATGACATATTTAATTTTTACGCGAACAAATGGGTGTTTCATTGTTGGGTTTTGTATATGTCTTACTGTTGGGCACTAGTCATCAACAGTGAGACAAATGCAACTATATTTTCTTTCTACAAAAAAGTAGGAAACTTTAAAAATATATCCATACATTGCTCACATAGATGTAGGTAAAAATAACTTTGTATAGTGGTAAATAAATCAGTACTTGATGTCTAATGGTTTATGAATTATATTGATTTAAAAAAAGTGTCTCACTGTTGGGCAGGTTCCCCTACATTTATGCTAAATTTTGTGCCCATTTGGTTGCGTGGTTTAACCTAGGCAATTGATACTATATTTCTTTTCATGATGTCGTAACCACACACAGACATACATATACAGACATACAGACGAACATCCAACTAAAATTTATCAAAAACTTATCAGGGCATGATAAGAAACATTTTAATACCAAAATTTCAATTTTTGATTTTTAGTGGATTACAATACTTTCGCTTATACATAGTACGTATATACTACGTATGAGGAAAGTAAAAATGTGTAACTAACAATGGAGCATATTTAGAATAAACCACAATTTACCATTCTTCCAAATACGTTAACGTGTTTTTTTCGACAAAAAATCCGCATTTCATACTTGTACACCTGATAGTATATACTACATATAATTATAATAATTTTCTAAGAGAGTTGTTATAATTAACAAGAAAATCATAGTATTTTTGTCTTAACAACTAAATGTAGTTCTTATAATTAATACATCGCTTAGGAAATTGCACCGAATTTTTATTAAAACTAAAAATTCTTGTAGATCTGATCGAAATAAGAACAACCTTGATAAAAAATTACTAGTTTTGATAAATTACCTTTGATTTGTGAAACGAAAAAAGTTATAGCAATTTTTAAGTCTGTTGATCGTTAGCAATGAAATATGTATACTTTATGTAGTTGCTAAGATATTTAAATTCATTATTACCTCACGATTACCATATCTGCATTGCTGTTAACGTCATTAATCAAATTCTTGTGGCGCAAAGCATCCGTTAAAATGTATTTTAAATTTTCACTTTTTAAAGTCCGACTATTGATATAATAAGACTTTGGCAAACCACCGAGATCAAGTTTATGTAAACATTTATTTTTGAAATAGAAGTGTATTACAATTTTGGTGGTTCAAAGTTTACGTTAAACTGTAGGTTCATTATGAATAGGTGTAGAAATTGTATAACGCTCAGAAAATAGAATAATTATTACAGAAAAAGTACCTATACCTTAAAGTAAGGATATTTGAGGCGAAAATGGTAATTTCGGACATCTCGTGTGGAAGTATTAAGTTAGTATTTAGTAATCCACATTTATTTGGAAGTGATAATTATCTTCAACTTCAATCAATATTATAGTTCAACGTGAAAATATATATTTAGATTATTATTAAAACATTGGAGAAAAATCCCAAGTTGCACACCGTCGCGTCGTCAGAACTATCCCTAATTTATTTTCAATGGCAAATAAAAATAAAAATTTAATATTATTATATTCGAAAACAAAAATTCTACATAATATTATTAGTATAATGTGAAAATGCATACCTTGTTATGATAAACTTGAGCATGCCAGCTCTTGTTTGTTAATATTTTCAAAATACTTAATCTTTGTCAAATAAAAAAATAGATACACTTACAATATCAACAGGCGGATTAGCTCTGGAAAATATAGATTAGGTGTTAAGTAGAGAGTCCGCGAGTTTAACACGATCACGGAAATTGAAGTAAGTATAACCGTTATTAAAAATTAAAAATTAACCCTAAATTATATAAAAATATTTGTTTATAAAAATATTTTATATACCTATAGAATTTCTTAAATATAAATTATTTACTTATGTTGTGCAAAAAGTTTCATTTTAAGAAGTTCTGAATTCTATTCTCTCTGGTATTTCCCAAAGTGATCAATTATTCCAAACAAATGCATGCATAATGTGTGAGGCATCTTATTATGGAAATAGCGTGAAACGACGAAAAGTGAGAAAAGTGCGATAATTGGTTAGAAGAAGCACTTTACTTATGTATTATTTATGATTTTAGTGATTTCAAGTAATGGTTTGCTACAAATGAAAATTTTTAACAGCTTAGAAAATACTAGATTCGAATTTAAAAAGTAAATAAAATAAAAAGTAAAAATGTAAGTATATAATGAACATATACATTATGTTGTTACGTATATAGTATAATAAAATACTAAAACTTCTAACTGCAGTTTCAAAAATAACTGACCTAACTTTAAATGAATGTGTTATTTTGTTATTATTATAAAAAATGTATTTTTAAATAAATTTAAAAAACTTTAAATAAATGACTTTCATAATTAATAAAGCCTTGCTTCAAAAATCCACTTTTACCTGATAAATCTGGACGATGTTTTAAACAAAAAGGTTTATACAAAGCATTGCAGTAGTTGATCTTACCCCTGAAAATATCACAAATAAACTATAATATTATAAACGCCTCGTCTGGTTGCCAAAGAACTTAAATTAAAAAGTCTCAGAGAAGTCACATCAGTGAAATCATCTTTGACTAACTTGTAGTGAAGATATATGAAAAATTTGTGCTATATACGTTCTGGCAAAGGTTCTGGTTAAGTTTCTTTAAATTATTGTTAGTGTGGCGTATGGTATTAGTACATATTATATTAAGGTAGCTAACCTTAACAACCTGCAACTTGCTAAGGTTGACAAATTATCAAATTCCAACACCATTATAAAAACAATAGCTCATCCTAAGAAATTTACTAATGTTATTACACCTGGAATAAGTCTTCTCCGGTGGTTAAAAAATGATAGGGCCCTGGTGATAATTTTGCAACAAGCTCTGGTATTTTACAATCAAAGGCACAGACCGTAGGTCCAAAATAAATGTTTTCTTTTCCTCGTAAGTAAATAAAATACACAAAAATTGATGATTGATGATGAATATGTATAAAAAATTTTTTACACATTACTCATAAGTCACAATACTAAGGATAAGGTAGGTGACCTGATATGTATGTCCAAAAGATAAGTTTGGAAAGTTGTATCTCGGAATCTATCAAAGCTAAAGCATTATTTTTTGTTTTAGTTTTAAATAGAATTTTATAAAATGATGCAGAATATTGACCCTATAGCTTAATATAATTATTAGATGAAAATATATATTGGGTTTTTTGGGTCCTTAAAATAAAAATGTCACTAAATGGTTGCTGACCGGTTTCAGCCTTTAATATAGGCCTTCATCAGAGTCAACAAGTCTACCACAACACTTAAATGTACAACAGTATAACATACTAAAGATTTAAAATTCTAAAAAACATTAGATGTTGCGGTAGACTTGCTGATTCTGATGAAGCCCTATATTAAAGGCTGAAACCGGTCAGCAACCATTTAGTGTAAGGACCCAAAAAACCCAATATATATTTTCCATATAATAATTATATAGGATTTTATGTAATTAAATTTTGCTTAGATATATTTTGGACATAGAATTGCTAACTATAATTTTGTAAAAGGGACTTTTATCGACAAATTAAGCTATCTTCCGGTTTGATTCTCAGTAGATAAATTAATAACTTCTTCTGACGATAAATTAAATTAAATTACAGGACTACATATTAGTACACAGAATGTAATATTATTATTATCTAATTGCCTAGAGTAGAACAATGCAACCTGTATAATTTGAAATAGCAAATTTTTATTTTCAGAATAATTAGATACAATTAAAAATACGAGTTAAAGAAAAGGTATATCAACAGCAGCTTGTATACACATTGTAGTTACAGTTTTATCTCATAATACTTTCATACTCATAATAGTTTCATAGTCGCATCGATCAGAATCATATTCAACTTTTACGATTAAATGCTTAGTAAACAATATTAAATTATACCAATTCTTTTATAGAATTTTATTAGATAGATAAAGACAGGTCAAGATTTCAAATTAAAATAAGTTAATAAATTTAAAAAATTATCGATTGAAAGTCATGTATTTATGACAATTGATTTTTTAATAATGTGAAAAATAATAACTTAATAAGGTAGCTTATCATTCAAACTAAATGTATACAATTATTGCTATAAGAAGTAAAATATTCTATCTGAAGTATGATTGTAAAGTTTTGAACAAATCTGTATCCTAAGTGGTATTAAAAGCATTTTCTAATTCAAAGAAAACTGCCACCAAACGGTTAATAAAAAATTTATATTTTAAGTGTATTTGTCAGTACAACTGGCCAATAAAATTAACAAATATCTAATTAAGGCTTTAAAAATCACGAAATCGATTACTGGTTGTCCGATAAACAGTGGTTGAATAATTTCTTCTCCGAATTAACCGCTCTCTTTCAAAACTTTATAACAAAAATTTGAATTTCAAGCATATTCGAACATTGTTGCACTTTAGGAAAAGTTTTAGAGTTACTCTTACTACTGGCAAATCCTAGAATGCAGTAATCCAAAAGTATAGTGAAGATCCATAGGGACCTTAACACGCGTCTCGTTAAGAGGATTTTGTGATCCCTTGAGAATACACTAGATTTATATCGGGAGCGTGAAGTGTCCGGGCAAAGCTTTATCGCTATATTTTGATGTGCCACATACGTGCACACCCTAAATTATTATTATTGTTGTTATAATAATTTAACGTGACTTCAAATAAAAACTAGGTATTGGTTAATTAATTTTTTTCCGTCAAAATTTCAATTGAATTTTAACACAATATTGTAATCGCGTTAAAAATTAAATCTGACAAACAGGCCATTAATTAACTAAAATTAATTACTCGCTTTGTTTATAGATATAATTGGTAACCGTGGTAGTAGCAAAGCGTCAACCTAGTATGACAATGACATGAAGAGGCGACAGAAAATTGGTTTATCCACTTGACTAACAGATTGCAATACTCATCATTTTGGCCGTGACCAAAGTGAGAGTACTTGACAAGAACAACTATTCTGAAACAATCATTTTGAAGTAGTCGTGATTTGCTTTTACTATACGAATGTTTTAATTTCAATTAAATGTACATGTTGACAAATCAACAATAATGGAAATAAATTTATAATTTTGAAGCAAAAAGCTCCACTGCTTCAATTACTATTATAAATGTCAACTTTCTTTGAAAATGCATTCACAGATGATTCAGACAATTTATATATTTTCAAAACTTCTCAGTTAGCAAAATAAATTAATAAAATACATTAAAAATGTTAATTTCTTTAATTCAATCTTTAACATATCACTAGGTAGAAGATGTTTAAACATTTTACAATTAAGTTAATATCAATTTTTTTAACATGTAAGAATTAAAAAAAAGATTGTTATATTCTTGATGAAAGGTTCCTTCAAGTTGTGAAATTCTATTTTCTGTGCTCTAATACCGCTATGATGAAAAAATGTTACTCTTCAAAATTCGGTGTAAAGCATAAGAAAAATCGCTACCAATTCGGAAATTTTGTTGCTTTTGGTTAGGATATTCTTATGTAGGGTAAAGGATAATAGTACTGGAATATTAGATTTATAATTATAATACGTATCTAAACAATTTTGAAAAAAAACATAAATTTGCAATTGTTCTACAAAAATTAAATGTCGTTTTTCTTAGAAAAAACTCACTTTGTTTACAAAATTTAATGTTATAGATGAATACTTACCATACTATAATATATTGTCTTCTTTTAAATTCAAATATCGTTTTATTACTTATTACTTTCACAGATAATAATTTTTAAAATTTTAAATTATGTAACTGAATATTCACCATTATGGTTCTTCTCATATTATAAAACTGATGAAACATTATTATTTAGTTAGTAATAATTTATTATTGTTGACCTTTTTTTTAATATTTAAAAAATAAAAAATTGTTGAGATTTAGGTCTTTATTATATCAATTTAATTGACCGACGTTTCGAGTCTTTTATTATTGACCCATTTTCAAGGCTAAAAATAATACAATGAAATCAATTAATTAAAAAATCTTTAAAAAATTTTTACATGAAAATCACAAATTATTTGACAAAATAATGTCAAAATAATGAAGTTGTACTAAAAACCAAAAAAGAAATGCATTATAGTTAGCAAGAATTAGCAAAAAATTACTTATTTAAAAATTTTTTAAACATTTTTTTTAAAATTAACAGTTAACAATATATAAAAATATAAAAGTTAAAAAAGAATTTGACCAAAGAACATCACATGGTTTTCATTATATCCAGGATATATTTATATCCACCATGAAAAAATTGCACATCACGTTTATCGTTCATGGTATTTGAATTTATATGGATATTGATAGCCTCTTTTATTTTACGTTTTTTATCTATCTTCTCCCTGGCCAGTATTCTGATATTCTCACGTTTTATGGAATGAGAGTTTTCGGTCATGTGTTTACATAAAGCAGTAAAAGTATTTTCATCTTCATCTCGTAAGAAAACACGGGCATTTTTGACATCTCTGAGATGTTCTTTTATGCGAACACCTAATTTCCTAGAACTCTCACCTACGTACACAGAATCACAATTCTTGCAAGGGACAAGATAGATTAAACCGCTTTCATCCTCAATGGGGGTAGGATCTTTTGTTTTAGAAAACAATCTTAAAGATTTATTGGGGCACCTAAGACCAAATTTTATGCTAGGGATAGGTTTAAAAATAAAAATTAATTTATTAGAAAGGCCTTTAATATATACTATGCTATGGAAATTTTGAAAAATTGGAGAAGAAGATGGTTTTGTATAATTGGTTTTTTTATTCGTGTTAAATAATGAATTTATAACGGTATTTGGAAAATTATTAGCCGAACGAATAAGATTTATAGTGTTATAGTTTTTTGAATGAAATTTTGGATGAGATAGGGTGAGAACTTTATTGACAAAATTTTGTGCTACATTAAAAATCTGGTGTTTCGGATGGTTAGAGAGACGATTTAATAATCGTCCAGAATAAGTAGGTTTATGGTACCAGGATGTGATCAGTTTACCATCAAAATCATCTCTATAAATGCGGATATCTAGAAAGGGAATGCTTTTATCAATTTCTATTTCTATAGTAAATTGTATATCTTTATTGAATTTATTAAAATGATCGAGGATGTAAGGAAGGCTGTCTTTACCAATAACGAAAAAGAGGTCGTCAACATATGTTTTAATAAGTCTGATGCCGTTATTATGATCTGCATTAAAAGAAGGAACCCTATCATCAAGAAGGATGTTCATACAGATGTTAGCTAAATCAACAGATATGCTAACTATAATGCATTTTGTTTAGTACAACTTCATTATTTTGACATTATTTTGTCAAATAATTTGTCATTTTCATGTCATTTCATTGATTTCATTGTATTATTTTTAGCCTTGAAAATGGGTCAATAATAAAGGACTCGAAACGTCGGTCAATTAAATTGATATAATAAAGACCTAAATCTCAACAATTTTTTATTATTTAAATATTATTATTTAGAATAAAATTGCCTAAAAATTATGCGTTTTGAAATTAAAAGTAGGTAATGCTTGTTGTCAATATACAGTGTGTTCCAGCACTCAACGTTATCCCTTGAAGAGCATATGCGCCAGTTCATCACTGACCAGAATATCAAAATATTCGCACTTTTATAAATTTTGTTCAAATTGACACTTTAAATCAGTTTTTCAAGTGCCACAAGTACGAAAGTTTATATTTTGAAATTATAATTTTGGTTAAACAACCCTGAATAGACCTGCTATTGATCACATACTAAAATAAAACTAATAACGCTATAATTTTAGGAAAAAAAATATTTTTGTCCGACTCATAAATTAATTTATTAAATTATGATTTAATTAATTTATTAAATTAATTTTAAAAAAAAGTGCGAATATCTCGAAAACTAACGACTCTTTACTAAGGTCATATTTCGATATTCTGGTCAGCCATGAACTGGCCTCTTATATGCCCTTCAAGGGATAACGTTGAGTTCTGGGACACCCTGTATAAGTTTATAATATTTTCGGTTAATTCCTTGTGTATCTCACAGCGGTACAGCTTTGCCTTTGATTTATTCTATATTATTATTATTATTATGTTTATTTTAAGTCTCACATTAATACATTGTGGAGTGAATATTGAATGGGGGATTTAGTTCCAACCATTCTATATTTTTACATATGATGTGTTGAATTCTATTCTTTTTAACAATTATTTTTAAATACATAAATATAGTAAATTAATTTTGAAATAATTACATAGGTATTTTAGAAGTCTCATTTTTTTTATGTTATGTGGCATTTAAAAATTTTCTAACTATGTGGCACGTTTCTAAAATGATTGCTTTTTGCATCTCAGGGAATAATGTTGAAGACAGGCCTAAATGGGACAGGAGGGTTTTAAATTTGTAAGATACCACACCAGTAGCTGATATTACTCTTGGTATTATAGAGATTTTTGTTAGACCCCATACACTCATCATTTCTATCGCTAATGCCTCGTACTTGCAAATTTTTTCTTTTTCTGTATTTAAAGCCTGTATGAAACGACGTTAAATTTGATGTCAAATTTACATGTAAATTTTTAAGAAAATATTTAACACGTTGCAACAGAAAATTTATCGTCAAATTTTATGTTAAATTTTGATGTAAAAAATTTAGAACATGTTCTAAATTTGTTGGTAAAAGTGCGTGTAAATGTGCGTAGTAGACATTTTCCCGTCTAGAGTCCGCCCAGTTTTCATTTTGAGGTTGACGCACATTTCACATTAACCCTAAACTTTATTTTTACCTGCATAAAATTAAAATTTTACCTGGCAAAAATAAGAGCAAATTTACATAAAAATTTTCATGTAAATTTGACCTCAAATTTAGCGTCGTGTCATACAGGATTAAAACATTTTTTGACAGAGGCACAGCGACGTCAATGATGACTGCATTTCGGTCTCGTTAGCTTATTAAAACTATGTCAGGCTTATTATGACTAATTTCCCTGTCTGTCAATATTAACCTGTCCCAGTATACAAGGGAAGATTCGTTTTCAAGGACAGGTTCAGGAATGTAGTCATAATATGGCCTAAAATTGTCTAACAAGCCAACTTTCTTTGCAATTTGCTAGTGTAATATCTTGAAAACTGGGTTATGTCTACCGAGATAGATAGTTAATAGGAGTTAGGTACGAGCAACCGGCTATTATGTGTTCTATGGTTTCATTGAGGACGTTACATTTTCGGCAGTGATCTGCAACCTCCCAGATTCATTATGTGTTTCTTGCAGTTATTCGTTGCAATAACTCCGTCCTGAATAGCACACATGAATACTTCGGTTTCTAAATATATAACAATCCTCTTCGAAGCCATTCTATTGACATCTCCTTATCAATTCCATTGGAATCCAAAATTGTCGGATGTTTGCCATGAAGCACCTTATTTTTCCAATTTAAGTCCAAATTGCTTTTTTGTTCACAATTCACTTGTATTTTTTAAATTTAGACCGCTGAAATGTTTGTCGAAGGTAATGACTGCCTAAATTAAAGGAGTGTTTATCGAGTAAAAATAATCACGTAATAATTTAGTTAAGGATTTGCATAAGTTAAATAAAATAATAAGACTTCGGCCTCCTTTCTTTCTTTCTATATAATAATCTTTCAACTGCTGACTTTGGATGTAAATATCGATATTTGTACAACATTTTCGTTGTTAAAGTGTCCATGGCATTGACGTCTGTATCCAACCATTTTAAAACTCCAAAGAAATACGATACGACAGGAACCGCCCACGAATTTATAGCTGATATCATATTTCGAGAGTTTAATTTTGACTTGAGTAAAATTTTTATTTTTTTATTTATTTTTGTTTAAATTCGTTTTTAAGCAAAGTGTGATCTAAAACAAAATTTTGTTGCATTCTTAAATATTTATAAAATATATTTGGTAGTAATTGAAGAATTTCATCAATTACTTCAATATTTGCAATGGGATTACCCTTTATAACGTCAATTTTTGGACATTTTTCAAAACCAAATATCATACAAATATCTTTACTAAACAATTTAGTAACTTTTATTAAGTTTTGAAGTTGATCTTTACTTCTGGAATATAATTTCAAATCGTCCATGTAAAGTAAATGAGATGCGGTACAGTGATTTCGAAAATTGAGTTTAAATCCTGCCTCGGAATCATTTAATAATGCCGACAGTGGATTCATGGCTAAACAAATCCATAATGGCCTTGAAAAATTCCACGTTTAATTTTGATTGAATCCTAACTAGTTCCATCATACATAATTAGCGTATTCCATTTTGACATCATTGCAGATAATACTTGAATAATTTTTGGGTCAATTTTGTAGATCTTTAAGATATCACGAAGCCAATCATGGGGAACTAAATCATAAGCGTTTTTATAGTCTATGTAACACATGTGTAAGTTTCGTTTATTTTGTTTTGCTAATTTTGTAATACTTGATGGGAAAGGTATATCCTTGCAATAAAAACAAATACTTATTGTCGACCGGTTTCGTACCTTTAATAGGCCATCATCAGGACAAAGTGTCAATAAACTTGTAATGCATTTACATCGACTTTGAACACATTATTACACATATTCAAGATACCACCACTAATACATAAAATATAAAATATAAAAATATAAAAAACTCCAGATCTCGTAAAACAATGTAATTCGTTTAGAATTAGAATAGAATTGTCGTCAACAACTAAAATACGAATACTATTTTCCATTATTATTGACATTTTGTCCTGATGATGGCCTATTAAAGGTACAAGGATATACATACCTTTCCCATCAAGTATTAAATTATACCATGCACCAGGAGTTAATCATCATAATTTTGTAATGATCGTGTCAATGATTAACAATTCTTGACATCCTTGGGGTCCTTTGACACAACCTTTCTGTTCAATACTTATAATCTCATTTGTCCTGCAATGATTTTCAATTTTTGATGCCAAAATGGAAGTGAAAATTTTGTAAATGGTTGGTAAGCAGGTAATTGGTCTATAATTTTTTAGATCTAAATAGTCCCCAGTCTTAAAAAGCATATATGTAACACCTGTACATAAAAGATCCGGTAAAACTGAAGGATCGTTCAATGCTTCATTAAAGCAGAAAAGTAACGGCAAGTTAATCGAGTCATATCTTTTTACCCAAAAATTTTGAATTCCATCTAAACCCGGGGATTTCCAATTAGAGGAAAATTTTATGGCGTTGGTTATATTATCTTCTAACATTATAGAGTCACCATTTTGCCAATTCAATGCATTTGAATTATTCTTAAGTTTTTGTATCCAAAATAATTCTTTGTTATATTTATAATTTTGGGACCACAAGTTTGACCAAAAGTTTAACATACTTTCTTTCTACGGAAAATTTTGAGTTTTAATTGTGGGTTCTAAATATCTAAAAAATTTATTTGAATTTTCAATGTACAGTTTGTTTTCAAATTTTCATTTTATACAATTTACTGTACAGTTTTAATCTATATGAGCGGTTACTTTTAATTTTTGTTTTAAATGATCTAAATTATCGTTAAATCTGTTTAAACTTTAAAATCGATTATTTTATAAGCATACCTATATAACTTATTAGCATAATTTTAAAATCAATTACCAAATTTTAAAACAATTTTTATTGTATCTACATATATATGTATACCGGGATAACGTGCTACACTCTCATCCACATATTCATCATTTTTATATCTTAATATCAATATTTTAATTTTCAATTTGAAAAAAATATATACAGATTAATTTTGATTAAGTACTAATGTTATTTTTAAAATTGAAGCCAAATTGAAACTATATGTTTTTTGGTGCTCCGATAAGTTTATCATTATTTTTGGATCAGGTGTATGGTATCCTCTAAACACATTTTCTTCGGCGACATGCGCCACCGGACAAACCGGGTAACCAGCTAGTTTTTATACATAATATGTATGAATCAAATTCTACAAGCAAGCAAACTTCAAATTTCTACAAGAAAAAATTAATCCATTTAAAACTAAGGAATAACAACACATATTATGTCGGTAGAAAATTGACGTAGAAAGATAATTTTCTATTATTCTATTATTTTAATGTTCTGTTTAGTTTTAGTTAAGTTAGTATTAAATTTCAGTTTGGTTAATTAATTTGAACATTATGAACTAGTACCACTAGTATTACTTTGAACTACGAAACCTATTATTGTGTATGTTTAATATATTACGTACCTATATGTATTTACAGTGGCTCACAAAAATAAGCGTGTTATATTATGCTAGCAATGTAAATCGTATCCTTTGAAGACATATTGTTTCATATAAAAATCCTTTTTTTGTTGAAAATTTCATTCTCTTCAGTTTTGTTTTTATACATTTTTCTATTTTGTTGGACCGTATCCGAGATACAGTAACTTAAAAAAATCTCAGTAAAATTTTTAAGAAAATACCCATAGAGTAAGGTTAATTTTATTTATCCATCAAAACGTTTCAACAATTGTTACTCCAAAATTTACATATTTATATCGATCCACTCCAAAATTTAAAAAACCTTTACCGTTCACAATAAATGAACTCCTTAACAAATGCAATTTAGACAGTAATACATTAAAAGATCAGGAAAATAAAAAATTTATAATAAAAACTAAAATACTGGCAAAATGGGAAGATGAATGGTAAGAAATTCAACATAATAAATTAAAAGACTCAAAAAAAACACAACTATTTGGAAAAATCTAGAAGAATTAACTAGGAGAGAAGAAGTTGTTATTGACCGATTTCGGGTTGATGGTCATACTATGGTTTCCCACAGTTATTTATTTAAAAAAGAACAACCTCCTATCTGTCTTTGTGGCAACGTCTTAAACATTAGCCGCAAATTAAGACACTGTCCAAAATATCAGGCAGCTAGACAGTTTGCCGAACTGCCTGATAGCATAGAGGAAATCCTACTCAACACAAAATGCAACATACAAAAAATATTACTAAAATTTCTAAAATCATCCGGCTTATTCAGCAAAATTTAAAATTTTATGTTATCTAGTTTTTTCTATAATTATTCTATAATTAATATTGTGTTTAATAATTATCTTAATAATATTAAATAGTGCTAATAACACATTGTTGATACACATTTTTTGTTTGTTCAACCTTTATTTTGTACTTATTTCTGAAAATAGAAAAAAAATGTTAATTGCTAATAAAAAAAAATTACTATTTCTTTGTAATTTGTAACTGTCGTGTTCCAAAACCCTTTTTTTAATTTTGACTCGAATTTGAATGTTTTTTTAACTGATGTTTTATTATGAATTTTATGATGAAAAGACTTTGTTTTTTTCAACTTAAAATTTGAAGAAATAATATGTAGGGGAGACTTGCTTGACATGGTATATTTAAGTGAGATGGCATGGTGCTTAAACTGCGCTTTAAGGCAAGGGTCTCCAAAGTACGGCCCGCGAGCATCACCAATCCGGCCCGCGAGAGCGGGCCTGATAAGGGTTTAAATATTTTTGTTAGTTACTGAGGCTAGATCTTGGCCTTCGGGGCTTTGTGGAGCAATCAGTCTGGCCCTTAGGCTAAAAAGTTTGGAGACCCCTGCTTTAAGGGATCTATAGATGGTCAACTTGGTTATCAACTTGCCATGTTGATGACCAAGTTGATCGTGTGTAGGCTAATTGAAGGTTGAAAGGACAAGTTGAAGTCCAGGTTGAAGAAAATCAAATGCATTAGATTTTTTGTGGGTGGACGTGTGTAAGTATGTTGCCTATAATGTTAAATTAAAGTAATGTATAGTATACAATCGTAAACAATGCGAGACAGTAAAATGTGATGTTGACGACTAGGTTGTCAACCAAGTTGAAAGTGAGTGGTGAACAGGTTGACAACTTAAGTTGACAACCAAGTTGAACGTCTGTAGACTGCATTACAGCGATTAACATGTAGCTTAAGCACGAAATAAACTTTCAACTTGATTGACAACCTAAGTTGTCAACTTGCGATGTTGACCGTGTGTAGCTTTGATTTTATTCAACCTGGGCATCAACTTGTCCTTTCAACCTTCAACTAGCCTACACACGGTCGACTTCGTTGTCAACATGGCAAGTTGAACAACTTAGGTTGTCAACCAAGTTGAACGTTTATTTCGTGCTTTACGCGAGTAAAAACTGTAGAGCGAAGTAAAACTGACAGTTAATTATTGTTAGTTCCAAGGTTTAAACGCTATTGTGTGGTGAAATTTCATGATTTCTTATAATTCATCTCGTAAAAATTATTTTTAACATCAAGTTTAGGTAAGTTTAATTGAAAATTAAATAGTTATATGGCAATCTTAAGATAATAAGTTTAAATTACATTCAATTCTATATTGTTTCATGGTATAAAACTTATGGTATGACTTCACACATTTAATATATTCAAACGTTTATTTTTTCATAATCGTTTTAATCGAGATGGCACATCTGTGATAGAGTTGAGATGGTACAGTATGACATCTCGCCCAACTAAACTTTTTTAAATCAAAATGAACCTGAATTTTACAGAAATGGTTAAATACAGTCGTAAGAGTGAACGGAAAAGTTGGGATGAATCCGCAATTGCAGAAGCCATAACTTCTGTAAAAGCCAAACGAATGGGATGGCACCTTGCCGCTAGAACCAACAAAAAAGGTTATCTCGGTGGTAAATTGCCTACATTTAATTCATAATTAGAGTCACAGATTGTTCAATGTTACTATACGTGAGTTGGAAATTAGGTTTTTAGGATTAACATCAACAGATGTGCATGTGTTAGCTTTTCAACTTTCAGAAAAAAATGGCATAAAACAGAATTTTTCACAAGTGAAAAAAATGGCAAGTTGGGCATGGTTAAAGAGGTTTACCTCCAGGAATCCCTCAATAAGTCTTAGATCCCCTGAAGCAATGAGCTCAGCAGGAGCTCAAGCTTTCAACAAGCCTTTGATCAGAAAGTATTTTTCAACATTAGCCAAAGTTCTAAATGATAACAGTTTTAAATGGAGATCAAATATAGAATATGGACGAATTTGGGTTGTTGACAGTACAGCGTAAAACACAAAATATATATGCAACAAAAAAAACAGATCGGTGCGATAACAAGCGCAGAACGTGGACAACATTTAACAGTGGTATATTGTTTATTCCACCGTTCCACCGGCTCTTATATTTCCTAGAAAGAATATGAAAAACGAGCTCATGGATAATGCCCCGCCTTCTGCAGTTGCTTATTGTCAAGCATCTGGGTGAATGACAGAAGAAGTGTGTCTTAAATTAACACATTTACCAAAAATAAATACTATAAACAAATTCGCAGAACCAGAAAAAAGGCATTGTGGGAGTGATTAATTCTTCGCCTGATTTATTGAAAGAAAAGTCACAGAAGCAAAAAAAAATTACTCGTAAGAATGCGGCAAATGTAAAAAGAAAATTCAATAATGAAGCTACAAGCTCATCATATTCACGCAACGCTGCTCTGAACGCTAGACAGAAAATCAGCAAAGTTGAAAATAGTGAAGCAGAAGATACCAAAAATTTTGAAATCGACGAAGATGACAATCCTAGCTGCATATATTGCAATGAACTGTATTCATTTTCTAAATCAGGCGACTTCTGGATTAGGTGCCACATTTGTTCCAAATGGTGTCACACGGACTGTACCGGTGTCATCAGAAAAAAAAATCGTTTATTATGTGTTATGCAAATGAAAAAAATTATTTAAAAAAAAATTTAGTTATGCAAAAAATTTAATAAAGATTAAATGCTTCTGAATAACTTTTTTATAATTTTAATCATCATGTTAAGAAAGAATGGGTTCAATAATTTAATTTGTTTTAAAATATTTGTTTTTATAGGTTGAAATTCCAATCAAAAAAAGTATGCCATCTCAACCAAGTCTCCCCTAACATAATATATTTTATTTTAAAAAAAATTAAATTTATCAAAAACATCAGATCGTTGTATATTTTTCTGTACCACAACAAAGTTGTCAATATCCAGTTCAGGTGATCAGTACCCTAATGTAAAAAATGACTATCCTATCAGATTTTATGTTGAATGGTTCAAAATGGTTAAGTTTGGTTTATGTCATATATACCGCACGCCCTGCACCCAGACGAATGAAGTTATATCAATTATTAAAAATGTAATTTTGTAATTTTTATTTTTTTTTTGTTTAAAAAATTCAGTATATCAAAAATACATTTTTTTAGAAATTTTAAGAAAAACATGTTATTGTTCGATGTAGCCACTTTTAGCGCGTTTAATAGCATTAAGTCTGTCCGGGAAGGAATCACACGCTGCCCAAATGCATCCTGATTATATGTTTCCCATTTCTCGACAAAGAGCAATCTTTAATCGAGTCGATCGACTCATATTTTTAACTGGATACTTTAACCTTCAGAATGGACCATATCGAAAAATCCATTGGGTTTAAATCCGGGGAATATGGTGGCCATTGTTGTAAAGAAAAGAATCTGCAAAATTTTTTATTTTTTTTTTCAAAATTTTTTTAGAGATTTTATTTCGTTAACTTTTTTGAACTGCGACGTAAAATGATATGCTTCCGTAGGCTTGTAAACAACAATAGACTAATGCTTGTTAAAAAATGACGTCATTAGCCATTTGGGTGCTACAGCAGCCTGAAGCTGGTAACACTTTCGAGCGGCGATTCTTGTATAACTAAGTTTTTTCTATTCGACTTAAAAAAGTGTTTCAGAAAATGTATACTAAGTAGCAGCAGAAAATTTATTGTAGCAGAAAAAAATTCAGTTGAGATTATAGTCACTAAAGGCTCTCATAAGGCAACAAATCCTTTTCCACAGTGTGCACTTACAAATTATGATCTTTTGGCGTTCTACTTAGAAAGCTATTTGAACCATGTTTTTTTGAGATTTTATAAAAATGTATTTATAAAATACAATACTTTTACTACAATTTGGCACAGTTGTAGTACGTATTAATGTACCATTCAGATTAGTAACAGAAAAAAGGCTTTAAGTTTCCCACATGAGAGAACCAGGAATAATTACAAAATATTAAATTGGACTTTATCTGAAGGCGGACCCAAAATTGGTTATATCAAAATTAAAGGAAATAAAACTCAACGTAAGAGTATAAAAAAATTGCTTTTGATAAAGCTATTCACAAAACGCCAATTTTTTCGATTTTTGCACAAAAAAGCGGAATTAGTTTCGATATAGTATTTTTTTGTTTTTTTTTAAATATAAGGGGTTTACTGATAAATAAAAGTATTGATTTCTTTGATTTCTTTTATCAATCATAAAATTTTTTACCAATAGGTATCTCAATTGTAGTGCATCCCAAGCGCAACCGAGGGGCAAACACTGACCCTTTTGGTGTACACGTCCATCATCTTACAATCTCGTACATCCCTCATACATCCTCCAGCGCAACATTAACTGTACATCAAATGTAGAAAACATCATTTTTAACAAAAGAATAAGAAAAGAAACACAATTTTCTAATTTTTTTTTTTATATTAGATTAAGCGTTTTTAACAGCTTATGGTTATTACGCTTACCCAACAGAGGCTGATGTGGAATTCGAACCAACGACTACATCTTCGTAGTTGCTTACGTTCTCCACGGTACCACTTTGCTGGGCATCTAATTATTATTTCACCATAATCTAAATTTGACAATTTTTATCAAAATTTTGGGTATTTTTTCATGTACTTTGAATTATGTATACTTTCATGGAAAGCATTTTCCATGTAATTTCTAGATATAAATATTAATTTGTTTTTTACACGTGAGAAAATGTTAACATTGCACCTAAGATGCATCGAAATGAAGCTATCAATGTGTAAAAATTTAAAAAATGTCAAAAAGTTAAAAAGGATCAAGTTTATTTATAAATAGATTTACATAATATATCTAAATAAATTTCACTTATCTGTAGAGAACTTTGCATCAGATAAACAGAAAAAAACCCTAGGTAAGTACATCAAAAACTGAAAACTATAAATATCTAAACATTGATAGAAATCGAGGTGTCGTGAAAGGCTTATATTTAGAAAATTAGATAGATTAGTGTAATAATGCTTTTACTTTTTTACAATTTTATCTACTATTACATCGAATGTTAATAATCCCAATACACTCAAGTATCTATTTTGTTAGTTAACTTCAAAAGTCTTTTTAATATCAATAAGGGTGAATGTTCTTCATCGCATTATTCGAAAAAATTACAATATTACCGATCGACAAGTTTTTCTATTAAAGTTCGAAAATAACGATACTTCACTGCTATACGAGTATACAATACGAAAAATATGAGACGTAACAAACCGAATTGTGAATAAAATTATACTGTGTAATTCGAATGCACAAAAAATAGTTCTTTATAGTATTATACTGATAATTAATAACGCTAGAAACATTTATTTTTATTTTATGAATACCAAATAAATAATTTTTCAATTACACTGTGAAAGGATTCAATACTTGATTTTTAATACAATAATTTAAAACTGAAAGTTATGTTAATTGGTAATAAAAACTTAATGTAGGTATACTCTACTTAAGAGTATATTACATTTATTCTGATTGAAGCAGTACTACACTAACAAGGGCTGGGTCAGACGTGTGAAATTTTATACTTATACTACGTGAACTTGGCAAGCGCTTATTTTTTGGCATAAAATTCTTTCTGTCGGAGATGATATCTTTTGGAGTTTTTCAACCCTACCTGGTAAATAGAATTTTTGAAACTATGTATCTTGTGAGATACATTGCCAACTTTAGGGTTAAGGCATTACGTGATGAAATTGTAACACGCCATAATTCAGCAAATTTTGAAAAAATCAAATTAGAAAATTAGAAAATTATACTGTAGGTTCGAATCCGAACATACGTAAATTGTTTTTTTTTTATTACTATATGAGTATAAAGTAGGAGTTTTTTTTTAGATTTATTTATTCTCAAACAAAAAACAATACTTATATTCGAATTTCAACCAATTATGATTTTCAAATTTTCAAATTCCATTTTTTCAAAATTGACGTGCTACTATCTCATTCACGTAATACTTACGTATAATCCTCATGTAGTATAATTATAAAGCAAAACAAAATTTCACACGTCAGACCCATCCCTTGTAAGTATAAAATACCTAGTTGTTTTTACTCATCAATAAAAGACAGCGGTAGATTTCGCATATATCCAAGTTCAAAATTTATATCCAATTCTTTCTCGCGTTTTTAAAACTAACAGTTTTAGTAATTTTACTTCTCTCTATTTAAAAAATAAGATTAACAACTTGTAACTTTGAGTAGAGTGGGGTTAACTGGACCATCTATTGAAAATATTTAAATTTATATGCGTTTATGTAAAATTTATATAAACTGTAATTAAAATCAACAAAACCAACGGAAAAAGATGTCATGTTTGCCAAAGGAGCACTACTGCACTTTATTTAGGGTGGTAATTCAAAAACAATTCAAACGCAAAACCATTTCATCTTCATCTATAAATTTATTGGTTGAGTTATAATGTTTAAAAAAGGTTCACCCTGCGCAGTAAACATTTAGCATTTGCTCACGAACTTTAGCAACATAATGCAAAAGCTTATACCCGTAGCAATTTTTCCGTTAACTTTAACTATTATAACAGCCTCTCTCTGACACCTCACCGGATATCTCATTATATTTGTCAAAATGTTTTCGTGAATCTGGACTTTCATGAAAACTACTTATTTCTTTGCAGAAGAAGAATTAAATTTCCAAAATACGTTAGGTTGCTACCTGTCTTTTAGTTTCATTTACTTTTTTGTTTATTTTTTTTCTTTAGATTTTTGCCTTTTTTCTAGACTTTCTCTTAAGGGAGTGTCGGTAAGTATTAAGTAAGTATTCTTAGTTTTCGAAGTATTCTTAATTTAAAGAATCAGATGTTATCGGTAACGATATTGTTGGCAATTGTTCCCTTAGCGGTGGTAATAGTTGATTTTTTTGGGAGTTTGGTCTGTCTGTCACGTTAAGATGATAAAATAACATCTTCAGGAAAAATGTCAGCATTCAATAGTTCTATGCCCGTTGCCCTAAATTCACTGCAAATATTTTTCAGAATGAAAGAGCGTAGCAATGCTTCTCTTAAGTTACCACCAATGTCCTGTATTATAATCGTCTTTCGTGGAAGATTTACCATCCACCAGTTACAGGCAGCATTATAAAACTTTCTGAACGAACCAAATACTGCACGTCTATATATGTATAAGCTGTAGCATCTGGCTGCAGCAATGCGATAAAGTTAGGAAAACTATCCCATTTTCTTTAGCAATATTAAATGCAGCAATACCAGATATTAAAAGATTAAAAGAAGAATAAATAAACTTCTATCAAAAAAAAAATATTATGCTTACCTAATACTTGGTTTTTTTGGAAATTAAAAAACGAGTTAACTAAAAGTTTCCAAATAAATTAGTCTTAACTGACCAAAGTTTTGGAATAAAGCAAAGTCTACTTTTTAACAGTATACACAAGGTCGATGCGCTTGCTCAAAACTAAATTAATTCAAGATGGACAGTCCAAGATCCCAGGGCCGCCAGACATTACTTATTTTCTCATAAGTAAAATATACGGGATAAAGGAGTGCTAGTATGTACTTTGAGTGTGGGCATACTTGCTACCTTGGGCCGACGGCCAATCTACAGGTACCAGATGCTAAAGGTACCTAAAAACACTACTCACTTGTCTTAAATTCTCATGGATGATTTTTATGTATCTTTTAGAGAATATTGTTAGAAATTAGTAATTAATACTGCCAGACACTTCCCGTAGGCGGTAACTTATGCCAGACGCTTTAAAGCTCTTAGAACATAGGAAGCATAGGAACATAGGAAATTAACATGTAAAATTTATTTATGCAAATTCCTGCTTCCCTAATTATTTTAGAGAAAAAATGAAAGACCCAAAAATTATGCAGAAATATAAATTACGAATGATAAGGTTATTAGATTTCATCTAGCCTTTACTTAAAAGGTCAAAAAATGCTTTCAAAATTGTTAAAACTTTTATTTATCGCACTTGCCATGTAAGTTTCCATGGTAATTATTTTTGAAATATAAATTAAATGAATTGTATTTATTACATTTCCAGTGCGATAAATGACAACTTTAACAATTTTGAAAGCATTTTTGATCATTTAAAGTAAAGGCTAGATGAAATCTAATCGTCTAATCATTCGTAATTTATAATTCTGCATTATTTTTGTGTCTTTCATTTTTTCTCTAAAATAATTAGGGAAGCAAGAATTTGCATAAATAAGTTTTTACATGTTAATTTCTGTTCGGCTAATTCATTCAGCACCCGGTATAGTAGATATATCGCTCACGCTCAAGCGTACGAATAATGACCTCGCGCCTCATACTTATTGCGACTTTGATTGACTCTAGAAGATGTTTGCACCCTAGGATTGGTCTGGCTGCCTACAGGAAGCAAAGAGCTTTAAAGCGTCTGGCAAAAGTTACCGCCGACGGGAAGTGTCTAGCAGTATTAATTACTAATTTCTAACAATATTCTCTAAAAGATACATAAAAATCAGCCATGAGAATTTAAGAAAAGTTAGTAGTGGTTTCAGGTACTTTTAGCACCTGGCACTTGTAGATTGGCCGTTGGCTCAAGGTAGCAAGTATGGCTACACTCAAAGTACATACTAACACTACTTTATCCCGTATATTTTACTTATGAGAAAATAAGTAATATCTGACGGCCCTGGGATCTTGCTCTATTAAATTCAAATTTTCAAAATGTACCGGGCGATGGAAAATTAATTTTTACGGCATTATACAAGTACATACGAATCACTTATGCTCATACCTATAGTCGATACTTTGCCCGATCTTGGACTTGAGTCAGACTTAAGTACGAAATCGACAAATCAAAATATACAATTTCGTACTTAAGTCATGCTCAAGTTTTGGTGGAGCCAAGCATCGACTATAGGTACGGGCATTAGTTACAGGTCTTATTTTTTTTATTATCCAATACAAGTACAAAGCAAAAGTGAGGTCTAATTTAAAGTAGATAACTTCCACTTTCATCAAAATCAATAAAATATTGCATTTGGATAACTTCTATCGATATTACTGGTTGTTTTCAATGTGTGACACTGCCTACACCACTTGCTTAAATATAAAACTGAAAAATTTGAAAAGAAAACAATTGAAGATAGGCAACATAAACTAAAATATAAATTAAAATGGTTGGAATAATTTAAATGAAGAATATATAATAGGTCTATGGTCGAATACTCCACAGTGCTTCCAAGCAGACAATGGAAGGTTATGGTTGTACCGAAACCAGCCCCCTATCACTTCAATGGAAGAAAACATAAAAAGAGGTCATAAGTTATCACACAAATTTTAGTTCCTTAGAATGGCGTTAGTAGTTCAGTTCAAGTGTGCTGCTCATAGTTAAGAGAGATATATAGAGATGTTGCTACATGTCTGCTAACAGCTGTTCGATGGTTGTGTTGATAATTTAACTTATTAATAAATAAAACTTGATAATTGAGTAATAAATTGTGTTTAACTAGTGTTTAATCGGTGTAATTTTCTAAGAAAGGTTGTTAATTATAACATTATAACAATGTCTGAAATTTATGATAAAATTAATTTTAAATCTTCCGCATATTTAATTACGTCGCATGAGACGTCACAGTTTGAACTATGCTACTAGCGCCTCCTACATGTTGTGACAACATAACGCAACTTTCTGTAACATGGCGTGACAGGGGGCTGACCGAAACTTAATTTGCAGTTTTGAACATCTTTTTTTGAAGGTGAAAGCCGCCAATGGTTCATTGCTGACATATTTGCTGACAAATTACGCATTGTGGCGCCGAACACAGCGATTGGTGCCACGAACCGCCACGATTCGATCATTTGACGTTTTAGCAACAAATAATGCTTATAAACTACTTTAAATCATTACAATAAATTAATGGTGCATTTCTCACAAAATTTTCCGATTGAATTTGATAGTAAATTTTCTGTTCTATAAATTGGTAATTTTGTTTTTTGGATTGAGTGAGTAACTTTGAAGAAATGAAGGGTGAAAGTCGATTAGTCGTAAATCTTGGATTGTTTTTAATTAATTATGAATCACGCCCTAACAATTGAACTGATACATTTTAATATGTTCATAAGGGAACCTTTAGCTATCGATTGGTGTAACTTTCATCCTCTGAAACGGAACTTTTAGGTTGCCATATATTCAAAGTCTCCATTGACTGGACTATTGCTTTTCATTTGATTTCACTTTTGAAAATAAAAATAGTTTATCAACACCAACGCTGTTAGGCTTATATCTTAAGAAGCATCTATATGCTGTGCAAAAAATATGACGAGATGGTACTTTCAATTTGAGTACATTTAACTGATCTTTAACGTACTCAATTTTTAGCTTACCATCTTTGTCAACCATTTCTGCCAAATATGATACGGCTTGAGCGAGTTGGTATGAACCAGTGAATAAGATTTTTAAGAAGATTAAAAATATAATATCAACCAACATAAAAAATATCCGGTTTTGTTAGAGGCGAGGGGACCTACACTAAAAAAGCACTTGGATAAGGAGTTCAAAAGCGTACTGCAACCTCCTCGTGGTGAACTCTGGAAAATTATTTTTATTGGCTAACTGCAGACTATCCTTATTTAAATACTGTATACACATAGAATGTTAACATTCTTTTTCACTGTTTTTCACGAAATGGATTTTCTATTAGTTCATCTGATGTATCACGTATTGTCATAGCAATCGTAATTTCACTAAAGCTTAACTTTTTGAAAAGGTGCATTATATTAATGTACAAGTAAAAATGAAATTTTGTCGTAAAATAATTCAAGAATCAAGGATAAAAAGCAGACTAGTACATTCGATGTACGCTGTGAAAGCGTGATGCGGCGCCACATGCATGATTTTCATCATTTTTCGCCATGAGCTACCTCGACTAAAAATTTGGAAAAAATATATATTAAAGCAGATATTTCAAGGTTTCTTTTGGAAAAAAAATTGAAGGTGTATCTCGGAAACATAACCTCAAAAATTTTTATAGCCGTATTTCTTTTCAGAATTTTTCTTAAATTTTTATCTTAAAATAGTCTCTTTGATGTTCATAACATATATTTTGTTCATCAAAATCGGTTGAGCCGTTTTCGAGAAAAATCATTTTTTTGATTTTTCCTTCCTCATCGATAACTCCTACAAAAATGCGAATTTATAGTTTATATTTTCAGGATTTTTTAGTCGCATAGGTGCCAATCTGGACTTGATACGTGCGGGAACTACTTTTACATGCTTATTTCCCTAGGTCCTTTGAATATATTTTTATCTTGTGCAATTTTTCTTAAATCTTTTAACAAAACTTTTTTTTGAATTACCAGCCGAAAATAAAAAAGTCGCCAAATTTCAATTCGTGTCTAATTGTACTAGTCTACCACATGTTGTTCAAAGTTGCAATATTTATTTTCTTGAAACCTTCAAAATAGTTTTTTATTTCGATACCACGAGAATTATAGATATTATATGCATTCTTAACATCCACCCTCACCGATGATGATGCGTTTAAATTATCTTAACTATCGGAAATATAATTTTACAGTTTCCTATCCTTACATACTTCTCTTGTTTCGACAACATCCATATACCGTGTCACATTATTATGCCTCTTTGTTCTTAAAGCTGATAAATTTCCTCTATTTCACACATTTCAATCTGATTCGCACGCTGTTCCGTCACATATTTTCTCATTCTCTTAATATATCAATTCAACTCAAAACACTTCTTTACCTTCATTTATTGGAAAAACAATTATTTTATACTTAACGTTTCTTTCTTATTTATTAAATCATATTTAATATTGTTAAAAAATAAATTTTATAAACAATGATACCGTCGATATGAGACAATTAACGAGTATAGCTCTAGAACTCAGAAGTTGAAGGTGTTTCAAAGATTTAAATATTGAAGTCCCATACTTACATATCTATCCATTATTATGTAGAAATTTTTGTGTTGTAAATTTGTATTAATAAAAGCTTTTTCAAGGACATAGATTTATTAATAAAAAGAGAATTTATGACAAAAGTAATTTTACATTAATCAGAGATATTATAACAATTCGATTCATATAGTATATAATATAAACAAAAATTCTTAATTTGTTTAAAATTATTAACATTGTTAACAAGGCAAATTCAATCGTACGATAATATTATTATGATTGTTAAAAGTTTAATTTTATTGGTCGTTTTTTTATACATAGGACAGAATATAATAAAAAAATGCAAATGAAAATTTTGACAAAATTATGTTAAATTTCAATAATACAATAAAATTATTGAAACATTATGCTATATTGTATATCATAAAATAGACATTTTATTTAAAATTTAAAATTTTTTATAAATTTTCCTTTATATTGGACTAAATTTTTCGTTTACTTTCAGGTTGGAGCTATGTACTAAAGAAAGACCTATGTCCATTTTAAATTTTTTTATAACTATGAGAATAGTATCCGTACATTATTAAAAAACTATTATAAACTCTACCCACAATAATATTAAAATAATTTACAATTCAGGCAATTCAAATTGGGATGTGCGTTTTATTTATTAATATACTTACAATTTTAAAGCAAATATTTTAGGAGACATTAAAAAAATTTGTATCATACCTACTATTCTCAAGTTATAGTAATCGAAACAATTTTAGTTTCACAGTTTTGACAACAGCAATTTTTGCTTATAATACATTCTATAAAATAATAAGATCAAGAATTGGTCGTAGGCCAATAATTAGTAAATACTATAAGTAATAATAACTCCAAAAATTGCATATTATTCAATCTTTAACTAAGTTTTACAAAATTATATTGTAACATTTACAATAATTTTATAATTGTAAAATGATTCACAAATTTTGCAAAATTTTGGAGCATGTAAACATGTTCTCTTATTTACGATTATGTTATAACACTTTGTTATAATTTATATGAATAGATAATTTATAGTATACATTCAAAAATAATTATTTCTGATTTATATTTTCACTAATTAATTACGTAACTAGAAATTTAAATAATTAATAGAGCAATTATTGAATTACCATAACAAATAATAACATTCTTTATTGATTAGTTATAAAATAATTGCTCAAATTATGTTACAAAACGAATCCTTATTAAAATGAAGGGTTCATGATATGTCCATTTGTTGAATATAAACTCGAGAAAATTTTTACAAAAATAAAAGGCCATAAATAAAATTATAAATAATATCATAATTATGTTACTCGTAGTTACTAATATAAACTTTTGAAATAATTACAATGCCATTCAATTAATATTTTAATGGCATTTATTTCATAGTATGTACCTAGTACTTAATGTAAAAATAAAATTATAAACTTTTTTTATAAGTACCGATTAATTAAGCACTGGGCATCTACCGGCTAAAATCTATCAGGTAAAATTTTTAGAATAGCCGTTTACTGTTCTACATAATTATTATATTTACAATTTGAAAAAATACAAGATGTCAATAATGTATTTAATTTTTAAGTTTAGAAGTGTGGCATAATAAAAAACAAGTAGGTAATTAAAAGTTTCGCTGTAGACTGAATAATACGTATAAATCATAACACTCGAGTTTTGATAAATTCCTACCAGTAATTAAGTATAAAAATGTGTTTTATTTTTTCTCATTTATTCAATAATCATGGTAGTTACGATGTAACACTTTTCAATGAACTAAATAAATTATTAACTTCGTGTATTTGTTACCACTAATAAATAATTTTAAATTAAATCGGATATGAATTATTAATATTTTTCCATAAATCAATACTAGACAGAATTTGAAAATAAAAAAATTTCAATTTCGCTAAACCATAATTTAACTTTTACAAATTTGTCTGATTATATTATACTTAGTATTAATTTAAGTATTTCATAATATGTAGCATTCTGATAATACGAATATAAGCGTAAATGAAGTTTAAATACCTAAGCATAACTAAATCTGTTAGATTTCTATGGAAAGATATTTATTAAAATAAACATAATTGCTTATGACAGAACAAAAATAATCTACCATTTAAAAATCAATTGTATGCCTACAAAATTGCTAATACGTATAACAAAAATTAATAAGGTGTACTTCCTACTTCAGGAGCAAGTCGTGTGTGATTTTCAGTTTTCCATTCGTTAGCTAGAGGAGCTGTGGCAGCTAATGGAGGCGGGGAAGACCCTGGTTGGGAAGCCGGTGTAGTTACGACACTCAATGCATGTCTAATACAGTTTTCAACGTTTGTTTCTATATCCATTACTTCGTCGAGGTCTTTTTCATTTCTTGAATGAGATGAATCCGGCGATTCAATATGTTGATGGTCGCCGTTTTCTAAAAACTCGGAATCCTGCTCAATATCACCATTTTCATCATTTTCATTATCTAGATCGCCATTTAAAAGGATACCCGCAGTGTTATCCTGAAAAAATAAAAAATGAATAAGTTTTAAAAAAAAATAATTATAAGAAGTAAATAAACTATTTCTGTTACCTATTCTCAAAACCAGGCAAACCACCAAGGTACAAATTATATCAAATACTCCTTGTATTATTTCTCTAATGATTCTCGATGTATTATTTAACGCTAGCCGAACTAAAATAATTTCCAACCCCAACAAATCATTACCAAAACTTAGTTATTAATGTCATTATTTCCATTTATTATATTCAATTTGAAATGGTTTTGAACCCAAAAATAAAAATAAAAATAAACAGCAATACAAATAAAAACTGCAGTAATAAAATAAGTCACAAAAAAGATAAATTTATAAACTAAAATATTTAAATTGAACATTTAAATAATCTCTAAAGATGTGTTTCAGAACTATTTGATATAGAATTTTCCAAACCCCGAAAATAAATGCATACAAATCGCGGTTTAAGGCCTAGTCGCCCTGACTATATTGCATTGCTGTGATCTAAAGCCTCTGTCTGATCTTTGCGCTATGATGGGAAAAGCAATGGGAAACCACCCCATTAATTAAATTCTTTAGTACGTCATCTTGGCTTAAATAAGCAGGATGATAGCAATGCAAGCATCCGGAACAGATAGACATTTGAAGAAGAAGGTATTATAAGCACGTGATGATTTGGGTTAACAAAAACTGGATTTTCTGGAGAGAAAAGAATATTTTTAAGAATTTCTGTGAATAATATTTACAAAAGTGTAAGTTCTGGGTCAAAGTTTTAGGCCCGGTTTCAGTACGGCGAGCGTTAATAGATTCTAATTGGTAAACAATAATGACACACATATAATATTATATTATACAATATTATTTAAAATAATATTTCGGTAAATCTATTTCTTTTGAATTCTGGGAGAATTGCATGTTTTAAGTTGCAATGCGATATACCGGGAAATAATCATATTATTATTACAAACACTGTCCCTCTTTCATTTTAGTTTAATTATATAGCTAAGTTAATACTAAGAAAGTAAACGTACTCTTGTTCAGATAATTATGTATATTATGATAATACATAATATGTACATATAAGTATTATTATTACTCTTGAGTTGTTTCAAAATGGCTACACAAACCTATTTTGCAGAATCTAGTGTATGTACAACATAATTATTACAAGAGCAACATTTTATAGGTAAACTTGTAAAAAGTGAAGGAAATAAGTAAGGTCTCATCGGTTATTATAAGTACTAAGCATTTGAAAAATTTTCATCTCCCCATTACGTTATTGGTACAGTAAATTATTTTTAACTCTATAATATAATGCAATATTTACGAAAAACGTTAAATATGTTTATAATTTGATAATATATTGTGCTGATTAATATGAATGCCACAAAATACATATTATTAATTGTTTGATGAATTTGTACGTCAATTATGTACGTAATAATTTTAAGCATATTAAGTATTTGATTGAAGTAAAAGTTATTAAGCTTCCAATACATTCCAGCATAGAATATTATAAGTTGACAATAGTTGGGAGCGTGCAATAAATTGTAACGGTAATGAAAATTTTAAGCTTTCATAAGGTAAAACAGTTAAAATTTGACCTTAAAATCAACATGAAAAAAGTTAAAAATAACAGTTTCTCTGTAATTTATGAATAGCTCTTCTTTGAGTTGAAACACGCATCAGACCGTTTGAGCTTATCAGTGGATTCATGAAAGAATGCCGAACATCATTCTATTTACAGATTACATCCTGATAGGAAACGTAGATGACAGTACAAACTGTAGTATCTAAGTGGCAATTTCTTCTTTTTGTTTAAAAGCGGCTGTGTAAATACTCTCTTACTTCGTCAAAGCTTATTTTGATTCAGCTTTGAGCTTTTTGTCTTCCAATTGAAAAAACCAGGCGGAATGAATTTCCAACTCTTATTCGGTAAGTATCCATTTAAACGTCTCAACAGTAGGATTTTAAATTCGAACGACCTCGGAATACGAGAACAATAACGTTACAATAACATTGAAAGCTTACTTTTGCCATTTAAGTTTCTAATAATATTGCTTCAAGTTATTTATTTAAATTATTTCAATTATTAGTCTTTCCACTAAATTTTTGACACATTTGTTAGGTCGCAAAAATTTAATTACTATACATAGAGATAAAGAATACTAAAAAGTAAAATTGAAATTGTACCTATTATATCACCAATTCAAACTGACGTAGCTCATAATCTCGTAAATTTCCGTTGGAAATATTAAAATTAATGGATATTAACTTTTGTTCCATAAAAGCAGAAAACACAGAAGCAATTAACATAATTTAAACGAATGTTCAGTTTTATTTCTTTTGGTATTCATTTAATATTTTTGAAATACTTATTTATTTATAAGTGTTAACCGCTCCCGATTCTGCTGTTTTATCAAAAGTAAAACTCTATTTCCTTTATTTATTAAATGGGCGTGAAATAAAATTGGTAGAAAGAACCTTGCTATAAATAACCTTATTACGAGAAAATAATATTATAGAAGTATAAAGTGGAGAAAATTATAATAAAATTGGTGCATACATTCATGTTCACTTTAAAGCAGTAATTTATCAACAGTAAGCTGCACTGTAGGGATTCTAGTATGATAAAATAAGCTAAAGAGAGACATTATGTTATTATGGAGTAGATTAGAAACCATTTCGAAGGTGGGTGCGCCCTTTCATTATTGAGCACGTAGCTTTATAATTTATTATCTAAAACCATGCTCCGATATTAATATTTTTGACATTAACAAATTAAGAAATTTAACGCTAATTGATTACTACGAGTCGAAAAACTTAACACTACACGAGTAAAATTAAATTATTAAATTATTTTCATCTAATATTCCTGCTTATCGGTCATGTAAACATATTATTATTTTGTTGGAAAGAGAATATATAAGGTATACGTCCTCGATACCTCCCTATTTTCATATTAAAAGTAATAAAACATTTATACTATTAAAACGTAATTGCTAATTTTTAAAAATCGTAGACAGAACAAATTTATCACAATTAAGTTTATTAAATGATTTTCACTGTGAAAAATACGGGCGGAAATTTAATCATCACTAATTGTACTCTTGAGTGTCGTACTTTATAAAACCAAGCATAAAAATGCAGTAAATGTTGGGGTCTACTTAAGTTTAACCAAAACCATAGATATGTAATGGTAAAGTAAAATACTGTTACAGTTTTACGGGAGAATTGTAAAGATAAATTCATTAGTTAATTATTGTTCTTAAATTTTAAGGAGAAACGGACTATAGCGATGCAATACTTTAATTAAAATTAAAAAATTTTTATCCATTAGTAAAATTAAGGTTATAATGAGTCTTATCATTAATTTATTTTATAATAGTTACGTTTTAATTTAAAATTTGTTTAATTCTTAATACGGGTTACCTGCATATGCATCATAGTTTCTGATACTCAAATTGATTGTATTCTTTAAATTATTTGCCAATTTAGTGCAATACTGAATGATAAATGCTATTGACCGTTATGTTGACCAGGAAAGAACTAACTTTTGTTATCAATTTTAAATTTCAATAATACTGAAAATATTTTAAACCGATCACGGATTTAATCCATTTATACTTGACGTTGACTCCACTTTTTAATTATTAGGTTTTGACTAACAGCCGATGGCAAGATGGCATTCAGTAGTTGAGCTAAATTTTGTAATTAAATTTCGAGTTGGAGTTGAGTTTTGCAGTCGATTTGCAAAATTCAATTGTAACGAAAGAACCTAATATTATAGAGTCGCATTTTCCTCCGAAAACCTCATTTGAGTGTACTTTACTTTTTGGGATGTGTTTAATTAGGAACGTAAAATCAACACAATCTTGGCTAGGAAAATTCGTTTGAATTCTTTAGATTAAATTTAACAATTTTACTTATATAATGACAGTGTGACCTGAGGATGGTTAACAAAGTGGCTCAAACCTTTAACATTTAGAATCTGAATTTGATTGGAAAGTAAAAAACTACAGTTAAAAATTTATATACAGCTATTACTGAAACGCTGAACATTACTTAGAAAAAGTAGTGTATTAGATAAAAAATACGGTACCAGCCTTGGTTATCGGTTAATTAACTTTTCTCAGTTGAAGAAGAAATTTTACGATTGTTAAGTTTCAAACCAAAAATTATGCATATTAAATAGGAATATGATATAGGTTAGTTAGTTTGACGCGGAATCAGTCTATTATTATTTTCATAATCGAAAATTAAATTATAATTAAATTATTCCCAACTCATTCCTATGGTCGGCAAAGAAAAGTTGCAACCGATACGATAACTCAGCGATCAAACGTCGCTCATGCAGGGTTTTCAACTTAGGGGGTTTTCCCTAAGTTTAGGGAGTTTAGTTTAGTGTGTTTAGAATGAGATTTTTTATGCATTATTTTGCAACAGCTCAGAACAAAGGGCGTTATGTTGGAGTAGGGGCAACGATCATTAGAATATCTGCACGAGCAAGTCTTTAACTTCCGTTTGATAAACAAATTTCAAATCCTCAACAGTTATATAACTGGAGGGGGGGTCAAACCATATAATTAGCCAAATATTCAATTTGAATTCTTACCTAATGAAGATTACATTCTAATTAAGAAATCATTAGAGACAAGATATATAAATGACAAAATATATAAAAATCAAAAAATCATCAAAAAATACTATAGGATTCCAAGCTAACATGCTAGATGTTCTAACAATTTCTTCTCTTAATTTCTCTTCTTAATGCCTGCCGAAATGTTCTTAAACTTTTGATTTTAAAAATCTTTAATACGAAATTTAAGAATAAATCTTTTCTCTAAAAAGCTCAGTTTCTTTAATAAAATGGGAAAACTAGTTTTGGGTTTTTATATGTGACCCCATGTTCAGTTGCAAAAAGGTAAGTTTCACTACGTTTCCCAAAGGTTTAAATAACGCGAATACAAGCATTCGTCATGTGAAAAATAAACGTAAACAATATTAAATACACAGTAAAAAGTATTTTGTTAAATTAACAAAAAAAAATTGTTCCAGCAGGTCCACTACAATTTTTTGTTATATTAGCAAATTTATTACGCAGAATAACAACAAGACGTTGTTATTCTGTTATTAATATTAATAAATAACAACAAGAAGTTGTTATTCTGCGTAATAAATTTGCTAATATAACAAAAAATTGTAATGGACCTGCTGGGACAAAATACTTTTTACTGTGTACAGCGAAAGGAAAAATCAATAATATAGAGTTCTTTAGAGAAAAAGCCTTTTCTAAATTTTCCAACAATACTCCAACACTTGGGAAGATATGAATATTAAATCTTCAATAATTTATTACATTTAACAGAACTAAACAAAACGTTAAAACAAAAGAATTTTAACAAGTGAAGTTAAAAAATATATAAGTACGTAGAAAAATAAATTATTCAAACAATCAAAAAAGACATAATCATCACTTGACGGGTTCCAATTAAAAATATTTCTTAACTTGACTTGGTAAAATTATAATATATTATATTAATTAAAAGGTTAATATATAAGGTTTGATGCATAGGCCTGCCAATACAGTAGTGAGTAGATAATCAGCAGTAAGAGATAATCAAATACAGTAAAATCACAATAAAATGCACAATATCTTCACAATGCTTATTATATTTTTAATTATTGTCTGCTTCCTAACTTTAATCGGTTATCATATTGCTTATGGTACGCTTACTCGAAATTATTCACAATAACTGAATTTTCCCATAAAAAATACTGAGTAACCACACCACGTGATACTAGTATATTATATGATGTCGCATTATTGTATAGTTAAGCTTTATCTCTAATCTCAAAGACACGTAAATTATATATAATATATAGTAAGTAATGTTATAGTAGAATTTCAAAGCACCATTTACATTACCGTCCGGAAACCTAAAAATAGGCATTTTGCAAATCACAGGTAGCACCATGTAATTAAATTATATCTGATCTTAAACTAACATTTTTAATTTCAAGTAGATAGTTTGAAAGTACAGAAGTTCAAGTTTGTTATTAAATCATATTATGCAGTTTAAAAACATAGTTGTAATTGTGTATAAATTACTAATTAAAATTAATTAACAGGTAATATTTTATAATTCCTGGTGTAATGTGTTAATTCTTAACATTTAAGTTTCAGCTAATATCACTTTATCGCTTTCTATTTTTTCAAATTCTTCAAATACAAATACTCATGCAAACAATTATTTTTCCAGAAATCGTCATTGAAACAACATTTCCATAATATATGGAATTTCCCTGAATAGTGCGGTAATGATTAGTAATGGACAATTTGCATGATTTTTAATTTTAACATATTAATATTCTACATAACAACATATGTAATCTATCTTAATTTTTTTAAATTTGGTTCACAAATAAAGCCAGAAAAAAATATTGAAATTTAAAAGTATATTTGTCGCGCGAAATCGTATTAATAAATATGGCCGACTTAATTTGAAATTTGTGGATTTTAACGTCATCAAAATGGCGATTAGTAACTAAAATTTGGTTACTTCATAACTTCATTACCGGTTGGTACTTACTTGCTAAATACATTAGTGGAAATTATACTGGTGTATTGGCACCAATTATTGTTGAGGCTCATGTCGTCACGTCCTGATTTCAATCACGTGATTTTTTCAAATAAATTATAACATTTCATTAATTTTTTGCGGGCTGACAATACAGAATTTTGATAAATCACTCAAATATTCTAATTATAGGTATATTGAACTATCAATATATGCCATTTTGAGGTGAATTTGAATTTTATGCAAATTGTCCATTGTAAAAAGTTGTTTTTAACTATGGATTCAACAAATTGACAAACTTGATTTTTGCTCAATTTAAAAATGCTGTTCAATTAGTGTTTTAAAATTTTGATTTTTTACAATTTTTGGAAAAATTTAATACCAAACATGCCAGGAAGATGTCTCACTTTACTCGGAGCTCTAAAATACTCGGCACAAAGTGCCTCATATTTCAACATTGCTACCCGTAAGTAATTTGCTATTTTTATGATTTTTATGTAAATAACTATAAAATTACTAATTTGTGATCTTTAAATCTCGACAACGAATAAGAACGCTAAATATATAAATTACATTTTTTAAGAATTCCAATTATTTGTTTCCAATTAAATGCCATAATGTATAGATGTATATAAACTATAAACATATAACGAAAGCAAATAGGTACACAAATAAAAGCAATTAATGCTATTTTTAAATATTTTCTACGACATGAAAAAAAATATTAAATAATGGAAACTCCATTTAATATTGTGAAGGAAATTAAAAGCGACAACAATACTTTTCTTTAATAAAGTATTAAATGACACTGACATTAAATGGTTCAGATAAGGAAATATCAATAGACTTCAGGTATGTAGAGTACTTTCGACTAATATAAATAAATATTGTGAAATAAAAATAAATTATTTTACACTACAATAATAAAATATTTTATTGCAGGCAGGTATTCCTTTTCTATTAGAAAAAATAACATAAGTTACAGCGTATGTAATATGCAATTTTTATGTAAAGAATATAATGATACGTAATATTGATTAAAGAAATGGTTAAATTTAATCAAATCTTTATTTGCAATATTTTGTAGAATAACGTCCTATTCATGTTTAGTCTGGTTTAAATTTTATATAAAAATTTAGTAACATACAGGGTGACCCAGACCACCCGTATCAGTACTTTTTTTCAAAAACGATAAGTCGTAGAGAGTTGGGTTAAAAAAATGTATTACAAAAGCCCTAATCACGAATCTAATGGTGATATTATTATTTCCGGGAAAAGTCGGCATCCAGAGTAGTTTGCTCCAGAAAGTCCAGAAATCCAGAATTTTAAATGGCACCATATGTCGAAAGTGGTATCGATGGAAATCTCTTTTCAAAATAAGCAAGTTTTGTAGGACAAATTTTTTTATTACTCCCACCCCTTTTAAGTTATATTCACTTGAAATTATTAAATTTCAATTTATTATAACGAACTTAACTTTAAAAGTCAGCACTTGAAATCCAGCTACCGCGTTAGAGCAATGTCACAAGAGTTCAAAATGTCTTCCATTTACTTCTAAACACTGTTGAGCTCTTCTGGTTATACTATCAGTGGCTCTAAGTACTTCTTCAGTGTTTAATGATCGACAGGCATTGCAAATTCTGAGCTTCATATCATCTCTCGTTGTTGGTTTTTCTGTATAAACAATATCTTTGATCTGACCCCAAAGCAAAAATCCAGGGGAGTACAATCTGGGCGACCTTGGAGGCCACGCCACTGTGCTTCCCCTGCCAATCCATCTATTGGAAAATACAGTGGAGTCCGCTTAATGTGATCACTTCGGGACTTGGGGTTTTTGATAACAATAACCGATTGATAACAAAAAGAGAAAAAAAATTTTATTGGATATTTATTAGTAATTAATAAGAAAAATAACAAATTAAAAAAACTCATCTAAAGTTGTTTGTCTTTGCTGTGCGAGGAGTAAATTGTTTATAAAAAGTTCGTTTGGAAATCTGACGATCTCATCTGCATCTTGCAGCGTCTTCTATTTCAACATATTTTTTTTAAATTTTACACAAAAGTGGTTGTGAAATGTTTAATTGCAATGCTGCATTCCGCTGGCTTATTTTTGGTAACTTATTATATTGTTCTAAAATTTTTATTTTTTCAATTAAGCTCTAATCATGTCTCTTTTTTAAGTCACTCATTGCGAAGTTTTGAGATAGGATTGAATTACATCGTATATTAACAGCAAACTAGACAAATCTTCTTGCTAACACCTGATTTAAAAATCGCGTAATGAATATGTGGTACATATTTATACGAGTATGTGGGTGGCTCATGCACAATATAAAAAAATGCTTGCAACTGAAAACTAATTCCTTTGGTCGTGGGAGAAAATAATCTTAAGAATAATAAATTTGATAATATAAACCGAATTTTGATTACTATAAGTGATGTTTTTTGTGTGTAATCATATACGTCCGGCCCGTTCCTCGCAAAAGTGATAACAATACCCGAATGATAACATTAACCGTGATTCCAATAAGCGGACTCCATTGTAGTTGGTTTATTGCATTCCTAGCAACCAATGAAAAATGAGCTGGGCAGCCGTCTTGCTGAAACCACATTATTGCTCGCATTTTCAGAGAAACATTTTCCAATAAATCGATCAAATCATTATTTAAAAACTCGGCATATCGTATCCCATTAAGATTTTCTTCAAACAAATAAGGACCTAAAATTTTTCCTTCAAGCACACCACACCAGGTGTTAACGCTCCAAAGATGTTGGTTATCAATAGTTCGCAGCCAATGGGGATTTGGTTTCGACCAGTAATGCGCATTGTGAATATTGACTTCACCAGTGCTTTTAAAAGTAGCCTTGTCAGTCCATAAAACCGTCCTAGGAAATGGGGGGCCTTTGTTAATTAACCAATTACAAAAAATTACTCTACTTTGAAAATCACTCTCATTTGATGCATACTCTTGATGCATATGTATGTGGTATGGATGAAAATTATGATCATTAAAGACTCTGCATACAGAGGATTGGCTAACTCCAGAATCTCTTTCAAGTTTTCTGGTTGAAATATTCGGATCAACAAATACAGCAGCAAGAATATCAGTTGCTCTTTCATCACGTACATGTCGCATAATCCGATTACCGTGATTGTTTGTTGGTTGCACCTGGCCTCTGGTACAAATATGTGCTGCCAATCTCCAAAAAACATTGAAAGATTGACAGGCACGTTGAGGATATCTTTCAGCATAAATACGCTCAGAAGCTCTGTAATTTTGTCCACATTCTCCCAAAATCATTAAAATATTGAAAGCCTCTAAATTCGAAAACGGCATAATTTCACTAATTAAACTAATTAATAATATAAATTTTAACTTAAATAAATATTTATAATATTTATAATTTTATACTTAATAATATTAATAATAAACAATAAATTATGATTAGTTTGAACAATGGCAACGGATAATTTTATGACACAGGGATAAAACAATTGCAATTATTAATTATTGTCTAACCCGATAGCTAGATTTTGAATGCCAATTTTTAAAATAAAGTCAAAATAATCAAAATAATAACTTAATAACTTAAATCGAATATAACTTAAAAGGGGTGGGAGTAATAAAAAAAAATTTTCTACAAAACTTGCTTATTTTTTAAAGAGCTTTCCAACGATACCACTTTCGATATATGGTGCCATTTAAAATTCTGGATTTCTGGAGTTTCTGGAGCAAACTACTCTGGATGCCGACTTTTCCCGGAAATAATAATATCACCATTAGATTCGTCATTAGGGCTTTTGTAATAAATTTTTTTAACCCAACTCTCTACGACTTACCGTTTTTGAAAAAATGTACTGATACGGGTGGTCTGGGTCACCCTGTATATAATGTCAAAGATTGGATGTTTGATTTGAAAAGAAAAGTGAAATAAATAAGTCTGCAAAAAGTATTATTGCAATAGTTATTTTAAAAAATTATTATGTATTATTAAATATTTTCTAATTTGTTGTAGTCCCTTAAATTTCCTATTTGAAATGGGCCATCAGATTTTTTGTAAAATTTAAAAGATACAGGATTTTGAAGAAAGCAACAGAAAAAAAATCGAATTTTTCAACATATTGTTAATTACTTTAATTCATAACTCGAAAGCCGTTGATGTTACACAATAAAAGGTGTTTAGTTTGTAGATTATTTAATGCTCTTTAAAAAAGCACTAAACTATTTTTACTGAAAAATCAATATTTTCGGAGCAATGACCATGTGAAGATGGTAATTTAAAAAACTGCTTTAAAGAGGCCTAACTCTCGAATGTTTGAATTTAGAAAACAATTTTGTTAATTATATTTCTTGGAAAAGTGTCCTCTATCACCACCTAAATTATGGAAAGTGTATCTGGGGAAACCCTATATTAGATCTACAGTGAAGAAAATAGGTATAGTAACTCAAAGTAATTTTAGTCATTTTTCGAAAGCTCGTTTAAAAAATGTGTTTTATTTGTGTCCTGTAGCTCAATATTGATAATTCTAATTTATATAATTTTATTTCATTAATCTTCTTCAGCCTATTCTCTATAATAATTAATCCCTATAATTTCTTTCTATTGTCCTCTTTTTTGAGCCGCCTGAAACCAATATCTTCTCGTAACAATCTTTGTATCGTCTAGTCACTTAATTTGGGGTCTTCCTCCGCTTTTTTGGCAGCTCTTGGTCTCCCAGTGATTTAGTTGTCCATTATTCTCGCTTTGTTATATGCGCCACGCTTGTTCATTTCCTTATTTTGTTACTTTTAATGTTTTTTTATATATTATAAGAAATAATACAAAAATAATACAATAAATATTTATTGATTCATTATTTGATAGTTATGACGTTATGAACTATACCGCGTAAAAATACAATGATTTTACGATTTTCGTAATCTGTAACGAGCTTTACGATTTGTTCATTGCAGTCCCTAAATTTTTAAAATTTTTTTGGCGGCTCGTTGCCCGCCACGAATTGTTCGTAAAATAAATTCCGACCCTTTTGAATTTTTTTGAGTCCTTCGATTAACTTTCATATTGTTGAGTGGTCCATTGCTAATTCGGTTTGTAATCTTCGATTACTAGCTTCGATCGTCGCCGTTTAAAGTTCTCTCGTAGACATTCCACATCTCTACAGTAAAGAAAGAAAAGAAAACAGCTAGCGGTCACTGTGACCACACGATAGTGTTACTGAAATTTTTATGTTTCTAGTAAACGTCGCATTTAAAGATTATAAATTATCATTATTATTGTTCATATAACTGTGTAAAAGTCTTAGCTCAACTAGATGAATTTTTAATTATTAATATAATTTCAATTTACAAACCAGCATGTTTGCAGTGCAGTGTGAAATTGTGTACGAATTGCATTTCAGGTGTTGTGATTTTTGCGGTATACTTGTTTTTTCTAAATTTTTTTATTTTAATTATAATTATTCAAGTATGTACTTCAAAATATTATGATTTAGTTTGCTTAAATATGTTTGAGATTGAGAAAAATAAATAAATTTTAGTTATGCCGTATAAAAGGGTCCAGATATGCTAATACTTTCATTTGTGTTATTAAAAGTTAATAAAATTTTAAAATTAATTACTTTTTAAATTTATTTGGCTTACTAGAATACCAAATAAAACATCTGTTGCAAAACAAAACCAAAAATTTAAATTGTACTCGGGTAAACGAAAGAAATAAAGCGCGGTCACTGTGACCGCACAGTAGTTATAGTGTGACAATTATTTGACGTAGTTATTAAGGGTTAACATGTAAACATTTATTTATGTAAATTCTTGCTTCCAAAATTATTTTAGAGAAAAAATAAATGACACAAAAATAATACTGAAATATAAACTACGAATGATAAGAGAATTAGATTTCATCTAGCTTTTAATTAAAAAGTCAAAAAATGCTATTGAAATTGTTAAAATTTTTATTTATCGGACTGACCATGTAATAATAAATTAATTTAATTTCTATTTTTAAAAATAATTACCTTGGAAACTTACATGGCCAGTCTGCTAAATGAAACTTTTTGCTCTTATCATCATCAGTTGTTTATATTTCTGCATTATTTTTGTAGCTTTCTTTTTTTCCCTAAAATAATTAGGGAAGCAGTAAGTTACAAAAATAAGTTTTTAATTTCCTATGCTCGCCTAACTCATTCAGTACCCGGTATAATAAATTATTGACTAAGATAATAACAAATTGTCTTACAAAAAAATTTGACTCTTACCAACCCATTGAACAAGCGGGATTTAGGAGAGGCTACAGCACTATAAAACACCTGTAATCTGTATGATTATTAATAGAAAAGACTACCGAATACAGCATCTTGCTTTATCTGGTGTTTATCGACTTCCACAAAGCTTTGGACTCAATAGAGACATGGGCTATTTTACTAGCAATGGTCGATGCCGCAATTGACTCCAGGTATATTTCAGCCATAAAAAATATATACTAGCATTATGCAGTGAATAGGCGATCACTTGGCTAAAACCAAGATGACGTACCTACTAGGAAATTTAATCAATGGAGTGGTTTCCCGTTGCCTTTCCCATAACCCATGGGTCTGTCACAGATCACAGCAGTATGTTTGACTTGACCAGGATTTGACCGCGGTTACCCTCTTTTCAGTCGGTCAGTGTAGGTTTTATGTCATACTGCTGGTATACCGACACAATGCAATTTTATTTTTGTCGTTCAACTTTTGAATAAGCAATAAGCATGCGCAAGCATGCGAATTGTTGCGAAACTATGCAGTAAGGTTGGCTTTCGCATATCTCTACTACAAACATATCCCCACCCAAAAATGTTCATCACATTTTCATCAAACTTTGAAGCAAAATGTTTGACAAGAAAGTTTAACGAAAATTTAACCAAAGTTTGATAATGTCACCCAAGCTTTATACAGATAGTCTACTTTCTCTATAATAAGTATATTTGAATAAAATTGATATAGGTAGTAGGTACCTACCAATTTCGGTACAAAATGAGTACCTATCTTTTTTTTAAAGTTTTTTCACTTGGATATCCGTGGGCTAGTTTTGACTATGAAACGGGAAACGTGCGTCAAAAAAGTTTGGGAGCAACTGATCTATATGAATCCGTATGCACAAAGATAACAAGCCAGTTTGAACGAACCACCGGTTAATTTATCGTAGGTTACACGGACGGTAGTTGGGGGTTAATTTTTAAATTACTTATAAAGTCCGTAATGGTTAATACTCGTTAAAGAAAATTATACGCGAGCGTACTATAAATAACATCCCAATGACAAACATGTCGCCGCAAAAGCGGGAAATTATTTTCATTAGTTTTGTGCGTTATTCTGGTTTTGTTGAAATTACATAATTACACACATCTGCTATGCATTTTAGATAACATTAGCTTGCAATTCCATCAACCAAATTTCTAACTAGACAAATAAATAAAATAGAAAAAATTTCAAGTTTTGTAATTTTTGTGTATAAATTCATTTTTCAAATTCTTTACTATAAACCATAAAAAATTATGCTGCAGGCAACAGGTTGCATAAATCTGGGTGTAATTTAGGTCAAACTTTTTATACTATTTTCACGATAGGCATACAAAAATTAGTGTTTCCGTGAAAGTGTGTTCACTATTGAAATTAAATATTGTAGAATTAAACAAGATGTGTTTATTAATTATTTATTTATTATTTATATAATAGTTCAGCAGAAAAAAATTATAGGGTAATTAAAATTTATCGTTCAACTTAGCAAAGAAAATTATTTCACAAGCTGTTTGGTTTTAGCTTCTTATTTTTCTTCTGATTTCTCATTTGTTTGTGCTTACTAACTTCTTTATACAAATATTGATTTCTCAAAAGTTTTTTGCAATACCAGGTAGATATATCGTGTCTTCTAATCAATTCACCTTTTTTTCCGAACAACGAGTTGTAAACTTGGTCCGCATTGACAGCTACCACGTTTGTTGGTGGTACGCTCGTGCTCGGTTTATTTAGATTAAATTTAAAAGGTATATTTTGGTAAACGTTATTTACGTTATTAACGTTATCTTCTAGTTGTTGATTTGAGTTGTTACAAGTGTTGATGGTATTTTCATGCAATATTTTCAATTTACTGCCCTCCGAAATATTTTGGGTTTCTTCAATATTTGCTTTTAAACTTTGAATAGCCATATCGTCAGGAAATGCGGATATAGTATTGCATATAACGCCTTTTAAAACCTTTTGATAATTATCATCAGCTGAGTTTCTATAATCATTCAAAATTTCAGTAATAGATTCTGAAACTTGATCTATTAATTTAATTCGTTTTTGTAAGTATTCTTCTCTTTTATTCCAGTAATTTTTCAGAAGGTCGAAATATTTTGGTCCATTATTCTCAGCTTCCAGACTTGGTTTATAATTCTTTATATTATCGTAAGCACTTGTATTGAAATTATTAGGTTTTACATCTTTTACTAAATTATTATTGCTAGTTTTCACGTAGGAACTCTTAGAATTTGCACATTGCAAGTTCTTTTTATTACAAAAATTTATGGTATTTGAACAACAGCAGCAAATGTTAGGAACGCTGTTATATTCCAAATTCTTTTGCGAAAGAGAACGTTTGTCGCAATTGTACGATTTTGTGCTATAATAATTATTAGGCGTTTGTTTTATTCGATGCAGTTCGTTTAACTTTCTGGTTACATCATTTACGTTAGGAATCGGTACATTATATTGTCCACATGCTACATCTCGACTGGAATTATTATTTTTCAAATAATGTAAGATGCAATATTTATGACGTTCTTTCATCAAATTAACATAATTTTCGTATTTTTTGTTTGCCATAGCCAATCTACTCAAATTGTTACAATTTGATTGCTTTTCATTTAATTGGTTTTCAGTTATGTGAGATTTTAAATTATTCTTATCTTTAGAATAATAAGGAATCGATGTTGGTGCTTTTATTAAACTTTTATCGTCTTGCATTGAACGGTGTAAATATTGCAATCTGAAAATTCGATTTTTTTCTAAGTTTTTAATATTTTCTCGAATATTTTCAATGGTTCGTTTAGTTTCAAGTTGTGATTTGAAATTTTGAGGATTATTAGAAAATGGCAATTCGTTCCATAATTTTAATGAATTAACCATTTTATTAGGTTTTTGCAAAGGTATCGAAGTACTAAGGCATTTTCTCGATATTTTTCTATTCGTCTTTCCACTCGAATGTACCTTACTCGTTTTACTTCCAATTAAACGCAAAAATTGTTTCTTGCTTGTTTTATTAGGTTTTTGCTTTGCCATAAGCTTTTTTACCAACTTTGAAGTCATTCTCAAAAGCAACATATCCTGTAGGATATTGCACACCATTTTACTATTATTGAAATTATAAACTTCCTCATATAGAGTGGTTGTAGGTTTTTCATTTTCTATTATCTTGGTGGTTAACGATTTTAGTGCTTCGTCTAATTTGTTACTATTAGAGTGGTATGTGCTATTATAATTATTTAGTTTTAACTTAGAATTTGCTAATTGCATTTTATCTTTAATATTTAAATTAGTAGCAAAACATTTTTTGTTTAAGTTAAGAAGTTTCTCATTATCGGTACAGCTTTTATCAGTTAATGGTTTAAAATTATCAATGCGTTTATCTAAATCTTCCACTATCACAAAATCCGTTGTTTTATTATTAGGAGTGACTTGCTCTAAATAATTTTTAAATTTTAATTTATTGTTCCTAATATTATTTAAGTAAATTTTATTTTGAGCAGCGTAATCCTCGTTTGTAAGAGGTTCAAAATTTTCAGCTAGTTTTTTTAAGTCGTTATTGCTGTTTGAATTAATTTTTGTTTGCTGTTCAAATTCGTGTCTCTTGTTAAGATACTTTTGATATTTATTAGATGGATCGGTGTTCAAAAATTTAAAACCATTTTCGTTTTTATAAGTTGATGAATGTAAATTGGGAATACTTGTTTTGTGACTTTCTGTATTTAAAACATCGGTTTTGATATAATCTGATTTTACGTGTTGCATATCTGTCGAGGTAATAATGGAATCTTTTGGATTTATCAGGCATAATAACGAAATTACTGCAATTGCTAGAACTCCACTAATTATTGACAATATTCCTAAAGTTTCAGCTTGAGGTTTCTTTACTTTTCTACGCTTCCGTAACTTGGATTTTTGTTTTGTAATATTATTATTATTTATGGTAGTGGCAGTAGGGGAGTCGCTGTTATATTTAAAATTGTTTGAATTAACACAATTATCATTGATCAAGCAACTTTTGTCAATCGATTTTGAGTCTTCGCCACTGTCTGTAGAAATTTCTGAAATAAAATTACTTTCCCATACCTTTTCTTTTTGCGATATATAGTTAAACTGCGTGTCACTATTAGAATTGTCATTTTCCAAAAGGTCTATTTCTGATATTTGATTTTCCGTCAGATTGTTATTCTCAGCAAAATTAATATATTCATCTTCTAGTTGATTTTTCGCCACTAATAATTTATTCGTGTCTTGAGTGGGTATTGAATTTTGAATTTGATCCAAAACTGTCCAAGAAGAATTTGATTCTATATCTGAATCGTTTTCATTGTCTTGCTTGTTACTGATCATGTTAATTTTTATGTTTTACTGTGAATTTTGAGTTTTAAATATAATTACATATCAGAATGAATTTTAAACAAAAACTTGACAAGCGTTTTCGGCTTAGAATTGAAATAATTGTCACTAAGATTTATATAAATAACAAAACATTTGAATAGCAACCAACACTGATGTGATTAATTATTATACAAATCCAATAATACTTCGAAATTTCTGTGTTTGTGTAAAATGTGGAAATTTTCTTCCAAACTTAAGTGCGTCACTAGTAAGCTGAGAACCCTGGTTCGAGCCCGAGTGGACCAAGAAATGTATTCTAACCCGCCCGACGATTATTTTCTTTGCTCGCCGAGAGTGCAGCAATGGGAAACCACCGAGGTAATCTGTCTTGAAAACTCTTTATAAAATGAAGTGGATTACGGCCAATAATATTGACTATATTAACAGCACTTTAATACTAATTAATGGCATTGCTTTTGTACTCAAATACTAATAGTAATAATACCACTTTGAGAGTAAGTAACATGTTCAGTAGGTAATAGTAAAGTATAATTATAGCTTGGTAGGTATATTGTAAATTTTTGTGCTGTATAAAAATTATTATATTCTGCTTCTGAGATCAATTCATATTATAAGATGATTATATGAAGATATAGCGCATAAAAACTTTCAGAAATTAAAAAAATTATTATCTAATTAGTTTATCGATTTAATCTATTAATTTTAATAAACTGATTTGTTTTAAGTAAATTGAAAACTTACAGTAATATCATTAATAATAATATTCCTGGTTGTGACCAGTGCAAAATAAACAGCTTTGCCCTAATCCTATTTAGATGGTTTTTAAACGAAGTATTAGTGAGATATCACACATTTGTTAAGACTACTCAAATATTAGTTTTTCTCTCTAACCTTATCTTAAAAGTACTCATTTTTCACTACTACGTAGTAAGTTAATGTCGGTACATACAAAATTTTATATTACAAGATGGTATTTTAACTCAGTTAGACTAAATGATTATTATTAATGATTTTCATTCCTTCTTCTTACCTTATCTTGTATATTGTTTTCAATGAAAGAATCTGGGGAAGTACAAGTATCTAAAGATGGGACGCCCAATTCGTATATGTTAACCATGTGAGCCGCTTGTGCATGCACCATTAAATCCCATGCGTTATGAAAGACGTCTTTGCATTGAACACAGAGTAAAGCTGCTGATGGTGGTTCATCGCCATTAATTTCTATAAAAAATTAATTTATAATGGTAAGTTAATATTTATTTTCTACGAAACTCTAAACAGTAAATACCTACGTATCGCAAGGGAATAAAATTTAGGATCGGAAAAGGAATTACCCTTAATGCGGTAAAAGTTATGTCTCTAACAGTTTCATTGAAGATACACGCACACTAATATCCTGCAGGATCATTGAAACTTTCTTTGATAATTTACGAATCGACGCAGATGGTCAGTATATATTTTTAAGTGCAATTAATAATGTATTCGAATTTCTTAAAAACGTTTTGTAGTATTTGCAAGTGCTTACACTTTTTTTGTTCTGAAAGTATTGTTTACATTGGTTACTTTATTATGATTAACCTTTCATAGCCTGTGAAATTGCATCCATGCATGCGGAATCAAGTAAAACTGGCGTAATAATTCAAAATCTCAATCTTCCTTATTATAACAATTTACCAATCGATATTAAAATTTTCAATTATTATCAAATAATTTTTAATATTCTCTAGCCTAAGCTAATAATTGTGGTTATCAAAGAAAAATACATTTGCTAATTATTTAGTAATAGGTATCAGTTGAAAATTGGATTTAATTGCAGTTCATCCTTTGAATGATAATATTAACATTAATTAAAAGAATTATTTAAACACAAAATATATTTTGCACCTCATTGAATCTAAATTCAGCCCCAATTGCCGTGAAATGGTGCCACTTCCGGATTCCAGTTGCCCGATTCCCGGGTTATGCTTTATTGAGGTTTATTGATAAACAGTATGAATTAAAGAATAACACATTTAAACAATTTTTTCTATTTTTACTCAATCAAAAGCAATGAAGTAATAAATTAAGTTATTTATACTGCTATATAATTTTCGTAAATTATAATCTTCAAAAAAACGATTTTCCAAAAAAAACTTGTAAAAATGCAAAAACTCCTTTTCAAATTATTAATTTTAATAAAATGGAACGTTTAAAAATTATGACTAATGGCAACTACCCATTTGTACTTAGTTTCAAACTTTATTTTGTATTCTCTTGAATAATTTTATAATTTAATTTTTATTTTATTTATAATTAGACATTAAATATTTATCAAGAAATAAAATACTTCTAAATTTTATTTAACAGCCACCCCCCCCCCGTTATCAAAAATATCACGATAATACAGAAGATAATGTACACGTAAGAAATATAAATTTATAATTTAAAAAATATAATTAAACGAAATCAGCCAAAATATGACGTTGAGGTAGGCAGTACATAGAGCAAATTCTTTAACATGCGTAGAAAATCATCTTTATCACTATTGGTTGAAATTTTGAACAATATAAACTGAAGTGGAGAAAGCTTTTTGCCATTGCCACGTATGTATTAAAAATACATGCGAAAACCCAGCGAAAACGTTGTAAATCTTCTGTAGTTGTAAAATGATTAGTAAGTAACTGTAACTTAGGTTTTATTCCAGACAGTTTTACAGTGAATGATAGGTTGCGTGTATTGTATACCCAGTGTTGGAGCATAAGAGTTAATGAACTACTCACCAGATTTTATATAAAACAAACGATATTAAATAATATTCTTAACTGAAAATTATTAGAGTATTTAGCAATATTGATTTAACTAATTGTTGCATATATGCCATCAGCAGATTTAATAATCTCAATCATTTAAGATGCTTTTAGACAATTAAATAAAAGTATCTCTAACACTTTTACTTAAAGTATTCTTATAGACCGGAAATCATGTTATTTCCTTCTATCAATCAACTGCTTTGTTGTTATAAATATTTAACATACTGTGTGCCAGTAAAGTGATTGTTTTCGTTCGCGGAAATTATCAATATGACTAGAAGATACGCTTTGTCAGACATAAATTTTGAAAATATATAGCTTTGATTGAAGTTACATGAACGCATGTAAGGAGAATAAGGATAAAAACTAAACATAAAAAAAGTCACGCGGAAACTTGGTAGCACCTATGCATTATAAACTTTTCAATAAATATCTTTCTGAACAAATCAAAACTGTATATTATTCTACTATTTTAAAACTTGAATAATATGTTATTTACTATTAAATTTTCTATCAACCTACTTGTAAGGAATAAATTTTGATCAATAATTTTTTATTTTACAAGGATGCAAAGTTTTTTTGATAATTATCCATTAGTTTTCGAGAAAACGACATTTGAAAATCGAAAGTTTCCATAATATGATTTACATGGAAATACATAGAAATTGCAAGTAACGGGTTTTCTGTTGACTGTACGTGTTTTCTGAACTAGTCTTACTAATAGCCGTCCACATGCGTGTCCTACACAATTCGACAACTCAAACAACTAAAAGTCAAAATAAACAATAGTGAACAAGTGTTTTTAAATAAATGCGACGCGACTCCCCTCCCTTATCAAAATACAATAGCTGCATTCTCTCAAACTCGACTGATAATCGTATTGCAGAAAGTGGAGCTGGCGACTTGATAAAAATAAACATCGCGTTTCTACAAGACCAACCGCAACATTTTTCACATTAGGGAATTCGCGATAAATTCTTCAAATAAACAAACCGATAAAACCTTTAAAAGCGAGTAGATTCAGCGAGCAGAATACGGGTTTTGTTGAAACTACAGCTCCAAATCATCTAAACATCACTTTTTAGGACACTCTTCAAAATTAACCCCCCTCCCCCCTATCGGTTAAAACGTTTATTTTTAAAAATTAACATAACCAGCCCACCCAGACCGCCGTGGTTTTTCCACTTCAAGAGTAAATTCAAAGAATTTCAATGTCAAACCTTCAATCACCAGATGAAGAAGATCAAAGTGCAAAAATCAAAATTTTTTTTAACTATGCTTAAAATATTGTCCTTTTTCCAATGGTATATAGGAAAAAGTGAAATTCCTTGTATAAATTAACTGACAGATCTCCATTTACACAAACTCGCTTTTTCAAAAGCTTTAGAGACGGGTCATTTAAAAATAAGTAATAAAGATGCCATATCAATATTTTAGAAAACCCAAAAAATGCACTAAACACTTTTCAGAACTGAAATGTTTTTAAGTTATCATTTTAGTTTTTTTTAATTCTGAAAAGTGTTTAGTGCATTTTTGGGTTTTTTAAAATATTGATATGGTTAATATCGGGGTAGGGGAGATTGGAATAAAATGATCCATTAGGGTAAAATGATCCCTTTTAGTTTTTATGAAACTAAGAATGCTTGATAGGAATCAACAAATGCATTACGTCCAACACGCGTGTAGTTAATACCGACGTTAATGGCGGACCACTTATTTGTGTCTTTTTTGAATTATTGAAGATAAATTGGATTATCTTGTTTTCTTCTAAGGGTACGGTTATGTTGGAGCTGTGATAACTGATAAAGCGAAGAAATTGTTTAGCTCTAATCGCTGTTCTACGAATTAAAATTGACTTTCGCGCTGCTTCAACATAAACGGTCCTATAAGAATCAATGCATTACAAATCACTGCTTCGCGAGAATCGCTGCAACCATCCATCACTGCTTACAGCTCCAACATAAACGTAAGAAAAGGATTTTTTTGATAGCCGTAATATAAATAGAGATGTGTGTTTGTTAGTATTGGCTGTATTATACTAGCACTGCTCTATTATTCGGGTATTGAATTACACATTCCATTAGTTCGTACTCATTTGTGTAAAATGAAGTTTTGATTCGAAATGTAAAAATACAATGATGTGTATACAATGATCCTCGAATCGTTTTTAGCACATTTTGAAACCATTTTTTGACATAGTATAAGTAAGGATTGCTTTCACATTAAAACTTTTTAGACAATTTTTATAAAACATTTCATTGCCTTCAATTTTGTACCTATACATATTTTTATTTTGTCGCCCCGTATAAGACTGTAAAATATAAAAAATATTTTCACCTGTATCTCAAAATCGTTGGAACTAAAAATACACTTTACAGGTCAAATGGCGTAACCCTCAAAATTTTGAAAATCGAGTTATGCATATATTTGGATGAGTTTACAAAATTTGGAACCCAAATATATGCATAACTCAATTTTCAAAATTTTGAGGGTTACAAATGTCGTAAACTCATTCAAATATATGCATAACTCGATTTTCCAAATTTTGAGGGTTACGCCATTTGACCTATGAAGTGTCGATATAGGTACAAAGTTGAAGACAGTGTAATTTTTAACAAACATTGTTTAAAAAATTTTGGTGTAAAAGGGATTTTTATATGTCAAAAAACGGTTTCAAACGTACATTGGCAATATAGGCCTGTACGAATACTTTTTGAAGCCACTATATGCGATGTATATTGTAGATACATAAATAAGTTACTTATTTTATATTGCATCATTTTTCACCGTGAAGGGGATCATTTTACACATAGATGTGTATAAAATGATCCTTTTCCATAGTTTTACAATAAAATTAATAAATAATATGCCATTATCTTTAATCAACTATTTTATTCTAGCACTTGTAGAAAAGGGGCCATAGTTTCGTATCACATTTATGAAAAATAAAAAAGTTTTTAAATTTGAAAATTATGTTGCTTTTCGCTTTGTTTGTTAATTAAATAAATTAATTAACTTAGTGCAATATGATTTGTATTTCACGTGGTTAATTTTTGTTATTTGATACTTTGTTAGTAAAACGTAACACTGTTTAACGAACGTAATTTTATTTGTAATAAGTAATAACTAATAACATGTGATGAATAATAAAAGAAACGACAGTTCTAGTAAAAAATGTGTGCGTCTTGTAAGACGGTTACTGCGCGAATGATGCCGTCACTCACTACATCCCTAACCGCGCATCCCCCACTTAGCGCGGTGTAAAAATGCACTATAATAAAAATGATTAAACACGCTTAGAGGGATCATTTTGGACCAGTCTCCCCTACACTACTTGAACTACTTATCAATTAATTATAATAAAGATGCCGTTATTTACGAAATAAATAAGTTCCTGTACAAAATAAAATATTTAAACCTGTATTCGCCAATTTCAATTTGTTCCTGATAGGGAATTTAGTCGGAAAGAGTATGTTAAAGCTAATCTTTTGATTTTCATCAGTCACGATTAGAAGTTAATATATGAGCCGTTTATTTTGAAAGTGGGGTAAGTCACTTTTTCAATAAATCAAGTTAGATAATATTAATTACAATAATTTAACTGTATCTCTTCATTTTAACGAATTTAAAAAAAAAACAAAGTGACTTATGTCACTTTCAAAATAAATGGCTCAAATAATCAGATACCTACTCAAGATTAAATATATTATGAAATCAAAACGTGGTTTCTTTGAAGATAATCAAAGTAATTGTAAATTTTCCACAATTTTGATATCGTCCATATTACTACGCAATGATTTACAGAGTTATTTTCGGGATTTTTACTTATTTTCGAGATTTTTGAGGGTTGCTTGCAGGGGATTTGTGGAGAAGAGGATATTGTAAATAGTTTGAGAGGGAAAACAGAGGAAATATAATTATCAGTTATCACTTTATCACGAATTACAGAAATAAACAGAGCAATGAAAGAAATGATCAAGGAATATAATATTATAATTGTATCAATGTATCAATAAACCCATTCACTCATTTAATAATATATTATCTGTTGATTAAAATAAGAAATTGCAAATAACCAATATTATAATAGTATATATTCCAGTTTAGTCATTGCGTATGTTTATTACGATTGCTATTAGATTCGTTAACCAAATACCTATCAAATACAGTAATTGGTTTGGATAAATTTAGAATATAGACATTTTTTAAAGGATTGAATTTCAGAGGTAGGTATTAATAATAATCAGTAATAATTAATAATTACAAAATGAAACTTACTACATTTGTCGTTCGATCCATAAGTATCACATTTACACGTAAAACGTAATTTGCAGTAGGTTTTCTTGTGTTCCAAAAGCTCGCTTAATTCTGTGAACATTTCTCTGCAGTTTCCGCAGATTAATATGTCGGGATTACCTGAAAATAATTTATAAAGTTACATCTTTCATCATACAAATATGTAGGTGCCTACGTGTGATGTTTTTAATATAGTAAAATAATTGTTTTAAAGTTTATATAAATATAAAATTTAAGTAGATGCATCATTTTTAAAAGTTATCAATGCGAAATGGCGATATGCACGAAAGAAACTCATAAAATAGCGTAAGCTGATCCGATTATATGCTTACTGCATATGGATTAATGCAAGTTAAAAAAGCTCACCTCCAAAGCTCTAACGGAACTTGAACAGCTTTTTTACATTATGCCTAAGGTATTAACTTTAATAAACAGTGCGCAAAATTGAGATTTTTACGAGTACTATAATAGAAGTTAGCACGGTAAATATGTACACAACAAAGATAGTTTGTGTTGAAAAATGTAGATGAAATAGCTTGTGACATCCAACGCGCATTTGTCATTATTAAAGTTGCAAGCTATTTTAGCACAATGCAATTATAAAGCCGCCTTTAGCTTTGTAAAGTTACCTATTCGCTTATGAGGCAACATTAGAAGACCGTTTTAAATATTAATGCAATTGAGATTAATATAAAGAGCTTATTACGGTTGCTCGCAGGTTATATCCCAAAGCACAAGAATACGCACTTGGTGAGTAAGATTAATGGTGTCTGGTTACAAATTGTGTCATTCAAGTAAAAGTTCTTTTAGTACAAATTTACATTTAAAATGTGTTAGAAAACTCTAATAAAATTAGTAATTATAAATTAGGTCATTAACTTTCGTAAATGAAAAGAATAACTAATTTTATTTTCCAGTTTACTATATCAATCTTTCAAGAGTTATACTTTTTTCACTTTTTAAAATGTCTTGCAATATATAAAAGAGTTTATACTCGATTGATCGCCAAGTCGCATAAATATAAGGTAGGTAGGTACCTATTATTTTTGTAATGAATAAAAATAGAAAATTAAAATAAAAAAATCGAAAGAGAAAGAAAAAACATTACATGAAGAAAAAGAAGTATCACTGGAACTCTTCATATTATAGTAAGTTTGTAAACGAGCTACAAAATTTCGTTGAATAAAAAATTATTATATTTGATTAACATTTTATTAACACAAATTGTTTTTTTTTTTGATTAACTACTTATTATGAATTTTGTTCAATACTATTCATTCTTAATAAAGAATATAATATAATATCATTTTTATTGAAATACTATAAATTTACTATATCTAACTAATAATTATTTTTTATTTTATATTACACACAATAACCTCGTCGTTTTGTAATGATTAATATAATCTAAATCGAAATAGCGTCTTTTGGCATGCAGTAAAATTTCAAAAATATACTTACTATATGTCTTCAATTGATCAAACGTTGAAATAACAGTATTTTTCTGTACTTCTTTAGTTTTATTTCTCCCAGAAGACATCAATCGCTGTCTCTTTATTGGTGGAGCTACTCGATGTGGACCTATCGCCATAGAAGAAGATGCATAGTAACTGAAATAAATATATGTTGTTAGTATTAATCTATAATGGGCATAGGCAGGAAATAAATATACGCTCATTCATAATCTTATAATGCAATGTAAAAAATAGTCGACTTTCAAGCAATTTAGAAGTAATTTCAGTGTTATTAGAAACAGCTATTACTGAAAGCGTTTACTTAGGTCACATTCGCTAGCTTTGATGACTCGACACATCTAAGATTACAAGTAATTAAAAGTTCCAAACTTCTTATGAAGCGTAATCCTTTACTCTAAAGCAAATGGAAATGGTTTTCCAGGCTTGTACACTTTGCTTCTGCGATACTTCTTAATTGTAACCTATAAGATGAAAGTAGTTTATAGGAAGTTATTTACCAAAATGCAGGGAGGTGTAAAATATATTTTGTTTTGAAGCAACAGTATATTTTATCAAAGTTCACCAAAAATTGTTAATATTTTAAAGCTACTAAGTATATATTAAAAAATATACTTGCGTATTTTATTTCTCTTTTACTCTCAAAGGCCACAATTTTAAAACCTTTGAGAAATGATAATTTGAACCGTGAAAGCACTATGCTTAACGTAATAATTTATTATAGTTTTTAAAGATTTAATTAAACTTTATGGCGTTTTTGCAAGAAAAAGTTTTCAGCATAAATAATTGTAAATTTTATAATTTTTTAAATTACAGCTTGTGACTGCTATATCAACAAAGTCTGTTCTATACATGTACTTCTTTTATATTATTTAAGATGTACACTAGGGACGTTTTAGAGCAGGTAAAAAAATGTCTTCAGTTCTGATAGACGACTACAGCCAGAGGCGGCGCTAGAATGACTAGCGCCCCAATGCGTCACCCAATTTAGGCAGCAGGGGGATGAGATTATAAAATGTTTTTGTCCAGTTTGTTTTGTAATTAATTATTTTTAACCTTAACAATTTGTTGTGTGGATTCATCGTAGTATTATGAAGAATATTTTTAATATAAAGCATTTAAGTGCAGGTTATTTTTATATTTTGGATACTGTTAAGCTGAAAATTACAAAAAAAATAATAATAAAAATATTTTTAATTAGCGAAATTAGCGATTTGTTTTTTCTATTGGGTACTGTTTCCCAGTTCTTCGTTATCGTCGTATAATATTGTATGTGGTACTATAATATGTTCTTACCTAACGTTCCTTATCTTCTAGTCACCTGTTAAATGTCGGTAAAAGTCTTGAAAATTAATGCAATTTGTATTAATTTAGGTCTGGTGTTGTCCTTGGTAATGTCTTCGGTAACGTGGTTATAGTTTTTATCTGGTTTGTGTTAAATTTGTGAAATACTTTCGTTATATACTACATACGGTTTTATGAAATTGTTACATTGCATTGGAATCTTCATGTAGTGTTATCGGTCTGATAAGTATGACAATTTATCTATGATTTTGTCAAACCTACATTGATTGTAGGCTGGGATTGCATGCATATAAGCATATACCAGCTTCAGGCATGCATGGACATAAGTAATATGTTATTATCGGCCTTATAGTAGAATTTTATAAACAATTAATTTTTTGTAAAACTCATTTGCTCTATCTATATCATCAGAGTCACTTATCTCTAGTCGCTTCTATAGGAACATTATTCTGCCATTTTTGGTTTTATTTAATGTTCTATAATAGTCAAAACTTTATTATTATTATTATGATGCAATACTAAGAGGATTGAGGGTATCTCATAATATAAACTCTATAAGTAATAAATTACTATTAGATCTCAGCAGTGTATTCGTCGTCATCAAGGATAGAACCGCAGTTTCTCGCTTCCCTTAGTCTGCAGATACTATATGAACCTTACTCCTTAAATTGCTTTTAAATTGGAAGATTCTATGAATGGTTATCTAGTTTATTTTGATTTTACTATATTCACAATACATAATCGGATGTATATTGTGACTAGTAAATATTTTCAAAGAATGTACAAATAATGTGTAAAACTTTGCTTCCGCCATTTTTCAATAGATGGCTGCAGCGGTAAATGATGGTCAAAATTGGCAGATTAAAATTGGCAGATCAAAAATGTCACACAGTAAGCTTAGACATCTGACAATATAACGACAGCACCACATTAGTGAATTTGTGTTTGCATCGAAGATGTTAGTTTTTGAGCCGACGAGAAATGGGTCGAGTTTCTAGTACAATAACCCCAAACGCAGAAAATTATGGGGAATGCCTGGACATGCTTCTAAGTCGACGGACAGACCAATTATCCACGGTGCCAAAGTTATGATCTGCATTTGGTGGCTCCAACTCGGTATGATACGAGTATATTAATTACGAGCTGTTGAAACCAAGTGAAACTATCGAGGAATCAGTATCAAACGCAATTGATGCATTTGAGTTGAGGATTAAAGAGGAAACGGCAACAATACCAAGAGAAACACGACAAAGTTATCCTCCAGCAGAACAATGCTCGGCCACATGTTTCAAGACTGATCAAAACATACTTGGAAAAGCTAAAATGGGAAACCTTACCCCACCAACCGTACTTTCCAGGCGTTGCTCCTTCCTACCACCATTTGTTTCGATCAATGGCACACGGCCTGGATGATCAGCATTTCCGCTTATTTTAAAAAATCCAAAAATGAATTAATTTGTGAATTGTCTCAAAAGACATCGTTTTCTCAAGATGGTATCAATTGCCAAAAAGAAAGGTGGACAGTACTTTACATCATCAACCTCAAATGTTGGAAAATTTCGGCAGAAGCAAAGTAGTACATCTAATATATTGTAATGTTCCAAAATTTTCCATAAATTTTGAATTATTTTTTTGTAAAATTTATTTGTTTAAAATGTTGCAGCAATAAAAAAGGAACGTAAATCGATTCATCAAACCATTGCAACACAGCAAGAAACAGCAGCAGTAACACAGCAAAAATTGGACCTTCCTGTTAACTGTACTTTTTAAATGTACGAAGTAGCACAATAAACGGTTTTAACAAAACGAAATAAAACGGCTAGAATGGAATTTTCAAGAAATAATCAAACCTGGGGCCAAGAATGGCGTAATGTTATTTTTTCCTTTGAAATTGGAATAATTTAAAAAAAATATCGTTACTATTGCCGCAATATCTCAAATCGTCAATCAGCACACCAAATTTTATCTAAAGCAGTTAAACATATCCGGAGATACAATGACATTATTCATTTATATGAATATTTAATAAATAATTATTAAATTACTGAAAACTGACAGATTTGACCACTGGTACATGTGAATAATACAAAAAACTTCAAAATGAAAAAAGCTACTACGAGTATCACACTTGCTAAATGAATGTCACGTATATGATATATTAAAATTTTCGAATGTATTGTTTTATTTTTACAAGCTATCTAACGAATTCTCACAAAAAATAGATAAATTAAGTTTTCAGTTAATATTTTCTGTAATTTTTTGGCTTGGCAGCCTTATTACATTTGGCACAATTAGCACGCAAAATTTTATCTGAATCGGGTAAACATTTCCGGAGATACAATGACAGTTTCATTTTTTTCATTTTAATATTGTGGTAGCCCTGGAAAAGGGCTGAAAATCTTATTTTCACCACTAGAGCCCACTAGATCCAGGTTCAAAATGTTTGATTGCCATCGACGCAGAAATGCCAAAGAAAATCGAGGTACAAGGACTTTTTTAAAGTTTTCGTAAACAAAAATATTGTCAATTCTGCCGCAATACCGCCAATCATCAGTACACCAAATTTTAACGAAATCTGTTAAATAGTTCCGGAGATTTGTTTGGAGTGTATAGCAGTCGTCACGGAACTTTAAGTGTCGTCGTAATTCTAATGTCGTAGAGAAATCATGATATTTAATCTGTTGTCTGAATACAAGATTGAACAGATTAGCATTATTATTATATCTACCCTGGGATTGAAGTTCTCCCGAGAAAGTGCTAGCTGAATTACAAAAAGAAATCCGGTGATTGTTTTGTAAACGTAAAATTATAATTAAATTAATACTTATATGTAATCTAGTCAGCACTATTTTGTTTGTATATACCTATAGCTTGTATTGTTTTGCATTTCTTTGGATTTTTGGATCTTTCAGTTTTATCTTTATCACTGACGCGCACAAATGCATTAACGAGAATCTGGTTTGTCCTCCACCATTTTTACATTGTTTAAAATGATATAAAAATATAAAGACACTGCAATATTATCTGTTTATTCTAGTGCAAAAAGATATGTCTACTATTGTAACTCACAGTAGTGGGAACAGACTTGAATCATTACGTCTATAACACATATTTTCTCTCGAAATTGATCTTTTCTTGTGATAAAGATAGGTTTCTAATTCTCAATTGTACAACATAGATAAACTGATTCTGAATGCTGTAAAAATTATTTGTTGATCAGTGGTACCTATTTATAATTTTAATATTTTTAAATACATTCTTTCTGGAATATGAAGTGTACTATGTGTTCGTTTTCTACTGCATTAATGACCATTCAACGCCAAAATATAGTTCTTTATAGAAATGCTGAATTTTGCGGTTCAATTCAATTGGACAAACCTTACACAATTACGTATGATGGCGAGATTCCCATAGCAATCGTCAAAGTTAAGATGCACATGCCAATTACTACGTAAAACGTAATTAAATTGAATTTATTACATGGCCAGTGCGATAAATAAAAATTTTAACAATTTCGGAAGCCTTTTTTGACCTTTTAACTAAAAGCTAGATGAAATCTAATGGTGTTATCATTCGTAGTTTATATTTCTGCATTATTTTTGTGTCTTTCATTTTTTCTCTAGCGTAATTATTAGGGAAGCAGGAATTTGCACAAATAAGTTTTACATGTTAATTTCCTCTGTTCGGCTAGAGAAGGGATAACTCGGCGCTGCCAACTCGGTGCTGCTAACTCGGCGCCGATCAAGCTTAGGTTAGAAAACGATATTTTCTCAAATACGATAACATTATTTTCATAATTAATAGGTACTGCTAAAAATAAATCTACTTGTTACACCTCATTAAACAATACTTGACACTTATTTTGTTAAAAATTGGTTAAATCGGTTAAAAATTTCCGGAGATACGATGGCATTTTCATTTTTTTTATTGCGGTAGCCCTGGCAAAGATTTCTCTACCAAAACCTTATTTTCGCCACTAATATTGTGACTAATGACTTTCAAGAGAGATAGAGAGAGAGAAAGCTAAAAGGTCCGAGTCATGCAGAGAGAAATCTGCTAAAGGCTGTCGAAAACTAAAGCCGATACACGTCATGAGCATTGCACTTTATAATCGCATGGTATTTAGAATTTTGACAAAGCTCATGACGTGTATCGGTGTTAGTTTTTGATAGCCCATATGTGTATTATTTTATTCATGATTTCTTCATAATTATACGGTAAATAATCCAATTCAATTTTTCCTAAAGCTGCTTCGTACGTCGTAAATTAGAGAAATAAGTTTTATTTGTGGATTGCACGATGATTTCTCGAGTATACTCGAATTGAAAATCGTAGCCTATGTTATCGCATGCGTTCTCCTGATGGTCGCAAGGTATTAAAAAAAATAATTTCTTGAAAATTGTGTACGGCAGAAAAAGTTTAAAATTCACCACCATATAAAAACAATGATCCTTTTTTTGATTTCATGTATAAAATATGTTGTCACTTGTATGTAAACGCAAAGTCTATCCAACTACATTAAATAATTTAGTATTATATTTTTATAATATACCTATTCAATGTTTGTCATAATAATTCTGAGTATAATTAACCGGTAAGTTTGGTTTTTAGTTGCCTTTAAATATTTCACGTTAAATTGCAGCTTCTATTTTGCTATATTATGCATGCATATACTTGAGTCTAGTGACACAAATGTACGCTTCTGCAATAATTTATCCCTAAAAGTGTTGATGCTTGTTTGCTGATTGCACATTTAGTACAATCTATTTTAATTGTTTAGTTTACATTTTAGCCTAATTAATAATATATAAATGATTTATAATTTATAAGTGCAAAGATTTAATAAGTTGGTGTAGAGTTTTTTAAAATATCAAGATTTAAGAAAAAAGTTAAATAGAACCTTTTAACATATTCATAACAATTCAAAAACTTTAAAAGCAAGAGATCAATTTTCAATACAAATATTAAACTTGCCTACATAACCAAAGTTTTACCTCAAAAGAACACAAAGAAAGCTTTGCAACATAAACTTTCTAAAAGCAATACAAACAATAACTTTATAACTTTCAGGAAGATTCGCTTCCTATTATAGCTGGCACATTAACAAATAATTGTTAAATTATACCTTTTACATAATATCTGTAAATATTTCAATTAAATTCTCATTTTTAATTAAATATTAAAAATACACAAAAGTCTTTTAAATGATAAATAACTTCAAGAGCAGACATTTATTACGAACATCTATAAATAATCATCTACGTTTGATACAGAACGAACTGTGTTGGAAAAACTTTGTACAATACAAATAAAATTAAATAAAACAATATAAAAAAGAAGTCAAAAGAAAATAGTGTAATGCTGGACGTGAGTAGATGGTGGCAACTGGTGTTGACACGATGATAAAATTCTGCCATAAGATTTGTGCCACGTCATTAATGGTAGCCCTCAGATAAACGGCATGTCCAATGCACCAGGGCTGATATCGATTTTGTACTAGTAAACGATATGTTTCATTGTGGTAAATACACTTTTATGTGCTTAGTGCCACGCCTACCCAATATATTCTTAAAAGTAATGTTATGTAATTTTCTTGGCCCTATTTTAAAGATTTTAATTAATATATTTTAAACTATAGCGACACAAACATTTTCGAGTGGAGAAAATTTTTTTATACGACGCAGTCATACATTAGTGCAGAAAATATTGTCTTAAATATTTTACAAGATTAAATCAACATTATGTCTTATAAATTTAATGATTATGAGCGTGCGTCAATAGGAAAAATATATACTTATAATTAAAATTTCATTAAGTAATGAAATACAAATTAAATAAGAAGATAATTATTATTGTTTGTAGTTCCTCAAGAGTAAAAATATTGTGACTATGCGTGCTTTCATTTAACCGTCTCGTGCGTGTGCAGCGCTTCCCTCTCAACGCCTCATACAATATTCATAAAAGAATCTAATTAAACTAGAATTATACCAGTCGGAGTTGTACAGAAGTTGACCTGACCCTAAATTATGTTACAGGTTTAAATATTAACATTGTTTTCTCTACAGTTCTAGACAAACAAGCAAATTTGCTTTGAAGCAATTATTTTCTGTTAGTTGATAAAAATAAAATAACCAAGCATGAAATTTTCAAATTTACTTTCTTCTCTACAATGAAAAACATTACTAATTAAATTTTGAGTTATTATTATATTATATATGTATACCTTAAAACGGATCTTCAAGTACATACTTATACCAATACTATAGAAAGTTGGAATTTTCTTCATGTTGCTAAAAGAATTATTTATATAATTTTTTTAGTTGCAATAAGAAATCCCAATAAATTGTTTTTCTAATATAAATCGACTCGTAAAGCATGCCTTCTTGAGAATTTGTACATGTTGAAAATTAAACGGACGTTTTTTTAACACACATACCGACTCGATTTATATTCGTAACCAATGTTGATCGACGTTAATTAAACCGATAGATCTATGCATTTTCATGGTTCGAATGCATAATACGTAATATAATATCTATAGTCTATACTCTATACTGTATAATATAATGATCCATTAAGGATTAACTAAAATTAAATTAAATTGTACACATACCTCAATTATATTTTATTTTTAATTAATATACTAGTTTAAACTAGTGCTCGTCCTCTTCAACATTTTCCTATAAATTATAACATTGCTTCTGAATATTTTAAAGGACCCCTCACGTTTTGCAGGTACATACGGCATTGGTTCAAGTTTTATCGTATTTTAGATTTGCTCATTATAAAAAAGTTTATTTCTACGTTTTTATTAATGAGTAGGTGGGTGGGTTGGAAAACTGGAAATCGGCTCGATAGATATACTAAGTTTAATTTTTTCACAACTTTTTATTAACATCATTAACTACAACATAAATTATTATATCAAATTCAGCAAATGTAACCAATCCGAATTCATCTGCCAAAAAATTTGTATAGTCCTTTAGAAAACTACGCTGACATCTTACAGTCAAAAATTAAAACATTAAAACCACACTTACATAAGACACTTATATAATAATATATTATCTAATTTCAGAGATATTCTGTTGTGCTTTGCTCTCAATAAATAATAATCTATATCTACCGGGTGCTGAATGAGTTAACCGAACATAGGAAATTAACATGTAAAAACTAATTTATGCAAATTCCTGATTCCCAAATTATTTTAGAGAAAAAATGAAAGATACAAAAATTATGCAGAAATATATGAATGATCATTAGATTTCATCTAGCTTTTACTTAAAGGTCAAAAAATATTTTCAAAATTGTTAAAATTTTCATTTATCGCACTGGCCATGTAATAAATTCAATTTAATTTCGATTTTCAAAAATAATTTTCATGGAAACTTGCAAGGCCAGTCTGATAAATGAAACTTTTAACAATTTCAAAAGCATTTTTTGACTTTTTAAGTAAAAGTTAAATGAAATCTAATGCTGTTATCATTCGTAGTTTATATTTCTGCATTATTTTTGTGTCTTTCATTTTTTCTCTAAAATAATTAGAGAAGCAGGAATTTGCATAAATAAGTTTTTACAGGTTAATTTCCTATGTTCGGCTTACTCATTCAGCACGCGGTATATAGATTATATTATATAAATATTATGTATTTAAAACCTATATATTTTTCTTAATTTATAATTCACTACCGTCATATTGAACTGTTACTATAACCTAAATATAAAATTTTAGCAGAAAATAAAGTATTTAAAGCACAATATTGCTGAAAGTACAGAAGTACAAAAGCGCACATTTCTCCACCTTTTTCCGGTAATTGTGCGCATCCTTCTCCTTTAGGTATTAAATGACTATATTTAATAGATTTAATAAACTACTTAACCTAACAATGTTAATCAAGCATCGATAGAGGCATAAGATCGTATTTTTCCATAAATTAAATATATCTTATCGGTTAGGAAACAAATCTTATTTTTCGATATCAAAAACCTTACAAAAAATGGCTTGATTTTAAATATATAGGGCTAGTTACGTGCAAACGTATACAACTGATATGAATAATAGCGTCAGTGATTCTCAGTGAACAGGAGAGAGTGCACCCCTAATCTATTGCGCTTAAAAGTCCGCGGAATATGCGCACGATTCCCCCGCTTTCACCTATTGCTTTTAAATTCAAATTGTCAAAAAAAAAACAATTTGACGTTTGACGTTTGAACGCAAAAAATGAAAATTGTCAATATTAGGAAACAATGGTTTTTTCATTTCATACGTTAAAATAGGAATCCTCCGGCTAGTTGCTCGTCCGCGGATGGGCTTTTCCGCCAGTTTATAATACATAATTATTAATTTATTAGCGTCACGCCGTTTACATTAGTCTATCATACTTTTTCCCCGCCTCGTAAAGAGATATTTTTTAGATATTTTTAAATGGAAAACGTAATTTCCGCTCTTGTACTATTTACACAGTTTTCGATTTTTTCTATCTGTGTCAGCTGTATGTTGAAATTATATAAGATAAAGAACAGGACAGACATATTATAAAGCTCATTTAACCGGTTGTACCATCTGAGATCAACTGATACTACACTAGATACTATGTTCACCTACAACGAAGTTCAATTATTATTTTAACTAATAGTTGAAAAAGTTCAATTAATTGTGTAGAATATCTTAAATATGTTATAAAATGTCTAAATATTTTATCAGTGATAATGACGTCAATACCCATTTACGCTGACCATTGACGTTAACGCCCGTTAACAGTGGGCAATGATGTAAATATTTTTATATGATTGTAATATTTACGTCTTTGACCGGTCAATCACGTTAATGGCCAAATTGGATTGGAAAATGATGATATTATAAAATAAAGGAATAGCAAAATGGTAATGCACTTGAACCCGGGACAATTATTTGTCGTGCACGCGTCTTTCCGTATAAATGATAGCAACTCGGCCCTTTTGCCTCATAAGTGTACAGGGATTTTTATTTAATTCAGACAAACGCAAACTCATTTTAGGGTGGATCCGTAATTTACCGTGGTTGCGCCAGCCAAAACGTCCCGGAACGATCTAAAAAGCTCTCTAAAAACAGCTCTCTAACTCATTGTTAAAAACATTTCCGAAATCAATCCACCTCGACTGGGAGGCTCAGCCTCTCCAGAGAAGCCCGAACTCGGCAAAATACGAAATGTGTGTGACGGCTATCACTAAGAGTGATAGAATATGGAATGTATAATAGAATGTAGTTTCATCATCGCCCACCCTGTATTGGGCATTAACGTCATTTCCCGGATAATGATGTAAAAACCACATACGAGTATAAAATTTTAAATGTCAACATCGCCCAAAATTCATCCACTAAGCTGGGCATTGACGTTATTGTCCGGCCATTGAAATTAATGGCTGAATTGTCATCATTGACCATAACATATACACTTAACTATTGAACAGTAGTACGTAACCCCACCACAGATTGTGCCACAATAACAGCCAGGTTGGTACTGTTGCGAGACGTTCTAGTATAAATTATATAGTACCCAAATATATATTTAGAGGCCTAATTATCAAGACTAAGAGCTGATTAGTATTTAAACATTATAATAGGTACCTCAAAGATGTTGTCAGAATCTTCTGTTCTATCTGTTCTTTGTCGGAGATCGAACCTTCATAAACATTCATAAAAATTATAAGGATATACAAGAATAAACGGGGATGTACTAGGATGTACGGAGGATGTACGAATATGTATAGGATATAAGAAAATGTGGGGAGAGGTCGAATGTAGTGTTTTAACAAGATTAGTTATAAAAACTATCAGTAACATTTACAGGTTCATTTAAAGGTTTGCTTTTCTTTTGTTCTGAATAGAATGTTACATTTATAGTAAAATTCATTTTGATCAATAAGATTTATTGGAATTGAAACGAGTTTTATAATTGAATATCAATATTTATGTACAATCAAAATTTAATCATTATACACCTACATCTTTTTATAATAATTTAATATAATTATATTTGTGGATTGAATGAGGTAAGAATAAGATAAAAATTTATTGCGGCAAGATTACAAAAATGTTCAAAGCTTGAATGTGATTAAAAACATGTTACAATGAAACTATTAAATAAGGCAATACAAATCTGGGTTCAACATAAAATACGCAATATAAATAATAAATAATAGTAAATCGCTGTTTACTAGCAATGTTGTTATCGAACTACTAAAGGATTTGCCTTGATCAATTTATTTCAAATTGATGTTTTCAACTACAATCGAAATAACATTGATTTAGTTAAATTGTAGTTTATATTATTTTTAAAACTACTGGTAACTATGTAATCTAAATATATTATTGGTTTAAGTTTTTGATGATAATAATAATAATTGATTCATAAATAATACTCTTGATGTGAATTAATACATTTTAATATAACTAGCGCATTTTTTAAAATTATTTCATAATTTCCATATTTTTATTAAATATTAATGCTCATATTCACAAACGTTCCTAAGAATTTTAACGAACCGTTTATTTAAACAGACCAATGGAATTTATTTGCTTGTACTACGAAATCATTTTCATTGGTTTGCAAAATTAAACGGCTCGTTAAATATTTTACGGACATTTGTGAATATGAACATTAGTGTTATCATATTACTTATGATTAAATTAATTTAGAGTCTAATTCTACTTTTTTAATCATGATTAACCAATTCTACCACATCGGCCAAAAAGACTAATTTAGTTATCATATTTATTATGTTAAGTATATTCTTTAATGATTTTTCAAACTTTTTTGAGTTTTTACCTTATTTTGAACACAATTAAGTTGGATTTTCTCTATTTACAACTCAGCTTAGACCGTGTAGTGTCACAATACATAATATATAGTTCTCATTTAAATTAAATTTTTTTTTTGAATTATAGGTATCTATGTAGTATTTACTTCTTCGTTAAATTCTGAGTAAAACTATTGTTTCAATGATCTCTATTTGGACATGTTTCGTGTATACATTTTCTTTTACACATTTTCAAGTTTTCTAGAAAATGCATATTAATATAGCAACATAAAAATATCAAAAGGCATTCGACAGAATTGATATGATAATTCTACTCATGTATAAAACAATGCAGAAGAAACGTCAAACGTCAAAGTTTGCTAGTGGATAAAAATTGTACTAAGGAAGGAACAGAAATGCAAGTGGATAAATTTAGCTGATATATTTTTGTTTACCTTTTTTGAAATGATAGTCAAAGTGAAGTTTTAAGTTTAAATAGTTTTATGCGTATTTATGCACCATTCGCGGAATTATCCTATCAAATACAACTCTTGCTTTGATTTATATCCTTATAATTTTTAATTTCTGAACACTCATACGTGCTTTTAAAATTTGGCTTGAGAAAACTGTTGGTTAGACAAAAGTTTTCTCTCGTTAAATTGATAATCAGGTATTCGTTGAAATTAAAAATTATCCGGATAAATCAAAGCTCTTGTGGTATTGCTTCCGAATATTTTTTTCATTGCATAAACTGACAAGAATTAATAGGTATGTATCCAGTGGATTGGTGAAATTGTTCACGTGTTACGCGCTCAACAGGTCTCACTTCGAAGAATACATAGGCTGCAGATCCAGCTCGTTCACACCTACTTCCGGAGTTCCTCAGGGAGCTAACCTGGAATCCTTGCTGTTTATAGTTTTTGCTTTATGCAGACGATTCTAAACTATACAATTCTGTATCATCTGTGCAGGACTGTAAGTTGTTACAAAATTTTCTAAATCTGGTTTCAAAATGGTGTAATGACAATAATTTCTATTTAAATAACAGAAAATGGCAAATATTAAGTTTTTCCAGATTCAAGCAACCCCTTTTCTACGATTATATTATCTGGGCATTACATTTGATGTTCACTTGAATTTTGTAGAGCATGTACTTAACGTTAGAGTAAAAACTCTGAAAACTTTGGGTTTTATAATTTGCAGTTGTAAATAGCAGACTAGCTTAACTGTAATCAAACGTCTGTATTGCGCTTATGTCCTAGTGTGCTGGAGTATGGGTAATCCAATCTATCAGTCTCACATTATCTGAGTTAGAATCTGTCCAAAGACGATTCCTTAAATACATGCATTTTAAGACTCTTGGAAATGATTAATTTTCATGTACCAAACCTTACCAGTCGCAAAGAAAAGGTTTTCTACCTGGATGGGTATACCACCAATTATTACGGAAGTGACTTATAAATGTTATATGTGCTAATCTTAATTTAATTGTTCGATAACAATGCCGATAATTTTAAGAAAATCTGGCGCTGTGCTGCGGAATGTAATGATGAAAGGTGTTAGTCTCGGTACATAGATTATTTTTATATAGATTAATTTTTCTGTAATTGTGTATAAACTTGTTGGAAATAAATGTTATTGTTTTATTATTATAATTATATTATTATAATATGTGAGGGGGCTAGAATCAAAACCGGCAATCTCCATTTTTGGCAAAAATGGGTTTTTTATGCTACATTGTAGTATTTGAAGAACTCTATCAGATAGTATAAATTATGTGAAACAAATTCGGTGATAACCTATTTATTTTGAGTCTTGAAAGTTACCTTAGTACATATAACTAAGTAGGTACACAAATCGGTTGTTCATCAATTATTCGAAACTGTCCAAAGTGGAGATTGCCGGTTTTGATTCTAGCCCCCTCATGTTATAATATGTTATACTGGTTATACGTAAAAATTTACCTTTAAAATTAAATCGTAATTGGTTTAATATTGCAATATTTTTGGAAATTTGAAGTAAAAGTTTTGAAGTTAGAGTAGATAAAAAACAATAATTATTATAGGAAAACGTGATGTAAGGGTTCACTCAATAATTTAACGAAAAAGTGCATACCTAATCCTAAAAATAAATTCAACTTCGTAAAAACAAACCCATTTAATTATTATGAATTAAATGCTATATGTTGAACAGGATAGTGGCATTATGTGCGTGCATAAAAGAGTGCAGTCTCTTATGCCCAGCCCCACAGTCAAAATTTTTATAGTTGTTTTTATTAAATATTTGGTCAACATATTGAAGTGAGCACCATACAATATTTTTGACGGTTGTAAATTTTGATCTTATCTATTTTCCTCAGGGACAGGGCATTACAATAATTATGAAAATTAATTTAATTAATAATAGCTATAATAAATTTATATATAAATTATATTATGTAATATTAATATGCTATTAAGTGATTGTTATAAATATACCAATTTTACTTAAGGTGAATAATTTTGCAAATTTTTTCTATTAATTTAGAAATATCATTACATCTGCGCTAATTGAGCTTTGGAAATGTTATAGATACATTTCGTGAAAATTATTATTATGGTTAGTTATTTAACACCAACAATTATTATTGCTGTTACTATGGTTTGGTGGTCTAATCTGTAATATTTTGACTGTAAACTTCTGGAGTTGTGTGGTTATATTGTATGTCCAATTAGTATATATCTTGTATTTTCGCAAAGTAGTATTGTGCTTATATATCATTGTGGAATCAAAAACTATTAAATTAATTTTTACTATTTCTTTGTTAGGTGTACTTGCTTAGGTTAGGTATTGCTCAGCAAACTCTATTTTGTGTAATATTAATTCAAAGCTAAAGGAAAATTATCAGCAAGTTTCCAGGATGTAAGATCTGAAAGGGCTTTCAGAAGCTTCTGCAAATGTAAAGGAATGCACGACATATACTGGAGGAATGTTAAACTACCGGACTTAATCTGTAATGGGCCTCATTCATCGCGAGCGGCGGGTATTACAACATGCAAAGGCCGCGAGTCCGGAATGCAAACAACATCCCTTCTTAAGAACCCGCTCATAATTGTTGGAACAGATTTAATTGTTTGTATGCAAAGTAAGCATCTGTGGCATGCTCTATTCATTCTTTGCGTTTTGATGTGAAAATGGTATTATTATCTTTAATGTTTTACAATTATTTGCTAATGCCTTCTTAAGTCAAACCTTCATTTTATTCCTCATGATTATGTATAAGATGGCTTTACGCACTCTTGATTTATTATTCTAAGAATTGCAGTTCAAGTCGGTTTTTAAATACGCGATAAAACAATATGTAGTAGAACACGTAAATCTATAAATGTAAATATAATTATTAAATATATTTATAATTTTCTGTAAGTAGTAAGAAGTACATACTTAACGAGTCCTTATAGGTTAAAATTTAAACTATATAAGAACTCGTAACATCATACGCAGTTATTCTTATAATGAATTGTTTACTTAATTAGGTGTTAGGAGTTTTCATTATAATTTTAATTTTATTATATTGATAAATTCGAATTTGTCTTAACAAACAGTGTACATTATACAATTCTAAATAATTTGGTTTCAATAATATTATAATATTGCTATATGCTGCAGAAACTTAAATACCAAGATCAAATAATTTTATTAGTTAACTTTTACAATTCGGTCGAGTTTACAGCATCGGAAAAAATTTCTTTTTTCGTATTTTATTTATAATAAATAATTTAATATTTCGTATCTAACCCGTTACTTTCATTTTTTTCAGATTACTCGTCATCTGACCCTACAAGATAACTTTTAGCTTAACTCGTATATTTGGTAGTCATTCGGTTTATAATTTCGTCAAACCTCTCAATTTCCTGGGTATCAAAGTGCTACCCTTCTCCCCCAAAAGATACCTGGCTACAGCATTGCCTAAAGGCCTGTTTACACGGTTCATGTTGATAAGTTGATTAAGTTAATTTTAAGTTAAAATTAAAAAACTTACTACTTATAAATGAACGGTTTACCCGTAAAGTTTAGTTAAAATTAAGTTTTCGACTTAAGTTAAACTTAACAAAATCACTTATCAACTTGAACCGTGTAAACAGGCCTTAACGGCATACATATTATTAATATATTTTCCAATAGCATCCTTATTAATTTAATCAGCTTTGAAGATCTCTTTATTTTTCTAATTGCTCTATACATTTTTCTTTTTTTCTACTATACTTTTTCTTTATTGTATCACCAATATACGTTTCTTGAATATATGCACCATACCATGTACCAACCGAATAAAAAAAATCAATATTTTTGTAAATAATTTAAATAATAAGTTACATTATTTTCATATTATTTTTCTTTAAAATTTAAATATAGGTAGGTACTACATAATATGAGAGAAAAAATGTGGAGCAACTACGGGTGGCTCCACCCAATAAAGTCAAGTCAAGTCAAGTAATGATAATTATTGATTCAGTACATGGCACGAGGATATAATCAGTTTTAAAGGGGTGAGTTATAGATACTTAAGCAAACCAGTCCTATCTTCTAGATTTAATCAAATGTTTGTTTGAAGTTTAGTGGAAAAATAAGTTAAGTGCGTTTTAGGTAAAAATTTTCAATTCCACCCACTTAAATATACTACTGCACTTTTTACGTCGACTTTTATAGTGCAAATTTCTAAACTTTAAATTTGATTAGTCCGGAAACTAAAGGAAGAATTTATGTTCAGCGTTTTTTAAATGGGTGGGCACAAATTGAGCTCATTATATTTGGAGTGAGCAGGGGTACACAAAGTTTATAAATAATCTCAAAAAAATGCATCATTGCAATAAGCATCTAATAAAATTAAACGAATATACAGTTACTCTCACTTCTATGTTAGCAATGTAAATTTTACATTTCGAACTTTTTTTATCAAATAAAAACATTTTTCTATTTTATCGCACCGTTTATGACTGATTGCCACTTAAACACGACTCGGTGCAATACAAGAATTATTTTCATCTAGATCTCAAAAACGATATTACAAAATAGAAAAATGTGTATGAACAAAAATGTAGAGATAAAAATTTACAAAAAGAAATGCCTGTTCATTTTTTAAATTTTATTGTTTTCGCTAATTTTGAATTACGAAGTATTAGGAACTAATTCATTTAATTGTGCCGTAGTTCTTCCTATTTTATTACCTTTTTGTATTTTACAAGGTTTGCTTAGTTTGAAGTAGAAGTTAACCCCGCAACTTTCAATCATTCTAAAAATTAAAATTGTACATATTGGATTCTACTCGACGTGTGCCGTTGTGTGCCGTTAATCATAAAATTTTATTTTGTTAAAAAAATATTTTTGGCCCAAAAACTATTTTATCAATAAAAATTGGCCTTGCCATTTGCGATAATTTTAAAGATTAAAATTGTAATGAATTCTATTCAACGTATGTGCCTCTGTGTCCCGTAAATTATAAAATTTTATTTTGATAAATAAAATATTTTTAGGCACACAGTTTTTCACTGTAATATTAATTGAGATGAAAGACACTATAATTTAATATTATAAACTCCCTCTTATAATAATTTCAGGTAAAGGTTGAAAAAAAGGCTTCTATCAGGTAAGTGAAAAAGACAAATTCCTTGATTAAAGGTATATAGAAAGGTCAATGTTAACTGAATTTGGCTCTTCTGCAGAACTAGATTTTAGGGTGGGTTTGAGATTTACCGGGGTTGCGATTATCAAAAGCAACGCTCCGGGCCGGGAAAAACGCTGTATTCACTAAAATTATCACCCTAGACCGGTGCTCGGCACTAGACTCGGTAAAGGTGTGCTACTAGTAAGGGGAACACTACTAATAGGAAGTCGGAACTACTAAGAACATGTACAATCCAATACAATTTGTATTTTTAGAATCATCGAAAATGGCGGGGCTAACTTCTACCCCAAAATAAGCAATGTCTATAAAATCAAAAAAAAAGTAAAATGAAAAAAATACGAGACAAAACGTAACACACATCGGGCACGATCCAGCACAAGATTTAGTTTTAAAATTATCAAAAATGGCGGGGCTAAATTCACGCACATTTTTAAAAAGGACGATTTGAAATTAGAAAAAAAAATTTGTTGAATATTTTTCTTAGAGAAGTGGCCTGTGTTTACCACTTAAATTATATAAAGTGTATCCGGGGACACCCTGTATAGTAGATTCGGTTTTTTTCTTTCTGTAATAGTAAATAATTATTTAATATTAAATTATTTAAGTATCAGACACAAGTTGATAATAATATCGGATAAGGAGAGTAGTAATCAAATTGGTCTATAAAATTATTAATCAATAATTAAATTGTTGTAATATCATGCACAATGTACGAAATTAGAAATTTTGACAATTAGAAAGTATCTATTATTATCATATCTAAAATTATTTCGATATTTATGTATGATTTTTGTCAGAGTTTTTTCTTATTGCTTAGATTTAATTTTTATAAGAATTTATACTATTAGAGATCTAGCTTGACGGTATAGCGGCTCGGCATTACTTGAAGAACAAATCAAAAAATTAGATATATATTAGTTACTATGCCAATATTGCAAGACCTACAAACAAAATTTGGTATGACCAAAAAGTTAAATATATTTTTACGCATCTTTTTGAAAATATCGAAATCGTGGTATGAAAACCCGAAAGCCTGGGATTATTAATTAAATTCTAAATTATTGACTTCAAAGGCACATTAAAAATATTAAATTGACTAAAACCGTACGACGCCAATTTTGAATGAAATTAATTCTGTGGTGGGTAGGAAAAAGAGTATATATAAGTCAAAATTTGAGATATGTGAAAAAAGAGGTTTGAATGCTTACTGTTAGATGCAAGATCGACCAATTAATAAAAGTTCAATTAGGTGATTATGTCATTCAAATGTATATTTACTCTGTATTATTTATACTTATTTTAGAACTGACGTAAACGGTTGGGAGCAGATTTTCGACTTATACTCTTTTTCCTACCCATCACAGAATTATTGTTTACACTTTTAACCAATTTGTTGATTTTATGGTTTTTTGAATTGTCCCGTTCTTGTTTTTCTGAACTTATCTAGTCACTAGTTAAAAGTCCAAAAAAGAACAGGATAAGCTAAATAAATCTAGACAAATAAAAGCGTTATTGACCTATGTTTGAACTTTTAAATACTTCATATTCATTTATAATGTTCAGTACCCGGGCGTTTATGTACTTGTGTAAGCATTAAGTCATATTTACAAGATAGTTATAATGTTACTTGTTAGTTACAAGATAATGTATGAGGCGTGTAAAATCAAAACCCAATAAGTCACGTTTTAAAAGAAAATAATCTGGATATAAGTTTTGTTTAGTCTATTACTATTAAAATATAAGTAGAAAATGAGCGATTGTTTCCAACTTGAACTTGTCCGCAACGCGTTTGTTTCAATACCGGACATGTTCATCCAACATGATAACGTAAACCAGTAATTTTTGAAAACATTTTTATTTTTATCCTTTGTATTTTTTTTACTTAATTTAGTAATTTAATTTAGAAAATAGTTTATAAAACATCTTGATCAGTTATTATTTAATATTATTTTTCTAAGATGTTCTTATAAAAAATTTTTTATCATATGGAATTTATTTGATAGTTTTTCTTCTCAAATTCGCTCTTATGTGACATGTCCGGTTTTGACTCTATTATATTATGTAGATAAATATATTATTATAATCTACTTTCTAAAAATATATTAAAACTACTATGCTTTCAAAATATACTGGCATATAATTTTCTGTCATGGAGAGGGAATTGAATTAAAAATTGTATTACTTGATTTGTAAATCTGTATAATATTTTGCCACAAAAGTGCTTAATTTTCAGATCGGATTAAATTCAACCTGGAGGAAATCTCAAGACTTACCCAATATGGCGAAGCAACATCAAATGTTCGTTTTATATTTGGTTTCGTATAATCATAGGTAAATTTGGCTATTACGACAAATAAAAGTAATTTGGATAAAAAGTATTTGCAATGAGTAGTTTGCAAACAGGAGAAAGGTGTTTGTTAATCTGAAATTCAAGAATGCGTGAAACAGAAGCTAACAGCTAACTGTCGACAAAATAATAATAATCATAAGAGTACCCTAGATAAAAATTAAAATTATAAATAATAAATCAAAAATTAGTCAAATTGTAGTAAAAGTTATTGAAATTTTGAAAATATTATAATTTATAAAAATTCCTGTCAACTGACCACGCAACGTGAACTTGATTTTGATTGGTCACAAGAATTTTATCTTGATTACAGTTTTATAAAAAAAATATGCATTCAATGTACCGAACAGGAAAATTCATTCCATTACAAAAGTTCTGTATTTCAAATTTATTCTAAGTAGGTATTATGATCAATTATAAGCAATTATTAAAACATATGTGTATATTTGGTTTAAAAACACAAAATTAAATATATATTATTATCTATTGTCTTATTATACTATAAACTGTGCAAAGTAAGTATAAGAATTTTTATCATTTAAGATAAGGTAAGAAAAACTACCATCTATAGATTCCCGGTTCGTCAACCATATCGATTGTCGACAGGTTGATGTCATTCAGGATGTGAAAGACCGCGAACAGACATTGGAATGCCATTTCCAAGGCGATTCTAACGCCTTCTCTTTGTTAACTTGTCAACCACGAGATATTTCCATTCCGACGCTAAAATGCTTCACATTTTTCATCCCTCTCTTTTAATATTTTTACTTCGATACTACATTGATAAAGATGAATAAACTAGCAATAATAATACGATATTTAGAAATTATAGAACAAAATAGAAAAAACTTTTTTTAAATACATATGTAGCAATCTCAATTTTAATTTATTTGTATTACAAATATTAAAATATTAATTAAAAAAAATATATCCAATTTCACAATTTGCTCCAGTATAATTTTTGCATGTATTTATTTAGTTCACTGCATACATAAAATGGTGCACAAACTAATATTAAATTTTGTTTGCATTGCGTTGTTCGTTTATGAAATAGAGTAAAATGCAAACAAAGTTTTATTATTATCAGAAGCTTAATCAACCGAATCTCTTTGTATCAGTAAATAATACTGTAAATTTAGTTATCAGACTTAGTTATTGATACCTATAGGTAACCTTCAATAAACATTTTTCTGTCTGAACAATATCTGTATACAATTTAAATTATTTCTAAGAATGAGATAATTAATTTCGACGAAACGTTCAACTGAAAATACATTAAGCTGTATTCAAGATTAAAATAAAATATTTGTTTAAAGAGTACAACCAGTAGATTAAAATTTCTTTCTTTTTGTTTTTATTGCATTCAATGCAATGGATTTTTATGATAATCAATATCTTACATACGAGTAAGTCGAAAAATTACATAATAAAATTTAATCTTGCATAGAAAACCAAATTGCATGCTGTCACGTTGAATAAATTATATTAGAATTCTTTAGTGCGATTAATTTTTGAAATTAGTAAATCTATATTGTTATTAATAATAATAGGGAAAAAATAATTTAAAACTAATTTTTTTATAGTAATAATAATATTATTTTATATTATTTCTTTAACAATTTTTCTTACCGAATAACTTAACTACTGTTTAATGTAAACTTTATTCATTATTAATATTTTTCAGTTTTCAATACATCGCATCGTTGTATAACAGATTATACCAAAATTCCTCCAAGTATTTTTACTAAGACATTTTTTCGAATATGATATTTTGATAAAACCTCTACTTAAAATTTTAAGTAATAAAATAAAATAAAGTATATGCATGAGCACTCGATTATAATATTAATAAAATTATTATTTATTTATTGGGTTCTGCTTATTTTAATTTAGGGGATGCATTTGAAAAGAACAGGTTCGAAAACTTGAGATTCCGCGAAAACCACCTTGAAAAACGATGTGTATCAGTGCAAAATTTCTGTATGAAACAATGGGTAGGATGCTTGTGTTGTCTAAAACACATTCAGAGAATTTTTTAGCAATCATTTTAATGGTTTTTCGCCAATGTAAAAGTAATAATTTATTTTAAATTTGAAAAGTTACATATTATAGTATTCTTCCAAAAATTAGAAAACTACAATATTGACAATTTGCTTCCAAAAAATAAAAGCGAACTATATAAGTGCTTAACTCAATTTTGCCACAAAATTACAAATTTTAGTGTTCAACACTGAATAAGTAATTGGTCTGGTTCGGCTTGTCGGATCTTGTCGTTGTCAAAAGAGAAAATCAGCGTACATTATTATTTATTTTTAATTGTGCTACTGCAAATATTACTGTAAATATTTGCTTTTGTTCTTTTTAACTAATCTACAACAATTAGTGTCTTCTATTAAAACTTTTACAGTCCAAATTTCTAAAAATTGCAATTATAGTTTAATTGTGCTGTTAAGAACGAAGATCAGTGTTCGTTATTACATAATATTATATAATTTCAATTTAGTACCTATATAAATTTAAAAAAAAAGTAATTGTTTTGTATTATCTCAATATAATCTAATTCTAACCCCACTGAAAAGTTAACTCAACCAATCCTAAGTCAAATTCTTATATCTCTTTTAATAAATTTTGTAAAAATTATTAGCAAATTTTTGAAATTCTTATCTTACAATGCCAATGATATATTAGATATCTAACAAAGCTTAACTATAGCTCGTGCCAAGTAGAAATAGAATCGAAAATCATCGTTTCTCAGCAATAACTTTCTTAATTTTCGAGATACAGCAAAAATTGTAATATACAAATTTAAAGAACTAATAAAATTCTTTAAGTTCGTATATTACAAATTTTGCTGTATTTCAAAAATCAAGAAAGTTAGAGCAGCAAAACTATAATTGTCGGTTCTATTTCTACTTGGCACGATCTCTAATAATATAATGCAAGAATTTATTCGCATGATGATGTAACTATTAAAAACTGAATAAATATTATATTATAAGGTGGCATATATATAAAAAATGTTGCTAATCTTAGGACACGGAAAAGAATTCTTTCATTAATATATTTTTTATTATAATCTATTATAATGGAAAACAGGTTATTTAAATAAAATCATTTTCTATGTAATTCCCTAGGTTTGGGTGTACGGTCGGCCACCCGATATATAAATCATTGCATGCGTGCTTTGATTCATGTTTGATTGAATCTTTGTGCATCAGCTTAACTATAAAGTTGTGTTGACTTGCCAATTGATTTTATGCAGTATAAAGTTTGGTTAAAAATAAAATTATGTTCTTCTTCTTCAAGTGCCATACACTATGCAATGCGTAGGTGATCAGTTGGCTAAATCCAAGATGATGTACTAGAGAATTTAATTAATGGGGTGGTTTTCCGTTGCCTTCCCCATAGCCACAGATATATTTTGGGCTTTATATCACAGCAGTGTATTCAACGCGACCAGGATTTGAACCGCGGTTGCCCGCTTCCCAGTCGGCCGGTGTAGGCTTTAAGCCACACTGCTGATTATTATGTTAGAGATTCTGAATTTAAGATTCTACTTCATATTGAAGCCATTTTCACTCAATTTTCAAGTATTTAATAAATCGAATTATTCCAGTAAGCACTGGTAAATATGAAAATTATAAAAGCGATGCAATTCCTACTAATCCAACAAATAAAGATATTTGATCAAACTTTATTTTTAGGGGCTTTAGTGTATTTTTATAATTGTAGAAATACCAGCTATAATGAAGACTAAAAATAGCTAAATTAACAGATGCTTCTAGTTTTTCTACATTTAAAAAGTACATCGAAAGAAGACTATCATCAGTCAGTGAAAATTTTAAATTAAAATTTTGACGCAATATTGTAGCCAACATGACATACTTTTGATCAGTTAATTTGTTTTCTTCAAGTACTTATGCATTTACGCAACATCAATTACAGAAACATTAAAATAAGGGGCACAAGCAAACAGGCGCAATGTTTACTGTTTAGAACAATCTGCTGTATATTTAAAAAAATGACAGACTTTTTCGGGCGTCTTTCTTTTGCATTTTAAAGATCATACTATTAAATTATATTTGTAGTATTTCTTTTAGTCTTTGCAGAAAAGTTGACACCATTTTATAACATCAACGAGGTTGAAATGGGATTCTCTCAATTTTCTTATAAACTATTTGTTTTACGGTTTATGTCGTAGTTTTGGTTTAAATTCTAATCGAAATTTTAATTTATGGTTAAGATTAACAACTACTCAGGATCATTGTTAATTTAACAATGTGGCAGATATGCGATATTGTGGTCGAATAAATGTTATTCTGACATTGTGCCTACTGGTTCATGATGTACTTACAAATTAATACATCGCCAAATTTATTGTGAGTACCTACTTAGAGAGATTTGCTATCTTAACTATGTATAAATAGAACACACAAAAATCAAGAGGTTCTTTTAATGAATTAAAATGAAATAAAATAGCATATTACAATTATTAAAATATTAAATTTATTAAATTTAACAAAAGTTACTTTCTATGGAAAGAGATTTTATTGACTGATATCAATTTTATTTGTTTCGTCCGTTTTCATATTAAAAATTCAGAAGAAAATTGAAAACATTTGATTTGCCATTTTTAAGCAATGAAGAGTGCGCAGTCTATACTCGAAGATGTTCAAATTATCAATGAGAAAGAAGGCATTTAAAGTAAAATAAGTCATATCGAAGTAGAAAAATTCCAATTCAGTTGGGTTTTGTATTGGTTGCTAAACAAAAACAAGCAGAGTTCTTAAATAGAAATTAATACGAGTATACTTAACTCGATTAATCGACTACTCGATTACTTAATTTCAAGTTGCTGATTAGTTAATGCTTACCAGAAAAACCAAGGTGAACTAAAGATTTTCTTAAGATTTGTCACTTACATTTAATCATATTCTGTTTGGTATTTGTTACAAATATCTAATTGATCCTTTATGGACAACAAACTTAACTAAAAATTAACAATAGATTAACTGAAAATTAAAGCTTTGGACTACTTACTATTAAATTTAAAATAGATGAATTTTAACTTTAATTTCATATAAGACTAAATCCGGCGAAAAACTTGAGAGTAATTTGAATTCACCTTCTACGAGTATATTACAATACTTTGTAAAAAATTATGTTCACTGCATTAGCAAATAGTATTTTAGGGCAAATTTTCTTTTTTCACACAATTTCACTTTATGTCGGATCCATTAAACAGATTACATCTGCAATTATATGTGAAAAATCACTTACAAGATTTGATTCAAAGCAGTTCTCTGCATTATAAAATACTAATGGAAGCTAGTATCGACAATCTAGAAAAGGATTTATGAAGGATTTAATTTCATTCTACCATATTTTATTAAAATTGCACATTTTTAATATTTAGCTATCTAGTAGGGATTATTTTAGATAAATCTGTGCTACAAAATTGAAAATAAGTATAGAAAACATTATTTTATATACTTTTAAGTAGGTTGATTAATGCAAATAGTTAATTAACTTAAACATTCAAATGGTACAAAACTCATTGAAATATCTGTCATAAATTTTCTTATAATTAAATTTGAATCAATAAAAAACTAATGAACATATAAATGCCGCCATCGATATCACTCCAGGGAAATTTAAATTAAATTATTGAAAAAAAGCAGTTTTATCTAATGATACAAATTTTACTGGTTTAGCAGAAATATTTGATGATTTAATATTTTCATAAAATCGGTGAAATGAACCAAGATTATAATTTTTGAAATCGCTAATTAACCGTTGTAATCAAAATTACAAAATATCTAAAGATTATAAATTGTTAAATTAATCTACCTATATAAGATGATTTTAGTTTGAATTAATTAAAAAATAATATGTAAATAATTTGCATTGCGTTTAAGTAATTATTTTTTCATATTTGCACAAGCACAATGTCAATGCATTGCATTGGTTAGACTATACTTCCCTCAGGTGCTTCTTTAAAATATTAACCAAAATAAATTTACAAATACACATAGTTATAATATAATTTTTATAACAATTATTTTTAAAACAATATAACATTATTATACTTACATATGTGTATGTATGTACGAATAAGTTGTAATTTGTTTAAACATCAAAATAAATTTTAATATAAACAATATATATTTTTTTGATTATCAATGGATAACATAATAATTATTATTCTATTTCCATTTTCGTACATAAGTACATATATTATTGTAATTAAAATTTACACTGTAAAAAATATTTTCTAAAAATTACACAAAATAACACAAATTAACACATTGCTATGTTAAACCAGGTCGACACAAGATTGTGTTAAGTTTTACACGGAAATAATTTGTAAGTTCAATTTTTCAACGTGTAACATCTTGACACAAAAAAATGTAAAATACTTACACCAATTTTTGTATTTATTGATAAAATTTAGTTTAAATTTTAAAAAAATTAACACATTTATAATTAAAATTTTTAATATTTCTTTATTTCTAGTGTAAATTTTACACGAATTTATGTACTACATAAGTTATTTCAAAAATACAGTAAACTTGTTTCTCTACAGAAATGTGGTATTGAAATGAATTTAACTCCAAATATTGGTAGCCCCACAATTCATTCTTCAGAATATTGTGAATATTGAATATTATACCGGGTGCTGAATGACTTAGCCGAACATAGGAAATTAACATGTCAAAACTTATTTATGCAAATTCCTGCTTCCCTAATTATTTTAGAGAAAAAATGAAAGACACAAAAATAGTGCTGAAATATAAACTATAAATGATATCACCATTAAATTTCATTTAGCTTTTACTAAAAAGGTCAAAAATTGCTTTCAAATTTGTTAAAATTTTCATTTATCGCACTGGCAATGTAATAAATTCAATTTAATTTCTATTTTCAAAAATAATTACCATGGAAACTTACATGGCCAGTCTGATAAATAAAACTTCTAACAATTTCAAAAGCATTTTTTGACCTTGTAAATAACAGCTAGATGAAATCTAATGGTGTTATCATTGGCAGCTTATATTTCTGCATTATTTTTGTCTTTTTCATTTTTTCTCTAAAATAATTATGCAGAAATTTGCATAAATAAGTTTTTACATGTTAATTTCCTATGTTCGGCTAAGTCAATCAGCACCCTGTATATACTACTATATTATCAATTATATGTATTTATTTATTGTAAATTTTTACATTTAGGTACATGTAAATAAATACATAAAGATTGTTACAAATACCACAGTGTGTTAAATAAAGCCTATGTTCGATCTTTGGGCGTATGGGGAAGGCAACGGGAAACCACCCCATAAATAAAATTCTCTAGTACATCATCTCGACTTAAATAATTCGAAATGATAGCCATACGTCCGGAATCGGATAACGCACTTGAAGAAGAAGAAATTTTTACACAGAAAATTAACACAAAGTTACTAAGCTAAATTTACACATCGAATATAGCGGTTTACACATAGAAATTTCTAGGAGGGTATCCAACTTTATTAATAATACACTGATGTATGTACGTACACCTCTCTTGTAATATTTTAATAAAAAAGCTTTTTTAATATGTGTAAATATATATTGTTGTGTTCCAGAATCCCTTTTTCTTAATTTTGATAATTAACTTTTAATTTTGTTCTATGAACTATTTATATTTTTAATTTATTTATAATTTTTTATTGAATTTATGTTGTGATTGAATTTGTTGTATAGATCTGAATTTTAATTTTATTTAATATGTGACTTTAATTTGATATTTGTAAATAATTGTAAATTTTGAATTTGTGTTTTTTGGAGCTAATAATTATTTAAGTTGGCACCAAACTGTATAATAATGAAGATAATTGCCGCAACGTTCGAAGGTGCAGGACGTGTAAAGCCAAATGTCCGAAAAAATGTATAATTTTTTGTGTTAAAAGTTTGAAAATTTAACAAGTTTTAGTTAATAAATTATTAATTTGACGTAAGTGAAAATTTGTTTGATTAATTTAATGGATTTGTCTGGTGTTTTGAAAGTTTATTAGAGTTTTTGAATGAGATTTTATGAAGTATTTTTGAAAATAATTAATTGGTTATTGATGATAATTCTACTCATGTATAAAACAATGCATAAGAAACGTCAAACGTCAAAGTTTGCTAGTGAATAAAAATTGTACTAAGGAAGGAACAGAAATGCAAGTGGATAAATTTAGCGGATATTTTTTTGTTTACCTTTTTGGAAATGACAGCAAAGTGAAGTTTTAAGTTCAAATAGTTTTATGCGTATTTAAGCACCATTCGCGGAATTATCTTATCAAATACAACTCTAGCTTTGATTTATATCCTGATAATTTTTAATTTCTGAACACTCATACGTGCTTTTAAAATTTGGCTCGAGAAAACTGTTGGTTAGACAAAATCACTCGAGCACTAATTATGCAAATTAGTTGAATTATAGTTTGCGATACATGAATTCATATACAGTAAAAGCCCTCGTATCCGAATCCCTCTTCTCCAAAAATTCTTAAAATTTATCGCGTCAACCAAAAGATTAGTCATTAAGATTAGAAAGATATCCCAGCCAATCTCAGCAGTTAAAATTTCTATTGGGATCTATCGTCCCGTTACGCTTGAAAGGGCTAAAGGAATAATTGTATAAAGATACATAATATATGTCCGTGGAAGAATTTTTTTAATCCAGCAGATTGGATTATTCGGCAGCGTCTTGCTTCCCTAGTTTGCCGGATAATCCAGGTTTTACTGGACTTTTGCGTCTATTGGGATGTAAAGCAAAATTGACCTTAGTAATGAACGAAAAAATAAAATAACTGGCGGGGGAAGTTATTTTATTTTTAACTGTCTTTGGAACCGTGTTTAATTTTTAAATCAAAAACTCAATTAAGTAAATTGCTAAAGATTATTTTCAAATATTAATTTAACATTTTAGATGGATCAGACGAAACGATTAACTTAGTAGGTACCTACTGTCTTGTAAATATTGTAGTAAAAAATTTCGTATCTTGTATATTATAGTATAATTAACTACGTATAGTATTAATTAAAACAACTATTAAAATTTTTCTAGGTGTTTATAGAAAAGATTTTAAATTTATTATAGCAACAAATTTAGTTCTAGCTTATTGTGAAAGTTCCAAATAAAAACCCTCGTTAAAGATATTTCATTTAAGACACATTAGAGATCAACTTTTACATGTTTGTAGTTTTATATAGGTTCTCGTGTCAAAAGACGGAAAAGAATAGTCCTTTTAAAATTACATTAAATACACCTATTTGAAATCTAATATAATCTTGAACCAATATTGTTTGAGCTTCCCATTTCAATCATGACACAAAAAAACTAAGTATACTTACAGCTATTTAACTAATCATTGTGTTTAACATCATAAATTAAAATAGTAATATGAATATAATTAACAAAATATTATATAGTAAAGATACATTTACATTCTTTCTCGATCTTGAAAATCAGACGTGCAAACTTTTGCGTATCCTCAGCTACACTACGCTTTCTTACCTAAATAGTGTAATAATTAATTATTATTACTTTTACTGTTGTTTAATTTTCTTTAATGGTTTGTTGGCAAATGTAGTGGTATTTTATATAAGTTTTTTGAAGTTAAATAATCTATTCACTTTTTTATTCAATAATATAATTATTTTGTTATAGTTTCGTATCAGTTTTGTTGAAATAATTTTATATGAATTTATAAACCTTTAAAATAAAATTGTAGCCGAAACTGTAGTATAACAAAATTATATTATTGAATACAGAAGTAGATAGATTACTTAACATTAAAAAACTAACTAACTATTGTTTCAATTATGCATATTTTCTATGAGTTAAATTATATCATTATTATAAAAAATTATTACAATTTGTTTAAATGTTTACGGTTATAAAAGTTCAAAATAATCAGGTTATAGATAAAATCCAATAACTTATTCCTTTTATAATAATATTATAATAAGAAGTAACTTAATATTTTCGCAAAAGAAAAAAGTCTACGTGCACTAACCTAAATAAACTAAATATATGTATATGTTCTTAAATCTCAGTATTCCATTCTTTAAACATTGAACAATATAAAAGCAAATAATTCCTATAATTCTGAAAATGAGATTTTCGCTGTTGTAATACTTACGAAAGGATTGTCTACACTACTGCTCCCACCCTTACAGGAACTCTTACATATTCATCAGGGGTTATCTGTTGGACAAGCCACAGCCTGTGGGAAACGATAAAGGAATATTTACTCTACTTACAGACTGTAATTAAGCACACCTATATTTGCATGCTTGATTAGATTTGGGCCTCTCAGATAGCCATTTGCATTGAGTTTTGTTTGTTTTAAACTAATTACGTCACATTTTGCCAACATCAGACAACATACACAGTCGTGTCTGTAACGGGGTAGAAATTTAATTTGTTTATCATTCGTGTTAAATTTTTCTATTTGCTTGCTTTTTGCTCATTGAGTCATCGTAAAGTAACTCTTAAACGTGTTAAAAGTTGATAAGAGCATAAAAGCTTTTAGTTATTGTGTATAGTTCCATTTATTAATAAGTATAAAAATAAATATATTTATTTTATATAGTGGAACAACTATATAATATAGTAGATATTCCTATTAAGTTGTATCTTAACAATATTGTTATTTTTAAATATTAATTTGTTACAATTACTGAATTTGTAAATTTATTGCAGAGTACTTTTCAGAAATGAATGAATAATTTATTTTACAGAACCGACCGTCACGAAGGTCTAAAATTTAAAGTATTAATTATTATGACTTAAAAATAAGCAAATAGGAAATTACAATAATATAACATGCGATGTAGATATTTCGAAATTTTTTAATCACGATTTCGTGGCATTAATAAACGTATAATTAAAAGATTTGTTTTACATAATATACCTTCCTATTCATTTTATTTAAACAACAAATATTTATGTTGCATACCGACATAAAAAGTTAAATAATGTATGAAAGTGCTCTCCGTTGCGTATATTTACACAAAAAGCACAGTCATATGATCTGTTTTACAAAAACGATCGTATTTATGGCGTTAACAATGGTTTATATTTACATAGATTTTCTATTTGCAAAGAAACAATATTTGCAAAAATATACGTAAATGGTTAAAATGTTTTAGATGAATATTATATACTATGTAATAAAGGATTGAGCCTATAAGCTGAATTGTTGATATAACCTGTTGCATAGATGTCTGATATACATATGGCAGCCGCAGGCAAATTGATTCGCTTACTTTATCCGATGATGATGATGATTACTGATACTTAATTGATAATTTACTGATAGTTATTTTAAGATAACGAATAACTGATAGATTTAATCTCTATTACTATACGTACATTTAACTAATTTGCTTTGTGGTTACTATAAATAGATTCATACATTTTTCAACAAACAAATTAACGCTTTACGAGCACGCTTTAATTAATATCTACGTATGTATCTTTAAATTTAATTATTAAATATGGATTTGTACCTACATAATCCTAATACTATTTATTTCAAAATAATATACAATTTTATGCGTAATAAAAGCAATACCATGAATAAACTTCCATTTCCTGGTTTAATATGTTGAAGTTGGCTTATACAGAGCATAGTTCTACTTCAGGAAAGCCTCACCGACTCCAAAGTTAAATTTACAGTTTTCAAATACAGGAATTAACCGCTGTTTGTGTTACTTTTGGTTCTTATTGTAGATATTTGTGCTCCACCCTCTCTGCCAAGAATATACTTATAAGCATCTTAGATTTATATACTGAATCCAGATCGACTATTATAAAATATATAAAAGCGAATAAACGATGGATTCTCTATTAGGTATTTTATGCATACATTTATATATTTTTTTAAATGTATAAAAGATGTAGATGTCGATGTAGATATCGTACAGGTTTGTTTTTTTGTAATTAACATAATGATAATATTTATCGTATAATTTATTATGTACATATATTGAGAAGCATATTCTGTTTGATGTGCAGACATCTGGATTTCTGACACTTATAATGCCAAGCACGCTTAAAATATTCATAATTTTATTGTGTTTTCTCAATTTTCCCAAAATAACATAAAGCAAAATTATATAAATACAAAATATCCAATTTTGATTTTGAGTTATTGACAAATTTAGTATCTATTTTGAACGCGATCCAATGGATGTAGTGTTCGACTTGAGCAAATATTGAACTAGTTTATATGACGTTTTACTAAAGTGCTCAATTGTTTCAAATTGGCATCAAATGTTTTATTATCGAGATAAATTGAATGTATTAAATGTTTTCTTTTAATTTGACCAAGCAAACTGTGTGTTAGTTTAACTTGCAATCCATTGGAATTTGTTGTATTATATTTACTTCTAACTAATACATTTTTCAAAATCTTAGTTTAATTTTAATCTTAATTGGCGTAGGAATTACATATTTATAAAATTGAATAAAATTATTAAATAAAGTTTAAAAAATAAAATTAGCTAAAACTTAAAGTACATTATTTATTAGTTATTGCAATAAATTTTACTTTACACATTACTCCGCACTCGATTCAACAATAAGTTATTTTTTGGAAACTGCTTAAATTCTTTACACTTTAATGACAAAATTGACAAATCAAAGATCAAGTTAACTTTTAGTGATCAATTTGGAAACCACCGATTTTCTTGACTAAATTGGATAGAACAAGTTATGAGTTGCACTGGTCAATCACAAAATTGTCAAATGTTTCTAACAAGGTAAACCTTCATAAACCCGAGCGGGGTACAGCTGTACCCCAGACATGAATTCTTGGGTATATTTTGTAAAATAATTTTTTATTATTTATTATTAAATTTTATTTTTAAATAATTGAAGTTTTTGACCACGGGTTTATGAAGGTTAAAGTTAATTTTTTTGAAGACTTTCAACGAGGTTTAAATATCCACTCTCTTAGTATATGATTTTTGTGCAATTATTGTCAATTTATTATGTATCTATGTACTTTAGTTATGTTTTGTATTTTTTATACTAAACAAATTTATTTCTTTAAGAAATCTTAGTATTATTATGATTTAGAACAAGTGGAAATTAATAACTGATGCTTTCGTAATGTATTATTTTGAAAATTTTGATGAATAAATAATTAATTTAGAGGTAAGTAAATTTTTTACGCTTCGTGGAATGCAATCACATACTAATTTTATAACGAAATTTAAGATATAAATGTAAGCAATAAATTAAGTTAAAACTGAAGGTTCTCATCAGCCAATTTTACCTTAATTCTCTGCTTAAGTTTTAATGTTACATACCAAACAGCGCTACAACCCAGAGTGGGTTTTGGCTAACCACTTCATTTTATGAAGGGTTTTCAAGGCAGATTACCTCGGTTGTTTGCCACTCCCCGCCGAGAGAAGACGGTTAGAATAAAGTTCTTGGTCTACTCGGGCTCGAACCACGATTCTCTGCTTAGTAGCCGACGCACTTAAGCATCAGACCGTAACCGTTACATAGGTACATTAAATTTCTTTATGAAATCGGCACTTGGAAATTGAAATAAATTCAGACGAATATTTTACTTATGAAGGGAACCGCTCAAATGTACATCTAGGATCGGGACAAGCTTTGTCAGGGTGAAAGAACACTGAAATTAGGCGTACACTTTTTTTAAGTGCTATGAGCAACCATTTCTAAAAAAATAACGTTTAAATATGTGAGTGGAATACTTTAGTTAGTTTATGTAACAAAAATTCTAAAGGACATCTAGTTGTGATGATAAATCGTCAACAAGCGGGAAGATTGACTGGTTTCCAACCGTAATAATTTTAGTTTTTTCAGTATGCCGCGTTGCAGGTGTAGCAGAATCTAACATGTTCTGTATTGTACTTAAGAAGAAAAGTATTTATGCCTGTGAGGAAGTGAACCTATAAATAGGACCTTTTAATCCATTTACGGACACGTTAGCATCTTATCAGCTAGAAAACGTTTGGGTTATTGTTGCTATAAACTAACTGTATTATTGCATTTGAAAACTTTTAGATGCTATTTTCTCAAAAACGGTTGCTCATAGCACTATAAAATGCAGATATTCGCTTCATTTTAGTTTTTATCTTTAATTTTTAGGATTAGGTAATTATGTACTTCTCCGTTAAATTTACTTTTTTTATTTTAATCTTAAAAATAAATTGAAGTTCTTAAAAACAAATCTAATTAATTATTTAAACTTTAATCCTGTCAAAGCTTGTTCTGACCCTAGAGTTACACGAGAGCGGTTCTCCTCGTTAGTGTGGCTTTATTGGCAACTTTTTAAGATTGAAATCACCTTTCAAATATACCTATGGGCATATTCTTTCTTCTTTAAAACGTTAACCGCCATGATGGTTCCTTGAAACTGTTTAAAAATTTTTCACTGTCGCCACCAGAGCTTGTGTCGACCGCTACGGAAGTTTTTTGGTTTAAAATTTCTAGAAACCCCAGGACCACAAAAATATAACATTTTATGCGTGCAGTGTAAGTCCGCTATTATACTCCGAAAAAATTGTTTGCAAACACGAATTTTTTAAAGTGTTTTTTAATAAAAACAATAAACTTATAATGTGGAATAAATTAAAATTAAAATTTTATTTTTATAAAAAAAGGTAAGAAAACAAAACTAGATTGAAAAATGTAAATATAGCAATACAATACAACAATAATGTATTATAAATATGCGTTTAATAGATAATAATGAATGGACCGTCGAAATGGGACCGCCGAGTAATATTCTGATAAATTGTCCTAACAATACGGGTCTCGCGGGACCGCCACAGTTTTTTCATAGTTTTAGAAAAGTTATTGAAAAGCTATATAATATAATTCAAATCTTATTAATTCTATTATCGTAAACCTGATAAAAATGAAAATTTCGGTAAATGCGAAATCTTTAACTATTAGCTACACTTTTATAATGTTTTGCAAAATGTGTCTTCGTTCATCACAATAAGCAATTCAATTAAAGAAGATCGTATGATCAGCTTTTGATAAACTTTAAAAAATTTTATTCGAATTAGATAGATTTTATTTTTGGTTAAAAAAATGATGATATTTAAATTATTTCTGTTTTAAACTCCATTTAAAAGCTAAATAACACAAAAACATCTAAAAAGAAAAAAAAATTACTAAGTAACTACTTTTTCATATTCTAAATCTCAATTCTGTTACGACTTTATGCAAATAAAAATTAGTAGTTGGGGCGTTGCAATAAAATACATATAAAATAAAAAAAAAATTGAAGTTTAAAATATGGACAACTTAAATCTATTTAATTTTAATGGTATTATTTTTTGAATTTTTAAAAAACTTTTCTTCTTCAAACACTAGTTATGTGTGATATTTGTTAGAATACATTTTGTTATTTTTAACCTGTTCTAGACAGAACTAAATTGAATTACATTGATTTTTAGAATTTACTCAAAATTCCAGTAGCTAAATAAGACTGATTTTAACTGATACAAACAGTATGTCCCGCTACCAGATCTGCCTTAAAATAAATTGTAATCTACAGTAGTGATTTTACTAATTTACTTAATACATAATTTAGGATACATATATAATTTGTAAAAATGTAATTATTATGTAAAAATTTAAGACGCAATAAAAAAGTCCATTTTGAGAGTTTAAAAAAAATTCTAGATGTTCTGATTCAGATAATAACGGCTTTAGCAGTATAGCATAGCTTTAAACAAATTGATTGATATACTTAAATATTTTCCGCTTAAAATATTTTCACAATTTAAAAAGTAAATATTATTGTTTGAAACTAAACTGACAGAATAATAAGGCGCATTCAATTTGTTAGAAAGATTTTGTTATTCTAAAGTTACCAAAACTTTGTATCAATTTTCAGTAACTCTGCATTGGAAGAGAGCTCATTTCACAATGTCAATTTAAATTAGCATTTTTAAATGTTTTCTAACTTTTACAGAGTACTTCTTAATTTATTGTTTACTCGCCATTTGCATAATTTCAAACTTTGCTATTGTAAACTAGATTTCATATTTGCATGAAAATTAACAGGTTTTCTTAAGAAAAGCAATTTTGTCCTTTCATTAACGTTTATATCACGTTATAATTTGTTTGTATAAAAGTTTTGTTTTTTCTTAGAATACTACATCAATTAATTTTGAATTATCTTTTGTTAAAAATTACAGTATCTATGTATGTATATAATACTAAGTATGTACTATGCTGAATATGAATAACAGAACTGAAATATACCAGCAATTTTGAACAGATTCCACTGAAGTTTATAAAAATTCGTTGAACATTATTAAGAAAACAGTTATATTTACAATTATATGTAGATACGTTGAATGTACATTGAATACATTAATAGACAAATTACATTATTTAAAAATATATTGTTATACTTTGCAGACAGAAAAATAAATTATTGTTCTGAAGCTCTCTGGGTTTACTATTCTGAAAAGAGTGAAATTGTGGTGTATAAATATTAAGTTACTTTTATTTAATTCTGTATATTTAAATTATTAATCCGAAAATTTAGTATGAAATTAAAATTTTAAAACTTTACAGGTTAATAATAAACAGTAACATGAATTTTTTCATAAGCTCTAGAGGTAATGGCCACGATAGCGTTGGGAAAACCAATCTAATTTTAATAATTTTTTATGAGAATACGTATAAGTAGTGAATGGAATATAAAATCTGATGTTTAAAAGCTCTATTGTACACACTTATTAGAGGTGTATTTACTATTTTTGTACAATTCTTTTTAAAAAACTACGTCCCCAGAGTTCAGCAAAGCAAGTCTCTTTTCGCGGATAATGTTCCGCGGCCGTACAGAGTTCTCCTCAAATTTATAATGTGTAACAAAATACGAAAAAAAATTCAGTTTTATAACATTATTCAACAAAGTATACTCGTATATAGGAAAATTAAAAAGAAAAAACTAGTGTTATTTGTAGGTAAACAATTATTTGAGAAATTGTTTATAACAAAAAAGTTTACAGCGAAATGTAAAATCTATATTATTTTATAGTAGATAATGTAGGTCAGCAACTTTAAAGCTTCTGTTAAAATTTCAACTAAATTGATGAAGACGTAATACAGTCAACCTTTTTATATCGCGGTATATGGTAAACCATATACGAAACTTCAGTTGAATTCAACATGGCGGCTTGATAGCAGCTGTTTGATTAATTGACAAAAAAACAATGTATTTTTGACGTTATATTTTGATATTTGAATAAATATCGTACTTTAATTGTGGTAATAATTTAAATCACAATACATATAAATGGTACCTATGTATATAAGAATCTAGTACGGCGTTATTTTTTGTCGGAATTTTGTGCAAAGCAGCATTACATCAAAACCCTCCCGATAATAGGAGGAAAACTTCAACCGGTTTATATGGAAATCGCATGCGCTAATCGCAGAACACCGCAAAATAGGAGGGTTTTCTGTATTAAAGTTGTGTTTCCGGCTAGTTAAATAAATAATGAGGTTTTTATAAAATCGAATTTCAAGTTTTGTATAGTATCTGTCCATCAAAATTTTTTGCTTAAGCCTGAAATATTCAACTGCGTTCTAAATTGACAAATAAATAAATTTCTCATATAGAATGCCATAACAGATTTTTTGGCTTAGTTCTTCGTATATGACCTTGATTGCATCAAAACATTTTTAAAGCGCGCTACAGTGTGTTTAGCCGCAGGTCACTAGAAAAGCATTTTAAACCTTTTTTCAATTTTAAAATTTATTGTATTTGGTTTTTAAGACCTTAAGACGCCATTTAAGGCTAAAAATTTTTTTGTTTTCTTTAAAGTCTCGAACGAAGAGCCCCTTAAATATTTAATGCATTTAATCACTGCTTAACACTTAGCAAATGGATTAGTTCCATAGATACAATCTTGTAGCAATTATTTTTAATAGAAATACGATCTTTAGGTTAGAGTTAGCAAGGTATTCAATAATTACAAATCAACGGTAATACCTAATAAAATGTTATTTTTACAATTTTGATCTAAGATTGATTTTTATGGGTATGCTCATAATGAATATTACCAACTCAAGAATGAAATGCTCTGAGACTTGCAATCTATATTTTTTTATTACTCTTGTCTTCATCAGGTATTTGAAACCGACCCACCTTATATTTTTCGTAAACTATACAAAATATTAAAAAACTGTAAAAAAATCTTTCATAGATAAAAAAACTGCGTACTCTGTGTCGCGCTATAATTCACCCCATATCACTCTCAGCTACCTCAACTTAAAAAATTTAAATGGCACCATATCCTTTGTAGCACTTCAAATTAAGGTCTTCTAATATGCTACAATTTTATGCAATAAAAATAAAATTTACATGATTTTTCTAAATGTTTCACAAATTTAAGGGGTATTATCGTCTAGAAATTTTTATTTTTAAGTAATTAATTTTGCGAAAAATACAGGACAATGCTGCCTAAACAGACATCTCAGTATAATTGGAGTTGTAGAAGACCCCACATGCAGGAAGTGTGGTAAGGAGGAAGGGACTCCACACCACTTGCTGTGTGTGTGTCCAGTTGTAGCCCCGCTGAGGCTACGACACCTCGGTTAGCCATATCCGACAACCGAGGAAATAACTCAAGCACCCATTAGCTGTATACTCAACATTATTGAGGAAACAAAGCTGAGGGAGTAAAACTTGGAACGCGGGGTACAATAAGCTTTGAGCTTCAGTGCAAGTGAATTTCATGACATTCGGTTCCGTGGTTTAACTTGGTGCAATTGATACTATTTCTTTTCATATCCCAACCACACACTGACTTACAGACAGACATACAGACGAACATCCAACTAAAATTCATCAATACCTTATGATAAGAAAAATTTTAATACGAAAATTTCGATTTTTGATTTTGTAGTGAATTACAATACTTCCCTATACGTATGGGGAGAGTAAAAATAAAATATTATTGAAGGTGACTTTATTGAAATGTTGATAATGGTCAAACTTTATTACATATAAACAGTTTTTATTTACAGAAAGCGAGTTATTATCATATTATAGTTTGTAGTACCTACACAGTTTAAAAAAAAGTGTTAATTTAGCATAATTATGTCTTAATAAAAAATAGTCCATATAGTCGACTATATTTTTATGTTATTTTGTCCATATTTTATAATGTAATTTATATATCTAAATGTTATGTTAAAATTTTTACTATTTGGAGTAGAGATTTTATTACAATTAATACGAAATACTACTATAATTAATAAAGTATTTTATCTAAATGTTTAAGTTGTTGTTGACTAAATATTAAGTAAATTTGAAACGGTTAAGCAGTTTTATACTGCAGTTAAAGCAGAACGTGCCGATTTTATAAACATAACTGATCGAATAAATTCCTGAAAGCTTACATATTAATTACTGTGTATTACATAATAGAAAGTCATCTTAACTTTTCAAAATGTTAATGCTTCTATTTTTGTGGACAAGCTTTTGCTTTGTCTAATAATTTAGACAAAAAAAAGAAAATTGTCTACTTTTTCATTTAGCATAATTGAGATTATGAGATAAAAGACAAGTCACATTTTTTTTCTCTGTTAAATTAACACTTTTTCGTTTATTATTTTAAAATTATTTTAAACAGTGTATTAGATACGAGGCTTAACCCAAAACTAATGAGAACAATTTACTATGAAAAGTTTTATTGTATACGCTTATATTATACAATTTAATTTTATCTCATTTTAAAGTATATTATTGTATTCCTTGAAGTAAGTATACAGTTCTCAGCAGCATTGTTATTACTGACAACTGTGCTGACAATGTACACTACAAAAACTGTCTGTTAAATATTGTATAATACAATTTTATAACCATTCATAATTTTTAATATAGCGAGATAATGGTGAATACTACAACTATGAAAGAAGTGTAAAGAACGGTGGCAAAATTAAACTTTCAGTTGAAAAGCTATAGTCTTATACAGTCAAACAAGGGTGTAAGAAATGAATTAAAACAGCATTTAGGCAGTGTTACTATATAATTACTACATAGTAATTTGGTGGGAACATAAAATAAAAAATTTATTCTTAATCCTAGATCCAAATTGCGTTGACCAATAAACTCTCAATATGATTTTTAGTGCCGATTTTACAACAGTCGGATAAATTTTGTATAGGTACCTTTATTAATTATTACCAAATAACGATTGTTGGCATCAGTGGTTATACTACGTATAAAGTTATACCAAGCTTATCTTTTCTTTTGGCAAATTTGGAATTTTTGGCAAAAGCCTCGACTTCCACTGCCTTTTAATGAAAGTGAGGAAATTGAAATATTTACAAATTTCCAAAATAAATAAAATATTTACAAAACTGATCAAAATAACACAAGAATAAACACAAAACTTTTTTTTTTAATTAAGTTTTGACCTTGACTCTGTCAATTGGCCAGACTTATGTAAATATAGAACCAATTCTTAAATCCACAAATCCACACCGGAAGGCCGAGCTAAGAAATTCTGCCAAGTCCGAGATTCGAACTCAGAATTTCCGCTCTGTAACTCAACCAGCGATCACTTCAATCCACTGCTGTGGTTAAAAACACAAAACGTCAATAAGGATTTTGGAACATATATCCATCGCCAATACGATTTCTTTTTAGAAATTCTTGAATATTTGGTAATTTTATTAAAGAGTTATATGTATTTTTTTACAATACATACTCGTATGTAGTAGAAATTGATTTACGCTTTCCTATTTTGAAAACCCTAATTTGAATATCTTTACGACATGTGTTTCAAAACAAGTTCAAAATTTTACAACGATTTGAACTTTGAAGTAAGTGCTATCCTAATATACATCATGATATACAATAATAACAATATAAAACTTTCTTATTTTAAATGGAATATTTTACAGGTGTTGAATAAATGTTGATATAGGATCTTGCTTTACTGTAGTATAGGGTAAAATTGGTATACGATAGAATATCCACCTGTGAGATATTACCTTTAATTACTTTTTAGAAAACTATTAATACAAAATAATAATCTCTTGTGAGTGTTTTGTGTACCCCATTACATTATTATTAGATTAATTAGATTATTATTAGTCATAGTCATTAGATTAATTCCTGTTATTGAAAAAATATATTATGCAGTGCTGCAGTACGTTGGAATTCTCTAAAATTCGATATAAAAAGTGAAACACACCATTTCATTATTTGAAAACCGTAGTTTTAGCAACCGTGTCTTAAAGTTTAATTTAGAAATCGTTTTTAAACATTTATTTTCGTTTGTATTTTCTAGGCACACTTATTACCTGAAAATGATAGATATGAAATATTGCATGACAATCATTAATGATGGGTTTCACAAATAAAATTTAAAATTTGGAAATACAAACAAATTAAATAGTATATAATATTATGTATTGTTTACTGAAGGAGCAAAGTAGATGAATGGAAGTCAATCAAGAAACTATGCTTCACAATATTCCTTTAAGCACTTTATTTAATTTTTATTACTTTTGTTTTTATTCATAGATAAAGAATTTGTGTTGTTTTTTTTGTTAATAATTATTAACAAATTATAATTAACCTTACATACTCTGTAATGCGTCATAAGCCATATATACCATCGAAGTAACGTGTGCCAATTAAGTATAGCTGCACATATTTCAAGATTAAAAATTCAGCATTAAATATATTTCGATTTCTTTAGCAATTTTTTCTCATTATCTTTACTATAATGCACTTTGATTACATTTAGTTTAATTTATTATATTCGCGATAAAGGTTACTGAACAGAGATAGTTATTTACGTGAATGGATCTATGTAATGCTTGGACAGCACTAAAGAAAGTTTGTTTTACCATTTTCTAAGTGACAAAGTTAGTCGTAAAACCATCAACAACATTTTCAAACGATATGATGATGGTTTATCTAGCTTGAATAAAAAAATCGGGCCGCAAACCATCATAGAAAACCAACATAGAAAACGCCAACAACTGAAACATGTCGCTTTAAAAAAAAATAAAAAGTTAAAATCGCAATTTGCTAGGCATGTAAATTTAAAATTTCAATAGAAAAAAAATTTGTTAAAAATGATTGTATAATATCACAACAGAGTTTATAAGTGCTCGTATACCTACTGAAAACCAATTTGCGAAAATCCCAAAAAAAGTGTTGCTTAGTTCGACGAAATCATTTAAAACGAAACATTGTGCTGGTTATGGACGATAAAAAATATTTCAGTTTCACATTCACCAATCGTGTTGATTGTTCTAGAAATGTCAGTTACATTCCAAAAGCAAAGTTTGACCAAAAAATTTTTGTGTAGTGCGCTGTATCAAAGAATGGAATTTCTCAGGTGTACATTCAATTATCAAAAACTCCAGCAATCAATGCAGATGTTTATATTGAAAAATATCTTTAAAAAATAACATCTTTTATTGAAAAATTATAAAGAACAACATAAAAGATAAATTTTATTTTGGCCCGATCTAGCATCATGCGAAAAAACCATCGAGTGGTTAGTCATAGAAAACATTTATTTAGTACCTAAAGCATCCAATCGTACAAAGTACCAAAAATACGCCCAATTGAAGATTTTTGAACTTTACTCTGGAAAGAGATATACAAGGGCGGCTGAGAATCTCAGAAATACAAACAGATAAATCGAAGAATTTGACTTTGTGTACGAAAAGTCCCCATGGATGCTGTCCAAACGAGGATGGAAGACGTTTCAAGAAAATTACGATATATCGAGAATAATAGTCCAATTTTTATACTATACAAATAATGAACAGCACCGCAGGTAACTTTTTTTTATAGAGGGTAGTCTAATTATGAGCATTTTAAGTAAACTTGAAATTAATTTCTTGAAAGATATAAAAAATATATATGTTACGGTCAATGATGACAATTCGGCCATTGACGTCAATGACGATGTATTTGGGCGATGTTGACTTTTAAAATTTCATGTGTGGTTTTTAAATCATTGTCCGGGTAATGACGTTAATGCCCAATACAGGATGGGCAATGACGTCAATGCCCAATACAGGATGGGCAATGATGATACTATTATTCTATAAATTCCATCTGAATTCTGAAAGTGATATATTAAATAATGTGTCTTTGCAATTAATTTTAGTTGTTAAGGGATTATTACCAACTAAATATTTATCTATAAATATAAATAAAAAACGATTAAAACTAAAATATTACTAAAGATTAAAAAAAATATAAAAATACTTTTTAAACAAAACTTTTTCTAGAAATTAAATATAAATAAAGAATGCACTAAAAAGTAAATAATAATTTTTCAAATAAAAACAAAAAAAGCATCCCGAAAACATCAATATAAAAAGCGTGGAGCTATGAATTTCACAATTTAATGTCTGTAAGAGCCCCACGCCTTTTTGTATCTTTGTTTTCAGGTTGCTTCGTTTGTTCTTATCTCATTTGAGGACATCCATTAATTACGTAAACCGATTTTGGCAATTTTTCGACCCCCTCCTGGTAAGATGTTGTGAGATTTTTCTCGACCCTCCCCTCTCTAATCTCACGTGAGATTGTTTTACTTAATTACTTAAATAACTTAATTTAACCCAGTTCTCTCGCAATTTTACAGTTTCTTGTGGATAAAAAAAAATTATGTGTTATTTGTCGAGACCCCCCTCTCCCCCACGTGAAATTAGGTGAGAGCGTCAAAATCTTTTACGGCTACTTCTGTGTTTCATTTTAAAGATCTATTGCGCATATTGAAAAACCCTTTACACAATATATTCTAATATATTTATTTTTAGTTTATTCAGAAAGATACCAGATAATCAAAAATGATTAATTTAAAAAATTTTGTTTCATTATTTTTTAATTTTTATTATTTTTGTTAATAAATGATTGTTTTATAATACAATGAATATAATATAATATGTTATGTCCATAAATATCCAGTTGGCTGTCAAATTTAAGCTGTCGTTTTGCTGTTCTTTATAGTAGTTATTCCATAATATCATCATTGTCCAATCCTTTTTGGCCATTAACGTCATTGACCGGCCAAAGACGTAAATATTACAATCAGAAGAAAATATTTACATCATTGCCCACCGTTAACGGGCGTTGACGTAAATGGCCGGTCAATAACTTTAATGGTCAGCGTAAATGGGCATTGACGTCATTGCTCGGCCATTGACGTCTATGCCCAATTTATGTCATTGACCGTAACATATACATACAACCGCAATAATTATTTAACGAAAGAAATAATTTAAATAATTTATTTTCAAATTTTTTGATAGTATTTTAAGTATTTCTACAGCTATAATTTTTTTCAAAATTATATAATAAAAAAAATATAACTAAAACGATCCTGGACCATTATTACTTTAAGCCGGTTTACAAATTGATAGGTTTATAGCGATAGTCCTTACTGTTTTTACATTTAAATAATTGACCACTTGACATATTTTATGACATTTGCAGCAACGGTTATTTCTGCTTTCCAACAATTTACTTCAAATTTTATTTTTTTAGAATAGTGATCTACAAAAAACGCACACTTATTAAAATTTAATATAAAAAAGTCATGTAGAGCCGCTTCTTTTGAAAGATATAGTTGAAAAATTATTATTTTATATAGAGAATTGTGGCTTCTAAAACTTTATATATAAATAATTAAGGATAGACGATTGACACTGTGTTTCTTACTCATTAGTCTTATTTAGTAGGTACTATCGTATACATAATTAAGCAACTTTTCTTCCAGTGCTGTACACTATGCATGGAGTAGGTGATCACATTGGTTGAAGGCAAAATGACGTACTACAAAATTTAATTATTAATAAAATGGTTTCTTGTTGCTTTCTCCAAGTTGGCTTAGAATTTAGATCACAGCAGTGTATTTTTAACCGGAATTACCCGCTGCCCAGTCGATGCAGACTTTACGCCATACTATTGGTTTTAACCAATTATTAACTATACAATATTGCAATTGAGTCTTCACGTTGCCTGTTTTGCTAGATTTTTTATATATTCAGAATATTTTTAATGTTTTTTAATGTGGCCCAAACAAGACTCATGTATTTTTAAATTTCTTTAAAATTTTCTATGGGTTGCAAAATCCCCGATATATTAAAATGTCATTTTCATAAAATATAAATTTATTTTTTCCACAACTTCGGGAAGCAAAATTAAAAACTGTCTTAGCGAACTGTGAAAAATATTTTTTGTTTTTCTTTTGTCTTTTTAACGTTACATCAACATTTTGCTAAAAAAATGATAAAAATATTGACTGGAAACAGGCCATAATAATTACAATCATGGATTGAATTTTAAATCTCTTTTGTGAAACTCAGCATTAGTTTAAATTTTTAAAACCTATAGAATCCCGCCCAAGGAGAGGTAGATACTTAATAACTCAAAAGAGATTTTTAGAATTGCGGTGTTAGCTCTAACGGTTTATTATAAGTTAATTGATTATTTTGTGGTTAGTATATTGCTATTAGGCTAAAATATTCCATAATAGATTTGATATTATATGCAAGATAACATTATAATATAACATATTACTTATACATATATCAATGATCAAAAATATACATATCAGAGCCTCACTACAATGTTTCATTTTGCAGGCCATTCAGTTACTGACGTTCTTCGACGGTCAAGTTTAATTTTGAATTATACCTTTACATAGTTGTGCATTATTATAAACTTAATTTATTCTTTTATATTTAGGATTAGATGAAAATAAAAAAATGAAATTTATATTAGAAGTAAAAATGGATAAAAATTCAATGATACGTTCAAAATTATAATTGTAGAATTCCATGAATACGTTAAACGTTTGTAAGAAGTGTTTAATCTAAAGTCGTAGCAGAAATGGCCGTTGAAGCATTCATACCCAACATCCAAGGTACTCAACCATTCAAATATTCCGCAATACATCCTCTCCTTCGCGGCCATTTCCAAGTCAATTTGGTGGTTCAACATCCCGCATGCAGACGCTAAGGAAATTCAATTAACTTTAATGGTTGATCCGTCGTGTTGGCCGCGCATCGAAGGTTTGCGCCAAGCTGTAAAAAAGTACACGACCCGCCGCCTCCATCGAAATAATATCCTTGTAATGGATTTAGAATTAAGCGATCTGCCTCTTTGGAAAATTTGTATATTTTTATATTTGCATACTCGTGTGAGCAAAGCACTTCTCGAATAATACAATTTCTATGCACATTTCTAAAACAGTACTATTATTATAATACTTTTTATCAAAAGTGAAATATTGAATTAAACTCAAAGTCCTTCTCTCCTATTGCTTTTAATTTTCTTTCTTAAGCTATATACATATATTATTTCTCAGCAGTATTAATTTATTTAAATAAATATAAGCAAAATGCAAATTTACCGACAATAATGTCATCTATAATAATTTTGCAGCAACCAAATGAAAGTCATTAAAAATCCATTATCAATACAAAAATATGTTCATTCAATTATTAAAGGAATTTCCAGTACAAATATTTAATATTTCTAATCAAGTTTTGGATTAACCTGAACCTTAAGAAAACTTAAATTAAAAACTCCAATTTGACAACCACAAATAAGTAACAAATCATTCATGTCAGCACTGTCACGATATTTCTTTACGTTTTAATAAAATTAAGTACCTAATCACATTATGTGTCGTGAGTTTTATTGATAATTTTGTTTTCATGGGAAGGAATTGAAGTGTTTTTTGATGGCATTTAGAAACGAACGAAATAATATTGATCAGGAATTATTTATGTGCGGAGTTGTTTCTATCATCAAATAATCAATAGAAGAGAGACATTTTTCTGTTTTCAGAACTGCTAATCTAACATTATACTTAATTTGTATTTTCTAATAGTAAATTGCAAAAAATGGTTTCGTAATCTTTGAAAGTTGTTTGAAAATGTATTCTACGATGTGAGTCTAATATATGTATATACTAAATAAAACATACAGTTGCATACACTCAAAATTTCTTTCTTTCACTGCAATAGATATTTGGAGTACTATTTTATTGATTTAGAGTAATTTATAAGCAATTAAGTAAATTATATAAAATCTAAAAAACATGCTTTGCCCTGGGCACATCAAATCTAAAGCAAATTAAATAATAAAAGACATTTTAACCATGAGCTGTTATATAAATTTGGTATTTTAAATAAATCGCAAAAGCCGAAACATTGAAAAGTACACCTATGTACCTATACTGATTAAAAAGTACGGCAAACGAACAATAGATACTACGCTGTTTCATTCCTCTGTTAAGTAAACCTGCATAGCATGCAAGTTGAATCAATTCTTGATTATTTGCAGTAAGCTTTCATGTTGTGAATAGTAACTCTACAGGAATTACAAAAATTTAATTCACTACTAACTTGGAAGTAACAAATATTACTATATAGTTTAAATTACCAGAGTCTGTAAATTGAATTGTCACATCATAAACTAGCCAGATTATGTATAAAAAAGAATATCTAATTTTTGAATAATTTCTTTTATTAAATCATCATAAAGGAAAAGTAATTTACAACATTTATCGTATTCACTTTGTATTTATGTTTACAGTAGTCTAAATAGCAAACAGCAGATACGATTGTTCAACATTATTGTATACCTACCCGAGAAAATATATGTATATTGTCATGTATTTTATTATCTGAGAAAGAGCATGAAGAGCTTGTAATTTCTTGTGAAAGGTTAAGGATTTATGGCTTGTTTAAAAATTTTAATATTTCTATTTTGAGCAGGAATACTTGGTGCGATTGGCGAACAAAATTGGTGAAGGTTCATGACCGTTCTATGGCATGAACGTCTCAATGAAATAATTATTGTAGATTATAATCTATTAATAATCTATTGATACGTGGTTTAAGTGGTGTAACTCGATATTAACTATATCAATATTTAAGAAAACCCAAAATATGCACTAAACACTTTTCAGAACCAAAATGTTTTTAAGTTACAATTTAAAAACATTTTAGTTCTAAAAAGTGTTTAGTGCAGTTTTTGGGTTTTCTAAAATATTGATATGGTAAATGGTTATAATTTATTGTAAATAAGGAATAGTTTTAAATAAAAAGTGGTTGATTAATTTAGAAGCAAAATATAAAACGGTAGGAACTAAATACAAAAAGAGAAGAAAATGAAACAGTTAAATCGTGAAGAGAAAATTTATATTAACTAAACAGATACAAATTTTAATTGCGAGAAAGTGCAACCCAGGTAAAAAAAACATTATAAATTGTAAATGAATAAATTAGAGGAAAGCAGTCAATCAGTAAATCAAGATATTAAATAATATTAAAAAGATAGAAACGTGTAAAATTACATATAGTATTAGAAAATATTCTTTAAAAATGAATTTCAATATGAATTTATTTGAAAATACATAATTATAAGCACTTGCTAACCCTTTTCATTTAAGGTATATATTTATATGCTATTGTATTAATTTTATCGCAGTAAGTGCAAAATGAAATATTTATACTTGTACAGAAAATCTCACTTTATCTATATTATTAAATTCTACTTTAGAAAGTGTCTTAAGAATGCGTTTTCCAATTTTCAATATCAGTAAAAATAAAAACATACCATTGGAAATTTTAAAACTGGATGTCGATATTTTTATTTTTCCTTTGTATCCCTTAAATGAAATCAGATAGCATATTGCGGTTTACCGCATTAAAATCGTCTTGAAAGTATGATCTTAATGTTGGAACATTAATTTTTTTTTTCAATTAAATTATAAAGAATGTTATCGCGGGGTGAAAATATGTAGTAGCTACAGATAGCATTTTAAATATAGTTACTTTTAACAAAATACTTACTTTTCTATTTCATAGCCTGATGATGCGCTAGAATATTAAATTAGCTTGCAATAATAATACTTGCAGTGTATTTTATGAATGAAAAGCTTCCGCCATTTTAGTTTTAAAAAGTAAACGATCATGTAGTATGTCGGTTGTTTCTTTAATTCTGATAGCTGATGCTGATAGGGATTATGTTTTATGTTGTATGTACATAATTATAATGTATTCCTTGTCCTACAAATGTTAATAGGTAGAATATGTACTTTAATTGTTTAAGCTATAATATTATTTAGAATAACCATATTTGCCGTTATTTTATGAGCTGGTGATTAAACCAAAATGTTATATTATGCTTACATAAAAGTAAATTAATGATTATAATTTACGGTTGCGATAATTTATGTGATACACATAAACCACAAAACATTAAACTAATTGATAATTAAACTGTTCTACTCACCTATCATAGTAGTAGTCCCTGAAACAAGAGAATACAAGTTATTTACAAACAAAACAAGCTTTGCTTTTAATGCATGCTTTTGAAGTGTAATAATATACAATTAAATTGCAAGTGGTTGTTACTGTAAAACAAAGCAACTTTATACCTTTATAATTGGATAGTTGATATTCTTATAAATTATGTAATATTACACGTAAACGTTATAAACAAATTTAAATCATTGTTGAACAGATTTGTGCTTGGGCTGTGGTATGCCAACATAAAGGATACACACTATACAAACAGGTGCATCTCTAGGTAGTTAAACCAATAACAATTTTTGCGATCATAATATTAATAATAATTACACCTTACTTTTATACATTACACTTATCATGTAATTCTCTATATAGTTTCTATTCGCATCAGATGATCTTTGTGTCACATACTAGTCACAATAAAAGAGATTAAGTTTTTAAACATCCGAAGTGTAGTTACATTATATAAAGTAGCGAATTTGTAATAGGTATAAACGCAAAATATGAAACCTGTCAAATATTCCTGAAATTGAAGGAATATAGTAGCAACTCTTGATGAATATATAAGAAATTTTTGTTGAACTACGAAAAATGTAATACGAGTAATATTATTAAAAACTTCAATATAACATGTTAAAGCCCCAAACGAGGCTAAATAAACGCTGTATTATATTATACAGTGGAGTCCGCTTAATGTGATCACTTCGGGACTTGGGGTTTTTGACAATAACCGATTGATAACAAAAAAAGAAAAAAATTTTATTGGTTATTTATTAGTAATTAATAAGAAAAATAACAAATTAAAAAAACTCATCTAGAGTTTCTCTGCTGTGCGAGGAGTAAATTGTTTATAAAAAGTTCGTATTGGTAATGCATTTGAAAATCTGACGATCTCATCTGCATCTTGCAGCGTCTTCTATTTCAATACGTTTTTTTAAAATTTAATACAAAAGTGGTTGTGAAATGTTTAATTGCAATGCTGCATTCCGCTAGCTTATTTTTGGTAACTTATCAGTTATCATATTGTTCTAAAATTTTTATTTTTTCAATTAAACTCAAATCACGTCTCTTTTTTAAGTCACTCATTGCGAAGTTTTCAAATAGGACTGAATTACATCGTATATTAACAGCAAACTAGACAAATCTTCTTGCTAACACCTGATTTAAAAATCGCGTAATGAATAATATGTGGTACATATTTATACGAGTATGTGGGTGGCTTATGCACAATATAAAAAAATGCTTGCAACTGAAAACTAATTCCTTTGGTTGAGGGAGAAAATAATCTTAAGAATAATAAATTTGATAATATAAACCGAATTTTGATTACTATAAGCGATGTTTTTTGTGTGTAATCATATACGTCAGGCCCGTTCCTCGCAAAAGTGATAACAATACCCGAATGATAACATTAACCGTGATTCCAATAAGCGGACTCCACTGCATTATATTAATAAAAAACGTACTAATAACGCAATTGTGTCACACAAATATGTTAAAACACGGTTTTCCCTTTTGAAATGAAGCAAAACCAGAAATATCGTTAAATTTTTGCATCTGAAAGATAGGAAGTAAAATTAAGAATACCTAAACAAAAATCATATGAAAAAATATCTAAAGAAATATTAAATAAGTATTTTATTCTTAAATAAAAAAATTTTTATTGTCATTTTAAAACTAAATACATTTGAAGTACCTATACAAAATTTTTAATATAAATACCAAATATATTTAAAATGAAAGCATTAATGTTTTCAAAACAAAATTTAAAAAAGCTAGTTGAAAGAAAACGCGTTTAGTTTTAACATTAAAATTAAAGCTATTTGCTTTTAAAGTAAAATTTTATTTTTTTTATTTATTATTCGCGGAATATTATATCCATGAGGAGCAACTTTCTTTGTTGAGCTATGACGCCGTCATTTTTAAAATAATTTAAATAAAATTTTGTGAATACACTTCAAAATATGTAATACAGTATTATGTACTATATGGCCTTTAAAAAATACGTTGTTGTATTTCGTTTACTCTCTTTCTGTAAAAGATTACGTTGTTTTTACTAGTGCTGGAGTGGCATTACCTCTAATAACAATAAATAAATTACTAAGTGAACAAAATTCAATTTTTGTGTATTAAACGAAAATGTATTACGCTATTTCAATAAAAAAATAATTATTATTCCATCCACGACAATTATAAACAATTGAGCAACAAATAGTCACCTTTGCTTCAAATAAAATATGAATTTGTTTAGCATAGAAAGTAAAGCAGTAAAGGCAAACTATTTGGAAAGCTGCACTAAATTACCACATTGCTCCCGGTGAACCAAAAAGTAAATTTAAAGATTGATTACCAAATAACAAAACGCTATGTTTTTCGACATTTGGAACTGTTACTTTGTCTTTGAACATTGTATTACCATGTTCAACTTAAATTTTTCATTTTTTCCCAGTATAGATTTACTGTGTGTTGCTTTGTCTTTAAAAATTAACTTGAAATTAATTTTTATTAAAAATGTATATATCTACCAAATTGTAATTTTGTGTAGAATTGTGTAGAATTAATATTGGAAAGTATGTACATACTTTGTGAGGCTTGTCAAAGTTATGATATTCGGTAATAAATCATATGCACTAAAATCGATACTTGAAAATTGGCCATTAATTACAGTATTGATTAATAATGCAAAATCGTTACTACTCGTTTGTGGGGTAATAAATGTATTAACTGTGTTATTGCCAAATTGACATACCGTTTCATTAAATTTGAAGTTACGACATTATTAGATCTGTGAAACTGGGAGATTAGCAATTACGTACCAATTTACTATCGATGGATCTATTCTCAATTTTTATTTATAGTTATAAATATTACTAAATATAATAATTAAATCAATTATAAAATTTCCTATGGTAGATATATTTTTATGTCACAATTATTTGTTTTAAGAAAGATAAATTCAAAGTTTTTAAGTAAATAATTTACAATGCTAAAGCAGATCAATACCACCGGACATATACTGTGTATAAATATTATCATATATTAACAAAAGTGCACCGGAATAAACAATCACCGACATTTCCATAAAACTTATCTATTAACATTTTGAGCATATGAATTAATTATACATAAACAATTAAATAATAAAATGTAATAATGTAATAAATTATTATTTTAAATGATAATTTATATTTCACTATTGTTATAAATAACAACTATGCTAGCACATAATGTTATAAAGGGTTTGTTTAGGTACAACTTTTAATGCAATAACCTTTATTTTGCAAACTTTTTAATTAAAATTAAATGCTAAGCCCAAAAAGGTATAATGTATTTATTATAATCTCAGGTGTAACTGAATCATTATACACCTTCATATTATCATACATTTTTCAGCAATTTGTACCTAAGAAATTGAAATAGTTATATTAATAGTATAAAAAGTTTAATAGTACCGACTATACTGACGCCAATAATAAATTATCTAGGGAAGTAATACTTATTATTTGTAGGTGAATGAAAGGCGCTTGTTTTATTCGGAGCAAAAGTAGTTTTCGTGGTCCATTCGTAATTTTAGACTCGCTATATTCACCACAAAAATCTTCATTTTCCTTCTTATATAGTTTTATTATATTTTTTCATCGAATTCATTATTTGTACAATCAAATGTGATACCAAATATTATGTTCTTGAGCATTTTTAACTTTGATTTAAATTAAACCGATGCAAAGCAGACCTTTCTATCTTGGTTCAAGTATAAGTCTTAAGTATGTACCTATTTGTCAAGTTAATTTAGAAGTTGCAAGGTACATACCTCAGAGACTTACATAATTCGATATAGAGCCAAGGCAGTGGCGGCTTGTGAAATTGTCCAGTAACGATCAAGATTATTTTCAAGATATAATTAAAGGTTATTTTTCACCGTAAGCCTAATATTAGTTTTTGTTCACTTTTTGACCAAAGATAAAGTAGACGTGTAAAGAATAAAAAACAAATTAAAATAAAATATAATAAAAATTTTGCATAGACTAACGTAACTAAGTCCAGAAAGAAGAAAATGTAACCGATGCGATGGTACCAACAAAGTTCTGATTTAAAGTATTAAAAAGAAAGTAGCAATTTAGTATAAAATTTTGTTTTTCCATCAGTGCAACGCAACAGCGATATGAGAATTCAAAATGTTTGCAAATTCCCGGCAATCAATTACAAAATAGTAGTTACTAGGAAAGGTTTATAATATAAAATTAATAAAATAAAATAAAATATTAATTTGGTATTAAATTGATAATTTTTTATACCGGAAAAGCGTGTAGTATATAATATTACACCCAATGGTGTAATTCAGTAATCACGAATAATTGAATATAAATTAAAGTAAATGTAAAAGATAAAATATATATCCCGTATACGCAATAAGTTGCACAAAGGAAATATACGAGGAAATGGGAAGTTGAAGTTCCCCGGCGAATACTGACCACAAGACGTGCGATGTTGACTCTGGAGCAATCGAGTGGGAGAAATGTGATTACAACATTCAACACGAACTAGCAAGTGCCTTCTAAACCAGTTGACTTTATTTTCGACTACTATATCCACACAAAGATTTGTGTATTAGACGTATATGTATATAAATACGTACGTGCAATTTAAATTATTAATGAAAACACTAACCGATATAAAAAAAAACCAATCAAATTTCGACCAAGTTTGTATAAAATGTGCACAAATTTGCTTTGTAAAAAAATTGTATTATTTACTTAGTGGCTGTTTGCAGATAAACAATTATCACCAAAAATAATAACTAGGAGGATTTAAAAACTTACAGTAAATTAATGTCTTAATTACGCTTTCATAAAGTTATAGTATTAAATTTTAATTGTAATATATAAATTTTAAAGTTGATATTATTTTCTTCTGTAAAATTATTTCATTTAAGATTTAGCAGTATGCTGTCTAGAGGAAACTACGCAAATATTTACAAAATATTATAAGAGTTGGGTATTGTAAAATATTAAATCTTAAATTATTTGATCTCTATAACATAATTTTAATTAAAGTATATAGGATGTAACCAATATGGCATGTAGGATATTTATATAATAATTCCTCTGAAATCAATATAAAAACTTAAATTTTAGTCAATCAGTTATAGTGATAGTTATAAACTAATAGTTTAATTTTTTGTGAAAACAACTGCTTTAATAGCTCAAAGATGTAGAGAAGCACCAAAGTACTTTAGTACCGTCAGCTTCGTTTACCTCTACCTACTATTAGTGCCGCCCGTCACCGGCAGTAAAAGTAACATTATTTAAATTTAATAATAATTATATTTTTACGTTTTAAGAACAAATACAAAGTTTATTTTAAATATAAAATATTTACCTACTTTAAACAAAATAGATACTGCATTATTATAGTAATATAGAAACATTAATAAAAAGTAGAAAATATAATGAAAAACATTTTAAATTTAATAAAGACACCTCACACACATTTTTTTGAAATATTTTAAAAAATTTGATTTGTAAAATATTAATTTATTTTTGTAGTTTTCTTGTTTCTTTCTGTAGTACGTAAGCCTACAATCATAACGAGCAAATAGCATTACTATTTGTTTCATAATAATATTATGGTAATACATATTTAAAAATAAAAAATACTTTTCTGCAGTGCAATATACGTGTGAACCTTTTTTATAATTCTTTTATTACAAATTTTAGCTACTACTTCAAACTACCTGTTGCTTTGTGCATCAGGTGATTACACAAATGGCTAGCGTGGGATAACAGATATGTATAGTATAATATGTAGGTATGCATCATATAACAGACTTGTGCATGAAATATAATAAAATGAAAATAATATAGAAAAATCGTTTAAAGAATTAATTGTAAGAATTTTCCAATTAATTAGATTTCAAAATTTTCATGTTATTTATAATAATCATTTTCTGAATAGGCACATAATATTCAACAATTACTTTATTATAATTTATTATTGTTTTGAATAATATGAGATATAAATTTCATGTTTTAAATAAGCAAAGCATTTATAAAGGAAATGTGATCGAACGGATATGTACCAAATGAGAGAAATTAGAGAAAATAAAATAAATAACTATTATTAATGAAAGAGTCAATGAACTGACTCCTTTGGGGTTGAAAAAATAACGTGTTCTAACTAGAAAATTTAGCGATTAAGGAATACGGAAAAGTGACATTTTGTTACTGAAAATAAAAGTTTTTCTTCCGTAATGAGAAAAATGCAATTTTTAACAATATCGACTGGCTTAGAGGAAACCGATACTACAGTGGACAATTTTTAGTGCTTTACTCTCTCTGGTACTCCTGTGAGAAAAGAAAAGCGCAGAGGTGGAAAGTGTCCAATTTGTCTTTGTAGATGAGGTAATAATGAACACGATAAGGAAAATTTAGGAAATACACATAATATTATAACATTAATAATACCAACCTTAAAAATAATAAATTATTCCAAGTAACTCTATTGTTAAACAAGCATAATACTCGGTAGCTAATATAATGAAATAGGTCATACCTGTCCATGTGTCCATGTGTGAAATAAATAATAAAATAACTTTTTTATCACCTCAAATTGGCGCTTCGATTGTTTACATAGGTATAGTTGTTTCAATTTGAATGGAATTCTTAAAAAAATTTAAAAAATGAAAAAAGATCATTATATCAAATTACTTTGATATAAAACGCATAAACTTTGCCACAAAAACATGTAATATAGAGATAAGGTGATGTTTTTAATCGTAGACTAGCCATATTGACAGTAGCATTATTATGTTTTTGCGGAAATGTTCATACGTTTTCATATCAAAGTTATTTAATACTTATATTCCTTTTTTTAATTCCATTTGTCGTGAAACAAACTATACTAAATATATTCTTAAATGCTTCAAATAAATTAATTAAAAATGGATTCGTAATTATGCATCTAAAATTATATTATAAAATAATTAGTATTTATAAGATACCGGGTGCTGAATGAGTTAGCCGAACATAGGAAATTAACATGTAAAAACTTATTTATGCAAATTCCTGCTTCCCTAATTATTTTAGAGAAAAATAAAAGACACAAAAATAATGCAGAAATATAAACTGCAAATGATAAGACAATTAGATTTCATCTAGCTTTTATTTAAAAAATCAAAAAATGCTTTCGAAATTGTTAAAATTTGCATTTATCCCACTGGCCCTGTAATCAATTCAATTTAATTTATATTTTCTAAAATAATTACCATAGAAACTTTCATGGCCAGTGCGATTAACGAAATTTTTAACAATTTCAAAAGCATTTTTTGGCTTTTTAAGTAAAAGTTAGATGAAATCTAATTCTCTTATCATTCGTAGTTTATATTCCTGCATTATTTTTGTGTCTTTCAATTTTTTCCCAAAATAATTAGGGAAGCAGCAATTTGCATAAATAAGTTTTTACATGTTAATTTCCTATGTTCGGCTAACTCATTCAGCACCCGGTATATTTGCATAACCAGTATAACGCAAATACTGTAATATTTCTTCTAATAAATACACTTATCTGCAAAATTTAATATTATTTTGATTACATTTTCTGAAATTTTTAAATTAAAAATAATTTTGAGGTTAGTAAATTACTTCTTGAGTCTTTTAAGTATCCTGTAAAAAGTTAAGGATGTATAGGAGACAAAAAATAAAACTCAAAAATATAAGATATTGATGAAAATTGGTACACATGTCATCATTGCCTTTGCGATGTAATAAAAAAAATTTCAAAACGATTCACTACACCGTTCAATAGTTCTTGCAGTTTTAATTTGATGTTGACTTTTTGTTAAAATTCAAGAAAATCACATCTATGGTTTTGCTTAAGAGTCTGATTTTAGGGAAAATCACAAGGTGTTAAACAGTAAAATACTTATCTAAATAAAAATTCAAAGCTAAATCTTAAGAAATCCTAAAAATAATATATAATGTAAAAATCATTTTATGAAAAACATTTTATTGAATAATATATTAGCTTAAAATATATGATCAAAATATAAGAATTTTTTCAAATTTTCTGTAGTTATAGCTTGTAACTAGAAGAAGGTTTTAGCAAAATTTCATCACGGTTTACTACCCCGTTCTCGAGAAATTAATTAGTAATTGAACAACCGATATAGAGTTGTCACGTTCAATTCGCTAAAACTAAAATAGATTTAGACGTTAAAAGATCCCTAAACATATTTAAAACTTGTTGGTATTAAAAATATTATGTATATCTCGGTTTTTATTAGTTTTAACAACAAATATCAATTTTTACTCATAAAAATTATTACATTTTTCATTTAGATAGTAGGTTGGATTGCAGGGATAGTCACTAATAAAAATTTTGTTATGTCAAATTTAATATTTGTAATTTCAGAAAATGAACCGATTTAAACGAAAAAAAAACCTTTCTTCATGCATTTTTATAACTTTGTTTATCGTTTATGATATTTAAAAAGTATTTTACTACACACATAAGACCAATATTCGTGATATTCAAATTAATCCTACTTTTGTCTCCGATTGTATCTCCTATACATCTTTAAGTTTTTAAAAAAATCACAACACAATAATATCTATATTATAATGTGTATAAAAATTTTGGTTACTCACCTATGACCTAAATTATTGAGTTTACTTTAGACAGATTCGATTTTTAAACACATTTACTTAGTTTACGATCCTCTAAAAGTACCAAAATGAGACACAAAATTTAGTAACAGGTAAGACTATAAATGACTACACAATATGCATTGTCATGATCCGTCGTACCGACAGCACCGAAGTTCAGAAAGCGCCAAAAATTACGGTTTTTTTTTTATTTTGCGTGTTTTTTCATTTTTCTTTACATTAAATTACCTGTTTAAGTACATATAAAATTCTAAATTTAATAAATAAATTACGAAAGGGTAACAAAATAGCTTTATGTTTGTATTATGTTATATGCGTTATTATTATAAACATTCGAATAGTTTTGTAGTAGCATCGGCTGAAAAGAACTTTTCGAAATTAAAACTTATAATAAAAATTATCTGAGATCAAGCATGAGCTAGGAGAAAGTTGTCTTAGCATTTATATCAATTGAATCTGAAATTTCCGATTCATTAGAATATTATGATATGTTAATAAAAGAGTTCTCTGAAATTAAATTAATTAAATTATCATTTTTATTTTTTCAATAATTTTTATTATGTCTTAAATAACAAATTAATGTTATTTGTATTATTTTATTATTATTATTTCTTATACTAGTGTATTATTTTATTATATTTTTAGAAAATGTAATGAATTACATTAAATTGAAAATTTAAATTTAAATGAAAACATAAATAATTTTTTTGTTATTACAACTAAGGGGCCGTCCTTTAATCACGTAAGGTTTTTTATGCCATTTTTTTACCCCCCCTCCCCCTTGGTGATACGTCGTGAGGTTTTAGGCTACCCCTACCCCCCCTACCCAACATCACGTGTATTTTTTTTTGAAAAATTTCTATAAGTAGAGACAGCGAAACAGAAGGCCGCGGGCAGCGGAACGACGATTGGCGTCACAAGGTCCAGTGCCGGAAGCCAGCTGAGAGCTAAATATTGTTGTTATGTTGCTTTTTAGGCATAAATTTGCTCTCTCGGGATTTCACGTGGTAGCAAGAAAATATACACGTGATTGTCACAGCATCCCCTCCCCCCCCATCGTGATCAATCGTGATGTTATTCTAACCCCCTCCCCCCCTGTTAGCACCTCACGTGATTAAAGGACAACCCTTAAGTATAACGTACTATTCCAAAGTACTATCTTTTTTTTTGCTGTGATTATATTCTATACGATACATTTAGTATTGAAAGCGCCATTTCCTTAATCTTAGTCTGGCGCCGAAATAGCTTGATCCGGCGTTAATAATGTACTCCGTGTCCAAATCATTCTCGTTCTTACCCATAGAGTTCTGGTAAATATTGATGCGTCATGCAGTTTTGTTGCATAAGATATGAATTTAAAGTTAAACACCCGTGCGCCTATATTCAAAAAAATTCGTCGACCGTTTTTAATAAGATTTGTTGCAAAAGTTTTTTCTGTTTAGAAACTTGTTAAAACTGGGAGAAGTTTTAAAAATGCAAATAAAGTTATCTGCTTGCATATTTTTTCTAACAGAAAATGTTGTATGCATTTCAAGTTGCAGTTAAAATCAATTTACATATTTTAATTTATAAGTTGAAATATTTTTGTAAACTAACAGCCTTACTAATAAAAATTCGTTATACACGCGTTGAACAAGTGTATAGTTATACACTGTATAAGCACTGTATAAGGGGTATATAAATTTTCTACTAATAAACATTGTATACAAACTGCATAAGCTATAACTGTGTTATACTATGGTTATACACTCGAAATGTCATTTTTGTGACTTTTTCTGTCACTGTCATTTGAATTTATGTCATTAAAGTCATTTAAGTAAATATATTTAACCTAAAAAATGGAAAAAATGACAAGGAATCGTTAAACTAGAGTTCTAGTTGTATAAGATTTGTATAAAATGTGTTTTGACACTCATGAAAACCTTGACTACCTCATCGCTATACACGGTTTATTAGTAACGTTTTTACTTATACACCATGTATACAGGCTGTATACAAGCTTTATAGGTACATCTATGAATAGTTATGACAAGCTTATACAGAGTAGAGCTTATACACGGTTTATTAGTAACGTTTTCTTATGCAACCCTGTATAAGCCCTGTATAAAATTTATACAACGTTTATTAGTAAGGCTGTTAGACGAAAGTAAGTATTTTAAGTTGGAAACATTCTATTTACTATAGTTAGCTGTTCTTTAAGTACAGTATTACTGTCTATTTAGTATTTACTAGTTTATATTTTTGTTATGTAAACACAGGAAGTTTTAAAATTAACAAGAAATTTATAACATCGATACCCCTACCAATTATTTAAAAAATCTAATATGATTTAAAAATGTAATCTAAAAGGTAGAACTCGTTGCATTTGCATATCGTATAAGATTAAAATCTAAAATATGGAGCAAATTTAAATTTTACGTCAACCGCTACTTACATAAATTTTTAAATTTCATTATATTATTTGCAATATTTAATTACCTAGAAAAAGTAGATATACATTTTGAATATGGTTAATAGGTAAAAAGTTACTATTTTTAAGTATAAGGAATACGAGAATAAAACTTTAATTTGACAAGATAGTAATAGAAGTAATAAAACTTTCAGAATAGAGGAAATTAAAATATCTTTACTTTTTCAAAGAATAAACAAAAAAGATATTGAACTGATTATTTTAGAGTTTAATATTGATTACATAAAGATTCTAGCCGGATGAAACTTCATAAATTAATTGGGGGTAAAACTATTGGGTAAAATTTAGGTAAATTTATCCAACCAAGTAATTGCTGAAATTAGAACATATTATTATATTTTCCATAAAATTTTGAGTGAATTATAGCATACATCTAGGATACAAAAATATCGACACATCTGCCGCAATACCTCCAATCATCAGCACACCAAATTTTATCCAGAGATACGATGACATATATTCATTTATATGAATATTTAATAAATAATTATTAAATTACTGATAACTATCAGATTAATTATTAAAATTTTCGAATGTATGTCATATTTTTACAAGCCATCTAACAAATTTTCATAAAAAATATTTATTTAAGATTTCAGTAAATATTTTATGTAATTTTCTTGCCTTTTTACAGTTGGCTCAATTACTTCCTCACCATTACTTGTATTGGAAAAGCTCTATTAGCACAAAAAATTTAATGACAATCAGTTAAACACTTTGGTTTCACTCGGTTTCAACAGCTCTTAATATTATATTACACAAATTTTCTCTCTTTCACCGCCCGCATTAATTACGTACATAAGAATAACCCTTTAATAAAACGTTTTATCCTTGAATTACTTTGGATTTTATGTTACATTCTCATTACATTTTCAAGAAATACAAATATTTTTCCATAAGTTCCAGAAATTCACTACACCTTGATATATTTATTATCGTGATATTCGTGTTGTAATAACATATAACTAAATTAGAAGGCAAATTTTTACGTTTAAGAATGCGCACAAAAAAGTTTAGTCGGTGATGTTCGAGTAATTCATTCTGATTCCATTTAAAATTCATGTAATTCAACTGCAAGTAAAATAAAGATTTTAAAGAACACTTCCAAGTGGTTTTAGTTGAGAGGATTTTACTTAAAAATAAAAAACAGCTTTTTCAATATTGGAAAAATGTAAAGACTTTTGATTTTTTTTAATTCCAACTAGTGCAGCTCATTTAATTTCATATTTATGGATAGGTACATTAACTACTTTAATACAATATTAAAGAATGATGTGCAAATTCATTGAAACATAACAAAACTTTTTAAAAATTTTACGGAGAAGTAGAATAATCAACTAGTAAGAATTTAACCTTGCGAGATCTATGAAGCAATAAATTTTGTGATTAGTAATTATTGTCTATCTGACGCGGTTAACTTTAAATTAATTAATGGTTTTAAAAGTCAAATATTGTTAAAAGCCATAAAAGTCTAAAGATAAATCTAAAGAAGTCTTAAGAAAACGAATTTCAAAGCGATTTAGTTTATTTTCAAGCTTCAGACAAATCCAATTACCTTCATCGTTCGCAGTAAATAGAAATCTTTGATGTACTTTAATACGCTGAAAGATTACTTCTGTATTATAACAACTTTTTGATAAGATTAAAGTGCCTCTTGAAAACAAAACAACGAAAACTGAAACTTGAGAGCGGGTTCGATTATACTAATATAGTAGTGAGACACTTGTTATGCTTGTATTCTATCAAATAACCAGGTAGTTGATACAAAAGTTTCAAGAGACATTGGCGTAATTTTGTCGCAAAAATAGTTATAATACAAGTAAGCAAATTTAATTGACATATTAAAATTTTTAAATTTATTTCAAAGCATTATTTGCATTTGACAAATTCTATATTGAGACTAATCTGTTATTTTTATTTGCATATTCTACGCAATATTGGATTATTATAATATATAATATTAATAGGTATATAATTATTTGTGTAAGTGCCTTGTTAATTAATCTGGTTGATCAAAGTGAATAATATAGTTATAAGATTTAAGGATAATTAAATATAAATAAATTATTTCATGAGTTTTTCACATACATAATCTATAATATTATGTTGTTAGATCACACAAGAATAAAATATAAAAACGCATTCACTCGTATGAATCAGAATAACATTAATTCGAAGTAGGTATGGTAATTATTGGTATTAGGCTTAAATAAAATATGATACTTAATAAATGAATAATAAAATAAAGTATTATTGTTTATATTATACAATATGTAAAAAACCAAGAAAAAGTCAATTACAGTTTACTGAAGTGGATAGAAAAACTACTCCGACAGATTTCAAACTTTACCTTAGTACTGATCAATATTGAAATATTATGAAAATTATTCACAACAGTGGCATGATGTAATCAATGGTTGAGTTACAGTGCGGAAATATCTGTTAAAAATTAAAGACTTCACGAAGTTTTTTAGCTCAGCTATACGATGGAAACTGACATCGTATATACATATAACAATTGGTTTTATAATAAGCGTTGCGTCGTTCTCATGCAATTACCGCTACGCAAAATAATAATAAATAATTGAAAAATATGTGATTCCTTCTTTAAAGTCATTTTTTTATTGTTTTTATTACCTAGTTTACGTCAAATACATCGATAAAATCAAAGTTTTCAAGAAGAAATCTCCTTTCTTTTTTATTAATTGACGTCTAAATTACGTAGCGTTAATTGGTTGAGAACAACGCTTAAGTCTGGCTAATTAATAAATCGTCAAGGTTAAAAAAGACTCCATAAACTTATTAAAATATGCATAAAAATTGACAAAGATTGCTTACAATTAAAAATATTAAAAGTCGGTGTCAGTCCAAAGCATACTGTAGGTATATTATACTATATTATTAGTTATACTATAATTTTGCATTTAAATCAAATTCTTGTTAAATTCGCTCGAAGTATATACGTGTGACAGATAAATGGAAACTAGTGTCATTCAAATAGCTTGACTGGCTCTTATTAACAATGCATTGTCGCGATCGATATCATTCATCACGTTTTCACAATGCAATACTATACACAATTTCTATTTTGTGTTATTATATTATCTCACCTAAATTTTGAAATAAATTAATATTGACCATTATAATAGATTTAAATTGTTATAAAGTAGTAGTTAAATCAGTTTAAAACTTTATCGTTAGGTCTCCACTCTTTCAACGCTTTCAAAAAGAGTCACAAAGTAATAGTAACAGTTAGTTAATGTTAGGTAATACTTCATACAATCGATCACAAAATTATTCATACACGTAAAATATAAACCTTGTACCCTTGAATAATGAAACATACAATAAATAAATGGATAAAAAACTATAGTCTAGAAAATAGATACAAATCGGAAATGGTGATTAATAGGAATAAAAAAATTAAGGAAAAACTGGACTAGAGAAATTACCCAAACTAAGAAGAACTTGCCTGGGAGAATTTACTAATAAATTGGCAAAAACAATAAATAAAGAAAAAATGTTTTGACAACATCTATTCAATAAAACAAAAGAGCCCCAAACTGACAGACAGAATACAAGTGAAAAAAAACGTGGGATTTACGAAATATTGTGTAGCGATTAGGAGAAGTAGAACCATTCTCATAAGAGTGATAGAATATGTAAAAGTATGGAAGAACAATAAATCAGAGAGCTACTATTTTGCCAAACACTTGTTAGATGAAGGGATGAAGGTCACAGTTTCGGCTGCACAATAAGAATTGGAAAAATTTTGAAAAAATTGAAATACGCAAAAGATTAAAAGATGCAATCACATTGATCATCAACTAAATTATCCCAAAATGTTATCACATACACCATATCATGTTAAACAAGTAATATAGTATGATAAACAATTTGTTGTAAAGCTGAATCTTGTAAAACTTGAAAGATATTTGTGATAATGATGACAAATTCACTGAAACTAGTCAAATAATTGTATTATTAAAAAAATGATTAATAAATAGTTATATTATAAAACTGATTAAGATAAAATACGACTATATTATTTGCAAAGAAACTATTAAAGAAACTATATTAACTTAAAATAATAAATTTCTTCAGATAAAATTCTATTATTTTAACGTTTTGTTTAGTTTTGTTAAACTAAAACTAAACTAATTTTATTATTTTCACAACCACAATAAAACCTAATGTTGAATAATTAAGTATAAAAAATGGATTTTTGTTCTAGCCAGATAATGATATGTTAATTGTGACTGCTGCTCTACCACGTTCGAAAACAATTTCCTACGCCTCCACACTCATCCGATCTTAACTGTACAGAACATATATGACAAGGATTTGAAAAACGAACTCTGTAACACAAAAAGTGCATACATACTTTGATACTTTTAGGCGTTAATGTAATTTAAAAAGATATCTAAAAATATGAAAATATTTACAAGTGTACGAGTCATTTTCTAACTACAAATTTTGTTAATAGTATTTTATTCGAAAGGATTTTTGGTAAAATTAAATATGATTTACTTGGTAATTTTTCTTAATTCTAATAATTATGTTTTACCTGCAATTCCTTGACAAAATTTAATCATTTCGTTTGAACTTTTTTTTATTAGTTGAAGTATAGATGGTATAGTTATTAGTTACTGTAACATTCGAATAAATCGAAAAGGGGAGCAAAATATAGTCAAAATAAATACAAAAATATGGTTTTGTAGTACTAATAGTTTTCTTTAAAAAATTTATCAGTTGAAAGTAACATCGTGTTAGGAGAAAGCTTCATTCGTTACAAATTAAAGCTTTGCGCTTAACCTGACCTCATATAGAGGTAGGGTTACGATCTTAGATCGATTACTGTTAACAGCTTAACGGAAATGTGAAAATAGAGTTGACGTTTCATTCTAGAAACTCGTAAAGTAGTCAGTCTTCATTAAACAGAAAATTAAGAAGTTGCACAAAAAATAAAATTCTTACGTGTGCACTCAATATTGGTATTGGCAATCATGTGGAAGAATTTTTTTTAATGATATATTGCTGGCTTATTTCTAATTTAAGAATTGTTAATAATAAATTCTTATTTTGTAAATGAAAATACGAAGGTAGTAAAAACAAATTTGTGTATCTAAGATAATTATAGGAAAGTAGAAAAAAAACCACACGAGAGCAATATAAATTGGTAAGTCGCAGTTTGTTACCTTGCGCCAGTAACACGTCAAACGTTTATAACTCCAGAGGGAAGTCAAGATCGTATCTCGCAAGAGACAGAAGACGAAGTAAATCGAAACAGAAAGGAACATCGTGAAATAAAATAAGTACTTAATTGATGAAAACGTTTAAGACATCTAAAATTGAATGTACATACCTATTATAATAATTTAATTATGATAACATCTTGATACCGCATTTCACGTACCGTAAAATATATGTATATAATATTACACCTTTAAATATAACAACGCTCATTATATCAATTAATAATTTCTAAACATTTATAACAATCGCATAAAAATTTTAAATATGAGATTGCATCAACATCTTTTTTTTTAGCCTGAATGTTGATCAAGCTATATAGAATTTTGAGTTTATCTAAGGCTAATTTTCTACGAACAGTTGAAACGTGGCGTTTTTGGCCTCTATCAACGGCGAAAATCATTCATAATTCTATATGAGTCATTAAAATTTAGTTTGTTTCTTCTATAAGAGTAATTAAAGTATACATGCCTTATTTAAACAATTTTAAAATAGACACCGTTCCAGTTTCCATGTATTTTATTGGAAAAAATTTGTGAAAATATTGAGATATCCACTACACATTACCTAACCGATTTTCAACAGTGCATTTTCATAATATATTATGTTAAAATTTTTATGAAACCTGGCACAAAAATAAATTATGTAAAAAATTAATTTTTGTTCAATCCGGTTATGTTTCTTAATGCTAATACAGAAGTTAAATTTTTTTGGGGCATTTTCAATTGTTTACTCAACTTACATCAAGTCCCCACCTCACAGTGTCAGTACCTATAAAGCTGCAATAACATTACTAGAGCCAAAGTACAGAATCCCTATAAGTAATCACAAAAGCAACTCATCCCACAAGGCCAAGGAGTTACTATATTCATAATTTAAAGTACACAAAAATTCTTTACGTAAAGAAGAAAAAAATTTCTTGAGAATAAATTCCTGTACACAAAAATTCCTAATCGATTAACTCCTCATACGAATGCTGTGAGGTAGAACTTTCTACAAATCATGCTTAATCGCCAAAATAACGGCCACCACATCACCTAATGTAACTAGTAGATCTTGAGTAAAATTGTTAAATATCTGGTACCACGAAGACAGAAACTTCAGATAGATTCATTAACTCCCTACCACATTATTAGAGTTGATCTTTTTGGAGTTGTGGTATTCTGAACGCAGCCGGGACGAAGGCTTTTGCTAAGTTGAAAATTTGTTGTGATCTGTCTAGCCAAGAATATCACCGTAGTTGCAGTTCGAAAAGATTTTACATAAATAATATAGCTTAAAAAAGAGGCTTAGTTAATACTCGAGAGTGCTGAAAGCCTCATTTCGCTTGCCCCTACTATATTGTTTCACAATATACTTTTTAAAAGCTCTGTATAGCGCAAAAGTACTACATGTATTGAATTTTACAACTGCTGTAGCTGTGGTCACTTAATATACATATCTACCAGTTATATAGAAATAGCTGAAATTTATTATATTTTATTTTACAGCTTATATTTAATTAATTTAAAATTTTCTCCATCAAACATCGACACGCTGTGAATATGTTTACTTAATCAATGATACCTTACCAATTATTAAAAAAGTAGGTTATTGTGAAGTAACAAAAAATAATGTCAATTAATATTGTTGCTATTTTATTGTAAAGCACTTAATTTAATTGAAAATAAAATTAAAAATGTTTATTTTTTCTTCTCTTCAGTTTGACGGTTTTTTACCAACAATTCCCTCGGTTGAAATCTAATGCCACTAATTAGTACCGTGAGCATATTAATTGTTTTTTATTATTTGTGGCAGCTAGCTAAACTGGCCTCATATTATTACTATGTATGTGCCCGTCGTCCTCTATTTTATTATTAATGTAGCAATCATTAACCTAGTGGGACAGACGATGCCTTACATCCTCTCATAGTACCATGATGGTCTTAAGACCTTTAAGTCTTTTCTTAAGAGTCTTAAGAGCTGATCAAGCTAGCTATGAGAGAAATATCCTTCCGTTTTTAAAAATTGCATCAACTAAATACTTTTTGAAAGAGATTTTTTGTATATCTCTGATGCAGCCGATAACCAACCAAGTGCTGCAGACACAAATTGTTTCAAATTATAGTGCAAGAAAAATATATTATGTAGGTAATTAATACTTATTAATAATAGTAGGTACCTATAACATATTTCACTTTAATAATATTGTTTAGAAAACGTTATTCTATACAAAATATTATAAGTATTTCTTTATATTCATTTAAGTACTAAAACAGTTTATTATTTACAATTTAACAAAAAACACTAAAAGATGGAATTTAAATAAATTATTGCTTAAACTTCTACCACTGGCACTGCGGAATAAATGAATAATTTAAATCCATTCCACGGTCGAATCACGAAGTCCTATATTATAATTTTCTATTATAAACGTTGTTAATTGGTTTAATTGATACTAACGAAAACTTAAAATTATTTTTAAATTATAATTCCAGATTTGTATGTTAAATTATTTTCGGGACCATGTTAAAATTTTGCCATAAAATCAATAAAAATCGTAAAAACATATTTAAAGAAAATAATCTGTCGTAAAGATTTCCTTTTATAAAAGCAATAAAATGGAAGCTGCAGGTGAACACAAGGGAAATTATGTGAATGGTTATAGAATGGCTTCAGTAATGATTCGGACGTCATTCACGAAATACACGGCACAGCGTGTTCGTAACTTTATTATTTGCTTCACTTCACCAGAGCTTAAATAACAGAATGATACTGGAAAAAGCCATTATCAGTTAAAAACACACTTTCTTCATATTGACATTATTGCTTTTTGATGAACTTGGTTATTAACAAGTAACTGCGTTTGCACAAGATAAATTAGTATCTCTTGAATTAAACAAAATAAATAATATCGAGAAAATTAATTTGTTTTTCCTAATACCTATACTAATTTTATTTCTCAAGTTATAAACAAATAGATAAACAAGCACAAAGTCTACTACTTATAATTTACCTCTAAAATATCCATTACGTCTTAAAAATAATCTTTCTCATTTGCGGCGCGATTATAACGATGTCTCCAGTGTAATGTGTAATAAGAAGAGAAATAATGGAAGGCTTGCGTAGTCGAAGTGTTGCCTGAAGCTTTACTTTCAAAGGAGATTAATTTGCCAACCCAAGCTGTAGTACGCCTTTCATTAATAGGGAAAAATTGACTAAACAATTATTATTTAATAAAACCTTTAATACTCGTATTAGAAATTCAAAAATTCAATTATTGTTTCATTCAATTACCTTTCGACAGTCTACGCTGAGATTTTAGCAAAATATAAAATTTTAAACGTAGGTATCTATTTGTTGCAGTAGCTTTACTATTCAGTAAGTTATTCAATTAAAGTATATAGATGAAATTTTCTTTAATTACCATCTAATAGCAATTACCATATGTATTATAACATTCCATAATGTTATTTCCATATTTTTTATAAAAATAAAAAATTATATATATATATATATTATATATACTATAAAATTATACATCTAAGAGATATCATATTATAATAATACATACTATGAACATACATACAGTGGAGGAAATAGCTTTAAAGCCACAAATATTTTCCATCGCCGCTTTTACCAGAAAAAAAAAACAACTTTGGTACAAGGCTCATCAGATGTTTATTTCAATAACAAACACATATATGTAATAGAAAAACAAAAATGCTAAAACTTTTAGCAATAAAATAAACAAAATTTAAAAAATGGATATAATTAAAGGAAATGGCTATAAAGCAACCTAAAATACATTAAAAATTTGTCGATGTAACTTGGTTTAAATTTAAATTAATACTTGGTACCGCCATCCTTGTTAGAAATTACATCAAAAATTTGATGTGACATTGAATTTACAAAGCTCTGAAGAATTTTAATAGAAATGGAGTTCCGAGCTTCCGGAATTTTCACTTTTAAATCAAAAACAATGTTGAATTGGCGTCCGATTTCGTAAACCCGACGTGAGAGAATACCTCACAGATTTTCTATCGGGTTTAAGTCGGAACTACAAGTTTACCATTCTAAAACTGCTAAGTTTTGATCTGCAAATCTCTTTGTGATGTGATGTGAACGATGGATTGCTTCATTGTCCTGCTGGAATACGAACTCCCCTTCCATGATATCGTCACTAAAAGTTATTAAAACTTTTTCTATGAGATTATTATAGTTATTTGAATTCATTTTTGTTGAAATCCAACAAATTGGGGTTCTTCCTTTATGAGCAAGCGCTGCTGTCTTTGCTCAAATCGTGCCAATGAAACTGGTAGCCATCAGGGCCGTCTAAATTACATTTTTTCTCATCGCTAAAGATTACATTACACCATTCATTCTTCCAGGACATGTACTTTTTAGCAAACATCAACCATGCTTGTTTGTGACTCTCACTTAACTTCGGATTTGCAATGTTTTCGTCCACTTAATTCTTTACAAATTGTGTAGAATTTATCAAACAAGTCTAGTGGGTATGGGCAAGTTGAATTCAGCTTAAATTTTAGCCGCAGCTAATTTTTCTGTTACCGCTTTTTGAACAATTATGATTTTAAAACGTTGATTTATCTTCGATTTTGGTCCTGGGTTCTTTTTTCGTCTTTATTGATTTCCAAATTTAATGTAGTTATTAACTATTGAACCTGATCTTCCCATTTCAACCGGAATTTTTCTATTTATCATTCCCAATTTGGACATTAATTTCGTTTTTCGAAAGCTTCATACCACTATTAGGCATTATAATTTTTGTACTTTTTTTTTTAAACTTTAATTTAAAGACTAAGAAAGATTTTAGAACTACTTTTATTCGAAATTTATCGACGAATAATTAAAAATTAGACACTGGCTTTATAACTATTTCCGCTGAAATGCAACAATACATAATGAATTTTTTTTTAAATATTGTTTTGGGATATTTATGTTTCATATGATGCATTACCTGCAATGTATGCAAGCATATTTTATGAACTGTAAGGGTATTTCTTTATTTTATGTATTAAATTTCGTTTTCTAATAAAATACTCAGGTGGCTCTATAGCTATTTCCTCCACGTATTATGTACTATACGAAGAGTACACGAAAAAATGAATAAAATATATTTTTTTATGTTCTGTATTTCTTTATAGTATATATCAGTGCCCATTTATTTACAGGTAAGTATAGGTAATTGCAGTTTATCAATGAAAAACACCGTATCAGGGTGGTTTAACTTGGCATTAAAGCACTTAACCTTGAAATTTAAAAAAAATTTCACCTGCGGCACTTAATCCTGGGGAGTGTTCCATATCCCCCGATATGCGGGCTGACGCAGCACATTATTTATTTATCGTTGAACCCTCCCCCTCCCCGAATCAAAGTCCGAAATACGGCCCTGGATGGTAATGGTAGGTATCACCTAGTAAACACATAATATAAAAATGATTTTAATTTACCGTCAGAACGGTTTTTAAATACTAAACATTGCATACCCATCTATGGGTAAGTAAATCTTTAATTGTAATTTCTGCAAAATATAAAATTTTTCACTCTGATCATTATTCCCGCGTACCCTTCATATTATACAGGGTGCTGAATGACTGAGCCGAACATAGGAAATAACATGTAAAAACTTATTTATGCAAATTCCTGCTTCCCTAATTATTTTAGAGAAAAAATGAAAGATACAAAAATAATGCAGAAATATAAACTACGAATGATAAGAGTGTTAGATTTTATCTAACATTTACTTAAAAAGCTCAAAAATGTTTTTGAAATTGTTAAAAGTTTCGTTTATAGGACTGGCCATGAAAGTTTCCATGGTAATCATTTTGGAAAATATAAATTAAATTGAATTTATTACATGGCCAGAGCGATAAATGCTAATTTTAACAATTTCGTAAGCATTTTTTGACTTTTTAAATAAAAGTTAGATGAAATCCAATGGTTTTATCATTGGCAGTTTATATTTCTGCATTATTTTTGTGTCTTTCATTTTTTCTCTAAAATAATTAGGGAAACAGGAATTTGTATAAATAAGTTTTTACATGTTAATTTCCTATGTTCGGCTAACTCATTCAGCACCCGGTATAATTGATAAATTTGACCAATTACAGAAATTTATTCTCACAATATATTATTAATTTTAAAATATGCTTAGATTGTGTTGGGAGTAAATTTATTGCTCTGTTTCAATTTTCAAGTATAAAGTTCAATTTTGAATTTAACAGAATTGATAATTAATTTTAAAATACTCTAAAACAATACAATTTTGAAAAACACCTCGTTTAATACATTTAACAAAATTTAAAATCTAATGGTGTTATCATTCGTAGTTTATATTTCTGCATTATTTTTGTATTTTTCATTTTTTCTCTAAAATAATTAGGGAAGCAGGAATTTGCATAAATAAGTTTTTACATGTTAATTTCCTATGTTCAGCTAACTCATTCAGCACCCTGTATAATGAATAAACGAACTGAATTTAAAAACTATTCATTCACTCTATCCAATTTAAATAAGCCTCTAAAAAACGGTCAAAATTCAGGCGGTTACATGTATCGCCCCCCTTAAAAGGTTCCAAACTGTTTATAGATATACATTAGTATTCTGTCAAAAGGTTCGTATTTCCTTATAGATATTATTTTATTATTTAAACTTCAATCATTTATTGCGCTATTATAAACATATTGATAACAATTTGCCCCTTTAATTTATTAAAACTATTTACAATTACGACAGAGTACATTATTTTAATCTCTAATCCAGTTTTTGAATTAATAACGTTTGAATAATATACAAATTATAAAAATATGCGTAAAACGCCCAGTAATTTTCACATGTTAAGGTTTATATATTTAAATTATTTTATTACGAAAGATCTACTAAAATCATTTCAAAATGAAAATTTTGTTTTAATTTGTTAGAAACAGCATACAAACAACTATAATCGTTATTCGATAGCTAATAAAATGCATAATTAAAATGTATACTTCATTTATAAATATTCTAGTTATCATAAAGAAACGGAATGGGAGTAGAAAAATCGCCAAAGAAAATATTAAATTGGATGCCTCTCCAAAAAAAGAAACGAGGTAGACCGAGATTCACTTGAAAGAAAAGAGGCACTACTGCGATTAAAATCAGGGACTTCGTAGACGAAGATACAAAACAAAACACAAGAAACACAAAACTATAAAACAATATTTTAAATATTTTTAAATGGCAACCCATAATTTTCTTTGCAAATTTGTATCCGAAAAAATCATACCATTTTGGAAGTAATTAGAATTATGTAATCTTTTGTAATAAAATCATAAAAGAATATTATCTAAAAACTATTCACTTCAAGGTTAATATTTTACATTTCTACACACACAAAATTGTGCTCTATCCAAATCTGTATAGAAAAAAATAAGAATTATCATTTAAAAAAATTTCTGAGTGTTTGTTCCACACTTGGACGTAGCTATGCAAAAAGGAACCATCCACCAATAGTTAGTTTTGAGATATTGAAGCTTAAAGTTAAAATAATATAATTAAATCGGTAGATAATTATGCATATTTTAATTTTGTTTAAATATTATATAATGATATGTAATTTGTGTTACCAGAAAAATTTTGTGAAAATTAGTTTTCACATTATTTCGGTCACTTATAGTAAATAAACTAAATTTTATGACTTTGTCGCTTGGTTCCTTTATTTTTAGGCGGTAAATGTTAAAAGAATTTAATCTTTTGAAAACCTTTTAAAATTTAATAAGAATATAAAATAATTCGACAGTATTTATACTAGACCGTGCTAGTTAAATTTAAAATTTTAAAATTTTAATCTTCACTTTGCTCTACTTTTCAGTTTATAAATCCTTAGGTACTTATACCTACCTACCTACAAATGCTTGAAATATTTATTATTATTACTAAATAAGCATTAAAGTATTAAAAATATTGAATTAAGGAATGAAGTACCAGAATTAACATCAACTAAAGAAATGATACTACGAAATACTAATATAGGTATAAAATTTTAGTAAATTATTAATAATTCATTAAGATTTTAAGTGAAACAACTAAAATTTTCTAGTAATTATTTTATGTACGCAGTTCTACATTAATAACGATACTTCAAATTTGATTAATATTAATAAATATCAAAACCCTTGTTATTACAAATGCATGCCTGGTGTGGTTGTATTTTCTACAGGAAATGAAAATTCCTCTCTAGAACAGCAAAATGATAAAATCTTTCAAACTAGTAAATGTTTAAACCACAACAATACCGTAGAAACCATCCATTCATTTCTACACTGGCATTTTTACTAGTAATGAATCTTGTCGATCACGAGGAATAACTTCTTCGAGTTCTAATAAAGAATGATTAAGATTGAAAAAATAAAAAGAAACTATAAAGCAAGAAATGTTTATTCTAAATTTAGAATGGAAATGTGGTATTCTATTTTTAGTACCAGTAATATAGAGACAAATAATAATTGACAACGAGACGTAAGCGTCATATCACATTTTTCAGAAAACAAGAAAATTATTGTTTAAGGTGCAATAGATTACTTTTAGATTTAAAAGTATTTTTTCATATTGCAGTGCTTACATTATTATAATATAAAATAAATTTAAAAAAATTAAAATTAAACCTGTTTTTGGTATACTATTTACTTAATGTAATGTATTTTATTTTCACATTTTCTAAACGCACGTTTTACGCTTTATTGATGCAAGAAATATAATAAAATTAAAATTTAAAAACAATATTGCACACCAAATGAAAAGTAATTTAGAAACAAATACAGCACTGACCATAAAATAAGTCAAAGTCACTTCAATTCGGAGAATTTTATCAAGCAATTTGGTTGTGGTATAGGGTTCTTTTACAGCCAGAATGACCACTCTAGATCACACAATTCAGTGCGATAGCATACAATAGCTGACTGATTGACCCCGTTTTGGTATACGTGGACCCAAACTACAATGAAAACTTCGTTTATATAAATAATATCAACGTACAAAATCAAGTCGTTTGCGAAGGTATTTAATGTTTCCGTAGGAAGTACCTCGGTTATTTATTTTTTATGATTAATTTTTAGGGTTGATTTGAATTTTACACAAGAGCTTTTAGGGTTTAATAAAAATTTTCAACAGATTGTTTACGGGTCTCACTTAAGTCCTAAGATTTAAAAACTCATTGTTTTTATTGACTAATTTATTTTTTGTATTATGTTTGTTTAACAGTAAACTTGGCAGTATAAACTCTAAATTAGGTTTTTTAATCACCATTTGTGTTACTATCTGTTGTTAATTTCCTGAAAGTTATAGCTTGTAGAAATTTATTGGTTGCATTGTAAAGCAAACTTTAATGCTAATTTTAAATTTCTTTTTTACAGTAATATTTGTTTTGTACTTATCTATGTTCCTTGTTATTATAATATGCTCGTAAATTTTTGTATGGCCAATAAAATTAAAATACAGCATTCTAAGTTATGAACAGTACATTTCATTTCTCAAAACTGAATTTCGCATTTACGAGAGATGTTTATGACAACGTTATAAAAACAGAAACACACCTCTAAAGCACCTGACCTATTCTATATAAACCTTAATAGTCTCTAGAGGGAATTGACAGTAAAACCAATCGTAAAATTGCCTGTATTACAAGTTCATATGTACAACGACATAACTTGAGTAATGCACGCATTTCGTAAAAGTAAAATTTTGTAAACTAACAAATTATTAATAAATTGCAGATAGAAAATAATCGAGGTTTTCATATAAAGCTGGGTTTATACAGGATGCCCCGGATACACTTTACATAACTAAGATGGTGATAGAGGACACTCTTCTAAGAAAATATTTTTAAGAAACATTTTTTCCTAAATTCAAACCCTCGATAGTTAGAATACAAAATTAAATTCACAAAATTTTTATCGAGAAATTATTTTATTAATTATGGTTAAACTATTACATAATTTACGTAAATATTCAAAATAACCACCCTCACTTTCAATATACAGTAGCATTATTTATTACATATCCTCTTTCGTTAGGGGGTTAATCCACTCTCGAGGTCAACAAAATAGGCTTTCTTGGAAATTTTTTTCAGAAAAACTACAAAATAAATCGAGATTACAAAAAGGGTGTTTATCATACATATTAATATTATCAGTGACTGTATACAATAATATTTTTTGAAGCGATTAATTTTAATAAATAAATTTTATTTTTTAATAAATTATTGGTAAAAACTCTATAATAAAATTTAAAAAATAAAATTTGTAAAAAAAATGTAGTAGCTTTGTTTAAATTGTAATAGCATATTGTTTTCCATTCGCTCGGCTCGTTCCACTCACCTCGCAAATAAAAAAACTCGCTGGGCAGGAAAAGTTAATCTTTCCATCATAATAAAACATGTTTCTTTTTCTTCAAACGAACAAAATTCAAAAATAAATTTTAAAATTAGCAATAACTCGGGAACGGGGGTAGATATCAAAAAACTGAGCAAAAAATTCTCCCCCCTCGGTAGCAAAAAAAATTCTATCTTTAATTTAATTTAACCGTACCAAAGTACGGTGACATGATTGAATCTGTCAAACATTTTCAATTTATGTTGGTAATTTTTAAATTGAATTCGAACTGTCAACTTCAATTGTGACATTTATTAAAATTTTTAGGTTAAAAGATCAAAATTTGTACTTATTTGGTTAAAAATAAAATTTTCAGTTGGTATATTCAAGGATTTAAATGTCAAAGTCAAAGTTTACATCTATTTATTTTTAAATTACGCTCTAAAATTTTATATTTGAAATGGTAAATAAACTTAAAATAATTTTTAGAAAAGGTAGATACCAAAATTACTCAATTTTATTAAAATAATGTCACATTTCTAGTTATTTTTTAACCTGCCTAGGCAGTTTTACTTTCGAAAAATACTCTACGCCACGTGGTTTTATGTATGTTGCTATGGAAAAGTTTGACTTTCGTGTTTAAAATCGTTAATGAAACAACTGACTTTCGTGTCGTTTGGAGAAAAAGTTTATTGCCATTGTTTCGCATTGTTTGGCTAGAAATACAAACAACCAACGCCAACTGTACTGAAAGATTTTATATAATTTTTATATAATTTTTCATTATATTATTTAACAATAATTAAAGAACAAAATGTCAAATGTTGGATATCGTTAAAAAAAATGATATTTTTAAATTGATACATTTTTAATTCTTATATGTTATATAATAAGAGGCAGGAATTCAAAAACCTTCAATCTACCAAGTTATTTTCATTATGGATGGGTATTGTATAAGGTCGAACACCCAGTATATTATAACAAGAGCATGGTTGGTATATTCGATAAACAATATAATTATTATTATTATGTAGGTTACATTATACCGCTACTTACTAAGTTTCGACCATCAAGCGTTTATTACATATACCTAGTATTAATATTATATTGTGTAGCCGTGGGCTATTAAAATGTCATAAAATAAGTAACTAGTTTAAGTTAATAAAATATTTTAAACTTTTCGTGCTTGGATTCATATGTAAAAATATCTTTATCCGAAAACACAGAGAAAACAATACTTTCCGAACGACTTCTCGGGTAACAAAGCAAAGCATCCCCGTGCATCCTCTTCAAAAACCTACTAGTAATGTAATTTTCATTTGATCTTACTTGTAAAGTGTTGTAATTAATTACAGATCGATTGCTATAATGATGAAAGTAAGTATGTCACATCCAGCTATCCAATAATACTAATAATATTTCAAAATAAATACATAATATAATTTCTAAACTAAATTAGAAAATCCACTAAACGATAATTAATTGATTTCTACAATAACAAAACCAGATAAGGAGTTTTGATGAAGGCCGTATTTGTAACATCTGATGCATTTTAATTGCCGATGCAAACTTGGATGAAAAGAGAAAATTCTTGATATTGTCAAGGTTGGCCCATGTTGTCTAGGTCGGCCCACCATTTAGAATCGACAAAATTCATGCAAAACTGTTCGAAAATTACCTAAAAAAGTTAACTGGATGAAATAATAAACCAAATTCGTTTTATTTTTATTTGATCGAGTATAACTTTACACTATTATGTCGCCAAGAACTATTTTTTTGAATGTTTATCTAAATTGGCATATTTCAAATGCACTTCTTTCTTGCATTTCCTACCTTAGATGTCGGATGCCCGTCACTTTACGATGTCGGCCGATGTCGGTCAAGGTACGTGCTTTAACGCACACAATGACAGTGGGCCAGCCCCGACTACACAAATGGTCCAACCAAGACGACAAGTGGCATTACCGCATCGCGTCACACCATACCCAAACATATTACTAATATGAAATTTTTTTAATTTGAATTTTTAAAGGCTATCTCCATAACACATTTAAAGATATTTACTTTGACGAATTCCGTTTTCATTCCAAGTTTTGATGCTTTAGTAACAGCTACTGGAAAACATTTTTTGTCTTTATTAAGTCACTGAGTGCACAACACGTTTCAACTTCACACTTCGAAATCAGTAATTGCACGAAAAGTTCGTTGTCATTAAGAGATGTTTAGCCACCCTCCCACATAAGTGTCATCAGTGGTCTACACTAAAAAATCGCAGTGGGCCGACCTAGACAGCGGGCCAACCTTGACGACATTCCCCTACTCATCTCTACTCAAAAATTATTTGTTTCTGGGCTAACAGCTTTAAAAAGCTCGCTTTTGAATGTAGCTGTGCGCCCAGTAACTGATAATTTCCGAGTCTCGGCTAGTAATATACATACTATTTCGTGTGGAGGACTCTTTACACCATACGATTTACCATCGGATTTCTCGTACGAGTTGTTGTTAGCAGATATCTTACCGTTTACATACCGAAAGAATCGAATCTGATCTCGTAAGCAATTCAGGTATTTATTTTTTTACGAGTTTTTATTAACATTATTTAAATTGACATTTAAAATTTGAAATTTTATTTGATTAATAAAAATAATAATTAATTTTTATATTAGAATTAAAAAATATATTTCAAAATTAAATTTCGTTTTTAATGTTATAATGATAAATGGTCAACTCTCGCCGCATTGTCCATCTCATTTTCAAACACAAATTTGTCTATTTTAAAAATTTCTACTCATTTTAATTCTTACTTTTCTTACGTAACAATACGTTCATTTTTCAAAACGATCTGAAAAATTTGCAAATATTTTTTCAAATTTATTTATTTATTTTTTATTCCAATGCACCCGTCATCGTAAAAACCATAATATTGGATCGTGCTTTACTCGTATTCGATCGTGACTATTTGCACTCGTAAGCAAACACATAGTGTAAACCGAAAACCGGCATAACTCCTAAAGGTAAAACTCGTTAGAGAAATCCTAAGAAAAATCGTACGAGAAATCCTATGAAGTAATTCACCTAGTGTAATGAGCGCTTTAATAGCCATTGTATTTGTGTGAATGTTTTAATTATATTACTATTTAAATTGAATTTATATGTAGTATTTGTATGCTTATGCTCTACTTAAACCTGATACAAAATTCTGTTGGAAATTTATACAGATTATTAGATATTTAAAGAAATATTATAGTGAACATCTTACAATCAAAGAAAAGCTAAATATCTCTAAGAGTTCAAAAAAGATTCCATTTAGCCCATGAAGTATAAATTAATTTTTTTTTATCATTTTGTATTTTTCTAATTGAAGTGAAGTTCATGTTCATATTTTATGTAAACATTTTACATTTACAGACAGTTTATGCTTTATTTAAATGTGAAATAAGTAAATGCAACATCATAATTTAAAATTTTTGAAATGGTATCTAAATTGTATAATTACACAGTTGTAATAATAATAATAATTTTACGACTACTTCAACTTGATGTACGAGAACCATCTTTAACTTAATTTTTTTAAAACTAGACCACTTCTAGTTTTTGTTTAGATATGAGAAATATTTGCATATTTTAAAATTAGTTTTGTGGGCGCCTTGGTCACTATTTTCAATATTTTTACAGTTAATTTGCAGATTTGATTAATTTTCACTGTATTTATATTTATATATTATTCCGTAGCACTACATGGCGTAATAGACCCATGGCTTGTTTATTTCAGCATTTAATACAACAAAGATGTTGCCAGCATCTTGTGAGAGAAACACATTCTAACACTAGCACTAGCCTACGACCACGTTCGTATTTAAATTTAATTAACCAAAGTATTGGCTTCGCCGGTAAATCAATAACTGTACTCAAGTTCAACGATGCCGATATCGTTTTCTAATGAATCCGGATTCATGAATAAATATTCATTTATAGATAAACATGAACTTTTACATTCATTTGAACGCAAAACTCCCAAACGTTGTAATATTTTATCTCCTCTTTGAATCCTTACAAATAGATTAGTTACTAATTTTTCAAAGAATCATAATCAAAATCAACAATTCATTGCCACAGCTATAGCGTAACCAATATTATTTTGAAATACTATTTTAAAAGCTATTTTTAATTTATTCTTCAATAATAATTATGTTTATATAATAATTATAATATATACTACCTAATATACAATAATAAATTGTTAAAAAAATTATGAATATTGTCATGATATTATATTCGAATTATAAAATAGCTCAATCCAACGCATTAAAATTAAATAAAATTTGTTTATATAATTAAATATAATGCTAACATTATTATTAAACGTAGATAAATCGTATGAAAGATATTGAAGTACGATAACATATTCAAAATTGCAAGAAGCAATTTTTAGCACACAATCTTTAGAAAAATATCTCAACTGAACTTTACACTTAAATGTAAAAATATATCTACGACAAGTTAGAAAAAGTGTTTTCTATCTAGTTAAATTTAATGCAATATTTAACATATAATTGTCATGCTAATAAATGGTGCTACTTGACCTAGACAGACTGTTAAAAGTGTAACCAATAAAATGTGATAATAATTCTTTCTCTTCTCTCTTTTTTATTTTGTATAACGTTGTACCAGTTTAGCTGCACACTGATTTTTTATTAGTGTGGATTCATTAATTTTTGGCTTTTCATCAATGTTTAGTATAAAAATTCAAACTTGATGTTTCTACTTTCCAAATAAACAAAGCAGGAAAATTTTTTGTCAAATAATGAACTTAAGTTAAAAATATATAAAATATCTATCAAATAAATATCAAAGTTCAAAAAATCAGCTTTAGCTTTAGCTGATTTTTATGAAATACGATATCTCCAAAATGATTATTTAAAATTGTATAAAAAAAGCTTATATTTTGAAGTATATTTAATATAAGGTATTTTCTTGGTGCAAAAATATACCATACTATCTAAAATTAATAAAAATAATAGTTTTATATTTTTCTAATATTATTCTATAAAAACTACTGTAAATCACTTCTTGTATAAACTAGCTCACAGCACTTAAAACGAAAGGTGTTTGATTAATTTTAGTGCTCTTTCAACCTACCAAAGCTTTATACCGACCTTAGAATCACACTTGAGAGGTTCTCCACAGGAGTTAAATCACAAAATATAATATACGGTAAATACCGTATATAATAATATAATAACTATTATCTGTTCACCAATAATTACAATAACAGTCTATGGTTTGCTCTTAAGCATCGTTTATATTGGAAAGCGGTGAGTAGCACAAATGGAACGGAGCGTTACAGCACTGACACGTTTTTTTTAAATCTAGATGTGAGCCGTTTGATAAAGCACGATTAGTTTGCTTAAAAATAGTTTATTGTTCTTAAATTTATAATTGTTACTGTCTTGTTCTGATAGTGATGTCTACATTCTTATAGCAACCGGTTGCGAATCAGAATTCATCCAAAAAATCAGCAAACTGCTGCTGTGACGACTTAGCCCATTCTAAAAAACATTAATTTTTTTTGTATAAACATCCTAACATATTAGTAGTACCAAATGACCATTATTTCAATTTTATTATGTTTTGTTTTCGTGTGAGAGCCATATTTCCTTTGCAATGTGCGGCATATTTTACAATTTTAAAGGTTTACGGAAACCGAAATATTTCAGCTCTTATTTGACTTATCAAGATGGGGACAAAACGAAATTGTTTAAAAAGAAACAGACTATTGGCGATTTACATTAAGCAAACGCCACAGCGCGGAAAAATATTGAATTAACTCAATACGTAATTTAACCTTTAAAATGTGTTAACGATATGACATACCGCAGCAGTATATATGATTACACGCGTTGGAAAATTGATCCTACTACTGAAAACCTACTTGAAGGTTAAACATACAAATTAAACATTCAAAACAACATCAAGTTACGTTTTAGGTACGCCATATTGTTGACATTTGGAAGCGCCACCAACGGTAAGGTAAATCGCCAATAATATTCCTTATTACATATTTTTACCTAAATGCAATCCTAAAGGGTAAAATTGCAGCCTCAATTCTTATCTAGTTTTATGAGAAAATGCCATTTTTAAAGGAAAGTTTATGCATGCTAAGGGAGGATATCTCAAAGTTAATTTTTTTTTACAAAGAGACGATAAGCAGTTGAAATCCCACACCAAATATTAAACTTAAGATTTACTCCCCTTTCCTTCTAAAAAATTTCCAAGTTTGAAAATTTAACGAAACGGCGATTTTAGGCACTAAATATCGCTGGTGGGGGACCAGATAAAAATTTGAAATTTCATGTCATAATAGTACTATATAATGGTATTAAGCAATAAAAAATTTGAGTTTGAGATTGAGATTTAACTACAAGCTGAGATATAGCAATCATAAAATGTCAAAAACTGTACATGTTTCAGTGAACGTAATTGCTTTTTTCGGCATTTATTTTGACATTTTGTGATACCAAATATTAACCCTAAGATTTACTCCCTTTTTCTTCTAAAACTTTTCAAAGTTCGCAAATTTAACAAAACGGCTATTTTTGGTACTAAATATCACTGGTGGGGGACCAGATAAAAATTTGAAATTTCATGTCATAACAGTACTATATAATGGTATTAAGCAATAAAAAATTTGAGTTTGAGATTGAGATTTAACTACAAGCTGAGATATAGCAATCATAAAATGTCAAAAACTGTACATGTTTCAGTGAACGTAATTGCTTTTTTCGGCATTTATTTTGACATTTTGTGATACCAAATATTAACCCTAAGATTTACTCCCTTTTTCTTCTAAAAAATTTCCAAGTTTGAAAATTTAACGAAACGGCGATTTTAGGCACTAAATATCGCTGGTGGGGGACCAGATAAAAATTTGAAATTTCATGTCATAATAGTACTATATAATGGTATTAAGCAATAAAAAATTTGAGTTTGAGATTGAGATTTAACTACAAGCTGAGATATAGCAATCATAAAATGTCAAAAACTGTACATGTTTCAGTGAACGTAATTGCTTTTTTCGGCATTTATTTTGACATTTTGTGATACCAAATATTAACCCTAAGATTTACTCCCTTTTTCTTCTAAAACTTTTCAAAGTTCGCAAATTTAACAAAACGGCTATTTTTGGTACTAAATATCACTGGTGGGGGACCAGATAAAAATTTGAAATTTCATGTCATAACAGTACTATATAATGGCAATACTCAAAAAAAATTTGAGTTTGAGATTTGACTACAAGCCGAGATATAACAATCACAAAATGTCAATAAATGTACATATTTCAGTGAACGTAATTGCATTTTTCAAGCACGGTATTGTTCGGACAGTGTATTGTTTGTGTATAATATAATATGTATACAGTAGAAGCTCTATTCTGTGAACACAAAAATCTAAAGGTATGTTCAACTTAACCCAACTTTTCACACTAACGGGAGTGTAGAAGAACTAATATTATGCATATTATATTTAATTAAAATTAAAATTGGTGTTTGTGAACTGGTTACCTCTCCTCATATTATATTTATTCCTTATAAAACGTATTATGCATAATGTTGGTAATTAAGAACATTGATTGACATTGATCTGAAATTGTGTGTTCACAGGACCGAGATGTTCATAGTATCGAGTGTTCACATTATCGAGCTTCTACTGTATGCAGATCATGTGTCCGAACAATACCGTCCTTGAAAAAAGAAATTACGTTCATTGAAATGTGTACATTTTTTGACATTTTGTGATTGATATATCTCGGCTTGTAGTCAAATCTCAAACTCAAAATATATAGTACACTATTATGACATAAAATTTCAGATTTTTATCTGGTCCCTCACCAGCGATATTTAGTGCCAAAAATCGCCGTTTTGTTAAATTTTCAAACTTTGAAATTTTGTAGAAGAAAAAGGGAGTAAATATTTGGTATGTGATTTTAACTACTTATAATCTCTTTGTAAAAAAATATTTAACTTGGAGATATTCTTCCTTATTGCATAAACTTCACTTAAAAATGGCATTTTCTTATAAAACTAGATTAGAATTGAGGCTGCAGTTTCACCCTTTAGAATTGCTTTTAGGTAAAAATATGTAATAAGGAATATTGTAGCCTGTTTCTTTTTAAACAATTTCATATTTTGCCCATCTTGATAGGACAAATAAAAGCTGAACTATTTCGGTTGCCGTAAACGCTTATATTTGCAAAATATGTCGCACATTGCAAAGCAAATATGGCTCTCACACGAAAACAAAAGACAATATAATTGAAATAATAGTCATTTAGTACTACTAATATGTTAGGATGTTGATACAAAAAAAATCAATTATTTTTAGAGTGGTCGAACAGGGTTGGACCACTTGATATGGATAGTGCTTAAGTGCGTTGACTAAAGCAGAGAACCATGGTTCGAGCCCGAGTGGAGCAAGAACTGTATTCTAACCGTCCGTCCTCGGCGAACAATGGTAAACCACCAAAGTAATCTGCCTTGAAAACCCTTAATAAAATAAAGTGGTTAGCCAAAACCCACCTTGGGTTGTAGCGCTACTGTGTATATAAATGTCGATATAGAGCTCTTTGCTCAACGTTTAACGCTGATACGCAGCTACTTAATTTAATTAATTTAATAATTTCTTTAATGGTCTCTGCAGTGATATGGTGGTATATCATTATTAATTATTACTTTTAAAAAAATATAATTAATATTAATTATAACCAGCTTATCAGTAAAAATTAAAAACAAATTTATTTTTGTTGTCGAGAAATATCTAGTAGTATATACGTATCTACATCTAATAATTTTATCATTTTTTTCATAATTACGAGTATATCAGCTATGTTCAGCTACAGAAAGTTCGGTTAATCTCTAATTATTATCTACTGTCTAATAATATAGTTTAATAATAAAATTTTTCTAGTATTTACCAACAATTTGGTAATAAGCATAACTTCTATAAAATTATTTTAAGATAATTATATGAAAATTTACTGATAATATCTAAAGAATTCAAAAATAATTATTTAACCATAAAAAGATGTGTATGCTGTTTGCCAAAGTAATATTTTTACCAACATTTATACATCAAGATCCCCTATGACATTCAGTAAATAATGCTACCTGCCATGTCACGTTGTACATTCACTCATTTCTAGTCTCATTTACGGAAAACTTTCGGTTATGCTAAAAAACAATTTCCGAAGCTAAATTGTTTTGGTTAATAAAATTTAGTTTTTTTTCAACAAATGTGTTAATATATACTATGTTTATAACTTATTATAATAATGCAAACATTAATTAGAGATATTAAGAAATCTTAAAATTGATTTTGTATAATCATTTTTAAATACTGTTTTAAATAATTATGATTATAAAACAGATTTTAACAGTTTATAAAAAATAATTACCTGTTTCAACAGAGCAATCTACGGATGAAAATTTTAATTTGTATTATGATGGTTGTTTATTTCAATTCAATTATTAAATATGAATTTTAATTTATATGAATTTTTAATTTAAGTTTACCGAATACCTCATTTTCAATATACGGCACCTTATTTTAAAACGAATTATCTTTTTAAGAACGAAGCAAACAATTTTCTTAGACCACTACAGTAAGAAATCAAGGCGCATCCCGGTTTCAAAGCCTGCGGCTACGTCACATTTAAGGTACGACTTGTATTAAATCCAGGATTAGGAGTTTTATAATGGAAAGAATAATTTAAATGCCTCTTAGAAGATGTATGTTTTTCTTCGAAGGCTGCTTACAATCCAAATTCTTACAATTTTAATTTCAAACTAAGTGAAGCATTGTATTAAACCAATTACAACTTTGACATATTTTGTAATTTTTATATTAATAATAAAATAAAGTGAGTATGCAGAAGAATGGGATTTTCTAACAACTAATGATAAATTAGCTACAGGATATTGTACATTTTTTGGAAAACCTACATTGTATTATTTATATACATTATCGGAGACTAAAAATTATTTAGAAGACTGACGTTAAGTAACATTACACATAATTATTTATTATATTATTATAATGATTTAAATTTATCAATATAATACAAAATATGAAAAATATGGAAGATTTGGAATAATCATTCTGTTTTAATCTTTTAAACAAGTAAAAAAATAATATAATGGAAATTATATTTTCGACGGAAGCGATAGCTGAAAGTCGCTGAAAGCTCAAAGTTAAGATTTATATATTTATCTTTTTAGTCCTAGTATGTCAAGTAGTTCTTCTTCTTTTTTTAAATAATAATTTTGTACCTACTATTTGAATTTTACATTACCTATAAGATTGCGTTGTAAATCAACTAGATGGATGACTTATAGCGCCGTAATAGTTAGAATTTTTACATTGGATATCTTGCGTTTTTGAATCAATTTAGTTTACATTAGTTCATTATAGGTATAACTGCTGATATACTTAAAATTTAAAAAGACTTTCTACGTATTCAAAGCTTAAAACATACCGAACACGATCTATAATAGTTACTATAGGTGGCGCTTCACATTTTGTGAAACGCCAATACTTTACTTTATTGTTAAAATTATATTATTTTAACGTTTTGTTGAGTTCTGTTAAATATTACAGCATATCTACATTAATACTTCAAAAATGGCTTCAAATATCTGTGGTGGGTAGGAAAAAGAGTATAAGTCGAAAATCTGCTCCCAACCGTTTACGTCAAGTATAAAATAAGTATAAATAATAAAGAGTAAATATACATTTGAATGGCATAATTAGACCTCACCTAATTGAACTTTGATTAATTGGTCGATCTTGCATCTAGCAGTAAGCATTCAAACCACTTTTTTCACATATCTCAAATTTTGACTTATACTCATTTTCCTACCCACCACAGATATATGAACCTTGGTCAGACAGCCCAGAGGGAGTTTTGTGTACTTTGTCGGGGATCGAACTGACGACTGTAACACAGCAATTGAATACAACGCTGCTAGTCAACAATCGTGATCAATTATTGTATTTACACAAATTACAAACAGTATTGATTAATTAATGTCTTATTCACTTATGTACGAGTGTATTAGAATCTTAATGTAATGCTTGAAACAATCGTATTTAATTATAATTTATTAATTTTCAAAGCTCAATCTATGATTAAATATACTAAAATCATAACGTTATCATAAAATACACCTACAACTATTTATGTAATGTAGGTATCAATCTTATGTTTATTATGAATTACTTGTGGTAAATATATTTGTATGCATAATTAGCTTCCATATTGTTTATGTTTTATCTTGTGATACAATTTATTAATTAAAACTGCTGTAGTGATAAATATAGTGTGCGACAAAACAAAAAAATAATGCATTTAAATTACAATGCGCATATACCTAACTAAAATACAATTACAACTTGACTACAATAGACACAGTAAACTTCAGCAACTTTCAACGGAGCATGCAGTCAAGTCCTAGTTGAAACTGGTTAAAATTATAGATTCTGAGCTTTGCAGCAATTACGATGCAAGCCTTTACTAATTGTGGCTTGTTCTCTAATCTTATCTTGTAGTCACGTTTTGGCGACCTTGTCTTAACATAATCTCCTCCCATAAGAACCAACGAATTAAGTTGAAACGTACAATTAAACAAATTATTTCTTTTTTTTATGCAATAAATAACTATTGAAAAATACACATTAATGAAAATATTTCTAATATTTAAAATTACTTAATTTTTTTGTTATTAAATTTATATGTTGTATTATTCACATTTACTACTTCTAGTTAAATATATTCACATTACTAATTACCTATAAATAACCTTAACATTTTTAAAACCAACGTATATAAAAGCTTCTCCAAATCAGCTAAACATAAAGCTTCGTATGTAACTAGCATATAATACGACTTTATTAACTCGCTCTATTTATTAGTCTGGCTTGCAAGTTCTCTCGGCAATAAAATCTCGACGAATAAGTTAATCCAATAACTGATATTATAATCAGTGGTGGCTTGCCCTAAAGGACACAGGGGCACGTGCCCTTCCATCTCAAAACCAAAAACAAGCACTATCTTAAAATAATTATTTAAAAAATAATTTTTATATTTTATATTTACATTATTTTGTAATTTATGCCGTCATCGTCATAATTAATGATATTAATAATAAGTTTAAAACAAAATAGAACTATAAAACATTACCTATCTAAAGTACTATAAGCGCCACGCAGGTTGCCGCCCAAACATCAGTTAACGCTAGTACGCGAAGGCAGTCAAGGTATTTCCCGCTTCTGCTAATTTTCAAGTCTACCGACCGCTTAAAAACGCGCCACGTTCGATGTGATCCGTTTCACCCTTGTTTTTTCTCCTCTACAGGAAAAAATTCAGCACGACCAGCCTCGCGCGCCCCACCCCCAGAGGTTCTTCCTCTGCAAACCACCGTCAAGACACCAACATCAGATGAAGGAGATATGGGATCATCCCGGCACTCCGCAGTCCACATAAAGACCAAAGACCAAATCTGTTTCTTACACAGAAACCCGTTATAGAAACTTTTATCTATGCTTTTCCACCACCAGTTGGGTACATAACGCAGGTTGAGTATGTTGTGTCTGAATAATTATTTATAATTCTTTGCTTTGGACTTAATTAATTTATAATTTGTGTTTTAACTTTTAAAAATAATGTATCATGCATTTAATATAAATTCTATGCAGTACCTTTTTTATAGTACAAATAATTTAAAACACGAAGAAAAATTGGTTATTAAAAGAAGAAAAGGTGTAGACCAACCCCGCACTTAAAAATACATTTTGCGGCAATGTAAATTGTATTATATTGAATTGTAATGATGTTAAAAATAATTATTGTCTAATAAACATTCAATTACAGAAAAGCAAAATTAAATTTCTCATGAGTTTCTTATCGTCCGTCGCGTCGCGTCGTGTAGGCAGAGGTATACCATATTATGTATTATACTATCATATTTTATTACATATTAGTAGTTATTAGATAATAAACAATAAAACTTTAAATAACAAGTTAAATTCAATAATATAATCAAATTATATGAAAGCTTAAAAATTAAAGTTTTATTGTTTAATTTCTCACAAGTTAACATTTATATATTTAGTTATTAGATAATAATGTATATGTACAACCAGAGTCGTACTAAAATATTTTAACATCTTGGGCTAGGAACATCAAGTAGTATAGACTTATGAAATACTCTATTATAGATTTTTATTATAATAGCTGTATAAATTACCGTAATTAATAATTACAGTATATATATTTTTAATTTTAAATTTTGTGCCCTCCTTTAGAAAAACGTCACGAGCCGCCACTGATAATAATAGTTACATAAACAGCTAATTGTTGGAAAACAAAAACATTAAATAAATTATAGTATTTATATATACAGTAGCGGTCAATGAAATGTACTCAGTTAAAAACTGCAAAAATTTTGGAAGTGTTTGGTATATTAGCTTTGAAATAATTTTTAAATTAATTATTAATCTTTCAAATATAAAAAAAATAAATATTTGCAAGGGTAGATGATAGGGAAGGGCAGTAAATAATTTAAATTTCGCAGTCGGCATTTATCGCTCGTGAACGGAACATTTTTACCTCTTGACACTCTGGGCATTACGATATAGTATTTCTAAAAAGGTTGTAAAAAATTTTGGAGTTTCCAATTACAGCAAGTTTTCGAGATATTTTTAATTTTTTCATTTTCTTCCAATTTTTTATTTTACGTGCATCAACTTGAAATAAGCATAAACCTTAAAGTTTTTTATGTTTAAAGCTTAGCGATAAAGTATTATTTAAGCCTTTGCGTGTATGATCACTTAAAGATGAATATAACTATTATATTATTAAGAGTAATAATATTAAATAAGTCTTGAGTACATTTCTATGACCGTTACTGTACCTTTATACAATAAATATAATGTTATAAAAATATAGTAATAAATTAAGCAAGATTTCAAAATTGTTTTTCTGCAATTTTCGCCTACAAATCTTATAACATTATTAATAACACTATGCAACACTAAAAAATTCACCAATATCTCGAACAGTGATTCATATTAGGTATACCTAGTATATAAAAAAAATCAAAATTTCAATTAAATATCACATCTCAAAACATAGATATGCATCAGTGTTTTGTTTTTTTATCCTGGTCGTTGGTTTCTTGCAGTTCGATTTTATAGCAAAATGTTTCAAACATTTTTTGTTGCAAATTTCATTCCCTTTAATTATGTTCATACACATTTTTCTATTTTGTTGCGCCGTTTCTGAGTAACTCTGTAAAAATTTAAATAAAACTCCCATAAGAGCATTGTTATTTTTATTACATTTTTTACAGAGTGATTTTAAAGTCGTTATTACTCAGAAACGGTGCGACAAAATAGAAAAATGTATGGAAACAAATATAAAGGGAATGGAATTTGCAACAAAAACTGTTTGAAACATTTTGCTATAAAATCGATTTTTATATGAGAAAAATGATCATGGAAATGTCCGTTTAACATGGTTAACATAGGAGTGTATTAATAATTTCTGGAGCCACTGTATATTATCTTTTTTTAAAGCAGTATTATAAAGGTGGGCCTAGACTTCAATATTTTCAAAAAAACAAACTGGGATGCAATATGTCGTTGAAAATCAATTATCCACATTCCCATTTAAGTTTCTTTCCTGAAAATATGGGCACAGTTAGCGATGAACGTGGCGAGCGTTTTCACAAGGAATTAGTGGAGTTTGAGAAACTTTACCAGGGTAGATGGGGTCCAGTCATGCTTGCAGACTTTTGTTGGTGCCTTCAGAGGGATACTACGGGGACTGACTACAAAAGGAATGTCAGTCGTTCCCAAAAAAATAATGTTTTTTAAAGAAAAATAATGCCTTAAGTCGCTAAATTCAGTATAATTTGTAAGAATCAATAAATGATTTTCAATATGAAACGTGACGTGATGTGACTATTTCATTTATAAATCTTAATTGAATTTGAGGTGAGGTATCATTATTACATACTGTAAACCCATTAAAAAAAATTTTTTTTTAGTTTGTTGCATAGTGTAATTAAGAGTAAAGTTATTTGCTTCCCAAATATAACGGTTTTTAGTTAGAAACTAGTATTATGGTTCGACTTAGAAATTTTAAACAAATATTACAGTGTGAATTCGACTTCGTCGCTTTGCTTTGATAATAGGTTTGTCATCTGATCTATTATGTCCAACAATATATTTCAACGAAAACAAATTCTAAAACATGAGGTCCACCCAGCCTGCATGATTTGAAATGCATTCAGTCAATTATCATAATTTTCAAAGTAATAGTTGTTGATATTACTTATATTATCTTTAGAAAAACTCACAAAATAATACTATAATACTAAATATTAAAGAACACGTACCAACTTCCGCGTATTTTAAGTATAATATCAAGTTACTTAACAATAATAAAGACACGAATCTTTTAAGAAGTTTATCACTTGCAATTTAATTTAACAAAATTATAAAATTTAACTTACCAATCGTTGCCTGTTTTTGCAACATTTTGTCGTTTTCTACCGGTTTGATGTGGCTTTGGTTCAGCTACCATATTAACATCTGAAAAATTTCACATTTAAAAATGGAAAATAATTTCAAACAAGCTTTTCATCGTTTACTCTTATGTATTATCATATGTATATCAATCGTTGCATGTTTAATATTAGGTACAATTACAATTACTAAAATAAATTGAAATTCCATCGGTGTATTATAATATATAGAAGAAATCATGCCTATCATAATACTCGTATAAAATATAAAACAAATAATTGGTCTCTTCAAAATTTCTGTAATTGAAAGCTTTAGGAAAATAAAATTATAACTGAAGGTTCTGCTGTAAATTCTATAATTAATACCATTATTTCAAATTTTTCACCTCGTTCTTTCCGCGATGTATGATAACAGAAAAACAAAGTAAAAGAAGTTTTATGAGTTGCAAATGGCGCTAATCTAACTGATGAAAACAAGCAAATAAAACTTCAATGACGCCGTGCTCTTCTTCATTGCACTACTGGTCGCTCAAAAATGGCAAATTTTCTTTTCAATTTTACAAACTTTTAGAAACAAACAATTCTACAATTGTTGGTACGATAGATATTGGCCGTCGTCAATACGCGTCCATTATAATACCTAAACTAGAAATGTAAGTTTATCTAATTTTCATAATAAACTACACATTATTATTACTAAAATAATTATTAGAATTTGAAATCAAATTATTAGGTTTATTGCTTAAAATAACAATAACTAAATAAATCAATACAATAACCGTTTGTCATGAAAATTCCTGTTTTTAGATTGATCACAAAGGTGTGAGTTTCAAAACATTAACATTAACTTTTTAAACATAGTTATTTAAAAAGATGTTGACATTTTAGTAACTGACGAGGGTAAAAATTTATACATCCAGTGGTGTCACCATATTCAATCAACTGTAATATCTAATCAATTCGTAATAGTTTCACGAAAAGTTGTTAATTGCTCCATATGGCTTAAATATGGTGGTATCTAAATAATTTGTCAGTAAAATAAATCAATACGATTGGTCTAGTGTCATGTTTATATATAGATATACATATAACCGATACTTAATTATGGCTATTTGATATTTTTCGATAAATTTTATTATAAACTAGATTAAAAACTACCAATATGAATAATGTTTTAAGTTTAAAGTCAGTAACTCCACTTTTATCAGTTAGTCTTGGTTGACCTATGCTTTACTTCCTCTATTAATGTTCGAAAATATTCATTGAGGCATATGAGTGTTTTTTATCTTTTACAATTACTTATGGTTTACGTTTTAATTTGTAAATTTGTCCACATTTTTTAAGCATTATTTGACTAGTTCTTGAAAGAGAAAACATTTGATTTACTTAATAATTATAATAAGCCAAATAAGGTACCATATTATTGTTTTTTCTATCTATGTAGGTACATCTTGCATCGCTTTTTTTTATTTTAATAATTATACAATAGGTACATATACAGGGTGTCCCAGAATTCAACGTTATCCCTTAAAGGGCATATCGGCCAGTTAATGACTGACCAGAATATCAAAATATGACTTTAGTAAAGAGTCGTTAGTTTTCGAGATATTCGTACTTTTATAAATTTTGTGCAAATTGACACTTTAAATCAGTTTTTCAAGTGCCACAAGTACGAAAGTTTATATTTTGAAATTGTAATTTTGGTTACACAACCCTGAATAGACCTGCTATTGATCACAGACTAAAATAAAACTAATATAGTGTAATAATTTTAGAAAAAAAAAAGTTTTTGCCCAACTTATAAATTAATTTATTAAATTAATTAATTAATTTAATATAATAAAAATAAATTAATTAATTAATTTATTAAATTAATTTAAAAAAAGTGCGAATATCCCGAAAACTAATGACTTTTTACTAAGGTCATATTTCGATATTTTGGTCAGCCATGAACTGGCCTATATGCCCTTCAAGGGATAACGTTGAGTTCTAGGACACCCTGTATATTATTATTTCACTACACATGTTTGAAATAGTCTATAATAATAATTATTATTTTATTTTATTTTATTATTTATTTTATTGTAAAGCTTTAAATAAAATTAATTTTTACTAATATTTAATAAACTTAATATGTTGAAATTGTAATTTATTATATTTTACAAGTTAAGAATTTATAATATAATATATTTATATTATTTATTATTTTATTTTATATATTATTTAGATTATTATGTAGGAATTTCGCATTTGTTAGGGTGCCGTTTAAAGTTCTGTTTCATTCTAAATAAATTTTGATTTTGTCAACTACTTTAGTTATATTTCTGCAAGTTTTTTTTTATCTACAGTGGGTGGCTATTAAACTAGTCCCACAAGTTTTTTATTATACACTTTTATTTATTTATTTTACGAAAAAAAAAACAAATTAAAATTGAGATTCAATTTATTATATTTAGTATAATTTTAAGTAAATTTAAAAAAAAGTTATCAAGAATGTCAATATTGTAGGGAACCAATTTTGCATTGTGGCACGAAGCACCATTTTGTATAAAAGTATTATACAAACATTCAGGAAAATATGAGAAAAAAGGATATATTTTAAGATATTATATTACTGAATAATTTCCGATATCACATACAATACTTTATAAATAATTGAAAGGCATAAGTTTAATGACCACATACTTTATAATAATATGCACGTAATGCACGTTGTTTGATTATGTTTAGTTTTACTTTGATGTTTTAGTGATTTTATAAGAGCCCTGTAATTAAACAGGAGGATATGAAAACGACATTCGATTTGTGTAAAGTGCATCATCGAATCTTTTAATGAAAAACTACAAAATGTAAGTTTTATTTTGATATCTTTGTAGGACATTATATTGTTGAAGAAAAGGATTAGCTTTTATATTTAATTGTTGTCTTGCTGTTAGTTGGAGCAGCGTTGAAGTGTCCCATTATAGCCTCCATTCAGATGCACAGAACTTTTGAGATTGTTATTTCTCTCAAAGATTGTTATCCATTTTTTTGTGTTAACACCTGGGAATTCGAGTGTTCAACTCGAGATTTCCATCTTAGTTGCATTTGGTTGTGATCAATCGGGTGTTGGGATAGGGTAATTTCGTTACTTACTGATCTATGCCAACCTTTGATCAGGGAAGATTGGAAGCGTATCTTCCAGTCTGTTATTTTTATGTTTTATGATTCTAATCTCACAGTTAGAATGTCATGTAATACGCTTGCCTGTTTTTGATGAATAAATAAACAATATTGAGTTGCGGACTAGCATTATATTCAGGGTTAAACGCAAAATCTATCAACCTTCATTTTATTATTGACATCTAAAACAATTGTCTCCAGTTGTTTTTAATGGGTTTTTTAAGTACCTACTCCTATATATACTACCTTACTATCTATTTTTATTTAGTACCTACATACATACATATTTACCTATTTTTCACAAGAGTTTCAAATGGCTTATGACAACTATAAAATATATAATAATACTATATTGTATAATGTTTTGTTTTGACAAAGCCAACATTTAATTATTCGATGTTCTTTTGTTTTTATTAAAATTTTTTAATATAACGGGATGAAACTGAAATAATAGACCCCACATGTTATTGAAATGAGGATAAAAAACTATATTTGAATATATCGTAAACAACAATGGTTTCCATTAAAAAAAAATACAACTTTATATAATAATTCGGAAACTAACTTAGATATTTAACCCTTTCGCTCATGAATTTTAGTTTTTATATTTAGGTATAAAATTGAAATTTGGTACAATAGCTATAAAGTTGTTTTTACAATTTTCTGTTTTTTGACGAAGTCTCTAGAACCACTTGTTAACGAGATACAGGATGTTGTAAAATAAGGACATTATGTCCTATATGAAAAAATAGAAAATATAGAAAAATTTTAAAAACACTAGATAACTGTTGCATGTCAAAGGAATAATCTTTCCAAACACAAACGAAAATCCAGTCTATAATCCACAACAGCCGTTTTGAAATCTACCTTACAATAATTAAACCAGTAATGAAAGACACTTCCTTTACGGAACCCTTACTGTTATTCGAAAAAATTTATTTAAATCTCATTAATATGGACCCACAAATTTTTAATACGAATTTATGAATGTCTTAAATTTAGTACATCAAAATCAAACGACGAAATTACGGTCCCGATTTCATTAAATAATATAGAAAGCCGTGTGCTAAATTTAGCACGCCAGTAGCGAAAGGGTTAGAATCTCTTTATTTTATTGCCCTTAAAAAGTGTCCCAAGAAATTGTAAATATTTTTTCTATAACTTTACAAACAACCGAGATATCAACATTTAACGAAAAGTCGAAAAAGTTAACTTTTGGCCATAACTCGAAAATGAAAAAAGATATCGAATTCGGGTTTTCACCATTAAACTTTTCTCAATTAATGAGATTGAGGATGCGCCATCTATTTTTCGATATTCTCCATAAGAGGCATCGAAATTGCGAGCAAACCCTGTACACTCAATATTATTAGATTCCATTTGAAATTGAATCTGAAACTAAAATTCTTAATATGTTTGGTTAATTTCTTTCTAAAGAACTCATATTTCCATTTATTAAAAACTATCTTTTAACAAGAAAACTGTAAAACGAAACGCAATTAAGGAACGTTTTAAAAGATTATTAATTGAAATTATGTTATAATTGGTTATTAGCTAATATTTCGGTCTAAAAATAGTGCATTTTGCAACTTGATTAAAATTTTCCTTTTATTAACAATATGTTCATTGACAAAATAATTATTATTAATATTAGATATTATTATTAAAAGTAAATTAATAATAAAATATTGAAGTTTTATTTTTCACATGATTAATTTTTTTATCGATTTTGATAAGTAATAGGTACACTTTGATTTGGAATGTACAAACAAAGAAAGAATTGTGCTGTCTAAAATTTGAAGAGTAGATTTCTGTTTATGACATCAAGGATATTAAGCAGCATTCGCGTTTAGCACATATTTTGTATGCCTTTTATTATAATATTAAAGTAGTGAAATAAACTCAGTCTAATTGAATTGGTATACTTAAATTTAAATTGAATCGGTGAGATTAAGAACAGTACAAGTCCAAAATATGAAATTTTCATCATTCTGTCATAGTAGTTTTGTTTTAAATACGAAGCTGCATCAAATGATTAGAAAAACAATATTAAAATCATCATCTTAAAGGACTTGTCAAAGTGTATAGTACATTATTGCGAGAGTAAGCACAATATAAGTCCAGGATTTGTACTGTTCTTATTATTGGACCGATCCAGTGACTGTTGGACTTGAACTGTTCTTAATCTCACCGATTCAATAAACTACCTGTTTATTTATTCATTATAAAATAAGTTGATTTTAAATTTATAAATAATACAAACATCTACGTAGTACATAGTATAACTAAAATGAGATTTCAATCACTTGACCGCATTTTATAGTAGATATTATGTTAAATTAAAAAAAAAACATTTAACCATATTTAACCATAAATACATACTACATACCACAAATTAACTTAGCATTTTTATTTTGGGTTCAATTTCTAGATATTATAATATTATACATAAATATTAGGTAGGTGCTTGCATTATTTAAAAGCAGAAGATTAATGTAACCACGGAGCAAAGACTGCACAATTACTACCATGCAAAGTTGTAGGTACATTTATTAAGTTCATAAATAAGTAATGTAGAAGTTAAAGAACAAAATAAAGATTAATATGAAGAGATTTTAAGTTTGGATTTAAAAATTAATTTTTCTTAGATCTCTACGTATGAGAGAAACTGCAATATTAAGTCACAGACGAATAAATTAATTCTGTTACTTTCCAGCGACAGAGCACAATGCAAGTACTGCTTCTTGACAAATGTCGGATCATGCATGCACTGCAAGCTACAGTACAAATCAAGCAATACGAGCCAACGACTTGCACACAGATGATGAACACTTTTAAATTTCCGCTTGTACTTATTATTTTCCTTTTATTCATGTGTCATATTCTAAAATATTCCTATCAATTTGTAAAATTGTCTAAGATCTACGTACACTAAAACTTGTTGACAATTTGATATGAAATATTAATCCGAATTATACGGACCTTTACAACCTTACAAGTTGGTTTCCGGTGATTTGCAGAAACCTAACTTAGATATAGATATTAAAATTAGTTTAAAAATAACCCCTTAGGAAAACTAGGTATAAGACAATATAATTCAAAAAATAATTATGTAAATCTTAAGTAGCAAGATACCTATTTTGAACTAGGTATATAAATTATTTACCGTACAATAATAATACATAATTGAAAGTTTTTGAAAAATATGCTTACAATTCGATTGATTACCTATTTTAGTTATTATAAAATAAAATATGCTGCATAAATACAATTATGTTATTATATTTTAAAATTTATTGAAATAAAGGTAATCGATAAATAATATACGATTTGTTTAGAATATAGTATGTGATCTTGCTATAAGTTTAAAAAAAAAGATTATACACTAATTTATTAAAATTAAAATTTAAAAACTGTGGTAAACCACCATTTCTTGGTAATATCTTGTAATTTTTAAGTGCAATTTGCGAAGACTTATAATTTAATAATTTATGCTCAAATTCGAGAGCCAATTTAGTATGCATTAAAAGAGTATAAAAATTAAATTAAAAAAATTAAACAACTAATTATATTGTGGTCAAATAAGCAAGAAGATTTTGATAATGAACTAGCATATTTCAGTATGCGGTTGCATAAAAGAAGAAGCGGCTGGTTAATTAACTTTCTCTAAACGTTTACTTTGAGAGGAGTTATTCAGCCGTTAAAGGGTTTGTCGCGTATTTTATTGCTGGCTTGCTATTTAAATATTTTTAGCATAAAGATGCAGTAAAGATAAGCGATCATTATTTTGGTAAAAATTCAGAAAATCTGATGATTGTATAAAATTTAACTAACAGTTACTTTTTAAGAAAGTTATAATATCTAACAAAATATACAACGACGGGATAATATGTATTTACCTACAATTTTTATTTATTAACACGATTACAATATAATATTAGGTATGTATAATTTGGTTGTCATCCATAACTTAATCGATAAATTAAAATCCAAATCCCGAAAATAATCTTTTAGGTGATATAACAACTATACATAATAATATATTGATAATAAATATCTAAACATATAATATAATTGTCAAGAAGTTGCAGGAAATAGAGAGAAAAAAAGAATTACTGTACAAGATTTTTGTCTGCGGTTTATCGCTAGGAATAACTAAAGTAGAATTTTAAAACTCTTTTTTTGTTGTTTTTTTATAAATTGAGACGTTATTTGATATATCGCACCTCCGCTCAAAAAATTGGAGAAACTCTTCTATAGTATCATTCGTTTCAGAAAACTTTCAAAATCTTATCTCAGGTAGTATCATACTTATGGTTTAAATATTTATCCGTAAATAGCACTATAGTGTCATTATAATGTTAAATGAAAGTTAAGTCATACCCAACATAAACAGTGTCACATCTCGGCTTGCGCTAGGTGGTTGTATAACTAAATATCGTATAAAGTGTTGTTTGCCGAGTTATTTTGAGTTATATTATTATATGTGATATAGTTATATGTGATTAACGCTAGTCAAAAATCTTATTGTTTTTCGCAATAGAACTGATCTGTGTCGATATATTATGACAGTGTATGTTTTTCGTTTAAATTAAACAATATTTTGTAAATTTTTTGTTTTTTTTATCCTTAGTGTCACAACTCAATTTTTTTTTCTTTTTTATAAATATTTTCAAGATACCTATACGCTATTTTGTATTTTTTTCTAAAATAAAAAAAAATTTGATTACCAGAATTTGGTAAAAATTCTAATTATAATTTTAAAACTGTATCCAAACTACATTACAACAATCTCTTAAATACTTTTATATATTAAATAAATACATATATATCGATGGCTAAGTTCTAATACCTCGTAACTTCCAAAATTTCCATTTTAAGTTTATTGCATTTAACGTTAGATAGCATAGCCAGGCATCTGTTTCTAATACCCCGTAACTCTACTATGAAGGGAAATTTGTTTAAAATAATGTACAATTTCACCACGTATCTAGCAGTTGGCAAATCTTACTTCTAATACCTCGTAAGCGCTATAACCTCAATAGTGGAAATTGGAACTGTTACAAAAGAAAAGTATAAATCTAGGAAGTTTTTATCATCTCCTGAAAAGTTGCCTTTTTCCTGATACGAGGTATTGGAACTTAACCATCGATATATATATAAATAAATACTTTTATACATAGATATATCAATTCTCTAAAAATATACCAAAACAATTTTTAATTAAAATTATAAACCATTATTATTAATTCAAAATATGCCGCAAATTGCGCTCTTGCCAATAAAATGTTCAAACAATTAAATATAAATTATTTTAATTAATAAATGTTTCTAGGTATACCTATTTTAATAATATTAAGAGCGGATGAATAATTCTACCAAACATTTTTTTGTAAAATTATTTGTAAATAATGTTCTTTAGAAAATTTTTCTATATTCTTTTGTGCGAAGAATAAAACTCTGATGTGAAGCTAAACAAAAGTGACACTAAAATAGTTATGGGAACCGATAGTACAATGGTTAAACCGTTTTGAAACGAAAAGAAGCTCATTTTGACACCATAGTAATTGGTGTTAACGTATGTGTAGGGCAAGTATTGTAGACCTTTCTAAAATCGAAATTTTGGTTTTAAAATGCGGTCCTTATTATACCCTGATTAAATTCGGTTGAATTTCAGTTGGGTGTTCAAAAGATACTACCAGGCAAATTTTATAGAACTAAAAATATATACCGGGTGCTGAATGAGTTAGCCGAACATAGGGAATTAATATGTAAAAACTTATTTATGCAAATTCCTGTTTCCCTAATTATTTTAGAGAAAAAATGAAGGATACAAAAATTATGCAGAAATATAAAATACGAAAGATAACACCATTAGATTTTATCTAGCTTTTACTTAAAAGGTCAAAAAATGCTTTCAAAATTGTTAAAATTTTCATTTATCGCACCGGCCATGTAATAAATTCAATTTAATTTCTATTTTCAAAAATAATTACCATGGAAACTTGCATGGCCAGTCTGATAAATTTTTAACAATTTCAAAAGGATTTTTTGACTTTTTAAGTAAAATTTAAATGAAATCTAATGCTGTTATCATTCGTAGTTTATATTTCTGCATTATTTTTCTGTCTTTCATTTTTTCTCTAAAATAATTGGTATCAAAATAATTAGCAGGAATTTGCATAAATAAGTTTTTACATGTTAATTTCCTATGTTCGGCTAACTCATTCAGCACCCTGTATGTTATAAGATTTCGTTAGTGCGTTTTTCTTGAGTTAATGATAAGGTATATCAAAAAACTACACTCTTAAAAATTAATTATGGACCCAAATTAAATGAGGAAAGTTATTCTATGTCTATCTAGCTGATTTTTACACTACAAAAGCTCCGTCTGTGAGAAATATTCTGTTAATACTTAAAATTTTATTGATTATATCCTTAAAATTATCGAATTTTCAGGTTTGTAAAGACTTAGGAACTGACTAATTTTATTATATTTAATACTTCTTTAATAATAATTTAATAATTTAATAACACTGTTAACTTATAACCATCTCTGGTGAAAACCAAAAGTAACGGACTGTTTCTGATTTAACCCCTCGATATCGCCCACAATTATTACTGTAAGTACACTGACGAGTATATAAAAATTATTTAATTTTATTAAGGTACGTAGATCATACATTATAATCTAAAATTAACTCGACAAAAATTCAATTTTCTATTAAATGTGAATTTCCACAGCAATTGCTGCCTTATTCAAATTTAAACTATGCACTCATATATGCAAATTAAAAAGTCATAAATTCATAATAAAGTTTTGTAATAAATGCCAGAACTTTAATTTCAATATACATAAATTGTAATTTTAAAATTATGAATAAAAAAATTAATTTAGAGCAATTTTTAAACATGAAAATAATCATTATTTCATACCATTTCCGTTCCGGACTTTATTGATATAAATTAAATTGAATATTGTAGAAATGATTAAGCTTGAAAATATTTTTTTTATAAGTTTTATACAGCTGTAATAATTTAATTTATATTATTAATAGGTATCTATTTATTTGCAATCAATATAATTCAATTTTTCAACGGAATATGAAATATATTATGGTAAGTACATAAATTTAAATAAAAGTTAGTTTTCATGAATAAATTATTATTATCATCATATTTTTTTAACTTATTTAACGTTTAGGTCCAGTATTTCAGTTGCTAGTTAAACTACGTTTAAGGATTAACCTACGTTTATGGCTACCCGATTGCTTAGATATCAATATGAACTGAGTTTAAACTCTGATCTTAGTTTAAACCACAACTGAAATACCAGCGCTAAGTAATTAAAACAATATTGTTGAACTGTTTCATGTATCCTTGACGAAAATATTAGAAACAAGTTTTTGACTATCATCGAACTTGTGATTTTTGGTTCGACAATCAATTTTCTACTTTAGACTTAAAAATTAATTTTTTTGAAATTTATGCCATGTTTGGACTGGAATTCATCAGCCGAGAAGAAGGTATAAATATAATACCATATTATAACCTTCAAAACTTCACTTCGCCTTCACTTAAGCAAACCACAGATATGCATAAATAATTGAATCTATAACAGAGTAATTCTTCTTACGCTAGCAAAGCAAGATGCGAGCCTATTAGAAAAAACAACACAAATAATATGATAGAATAAACTCATCACAAAAGTGAAGATGGGATAATCATATAAGCAACAAAAATTAGTTGGAATTGAAAGAAACAGTCGAAGACATAGACAGAAAAAAGACATTTACTGATGTAGCGTATCACATATTTCATAATTTTTCAGAAGATGCATTTAAAGTTTATTTTACGGTACAGTATAGACATTTACGGTATAGTAAACCTTAGTCATAATCTTAATCTGTACATGTGTGTTGACTACATAGTATATACCAGATTAGTAGATTTATTTATCTAAGTAAAAACCAAAGTATCTCAATTTTGCATTTTTAAGATACGCCACTACGTGTTTTGAGGGACAATTTTAAAATTATTTAGGAAAGCTAACTAAAAAGTTTTATTTTCGTTTCAAGCCATTTGAACGTTGCGTTGTTTGGAACGCTACCATTTATTTAATGTCTTCTGCTGTAATGCTTCATAGACGCAAATGTACATTGTAGATTTGATTTATTGGTAAGCGTAAGGTGAAAATTAGGCAAAAACATTTACTAGCCCTATTTTTATTTGAGTTTCTTGGTTTACAATTTATTTCACAATTAAAATTAAACTGTTTTGAAATAATCCCTGATACATACGATATTATAATTTGCTTTGCACTGCCTTAAACTTATTTGTTTTTTGTTTAAATTCATTCATTTTTATTTATTCCAAAGTAATATTCCACAGTTTAAATGAAAATTATGTTTATTTCATTATTTTATTATATCAATGCCTGCTTTTTTGTATTTATGTGTAGTATTATGTAATTTTTCAATTCTATGCAATTTTCCAATTCAGTAAATCTAAATTTTAAAATAATAATATGAAGCTGTAGAGATTTATTTGTGCCAAAACTGCAATATAAAGGTTTGTGAGTTGTGATATAGCCTTTTTAAAGATTTTTTACTTTTCCTTTACTCGTGAACTGTTTTTTTGATTTGAATAGACATGTAATTATTCAAAATGCATATAGAACAAAATTTAGTTTTCATGTATCTATGCTATAAAGTAATTAAACACCACTTTGCATCAAAGTATAGCGACTATAAAACTTCTATTTCCATTTCCTTTATAAAATTTGTACAAAGCGTATCGGGTTTGAAATAAAATGCCACCTATTTGCATCAAGTTATGTTAAGTAAAGTATACTCTATTAATTTATAATTAATTGCCAATAAATTTTTAACATCACTCAATAAATTTTGTATTCTCACGAGGAATTAATTTTCTCAATCAAAATAATAATTTTCTTAATTTATTGTTATAAATTCATATTTATTGGATTGAATATAATATTACTACTTAGCCGTATAATATAAAAAACTACTATGTGTAGGTACTATAATATGTTGTTACCTTATCAAGTTTATAGCAACTAAAAAATGTTTATTCGTTCTGTTCAAATCAGATCGATAATTTAATTATTGTGTTTTAATTGTTGAACAAATCGCTCTCAGTGCAAAAGTATCACAGTTCAAATAATGACAATTTTGAGTCATAAACACTAAAATATTGACTAAATTCAATATTTTATAGTGTAAAAGTATCATATCTAATATTAAACAATGGAGATAATAACTATTTATGGTACAAGTGTGTTATATGAAAAATAAGTCACGCGAGAAAGTTTAGCCCGCGAGGCCGTTAGGCCGAGAGGACTATTTTCTTAGTGACTTATTTGTTATTAACACACACGTGGCATACAAGATTTTATCTTATCTCGTAATAATAGTTTAAAATGTAATTAATTGTTTTGACATTTGACGTATTAAAATGTCGGATTTAAATTATGAAAACTAGTATAAAGTAGGTGTATTAAATAATTAAGCATAATTATTAAAAATGTGAGTGAGTTATAATAATAACCCCACTCATAAGTTACATAAGTGACTAGTGAGTTATATGTTATTTTACTTATTTAAAAAACCATAGTTATACCTCTATTATTGCGAGATATTGGATAAATATACTTTATTTCCACAAAATTTAAAATCTCCATTAAAAAAGTACTGTTTTGTAATAGAATACTACGTGATATTTTAAGCGTGCCGTAATTAAATAAAATTATCCACAAGTTAAGAAAATTGATATTATGTAATTTATACCAATTCAACTATCAATTAAAACTTTTTTTCAAAAAATACCCTGTATTTATTTTTCGTAATCTGCTCTATAAAGGGTATAAAGGTTAAAAAATAATTGTTGAGCATACATTAAGCAAAAATTTTAGTGTAAAATTTTTTTTAATTAACGAACTTATTAGCATGTTAAGGGTCAATCCCACGAGACAAAAAAATTGAGTTTTAGACAAAACTTGTTCAAATTACCACAATAACACATGCTAAATTTGTTATATTAATCTAAGTTTTGTCTTAAACTTGATTTTTTTTGTCTGGTGGGATTGGCCCTTAGGCGGTGACGTCACAAGCACTACATTTAGATTTTCCGGTACGGATTATGTGTAAGAAATTAAGAAGTAGACGGTGCCTTCAGTTTTTTAGGTCATGTCAATAATAAGTCCGAGCACAAGAATAATAATAAAGTTCTTATATAATATTATTCAAATTATTACCGCAAAAATATAAGGTTTATTCTCCTTCTTTTTCAAGTGCTATACTGAGGAATTTAATTAGTGGTTTCTCATGGCATCGTCATAGCCGACAGTTCTATATTGGGCTTGAGATCACATCAGTGTATTCAATGGGACTAAGTAAGATTTGTACCACGGTTACCCACTTTAGAGTCAGAAAGTGTAGGTTTTACGCCATACTACTATTATAGACGGAAATAACAATATTTCATTACATAATATTGTTTGTCCATTCATTTGAAAACGAATTGTCGTGCTTTCCTACTTTGACAGAAACTCACTGTAGGTTGTTCTTTAACTCACGATCATATTTTAAAACCAAAAAAATATTTTTTTAATTTATTACATCATCATCTAATCAAATGAAAATACGTTTATTTCGGTTTCCATGTAAATTTTTATAAATAAATTTTCTGACTACAGCGATAACCTTCGCTGAAAGCTTAAAAATAAAATTGAATTTTATTAATCTTTAATTAACTCGTTATATTCAAGTTTTAATTTCTTATTTATTAAACAGTCCAATTTTAAACTTTTTCTGTAGCTAATTTTAATTGTAGGTGTTTGTTAACACCGAACAGGAGAAGATTACAATTTTTCGAAATTATTTCACTGTTATTGCGTAATAACTAATAAATATTTTGCGAATTTTATTAGAATTATTAGAACAGATTTAACAGAGCACTAGTGCTAAATGTATATTTTATCATTTATGTATAATTATATATGTATATAACCCAAAGAAATAGATCGTGTTGAAATTTCTTAGTAGAATTCCCATTCTGGCTGTTTTTAATAGAGAGAAATAACTAGAGATATATAAATTATTCTATCATCAGTATGAACTACGTCCACTGCATTCGCAATAGACTAGAATTGCTTCCGCAGTTAGAAAACTGTTCCTATATGCAACTACCAACTTCAAGAGTGTTTCTGCAACTACACCGTATTAAATTATAAAATTACAATTTAATGTTATATTGTTTTAGAATATTTACTACATTTAAAACAAATATTTTCTTTTAGAGCTAAAAGTTTAAAAATCAGTAAAATATGAAATTCTAAGAATGTTTTTTAAAAATATGATTTTATTTGAAAACCAACAATAACGGAATTTAAGTCGTAACACACGTTTTCTAGTACATTTAAAGAGTTGAAGTCCAGCACTTCATGGGCTTTCTTCCCTTAATGCAGTACCCGTGTAGGGATGTTAAAATCGCCTTTGGGCCGTCCTTAGAACGAGTCTTCTACACTTCACACGTCGCTAAAACCTCTTTATACAACCCTCGTCTACCCCTATATCTTTTCCATAGGGAAAATCTAGATACATCGTGTTTATTCGAATGTAAAGAATTTCTTATCACTGCTTGTCACAATAAATACAACTAAAATTTAAATAAGTTGTACATTATAATAAACCTAAATTTTAAAAATTACGTAATTCATTAATGATTTCAAAATACTAATAATTATTGTATACGTAATCACGTTTTGTATTTCGAATAACTTCATACCCTATTAAAAAATAAAATCTTTGTAAATTTTTGGCTAAATCCTATATAGTAGAATTTTGTTTAACTTGAAGTGATTGCCAACTATAAGTAACTATACTGAAGATCGTATTATATAATGTACGTAGTTATAATAATATAATAAAAGTATAGTTGTACTCTATCACAATTTATTAATAAATATTTGTGTATATAAAAACTAATCACCGATGTGATCGGTAATAAGATCGAAACGTACAGTTAGTAGAAGATCCTTCTGTAACTTACATAACCATCGTCGTGTTTGTTGTTTGTTTAATTTTATAATCCTTATACTACTATTATTAATAATAATAATAAGAGTACCATTTTCAGGTAAAAATAGTTTCAACTCAATTCAATTCGTTCAAATTTATAATTCGGATTTACATACGATAATATGTTCATTTGCAATAGTTATGCATTATATTTTCATAATGTTTCATCCAGACATCACAATTTTGTGTTACGTACTGGAGTTGAAGTATGAAATACGGTTATTTAAATTTTTGGTTAAAATTCTTTAATTTATTAAAATTTCTCGTTATCTTAATAAAAAACTGATTATTAAATTATACTATGAAATTTTCACTTAGAATAAAAATATTTCCCTGCGAATTAATCCATGCATATGATGTTATATTACTAAAAGATTTAGTTACTTTTCTTAAAAGTAGATGTGATTTGTCATTATTAATAGATTATTAACGTTTTCATAAAATGTATGTAAGTAGAAAGTATGTTTATGTTATGTTAAGTTAATTGCTTATTTTTAAATGAAAACACAACATTGCGCCAGTAGTTTAGCAAACAAAAAGGTATCTGATGAGCGGAGTTAATCCAATCGTTTTTGTTCTGCTGCAAACATAGAATGGCTTTTTACAGAAATGCACGCGGCGACAACTAAACTTTCATGCCTTTTTTTATTTAATGCTTTTATCGAATAAAATTCTGGCACGATCTGGGCAAGCAAGTATAGCAACTTTTACATTTTTTCTTGTATTGCAGTTACAGCTTCTACTTCTGGCAATACTAGTAATTTATTATAATATAGTAGCAGCATATCTGTACCATTGTCCAACTGACTGCCAAGTATTTTGTTTGCGTTCTTATTGATATATTGCACTGCTACATTTAGGTATACTATTCTATAAGAACATAATATAGTATAACAATAAATTTGACATAAATTTGGTTTTACTAAAATAGTACGTTTATTAAATTCATTAATGTCGTTTAAAATCATTAAACGCTATGCTTATTTTATTTGTATTTATGCAGCATTTTTGCAATTGAATGAAATTTGAAATTACTAAATTTGAATTTACCTATTTTAAATTATTCTGAAGTGCAAATTGGTAAGAAGAAATTTTTTTATGTAATGCCTTAATAATTATAATAATAATATATAATTTAATTTACAATGGAACTTAAAGGGCCAAAATCCCAAAAAATTGCGTAATCTTATTTAACAGAGGATAATAATAGCAGTTCAGTATTGCTTTTAGTTTTACAAAATTCGATTTCATAACATTTTTATGTCGATTCAAATAATATATAAATACGTCACTTTGCGACTTGTAGCCTATAAAATAATTCAAGCTTATAATTTTTGACAAATCGCTGCGTTGGAAGACGACCGGCACAGATTGTTCATTTATGTCATAATCAAAAAGAATATAATATACAAAAATTACCTATAGGGACCGAGCGAATACCGTAAAGTGGCGCCTAAGGCGGACACTTTGAACATTTTTGGCGTGAAGGTCATAGCCACAAAACATATATTATTATTGTTAAAGATCGTTAATGTTCAATTTAATTATGATTTTGCTATGAATCTAGTATTAACACTAAAACGCAATTATTTTCAAAACATCCTACATTTTATTTGTAAAAAAATACAACATATAATTACATGACAAATTAAAATAAAAAAATATATAAACCAAATTTAGCTCTCTTGGAAATGTTTATAGATTTTAGGGAGGTTGTCGAATAAATTGGTGGTTGCAAGTTAGCTAATGCACAACACATACGGACTATGTCATCAACGTAAGGCATTACATCGTGGCTTATATTGTGCAAAATATGATGGGTTTTGATTCGCTGTATGCTTCTTTCGACATGAATTCGACAACTCACTTGACTACAAAAAACTCTTTAAGCTTCTTCTGCATAATTAATGTTCACTTGTTCTTTAGATCCACAAGGTCCTACTAATTCTAATTTATTTTCTTTTTGCTTGATAGCTCGTTCAAACCTGGCACAATTCAACTTTTTCTAGAAATTGGTGTTTTGGCGTTTTTTATGTACCTAATATAAAGTTTTACTGTTACTTTTATTATACTTGAATCAAAAATTAATGTTATATTTCTTCTTCACTCAACAACATAAACTCTCGAACACTTAACTTTAAAAATTAACTTATCATCCTCCACCCCCCTCCCCCCGCCACTACAAAATTTCAAAATTAATTTTGAAGTCAGGGGAAACGGAGAATTTTTAATACGGAATTTATAAACAGGTTTCGTAAGTGGAACAAATTTTTCGTTTCCCCTGACTTCAAAATTAATGTTTAAATTTTGTAGTGGGGGGGAGGACGGAGGATGATAAGTTAATTTTTCGAGTTAAGTGTCGGAGAGTTTATGTTGTTGAGTGAAGAAGAAAAAATTATTTCTTCCTTTTTAAAGGGAACAGTAGTTTTTAAAGTAAGGTGCTTTTACAGCCAGGGATTTTTAAAATTTTTGATTTTTATTTTATTTCACTCTTTGGAGTACATTTTGTGAATGTAGTCAGACGATGTGGTAGCGCGAATTGTTACGAATAAGTGACTGTAGTCACTGTAATCTTGGCTGATTAGACCCTCGCGGCAAAAGGCATCAATTGGCGGGATTTTTAGCTTCTGTTACAGCGATCTGAGATCAAAAATTTTGGTTTGAGCGTGTTCATAAAACATGTACCTATCTTCTAGTTGAACCAATAAAAAAACAAAAGAGTCAAAAAATCATAAATTTGCTCGCCTTAGAAAATAAAGTACAATTATTCACCCTTTTTTTCGATGGATTTTTCCAAGGTTTTTCCTTCCTAGAATACTTTAAATTTCTGGCGCCTTAGGCTTTCGAGTCCATTTTGTTGGTTGCCATAAACTTTCATCACTAAAATAAACAATTAGGATGTCTTTAATTGCACCAGCAAAAGAGGAAAATATGGAATATACTTACTTGTTTTTCCTGCAAACACTTTTTATCCATTGATCACGTCGCTTTTTTTCGTGTGGTTTTGCGGGAAATCTATAAAATTTTACAGCTCCTTCGGTGTTTAAATAATTATTTGTACACCCAACAACACAGCAATTCACACGAGTACCGATTTCCATTGTTAAAAACACGTGATACTAATAAACAAAATCTAATATGTAATATCACTATTTGAAATGATCACGCCAATTATGCAAATTATCACCACTACTGGCGCTAGTTGCAAATACGCTCGGTCCCTATAAGGTCTAGTTTTTCAATTAATTGTAAGTTATGTAAACCTACTTAAGGGGTTAAGAGTAGTCGCCATTTTTGTTGGACCCCGTTCCACAAGACGTTCTTTGCGGTGACCATCGTAACATTTTACTACTTCATCTAAAATCAATCAAATACAAAAAAATCAGCAGTTTAATAGTTAATCTAGTGCCTGATCGAAAGTTTTTGTTAATGCACAAAATGAGGACCACTAATAATAATTATTAACTTACGGATTTTCAAAGAAAAAATCGCTAGTTTTGTGCTGTTTGTGACATCGTGTTGATCTTAACATGCTAATAAGTATTACTAATAACAATGTTAATTTAAAAGATTTTTAAATTAAAAGTTTTGCATGATTCTCAGAATTTATTGTTTATTCTATCGGAATTTATGTTGAGCTAATTTTTTGTTTTGGGTTGTTGGTTGAAGATCCTCAAGTATTTCTTTGGACTCGTGTCGCGACGAATGATCCCCAACCAAATGATCCCTTAACAAATAATCCCTAAGAAAATAATCCCTGTACAAATGATCCCCCTAAAATAAGATTATGCTTTTATCCTTAAAAACTTTTATTTATCTTTAACGCCGAAATCTTCAATACACTGAATAATTATGCTGCCAATCAATAACTATTTACTGTAATAATGAATTAAAAAACGGTAGGACTTACATAATGTTGGTGAAATTTGAATTGTAAGCTAGTATTAAAAGCGAACTTTTGTTAATAGTTTATTATACCGAATTTAACTAAAAAACCATAAGCCCATCTTTCTGGATCCGTAATTTTCGAGTTCAGGCTATTACAAAGATGCTTTTAATAAATGAAGCGACTCAAAGATCTTGTCGTTTCAGATCCGTCCGTGCGAAGATATACTTGGTCTATTCTGTAAGTTAGAAAAAGTTTAAGTTAATTTTTTAGCAAAACCTCCGTTAAAAGAAAGGTCTGTGCGAAGACATAGGTCTATTCTGTAGTTTAGAAAAGGTTTAAGTTGTTTTTTTAGCAAAACCTTCATCGAAAGGCCAAAAATCTGAAACGACAAGATCTTTGAGTCGCTTCATTTATTAAAAACATCCTTGTAATAGCCAGAACTCGAAAATTACGGATCCAGAAAGATGGGCTTATGCTTTTTTTCGGTAAATTCGGTATAATAAACTAATAACTAAAGTCAGCCTTTAATACACTTAAGCCTTTAATTTCACCAACATTATGCAAGTCCTACCGTTTTTTAATTCATTATTACAGTAAATAATTATTAATTGGCAGCATAATTATTCGGTGTATTGAAGATTTCGGCGTTAAAGATAAATAAAAGCTTTTAAGGATAAAATCATAATCTCATTTTGGGGGGATCATCATCACAATTATTTGTGATGGGGATCATTTGTTGTCGGTATCATTTGTACCGGGATCATTTAATTAAGGATTTTTTGTTATGGGGATCATTTGCTGTGGGGATCATTTGACACCGGGATAATTTAGTAGGGGATCATTTGTCGTGGAACCCCTCAAGTATTTCTATGGATTTAAGGCCAATTTGTTTTCTCCATAGCCAAGAGATCTATGATCAGAACTCAAGAAATATTTTACAATCTCACTTGATTGTAAAAAATATAGTCTATTATTGCATACAGAATATTTAGTGACAGTTCTCTCAATATGCAGAGTTCACTTTATGCTGAATTGTAAAAAAGGAAGGCAGATTTTATCACTGGCGGTTTCGATATTACCAAATATTGGTAGCGGTTCAAAAGGCATTCTAATCAGGAAAGTGAAATTAAAATATTGTTCGTTTTTCTTTATTCGAAGATTAATTTATTAATCATTACCTATGGCTAATAACCTTCTATTTCAGTTAGATGTAGTATACCTTATGAAAAATCAGAAGTAAATAGTTTTTTAATCGCCGAAAAAAAGAGAAAGAGATGATTAGTGGGCAGGTAAGTAGTACTTAATAAATAGTCGGTGAAATATTTCAAATGATATTATTCATGATCAGCTTATATACATTTGTTTTAAAGTGCAATGCTATCGTGTTATATAGATACCATAAACACATATATTTTTAAAAGAGTACCTTTGATCTTAGTAAATAATAAAAATTCAACTTCAAAGAGAAATTTTAAGCAAATACACAAATCTGTTTAAAATAAATTTTTGATAATATTTTTGTTACGTGCAGGCTCGATTACCTACATATAAATTTATAAGTTCTTCTTTGATAAAATGGTCTAATTTCTCTGTAAATTTGTATTTAAACATATAGTTAAATTAAATGGATTAATGCAATGTTTCCGCGTAATGAATAAATAATATTATATAAATTAATTTACACAGAAATATTGTTGAACATCAGCTTCTTTAATAGATAAATTAGATAAAATTATTGCTTTATAATTAAGTCACTTATCCGTTATTAAATTAGCGTAATCTCCGAAATGTTTACAAATTAATTAATGGAAAGCAAAATGATTGAAAAATACATCAAGTTAATTGGTATTTCATTTACCTATGTGTACGCAAGTTTAGTAGTATCTGCGGTTGATTAATAGCCAACACATTATATTTTGCAATGCATCATTCAGAATTCTAGCTAAATGCATATTAATAATTTATTTTCAAGTAGATTTTTTTAATCAAACAAGTTGGAGCAAACAAATAATGAAATAGTCATCGTTCAACTTTCCGACTTCAACATACATATTTCTAAATAAACTACTACTTATGAACCATAATTCACGTGAGCTGTCCTAAATTTTCAATATGGGTACTATTCGGGAAGCGAAAGAAGTGAGACCTAAAGCGTGAATGCAAATTGTTTGAATTTTCCTGCTAATAGTATAGGGTTGTGCAGTTTCACGGCGTGCTTGATTCAAATTAAATTTTAATGTCATCGCGCAAGGGAAATGGATAATTAATAACGGTTACTCGTTATTGGATCACGAATTGACGACTTGACTGTTGAAGTTTTGCTGTTTATTTCAGGAAACGAACTGTTAGATTAATTTCAAAGCAGAATAGTCATTACCCAATCTTTTTTAAATTACGATATGTTTTTAATTGTAGGTAAAAAATCTGGTAATATGCAAACCCAAAAACAATTTAAAAATCTATTACTAAAATTTATTTGCGTTCTTAAATTCAACGATAAATTTATATTCCAGTGAAAATAAAATTATTTTTTCTAAACCTATATTACCTATATAATATGAATAGCTTTATTATTTAAGCTTCTACAACTTGTAATTGTCAGTTGTTAATTTATATATCTATAATAACAGTAATTGATTTAGAAATGCCTTCGTTGTAATATTGATAAATGATGGGCATTGATATAAAATCAAATTGGACACGTAATGAATTTCTCTAATTTTCTTCGGCAAAGTAATTTTACCTCGAATATAATCCTTAAATTTTGTGTCAATGTTTTAAATCAACTCTAATAAAGCGTTTTAAAAGTAATTTTTTATATTCGTTCGTTTAATTTGTCTTTAACAGAACATAAAACCAATTATAACAGTCATCTATAACGCAGCCAATAAAACTGTTCACGCGAAAAGATACAGCTGGAAATACTACATTTTGTACTTACAGAAAACCGTATATCTCAGTTACATGTGTTAGTACGTAATTTCTCGCTAGCTGCACAAATAACTACCACTAAAACCAATTATAGCTTTCAAAAATAAAATGAGAATCTTGTAATGATACAATTCATTTATTTAAATTTTCTAGCTGTACAGGATGCTCATTTTACAAATGAAGAAATCAATAGTTTTGCACTTAATATGTCGATCAATCACGTGTTTTTTAGTAGCTTTTACTAGCTACTAAAAATGAAATTTTTAATTTCACTCAATAAAGTAATTTAAAAAATATTTTCATCGAATTAAGAATAATATTAAAACTTATTCGTGTATTAATTTTAATAAATTTATATTTTTATAGCAAATAAATTTGTACATTCAACCTTAAATACAGTGGAATATAGAAAACTCGCCCCAAGTGGTAGAGCTAATGCGAATGAATGAATGCGCTAAATTATATAAGATTTGAGTTAAGATGGGTGCTGACATAAACAGATTTTGAAGTAAAATAATTCGATTTATATTATTATTTTCACAAATAATCTTTTGCGGACCTTATTAAAATGGGTCAGCAGAAATAGAGCCGAACGTTTGAAAGCACGGCTGAAAAAAATTCCAGTCCATTCCTGTTGGTAAACTTAGTTTTGATTACCTATACCTATTTGGTGAGCAATAAATACATTCTAAAGATATTTATAATTCTCCATTGTGTTGAAAATAATCGCATATTTTTAAGTAAAGTAAAATTAGACAAGTTTAAGTTTGTTTTCATGAATAGATTTCTTTCAAAAATTAATTTCAGGCTGAGAAATTTTACAACTAGTTGCATGTTATAGATGAGCTACCAATTAATACTAATTAATAAGGCATTAAAATATATGCCTGGTTGAAAATTCACATGTTGGAGCTCTAAAGAAAACAATTATCTTTGATGCAGTAAATCGAGTTTTAAATAACTTGTTGCTTGCAATAATTTTGGAATTGGGTTGATAAAATAAACTATCACAAGGTTCGATAGTATCTTTACTGCAAACAGTTATATTTTTTCAAATTAATGTTTATTAAGTTTAATTTAGTAATTTCGATTGGTATTCCTAATAGATGTTTAGTAATGGTGGATCAGATTTCAGGTCACCTATTATAACGTATTTCTCCAAAGAAAAATACGACTTTGTTACTCAAAGGCTCAATTAATATATTCATTCGTATAAGCCTTCTTTGGTTTAATCTAGTCCATCTTCCTGATGTTGTGAAAGCGATTTAATGTTTCTTAGTTTTATTCTTTATTGTTTATTAGTACAGCTTGGAGGCTGCGTTTAAATTTGTATTTTTAGCCAATATGCATTTTGATATAATTTTTTTAAAATCATGTTAGGATGTGAGTTTCTACTTTCTTCGTAGAAGTTTGAGAAAATACACATCCACGTATATAGATTAAAAAAATATATAATAATATATAAATATATAAATATAATAATTTAAACTACATATTTGTATTATGAAGAACTGATTAATTATTTGCGTTTTAAAATTTTAAAAATCTTTTCGAAAAATTTGCCTAGTATGGCGGTCGATTTTTAATCAAGCCAGAGCAGCGAAGAAGATCGGTGTGATTCAAAAATTGTTGCTTTTTATTTTGAATTAAAATATTAATAATTAGTAAAATGGTTCTTATTAATTATTAGTAAACTAATTTGGAAAAGTTTTGTAAGTCATTCAAGTTGCCTTACTGACTAAATTAGACTTTTTTAAACCTCGAAGTTTTAGATTTAGTAGTCTACGATACTTACTTACCCACGATATTATAAATATCTTCTTTGATTTAATATTATTATTATTCTACTTGACGAAAAATTAGATTTAAAGTATTAGAATTAATACAGTTTTACTATCATACAAATAAGTCATTTTTATACTTTTGTTTAGTAATGCTTACAGTATTGAGACAGTTGATTATATTCGAATTAGATTACAAAAAGCTACACCATCTGTTATATTAATGTATACTTCAAAATACTTTTTGTAATAGGTAATACACACCGATGTTCTTTATAGTGATACATAAAATGAGTTATCACTCCTAAGCATAAAAAATGTTCTCGTTTTATTTCTCAATTATTGCGTCAATTAGAAGAAGCAAGCAATAAAGTAAGCAATAAACAAATAATATGTATTAAGGAAAGTACCTTTAAGTGCTCCTTGCGTGTTAAAATAAATTTTTATTTATTTACTTAAAGACAATAGATCTTCTAATCCTTATTTTAGGATTATTTAGGAGAATTTTTAGATTTTCGAGATGATGGTTCCTGCCCTGGAGCCAGCGGTTGAGAGACACTGATGTGTGGAAAATAACATAATACGTAAATGTAATTTACGCTTTCCTTGTTTTGCTATGTAAAAATGTCTGGTTTCTTTATTTTTTGATATAGTATATCATATACGTACATTTATGCATGTATCTCTAAAAACTACATAAGAATAATAAACAAGTATAACTTATTTACGTTTCATAAATTTATATTGGTTTTGGATATTGCCGATATCTTTTCATACCGAAAGTTTATCCCTACTATTTCTGTACCATATATTCTTGCAAAGAACAATATAATTGCTTCAGAAATCCTGGATATGTGACATTTTTGATTTCGAGGGTGGTCTAATCCTACATCCAAAATTTCAGAACATTCGTTGTTTAACAATATCTTATTTAAATAAAGTTTTAGATTCTAATGCTCCAATATAATAATTATTATAGAATTTAAATAATTTTTTCATATTACTTTAAACGTTAGTGGGGGTATATATCTGCTTCTTGTTTAATATATTATTATAACGTAATGTCTTCTTCAAATATTTTAAACTATTTAGTTCAAAGTTAAGATTTATTGCAGAAAATAAATTTCTTTCACGTTGCAAACAAACAAATAAATCTGAAAGTACTTTTGTTTTTCCTTAATCGAAAAATTCAATAGTGCATCTCAAATTATTACATGCAATAATTTAATATAATCAACTACCGTCTTGCTTAATCCCATTTCTGAACTAATTGATCTGAATGATTAATCAGATTTAGATAGTACCGATTGTAATTTTCATATAAAATAATAATGACTTAAATAGAGAACTCACTGAAAGCAACAGTGAGTACTACTATAATTTTTTTTCGCTGACGTACAATTTTTGATCGAATATAAATTATGAATTCTTGGCATATCTCTTCTGTGATATTAAACGGTTTAAACGGTCAAGTGCTTTTTGAAAGCACTATAAGTGAAATTATTCAAAAACAAGATGATTTTAAATTTTTATTATCTTTAACTCAATTTGCTGCAGCTATGGTAACGTAGAGGAAAAGAATTTCTTTATCGTAGGTTAGTAGGTTACCTTTCGAAGGTTTAGATTTATAGAAAAGAATTTTTTTTAAAACTGTTCTAATACCATCAGTCGAGGAAACACGCTCTATACTGTAAATTATTATTGCTGCTTTTGATTTTCATACCTCTGCTCTGTATTTCACGAACTTTCATAATTGTATCATAGCGTGAAAATCTTCACCGCAAGGCATCCTGCTGAGTTTTAATAGTTACGATATACGAATAACTCTTCCAATTGTCGAAATTAATAATACCTTTTTGGTTTCAAATTTTAACAACAGAGTGAAAGTTGTAAGCAAATGCATAATTTCACTAAATTTAATGGAATTATTGCTACTATGTAATTTTAATAATTGACAATTCAATTTCGCAAAATAAATTATATTGTTTGCATTATATTATTGTATTCATTATTTGTCTAAGTGTATAAATTTTGTTAATGTACATGGCGGTTTTTCCAAGTTTCTTTGGTTTCAATATAAATTAAAGCTGATTTCATAAATTATGTTTATGTATAATAATATTTTATGTAACTAAAAGTAGTCGGAGCGATAATGGAATTTAAATTATACTTTTTTATAGTAAGTATTGAAATCGTGGTTGATTTTTAAAACGTTCGTATCCAAACCGGTTGTACCCACCGCACCGACAGTAAATTTTGATATTCTACAATACATTACATCCTGATGATTTCGTTTACTTTCGCAATCAGAGGAGCAGTAAAAGCAAAGTGTATGAAAGCGAATATCCTGCGAAGCTAAATTTAATCCCTAAGGCAATCTAACAAAATACGTAAGATAATGAAAGGTAAGTCGTGTACGGTACAGTAGTGATGGAAAGAGAAAGACTTAATAGCTTTGCAACGTGGGTCGAATAAGGAAACTTTGGCGTTTTGTGAGATGATAGATTGTTCTCAGTTTTGAAACTGTATTATAATCTCATCTGTCTATAAAGAAAAATGGTAGTCTTACAGTTTGAATAGGTGGATTTCGTGGCAGATGGACCTTAAACGTTTTTGACTTTTAAAATTACACTTACAATTTGATTTAATGCACCTGTTAAAAATAATTCTATAACATCTATATTTTTCATAATTATAAATAATGTATAATATATTTACAAATAAATTTCAAATTTCAAATATTTTTGTATAAACATCCAGTGGTATGAAAACTATAAATTATTTTAATATAATTATTATTTAATATTAATATAGGTAGGTACATAGTAATTATATTAGGTATTATCACAGTAATACGCCAAACTTAAAAAAAATTGGGCTATTTATAATGACTGTTCGTTAAATTTTATCTAATTACTAACTTATAATACATTCAACTGAACATCTACTCAAATTACGGTCAACTTGTTGCCGAGTACCGGTTAAGCACTTAAGAAATCCCCAGAAGAACATTGCAAAGATCTTATGGAAGTTACATTGGTTCTCTTTACTTCAAAACAATCAACCCAAAATACTGATATTTAGCGCACGCTAGAACGAAATCAGCTATTTAAAACTATTTTGCATTAAGTTTTATAAAAATTTAAAAAGTTACAAAATAAAACAAAATTATTTTAAAAGTTTTGCTTATTTCGTTTTTTACGAAATTGTACTAGGAAAAAATAATAATTGTTCATTATCCGAAATATTGTCGATTCCAATATCAAAAAATGCGATGTGCTTTTGTTTTGTGCAATTCACAAGACTGGACCTTTGCTTACTTCTTTTAATATTATCACATGTCCTTACGATATACATGGATTAAAAATGAAACTGCAATTCTTAGAAAAATTTTAATATTTTCATTGAAGATATTCAACAAAAATTTAAGCGTACTATATGAAATCAAAGGTTTTTGTATGTAAAATGATCTGTGATCTATCAGGTTATTAAAATATTTTTGAATTTTATGAAAATAATACAAATAATAAAATAATAATTTAAATATTTATATCAAAATAGTACACGTTTAGTTGGTTAAATGAATTCAGTTTTATACTCGTAGTGTCCAACTCAACTTAATGATAATTTTTAAAATAGCCATAACGAAATGTTAAATTTAGGTAATTAAATATAAATAATAATTTTTAAATTGTGTATTAAACTAATATAACCAACATTTTCTAGTATGTACTACCACAGAAAGTGACAGCCAATTTAATATGAAATTTAATAAAAAAAAAGTTTTACCGACAAGATATAGACAACGCTTAAATTCCAATGAAAACTGAACTGGACGACAAGAGGGTCATGAATACTGATGCGGTTCACTACCGTTAACCCTTCGTCATGTCTGCCAACTTACAAATACGTCCCACTTCCGATTTGTTACTTCCAAGTTTAGTGACGTATTGTTACAATGTTAAATTGCCTTTAAAATCCTATAAAAAATTTAGTCGTTCATTGGTTTTCCTAAGAGTCAATATGTGAAATATTGAATTTCTCGAGTTTCCTGGTTACCGATTTCCAATTTAAACAATAACATTTTCGTGAAAAGTGAATATTACAACAAAACATAAAATCCTTTTTTATGTCATTTAAAAAGAAAGTGTATAAATAACCCACTAAATAGTAATTTAATTAGTCAAAACAAAAGCTTCTAATATTCATCGTGCAATCTGTCGGTGTTGTAAATTGAGAACGTGAACTTAAATTAAATACTTGCTCGTAAAGAAAAACTTTAAAGTAAAATTAATTAAGACTAAGCTGTCGATGTTATAAAAATATCGCAAATAACATAATATTTACAAATTTTGTATATCATCCTGAAAAACTAACTCTAATTAATTATTGTAAATTATAAATCTTTTAATAATTTCAAGATATTAGTTTTTCTATACTTACTTAAAAAATAAATTGACATTTTACACCATTCAAATTCAAATGCATTTTTTATAATGTCGAGTAGGTTATCCTTCAAGTCTGGCTTTTCCAGGTGCTTCTCTCGCATGTGTGTATTGTGTGTGTTAACATATTAAGTGCAGTTTACGTTATGCGATTTTGCTTACGATTTTCCATACGATTTCTCTTGTATGACTGGTTTTGGTGGTTTTCTATTCACGATTTCGTTTGTGAGTTCATCCTCTCGCTCGAACTGTATAACGTGAACTTCGAAAAATTTGCTTACGGCAACTTGGAAGCAAAATCGTAAACAAAATCGTAAGCCAAATCGCAAAACGTAAACTGTACTTTATGCGATATTAAAACACAATTATTAATTCTTAAACTGATACAAAAATTTCGATCTTATATTTAGCGGTAATTGTAAATAATATCAATAAACTGAAATGTCAATAAATAAATAGTATACCTACTATAGTTTATTACATTATCCTATACAGATAAATTTTATATAAGTTACTTGAACTACATACATAATTAAAATTTTTAAATTTAGCACTATATTTATTATTAATGGACATAAAAAAATGTATATGCATACTTAAAAAATACACATGCGTAAAGCGCCTGGTAAAGTCGGTCTACAATATTACCAATTTTCTCCAATTTTTTTCAAAACAAATTATCACTTCTTTAAAAAAAATTTATTACGAAAACTAAACTAAATTTCTAATTTATTGAAATGCTTTTACTGATTATGTTCCCATTGCTATACATTAGGAACGGAGTTCGAGGTGTTTGGCATTTTATTAAAAGCATATTATATCAACCTTTACAGAAAATTTTACATTTGTCAATTACATAAAATATTAGTTTTAGTTGTAAAAAAATCGAATGTGGCCATCACATAACTTTCCGAATATTAAAAATAACTCCCAATTTACCTCGGATAGAAAAAACTAAATTACTAAATCTTATCAGAACATCAGCAATAATCGTCAAAAACATTCAGGAAATCGAAATAATAAGCAAAAACCAAAATACAAATAAAAAAAATATACTTATGACAAATAACTAAAATTTTATGTACAAAATGTTGTTCTTATTTATAGGCAATTTAGAAATTTTATAAAAAAATTTTTTTTAATTTTTATTTTGTTAAATTTATAAAATGAAAAATTTTTTTTTTTTCTTTTAGAAAAAATTTTATAGAACAAAAATTGTAGGTAATATACGGATAATTTTTGTCATAATAAACTTTTACCTATTTCATTGCGTTTCGGAGTTATGATGGATTATGTTTTATCGCTTCAAGTAAACCCCCCGTTCCCCCCTTTCGATTTCATCCATTTTCAATAGGCTTCGTGCCACAACAGATAAGAACATAAATTTAAAATTTGGAGTGATTTCGTTACTTCGTTTGGCTACTATCGTGTTCACAGACATACATATACACACCCATACACAGACATTTTTCAAAAATAATGGAAATGGTTTAAGGGAACCTCAAAACATAAAAATTTGATAAAAAAATGGGGGGTCAATTTTTTTTTCAATTTCAGATTACAATACTTTTCTTACTAAGGAGTTCGGAAAGTAAAAAGTAAATTTGGTTTACTTGTTCTTAGAGTAGGTCGTCATTAGCGTAGTAAGTCAGTCGAACAACTGCTAAAACTAAGGTACTCGGTTCGAATTCGAGAAAAGTCTAAGCTTTCTTATGACTGCATTCTTGCTTCTGAGCGCACATATAGCCAGTGGTTCTCATATCATAGGTTGTGAATTTAGTTTTACCAATAATAAAAAAAACTAGGGTTACGAACATATTTGAAGCAAGCTTAGATAGCTAACTTGAAAATGTACAACAATATTGTGATCTTAGTTTTAAAAGCAACATGATCATCAATGAATAAAACACAAGTCGCAGACCTAACCTAAGAGGAAACTGTTAAAAACAACTTTTAATGAAAACATCGATTTATAAGATTCGCGGATAACGGTGATATAAAAATACCAGAGAATGATGAAAAATATCCGCTTTGAACATTTTGCAACTGCTTAGTAAAATTTAATTGAAAACGTTGGAATATAATGAAGATTACTTGTTACTTAAGTTGATACCTCTTGCTAACGTTTAATGCATTGGTCTATTTAAAACGGAAAAATATGCAGTAGGTATCGAAGTGAAATTTGTCATATTATCTCAGAAATATTTATAGGTTATTGCAATGTATAATCTGTAGATAATCAGCTAAATAGCACATTTACGAGTTCATTTACAAATGTTTGCTTCTAGTTACTATTTTTAATAAAATCTTATTTGAAACTAATCATTAAATATGTTTTTATTAATTAAAACTGTTTTCTAATTGTTATTTTTATGTAAATAGTAAGGTTTTCAAGAAGTAACCATACCCAGACTAGAATCCATATTATTTAATTATAGTTCAGACTACACTTCATGTAACCTAACTAACTTAGTCAATTTTTGGCGAAACATTCGATTGGTCCATTTCATTTTGAGTCATTCTCGAGTAAAAAATCAAGCCAAGTATCGACTGTAAATTCGTATAGGCATTAGTTTTCTATATCGGTGTTCGGAAACATCTATACAGTATACACGCCAGAATCCAAAATACAACTTTATTTGAATATTAAAATTTATTATGTTTAGTAGTAAATATAAGTAATGAGCCTTATTATTGTCCAAAATAGATAAATAATTAGCACGTAAGCACTCAAGATACAAACTCATTACGCTGAAATGTCGAAATGCCAGGGGCGATAGAAACATTTTTGTTAGGTACTAAGTTTTATATAATGACATTTCAATTAATAATAATATAATATTTTAGTTAAAAATATTTACTGGTAAATTGTAATGACTACTCTGACATATGTACACATTCAGTTTAAATAATTATTAGTCTAAAAATAAATATGACAAATTTTAACAATAGCTATAAATTAATTCCAAACCCTAAACTGAGATTTCAACGGTAGATTATGCAACTTAACTAAATAAAACATTATTTACAGAAAACTCTTATCACTAAGTGAAATCAAAGTAATATTAAATATGATTTAAGAAAAAGGGTGTATTAATGGTACGTGAACATTCGTATCAGGAACTAGGTGGCACTTTATTCGTGAGAATTTTAGAGCTGTTATCGTTTGAATTTCTGATTTTATAACTAATAACCAGCACGATCTCATAAACACAGAAATGGAAACGATGTAAATATGATATTTCGAAACAATCAAACTAAAGCAATCATGAAAGTAAGATAAATTCAATCAAACTAATAAACCAATAACGTATTGTTAATAATCACAATAACCAAATTATCAAATACAAATAAATTTTAATTACTAAAGTATATTTGGAATAATAATAAATACCTGATAATTGTTACATTTTAATTAATTTTAATTAAAAATTTAAAAAAAGCACAATAAAATTCCATTTCATAAGCGGTTTAATTACCTGTTTTCTTTTAGTAAGCAATAAAATACCTAGGTACACAATATAATTTTTTAGTATAAAAATAATATTATTTGAATTACTACTTATATTTACTAGCCCATTTATGTATACTCCTACATTTCTGAAAGTATTCTATTTGCTATTATGCTATTATGTGTCGCCATTATCTTATTAACAAAATAAACCTTGTGTTTTTCTCTTAATTATTTAAGTATACGTTATATTTTCTACATTGCTGTTGATCAGCTTTTGTATTAGTTGCAATCTAATGCACTGATGCCAATGAAATAACATAAATACTTAAGAAATACTGTCATTGATTTGAACAAAGAAAAACAAAATTTCGAATTAACTAATTTGAATTTACGAGTACTTTGCAGTAATAATAGTAAGCCAAAATATTATTTTCTCTACATATACATACATATAGTTTTTTGGCTTTACTGTCTGCCAAATAATGTACTTCCATTTGTTTGATAACTTCGCAAAGTTTTAATTTTTGATTATCAAACAAAAAATTTTCCGGATAAAAATTAATTACACAATTTTATTTCAACATTTTTACTATGGTATTATTCATTTTCCTATTTGCTATTTTCCTGTGTATAAATTAAAAATTAAATAAACTGTTAAAATTTATTTCCTAATTAAATTTATTATATTTTTTTAAAAGTTACACGATATAATTTCCATTCTATGTAACCAACGGCTTCTCTGTCAAATTTTAAAATTGACTACTCTATTTAGAAATTTAATTATTACCTCCCTATTATGTAAAATGTAATGCTAATGTATACTGAATTTTTTTTATTAATTTAATATAAATTGCGATTTCGAACCTTTTCATTTTTAAATTCAAAGAATAAATTGTGCAGCAAAAATTAGACTCTCCTATAAATAGTAGTTGAATAATATTAGGACAATTAACCAACATTAATATGCATAAATAGCCTATCGTATTGAATTTCACCTAATATTATATCAATGGAAATCAAGTAAAAGTTAAATACTCAAAATTAATTTACACATGTTTATTTTATTCAATTAATTAATTGAATTCAATTCAAAATAATCTAGCCACTCAGATCACCATGTTCACAATTAATTAAAAATTAAAAATGTAAAAGGGTTACATACTATAATAATAGTACATCTAAAACCAAAACCAATACACGTTATAAGCACTAACGAGGTCACATTAGACCAGCATTGACATTTTTGACAACGCTGATCTAATGTGACCTCGTCAATACTAATGACGCGTATTAGTTTTGGTAATAGACAGACAATATCAGAAATTTACATATAAGAAATTAATCTTATAAAAAACCACCTTGTTCACAATTTCCACAAAAACTATAGCTAACAAAAATAATTAAAATCTGAATGGTTAGATTATTCATGTAAATACATTATGTATATTATTAGATAGAAATAGCATTGTAATTATAAATATTGTAATAACTTTAATTAAATGGAAGAATATTGCAAATATGTGAACGCATATTAAATAAATCCTTGTTTGGCTTACCTACATAACATTATAGCATATTTGATTTAAATGATTTCCGTCAAGTTTCGAATTTAAAACAAACAGTTTGCTCATGTGCTGTGTATGTTACATATTATAGATTTTAACTTCATTATTACCAAAAAAATTTCTGTAACTGATTAATTTTTTGTAAATGGGTTTGCTTAAATAAACTACATTAAAGTTATGTTCAAGCAAACTAACTTGCTTTTAAAACAACTATTAGCATAAATATTGTAGAAAATACTAAACGTGAAAGTATTTCGAAGGATAAATTCGTGAAAACAAATTTCAAAACTTAAATTAGTTTCTAGTTTGGCCACTAGGGAGGAGTAGGTAGAATTGGCTGCACGGTCGGAATCTATTAAAACAAAAAAAATTATAACAGATGATACAATTCAAATTGAAAGTAGCGATATAATAAATATATATGTGTAGAGGCCGCAAACCAAGTTTTCAATTTGTAAGTGCTGTAGGTAATTAATATCTATCGATCGACGAAAATATTAAAATCAAACATAGTACCTACTATACTATTAATTTTGGGAAAGTATGATAATTTATGATTGTCTTTGCTTTTAATAATGCTAAAATCCATTTGATTTAAATGCTTAACAGTTGCTAGAAATTTTTATGTAATTCTGAACACGTTAAGACAAAATAAAAAGAATGTAGGTAATACATTCGTTGATTGTCATTATTGGTGTGTATATTTAGGGTTCTTATTTATTTTATTCATCACTATTAAAATACTTTTATTCGAGCGATCATTTATCTGATTTTTTATTTAAATACAAAATTACATTCTTATCAGGTCATTATCAATCGGTATTTAATGATTTATATTATTTTTTGGTTACTTTGCTACAAAAATTTATAATTAATTTCCTATATACTCGTATAGTACATCACATCTTGTATGCTGACCTTAAGGGGTTATCCCACTATAAGCAAGCTTAAAGCAAAGTAAATTTTTGGTTATTCATTTAAAAATGAATCTACCTCAGTATACTTGTAATTTTATTGCCAAGAACAAGATTCTAAAGTTTCGTTCTATAATATAATTATACAATTATGATTTATTCAAAATTACCCTTTTGGCCATTCATTGCTATAATTGCAGTTAAGAAACATAACTGCAATCAAAAATATACTATCAAACTGTTGTAGTAAATCGTTTGTTTAGAACTATACTTTTTTTATAAATAACTAATTTACTTCATTAAGTACCAAAAAAAATTAAAATGTTTGTATTACGAAGTTAAATATTAAATGTAGAGAAGTTTGTAAAAATTTTTATACATTGTAATATTCAAATTTGATGCAATAATATTCGAGACTTGTAAGATTATTGTAAGCAATAAATCAATAATAATGTACTATAATGCAGGTTGGACTCAGATTTTATTGCAAAGACAGAATAAAATGTTAATAGTTTTGCAAATAATTATTATTTCTAATATAATTATTTACGTCTTGCGAAGTATTATTTAATAAATATATAAATTGTACGACTTCGCAATTAAATCTTTTATTTTTTAAATGTTTAAAAAATCATGAGCAAAATTAGATAGAAATGTAGTGCATATAATAATTTGATAAACAAAAACTGGATTAGGATATCAATAATACTATATTTGTGATTGGTGTGAAAATGATTTTACATTCGTACGAAGATAAAAGCAAAACGTAAATAATTAAGGTTCGTAAACTGCTTACGAAAAGGGTTTATAGAAGAGCAGATCCAGCTAAATTAGTACCTACATATAAGTAGGTAGAATGTCACAAAAAATCAACTTATTAGATTCGAATAATAACCGCTTTATTAATATAGTTTCAATCCAAAACTTGCTTTATTTATGCCGTTTAGGTTTATGTTATTTGTTTTGAATTTAGATGTATTGGGTGTGTAAAGTAGAGATACCAGTATTCCACCAGATTGCCAAAACTAAAATTTGAATGTGTAATATTAACAATGAGTGTACATTAAATTATAAGTAACAGATTTGTGTATCCCTATATAATACTGTGTATGTAACTGTATGCTTTAATTTGCTTATGCCATTTATTCTGAGCGATCGAGAATACCAACACTGATTAAATTTGAATGTTGCAAAAATTCATCATAGTTTGACAGTAAAATCTAATAAGTAAAAATTCCATAGGCATTGTTCTTTTTGGAAAATTTAAATATAGCTACATATACAGTTATTACAACATCTTTGTCTTTTATTAAATTAAATATCCTATTTAAAGCAAGTCGACTTCAGGTCAATTTACCTTCCTATTGTCAAATTTTTTTTTATCTACTATACTGTTACGTAATAGCTCACTTTCTACACTGATTTGAATTACCAAGTAAATCATTTTTACGTACTAGTGATTTACTATCAACAGCGGTGTATAAAGTAAATTTAATTTATATTACCTACACACAAATTTCAAAACCGATCTTGAAAGTATAATCGCTGTGCTTTTATGTTTCTTTTATTAAAGAAACTGATGTTTGTTGACATTACCGCTTAAATAAAATTTTGACCGTTAACATAATTGCTACAGTAATATGAATATGAAATAAAACCACAATTGAAATAAGAATATATAATAAATGAGGTTAAAGATAAAATTTTGTATAATACACTTTTCGAAAAGTCTCATTATCGTACTCATTATCGTCTCATTAAACCGCGGCTGATGAATAATGACTTACTTTATGTACTAATTATATAAATTACTATTGTATTACTATCCTTTAATTTTTTTTGCTTTTGTAATAAGTTTTCTAAAATATTATCTGTAAGTAATGAATGCATTTTAGTAAAATACTGATATTACCCTAGTGTACCACAATTATTACTTATTATGTTGTTACGGCAAATTTAAAACGTCTGCACAATAATAAAAATAAAAAACAGTATTAAGTTTAAAACTACTAAAAATTAGAAATAAATAAAGCAATAAATGCAATTACCACCACATTACCACTACATATTAATTTTGATCGTAAGAACAAGCTATAAGAAATATTATTTACGCAGATATTAAATTATTAAATACTTACTCAACCCGTAATAAACTGTAAATATAAACAAAAAAACTTTGCTATAAGAAGTTAAATTAAATAATTATTATTTAATTTAACTGTTATATTGAAGTTTTATTGTTTATATTTTCTCACAAGTAAAGATTTATATATTTAAATAAACTGTAAGTATGTACGCTAGTTGACAACATTGAAAATTAAAAACTGAAAACGAAAATATAAATAGCTTTCTTTTGAATGCCTTTTCTACCACTGTTTTGTCATCTTCTCAGATTTTAATTTGATGTATCGTCAGTTAAGAATGTTAAACAGTTAAATGTTGAAAGGAAAATTGAATAGAAGAAAAGAAAAACCGTTTGGATTAATCATAATCTCGTATCAACATTTGAAATGATTTTAAATTTTTAAAGAGATTTCAATAAAATTTTCAGTAAGCTACTTTATTCTACAATGCAACATCCATTCTAATTTTGAATTGTATTAAAAAATATTATGCTTTCCAACAAAACAAAACAAAACTATATCAAAAGTGGAATTAGCATCAGTTCAACACTCGGTAACACATGGATATAATACACTTTATATGTTTTAATTCACTTCCGATTGGTTAAACAATAAAAAAGTATCAACAATGAAATCGTAATTATTATAAACAAATCTTTATAATGTTTATATAATAACCTACCGTTAAAAATAAAGCAAATTTTTAAAATTCTTTGCATTTCATAATGATCTACTATCATGCACCGGTTTGAAAGTGATTTAAAAAATTACTGTTGTACATACTATGTCGAATGGTAGAGGATAAATAATATGCATACGCATTATTTAAGCGCATTCGGCATTATTATTAATTACTTTGTTTTAATAATAATTTATTGTTATCAGTTGTTAATCTCATTAAAGTATCACCCAAATGTTCAATTTTGGTTGATGGATGATATTAAGCCAACATGTTTATTATACTTACACGATTTTAATATTTCTGACCCATGCTTCATAATCAATCTTGAAATGTCTAAAGAAATCTTAAATTTCTTAATTAAATGTAGCGATTGCCTGAGTGTACTACATTTTTTAGATATTATAGTAAATCCTAGTGATATAACAATTTAACTATTAAAATGGCATCCAAACTAAAGCTACATTCACACAGAAACTTCTTCCTATGTTAAACTGCAAAAGATAAATCTAGAACGAATTCCTTAGACCTTAGTCTAGATAATGCAATATTTTATTGCTATTATTGCTTAAATTTTAGCAAATTAACAGAATAAATTATGAAGAAACAATAAACTGTAGAGCTTATAAAAACTTATAGGAAAAGTTTTATATACTGTTTAGTTTTCAACTTTTAAAATTTAAAATTATAATTTACAAAGTTAATAATATTTTAACGCACAAAGAAACTTCTTGATAAACTGCAAAAGATGAGTCACTGGAATGATTTCCAATAATTAATAATGCTATGGGTAGTGAAAACTTGAGCATATGACGTAGCAACAATTATTATTAATTAACAATTAACAATATTATTATTAAACATTTGATACATTTTTCTATTAAAATGTTTATTTGAACATTAAAGTTAAATTAACTTTTGAATAACTAATTAAAGGAAATAGAAGTAGAATACATTTTATCTGACATATTCTAAAAACCTACAAAATATTTTCAAACCGTATAAAAATGTATAAAGTATAATTGTATATAATATCTACCAACTATTGCCATTCTAGTTTATCAACTGGAGTCGTTTCAGCCTAGAATTAGGTTGTACAAAGTCAAAGCACGTTTCAAGCAGTTTGTTAATGGTTCTATATATACTTTTCCAAACTTTAAACTGTATGTATTGCTATTGTCAATTTAGATAACAATATTTCATTAAAATTAATTTATTAGTAGTAAGATGTCCCCACACAGACACTTAAAATATATTGGCGAATATAAATCTATTCGTGCATTTTATGCTTTTTTTATAAAACTGTTATCATTAATAAATCAGTTTAAGATAACATAAATTCAAATCTGGATAAACAGACATAACATTTTAATTTAAAAATTATCAAGCAAGTAGGTAGATACTGGTACACCAACTTGGCAATCTTACTCTGTAGTATGATTAACCGTTCCGTTTGTTAGCCAAACATTTGGTAACTACTATTTAGATGCAATAAGATTAAGTTAGTATTCCAAGCAATAAGAATTAATTAATTTATGTTTATTGCAGGTAATTTAAAAATTATTAATATATCGCAGAACACCACAATAAATTATAATTAGAAGAATATTTCATATTTTACTGTGTACTGAACTCTCTCTCATAATTTGAATGCTAAATATTGTTTCGTTAGTGGTATTGTCGCAACAAAAACAAAAATATCGCAAACCTTTTTGACATTCTTGTAAAAATCAAAAATTTTAATTAAAAATGTTATTTAAAAAAAAACTAATAAAATACAGCATTTACAATTATTTTAAGAAGACAGAGCTGTTGAACAATAATTCCCAAAGTGACTCGCGATAAAGACCTAAAAATTTAGTTGTACTATGTTAATAAATATGCTACAGCAAAAATATACAATATGATATTATGTTTTACATTATACATTATACATATTAAAATAACTGCTTTAGTGCACGAATACTATCGAGCGAACATACGTAACTAATAACGATTTGAGTAAATATATTGTCAAACAACTGTTTAATCTTGGTTAAGAAATCTTTGCAAAGCTTTTACCTCGTTTATGACTTTTCAATTTGTTAATTAATGCCTGTCTGAGAACACAAAAAAGAAAAGTGATTTTTTTATTTATGTTAAAAACGAGTGAGTAGGTACCGCATAAGCCAACAAAAAGCTTCTTTGATGCGCTTTACGTGAATAATTCCAAGCAAAATTTTCAACAAGTCTACATAATATTAATCTAAATTTATTCCATGAAAGTATTAATAAGTTAATCGTTTTTAATTTGACAAAATATAATGAGCGGATAACGTCACTAATAATATATTATATAAATGTTTAAATACATTACAGCCAAGGAATCAACTGAGCAACCATATCGAACTTCTTGATTTATTTTTCTTGTCCACTAATCTCAAAATTATTTACTTGGTTTTGTTTGATCTAAAAATTGACTTGTGCAATCTTGGAAAAACTTTTGCTAGACAATAAATTGCAAATGGAAAACTTTTCCCAAGTTCATTAAAGATGCAACTTATTTGAATTGTAATATAACTCTTTTTTATGCCGGTACTTTTACTCAAGTACATAAATGTACTAAAAATGTTCTTTAAGATCAAATGTTTTATTTTCCCATACCTTAGGGTACTTAGTTTTCTCATTACCTCTTTAACTGCATTGCGTCAACCATTAATCTTTTAGTAATTTTTTGCAATTTGCAATTCCAAATTATCGAATTATTGGAAAATAATGTGAGATTTTATGATCACTTCTTCCCATCAAGTTGAAAAACATAGATGACAACAGATCTTTCTGTTTAAATTTTGCTTTAAGCCGCATCGATATTTGCCAAATATTCAATAATACAATATCGCTGTAGTTTTTCTAATTTTGCAAAAGAATGGGATTTCCGATGCTCGAGAGCAAGTCTGAAGATTAGTCGGCAATCGATAGTATAATACCAAGCTATAACTCAGTTCTTATGGCATATAACATATGCCTTTTGACACCTAACTTTTAAAGATAAGGTAAGTATTTTGGCCATTTATAATGTATACGATTCAACAGATAAATATTTAATGAGTAAAAGATACCAGACTCAAACTCAAACAAAATATTAAAGGTTGGTATATACTACTCTAATTGTAAAGCGTAAGGCATTTTAAAGAAAATTGTTATAATAATTAGTACTAGATAAGCAAAAAAGATTTTAAATTAAGAACTAATTACAATTTGTTCATCAAAGTAAAGATTGCTGCAAGTTAAATAAAGTAAAACAAGTACATAAATTAGAATTTAGAAGGTGAGACAGTCTATTAATCGTTAAAAGTAACCATGGCTGTACTAGAAAAATTTACAATTAAATACAGTTAAATAAAATAAAACTTTCAAGAGGCTTTTATAGTATAGTAAAAATCACGAAAACCACGATTTTTATTATTTTTATGGTTTTCTTAAAATGATTTTACTATTTTTGTTTAGTTTTTATTAATTGGAGTAAAAACATTAACCGTAAACAACAGATCTAAGGTAATAACAAAAGTAGAGGTATGTAAGTGTATAATTACATACCTCTACTAATTATAATTTCCTTATATCTGTGTATTTCTGTATCTTTATATCTCGTGAATGAAAAGAAATACTATTAAGTTCTTGGTGCCAGTCGAAAGAGCATTCAAAATAGATTCTACTCTATCAGTAAAAAAATTTTTATACCAAACTGCAAAGAATTATAATTTTAGAATAATGAAAAACTCCGATACACACATAATGCAGAAGTTTATAGAAATAAAATAGAAACATTTCCATCACACCACCGCAACATCGGGAGACAAATTATTATGTCACGAAATGTATAGGTATTGGTTTTTCTTACATAAAACTGATCATTATTATGTTGACTGGTTTAATCGAATCCGTACACAAACTTAGTTTTTTCAATGTTACATACGAGAAGTCAACGTTATTATAGTACTCGTGTAATAAAAAAAAACTATTTAACCTAGCTAATATTGCTATGTAAATTTCTGTAAAATATACAAACGATGTTTTTTTCAAGCACAACAGGTATAAACACCACCTAAAGGCATAGAATATTTTTACTACTAACTTCACCCGTTTTGTAGTAGACACCACATTTCATATAATTTTATATATTCTAAACAGGCAACTTTTGTAATGTTTGCCTTTCTCAATTTTCTTTGTTTTAAACAACTTCAAAAGCAGTGCGTGCGGAATTCTTGTCATTCTTCTCGTTAAAAACATTTTTAATTACAGTAGTAGGAGTGTCGTAAAGCTGTCACAAAGCCGTGTTTAGACGACATGCTATCCATTTTAATGTATGAATATAAGCATTTTTAAGGTTTTATAACTTTTTTATATACACGTATATGGCAGGTAAAAAAATTTACTTAAAGAAATCCAGCAATTGATATATGTATACAGATGCCTATATGCAATAGTATGGTGCTAAATTTTATACGATTGTTTTTACTTAACTAACGAGGTCAGTTACATCTTAGCCAACTAAATGAGTTGACTGCTCAACCGAGATCACCGGCTCGAGCCCGGATGAAGAATTAAGACATAAATGAAAATGAAGTCCTTTAAAGCAAATCGATGTTGATTATACGAATTATATAGTATATGTAGTAAATAATATATTATGTAATCTACTCATTATTAAATTGTAAGGAAAACTAAGTCACAAATAATAAAGTGTCCTTAATTTTATTATTTACAAACAATATTTAGTTTAACGACATAAATCTTAGAAATACCAATATGCCTTGATATTACTTTATGTTTTGGTTTAATTGTTTGAACACTTGATGATTAAAAATGAATAATACTTTATTTAAAAACGAAAATTAAATATGAGCGAAAAAGAACATGTGCGCTTGAATTGAATTTCAAGTAAAGTATGAATGTTACCAACATGAAATAATAATTTCACTAATATAATTAAATATAACACCTCCCCTCTAATCTGGTTCACGGTATGAAGCGGTCCGGTGGTCTTCTGCTACGGACTGGTCTTGAACTCAGATTACTTTCAACTTCGAAATCATTACTACTCAAATTTTCCATTGATCTTCTGGCAGCGCCCGAAGGTGAAATTTCTACATCCGATACCGTTGGTTAGTTTGAAATATTAGGAAAGTCAGGAGGGTTGTTAAGAAATTTTAAGTTTTCTGGAATTTCATTTAATCGTTCGAAATTGACCCTTTCTTGAATTTTACTATCTGCTTCAGCATTATTTGAATTTTGAAATTTTTCTTCACCTCGAGAAACTTGATCAACATGTCTTTTAAATTTTACTCCAAATTTTGTATAAAACGTTTCCAATTTTATTGACTACAACTCCACTTTTCCAAGTTTTATCAGAAAATGACTTGAATAATACGGTTTGACCAATTTCGAAATTTCGCATTTGACCTCCTCCATCAATAATTGACTTTTTTTGTTTTTTGAAATGAATTCCGTTTTCTCTATAAATTTCAAAAAGCCGTTTCATCCTTTTTACGTGAGTTATTGGATCAGGTGATGATAAACTGAAATTATCATAAAATATTTGTAACCCTTCAATTTCGAAAAAAATGTTTTCCATTGCTCTTTGCCATAAAGCTGGAGCACTCGAGATTCCATAATTTAAACGATTTACTTGAAATAACCCCAAATGTGTATTTATTGTTAACATTTTGGCTGTTCTTTCGGTTGCCTTCATATGCATGTACCCTTCTCTAATATCAAATTTAGAAAAATATTTTCCATTATTCATTTTAGGTAAAATGTTTTCGATATTTGGAATTGGTTGATCATCCGGAATAATATTTTTGTTAACTGTAATTTTATAATCTGCTACTAACCTCAATGTACCATCGTGCTTGATAATAGGAATTATGGGAGCCGCATACTCCGAATGAGTCACCTTTGAAAGTACTCCAATAGAAACCAATCTATTTATTTCTTCTTCCACACGAGGTTGCAATGCTAAAGGAATTGTTCTCGCTCTTCAAAAAATTGGTGAAGTGTTTTGTTTTAAATGGAGGTCCACTTCGAAATTTTTAAGACATCCAATTTTATTTGAAAATATATCGGAAAACTCTGAAACTAATTTATTTACTTTATCTTCCATGGATCTTGATACCATAAACATCGGGTAATTTTGATTTAATTTTGAAAATCCCATCTCTTCCCATAATCGTATCAAAATTTTCCTTAATGATGTATAAATCCAAAATATAATCATTACCATCAATATTCATTTTTACTTTGGCTACTCCTAAAACTGGAATTTTAATTTTATTGTAACTGGAAAGAACGACATCGCAAGAATGAATTTTTGTATTAATTTGTAAATTACGAAAATTTTCAAAGGATATTAAAGAATAAGTACTCCCGGTATCAATTTCCATTGACACTTGTTTATTATTGATAAGAACTGTTTTCAATATCTTTCAATGAGGGGATTGTGTCCGAATTTGAAAAATATCCATAGATTCGTCAATTTGGTTTTCTTACATTATATATATTTGCTAAATCCTTTTCTAAACTTATTTTTTGGACGAAATTTTCCACAAACACGACCCAAATGTCCAATTTTTCCCACACTTGTTGCAGGTTGATGAGAAATAATAACATACGGACGCTTTATGGTTTTCTTTTCCACATCGAAAGCATATAATTCCATTCCCTTGAATTTTGTTTTGTGAAAATTTATTATCATCTTGACGAAACTTTGTTTTATGATTACTTTTGTTATTACTTGGAAATGTTTTAATTGAATATTTGTCAGTTGTCAATTTACAAACTTGTGAATTATTTGAATTATTACAATCCATTAAAAATTTTTCAGCTAATTCATCCGCATTCGCTCTTTGAATTACTTTTTGAAGACTTAACTTAGGCGTACTTAAAAAATAACTTTGCGATTTCTAGCTTCGAATACCAGTTATAATTTGATCCATAATTTCTTCTTGTAATCTTTCCTCTGTAGTAAATCCACAATGAACTGCTAAAGACTTTAAACATGTTAAAAATTCATTGCTTGCTTTCGTGCACGAAATCAGAAAAAGGAAAATCTTTAGGGTTTGTAGAGAAAGCAATGGATTTTAATTTCTCATAAATTTCTGGTCCAACACTACTAATAAATAAATATATCATCTCCTTACCACGGATATCGTTCAAGCTACAAAAGCAATCAAATCTTTCCAAATAACATTATATCCTCCTTATCGTTATCGAAACTTGAAAACATTACAAATTTTCTTTACGCCATTTTCTCCAAGCTGGTGCCCTTGACTTCAACTTTTTCACTTGAATCTGTTTTTGGCATTGCCACATGTACGCCGAACGAATATTATGTATGAATAACTGAATTTCTTGAATTTCCACTACCTCGTCGTCACTTGTTGTAACGTGGGTTGAATTAATTGAACACTTGATGATTGAAAATGAATAATACTTTATTTAAAAACGAAAATTAAATATGGGCGAAAAAAAACATATGCTCTTGAATTGAATTGCAAGTAAAGTATGAATGTTACCAACATAAAATAATAATTTCACTAATATAATTATTTACAAAATATACAAAGTGCAATATAACTAAATATAACACATACTATGTAGTAACACACATGTTAATAAATAATTTAACACATTAGCTAGGCATACGCACTAGCATTCAATCTTCTCACGCATTTCTTCGACATTTATCTTGAGCGGAAAGATATTAATTTTTACTAATTTATTTATTTACTAATGAATATTCCTGCAGGAATAAACGCTCGTGTATGCTTAGCTATAGTGTGTTTTTAAAAATATTTATATTTTTATATTCTAATTGACAAAACCTGACCCTGAGGATGTGCACAGCAGTTGCACGAAACTAGTCGGTTGCAATAAAAGAAGGAAACCTGTAGAAAAGTGGTTTATTTACTTAAATAATTTAAAGGACTTACAGTTAATAAATAACATATAAATAAAATAATATTAGCTGCTTAACAAATTTTGAAACTTTGACAAGCAGGTTAGCTGACAAAAGATACTAAATCTAAATTTACAAGACAGGTTTAGATACTAAACAATTAAGTACAAATATTTTGAAGTAAAGTGGAGTATTACAATTAATATTTTATTAATACTTAAGTACCATGCAAAATCACATAAATGTACAAAAAGAGATTTACTATAATAAAAATTATATTGGTATGAAGGACTATAATGAATTTAATAAAAAGAAAAGTACATAATAATACTATGATGTACTATATACAGTTACTCGCAAAGGAACTCGGACACTCCTATATGTTACCAATGTAAATTGAACATTTAGAAGTCGCTGATTTTGTTTCAAATTTCATTGCCTTCAATTTTGTTTATATGCATTTTTTATTTTATCGCGCCGTTTTTGACCGACAGCGACTCAAACAAGATTCTGTAAAATGCAAAAAATATTATAGATAATAATATATAAAATATAATATATAAAATATAATATATATAATTTATATTTTGGAAACGGTGCGACAAAATTGTGAAAATGTATAGAAACAAAAATGTAGAGAATAAAATTTTTAATTGTTTTGCATCGTTCTCGAGATATAGATAACAAAATTTTTTAAATTTTACCGAGTTTTGTTTAAGTCGCTGTCAGTCAAAAATGTCACAAAATTAAAGACAATGAAATTTGCAACAATAATGCCCGGTTGCACCACCTAAAAAACGGTCCGTTAAATCGACCGACCGACCGTAAATCGAAGCTTTCGTGTTGCACCACCCAAAAACGGTCCGTTTTTTGATTGATTTTACCGACTGAATTAATCGACCGTTTTCGGGCGATATTTGCAAATACGGACGGTTTTTGGCAATAACCACACTAATTTCCTAGTTACTATTTGTTTGTTATTATGAAGTTTCAAGTTATTCGGCAATCCATTTAATATTATTTATAAGTAGTATTGTATTAATTTATAAAAATATACAATCTACCCATTTGGTTATAAGTTGATTTATATCAATGTTACGATTTCAATTTATTTTAATGTGAATTTTAATAATAGATCATTAGTTATGAATACGTCTTCATTTCTTCATCTGATGAAGAGCTCGACCGCATAATGAAACTTCTTCCAGAAATAAGACAAGTGAGACCAAGACGTGATCCATTATTTAATTTATTTAACAACCGTGAATTTATTTCCAAGCATTGTTTTTGGAATCCGAAATTCCTCTAAATGACCAATGTTGCCTTGCTTTTTCCTTTGTTATTCCTCTCTACTTAGACCTTTTTAGATAAAATTTGCACAATCATGTAGTACAAGAAAATGTGCATCTTTGCATGTATTTTTGTACATCTTAAACATTTTAAATTGCGGACTCCAGCTTTTTTCTTAAAGTCAAGCTGGTATAAAATCATCAAAATTTACAGATGCTTTCAGCTTTCACTCTTCCAATAATTTCTTGATTTCTTTAACATTCTAATATCCTATGGAAAATTTTCTCCTCTTTTTTCCTATGTAAAAATATTTTTATTTGGGCGTCGCGTTCTCTGCCCAATTGAAGTATTGTCGAAATCTTCGACACAAAGCACGGGGTTTAGCAAAACTTTCGCATGAATCCAACCTAAATCATTTTCAACATAAAGTTTTACCCTTACGAATTCAAATTATTTATCTACCATCATTATTATAGTATTAACATATTGCTACAAAAAATTTTTAAAAATCAAAAATATGTTATCGTACTGTAATTTTTAGAGAATCGTACTATAAATGTAATAATTATTTTTTGAGTTCATTTTGAAATTATTGTATTTACTTGTATATTATTTTTATTACCACATTATTATGTTGTCGTCAGGATCACTTTGGATATGTCAATTAAAATATTCCTATATTTTTCCGACACATGTGAGCTACAATAAATGTTTCTCGCTTTAAAAGTACTCAAAACTTATATCATTTTAAAGTTTCAAATAAACAGTCGATTCAAAAATCAACTGATATTTTTTCTGGTGCAACTGGTATTTTGAAAAATCGGAGAATCGTCGATTAATTGCCTGATCGACGATATTTGTATCGACTGTTTTTACGGTCGGTTGGTGCAACCGGGCATTAAGTCTCTAAAAAGTTTTGCTGTAAAATCGATTTTTAAAGGAAAAAACGGTTTCAAAATGTTCAATTTCCATTGGTAACATTCTCTTTTGCGAGTATGTGTATGTTTATGAATTTATATTTGGTAAATTTATGAACTATCCTGTCAATTTATAAATCTGACTAGTTTAGTTGTTTGTTTTTGTTTCTAGTTTTTTTGATGTACTAATAAAATAGTCAATAATAATCGTTGTTAATTTATTATATTAAAATTTCGATCTTATACATTTGTACCCTAATAATACTGATTGGCAAATGAAAAGGATTTTCACCAACATATTTTATATTTACAAAAAATATTTAAAAAAGCCTAAAGCCCCCTGTTGTTCATTTGTTGGGTAAGCTGAAAACTGTAGGTAAACTAATAATAATATTTCATAGAAAAACAGCTTTTCAACGCATTTCATTGGTTAAACAAAACTTTTTTAGTTTAAGCTATACTACCTAAACAACTTGACCTAACAAGGTAGAATTTTAGTTATTTAAATTTAATCTAATTAAATTCAAATAGTTTGTAAATTACATTTGTATTTTGGTATTTTCTATGCATTTCGATTTCAATAGCCGTTGGGCAATAGGGGACATCATGTAGAACTTTTGTACGGCTCATTCCGCCACTCTGTCTCCAGCTTTATAAGAAGAAACGATCAACGAGGTAGTTTGACGATTTTTGTTTTTAAGATAATTTTTTGTGATCTCCACCAATGCAAATAATGTCAATAAAATTGAAAACTTCCGCCAGATTGACCGTCATCCATCAATCGTACAGCATTTATTTCGAATTCGATATGACAAACTAATACGAATTTTGGTAGGTGTTTAAAAATTTAGTGGTATCTGATCATGATTTCGATAAAATGAGTTCAATTTTAAAACAAATAATACATAAAAAATTAATATTTGTCATGTTATTTTTAACTTCATACAACAAAAATCTTTGTCTTGTCGAAAATCATGTTTTTGGCGAGCCTCAAAAGATGAACTAAGTATATAATAAAACTAAACATTGCAGTATGTAAACGTGTCCCTTGTCATATGGGGGTGTTTATTACTACGACCACTGTATTATAATGAGTAGGAGTCGGTGCCGGGTGCGGATATCGCGTTGTCGTGCATCGTAGCACTGTTTCATGGAAAGGTACATGAATTATTTGGCAAAAATGTAAATGAAAAAGATGGGAAGCTTTTTAACACGCGCTCCAAGTTATGACTTTGTTATTTGCATGATAAATGGCATGCTATTTAACAAACGGAAATTTCTTGCTGTCTAATATTTATTTACAAGTTTTTTTGTAATGACTAAAAATAAATTTAAATGAAAAAGCGACAAATTAGGTTTAATAATCTTTTGGAATATCTGAATAATTATTAATATTCAAGTATTTTCTTGAGTAAGTGGCACTTTGGTTAAAATGTCACTTTAATTTATTAATCTAGTTATAAACAAAAATATGTAAATATAACAAAATAATCGTCTGATACAACTAACTTGCTAAATGGTTGATTTAAAACTAAAGGAAAAATTTTAATTAGCATTATATTTCTAATTAACGTAAATATTATAACATATTTATACAAAGATTCAAACTCTGTTACCGAGATTAATTTATTTGTCATTAAATATTCCCATCAATAATTATCAAGTTTCATCAATTGATTGAAATGAGTAGGTACAATTTATGGAACGTTATGGTTTGAAATTTTAAAGGATGCAACATGTACATACAATTTGTGGTGTTACAAAACTACCGTGTTATATAAATCACTGAACCCTAGAAGCTTGTATAAAATAGTCAGGATATTACACAGAAACTGTGAAGCTCCAATCCCAGACGGATTCATTTAGTTTATATCAACCCCAAAAACATCAGGTGGAGGAGGTTATACAGTTTTTGTATTCCCAAAGCATCAACTTTGCTGGGATTTATTTTAATACGTTTTCAAAGTAACCTTACAATTACTTATTAAATATTTAATAAGAAAACTAATTGCTGCAGTCTAACCTTATACACCATTGAACGTTCGTTATAGTGGGTTATCTTAGTTAACACCCATTGACGTTCAAGCGTACACGTCTATGCTGCATTTTATTTAATAAATTTCATTAAAAGTACAATAATTTTGTAATAAAAAATGAGACTGAAAACAAATGCCATCATAATTAGTAAAACTTTATTTTGCTTAAACAGAGTCAACAATATTAATTATTGAAACCAGTAGATATTGCGTTAAACAATTGCGCAATTCTGTCCCCACAAAAATGTATGTCAAAAATGACAAAAAATGTTTGATTGAATATTTACATTTTTTATTTGTTTGCGATCTTGTTTTAATCAACAATCACATTAAGCCTGATCAATTGGAAATCCTTTTTATAGAGGATACAATCATTATAAACTACGTATACTATTTGTTTCATAATTCTTGTAAAATTATTAAAATAATACAAAATATCCTAATTTTAATCCAGGAGGAAAGTACCCATCAACAAACAAATTCAAATATAACTATTCAATCGTAACTTTAACGATTTAGTTAATTAAAACGTGTGACAATAGCATCTGCTTTTACAATATTTGTATTATAGTTGCATGTTGCCGCACAATCAAATTTAACAAACTATTAGAACAAAATTATTTTATTTCAGACTTGCTAAATTTAAATTAATAACGAATTTGCATGATTTATAGCAGATGTGCTTAGAAAAGTTTATAAAAAAATATATTTATTGCAGTAATTTACGAGTAAAGGCATTTTTACGTTTAACTAGGTAATTAAAGTGATAAAATTGCAGTTATTGGTAAATTTCCTATATTATACAATAGATTTGTTTCAACATGCATGCAGTCTAGGATTGATTTATGCATCTCTTCATGCGCATGCGTTACCAATGTGCGAGTTTCAAATCGTTTGAAGCGAGAGTGTTGTTAAAATTACTTTGGCGCTGAAGCACACTTCAAATCAGAATTTTTTCTTGAATAATATTTTATAATAATTATTGATAAATTCTTGGATCAAACAGTAAAGTTTGCTATTAACCATATTAGTATTTCACAAAGTTATCGTAATTAAAATACATTGCAAGCATAATAACTTATAACTTATAAAATAACTTATTTTATGATATGTCTGATGATGTCGTAACATTACGAAAACGTTAAAAAAAAATAGACCACTGCTTTATTCCGTAAAACTTTTAAGAATCCATTAAAATGAACCTATAATTTCTAGTGATTTGCTAGTAGTAACGGATATTTTCTATTGGTTAATTAACTTTAACGGCTTGTTAAAAGTTATATTAAACTGGTGTTATTTTATTGATATGGAAATTTTAATCACTTATTACAATTAATAGAAACATGCATGAAATTTTGAATATTATTTAAAATTGAACTGATCGAACCCAGTTTGTGTTTATGGTATTAAAGCTTGAAAAGCTCATCATTTGTATTTAAAATGTATTCTGGCGGGAACAATAAATTTTCGTGGTTATTTTAGAAATTTCTCTTTGGTAAAAAATGAATGAATCCTCTGATATCATTAGTATCTAAATACTAAATATATTTCCACAGGTAGCGGCCATAAAAATAGAATTGTATTAAACTAATTTATTTGTGGTTATCTGTATCTCGCTTTGATTATTTATTATAACCATATCTTTAATGGTTTCTCGTCGGTTGGAATTTTAAAGTTAATAGGTGATCTCGTGAATTTACAATAAAATCAAAATTGTTTTACAAATTGAATATAAAACAAAAAAGAGTTTAGGCTAGGATAACTTGAATAAAATTAAAACTTCGATAAAACAAGTTAATTAAATTAAATCAACGTTATTTTTAGTAATAATATAATTAATTTATTATATTAAAGTTTTAATTTTATTATAATTAACAAGGTAAGTTACAACATTTCGAAATATAATAACTTTAGTTAACATTACTTTAAAAAGTTACACTTAGAAGAAAATAACTAATTTTAGAAAAAATATGCTAGATATTAATTTAATCCATGGATGCGTTGTTTATGTAGTGTAAATCGGCATTAAACAAACTAATATTTTAGAAAACCCAGATATTGCACAAAACACTTTTTTAAATAATAAATAAAATACACTGTAAATAAATATAATTGTCGCAAATGTATTCACAATACCACGCCGGCATCATCCGGCGATAAACTGGGGTACTGGGGTACTAACTCCTGTTACAAAGTAGTAAACAAACGTATTTGTGCTATTCTGAATGAAATTTCTACATAATACATAACTACTAGAATATAATATCTTCCCTTTGTTCACTTTAGTACAAATAGGATTCAATTATTTTAGCTTATCATTTTGTTAAAATACTACTAACTTATTACTACCTGTGCTAGTAATATATCAAAACTAACACATTTTGGTTAAATCACCCTCTAGCAGTGGATTGTTAAATAATTTAATATATGATTTGTTCTTAATTTGTGGTTAAAAAAAGTTGAAAGCTTTCCAGAAAGTTCAATTAGTTAAAAATGCTATAAAAATTATATAATTGCAGCAGACCTTTTTGAAACTTTAGAGCTGCAGAATGTTTTAAATTATATATTAATTAGTATTCTATTTATTTATAGTAGTATACATAGTGATTCATGGATGTGACCACTTAAATATTTGTGGTATTAAAAATATACTATGTTGTATTAAAGCATTTTGAATAATTTTTTAGATTAAACTTATAGAAGATTTGAATGTCAATTTTTTTATTTTAAGTGAAATATCATACTTTAATGGCAAATTTTTATTTTTAATAGTTAAAATTAAGATTCTTATCTTTAATCACATGAATATTATAATGTTAGCATATTAAATGATATTTTTTGATTTGGTTGAATTTATTTAAAAATTCTAACAATTTTAGATACAAGAATGTTTACAAAATTTATAAAAACGGATCATATATAATAGACACCTGATGATTTAAACTACTAAAACATTAAAGTCGTTAGAACTGTTGTGATATTGACGTACAATTAAAAATTTAAAAGGTAAAATGTGTATAATAGCATGTAATATTTAAAATTTATAAAAGTTTAATTTTTCATTGAGTTAAAGTTTCATTTTTAGGTAATATTAGATTAAAATATTGCTGAAAACTCATGAGATTTATTTGATTTGTTTTGCATTGGTATTAGCTTGTTAAGTTATAAATTTTAATTGAATATTTTTATTACTTATTTTATTTCAGATTATTTTATATTGTTTACTACTTTAATTATTATGCAATACAGTGCGTTTATTTAAATCCTGTTTTTAACTTTAGCATAACATAGCGGAAGCAATTTCAGTTACCGTATTTTTTGGCAACGACCTCGGATACAATTTTTGTACAGATCTTTTACATAGTTTTGAGTAAATTGCATTTGAATCTTCTGAGAATATTAAGCACTTAACCTGAGAAATCATATATCAACAATTTTTTATGTTACTAAACGTTCATTTACATATGTATTGGTTTTGAATAAACTGAATTTTACCAAAAATGTCAGTTAATGCGTTTTCGTTGTATGGCGACGATATGGTCCATAATATACTTGGAAATTTAATATAATAATGTGTACTAACCAATGTAACGCCATGTACTTGGAAAAAGTAAATGGCATTAATTTCTGAAAATAAATTTAATAATGTAAATTATGCATACCTAAAATTTGACTAAGTACAGTTCTTCCATCTTCTCCTAAACAAGCGCTTCTGGCGTCAAATGGATTCGTAAATTGTACAAACGCATAACCTTTGTGCATTGAAATTCCTAAAAATAATAGCAAAATGTTAAAATATTATACAAAAAGTTGATTAGAAAATACAAGTTTGATATTACTATACTTATAAATAATTATTATAATTCATACATTAATAATAATTAATTATATTATGTATTTTGTTTATTTCTCATTAATTTAATAAAATAAATAAAATAATACATTATTATAAACACCGGTCTTTTCACATCTAGTTATGTTAAAAAGCAACTATCAAACTTTTGCATATTTTAAAAAAGTAAATTAAATTTAATTGTCATTACAATACTGAAAAGTTATTCATTATAACCAAAAAAATTAGAAAATCAGTAACATTGCTACGCAACCAAAAGTTTGTTAGTTGATAGTTTGTTAGCGTAACTGAAAGTGATAATTCAAAAATATATTCAAATGAATTAATTATTTGCTAAGGACATTTTTTTTAATTTTATAATGTATTGCAATTTAAGCCCTTGGATATTATTAAATAACTTCGTTAACATAATGAATACATAACATCAGGGATTGTCAGTGGTAAACCCCTTTCGCTTATTTAATCAAATGAATGACTAATTATATTACAAGTAACAAATTGTTTACACAATCTTAAAATCAAAATTCTTAACTAAGTATCATACAACAATGTTGAAAAATTGACCAAATTTTAGGCCTATGTCACATGGTTGAACCGTTGAACCATACGGAGTGACTTTTGGGATCTTTGGGGGTTGTAGTTTATGCAATGATAGGCATTAAATGCTTAAGAATTTAATCATGGCATATTAGCCATATAATAAATTAACCCTAAACATTAAAGAAGATATACTTAGAATATGAAAAATAATTACCTCTAAACTTACCATTCAGTCTAGCATCATTGCACATTTACTAACCGAATCCTGAACCGGCATTCTGACAGGCAGCAACACGTCGAAAATCGACTCTCTCCCCTATTATTTGTATCCCAATTTTATTTCATAATCCAGTTTTAATCTCCCTTCTCACATTTTCACCTTTTCGAGTGCATTTACCTCGAGACAGTTTTTCTCTGCTTAAATTTCCGTTGTGAATTTTTTTAAGTTGAAAATTATTCAAAGTCAAATAGGTTGAACGAACTTTATAATAATTGCAATAATTAGTAATAATTTATTATCGTTGACCTTTTTTTAATATTTAAATAATAAAAATTGTTGAGATTTAGGTCTTTTTTATCAATTTAATTGACCGACGAGACCAAATTACTCGACTTGTAATTTGTCATTTACATCCTTGAAAATGGGTCATTAATAAAAGACTCGAAACGTCGGTCAATTAAATTGATAAAAAAGACCTAAATCTCAACAATTTTTATTATTTAAATAATTGCAATAATTTTCTTGATATTTATTTAAATTTTCTATGCATTACATTTTAATCAGTTTGCTTCAAGCTAGAAAATTATTACCAGTGATCTATATAAGGGGTGATACCTACTACATTAACGATGTTTTAAAAAAATCTTAAGGTGCTAGATCAATAGGAATAGATCATAAAATCAAGCAGTTGTCACCAGTTGCTTTATGATATTTTATTTTATTCAAGATGCATACCTTTCAAAAAGGTATAATATTGTAATATATATTTGACATTTGAAATTTGAAAAATAATCACTTTTGTGATGAAACTGAAAGTAAAATACCTAAAGTAAAATAAATGAAACTGACTAATTTTTGCCAAAGAAGGAATTTTGAAAGGCGGATTCTTTGCCCCACATATTTTACCAATAATACAATAATAGGTAGGTTTGTGTCTTTGCTTCAAATTTAAGTGTTGGCATCATTTTAAAAATGCTTGAACTGCACATTTTTTCTGATTGGTTAATGCCATGGCACTAATTTGAAATTTCGCGTAAATTGCTGGAATTCTTGTGTCAAGTTTGCAAGTCAAACCAAGAAAGATAATCTTACTTTTTCTTTTCGATTGATTAGTATGGTAGGTATTACTTTACATGATTTATTTTATATTTATAACTAAAATGTATTTTATTGAAAACTCAAAGAAAAAATAAATTTTATAAATTTTTTTAAAATAAAAAATAGCTTATGTTATGTGGTATTATGTTTTACGTATGTACTGAAAATTTCAACTTTCTACGATTATTCGTTTTTGAGTTCAACGGGACACCAGTTCAGCGCCTGCTGATCTAGCACCTTTTAACTATCGTATTTTGTTATCGTTTCAACTCCTTACATATTAATACACTTACAAATTTTTTTGTTTTGTCTTGCACCTTTTTCAAAACACCTGCAATTAGGGCTCAAACGATGTTTTAGAGACTCTTTGAGATGCTGCGTTCCAAATCCTCTTAAGCTCGTTCATGTCTTTAGCAACTGCAGCTTTCTTCAACAAATTGCGCCCACTTACTTTCAATATGGCGGAGCTCCGAGGAATTTGGTTGATTTATTTCCTTTGAAATGAATTTGATCTTTTTCTTATTGAGTAAATTCAAAGTGTAATGCCATGATCACACCTAACGAGTACAGTGGCGAGACAGAAAAATGTCACTAGGCCGCGAGAGTAGTGTGGGCGAGTGAGTGTTTATACGTAATTTGACTTTTGTGGCGAGTCAGTTCACTTTCGATCAAAAAGCATCACTTTTTTCATTTCTTGACAATACGTCGATCTTAAATTTTTAATTTTATTTTTTACATCTGGTATTCCAAAGCCAGCGATATTCATTTCTGCTGCAATTAAAATGAAAGCCGCGTCACGTTTTTGTTTGTTTTTATAATCAGAAGACATGAAATTCCACAAGCATGGGTGCAATTTATAGATTTGAATAAATTTCACCGTGGTATCAAAATCCCATTTATTACTCGACATTTTTGAAATAATAATTTTCAGCAACAATAGGTAATGCAGTTAAGTTAAGTGAATGCGGTGCGTGCGCATGCTAACAAGTGCCGAGTACGCACATATGCGTTTAAGCGTGCCGAGCAGGCTAACGAACAGAGCCGATGGGGTGGTGGGGTTGGGCACTCGGTCTAGTAAGTAGAAAAGGGTCCGAGTGACTCTCTCACCATTTTACTAGGCCGAATGCTCGGCCGAGCGCTCGGTAGTATGTTTATACCAACCGAGCACTCGGCCGAGAACACTGTCTCGCCACTGTACTCGTTAGGTGTAATCAAGGCATAATTTTCGCCGTTGATTGCGCCAGATGTAAAAAAAACTAGAACTTTTTAAGCCACAACAGCAGGTAGCTTGCCACATTAAGAATATATCGTCAAATCTTTCAATTCCCACGGAGTTTTCCTCACCGGGAACATCATCGCAAGCTTCTAGCTTATAGAATTGGAACCCTGGTAAAGTCCGCATGTCCTTTTTGACATAAGTTTTATCGTTTTATCAGCACGACATTTCGCGCTTTCCAATTGAACAGAGCTTCATTTCAAAATTTTTTGCATTTACGATTTAGTAAGCTATTTAATTTAGCGTTCTGAAAATTTTCTACCGAGGGTCGTAATTTCTTAGCCACATCTCGTGTTGATGTCTATCGATTTTTGCGAAATTGCAAAACAATCTTACCGTCCAATATTGGATCCACAGACTTTTTTGCGTCTTCTTACTGACAGATTCTCCATGGTATTATGTTCCCCAAACTTCTTAATAATATTTTGGACTTAATCTGTTTAATATCGGGTACCAAATTGTGTTTTTCTTTACAAGAAAATTCGATAATAGATTTACGAAAAATAGTAATTTTTTTGTAATCTTTACGTATGTAGGCAAGCTGATATACCTTAAATAGTTACATAACTCTTGCTAAAAATCAGTACTACAAGCAGGTTTCTTATCTCAGATTATCGGTACCGATAGTTGAGACCCGCAACCTGCTTTTACGTACTATGATGATCACCTTGAACTGGTTTATAAGAAAAACTATTTCTACTAGAAATTGTAAAGATATTATAAAGTTTTGATTTTAATTAAAATAAGTGTTAACTTAATTGTATAATAGATACTATAATATGTTTAAATTATTTTAGAATCAATTTTATGATTAAGAAAATAAAACGCTAAAACTTATTCAAAAGGATTTAGAAAGAGAATAGATGCATTCATTAAAAGAAATATGATTGCCAGAGAAACACGAGTAAATAATGGTATTTTAATACTTAGGCTTTATGATGATAATAAAAAACAATTTAAAATTAGTAAATTTATTAATAAAGGTAGGTGATTCCTGAAGCTTTCGCTCAAATCAAAAATAAATTACTATAGAAAATGTCGTGGAAGTCAGAAATATATTTTGAAAGACTTATCGGATTACTGTCTTTAATGATACTGTTCAGATACGTTTGAACGACATTGATATGAAAGCCAAAATCAAAATAAAAAAACCACAACTAACAAACTTACAAAAAAAAGTAACTAAAAGCAAAATACTATATTAATTGGTTTGTACAGCGGATGGTAGTCGGTTACATGCTAAAATGGTACACTATTGAAATGCATAAGACCAGATGATTGCGATTCATCATAGTATATAGCAAAATGTAGCGCATACAGACAGAACTTGGAAATTCGGTGAAGACTCCTTCAAGATTTCGGGTTGTTTTCAGGGATATACTATATACTAAAAATATTAAAAATAATAAATGGAATGTGTTTCTAAACTTTTAGTTATTCAATCCCAGAAATTGGCAATATTGCAAATTTTGGGAATCTGTCAGTCAATTTATACCACGAATTTTACTTTTTCCTATATACCATTGAAAAGAGGACAATTTTTAAGCATTTTAAAAAAATGTTTTCTTGGATTATCCATTAGTTTTTGAAAAAACGACATTTAAAGATCGAAAGTTTTACATATAAAATCCAACGTTTAAATAGTGGGAGGAACCAAATTAATTTAATTTAATTCATTCATTTTACGGTGGATCCGTGATTTGCCGTGGTTGCGCCAGCCAAAACTGACCCTTTGCAGCTCTCCACTACGTTCCGAGTGCTCAGGGCCGTTTTGGCTGTCACTTAACACGCTAAAAACATCGATTTTCAAATGCCATGTTCTCAAAAACTAATGGATAATAATCCAAGAAAAATTTTTTAATATGCTTAAAAATTGTCCTCTTTCCAATGGTACTTATATAGGAAAAAGTGAAATTCGTGGTATAACTCTGATAAAATAACCAGGTTATTCAAGACAACAATATTAAACCTACGGCTGAAATTACCAAACAATGGGTTAGCAAAATAAGTCATCCCACTCCCCCAACTTGAATCACATTGAAAATCTTTAGTGTATTTAAAAAAGACAAATTTTAGCAAGAAAGGCATAAACCAAACCTATGGATGAGATATGGACAGTTATTAAAATAAAAAAATAAAAAATATGTCTACTATAATGAAATTAGAAATAAGAGCAAAAAGATTCTACAGAAATAACTAAGAATATATTCTAAATTCATAATAATTTATGTTCATTTCCTAAACTGTTCATAATAATTTTAAACAAAATTTAAATTTATTCTTTTCTTTTTTTTCTTTTTTAATATTGTTTTGTATTGTTGAGTTTTAAGACGACTTTAGTAAATAAAAGATTTTTTATGTACTACAGTCTTGCAGGAAACTATATAATATGAATTCGTTACCGTCTGTATAAAACAATTGGTTTACTTCTATTTTCGTCAGCAAACTTTAGAATTTATTAACCATGATTAGTTATTAATGCATAACAGACTCCCTAGTAGAATAAAATGCTCACGCAGTTTGAACGACGATACACATAGAAATTTAGCAGGGATGCCTAGATATTACATTACTAACAGCATTTCTGTATTATGGCTATTAGAACTCAAAATTAATTTTATTTAAATATGAAAATTTACAATTTTTCGCTCTACTAAATTGAATATATGATTATTATCTTGTGTCTATAATATAAAGATCTGTGAAGTTGTTGTATGTTAATCAATTATGTCGCATAATTTTCAACACTCAACACTCTTTTACGCGCTTTTCTACATATCTAGTTTATAATGTTAATATTGCATTATCCATACATATATTTTAATATGCAATAAGTAATGATTAATAAATTTATTTAATTTTGTACTTTTTTTCAATTTCGAATAACTTTATCGATTTTGTAAAAGCATATAAAATAGAATACATTAGTCGGGTGAGAAGTGGTTATTAATCGTAAGTGCGATTTGACTTTTTTGTTACCTAATATACTATGTTGAATCATGCTGCAAGGTTCGGTAATATTAATTTTCTTAATATCCGAATGTTTTATAGTTAACATAATATCGACTACCTACGTACATTACTACGTACATACGTAAGTGCATTGATTAGATATAATGATTCAGTTTAGTAATACGAATAATTTTATTTCAACTGATATAATAATAAGTCATCAGTAAATGAATTTAATTGAGTTTATAAAATAATAAAACACGTTTAAATTATAATCGAAAAAAAAACTTATTTAAAATTACTTTTTTAAAGAAATCTTTTATGATGCGATAAAAACAATATTAAATTATTTATAGGCGTTTATGCATAGTTTTTTTTATTATACCATAACTTATGCATGACGTATAATTTTCAGAGGTATGCGAATATTCTAGACAAGGAAAATGTTATTTCGATGAGAAGCTTGCGTTGTTTCGGCACCACATAAATACTTAACACTTTGCAGTCTACCACCTCATGAATATATGATTGTTTATAATGTCATGTGTACCTTTGAGACGGTATCTAAAATTTAATAACGTAAAGTGTTTAATTTTCATATGTTTTGTATGAGATTTCTGCAAAGTTTGATTTAGTATGGGTAGCTTCATGGTTATGAATTTTTTATTTGCTGACATCCCCAATTCCTGGCATTTGCACGTTTTCTTACATAATTTAAAATTTTAATCTAAATCAGAAGCCTGCATAACATTAAATTGAAAGTTATACATCTTTTGATTTACTTATTTATTAAATTTTACATACAAGCAAAATATTTCTCTTACATTAGTATATAAGAGAAATATTATGATATTAATTTGTATTAGTTAGTACCTATAAATCCTTAGTTAATCTGTCGAATGCAAATTATTATTCGTAAACAAAGTCGAAACTTTCAATGCATATTACTAAAAAAGATAGTATATAAAATAATATTGATACCTACATAGTATATCAACTTGCTTTTAATTACACACTGTTTTGCTTCGTTGTTTTTTGATTTTTCCTTCATTTCTAACACTTAATTTCTACTGTATACGTACAAATATCTCTAAACTCCGACTAGATCTATTAATCTTTACTTATTAAAAGGTATAAATAAACGTTGTAATAAAGAAACTTATATTTTTTGTGTGCAATTACTGAAACAATAATAAAAATATTAAGTTACTTTATTAACTTGTATATACAATAACAAATTTAAGACACTAATTATTTTTAAATGATAACCTTATTATTTTATTGCTTCAATTGGTTATGTATTAAGTACTTTACTTTATATGCCTATATAAAAGAAAATTAGTTAGATGAAAACTAACTTATTGCCAAAATATAATTTTACATCTGTTTTTGTAATATAAAAGAACCAAATATTTATTTAGAATTGAATTAATTTTTTATTTGTGCAATAAAAATTAAAGTTTAACATACCATAAAATACTTATTGTTTTTCTGCCTTAGACAGAATAAAATAATGTAATTTTTGATACCGAACCAACGAACTGTCTTATCATCAGGACTCAGTGTTCGCAAAGGTCGGATAATTTCATATCACTAACCCAATTCCCTCGATTAGATTCTGGCTGGTTGGTCAATAAATTGACTGGAGACTTCCACCATTTCTCATCACTAACTTCATTGGTATCTCGGGGTTTCTGAATGGGATTTCATGCTAAAATTGTTATCCTTTGTTTCAAAGTAATTTCAAACCATTTTCTATAGCTTGATTTAGAATTAAGTTGTTAATTTTGTTTTTTATTTCTTATTATCCGAAAAATTTAAAGAAAGTTTAATGCAAATGTAAAAAATAGCGACGACAATTTTAATTTAAATAGATATTAATTTTTGAAACAGTAATTACATAAACGAGCAACAAATAAGTTAATTAAAATGTTTTTGTAAATAATGTAATAATAGATCACTTTTCAATAATAAGTAAATTCCAAAAATTATTTAAGTTGGTTAGACACAGTTAATGTACTTTGTTAATTGTATTTTGTACATGTTTTGAATAATATGAAATTTATATAACCCAACTAAATAAAATGTCAAAATTTTCGGTTTAAATATTTACCCCTTTATTTTTCATTATTATAGAAACGAATTTAAACCTTAAAGAGAAATTGAGAAAGCCGCCCAAACAAACTTTTTAGGGATAATATAAATTCTATCAATGTGAGCATACTAAACTAACATTTTTAATTCACATCGTGCATGTTTAACCAACTATAATTAGGACTACAATTTGGCTTTTATAAGGTATAAATATTTGTTAGTGTAGAAACGTCTTACGTAATTTACGTTGAATAAAGTAATAAATCTCGATTGTCTTTAGGTATTCATTCAATACTAAAGTTTCAATTAAAACCACTTCTAAAATGAAATAATACTAATTTAAGTCGGTTTGTCTCTCGCTTTTTGTGGGCACACAAATATTATGTACAAAATTTTATAAGAAATTTTGTAAAACATTTATCAAGTTTTACTGTATGCCACTTCTATAAATTTTTTATACAAAAAATGACATATTTAGCAAATTTACTTTCATATCATTTATTTCTCCCTCTAAAGAAACATATGGAAAAGTTTTACAATAAATTTTCAATCAACAGTTATCATTTGTGCTTTAATAATAATGAAAGTTAACCGAAGAAAATATTTTTGAACGTCGTCATCAATTGATAATAATAATTATTATTATTATTGTTACAGTAAGCATTTTGAAAACAAAATTTGTGAAAGATAAAACGGGAAGAATCGTGTTTTTAAATTGTGCTTGTAATAATAAATTATAAAAAGTATTATTTATATACTACAAGTATTTCTTTTTAGAAAAACGAAAATTATAATAAAATCACTTAGTTAGATATAGTCTTTAAATTATTTTCCCAATATAATTAGAAATAAATTATTTAAAAATTAATTTTTACATAATGTTGCTATAGCTGGGGTTTTATAAACCTGTTATCAAAAATAATAAACAAAAAAGGTTGATTATAAATTTAGGTACCTACCTGGATATAAGTATGCAAATAAAAATCCACTTAATTAATGAAAGATATTTAATAAACTATTAAAATTTTATACATTATTTATGCAATTAAAAATTCAAAATTTTAAGTTTTAATAACGTTTTCCTAAGAAAAAACTTTTTAATTTCTAGAACGCTCATGTTAAAAACAGCAACAAATAAAAAATTTGCATGGAAACATTATACCGAATAATTAAAAATTCTAATGAAGGCTTTTTAAAAGTAAAATTGTAGAATATGCATTTTGAAAGACTAATGGCTTATTAAAAAGGAAAATATAATTACCTGCAAGTCGACCGTAGCGCTGAAACATCCTCTCGACGTCGGTTTTAGAGCATTGGAATGTGTTGAGGTTTCCGACAAAAACCCTCGAGTTTACCGCTTGAGGATCTTGAGAATTTGTTTGGTTACCGACTTTACTCATCTTCATCTTGGTAGATTGTCTGAAAAGAACAAAACAAATAAATATGCAGTATTGTAATAAGTAACAAGTGGTTATTTGTCTTTAGTATATCAGACCAGAAAATTTTTTTTTTTAAATAGCAAACCGTTTCTAGTTTTCTTGTGTAATCAAATTTTTAAGTGAACATCAACGAATGAAATAAGTGGATAAGCAGATTAGCTTTTAATTTTCTTAATGGATAAAACTTGGTCTCGAGATGAGAAAGTTAGAAAGCATGCACATAATTAGAAGATTCGTTTGTTACAAGGCAGATGTAGGGTGTAAACACAACCTGCATTCCAATTAGTACATTGTGTAGCTTTGTTATACTATCGTATTCGTATGATCTTCTAAATTTACATCTGAAAGGTGTAAACTTCTCAAATAGAGTGTTTACAAGGAAAACTTATTGGAGTACAAAGTAAAAATAAAAATGACAATTCTAAAGCAAACATGATTATACTTGTATTAATCCCTAATTAACTAATATTTCAAATATTGCATATATATAATAATTCTGTAACAATCAAATATCTAAAAACAATCAAAGATTTAATTTATTTTTTGACCATTGCTTTAATGAAATGTTTTCATATATGAAAACTGTGAAGCGAAATAATTACTCTCATAAAATATTCATGTCAGTATATTTCATATGTCCATGAATATGAACGCAATTGTCACGAAATGAAAGTTGAAGGATTTATATGATTGACAATGCATAGTTAATTCGTATTGAATTTTGAATAAATGGTAGTGAGTATATGTACAAATATTAAATGTGCGCCAATTGTCTATCAAATAAGTAGCAAATACGTTTTACAACAATTATAAATTAAATTTATAGTCATTTAATGTACATATATATAATTCAACACTATTAATCGAAACAAATAATAATGCTTTCTTACTACTTTATAATAATTATAACAGTCGACAATTATTTAATATTGGTACAATCTTGCTGTATTTGTAGAAAACACTAAATTAAAAAAAAATAAAGGTGACATGAATGACGTGCAATGTCTAATAGAAATGTGTAATAGTTATTGTGTTATATTATACAAAATATTCAAGACGATTTGCATAGCTTGCTACAAGTTTGATTTCCCCAAGTACAGAGCTTTATCTATCAATGGCGATGACATTTTAACATTACTACTTCCGACATGAAAAAAAAACCAGCTGCAATATCTACTTTTTGCTTCAGCAAATGAGGCTGTAGGTATATCTTAAATAAGTTAGTGTAACTGCTCAACTGCAGTGATCTGCACCTTCTAAATAAACATAAGTAAATCATGTTTCGTACCAGTAAATCACAAACCAAATCACTTACATACTTATTAACCAATTTCGTTCCGATGTTGCGTCAACGCAACAGTCAACTTTTACATTTGTTAAAAAGAATTTAAAAAAAATAAGTGAATATTTATAGGTAATATCATGAGGTTTGGTATTTTGGCAATACAAATAAATATTTTTTAAACTTCTTTTATCTGTCGTCCGGTTCATCTGGTCCTTTCGAAAAAATTTCCAAAAAACGAAAATTTTTAAAATTTAAAAAAACTAATTTTTAAAATTTAAAAAAACTAATTTTTAAAATTTAAAAAAACTAATTTTTTTTAATGAAAATATTATTTTTTAGCTAAAATAAGGCATTCCTGAAAATTTCGTCAAAAAATTCCAACATCCTAGACGCTTGGTCCTTAATGGGTTAAATTAATTTCATTATTATGTGTAAAATAATTTTAATGTTATTTTAGTACAATAGTAATATTTAAAATTAGTAATTAGTCGAATTTTACAAAATATTGGTATTTAACATTTCTCTCAAAATTTACTATTCAACCGTATATGCAGACAAATTTACAGGAATACCAGCAAAAGGAAGTACTTAAACATATAAAAAAATTAATCAACTGTTTGCACAATTAATGCAACCGCTGGCGCTGTGTTATACGTACATAATTATGAAATATTATAATACAAATTCTATAAAGGGTATATGTAATTAAGGACATTGCAATGAACAAATTGTTCATTTTGAAAAATATTATTTATCTCTTTGACCATAGATTATCTGTTTTAGTTAATACCAAATGTTCTCTTTTTTTTTCAAAAAATACTAAACATTCCCTTTTTTTGTCAAAAAACGATAGTAGACGTTTAACTGATAATAGCAATTAAATGTGAGAAGTAATTAATACAATAACTATTTGTTATTAACACACGCGTGGCATACAAGATTTTATCCAATATCTCGTAATAATAGTTTAAAATGTAATTAATTGTTTTGACATTTGACGTTTTAAAATGTCAGATTTAAATTATGAAAACTAGTATAAAGTAGGTGTATTAAATAATTAGGCATAATTATTAAAAATGTGAGTGAGTTATAATATTAACTCCACTCATTAGTTACATAAGTCACTAGTGAGTTATATGTTATTTTACTTATTTAAAAAACCATAGTTATACCTCTATTATTGCGAGATATTGGATAAAATTTCTAATTAATAAATAATTTATAAAACATTACATCGCATCGTCTCAATGTATCTTCAAGTGATATTTTAAAGGATTTAATATAACAGAAAAATAATATTAAACTATACGAGATTCATTATTGTTGCCATTTAGGTTTCTCAAACTGTCGGAAATTATATTCTTTCATAAGTTTAGAAATAGGTCTGTTAGGTGGCATATTCCATATTGACAGTCAGGATTGGTTTATATTTTTATTAACTTTGTATCTGTACTAAAGTCTCTTTTTCTATCAAATAGAGTACGTACCTACGTATTTAATAGCTCCCATAGATTTATAAATAATATTTGTACTGCTCCTTTTTTCTCTGATTTAAAAGTATTTATATAGAATCTGCGACAGCTTGCACAAAGTGCAAAAAATTTTACGTACGCTATTCTGCTCTACTAATTCAAGTGTATAAGTTTGTTTCAATTTAAATGAAATTAAAAATATTTAAAAAATTTAAAAAGATCATAATGTATCAAATTATTTTGATATAAAACGTATAAACTTTGCCACAAAAACATGTAATATAGAGATAAGGTGATGTTTTAAATCGCAGACTAAGCCATATTGGCAGTAGCATTATTATGTTTCAGCGGAAATGTTCATACGTTTTTATATCAAAGTAATTTAATATATTCCTTTTTTAATTCCATTTAAATTGAAACAAACTATAACTACATATTTTTAGGTTCTCTAGATATTAATGATTTTACATTTTCTGGTATGCAAAAAGTTATCAAAAGAGTATTAGGAGCAATACATAAGTGGTTTTTTTTTACAGAATCATGTATTTTTACATTAAAAATTCAGTGATCGTTATAACTGAAAACAAGTACTATTTGGTTACGTCCTTTTGAATTAGCACGATTTAACAATTTGCAAATATTATAAGTTACTTATTATTTACGTTAACGTTATCTCCAAAATTAACTTGAAATCAGCACATTGCCTGAATCTACTAAAATAACCATATATTATTCCATACCGATTGACAACTCTTACATTTGAACATAGATTATTACACATAGTAACTACAAAATTTCACTTCTTAAAATTTTTCGAAAGTTTTTTTCAGTTTTCCTTTATATTTCGATCCGGTAAATTTAAATCTACTTTCCGTTTTAATTCACCAGCTTTTGTTATGCATTCACAACTTATTGTTTTTTACGGGGGGGGGGGGGTGCACATTGCACATTAATGAGTTTGTCGCAGTGTAGATAGCAGTTATGAAAAAATTATTATAAAGTCTACATTACGGAAAAGATGTTTAAATAATCTTCAGTATTTTTGTTACATTTGTGGTATGGCAAAATGACATATAGCCTAATCCCTGAGTAAGACCTAATCCGGCCCTGGATATAAGGGTAGATTGGACGTGCATATGATGGCAAATTAGTGCTGGTGTTTGAAAAGAGACCTTCCTTAACTATATTTTTCAAGAAAATCATTAAAAAGATCAGTTTTAGCTGATTTTGAAGATTAAATATTCTTCATAATATTTGCGGTGTCTATATAAAAGTATACGTATGCCATATCTCAAAAACTAAACCTGATGGATAAAAATGGTTTTCATTTTCAGAGTCAGGATGCCAAATAACTAGCGAAAAGCTACTTATCTTTCCGGAAAAAAATCTTTGTCGTTATGTGTTATAACAGGTTTTAGAGAACTCTTCTGCCCATTCTGATGCATAAGAACGAAAATTTTATGAACTGAAAGAAATTGTTTTATGTTTATAGATAGGTATACTGTTTATAGTGGTATTAGTTTTTATGAAACTTTGCGTTAAGAAGAGTACGAAGAAGAGTAAGAAGAAGAGCATTGTAAGATAATTCTTTTTACTCAATACCTGCAATCCTTTCCTTCACTTATAACATTGAATATCTTAATACAAGGTGGTGCTACGTGCATATAGAACGAACCCAGTAAATAGTGAAGATACTGCCAAAATACTCTTAAAATGTAAGCACCTACCTTGAAAATCCAGCACATAAGCTAATCCTGTATCGTTATACACAAGCCTCTACCACAAATACCCAAAATTTTCTAACAATATATAACTACTGGCCCAATAAATTGCTACTGATCATAACATCGACCTAACAAAATTAATACAAACCTCTAACTTAACGAAAACTCCATGAAACAACTTTGAGATAACATTGGACAAAACTTTCTACAAATTAAAAAAAACTTCGGGCATAATATACAAGAAACACTCTTTGGAATTAACAAGTAAATGCAATCAAAGTGACTTTTTTTTCAATGATGCAATTGCAATTTCAGATTGCGATTCTCAAAACAGTAAAATTTATAAACAAAAGGCAGTAACTGATTGGCGCTCAACTTTAACGTCTCTAGAAAATCTCTAGAATGATGCTGCCATCTCAATCATTCAAACTATATATTATGAACAACAAAGCTAAAAAATCAAGTAAACAGCATAACATTAATATCATCTCGATATGGGTCCCAGGACAGTGTAATATCTCAGGGAACACCCGAGCAAAACAATTAGCAAATAAAGCGCACAATACAGAACTTAACATCGATTTGATTAATCACAAAGATATCGAAAAATACTCTAAAGTGACGCTATATCAAGAAATTGAAAGTCAATGGATGTGGAAACAAACAAACGAACTGCGAGACATAATAGTATATTATTTAACAAAAGGTTTGAATTAATAAGCAATGTAAACTTGAGTTATAATATATTATTTTATCTTCTCCTGCACTCATAATAAGGAAAAACAAGTTTCTAAAGAATTGTTTAAGAAAAGATTAAAATTAAAATTTTTCTTTGATTAACAGTAATCAGTCTCGACTTTATCAAAGAAAAATACAATGCAGTTGTTTCAACAGGTGCTTATTAAAGAAACATAATACAACTTGCATCATTGCAGCTGTCTCGATTGGGTCCAGTAAAGTCATACATCCGTTTTGTTAAAAAAATCTAGTACTACTATTATACATTAAGCGTGAGTATACTGCATCGTAAAAGAGCAAACTAAAGTTTGAAATAACTAGGTGTTTCATTGCTTACTTATAGTGAACGTTGCAAAGAGTTAATTTCCATACCACAAATGCAGGAGAAGATAAAATAATATACCGAGTGCTGAATGAGTTAGCCGAACATAGGAAATTAACATGTAAAAACTTATTTATGCAAATTCCTGCTTCCCTAATTATTTTAGAGAAAAAATGAAAGACACCAAAAAAATAACTTAATAGATTAAGTCGAATATAACTTAAAAAGGGTGAGAGTAATAAAAAAATTTTTCCTACAAAACTTGCTTATTTTTTAAGGAGTTTTCCAACGATACCACTTTCGACCTATGGTGCCATTTAAAATTCTGGATTTCTGGAGCAAACTACTCTGGATGCTGACTTCTCCCGGAAATAATAATATCACCATTAGCTTCGTCATTAGGGTTTTTGTAATAAATTTTTTTAGCCCAACTCTCTACGACTTACCGTTTTTGAAAAAAAGTCCTGATACGGGTGGTCTGGGTCACCCTGTATATTGCATCTGGTTAACAGAGCATCAACCCAATCAAAAGTTTGAGGTAACTCTAGCTAGATTGCGAATAGGAAATTGAAATATCTCACGGGAATACATCCTTAAACAAACAGCACAACCAAAGATGCTCCCGGTTCAACGAAGAGCTGACGATCGAGCACATCCTTACAAACAGTATGCAGTTACACTAAGAAGCAAGAAAACATTTCCATCTCGGTAACTCCTGAAGGAAAACCCTAGTTTTTACGAAGTATTTTTATGGTATTAAAATCTTTCACATATAAGTGCTATAATCTCTCAACCAAAGCACTGAAAGAAAAAATCTCTTGTTTTGTTTGTTTAAAATAAATCGGAATAAGAAAGTTATAATATAATTGTGTTAGCTCAAAAAAAAGCCACATGCTGTATATCTTAATTTTTGAAGATTGTTTTTCTATCATTAATGCCACTATTCGTTATTAATTAGAACTGACTTGTTATGCAATCTAATGATTTTAGCAGAACAATTGGTTTTGCATGAATATGCAAGGATTCCATAACGTCAACAGGATAAAATTAATTGACCGTTGGTATTTCTTTTACAATAACGTATTGGTACTTAATATTGCCCGATACATTAACTTATATGCAACATATTGATAAATGATGGATTTTAGAATAAAAACTTTTTGTGCATTGCATTATTGGACAGAACAGTAGGTATCTAGAAAAACTTTAGAAATGAACTACAGCAACTTGTTTCATATAATGCACTTTCTTTTGAACATAATAAGTTGTAATACATTAAACTTGCATGCATGTGATAAAACTAATTCATTCGTCATATGAACAAAGGAGGTATTCTGTCTAGAGGCATGAATTTTCGGGCTGATGAAGATTAAGATGATGATGATAATATAAAATACAAAATATTAATAATTTAATAATATAAAAAATAAATAAAATAAATTTTATCTGAAAAAATTAATTAAATATTTAAATTAAATATTTGATCTGATTTGTAGAAACACATTTTCTCAAACAGCTCTCCATTTGCAATGACATTAATAACAGTTGGCATGAAATGTAACAAATTATCTACCGTTTCAATAGAATAATGCTTGTGTTCAATAACTTTTCTAAAACAATGTTGTAGTTGTAGAACACTGGTTACACTCTTACTTTCCATATTGTTGACGATCTGCCACAAGAAACGCACTTGCGTTACAGCTGAATAATGGTGTGCTGTAGTAATTAAAAGTAGAAATGCTGCAAGACTAGCAATAAAAAAATATAATTTTAAGTAATATACATATCCCTTTTTGCTATATCAGATAATTTATTTGAATGTAGTTTGTAATTGAAACATGCAATATATTTAGGGCAAGAAAACCATTTGTTAGAAATAAACAAGACACACACTTTCAATTTAAAATCTTTTTAAGTTTTTTAACAGAAATAACGACTTATTTGTATTAAATAACTTGCGTATGTGTTGCTTAAAATTAAATAAACATTTATTCCTTTCATCGCAATATATCAAATATATCTAAAATTTTATTGAAATAAACAAATGGTATTTGAATTAAAAGTTTCAAGTTAAATAGTACATTTAAATAAACTCAATCAGATTCAAATTCTGCAAAGAAATATATCTCTTAATTTTAAGGAAACCTTTTCTCTGTTTATACATAGAATGCAATTAAATAAAATAAAGTTAATATTACCACTTGCTTTTATTTCAAATTTTTTTTTAAACATTTTCGAGATCGCCGTGTTCAAAAACGTAAAGATTTGCAAAAAATAAAAAAAAAAAATTCTGTGTCGGTCTGTCTGTCGGTCTGTCGTCATATTTTGTCTCTCGATTTATTCCTGAACCGTTCAATCAATCACGACCAAATTTGGTATGGTAGTCGGGTTCACGGTAGAAAGGTGAAAATAAGGTTTTCGTCGCAATCTGTCAATCAGAAGTGCCACTACAAGAAAATAACACAAGATTTTTATAAACGATTTTGTCTTGCGATAGGTTATTTTCAAGTCTTTAAAAAGCTTTATCCAGAATAGGTAAAATTAACTTTCTATCTGTCATCTGTCAAAAATTACAAGCTGTCAAAGTTGAAACTTCAAGAGTGAATAGCTCATCAAGTACTGAAGGGATCTCAACCAAATTTTGAATGTAGGAACAATGACCCCCTAGAACTTGGCAGCATATAAAAATATTTGATAAAAATAATGAATTCAACATGAAAAAAAAAGATTACGTTTTATTTCAAAATCTTGCAAAAAGTCCTTGTCCCTCGATTTTCTTCGGCATTTCTGCGTCGATAGCAATCAAACTTTTTGGACGTATGTCTGGTGGGCTCTAGTGGTGAAAATAAGGTTTTGGCAGAAAAATTTTTGCCAGGGCTACCACAATAAAATTAATTTAAAAAATAAAAATGTCATCACATCTCCGGAAATGTACATCCGATTTTCTTCAAACTTTGTGTGCTAATAAAGCTTTTAAAATACAAGTATTTGGTGAGAAGATAATTGAGCTAACTGTAAAAGTAAGAAAATTACATAAAATATTAACTAAAATCTTAATTTATCTATTTTTTGTGAAAATTTGTTAGATGGCTTGTAGACACGTTTGAAAATTTAATAATTAATCTGACAGTTATCAGTATTTAAATAATTTAATAACGATTGAAAATTTGTGTGCTGTATGTAATGCCATGTGTAATGGTGATCAAATTTTGTAATAATTGGCATGTGCATCTTAATTTTGACCATTACAATGGGAATTCCACCATCATATGTAATTCTGTTAGGTTTGTCCAATTGAATTGAACCGCAAATTCAGCATTTCTTTAAAGAACAATATTTTTGCATTGAACGGTCAATAATACAGTAGAAAACAAACACATCCACTCCATGTTCCAGAAAGGATGGATTAAGTAAAGTAAAATATGAAAATTATAAATACCACTAATAAACAAATAGTTTTTATTGCATTCAGAATCAGTTAATTTATGTTGTTCAATTAAGAATTAGAAATCTATCTTCATCACAAGAAAAGATCAATTATAGACGTCGTGATTCGAGTCTGTTCCACTACTATGAGTCACAATGTGCGGTGTCTTTATATTTTTATATAATTTTAAACAAAATGGCGGCAATAGTATGGGGGGGGGGACAAACCAGATTCTCGTTAATGCATTCATGCGCGTCAGTGATAAAGATATAACTGAAAGTTCCAAATATTACAAAAAATTCAAAACAATACAAGCTATAGGTATATACAAACAAAATAGCGCTAAAAGTATTAATTTAATTATAATTTTTCATTTACAAAACAATCTCCGAATTTCTTTTTGTAATTTTTAGCTAGCACTTTTTCGGGAAAATTCGATACCAGGGTAGAAATAAAATATCATTTTCGATCATCTCTCCGAAATTAGAATTATGATGAAACTTAAAGTTACTTGACGACTACTATATACCTACACCAAACAAATCTCCGAAAATCTTTAACAGATTTCGTTAAAATTTGGTGTAGGTACTTTTGATTGGAGGTATAGCGGCAGAAGTGACGACATTTTTTTATATAAAAATGATGTAATGTAATGTAATTAAAGTTAGGTTGTTCTCTAAAACTAGTTGTAATAAAGAGAAGGATTTTGGGTTCGACAGCAAAGTAAAAATACATAATGTGTAATGGCGCTATTTATTACTGCCAATTATACAATGATTCGCGTATTACATCAAATTTTTGAATTATTATGGTGGTATGGAATAATGTATTTTACATTCCTTAATTTATTTCAACTTTCATCATTAAGTAGCTCCAGAACTATTTTTTGTATTGTTATATTGTCACTCTGTGATTTGACAAGACATAAAGAGAAACAGTTGTAAAGGTGTGAAGACGTTTTGCAAAGAAAACAATATTATATCCAGTATTCTTGTGATTAACTGATTTTTTTGTTTTTTATTAATATTCTGAGTGAAAAATAATTTTAAAAAAATTTATGTAAATATTTTTATTTATTTTCGTGCTTTATTTCAATTTCATTAATTTTTATAAATAAATTAAAAACTTGAAATTCGTAAAATGACTTGAGTTAAGTTATTTATTGTATTACTATATTAATCTAAAATTCAAATTTTCCAACTATTATGGGGTTCCCGTAGTGCAATTCAGGTAGTCGTTATATGACTTAGAGGCAATACTAGCCTGGATATCCTATTTTTCTTGAAGTAGTAATCGTTACATTGTTCTGCCATACTGATTATTCATAAAAACAATAACAATGTATTACAGATTATCATAAAAGTACTATAACTTTTGAACGTGACAAAAGTATAACTTTTATATTGTATAAAAAGTTTGTAATGTTACTAATGAAGTTTTATACTTATAATCATGTTTGTAAAAGTAAAATACAGTTACATTAATTATATTGCTAATATTAAAAAAAAAGTATTTGATAATTAAGCGACATTATAATAATATCGTAATATTCAATGTCCACCCATTTATTAATTTTGGTATTTTATGGCATTCTGGAATATAATTTCAAAATATGCATGTAATAAACAAAAGCCAAAGCTGTTATCTTTGTTTTACATAAGTTTCGCTTTGATATTTGCATTTGAAACTAAGTAACTACTTGTAAATTTAATAGAACTACAAAATAGTCTAGCAAGTTTAGGTGCAACTTATCTATAATGATTTCTGATTTTCTGAATCATTTCACAAAACATGGAAAATTATTGACTAATTACAAAGAAAGATTTTTGAAATCGGCTATTTGTTTCTTTCATTTTTTTTTTTTCATTTACATCCTCGCACATAAATATCCGAATAACAATTATTTACACTCATAAGATTATGTTCTTACATATTTTATGTATATAATATTAGCCTAAGTATAATATGATTATTTTCAACATAAAACATAAACTGATCATAAAGCGCGGTAACATAATCACATCGCAACCTAAACACACATAATATTGTGTACATAATCTCCATCTCTCCAAGTTCCCGTCACGCTTACCACCAGTAGCTCCATCTGGCCCCATATACAATGGCGGTAAATTCAAAATCATATTGTTAACATGCTACCTATTTTTTTTACAAATACTTTAAGACTCAAAATTAACCGCAATTAATGGATTGCATGCTAATTAATCAATGTTGAATTATCAGAAAATAGTTAAATTAATATTCTTTTATAAATCATACTATTTTAGGCAAAGTTAAGTCCTAATAGTTATTAATTATTATCAACACATTATTGTCATCTTCTCGTTCTGCTTCTTCACCGCCTAATTTGTTACTCAATGAACAATTTATCCCTATTTAAAAATCATGAGGTAAAATTACACAAGACAATATTAATCAGTTAATTACGAATAAAATCCACCATTAAAATGTATGAAAATTGACACTTTGTACATATTTTATTACAGTTGTAAATTGTTTATATTGCATTATTATTTAAATAGTTAGGTACAGTATATTATCGATTATGTATACTTCCAGTTATATGGATCTCCTAGTGACATGTACAATTACTTTTGTTACTCAGACACGGTGCGACAAAATAGAAAAATTTATAGAAACAAAAATGAAGAGAATAAAATTTGCAACAAAATATGTCTGAAACATTTCGCTATAAAATCGACTTTAATATAAGAAAAAAGTCTTGGAATGATATAATTTAAATTGTTAACATATTAGGAGTGTATTAAAATAATTTATGGAACTAGAGGGATTTAACATTAACCAAACGCCACCATACGGCAGCATTTGTAACTATTTAAATATTTGGTATTAGGGATTTTTTGTTGTTAACACATTTGAATTCAAAATTTGACGTTCAAATTTAATTATTTTGTACTGATATATGTAATAATGGATACACCAGCACACATTGTAATTATAATATAATAAGTTAGCTGTATTATAATTGCATTAAAAAGTTCCTTTTTGTGCCAAGTGCCAAAAGGCAGCTGTTCAAAACGGCTTGAAAACTTATTTTTATTGATTTTTGGAAATGTGCTAAAATTGGCAGTTTTTGTGACATTTGATATTTTGTAAATTTACTTGCATTGCTGAAAAATAAAATTGTAACAAAATCAAAGAAGGAATCCGTTAAAGTTTGAAAGAAAAACCATGAACTAATTAATTTAAAAAATACGGTTAGCATTCTCTACCTTTTTTTAAAGGAATTTCTGCTATTCCAGTAATTTGTAAGGAACGTGTACACAACTTTCTTGTAATACGAGGGTTGTATGATAAGTACCTGGCCTTGACAAGAAAAAATATTTTTATGTGTAAAATTTGGTGTTAGTTTTCAATGTAAACATCTTTTAGCTCGATACACTTAGTCCAACGCAAATCTATCTTTTGTATCCCCTCTAAAAAATTCGATTGCTAAAACCTTTCAAAATTTGTGTTTGATTCAGCAATAACCTCTTAGTTTTTTTCCGCCGAGCCATTTTTTCATATTTTGAAATAGGAAATTATAACTGGGTGCTATATCTGGCGAATATGGTGGTTGCGGAAGCAATTTGTATCTTAACTCATGGAATTTTGCCATGACGAAGACGCAAGTATATATGCGTTTTTTTTTTAATCGAAGAGAAATTTGTTCTTCGCCAAATACGGATGCTTTTCTTTTACAGCATGGTTGAAGCGGTTCAATAAATGTGCAGAATACTCTCAATTAATTGTTTTTGCCTTTTTTTCTGCCATTTTGTCCAATCGACGTGAAGTGGTAAGCTTATTTCCACGATCTGCACGATCTTTATCAAAAATGCTTGTACGACCACGTTTTAATTTAGATCTCCCATAAACTTCGCTGAGCTCAATTTTAATCTTTTAATTTTTTTTAAAACTAAAAAAAAGAAGAAAAAAATTTTTTTTTTCATTATTTTAAAATACAAAAGTTGTTCTATTTAAATAGATCTTTCACAAACTAAACAACGCAGCAACTTGACTGTTGGACAGTATTGTTGAAAAGGATTATATTTACGAAAAATATTATTTTAAAATTTATTATAATAGCGTTATTTCTTGCCTATGCCAGGTACTTATCATACAACCCTCGTATTTACGTCTCTATTTTGATATGAAACAGTTCTCTTCGGTGCTCCAGAGTTGTTGGCTTGTAGTTACTACGATACTAACTTATGAATGCTTTTAAGGGGTTCGAGGTGGTAGTCATAGGCGTGAAAAAAACGAGCATTTTAAATAATTTTTTTTAAATGTAGTTAAACTTATTTTATAAAACAAATAATATGAAGTTATTATTAACTTTATTTTGTCCAACTCCAACAAAAATGGCGATAACTTAGTCAAAAATAAATATTTAAAAAACAATTTTTTGACAAAATAAAGTTAAAACACCACATAATGACTTCGTATTACTTGTTTTATAAAATAAGTTTAACTATACAACTGTTAAAAAAAATTATTTAAAATGCTCGTTTTTTCACGCCGATGACTACCTCAAACCCCTTAAATACAAAATTGAAAAATCGCCTTCGGTAACCAAGAAGCTTTCAAGAAAAGGATATTCACATCAAGTTCTTATTAATAATCGTATTTGTTTGTTCTGTGCTTTGACAAGTCTCATAACTGGAATTTAAATATGACACGCTATCCATTGTTCCGATGATAAATAAATAAATTATCCCTTGTTAGTACTGCTTTTATTATTATACACATGTGGTAATTATCTTGGTTTTGAATTTGATTGATAAGGCGGAATACGATTTTGACTCATCATCGGAATTTAACCTTAAAAGAGTAAGGGTTACAAAAGTGGAAGAACCATTTAATTTTGCATTTTTGCACCTTCAAGTTCCTCTTGAGGGAAAACTTGATAACAAACCTTGAGGGTAACACTGTTGAATGCTAAGCATAGATAATTTTTAATTTCCTAAAAGAATATTTTTCAATATAAGTATATGAATGCACTTCACATTTTTTGTTAAGATTCTATACTTCTACCCATTGTAATAAATTACAATGGAATTGGTATCAACTGTAAGTGATTTTTTTTTTGCGACTTTGAAGATATTTGACATTTTTGTTGTTTGTAAACTGACGTGTGCTCTTGCTTTATATGCCTCTACTTTAAAGAAAAGAGACTCTAAGACATGAGTTAGTATTTACAATTTAGAGTGAAATTTAGCTTGGAACTTCAACAAAAACTTTTCAAGTGTTTTTTTTTTAGAAACCTGAGTCCAAATCTTCAAAAAAAATTAATAATTTGTTAATAATAAAAGAATAAAATAATGTATAATTTATATTAAAATTCAATTATTATTAATGTAAAAAGGGCCGAATAGTATTTCTCAAATAGCTATTATTTTCTCTTAGGATTTTAAAGGTAGGGTAAGTTGGACCACAGTGGTGGCTTGATGTGATCGCTAGTTGAGTTATGAGCGGAAATTCTGGGTTCAAATCCCGGACTCGGCAGAATTTCTTAGCTCAGCCCTCTGGTGAACATCAAACTGTGGATCAAAATACTAATAAAATTCCTTAACATCTTCATGGAAAACGGGGTACAATAAGCCTAGAGCTTCAGTACAAAGTGGGCATTGAACCACTACCCGTGCAGCTAATTTGAAATTTAATTTGAAGATGGGTTGGCGAGTGCATTAAAATATACAAAAGATACTAACCCTATAAATGTTAAAAGCTATAGCTAAAACCAGGTATACTACATATCAGAATCCGTTTTCTAATTATTAAGAGTGGATCGTCTGCACAGCGCAACCAGATAAAACTATAAAATAATGTGGCGTTGAAAAAAATTATATCAAATTTAAATTTAATCTCAACACTCAGAATTTTAAATGAACATATTTTGAAATAAGAAGATAAATTTTTATTCTAACAATTTATTGTCTACTAAGTTTGTTGAAGCGTTTCACAACAACTCAGCGCTGTGCATAGCATCGCATCGGTGTCAATTATAATAAGTATAATTGAAAAGAAAAAGTTTATATAATCATTAATCAATTATAATTTGGATATTATTTAAGATCAACAAAAAGTATTATTTTTATTAGATTAATAAATTCACTGAGCTGAACTTAGTATTACAGATATAACAAATTGTAAGTGAAAGAATAAATAATAGTGTAATTTCGACGAATAAAATAGTTTTAATTTAACATGAGATCCTTGTATTTTTCTGCCCAAAAGGTTTAGTGCAAAGCTTCTATAGCAATATCGTGTTCACTCAATCACTTGGGTCCTTGATTTGTCGGATGCGTCGACGCCTACAAATTATCTATTAGAATCTTCTAGATAATTTCTGGTCTTTCCGTGTATACCGTTACATGTTATATTATATTTAAATAATTATATTTTAATTTTAAAAATACATAATACATTATTTTGTATTATACCATTTTTTCATTATTTGGAACGAATACTATACTATATGTAATATACTTACATAAGTTCGTCTTGAGCGTAACATCCAAAATCAAAAAAGTTTTTAGAAACTTATTACTTTAATCAAATGAGCAGAGTAAAAATGTAAGCCAATATAGAAGCAAAAGTTTTCTTAGAAATTTAGTTAAGCTTAATTAAATACATATTTAAAAAAGAAGAGCTTTAAACAAGAATCTACTATGTTAATTAATAATATTATTGACAACAATTTACAATAATTTACAGTCAAACATTTGTTGTTAATTTGATATCTGTTATTGTTGAATTATGTGGGCCAATACATCTAGTACTTAAAATGATTGTATATTTTAGTAACAATATCTGAATTTACAACAATTTTTTTAGAGTGTAAGAAGAATAGCGAAATATAATTAAGTACCGATGCCGATGTAGCAAATGGATAATTAAAACCGTGCGCTAAGATAGTTGACTGAGGTGCAAAACGACGAAGTCAACCATGAGCGCAAGGCTATATTGAAGCTTGACACCGAAGTAAATACTATGATTACTATTTTATTCACTATTAGTTAGTAAATGACACACTAGTGACCAATACTTCATTAGTTTATTAAACTTTCTTCTATTACATTAAAAAGAAACTTTTATCAAGTAGGTAGTATCCCATACAGAGAAGCGGTAACTTCCCGACCGGTAGAGATCACAAAATAAAACAAAAAACTTTTCGCTGGCTGCAAAGTAAAGGAAACTAATAAACTATTTCCCAACTTATTAAAATTTGGTAACGGGTCGATTACTAGATGATTGTGAATAAAAGTTGGTAAATGATTGTAAAATATTTTTCATCAAAGACCGACGAAAGTATCACATTTTGTACTATTTATCAGACAGAAAATGATACTTTGCGGTAGTAAAGGTCCTGTCTTGGAAGTAAAACTGCATTTAATGTGGTTCGCATCGACACAATTCTTCACGTAATTCGTAATCCGTTGTTTCTGTTGCTATATGTTTTGGTTGTTCTCTCGTAAATAGTTATTTTTAGCTAAGCTTTTCAACCACACTATAGGCGAAATAAGTAATAAACTGTCTTGTTTTGAATATTAGGTATACTATTCCAGAATTTCCCAAAGTTTGTTCTATTCTGTGGTGGAAATTTTAATATTATTTTTATATGTTTTTATTTTTTATTTATTTATTATAAAAATAAATTTTTCACAATTCTTGGAGTAAAGTGCTCACTTTACTCCCGCTTTTGCGGGACTAAAGTAATACTTTTTTTCCCTCGCCATTATTGTGCGCTAATGATCTGAAATTTTGCATATGGCTTTCTACGACAAATCACTGACGGGTTACTGTAACGAGGGTAAATTTTTTGCTCAGTTTTTCGATATCTAGCGCTGTTTTCGAGTTATTGCAATTTCAAAATCTTAAATTTAGTTACCTATTAACCAATTTTAGCCGAGTGCAAAAACCTTTGCACGCGGGATGAAAAGTAGCACCTTAGTTCCATGATGTATAATATACTATTATCAAAAAATATGAAAGTCGGTAACAAAATTGGTGATTGTCGGAAATTGTTGTAAAATTATTTGTATATGAATAAGTGCTTGTTCACAATGTATATAAGACATAAGAAATACATAAAACGTAAGAATTATAAATACAAATAAGACTTTAATCGAATATTAAATAATACTAGATTTATTTTGTTATATTATGAAAAAGAACATTCCACGTCGTGTACTTTAAGATTTTATATTTTCGATACTCCATTAAGCTTTATTTGTATTTTATTTTTAAGTCTCATGTTTGTCTTACGTTTTATGAACATTGTGAGCAAGCACTAAGTCTTTATTATGTAAATTATTGCAATGGGTTTCAATATATTAAAAATTCACATTCAAAAAAGTAAATTTTGACTTGATAATGAGATTTTACTTAGATGCTAGAAACTTTTTGGAATGTAACATATTCAACCTACATAATTCGACACAATCAAATCTGCTAAATGTATCATGTGATCCAATTCGTTTACTTTTATTTTTCCCGTAAGAAATAAAATTTAATTTAAAATTTTCTTAATGCAGTAAATACATATTGTTTGAAATACTCTGGTATAATTTTGCACAATTTTAAAAATATCTCTTCAACATATTGATTCACGTTTTATGGATTCAAATAATAATTGTTTCGAGACCACGAAGAAAATCCAAATTCAAAAGTTTTATTAGAATTAATTCATAGCACAAGCAGTGATACCATTATCGGCTTTTTTCCCAAATTCGAGTTTTCTCCCGAAGAATTCATACCAAAATATGTATTTTAATGATTAAGATATTTTTTAATACAATGATTGATTTTTGAAACTTCACATAACGTTATAATTCACTTTTTTAAATCTAAATTCAAATTTTCAAGTTTCAGAAATTCGTATACTTTAAACTTTGATGTTTAGTAGAAGAAACTTAAGTGAAAATTTTATGATTTTTAACTTTTTATATCATTGGATTTCTAATTTTTTGCTCTATCGATTCGTATAAAGAACATAAGTCAATTGTTTCGAATAAACACTAAGTTAATGTAAATCCAACACTCTTTAACGTTTTGATAATATAAAATTGTAAACTTAGTTTATCATTCCTGAAAAATTGTGTTTTTTGACTTAAATTCCTTCTACTAAACACCAAAGTTGTAGTCATTTATAACAAAATAAAATTAATTCAACACGTTAATTCGAACCTACAGCAATCAGTCAAAGAGATTTTCATAATTTTAATTTAATGGATATTATAATAGAAAAATTACAATACGCTAAATTAATTATTAAATCTTAAAGTAATTATGCCTACCTCTAACACTGATTTACAAAAAAAAAACTAATACGTTCCAATTTTATATTTATCAATATAGTTATGGCATAGGAATAATTGTTATATTCTAGAAAACATTATGCAGTCTTGTGCATTATTTTATTATGCATCAAAAGTACTGCAATGCGCTAAAAAGAAACTTAATAAACAACTTTAATTTTGTAACTTGGAGGTTACATTTTGCGATTTACATTAATTTGTGCTAGGCATATATTTGTTTGAATTATAAATACCATAAAACGAGATAACTTTGTAACATTTTGGAAGACACTTTTCATGAACGCGATTAATAATATTAATAAGAAACCTTCTCTTTTTAAAATATTTAATATCAAACTACTAGAATTACGCCATAGTTACGCTACGCAAACCTGTTGAAGATGTTAAGAAGAAGTTTACCAATATTACAAAACTTGTATTTTGCGAGCATCATATTTGATATTTTGCAAGTTATAAAAGTTAATTACTAGGAGGTTATTTCCCGAAAATTGTGAATTATTCAACTAATAATTTTCTGTACAAATCTTGCTTAGATAAGTTTGGAAAATTAGGGTGTTACAAGTTGAGATTATATTATTTGAACTGGGATTCCAAAATTTTTTTAAGGTTTAAGATTGAGATTACCTCAAGGTTCAAAACTTCAGGATAGGTTTATTTTTTGTAAACTAGAAGATGTCGTACAGCTAATGACTTTAAATACCACTATTAATAATTGATTCACATTAAAAATTTAAGACTGTAAAGTGGATATTTTAACGTAATAATACCAACGTAGAATTTCACAGTATTACAACAATATAAAGTAAGATATTTACTAATACATAGTAATACTACAGGTATTACTACAAGTATTTATTGGTAGAATGACTTGACCAAACCGTTCACTATCTGACGAACTATAATATACTTTTATGGGGACAGAGGGGTTTCTAAAGTGATTTATTTGTCTTCATTATAATCAAATTTATCCAAATAGAAATATATTTGCATAATTCGTCACGCACGTTACGTTTATATAGAAAATGATCTTTTTGAATTGGTCTGGAAGGAAACATGAACATAGAATAAAAGCACTTGGTTGTCGGACACACTCAAATACATAATATTAATCACAAATTTGACTGACTCTATTTTAAATTATCAAGCAGGTTGAAATGTGTTGTTGTTTACACAAAATGAAGAAATCCGTATTTGTTCACCTTAAAAGACATCCTGATAGCTGGTGCAGTGGCGGCAGTTTAGTATAGCATAAGAAATATCACTGTCAGATTCATAATTTTGTAATTTTTATGTTGGATTTTTTTACTTACGTGAAACATGGTATTATTTAATTTTTAAAAATGTAAAATTCTAAAAATATTTCTAAAAAACGAAAAATACTGCAGTTTCTTGAAAGAAATGAAAATTGTTTTTCTCGAAAAACCCATTTTTTTAATTTGATGTTTTTAGCGGATACTTATTCCCTTCCATAATACCCTTCCATATTTTAAATATCGTTTTATTATCATTTTTGAAGTTTTATAATTAATCCTTTCAGACGCAGTGTCCTGTAGAGAGGACATAAGTTTAAGGCAAAATTATGGCTAGTAGTAGCTAGATGGAGAGTGCCAATCAAGTTAATCTGCTCCGAGGACTAGTCAGCTTGGCTCCTGAAAGATTGCATTACTTGTGGGACTTATTGTTATCCTATAATAAATTTATTTTGTCTTATGTTTTGAACCCGAAAGCACGTGGTTGTGTTCGAGTTTTTTGTGTTTGTTTTTCTTTTGGAATTTAATACTTTTTAAGTACTACATAATATTTTTTCTACTTTGTATAATGTTGTTTGCATTTAATAAAATAAATTTTTTTTCATTGAATCTCCAAATTTTCGATAAATCCTGATCAGAAAATCACCTTGTCCACTACACAGAGGACAGTTGATATCTGAGTACTCGGGAATCTTAGGATAATCTAACAAACATGAAAAGTCTTCAAAAAATTAAACAAGTTCACATGCTGAGTTTGAAAATTTTCCTACAACCCCTTCATAATTCGTGTCTGAAAGGGTTAAGTAGCCGTATTTTTACCATTATAGAAACCGATGAAAACTTATTTACCTAGATGAATTATATACATTTTGTAGTTCAAAGTTATGCTAAAGTTAAAAGTTCACAATAGGTTCCCAATATTAAAATTAACTATATCAATATTTTAGAAAACCCAAATATGCACTAAACACTTTTCAGAACTAAAATGTTTATTGCATATTTTGGGTTTTCTAAATTGTTGATATGGTTAATATCAAGTTACACTACTTAAACTACGTATCAATCGATTAATATTAAAATCGTCATTTTGTGACGTGTATTTTCCAAATTTTTTCATTTTATTTAAAAAATTTATTATTTTAATTAATTATTTTTAATTTCAAATAATTAATTTTAATTAAGTAAAAATTAATTAAAGAAAAAAGTTTGCATATTTAAATTAGAAGTTTGCTGTGTTTATTACGTAGATACATAGTGTTTTATCATCGCGATCTGCTATCCAGAAAAAACCAAAACCTTTAAAAATCATGTAATTTAAAATATCAGATGTTCTCTTTTAGTAAATAAACATAGGTAATCGATACACAGCCGGAGGGGAGTGCCAATTGATTTTTAGGCACCTTAAAGCCTGAAAACGTCCCTGGTTGTTTAGCGATTCATTAAGAAATAATAACACTCTATTCTTTAAAGATAGATTTATTAACCCTACATCACGCAATTTTTTCTTTTACAAAGAAAATAATTTTTTTTGAGTTGGAAATATTGTCTATATAAAGGAAAAAATAATTTAAAAAATTCAAATTAAAAAAAAATTATTTTTTTTTAATTTTTAAATGCAGCAGATTTGATGCACGGCGTTTTATATAATGATTTTTCTAATGTACGTAATATAAGGTACAAATAAAAAAAAATTTATTATACGACATTTAAACACGAAAATATTCTAACTAGTGGCTAGCATCAGCCTGTTTTTCATATGTAGCTGATATAATATGATACAATATATGTGATGTAGGGTTAAGTTTTTACTGCGCTGCTTTCAACCAAATTGAATATTTATGTATTATAATTAATTTATTGGATAACTTCTGAAATACCTAGGTATATTAAATAATTCGTAAATGTAATAATTTAAACCAAACTTAGATATTATTGCATAGTTGTGACAATTAAAATTTGATAAAGCCGTTGAACTTTTTTCTTTCTTAATTTCTCGAAAATATGTATTTATTTTTTCCTTTATTAAATATAAACCAAGAATTGAAATTTTAATAATATAATAAGTTGATATTGAATTGAACGTAATTTTATGTAAATATTTTACATTTTAGTTGATTATATTTTTAACAAAGGTAAATTTAAATTACGGTAGATTTAACATTTTAGAAAACTTTTCACAAAAGTTCTACATTTTGGTAAAGGTAAGGCAACAAACAATACGATGCATTTTTTATATATTTTAGGTATTTAATATAATCTATTATAGCTGCTCTATTATAAGAAATATCTATCTAGATGAATTTAAAAACCTAAAGATCCACTTTCTTTTACAAAATTTTGACTTTGACGTTTGTAGTGTCGATATTGTAGGCAATAAATGGGTTGCAATAACCGACTGTATTCTATTTTAACAACCCAAAAAAAGTAAATAATTCAATATTTAAATTCGATTAAAATTAAAAAATAAAAATTAATAGTTGAATTTTGTGACTAGTACATTAAACCTTTTTATGTTTTCTTAAAAAATTGCACCGATTATATACTATGTACTGAAAATCTCATTATGTATTGTGTGGGTAGATTTTTGTAACTTCTTCAAGTGATCAAGTGCAAAATATTTTCTCTATTCTAAAACTAAATATATATAAATCAACATTAAAATTTTAATATGATATTATTACAATGTTGCAATTTAAAAAATATGGTATTTATTGATTCCCAATTTAAAATATAAATAAAAGTTTACTACTTCTTACTTACCTATAGACTATAACCGTTGACTGACAGAGTTATCAAGACACGCAGCCATATGGAAGAATTGTAAATTCTATGTCCCTCTCACTCGAACGCACTCCGCGCACTATACTGTCCACACGTTCTAACGGAATGGATCGCGAGATTAATAATTGTTAATGAGGATTTACATTGAAAATTAGCGCCATCTAGTTGTCGCGACAATTTAGTATTGCATTAAAACATATATGGCTGCGTGTCTTGATAACTCTGTCAGTCAACGCTATAACGCACTAAACGCTTATTGAACCATTTTAGAAAGCGGTAAGCGGTTCAATTTTCTCATTCAATCGGCTCTAAGCCCGCCTACAATTTAGGTTTAAGTGTTGAAAAGATAAAGATGCTTCTTAACTTTTCAAATTTTACGCATACAAGTAAAAAGCTACAGTAAGTATTCATTATAATGCTTCGATTAATACGAAATAAACTATTCTGCATCTAAAATATTTTTATTAGCTATAAGATTCGTTAGTTAATAGCAACTCAAACCGATCGATAATAAAAATTAGAAAAACCAATTATTTTGTAATAATTTTGTGTTGTTTTAATGCAAACTTTTCGTGCAAATAAAACATTATAAAGATATTGTATTATTAAAAATACCCTGTATACTCAGCATAAAACGATGTGCTAAACTCGTATAAGAACCCGTACATTTAAAAGTCAAATATCGTGCGTCTCACAGTTTCATTATAGGCGCGGCTTTGTGAAATATCGTAGTTTAGCCAATTTCGTTCTTCGCCGTGAAACCTAATTTTGTAAGACTGAGACAAACCCCATATTTCCTGCTACATTTCTTGATTGAATGATATGAAAGAGCTTGGTAGGTAGCAGGCACCGAAGCAAGAACACGCTTCGGCGCGAATGTCGAAGGTGCGCTTTATCCGTATAGGATTGCGTTCAGGATTTTCTAAGATTTGTCTTATTACTACAGAATTTTGAACGTGCAAGTAATTTATGTCATTTTTGTATGTGTTTGCATACCATACAAAATCACGCAAAAGTCGTACAAATTTTAAGAAAATTGAAATAGAATGTCAGATTTAAATTTACTCCAACTACTATTTGCTTTCGAAAAGTTATACATATTTGAATTATGATCATTATGTAGGCATATATTGTTTTTTTTGTATTTAGCGAGGAATTAAAGAATTTTTGTAATTTCATTTAAAAACAAAATTTTGGATTAATTTTTTAAATTCAATAATTTGTATTATAGGGCATAAGATTTTCGCGACTGGCAAGGTAAAGTTTCGAAAACAATATTGTTATAAAATACAGAATAATTAAATATAAAAGGTGTTCAATTAATTTAAATAATAAAAGTAAAGTGATGAATTAATGGAAAGATGGCTGATGAATTTAAACGGTAGTCAAAGATAAATATTAAATTGGAAGATAAGGAAGATTAGAAAGATTATACAAGGAGCTTAATGAAAAATAAATTTATCATTAGTAATATAAAATTAATTCAATAATGGTGAGAAATTTTTTAAATGTTTGAATTTAGTTGAATTAGAAGAACGTCGAAATTATATTTAATGCCGGTACACATTCATACTGTTATCAACAAAATTTAACGACCCAATTTTAGATTATATTGAAATTTAAAATTTGCATCGACCACTTTATAAAAAATTATTTTGTGCTATATACTCGTAAATTAAAAGCCATATCAATGGAAATAGATGTATGTTAATATTTATTTTACTTTTTAATTTAAAATTTTAACATCTTTAAATAAAAGACTTTTTAACACCCGGGGTTATAAAATATTGCTCGTAAGTCATGCCGTTATAAACGCTACACTAGATATTGCTTATGCAGATATCTGTAATAAAGCATGTGTTAGCAACTCCTAAGTTCAATATGTCACATCCGGCTATCCGACTATCCCAATGTACAGTATATCCAATAATATGACTTCACAAAGCCATGTGTACTTCAAAAAATTGTAAAATAGCTATGATTTTTCAGTTTTAATATTTCAGTTTCATTATCTGGTGGCATTTATAATAGATTTTCCATATAATAAATTGAACATGTTATATTTAATTTTTTATGCAAAGATAGTAATCAATATAAGTGCATAGGTAATTTTTACTTTCATTACATTCATCTTTTAAAATCCAAAATGAATGTATTATGTATCGATAGATAAACGATAAACAGATATGCCATACTAACATACTGGTTTAATCTTTGAGTAGACATGCTATAATACAATTAATTGCAAATAAATAAAACATCACTGATATCTATGATGGACTGAAGTACTTAATTAATTTATACATTAACAAATAGAAAGTACGTATTTATGTCATAATACCCGTTTAAACCAAACCGTTGAGATTTTATAAGTTTAAGGTAATTATATTGATAAACAAAATGCGTAAGAAATTCCTGCAATCATGTACCTTCTTAGGCTTAATAATAATAATTATTATAGCAAGAGGATTCTTAGTACTTCATCCCTTCTGGGTTTTCATTTTTACCAAGCGTTGATTCTCGCCGCGGTATAAATTTTGACTTGAACATACAATCTGCTGGGCTTATCCCACTCAACTTCGTACTAAAATGACAACACATGTGTCCAAAGCTAAAATTGTTTGATAATTTAAAAATTAGATGTGTATAGAGATACAAGCAGGTTAGGTTAGAATAACTTTCAAATAATGTATTTTTAAATAAGAAATATAAATGTTATATTTTATATATTTTTAGAATTAAAATTAAAAAATATATCGGCAGAGTCTGCGAGTCATAAATATTATTAACTTAAATTTTATTAATCTGAATTTCAATTTTATTTGTGAATTTTTAACTTATTTTGTAATTAATTTGTGTAAATATAGTATATAGGTACTATTAGAATATGATCAAAGTTCGCACCAAAAATTTTAAGTTGGTACGAAAATGAACAATAATGAACAGACGCTTTTGCGGAAGATCCCGTAAAAAGTGATAATTTAGCTTCTCAATTGTAAACTTAATTTTTTGATTTGTGAAATAAAGTTTTGAGTTCTTGTAAGTGATTTTTATTTATCTCGAAGTTGTCCGAACTTTGGACGATATATGAATATTTTAGAAAGATTTTTGGATAAAATTGGATAAGAAGAAAATTAAATTGGTTTAAATTGATGAAATTAAAAATTAAAGCAAAAATATCAAGACCATGTTAACATTTGTGTGGATAGCAACACAATTTTAAATATACATTGTTACGGTCCGTCGTAAATGGTAAATTTGTTTAAAAATAATATTCAAGTTAATTTTTAATTTGCATTTTAAAATTAACAAGAACAACGATACTGGAAATCGGGTAACCAACCCCTGTGAAAAGTCCGGTCTTAAGGCTGACGTGAGAGAGAGACATCTGTAGGCGAAGTTGGAACCCTACTTACTGATGTAAGCAACCTAATTGCTCACATAAGTAATGATGAAGCCTTGGATACTGGACGGATGATACGGATAAACGACACGGCGCGGCGAGACTAATCAAAATACGAGTATGGAAAACAATGATCGTACATATGGGATGCTGGAATGGTTTGTCATGAATAAATAATAACAATCAGAAAATAATAATAGAAATGAATAAACACAAAATAATGTATGGTGCCGAAATGATAAACCACGAATTACACCCTATATAAAAAAATAAGCGACACCGGGACTATAGTATACCTGATCAAAAGCATACAAGCATCACAATCCCGATCTTTAAGAAGGGGACAAAAACAGACTCAAAAAACTACAGAGGTAGTATACGTTTACTTAGTAGCATTTTAAAATGTTGACACAAATCTTATCAGACGAGATAACGAGTAGGGTGGTAGTTAGTGAAGAACAGCAGGGATTGTGCAAAAACAGGTTCTAAATCAGCACAATATATGTACATAATGCGTCAAATAATAAAAAAGGCTATCGAATATAGCAAACCGGCCTTCTTATGTTTCATTGACCTAACGCAAGCATTTGATCGTGTAAGCCTAAAAGAGGCACTGAATATGCTAAAAGAGAATCTTTATCATCCAAACATCATAAAACTCGTCACGGCGCTGAATACGAACTGTAAAACCATGATAAGAACAAACGGAAAATTAACAGAAGAGATTGAGGTATCCTCTGAGATAAGACAAGGCGACAGCATCAGCCCTACACTATTTAGTTTGATAATGGACAAAATCATGGAAAAGGTGAAAGCACAAAATGCTTTATAAATAATAATAGTAGATTAATGGCCGAGCCTCGAAAATGATCCGTTACCGGGCACGCAGCTATATTGAAAAGCGAGTGTAAGCGAGCCTTTTAAAGCTGTGGAACCATGTGGACCATATGGAAAGATTGAATCATGATCGACTAGCAAAAATAGAAATGCTAAACAAACCTGACTCTAAGAAACTACCAGGACGACCACCAAAGATATGGTATGAAAGCTGATGAACATCGGCATCCCAAGATATTCCTTAAAAAGAAAAAAAGAAAAAAAAAAGAAAAAAAAAAGGAAAAAAGGAGCAGTAACAGCTCCGGGCGACAAAGAATTGGATCATTATAGGACTTGTCCTACAATAAGAGGAAAAAGAAGAAGAAGAACAACAACAACAACAACATATTAAAAATCGGTTGCTGGGGTGGATTAATTTTATAATTTCTACACCCCAGTACACCGTAATATATATATAGATAGATATATATATGGACGTGGTAATCTACTTGACGATTTTTTAAAGTTTCTTTTTGGGCAAATTTGAAGCCTGAATTCTTTTGAAATACATATTGCTTTTGTTTAACCGTTAAAATCGAAGTTTTTAAATTCATTTTTAGAATACATCAATTCTGACTAGTTTTAAATTCATGAAATTTTGTGTGTGATTATACCAAGTATAACTATGTTTATCTAAAAACCACACTGGACCTAGATTAAAATGATGCAAATTAGTTGAATTAGTTTGAAACACAAGAATTCATGTTTCGAATTTCGGATTCTCATTCGCAAACTAATTCAACTTATTTGTTTAATTTTTATCTAAAGAAACAGTTTTTTAATTATGAATTTGTTTTTAAATGTAAAAATTTTAAATTTTTACAATAATTTCACATTTTAATAAACATAAAAAATAAATAAAAAATATAAACCATGATAATCTTGGTCTAATCTGTTCTTTACATGAATATAAATATGTGAATAATTTCTTGATTTTACACAAAAAATGTTATGAATTTGATGTTTTCTAAAAAGTGAATTTGAAAACTTCGATAAAAATATGAACAAAATTCAGGCTTCAAATTAGTGCAAAAGTCATTTGACTCAGAATGCCTCATATGCATGTAGTAAATAAGATTATAACAAAACAATTTCCAACCGTGATATTAATTTTATGAAAATGGTATTGCATGAGTACTATACTAACTTGTTAATACTTAACCCTATACTTGCGCACTTACCTGCGATCAATGTTGATGTAGTGAAATTTTTATTGTATTGATTTGCTATGACAACAAGCAATGATATAAATTGTATTAAAGCGTGCCAAGTAGTCCATGCAAAATTTCATATTATATTAGATAGCAACACTTCAGTCTAAAGTAATAAAATCATAATTTATATTAGCACTTTGCTTCTACGACAGCATTATCAGTTTTAATACGCTATTATACGTTTTCACATTCAGTAGGTAATTTAAATTCATTCCTAGAGCATGCAATGAATTCTTTACCGTTGCTAACTTGCATTTGGAAAACTTATTAGCTCCGTTTAAATAATACCGTTTTATACTCACAGTCTATGTAAATAATTTCATTAGAAATTATTACTCATTAAATAAGTTATTAATGGCTGATTAAAATTGAGAAGTGCAATATTTAAAAACATTACTGCCGACCGAAAATTTCTAAAACCGAAGAGATAATTTCTTAAGCTTATTCATAAAACGATTGAAATATAAGTATTCAGAGTTAATGAAATTTAATTGCCCCTTGCTGTTTGAAAACCGATAATTAAATTCAACCGCTGTTTGTGGATTTTGCACAAGCCATTTACATCGAAGAGGCCTTTCGTTTGATGATTAATGTGAAGTAACTTTTAGTATTCGGTTTAATTTTCATGTATTATGCTAGTACCTAAAAGTAAAACACAAAAACCATTTTTCGTCTGCTGATATAAAAATAATTGCTTACGGATTATTAATTTAATTGGTTACTGAAATAAAATATAAAATTTTACTTGTTTTCAAAAAAATGTTTTCTTTATATATTAATAATTTAAATTAGTATCGTAATTTCAACCATTATTTTATGGCCCAAAGATATGCATTGCAAATAAAACTCGTACTTGTACTATAAACAGAAAATCTTAAATAAAAATGTGTCTGTGCCGGATCACATTGTCCTGACAGTTGGCCCCGAAAAGTTTCGCCAAATAACCTAAATAATCAAGTCGATAACACGGGTATTCAAAGCTTGTCTATAAGATACAAACATATTAGAAACAAAAACTTCTTCAAATCTCATTCAACAGTTATCATTGAAAGCAGACTTCAATCACTGCAAATCAATAATCATTAAAATTAGAAATTAATCACATAGTTTTGATATCAAAGTATAATTCAAATATAAACCTAGCAGATAATTATTGTCGGTATAATATGCTATTATTACCGGTCTTTGTTGCAAAACGCAAAAATCAATTACTGATTGCAATTATTATTGCAAACGTTAATAGATTAATTTTAAACAATTTATCTTTTGATAATGTCATACATATTAATACAACAAAAATGGATTAACCTACACGTTATTTTATATTATGAAATTGTTTGCAATACATGTAGTTCTCCCAAGTTTGTTTGTACATGTTTTGTTGTTTTAAATTCAGAAATTATGCTTCATCTATTAAATGATTTGGTAGTAAAATTAACGAGAAATCCCAGCTAATATAGTCAAATATTTTATATACAATCTATTTATTGTGATTACCTTGTATTTTTTAGTGATTGTACTATCTTATGTTACAACAATTGTACAAATTTTGTAATTGTTAAGAAATGGCTATTTTACCAACATTTGTTAATATTTGCAATTACACTGCAATGCTACAGTAGAATGCGGTAATGTAATTGTATTTATTGAAATAGTAACATAGAAATCTGGAAAAGACATTACCGTACGCTACGGCTATGTTTTAATCGCGACAAAAATTTTTAATTATTTAAATACATACAAGTGTATGAAAATTGTATTATTTTAACTGTGGATTCCGTCATAAAAGTATTTTACTTTCATATAGAAACACCAGTATGTATTTCTACACCATGATTTCCAATTTAGGTTTTCTTTACTTCTAAACATAAAAACTGATATAATATATCATATTCGGCTATAAATAAAGCTTAAATTATTTTGCAAATGACAGGTACCACATGTAATGAAATTAATTGATCTTAAAGTAAAGAATTTTAAGATTTCAAGAAGTTAGTTTAAAGATAAGAATTTCAAGTTATTAATTTTTTTGAAAAATAATTGTAACTTATGTGAAAATGCAACTTTTTTATCTGTACACATGGGCGCCCATGGGGAGGCAGGACGGGGCACTTGTCCATCCGTAATAGAATAATATGAACTAATAATTCTTATAAATTGAAATTCAATTTCATAATTTAATAAATAATATATTGTATGTGTGCACTTTATACTGTTAAAATTCAAATATTATACCGGCTGATTAGTCTCAAAGGTGGGGATGAGGGATTTAACATGGTAAATATTATTTATTTTTCCCGATTCTTGCTGGCCAATTCAAAATACAAGAAAAGCAATGATACCCTTCGAAAGATAAAATTATTGCGCATCAAATGATTCCAAAAATACGAGTATAAATAAAAATAAAAAAAAAAATAAAACTGAAATTTTTACTTTAATATACTACTTTGAAATTTACCGATTAATTTAATTTTCTTTATTTAAGTATTTATTACTATTTGTTATTTTCAACAAAAAACAAATGAAATTCTTAATTACAATATCCGTTTGTTTTCTTATTATTAGAAGTAAAAGCCCAAATTCTAAAAATTGCATACAACGTTACACCCGGTATATAATTTTTAATGCAATCAAGTATATTTCAATAAAGCATTAAAGTTATAAATATTTTAACTCTACTACTATGCGCTGGAATGCAATAAAATTAATAAATTTTATTTGAGGGACAGCGGCGTATTAAAAATATAACGTAACGATTAGGTTTCTAAATTTTTGGATGCTATTAAGCGAAATACCTTGGTAGAATAGTAGAATATCAAGGTGTGTTTCTGAATCATACATCCAAATAAACACCCGATTCTAAAATTAATCTGCAAGGGCAAACCCACACAAATGAATAATAGAAAAAATGAAATATGTTAGTTAAGTTTACACTTGATTTGACAAATTTTTAGTTTGTAAAAATTTCTGTTATTATGACAATTTTTTTGTACAATAATTAATCTCAAACTATAAAATTTATTATGAGTTGTTGAAGTAGGATTTATTTTGTTACGAATAGGTATATCTATCTGTCCAGTAGCCTGTAAATTTATAGTATTAGTGACTAGCAATGGATTACGCAAAGCAATTTGAATATTTGCACCTAAATTTGTACACACATTAGCATTCAATGAATATTCAGAGTCATTTATAATTATTATAAAAATTTACATAAAATTGGATTTCAACTGACAACACAATAAATGTTTAAATAGATTATAATATGTGTACCTTCTACAGTTTAGTATTGAATTTTATTATACATAATATTATGTATTATCTGTTAACGGGTTATTATTTTGAAGTTTCTTGACATTTCAAAATTATTAACATACAAATTTTACAAAATTAACTTAAATGATTTGCCTTTGATTTGATAAAATGATTTGCAAATATGTGCTAAATTCGCCCCTATTCAAATTTTTACTTTGAATGAATTTTACGCATATTTAACATAATTGATAAATATAACTAATATTAAGTATTTTTTGTGTAAGTATGCATGGTTATTATTACAATTGGCCACATAAGCATTCCAATTTTATACTATTCTAAACGTCTACATGTACTATACATCAGTAAAAGTATATTTTTACCTCAATTCAAATTCCCAATAGATTTTTCAATAATTTAAATAGTATTATGTTTTATTTAAAAACAAGTTGTTGTATACAATTATTATGCTGTTTAAATAATAATGATTCGTAAAATTGTACAATAATTATCAAAATTAAGTGCCTAAAATCTCCATATTGCGTGCAAATATCAAATAACAAAATATAATAACAAATGTAAACAATAGCACATAATGCTAATAAGTGCAACAGTAGTTATTTTAAGTAGATATTTAATGAAATAAAATATAGGAGCACTCGAAACACAAAACTAAATTTATTTAATTTAAATATTTAGGTATTGACATTTTTGGCATTGGTATTACACAAACTTACAACAATTAATACTAGGACATCGCAATTTATCTTAAGTCATATTATTAAGTTGCATCTTTACATAAAACTTAGTATGTACATACATACTAGGTACCTATATCTAAATAATATAGTAACCTTTTAAGCAAAATATTACGTAAGATTACAGAATATCATAACTTACAAAGAAAACCCTTCAAGTGTATATGTAACAAACTTTGCTTGATTGAAAAAGCATTACAATAATTAAGCGAATGCTGTTTTTTTAAGTGCTATAAGCAACATCAGTTACTGAGATAATAACGCTTAAAATTTTTTTGAATGCAATATGTCACTTAGTTTATACAACAACAATTTGAATATCTTATAGCGGCGATGGTAACGCGTCTGCAAGTGCATTGAAAGATCCCAACTTCAACTGTTTGCAGTAATAGTTTATTCATTACCAATTTTAAACACGAAAATCAAAGATTTCCTTACCAACATAAATATAAAAAAGTAGTGTAAAGTTTTTTCGAAAAATTTACTTTGTTATTTGAAATGGACAAGTAAATTCTTGCATATTCCCGATTAAAAATTTTATATTTAATCAAATAAGTAAAAATTTTGTTATTTTTACCTAAATATTTATTGAACGTCACAACTGAAGTTGACATTTACTAATTAAACTTTATTATTACCAATTTAAATTAAAAATCGGCTATGTAAACATCGCATAACTGTCCTAATTTAATTTGGGTGTGCGATTGATACTATTTCTTTTCATTTTCCAACCACACACTGTCATACAGACAAACATTCAACTAATATTCATCAAAATCTTATCAGAGCATAAGAACGACCATTTTAATAACAAAATTTATATTTTACAATTTTGAGTGGAGTACATACGTTAATATGTAGGGGGAAAGTAAAAATAGTTGACCCATTAAATCAAGTCACCGTACTTTTGTTTGTTTTTATAAAATATTGATGGATTTAATTAAAATTTTGAAATTCATTTTTAGATTTTGATTGTTTGATGAAAAAGTAACATGTTTTATTCAGATGTAAAGGTTAAAATTTATTCAAATAAGATTCAATTATATTGAAAACTTTTAAGTTTTCTTCTTTTCTGTTTTCTAAGAAAACTAACATTTTAAGAGAAAAAAGCAAAGGGAAATGCGTTATCATTTTCCAAGAAACCTTGGTTTAAGATAGTTTAAGATGCCAATGAAAAAAAATAATAATGTTATTATAATATAGATAAAAGAAGAATAAAAATGAAAAATAATAATAATACTAAACGGAAATGCTGCATAAAAATTATGAAGAAATTTATGAGAATTTATGAGAATATTAACACTTACCAATTTGTTTTCAGTAAGTATAATCACGTTGTCGTTATTCCAAATTTCAACAAATTAGGTTTTACTAGACCAGAAAAAGTAGTTAAGTATTTCAAACTCAATCATTTAATTCTTAATTAGCCACACTTTAGGTAATCACTAGTGTAAAATATGTATAAGTTAGATTGATACCAAATTGACAAAATTTTATTTTTTTTTGAAAAAATTTAATCAATTTTTAATGTTATAAAATTTTAATTTGCGCAAGTTAGTTGATTTAGCGCCAACTGGTGAAAAATAAAGAATCTTTTGGTATGAACATGATAAGAGAGCCAGATGTTCTGTTTTAAATTCTTATGCTTTGGATTGATAATTATGTGTAATTTATAAAATAGAGATGCAATTTTTGTGAGAAAATTATTAATTGCAGTTTAAAAAGAGGAAAAAATACACAAAAGAAAAATTTCGTTATAATTATTATAATAAAATCAGCAGATAAATATTGGTGAGAGACCAGAGAGATTTTAAGATAGAATTAAAAATTAATTGGATTATTTATGTAGTAAGAATTTTATAAAACATTTCATGTAATTGAAATTAATTAGTCGCTCAACCGACAACTTCGTGCTTCAAAGATATTATCAGGATCTTCTGAAGAAGACAAAGTCGAAATAGCCAGAACTACTTGATTCGTAATCGAACTCATGACCGTGACTAGCAATCTAGAATTCTAACTGCTACTATGAGAGTATATACGCGCTAGGTATAACGTTATTAAGTTATCATACCTAGTCGTAACTTGCTTTCTTGTGAGTAGAACTTCTTGGAGAATTCACTTTATAAATACTTTTATAAAACTTGTAAAGTAATAATTTAATTTATTGTTTGTGTACTAAATGGTAGTGGTACATTATACTATTTAATACATACTGCTACTACGAGCTTTGGTTAAAGACCAACTCAGATACGTATTGTATCTATAAGTTGATTGGAAAGACTTCAATCGTCTTGAATAACCAGTTCCAAAGGATTATTTTTGTGCTGTGTACTCTCCTTACCATCTTGGTTCACACCAAATCAATAGATGATCTGCACGGATACTGTCGCAACCGCTACAAGTAATATAAACTTTCATTAATTTTCGATGACTAAGTAGCTTGAGAAAATTAAAACTAAAATTAAAAATTACGAAAAAGTAACCTTCAGGACACTTCACGAAGTGACTTTAAACTAGTGACAATTTTGACATTAGTGATGGGGACGTCTCCGTATTGCAAATATATAACTTTTAAGTGTTTAGTATTTTTGAATTTTGCAAATAATTTTAAATTTTTCTTTCTTTCTTTCTTTCTGTTTCTTCTACAACAAAATTTGTCTCGTTTATATTTTTAAGATTTTGGTTTGAGTTTGGAAAATTTAAAAGTTATAAATTTGAACGTCAAATTTTGAAGACAACATAAAATAATTTGATAAAGTCTACGTATGGTCCGAGTCATCTTGTTACTGTGATTTTCCTTTTATATTAAAAATTTTATTTGAAAGTAACTTATTTTTGGATTTCAATTTGCTTAATATTGCAATGTCCCACAGCTCGATAGTGCGGAAATTTGGACTAGGATTAAAAAAAATTTTTATTTTATTTTCCGCCATCCCGGTTTAACGGAAAATATCTTATCTTTTAAATTTTTTAAACACACAAATTGTTTGCTTCAATAATATGGATTTCAATATGATTTATATACATGCTATACATATGTATAACAGATCGACAAAACTTAGATTATAGCCAAGATACTAAACCTTAAAGATGAAAAACGGTATTCAAATTTATGTGTATCATAATTTTATCCCATAAGTAGATGGCGACACTAATTATATTTTTTAGGTTAAATTTGAATTAGGTTTTCTTTAATTTGTCATAGATGTCACAAATAAACCGGTGTACTTTTTTACCTACCTATATTATTTATAGGTTGTAATCATGAACTTCCATAGACTTCCATGGTTACAACCTACAAAAAACATTGGTATAGGTAAGAAAGGGTATCGCTTTTTTATTTGCGATATCTATGACAAAGAAAACCTAATTAAAATATAACATAAGAATATATAATTACAGTGTCGCCATCTTTAAGTTTTAGTATCTTTATTTGTTATTTTTTTATTATTTATTATTATTTCTTATTTAGTTGCTAGAAATTTTTAAAAATGGACTATTTATATATATTATGTAAACAATCCAGATATTCTATAACCGTTTGCGCTTTCTTGGTCTGTAATCGACGTAATAGCAAATGTCCTCATTGACCATATACTGCAATTATTCATCTATTACAACGGAATGATATGATATAACCCTGTGCGTAGGTTCCCAATATAGCTTCAAGCTACAGTGAGTATGAAACCTTTTATTTTTTACCACACCCTAACGAAATAATAATAATCATATTAATGGATTATTTAAAAATTTCATTTACAATAAAATTGATACATTATTTCAAACACAATAGTAAATCTCTAAGGCTTTTAGGAATTGATGAATATGAAATTTTCATTTAAAAAGCAATACGGTATATTTTTTTATATTGATATGTAAGTTATAATCTACATAGATTTAAAGATAAAACAATGCACAATTGACTGTCATATCTATTACAGAGCAGAACGATTAATAACGATAAAAATTATCAAAACCGTATTAGTAGTGGTACTATATTTACCCTTTCTAAGTTTGTAATTGATCAGCATGTAACGTAGCCTGAGAGAAGCACAGCTGTGCTCCACGCTTAATGATTAATTGCACTCTAATTACATTATTCATTGGTGATTGACACGCCAGGGTCCAGTTACGACATATACATGCATAGGACGAGTCTGCTAAACATCATTGCTAATAATATTGCGGAATCCCAACCCTTGATTAACCTACTTGCATAATAAATATACTTAATTGAAGATATTGATAACTTTTAGTAGGTGCAATACATTCGTGCTTCTGATCATGTATGTAGTTATAAAAGTAATATTCAGTTACGTCCAATAAAATAAACTAATAAGTTTTTTTCAATTGGCCCTAATGTAAACATTACTTTTTTACATAGGATAATTTAATATTATTAATACAATAGATTAATATTTTTTTTATAGAAAAAATCTGGTTATTGGTTGACGCGAGGAACGACTGACGGGACGGTAAATGTGATGCACTTGTAATGTTGGGTTAACGAAGTATGAGAAAAGTCGAAAAACTCAAAAGCCTCTATTTTCTATTAGAAAAGTAAAGGTTGTATGAGTGATTTTCTAACAAAATTTAAAATATAATGTTATACTTTAAATACAAAATTTTTTAAATAAAAAAACTCGTTTTATTATAATAGTGTATTTATAGAAAGTTTAAAGGTAACAATATTTTGTTATTATTGTTATTTTGTTAGTCCTATTAATAATGTACTTCTAATGGTTTTAGCATAATTTAGATTGTACCAGACGATTTGAGATAAATAAAGCAAAACCATTTTAAATGCATTATACTTTTAACAAGTTTTAAGTATATAATATTATAGCTGACATGTCTAGAAAATAAAAGCAATAAAACAGCTAGAACAATTCGATAATTTCTGTCTAGTGATTTTTAATTTAAAATTTCAAAATCTGTTCGTTAAATTCAAATCATATTGAAATAAACTTCAAGTTAATCTCTGTGCAAACAGTTGATTGATACGGACACCGTGAATGGAATAGCTAGTAATTATTATGATATGCTGCATCCACACATTATCTCGTGATTCGTCATATGTTCGTGAACATAATATTACTACTTAGCTAAGAATATGTTCGTGAACATATTACGTATAGTTTGTTTCACGATAAATGGAATTATTTTAAATAATAAGTATTTTAAATAATATTATAAATTTCGATTTTGCACACTTATTTCAAATTAAAAACTTTTTTTTATGTTTTACAGCTAAAACGAATAATTAGATCTAAAAATTTTACAGCGGTGGCTTGCTAGTTGGTGTGATCATTAGTTGAGTTGCAGAAGGGAAATCTACTTTACGAAATTTCTTAGCTTAGCCCTCTGAAGAACATCGATGCTCGTCGAATCTTTATCTAACTAATAATAATCCTTACGAGCTATAATGACCGAATAAAAACTAACCTATAGTACCTAATAACACCAGTAGGTACCTATTATTAAATAATTCGTTAAAAACTAAAATAAAAACATGTTAATATGGTCAGTGCTGTGATCTTAGTAATTAAAACACTTAATTTAATAGTAAAAATGTGATTTTGTGAATATAAACAATGTAGATACTATTATTAATAATTTCTTTAGAAATCCAATTTTATATGTTTGCAATTTAATAAATGAATAAACTTAAATAAAATTGGGAAATTAAATTTGGAAAGTACAAAAACCATTGACAACATTGAAGAATAGAAAAGCGAGAGCATAAGCGTTGCATTCCTAACCACCCGTTGTTTAAATTGATTCGACAGCTAAGGAATTTAATACCATTCAGAAAGCCATTAATTGCAAAATAGAACAATCACTTCCTTTTTAATTTTGTATATTATTTGATTTTTAAAGCAAACGTTTTAATTTATGAATATTAATTTATTGTTAAAAAATTTAATAAAAATTATTTAACAATAGGTAGCAGGATTTACTCACTTGCTTTTGCTTTTTAGACTTTTCTTAGGTTCCAGAATATCCATCCATTAGGCGTTTTAAACTCTGAAATAAAAACAAATAATTATCAAACTATTATTATACTTTATTAAGCAAAATAATATTTTAAAGAGGGTAGTATCTTAGAGATATTATTTATAAAACTAACCGTAAGATCGTTTTTAGTAATTTTAATTATTTAAACGTTTCTTTTAATAATTTCTTATTAAGACATAAGGTTTATTTTAAAATAAGAAAAAGGAGCACGAAGACAATAATAAACGTACTTTGTCAAAAATAATAGAAGTAGGACTACATATATTATTTATATTGATAAACAGAGATTGATTAAACATACCAGGCTTCCTAAACCAAAAACTTGTGACAACCTCCTTCTCAGAATTTTTATTAATTCGGATTTATGGTGGAAGATAGTAAATAAAAAAAATTATAATAAAATAATACTACAGCATTTTATAATTATTTTTAAATGTTTTAAATATTAGAATATAATCGAAAAATTTTGTGGACATGCTCTAATTTAAAATAAAAAAGCATTTGAAGATTCATTTACTTTTAAATCCCCATCCTCTATTAATATTCAAAATATTTTATTTCATCAATATCGAATTCTTTTTCATCGGTTTTTTAGAGGTTCTTAATTTTGCATTTTGCTTAAATTTGCGTATATAATAAAACTTCAACGTTTAGTTGAGTTAATGTTGTCAACATTTTTATTTTATTATTTATTTTATTTTATTTCATCAGTATTGCTTTAATTACTTCATCAATACATCGACCGTCAATATTTTTCACACATTACATCATCAATATTATTGGCAATTGTCAAGTTAGATCAACTACATTGTCATCAATGTCTACTTTGAACCACTGACTAAGCGGTGTTTCTAACATATGATTGGAAAGTAAATATTTGTTTCATGTATTTAAGGTGTTGGAAACACCGCATAATATATAACGTCACATTAGCATCATCTGCATTCTGAGAAAAATTTAAAGTAAAAAATATTTTATTCAAAATACATAACATTATTACATCCATCAATTAATATTTTATAACACAAAAAGCATAAAACATAGACGTTTCATTACAAGTTAGTGCCTAATACCTAAATGACTGTAAACAAAGTACCTAGGTACCTACTTAATCATTTAAATCACTTTATAATAACTGATATCGTAACTATTTATTACGAAATATTAACGTACATATATTAATGTTAGTTTCAAAAGAAAACTTCTAATGTCTTAAAATAATTATTAAGTATCTGTGGTGTCTATCGTGAAAGTTATCTATTTACAAATGAGTTTTAAAATATAAGGGCGTTCAGAACATTTTATAATAAAAATAAATAAAACAACTTTGCTTAACTGTCGTGAGAAAAGCGGTCGTCCAACACATTGCACCCCCATTCTGTTACATATATTTTCTTTGTTACAGCTATCGCTAACTCCCACTTGTTTGTCAAAGCTTTTTAATCCAAAAAGTGTTATTTATTTTGTGTTACTGTTATATTTTAAAAGTTGTTTTTAAATACTATTCAAGTGAATAATTGTAAATATTTCCATTATTTTTATCGTATCATTCTATAATATATAGATATCAATTAAAATAAATTGAATCTTTTATTTAAACTGAAAATGGAATATAACAGTATATTATAGGTAATGCGCTAATTGGGAGTAGCTTTTATTATCATATTTGATGGTGTGCATAGAGAGAAACCTCAGCTTAGAACTAGAAAGTGCGATTCCTATTTCCTAATCATCGCAGTATTATTACCTCGGGTAAGATTCCACGTTAACCTGTAGGTCCTTAATACGGTTACAGTTACTCACTAAAGTAACACCTACTGTTTTATAATTTGATCTTACAGATTTATGATTTATATCCGAAATTTATTGATTTATAAATTATACACCCACTAAAAAACACTGTAATGTTACGCTTTATATTCTGAATAACTGTTGAATTAGAACAACTAAAGGAGTATTTATATACTTAGGACCCTTTATTTTATAATTAAAAATAGTTGCGAAAAAAGAGCTAGGTGTTTGTTTGATAATGCTACAGATAGTAGAGAAAGAGTTCGCCAGTTTATTGGTTTCAAAGTTTTACAATTGTAAGCTGTAAATAATTTAGGTGTTCCTAAAGATGACGTTTTTCACTTTCCGATGCGTTCATTAGTCTGTTCATTAAGTCATTGCATGACTTTACTGCTGTAATTAGGTAAGCTTATTTCTTGAGATCTAATTTTATGCTACGTACTATACGATATATAGATATACTATACTAGTATAGGTAAGGGAGATGTGCCAGGTATGAGACGAGTTTTGTTTTCAAGCCAAAACTTTTTCTAGAAACCAAATATACCGAATATCTTATATACCAATCGAAAGATAATGATCATACGCAACTTTTTGCTGTAGAAATTATATTGATTCAGTCAACGCAAAAAAAGTTATGAGCATTTCCGTGATGGGATAATTTTTGACCGAAAAAAAAATAATACGGAAAATATCAATGTTTGTTCTTCATGAAGGCCTTCAGTGACCAAAATTGCGAAAGAAAATGCCACGTTTTTTCTATAATTTATACATAATCTTTTTCGTCTTCATCTTCGGCTCATGTCCAATTCGCAATGTTTGCACGTAAAGGAGCTGGTACGCATGTTTGCACACTTCAAAAATTGCATTCAATGCATTTGATAGAATTGGTCATAGTCTCATAACTGGTACTCTCGGCTGTCTCACAGCCGGAACATGACGCCATTTTTACAAAACGCAGCAAAATTTATGTGTGAACATAAATCGGCCCAATCGACTACTTTATCGTAAAATATAAGAAAAATGCTGAATATAGGTATGTTCACTGTAATCTCATTTTTTCATTGAATAACTAGTAATAACAGCAATTACAAAAAAATCAAATAAAACTTTTTTGATGAAATTTTTACTCGATGTTTGGATCACATACAAAAATTATGACTATTGACTCCGGTGTCTTAAAAAAACTAGCTTCCAACATGGAAAGATGTTGACACTATTCAAAGCCGGAAAATTGGCATCGCAATATGGAAAAATTTGAGTATCTCACATCTGGAACCGTCTCATACCTGGTACATCTTTACTTTTAACCCTAACAGTAATAGCTTTTGTTTCATAGAAAAAACTTAGTATAACTAAGTTTAAAATACCTATGTTGTAAAAATATTATAATATTACGATTAGTAACAGTATGCATCATATTTTTCTAGATAAATATCGAATCTTTTGTTTGTTAATAGCGAATTAGGTTGATCTAAAACTTTTACTATCACTCTATTATTTACTAATGTAATAAGCAGGGCTCGCAAGTTTTAGCACTAAAAAAGCAAAATTTGGGCTTTTTACTACTGACAAATATGCAAAATAAAACTGCCAATCGTTTTTTTTTATTTTTTTATAAATGGATTTCTTAAATATTTTTAAATTAGAATGATCTGCAGTTATTAAATAAATATTTAAAATATTCGTTTATAAAAAAGTAAAAAACCCGATCGACAATTTTATTTTGCATATTTTTCATTATTTGGTGCCGGTTGTGGCGCTAATTTTGGTGTTTTAAAGTGCATATTAAATAAAAGAGTTGAAAATTTGCTTTTTTAGTGCTATTACTTCCGAGCCCTAGTAATAAGTTAAGATGTCATGTAAGACAACTGTGAAGTGAACGATGAGGATTATTAGCAAATATAACTCTAAATACAGATGTTTGATATATTGATATTTAGCTGAATTGTAAATTTTTGCTACTACATTTATTCCTCTATTAAAATCATAGTTATACTAGCATAATATAGATCCCTATATGGATCCCACCATGTGATGCCATTAAAACTTTACTACTTTTGCGATGAACACTTTATAAATTTGAAAAAAATTGAACTTCTGAAGACGTTTATTAAAATTGAAACCAAATTAAATTTGAAGTTAATATTTCACTAACTAAAACAATTTAGGTATAGGACGGTTTGGTCTTATAGAAAGTAACCATAGAGAGAACGACATTTAGTCAAAACATACTATAATGCTTATTAGAAATCCTTGGTTTTATGCCCCGCGTCTCGCGCAGCGCGATTGTTCAGCGCCGCAGATGCGACCCGTCGCTTCCTTGAAGTCTTCCGCGTCGAACGGTACCCGGTAAGAGGGTCGCGGACAAAAATTTACCCTCTAGTTATGTGTGCAAAGAAGTAAATCTGCAACTTTAATTAACGGGTTTTAAAATTTTTCAACATTTTGACATTTTGATGTGAACTGTAGCTTCCTCACGGTCTTTCTCGTCGAATGGTACCCGGGAAGAGGAGGTTGAACAAAAATGTTTATACCCAAATTAAATGAGGAAAGTTATTCAATGTTTACATAGCCAATTTTTTTGTTCAAAAATCTAAATATAAATATATGTATTATAATATCCGCAAATGTTGATGTAAGTAAATAAATATACGGAAAATTTGGTAAAATTTGGATTTAGTAAACTTTTTTACAGGGTTCCCGTTAAAGGTGGTTTGTAGTGTGGTGTAGCATACCCCCATTAATTATGACGCACTGCAAACTTAACTTAACTTATAATGCGACTTTAACTTCTTCAACTAATCTTCGATTTTGGCCAACAATGATGGCGACCATCTTCAACGTCGGGCAATACGTCAAGTTGCCCTTCTAAACCTCAATTATAAGTTGTTTAAAAATATTTAATTGAATTTAAAATTTCAAGAGCTAACTTTTATGGAACCATTCGTTTAGGTACCTACTTGAAATAAAAGGGAATCTCTTCAACCGTTCCTTTATTAAGGTGCTCCTGAAACAAATTTCGCATCCCTGATTTTATTAAAATCCTTTGCTCCGATTGGCCAATAGAATTGTCGTTCTTGTTTCGTATTAAATTAATGTTCTTCCATGGTGTTAATCGAGTTTAGTTCTTCTTTGTTCGTATATAGTTTGCATCAGCGATTTGGTTTTAAAAATTTGCATTATCAAAATTGTTCAAATTATTGAAAAGGTGGGAATTATAACTTAAAGTTTATACATGATATGGCTCAACTAAATTTAAACAAATGTTGATCTTTTTAAGCTTGTTACGGTCTTCCATGATTCTCTGCATAAATTGCAGGACCACAGAAGTTAGCAGGTTTTCTATTGATTTGCCTTCGTGCCAAACTTTCTTGTTTCTGAGGTAGCCTTTTATCGCGCAATACATATAATATCTTTCAAAAACAAACTATTAGAAATTAAGAGAGAGTAGTTGATATTTATATTAACCCTTTATTCTTATATTATAATAATTAATAACTTTATCATTCATGTTAAAACTTTGCAGTCAGATAATATTTATTTATTGCTTGGAATTATTTTCTTAGACAAAAGGTTGATGTAGTCTATACGTCTTCGATTCTATACAAAAGGTGAGGGTTGTTAAACTTTGAGGATCTGAATTAAAACTTTCCAACTTTATAACTACTCTTAATTTACTTGGCATTAAAAGTTGTGATATTTGTTTACAGTTTTCAAATTTCATACCTAGAACTCCATAGTAATATTTGATCCCAAAAGTGTTTATTTATATTACTCAATTTTCACTTTAAAGTATTTGCATAATATTATTAATATTAAAATAAGGTATTTAATACATACGAACTATTAGTTAACTTTGTGTTTATTAAATGTAATTTACTAATTTAATGTACCTATATAACAGGAAAATGCCATCTTCCATAGAATAGCAGTAGGTACGTTTTCACTTTATCTTAATAAATTTGACGTCTTTAAATTTAAAATACAAATTATTTCACCTAAATACTGGGTATTAAAAGCTAAGAAATGTTATTATTTCACTTGTCTTTGTGACAAAATTTCACCAGTATTCAAAGATTCTCCCCAAATGTGATGAGATCTTCGTAATGCATTGAATTCCCGAGTTTGACTCCGTGATAATGACAGTTCAGTAAGGAGGAAACAAAGTAATGTTTTGTTTGCGGCTTGCGTGATGTACGCATTGTATTCAACAGCTGAAGGATTCAAATAGGTTATATTTACATAAATTTAATTTAGCCTTAGGCAAAACAAGATTAGAGGTTTATCTTTGTTTTTGCGTTACACCTAAACTGACTTACGTATTGTAATAACTTTAATATTTAACGTTACACAACTACAAATAATTATTGTTTTAATATTATCTATAACGATAATATTAATTAATAATTAATTATAATTACCATTAACAGCGCCAAACATAAATATCATAAAATCATCTTCTCAATAGAGTTATTTTGTATACACTAATGGGTTGTGACTTCAAGCGATCAAATTATTCCTGTTGACTACCGGTGATATGATGTATATAAATATCAATTTGTAGTTAAATCTCCTACCAAAGGTTATATTTGCTGGAACCGAAAAATGCAAAGAAGTTGGCTAAAAAAATTTGAATTAATAACCACTTGTTTCCAAGTGCCAAATAACTACTGTATATTAATTATTGTGATGCCATGAATACTTTTAACTGTAAATTAAAACTGTAAAACTGTGAATTTGCGAATAACTTTTTGTGTGGTGTTTGTTGTAATTTTTTTAAGTGATTATTAGTTACAATAAAACTAAGAAAAGAATATTAAACAACATTAAAGTCAGACGACAATTCTAAATTTGTTTCCAAATATTACCAAAATTATCGCGAAAAATTTTTACAATAGGCTATCAATAAGTGATAGTTCAGAGAAACATTTAAAAATGATAAAGAATATGTGAAATTTTGAATAAAAAAAGAATTATGTTAACAGTATATTGTAGACAATTACCCCACAAGAAAAGAAAACGAGTGAGTACTGAGAAAGATAGAAGAAATGAGAGGAAAATTGAGGATAAAGCTTTAGGATCCAATTCCACGTGTTAATATATAGCTATTGCAATTTAACGCAGTCCTTGAAAAATGCAAATAAAATAGAAAATTCAGAAGCTCAAGTTTTTATTTTGAGGTCATTTTATAGAAATATTTACTATTATTCATTTAAAAAAAATGTTTTAATAAAATATGTTTCAAATTACGAGCATAAAATCGCCCCGTTTTAGTGGACACTTGACACTATTTCTTTAAAAAATGTACACGATTAATGTTCGTTATACCAATATTCTAGATACGAATCCATTTTATTAAATATGAATTTTTCTTTTAAAATATCGAAACGAAAATTAAAATTTGTTTCAGTCACCACTTTTTATGGTACCTAGTAAACTTTAAAGTCATTATAGATAATTAGTATATTTTTTTACATATAATTTTCTCGTTATAATATGTAGTTTAATAAAGAGCTAAAACTTAATTCACCAAATAACATAAAATAAAGAGATTTTTTCTATTTTTGTAATATTGATTTATAATATTGTTGAAAATAAAATTTGTATACCGCAGGGTTTAAATCGAAGAAATCATTGATTTTCTTTATTGTTGTCAATGCACTGCTGTGATAAAAGTCCAAGATAGATCTCTAAGGCCTGGAGAATGCAACAGGAATGCACCCCATCAATTAAATTTATTAGTACGCCATCTTGGCTTCAGCCAAGTTTGAACGCCAATGCTCATTGAAGGCACGGAATACTTACGAAGAAGAAGAAGATTACTATAAAAAAGTTGAGGCAAAAGTTAGTTTTTCCTGAGCAACTCGTTGGCAAAACTAGTTTTCCAAGATTACAGTTAGGAAAATCCAGTTTTGCCTGATATACATAAGTCAGGTTAAAACTAGTTTTGACTGTAGCATAATATTATGTACTATTTGTAAATCCTGAAATAAAACAAGCATATTGAACATTGACATTGATATTATTTAATATACAATTTCAAAAACGAAAAAATAATTTCAAAACAATTTTAATTTAATGTAAACGATTACTAACGGCGTTTCAATAACATTGTTCACTTAATCTATAAAGAAACCTATAAGTTCAATTTAAAATTTTCTAATTAAAAATTAGCTTGGCGGTTTCTTGAAAAAAATTAGTCAATCGACATTCCCTAACTTTTCTTATTATAATACTTTAATTAAAAGAAAATATTAGTTATCTACTCATTTAGCAATTAAGTCGCTTTAATTTTGAAAACAAACGAAAATACAAAATCGTTATTGATTTTTATAAAAAGCGCTTTTAAATTAACAATGTAAAAACTCTTCAAAAAGTCCAAGTTCATTTATACTTCATTAAGAATACATTTTTAAATACGGTTTACCTGGGCAAATTAGTTAAAAATTTACAGAAAACGGAAATAACTAATAATATAATGACTAGTTTGTTTACTTGAATTTTGATAAGCGAATGGTGATTTTTGTATAGATAATAAGAACGAAACGAAGTGTTTCCGTGATATGCAACTCTGAAAAATAATATCATTTAGTTTATTACCCAACTATTCAATGATTTCCCGAATTCATGATCATTATCCGGTGTTTGTTATTTTTTTTTTGAAATTAAAGATGTTCTATTATTGACGTATTGCCTAACTTCTTTTATGATCTATCCGTATATTAATAAACGATCATGTATTTTAGTCGTATTTTTATTTTTAGAGCTAGTTTTTGCGTAAGAGTTCAACTGTCTAATTCATACAGCAATATTATGCAAAGGACAGTCACTACTTTGTATACTTTTAACTTTGTATCCTTTATGATTTAAAGCTCCATTTTACTTTATTGTTCTACACACTGTGAGATCATAAAGTTTGGAATAAATTCCATAAAAGCATTTGTTCGTAGAAAAATTTCTGTTTTTTCTGCTGTATCATTTTTGATAGTTTCCTTTTGCGCTGTGACGTCATTGGCAATTTCTTAAATTGCAACCTTTATTTTTCTGTACCTTCAAAATTAGATTATGGACCGCATGACATGGTATTTGTCTCGCAAAATACTTAATATTTTTGCATTGATCCATACTTATTTTGGTTATATACATGCGTGAAATAGGTCTCTGCATTGCATTACTACCAGGTTTCAAAATCTTGAACTGCTACACATCAGAGATATGACGGCTGTCACCTCCACCACATAAAAATGAAATTCCAATTTATCAAATATTATGCGAATTACGATTGTATGGGGCTTTTTATTTTTATAAATTTGCTTAAATTAACTTTACATTAACATTAACAGTTCAGTATATTGTCTTACTTTGTAATCGCATAATGTTTAAAATTTTGACAACGCTGGCCTAATGTGACGTCGTCAATGCTCATGACGTGTATTGGTTTGGGTTTTAGAAACAGCAGAGTTCATATTTTTAAATTTTATTGTGCTATTGTCGTTTTTCTTATAAAATCTGCTATTTATTTATCTAATCTATTCATTTTAATATTAATTTTTAGTTTTTTAATGTTGTTTTAATAATCCCTTTCTATGCATTAACTCGTATTATAAGTTTACTAATTATAATAATTAAAATAAATAATAATACATACCACATAAACTGTTAGAGCTATATTATGTAGGTACACAGCGATCAGCAAATCTGTCTTAAAACAATAAGATTTTGTTTATATATTTTTTTATTATTATTTAAACAGTAAAAATAATTGAAAGAAAGGAACATCCTTAAAATTAATATCTAAATAGAAAAAATTTAAACTTTTTTAAAATTATTAGGAACAGTTTAACAACTGAACATCAATTAAGAATTTAGAAAATCTTTTAAGTAATTTGTGTGGACTACTATTACTCTCATAACTATTTTCAATAGGATTGATATCAGGGAACTGGGTTGGTCCTTCATAACTCAAATCCTGCTATTATTAAGTCATACTATTTTATATGATGTTTGGGATCGGTGTCTTGTATAACTTGGGTGTTATCAGGTTTATAACCAAACTTCTGTTCATTTTAGTAACTCTTTTATGTAAGCTTCTTAACAGTGCTTTCTATATTTTAGTTTTGGAATTTATACCAATTTCGTTCATACATAATATATGCGAACAGTATCATTGAGACAAGAATCTGGAGAGTCTCTAAATGTATTATTAGCGTCTACGATATTTTCTAGAGTTCTAGAGTCGAGTCGACCTTCTTTGTAAATATAAAAAAATCCTCCTAAGGAGTTCGGAAAGTAATAAATAAAGTTGATTAATCATTTTTTAATAGTGAATTTCACAATTTAATAGTAAATCAACTTTCGGTACTAGTCGATATGTTAACAAATTTTTCTGGATATTATGTTAATTTTATAATTTTTAGGAATAAAATCGACATAAAAGTTTTTCGTATTAATTAACGTTAATGCATGCACCGCAAGCACGACATATTTTGGGTTGGTTACCCATTTTCGAATACTATAAACCAATGAATTATTGTAAGCTTACAAAATAAAAGTAAAATTACGTTTCAATATGAACAAACAATTCAACTGCATCACATCGGCTCACCACGAACTGCAGAATAATTATTATTGTTACCGTTATGCCAGATTTTTTATTGTATTTTTTATTGTACTTGGCAAATTGCCAATATAAATTATAATATATTAAATAATTTTCAAGCTTTCAGCAAGAATCCCGTTCAGGTAAAACCATGATAACAAAATTTAAAAATTACGTTTTTGCTTTCTTTGATAACGTCAAGACTAAATGGATCGAGTAAGGTGTACGATGGTTAAATCTTGATTAAAATAATTAGTACTATACATTAATTAAACACAAACATGTTAATAATAATATATTATATAAAAAGCCGTAAAAAGCACTACAGGTCTAGTAGACACAAGGCTCAATAGTATTTAAGCATTTAATACCCCGAAGATGTTGCCAGCATCTTCTGAGGGAGACACTCAGGTATGCTTGGTCGGTAATCGAACCCGCAACTGCGATATAGCAATCGAGCGTTCTTTCATTTTAATATTTCTTTTGAATACTTGTGTTATTCTTAGAAAACATGCGAGACTTCTTTCTTATAGAAAAAGGGAAGTTTCTTTAAATGAAACTTCTTGGTAATGGGTGCACATACTAAATTATATATTGCTATATATTTTAGTACAGAGTAGGCCTTAATTTTGTATTCTGTTTCATTTTAATATTTATTGAAAATGCGCTGTCCAGGTTTTCGGGTATTTTTGATGCGAAGGTCAAAAGTATTGCCAGTTGACAAGATTTTTGAAAACTTCAATAAAAATTTTAGGTGGGATGAATATTAATAAGTAATTTTGAAAATTAATTTTATTATATCAATTAATAAGTATTATCTATATTTAAAATATTAAAGAATCTGTAACAAACTAAAAAAAATTTTTTGATCTCCCTATCGAGGTTTTGTCTTTTCTCGGTTATAATGTTTTTATACATTGTGCAAATGACCTCTCTACAGCACAAGATGTTAGAGGTACATATATGTACTTATACAAGACTGCTTCAACTGTAGAAATATTTGGAAAAATTATATCTTGACCGTTGTCAGTAGAAGAATTAAACAAATTGTTAACAACTATTTCATAACCCGAATTGTGATATAACACTTTCTTTAATTTTTTTGTCACTTTTTTCACCCACAGTGACATTCCACGTTAGGTTTCTTGAAGAAATTACTTTGAATATTTCGCTTCTTCTGTTTTAAGATTTCGGTGGCACTGAAAATGTAATTTCCCTTTAAGTTATCCTTTTTCTTCGCGTATCTCAGCTATCTCCACATCTACGCACCCAACTGGGCTAAAATTCAGCACTTTCATGACAACATCTGTAAATGATCATGAAATGTATTCTCTACTTTTTAGAAAATTAAAATTGTGACAAATACGCAAATTGTATTTCAATTTCAAATAAAAACAAAAAATAAATAAAATATTTACTATTATTTTTGATCAAGTCTTTACGGAAGACTGTAATGCCTCGTCTAGGATGGGCATTCCATGTTAGGTACAGAAAACGCGTTATAAATAATACTTGAATCACTGAGTGACAAAAGGGTGTAAGTCCCTTATAATATGACATTGTCATATGTCATAGCCATCTATGGTTTCCATTTAAAAAAACACAACTTTATATTATAACTCGGAAACAAATGAAAATATTTAAAATTTCTTTAGCCAAGTTTATTTTCCTTAAAAAAGTGTCTGAAGAAGGTGTAAATATTTTTTCTATAACGTTACAAACAACCGATATATCGACATTTAACGAAAAGTCAAAAAATCGAACTTTTGGCCATAACTCGAAAACGAAAAAAGATAGTGAATTCCGGTTTTGGCTATTCAGCTTTTCTCAAAAAAAAGAGATCGAGGATTTTTTGATATCTCTTATAGTTACCGATTTCTCCATAAGAGGCATCAAAATTGAGCCACCCTATAATTGATATTATTACTTATAAAATACATTATAAACAAATACAGCATTCACTAGTTTAGTGAACTTCAATAACAAATAGAAAACAAAGAAATCAACAGGTTGTAGGCTTGACTTCAATATATTTTCTATAACACTGATCGAAATAAATATATTTAATTAATGAATAAACAATGAAATACGAGAAGATAATAATTTAAATAATTAGATATGCTAAATTACAAATACATGCATAGTTTCGTTATAATTAATGTAAGGTACCTAAATAATTTTCAAAAAACTATAATTTGATAATAATTTCAATAAAACATTGCCATTTTTTCTATTGATTGAAAATATTGAAAATTTCGTTAAAGAGAAAATTAGAATAACTAATTGGTTAATTATTATTATTATAGTAAAATTTTAGATATTATTGTTTTAAATTCCTATTCTTGGAAGAACAAGGAAGAGGAAGACTAGGGTAAGATGGTGGGACCAGGTAACTGACGATTTGAAAACAATATGAGAAGGTCATGAACAAAATGACATTGAGAAAAATAGTAATGCAAGCGAGAACAGATTGTCATGTTAACAACTAAATTAAAAGTTTTGCTGTTAAAAATAAATTTATTAGCAGCTATATTAAAAATGAAATTAAAAAAGCATATTTTACGTTTATTTATCCGTGTTAAAGAGTTAGTAAAACATAACTTCATCAATGTCATTTGTCTTGAAATTTAGATTACTGTTTTAATTGGCATATGGTTTCTAAAGTTCCCACACTTTTATTCATAAAATTTTTAAGTTGATGATGATAGACTGTGTATGTCATCTAACTGCGTAACTATATCTAATAATATATTTTCAGTTTGTGAGGTAATTTAAGAAAGCTGGCAATGTATGCAACAAATTAAGCTTTGTGTTGCATGCTATATTTATTTTCTATTTTTACTAATATATTTGTATAATTATATTTAAAATTACTTACTAATCTCTTCACATACCATAAAAATTTAATTGTGCTTTAAATTAAAGCAAACTGTTTTATAACTTTGTTCCTTAACATAAGTATAATTATTGAAATAAATTATATGGACGATTTGTTGTAGGTAACGAAGAGGCATCTCTGTTGGCGGATTTAACTTAAAACACTTTGAATCTTAGAAAAATATTCATTTTGTAGAATATGTTGTTTGTTAACTTACACTATTTTGAAAAAAACTTAAGTGTGTCATGATGAGCAATAGACACACCGCCGCCGGTGCCTAATATTTGGCATATCTCTAAATAATTGTGACAAATTTAATTTATTTTTATTCTTATTATTAAAAGAGAACAAACTAAAAATTTTTTTTTGACAACACAAATAAGAAACAGTATTTTAAATATTAAAAATAAATTACCAATTACTTGTGCTGCAAAATATAAAAGAAGCTTTTGTTGCGTCTTAATCTTATGTTATTCGCCCAAATTCATAGTAAATTGTAACAATCTTGAGATTTTTTGACAAAAACTTCGTTCGTTTTTAGGCCGGAATCAAAAATGAAATTTTATTATAGTATAGGTACTTATAGACAGGAAAACCTTGAAAAAAATTAATTGACGGCATTGAAACGACAAAGCTGCAAAAAGACCTTCTGTATGCAAAGTCGGATTGCAGCTGAACTATTGGAGATTAAAAAATGTATATCAACTTTTTTAAATAATATTTAATAAACTACAATTTTCATCTGAACTGTTTTTTTTGCATCAGCAAATGTTCCTGAAATATAGGCAAAAAAACTGAAAAAGTGTACCTTTTTTCTAATATGGCGGCTCGAGCGCAACAGATTTCAGTATGTTTAACGGGAAGCCGTAATAAACATTGTGTACCAAAATTCAGATCTTTACCGATTAATGTTTTAATTTTATCTAATTTTACTGGGCTATAATGCAATCAAACAATAAAACAATATTTCAAATGTAGTCCTAGGCCTGTAAATCTGCAAAACAACAATAGATATCGTATCTTATTACTTTATTCTTTGTCAACTGTGTTTTGTAATATATCAGTTTAATAAAGTAAATATATAATAGTGGAAACTATGCATACCCTTTTTTTAAACTTTTGTTTTACGGTTACTTAGTTTTATATCATTTCGTGTACGACGAGGGCATAGTACGGCCACAAGCAAACTCACATTATATTATACTTTGTTTATGCGTTAATAACTACATCTATCCATTATTAATAATAATTAATAATTAATTTATTAATTTTAAAATACAATTTTAAAATATTAACAGTTTACAATAATATATTTCAAAACATGCAATATGCAATAGATATAGTATTATAACAAACAGTTTTTAATTTTTAAATAAAAATAAACACCTGATTAATGACTAGCTCGTCTAAACATAATTTCACAAAAAGAAACATATACAAAATTCAAGTCGTTTAGAAGTCTAAATGAATTAATTTTAGTTTTGATAAATTCATTTGTGCAATAATATCAGGTAGGTATGTAATAGCCTGGTAATAACTTAAGTTCTGTACTTTAAGTTAAAATCAAAATTTTTTTCTTCAAGTAAATAACTTAAAGAATATAAGTTATTAGTTTAAAGTTCTGTACTTTAAGTAAATGGCTTACTACATGCTGTGTATGGGTTTAGAATGTTTACTTATTTAACCTCTTTATAGTGAAACTCAATTAATGATTGATGTTTTTATATAATACAATACAGAAGCCGCTCGATTATGTGAACTATGGTTAAAAACTATGGTTTGTAATGGTTCACAAATCTAGCACTGACTAGTATTTCTTTTAATAAAATTAGTTCATAAAAGACATGCTACTACGAGTAACAGTTACTTAAATAGAATTGTTTCATTTCTCTCATTCATTATAATTTGTAGTCCAAATTAGGGGTGTCAAAAGCTTAAACTTTCCACTAAAATTTTTAGAATCGGTATTGAATAAGTTAAAAAATTTTTAAAAAATTGGTTGCGTTTTTCTTGAATAATACATAAAGTTAAAACTAAAAAAGACCTCGCATAGTTTTTATACTATGCCAAAAGTAGATGTACATTCGTTTACCTTTCTAAATACCTACGTTATTAATTTATAAACAAAATACAATTTTTTGTTAATACATAATAATGTACATATCATTTGAAATATTGCAGATTTTTTATAAATAAGGAATAAATTATTTTAGAAATAACATACACAAAATTTAGTGCAAAACAAGTTAGAGTTGCATTATAGGCCAGTAAAATTAGATAATAATAAAACATTAATCGGTAAACATCTGAATTTTGGTACACATGTTTATTACGGCTTCCTGTTAAACATACTAAAAGTCCCCGTCGAAATGTGTTGCGCTCGAGCCGCCATCTTAGAAAAACGGTACACTTTCTCAGTTTTTTGGTTATATCTCGGCAATTTGTGCTGATAGAAAAAAAAAGTTCAGGTAAAAATGGTAGTTTATTAAATTTTCTTCAAAAAAGTAAATATACATTTTTTTGTATCTCCAATACTTTAGGTTTAGACACATCAGAAGGGATATGCATTATGCACGATGTTCATGCTTACTAGTGATGAAACTTTATGCGGCGCATATCTTTCTTATACTTCTTTATACTGGAGAAATAGTCAGTGTTAAAGGTAAGAAATAAAGTATCGAATCTTTTAAAAGAGAAATAAAGAGTATTTGTAAGAAAAATAAGTATTTTTTTAATTTTCAGTTTTAAGCTAATAATTTTATAACATCTGTCGTTTGAATCATAAAAAAATAATCATCAGTAATCGATATATATCGAAAATCTATTCGCAAAAAATAAAGTATATACTTTATTATAAAGTATAGTTGGCAACCCTATATATACTGATAAACTTAGGTTGTAGATTGATATGAATAGTTTTCACATCAGGTGGTTTTTAAGATTTACAAAATGTTTATATTTCAACTGACCTACGGCAACAAACTTCTATTATTACTAATAACGTATTTTTAGATTAAGCGTGGGTTTTATGAAAATTCTATATGCAAGAGCAGTTGATCAAGTTTTGTTTGATCTATACTTAGTTTTTAATAATCCACGGTAAATGTTTCTTTACTTTTTATGCGGTATTTAATTTTCGCTTGCTTTGTGCATTATACAAACATGCCGGATAGTAACACAAAACAGATTTACTCAGTGAAAAGGCAATATTTACCCACAACACAACTACATTATGACACCACATGTATTTTATTTTCAAATAACCACAGAGGGTAGAGTTGGTTAATCGCCAAAGCTTGCACCGATAATCCTGTGATGTGAGTTTAATTCCCAGAGATCTGTCGACGTGAAGCCGTATGTCAAATTTAACTAAATTTTGTCGGCGACAAGCTAAAGCCAAGATATTCTCTTACAATTAATTAAGCTATTTAATTTTTACTAAGAGTGTATTACTTATTACAAACAGATTATTTATTTAAAATTATTAGCCACTAAAGTAGGTACTGTGGATTATTCTTTTTCCACTAAACTTTAACCAAAAACTTTTATAAATCTACTCTAGATTACAGTAGAAATGACTGTTTTCTTTTGGTATACAGTCTAATAAATCAACTAAAACAGAAAATTAAAAGTATTAAGTACCAAAATAGTGGAGTATATAGCCTTAATTTCAAGATTCAACTGATGATTTCAATAAAACTATAAAATAATTTTACTTAACAATCAAGGTATAGTTTGTTATTACTTATAAGAAATAATAATTTTATTTATACTCTAAAAGATATTTTTTATCCATCCATAAATTAATACTTAATTGGTTTTAGAAGTATTTTTAGTTGCTATATCTATTTGAAAATTGATACCATTTGTCTTTTTGCACAAATTTAAAATATTAAAGAGGAAGAGGTTTACGAAAAATATTGGAAATTGAAACTTTCATTAAATCACTCAACTCGATAAAGTCAATCTGTTTGTTATACTGTTGGGATTCGGAATAATGTAACAAACCTATACTTTAAAATCTTGAATAAAGTAAGTGGTGTGTGATTCAAAATAGTAGGTACTTTTGGTTGTAACAGTTATATTTTGAGATATTGAGATATTTTATTATATTATTTTAAGATATTTTTAATGCTGAAGTTGTAAAGACGTTGGTTTTTTAAAGAATACCAAGTAACAGAGAGATCAGTGTAATTTGGATGATAATAAATGGCTGCATTTGGTGATAGTGGTAGATTTTATTGTAATGTTGTTGATAGCTGTCCCTCGGCAGGAAATGGTCGGTGTATGTTTAGTATTGGGCACAGTGGCGGCTTGTCCTAAAGGGCACAGGGGCACGTGCTTTCCCATACCAAAACCAAAAATAAGCACTATCTTAAAATTATTATTTAAAAAATATTTTTTATATTTTATATTTACATTATTTTATAGTTTATGCCGTCATAATTAATGATATTAATAGTATCATTAAATAATATTCAAAATTTAAAACAAAATAGAACTATAAAAACATTATCTAAAGTACTATAAGCGCCACACAGGTCGCCGCCCAAACATCAGTTAACGCTAGTACGCGAAGGCAGTCAAGTTATTTCCCTCTCCTGCTAATTTTCAAATCTACCGAGCGGTTAAATACGCGTCACGTTCGCTGCGACCGGTTCTTACACAGAAACCCGTGATAGAAACTTTTACCTATGCTTTTCCACCACCAGGGTCGCGTTTCATAATAGTACTAATACTATTAGTCGGAAAGTACAAGTTGAATATTATTACTATTGAAAAATAATGAAGAATAATTTTTGGATATGCTTGTAGAATAGATTATTTTATGAATAAATACCAAAAACCACGCTGCTAGGTGTTCAGATTAACGATTTGAAGAATATTTAAAGTTACTTGTAACTTGTAATATTAGTAAATTTTCATTATGAAACAGGGCCCAGTTGAGTACATAACGCAGGTTGAGTATGTTGTGTCTCAATAATTATTTCTAATTCTTTGTTTTGGGCTTAATTAATTTACAATTTATGTTTTAACTTTTAAAATGTATCATGTATTTAATATAAATTCTATGCAGTACCTTTTTTATAGTAGAAATAATTTAAAACATGAAGAAAAATTGGTTATTAAAAGAAGAAAAGGTGTAGACCAACCCCGCACTTAATAATACATTTTGCTGCAATGTAAATTGTATTATATGTAATAATGTTAAAAATAATTATTGTCTAATAAAAATTCAATTACAAAAAAGCAAAATTAAATTTCTCATGAGTTTCTTATCGTTCGTCGCGGCGTGTAGGCGGAGGTATACCATATTATGTATCATACTATCATATTTTATTACTTGTTAGTAGTTATTAGATGATAATGTTGTTTATGTACAACCAGAGTCGTACTAAAATATTTTAGCGTCTTGGGCTAGAAACATCAAGTAGTATAGTCTTATAAAATACTTTATTATAGATTTTTATTATAATAACTGTATAAATTACCGTAATTATTAATTACTGTATATATATCTTTATTTTTAAATTTTGTGCCTCCTTTAGAAAAACGTCACGAGCCGCCACTGATTCAGCATGTAACTTATTAAGCTTTTTAATTTTTTTATGTTCCAGGGTTAAGTTTAGAATCAACCGTAAAACAATTCTTTAAGTTCATAACTTTGTTGAGATTTGATAGTAATAAGATTGCAAGATAGTGGTGGTAAGAGCCTATTAGTGTGACATATTATGCCGCATTAGAACTTAGGTTTATGGTTTTGTAGGTAGTCAGAATATTTCGTTGAAAATTGCAAATACGTGCGAACCACGAAATACAAAAAAAAATTATTCTCAAGTAAATATTGCTAAAACTTCTTTGGATTTAAGCTGTGAAGTACGTCTGTTAACTTTTGAACACCTTTATTATTGGTTAATATATTATATAGTTATTTAGTATTTTTTAATAGTAAGAGATACATATGTTTACTCGAGAATTATTTTTCTTACCTATGCCGAGCTAAATTCCATTGTAGTATCATTGTAGTATCTCACAAACTAAACAAATGGTTAAACATAAAGCCGATAAGGTAAGCCGATTACTCGTAAAAGAATCAATAATAAAAAATATAATTAAAATTTTAAGAAAACCACAAGACAGATTACAGTAAGTATTAAAAGCAGAAAAGCAGAAAATTTTAGATTTTCTGCTACAATTTAAAACTAAACGAAAGCATTCAAATCGAATATTCTTAGAATTCAATTGCTCTTTTTTAATATAAATCCTATGCGAAGGTGTTTTACAAAGAGATATTTTAAAAAAATACGTAAAATCAGATTTCTAGAATGCATAGTATATTTTCCTTGTTTAAAAAAGTCAAATCAGAAGTAGGATGTAAGTACTATATTTAGTGTATCTCCATGTGGAAGAAAAAAAGAACACTTTACAATTAGGAATTTTTGGAGCACATCAGCTTAGAGTTATTATAAATTTTCTTATTAAGAAATAGCTGAATTTAAACGTTTAGCAAGCAACCGACTTAACAATTCATAAACTCAGACAATCTCTAAATAATTACCCCGAAGTGGTCATTGTAATTAGATTTTAGATTATGTATAATTCTTTCGGATGTCAAACTCGGTTAGAAATTATTATCTAATTTACTAATTATTTACCTAATAATTATTTAATAATATTTTTAAATATATGTAGTTAACCCGATGTTAATAAAATAATATTCATTAGGTATTTGGTACATTTTCCAGAATAATATTAAAATACATTATTTATACAAGTAATACATAGTTATGCAGTTTATCTACGAGGTGCTGAATGAGTTAGCCGAACATAGAAAATTAACATAATCCTTATGTAGTAAATCGACAGGTGTCATTGATTATAACTTAGTACTTCTTTATTTATTATTTAATACAATGAGAGCTAATTATATTCATTATAAGATAAATTAATGATATAATGAATTACAATAACTGAATCACAGCTGAGTCTCTAATATCTTTAATTTCTAATATAACTAATAAAACCAGTAGTAACACAATTTGTGCGGAGCATGATTACACACAATCGAAAATAATTTTGATAATAATTATCGGCTATAACTCACGGGTAGTATATTTATTAAACAAAATAAACATAACATAACGACATTGTTTCGAAGGGATATTCCACTTCTTTTTCAAGTTTTCATATGACATCATGGAAACCTCTTGTTTCCTTAAATAGAAAACAAAGGAGTAAATACCAACCGTGTTAAAGCTTACAGAGGGGCTGTCATGTGAAAACTTGAAGAAGAAGTGGAATATCCCTTCGAAACAATGCCGTTTTGTTATGTTTATTTTGTTTAATAAATATACTACGCGTGAGTTATAGCCGATATTTATTATCAAAATTATTTTCGATTGTGTTTAATTTCTAAGCTATATTGAAACCATTTAAGAGGGATTATACACCGGGCAGGTTCTGAAAAAGCGATTTTGTAATGTTTACATTTACTACTTGTTTGATATGTTAAGCATGTCTGGTAAAAAATTTAAGTAAAAATTCTAAAATATAACAAAGTTGGAGCCCAAAGAGTACATAGGTTTGCGCATGGGTTCATCCATCAAAAATTTTTCAAATGTGTTTTACTCAAATCTACATATTTCAAACGCTACCCAAAATATCTCGAAAACCACCGAACCGATCAGCTTGAATTTTTTTTTGGGTCTTGTATATATAATTATCTAGTCTTTGTCATAGGATTTTTTTGTTTCGACTTTTAGTTTGTTCTTTATTGGCAAAATACAAACGATTTTTTCCTTGAAAATCACTTCTTTGAATTCAAGCGTCTGCCATTTTGTAGACAACTCAATTACTTCAGTGATTTTTAAAATATTTTTAATAAAAAAAATTTTAAACATTCCTGAAAGTATATATTTTTACCTAGATAAAACCCTGATCCAATAACTCCAATAGTTTCCCTGAAAAAAATTCTCGAAATTTCCCTTTTTTTCGCGTTTCCAGGTGTATAATCCCCCTTAAGGATATTATAAAGATTTCATATCGATAGTGCATCAAAATTGCACCATTTATTTACCGTTAATACTTTTCACATGTTATTAACGAAAAATTTTTTATTAATTGTTTAATGATGAATTAAAAACACACTTATGAATCATGATAATTGATTAATCAGAAAGAGAAATAGAAACGAACTTAAAATAAGAAAGGGTATAGCCGGGTTTATATGGGAAATCTGCCCTTGCGGCTTTTTCGAATTGTATTTGGGGGATCGTTTTGGTATCAAATAAAAATAATTTAGCCAAATTTTCAGCTCTTTATCTTAAACGGTTCTCGAGTTTTTCAAGAAAACCTCTTTTTTTGATTTTATTTTTTTTAAATAGTAAAATTCAAAATTAATAGATGGTGATTTTTTTGCTAATTCTTAGGAGTAAAAGACATGAAAAAATACTTTGGTCTTGATTATTAAACGTAAAGCCGATTTTTGGCGTAAGAAATAAATTTTAAATCTTATTTTTTAACGCCTTTCTGAAAAGTGTCACTCACCAGATTTTGTCAGAAAATGTCTTTTATACTCCCTTATACTCATGAATTTTTTCGATTTTTTTGAAGTGGTGCAACAATATGAAAAAAATTAAAATGTAATGTTTTTCTGTAATCTTGCATTTAAACAAACTTTTATGTTTTCTATGCTTAAAAAGAGTAAAATTGTTTTTTACTGGAAATATATCCTCACCAGAGAAGAACAGGGAAAACCATAGAAAATTAAGACATATCCTGCTTAAAATAATATAGTATGTGAAAAATGATTAAAGAGACTTTAAAAAAATCTTGTTTCCATGCTTTACTCTTAAGATAACTAGTACCTATACTTATATATAATTTTTCCGTATTATTGGGAATAATTTTTCAGTTTTAAAACAATAGAAACAAAAATTTCAATCAGAAAAGTTATTATATTAAGTATATTATCGATACTGTTTAACAAAATTGTCATAAATTGTTGACATTAAATGTAATAATTCCATACAAAATAGATCGTAAATCCTGCTCTGAGTAAGGTTAGTCTTTTTAATACTTATAAATTTTTTCAAACTATTTTAAAATTATATAATTTCTAATAGCCTTTATGTAAACACTTTGCAGTAAAAGGATTAAAAACGTTTTCTACGTAATGTAATTATTAATTTTCGGTAAAAAAAAATTTTTATACATTTTTTAACCATAGAATAGTATATTATACATCATGGGACTAAGGTACTACTTTTCATCCCGCGTGCAAAGGTTTTTGCGCTAGGTGTTAGCCGAGTACAAAATTCGCAAACGGGATGAAAAGAACATTAGTCCCGAGGTGTATACCGGGTGCTGAATGAGTTAGCCGAACATAAGAAATTAACCTGTAAAATCTACGAATGATAAGAGCATTGGGTTCTATCTAGATTTTACTTAAAAAGTCAAAAAATGGTTTTGAAATTGTTAAAATTTTCATTTATCGTACTAGCCATGTAATAAAAAATTCAATTTAATTTCTATTTTCAAAAATATTTACCTTGGAAACTTACATGGCCAGTCTGATAAATGAAACTTTTAGCAATTTCAAAAGCATTTTTTGACTTTTTAAGTGAAAGTTTGATGAAATCTAATGCTCATTCGTATGAGCATTAAATCTCATTAATAGTTTGTATTTCTTCATTATTTTTGTGTTTTAAATTTTTTCACTAAAATAATTAGTAAAGCAGATATTTGTATAAATAAATTTCTTATATTCGGCTAACTCATTCGGCACCCTATATACTATTTTTCACAATTTCGCTGCAAATGATAAATTACATTGGTTAATAGCTAAATTTGAGATTTTGAATTTACAATAATTCGAAAACGGCACTAGATATCGAAAAACCGAGAAAAAAAATTTCCCCTCGTGCCCCACCTCGTTTACCTTAAACGTCTAGTAATTTGTCGTAGGAATCAATGTATATAAGCAAAATTTTAGATAAAAAAAAATAGTACTTTACTTCCGCAAAAGTGGGAGTAAAGTGACCACTTTACTCCCGGAAATGTGAAAAATATATAAGTTTCTTTAAAAGCAAAATTACAGAAAATAATTACTTTTTAATTTTTGTCATATTGTTGCACAACTTCAAAAAAATCAAAAAAATTCATGTGTATAAGGGAGTATAAAAGACATTATCTGACAAAATTTGGTGAGTGACACTTTTCAGAAAGGTGTTAAAAAATAAGATTTAAATTTTATTTCTTTCGCCGAAAATCGGCTTTTTGTTTAATAATCATGACCAAAGTATTTTTTTATGTCTTTTACTCCTAAGAATTAGCAAAAAAATAACCATCCATTAATTTTGAATTTTACTATTTAAAAAAAAATAAAATTAAAAAAAGAGGTTTTCTTGAAAAGCTCGGGAACTGTTTAAGATAAAGAGCTGAAAATTTGACTGAATTATTTTTATTTGATACCAAAACGATCCCCCAAGTATAAGTCGAAAAGGCCGCAAGGGCAGATTTCCCATATAAACCCGGCTATACCCTTTTAAATAAACTTGTGTTATATTTAGTATGTATTTGTTAAATATTATGCATTTAGTGTACATACTTTTTTAAAATTGTAAAATTTTATATGCTTAAAGTTCTCGATAATACCTTTTTAAAACATCATAACTAAACTACTTAAAATCCAGAATAAAAATTCTAGTTTAATTTAAACTGTAATAATTGACTTATCAAAAGTAATAGGTATAGATTATATTATTTAGAAATTTTTAAAAGTATAAATAAAACTACATAACTATGACACGCAAATTAACGTTAATAAATTATTCTTAATCAAGATATTTTATAACGTAAAATTAATGAACGAAAGTTCAACACGAATTTTTCATTCATTATTAATAAAATTACAAGTGTTTGGCAACACCCTACATTTTTATATACTGCAAACTATCACATAACTTTTAATAGTTAAACAGCGTGTTAAAAAATTATTGAAAATTGTAGGTAATAAAACTTAAATTATATACAATTTTTGGCACGAAATTTTAAATCTATTTTTACTGCTTCCAGCGTGAAATATTGAAAATAAAATACTTTGTTTACAAGATACATGTAAACATTGGTAAGATTATATGTAGGTAACGCGGGACATCGATAATCTGTAATAATTAATTATTGTAATATTAATCTCTGAACATTATTCAAGGTTTGGAATCGTGAGGAAGTTTTTCTCCTTTTAAACCGTAATGTACGTAGACAATATCAGTCAGTAAACCATAAGTTGCCTTAGTTATAAACCCATACATTATTCCATACCATATCTGTAGATACATTATACTCGTATATTTATGCAAATTATTTTTAATGGTTTTTAAATTAACTTGACATTTTTTTTTCTTGATGAATCGATCGTTGTCACAAAATTGTAAACAAATTTTAGTTTCAAACTATGCGGTAACTTAAAACATTTTTTCCGTTGGGAAGTAGAAGTTTTCATATACACCTAGAAAATTTAATGGCAACCTGCCCAACACGTGTAGTCACAAGAACCGCATACCATAATATTAAGTACACTTACAGTCTTAAGTTAGTGTGTACGTTTGAATATGTTTCATACGGATTATTTGTAAACTTAACATAATAATTGTTAACATTAAACAGATGCTTACATTATATTAACGAGACCATGATAACTTATTTCAAACCTCTTAGTAAATTAGCAGAAAAGTTAACACAAACACAACATTTATAAAAGTTAATTATTTTCTCCAGTACTACATCTACACTACATACATAGTACATTCTAGCTGTAACCAAACAATTTTTTAGCAATCGCTTCCAAATACACTTCCTAATATTAATTATTCTTGAACCTCGGCCAAGATTGTTAACCAATTGTTACTATTATTAATCAAGCAGAGTTACCAGCAGCAATCAAAAGTATCAAGTGAAATCTGACCCTGCACAGGTTTCCAAGTGGAAAAATGCGGCATTCAACATAAAAACTAAAATGAAGGATAATACAAGCAGTCTTGCATCCAAAAGTGCTTGGTATTAACTTAGAAACTGTTTCAACAATGCCATTATAAAGGATAATAAACATATTTTTAAATTACCTATCATAATATGTAGTATTATAATACCTATTGTAATAATTATTTGTATTATAACGAACTATAGTTCATTGGATAAAAGTGATTTATGTACAATATCATATATATACATAGTATAACAGCAAACCACCACTTATTGGCAATTAATAACTGAAGTATTTTCGACACCAAATATAATGTTGTACCTATTCTAAATTGTAGTATTAACTACAATAAGTTATCAATTAACTACAAAAATATTGTAAGTTTAACGATAAGCGGCCGTGAAGAGTCCCGTTATAACATAGGACCCCAAATTTTACAATTTTTTGCAATTTATATTTCTAACTTGAATTGGAGGGCGTTAAACTTTTTTCCGCTTTTGGCATCCACTTGACTTGGGTCGTAACTGAAAATTAGTCCCAATAAATTTTAAGGTTGACATTTACAGATTTTCACTAAAATGTTCATATGATAGATAAATCTATGACCGGTGTAATCGTAGTATATTTTCTGTTGTTGAAACCTGGTAAAAACAAGCAAGAAATGACAATTTTCATTTTAATGTTTTTATTGTTTATATTTTTATATTGTATTGTATATCTTATTAAAGTAAGTGATTAAAATTAATAATGAAACTAAACAAAGAGTTACTAATTTCAGTTTTTAGTTTTAAACGATTTTTTTTGTTTAAAAATTTTCTTTTAAGATTAAGCATGAACAATCGATACGATTTTGCATTGACATAACATACCGTCGCGTCGCCAAGCTGCAAATACCAGTTCCAATGTAGCAAATATTGAAATTTGATTTTTGTGTTACTATTATCGTTGACTGACAGAGTTATCAAGACACGCAGCCATATATGTTTTAATGCAATACTAAATTGTCGCGACAACTAGATGGCGCTATTTTTCAATGTAAATCCTCATTAACAATTATTAATCTCGCGATCCATTCCGTTAGAACGTGTGGACAGTATAGTGCGCGGAGTGCGTTCGAGTGAGAGGGACATAGAATTTACAATTCTTCCATATGGCTGCGTGTCTTGATAACTCTGTCAGTCAACGCTATTATTCTATACGATTAATTCTGCACAGATTGGTAGTACACGTTTGCAGTATATGCAAAACCATAGGCAACATGGCGAAATCTTCAAAAATATATACCTCCAACAAACCTTCTTCTATCTCTACTCTAAAATTTATGTTTTGCGACAATGGAGGTATTCGCAGCTGGGCGAGGATACATAACTTAATACTATTGTTAACAGTTACGTATCAGTATGAAATTATTGTATAACCTTAATGTTTTGTTTATTTAGCGTAAAATAAACAATATGTTGTTTATTTATAAATTTGTATTTCTGCAGGTCTATTATTTTAAAATAAAAAATAACGCTATTTTAGGGTCCAAATTAACGTTATGTACTCGCATAATTGTTTTAAACTCGTACTTACATTTAAATTACTTATAAAGGAATTCTTTAATTTTTTTAAACAATAGTAAATAAAAGGGCCGTCTAGAAAAAATCGGGGGCTAGGGTTAGTAACCTTCGCCCTCCTTCAGTTTAATAAAAGTCATTACTACGTGTCAATAAAAAACTTTTATTTTCTAACAAGCAAAGTTTTCATCAGATGCATATTTGTTGTAGCTTTTCTAGAATTTCTGGATTTCAATCGAAATCCGGGCCCCTTCATAAACTCCGGGTTCGGGGAATCACCCCTGACTCCCCTCTTGTAGTAATTCCTTTGTCCGAGTAGTGCACTTGCCATGTAATTACTTTGAAATTGTTTTTTTACTAAACATTACCTATGTATCTAATAAGTAAGCAAACATTAATTTTAATTTAATATAATATGATTTACAATTTAAAATAGAAGTAGAATGAAAAGGTAGTATAGCTTTGGTTAATTATCTATCTCTTTTATGACCCATTTCTTGATTCCCAGATGAACTTCCAAATAAGAACTTGTTACATAAAGTAATCCAGAAGTCAATCAGGTTGTGATGTATTATTGTATAATTTTTTCTTGTCAATTCTATGTACATATTTCTTGTTTACTTTAACAAATATATCGTTTCTGAAAGTTTAACAGAAAGTGAAAAAATTATGCACAACCTCAATCTAATTATCGTGCCATCCGTAAAAAGATAAATTTTACAGAATTTTTATATCTCTTGGAGGTAAGAGCTTTTGTAATAATAATTAAAATGACTTTATTTAGGCAGCTAAATTGTTTATTCTGAAATTCAAAAAAGAAATATAAATTATTTACTTAAAATGGAATGATTATGTTTTAATGAAATAATGAGTTTAAAATTTCTTTACTGGTTTGTACAATGTGTATACATAACTATGTACTATATTGGATTATGGATAAGTAAAACAAATAAAAAACGCTAATCAGTTTCAGTCATTTAATAAAAATTAGACCTTTCTTCACAAAGTTAAACTTAAGATTAAAACAAAATATTTTAATGTAGAACAACTATACTATTTCTAATTTCTAGCTTTCACTGATCATTAAAAGTGATCCCTTGGGATGCCAACAATATTAATATTATATACCACTTTATGCGTAAATAATTCTTTACAGTGGTTTAGTTTTGGAACATATTTAAATTGATATTCCAACAATAACAATGTATCGAATAGAAACACTAGGTATATTTGATTTTGTACATAAAATACAAAAGAAAATGTTTTGTTATGGTGGATAAAAATACATGTTTTTAATAAATTTCATAAACTTTTCGGACATTATAATTTATTGTTTTTGCGTAAATAATATTGCATTGAATAAAAAATAAACTTTCTTGTATACACCATTTACATATACATACTCTAGAGAACCTTTTCATTTGTCAGTTTGCTACATTCAGTATTCTGAATTGCAAATTTATGTTCAAATATTACAAATTATGAATAAAATAACAATATCCATAGTTTTTTTTATGGAGTAAAGGAAGACTTTTTGGTGTTAGTCTATAGGATTGAGAAGGCCCGCAAAGAGTTATTTTTGTTTCAAATAAGAAATGCTTTTTGTTTCTTCAAACGTAAAAGATAAAATGATATAAAACACATAAAAATGGCTTGACTCGAATAAAACGCAAGTTCAGGTAATATTATAGGTGTTAAATCTTATATCCAAATGATTTTTCAAAATGTTGTGTACCCGTCAGATAGGAACGCCTGCAGCTTCAGCAGACTCACGTACTTTTGTCCTCCGATCTTCCAACGTCATACCAACAGAACGAAATTTACTTTTTTCCATGCTTGTCAAAATATGAGAGGTTTTGCACTTTTAATGGATGTCCAAACTAAATTAAGCGACAGATGTGTCTGAAAATTTTAATGTGGTCTACTGAAACATTTTACTTACTATATGTTGTATGGGATTTGCAATTCAGACGCTATCTACTAGAATTTTTAGGGACTTAAAGAGCGACTCTTATTGTTTTTTATGCATTTTTTGTAATTTTCATGATTGAAGAGTTAAGTTTGTTTAAAATTGATATTTACTAAATTTTTTATTCTGGTTTTTAATACCTGTGTTTGCGTATCACTTTTAATATAAAATGTAGCAATTACTTATTTTATCTTAAAAGGAAAACAATTTTTTAACAAATTGAAATTGTTTCGGTGAAGTTTTCCGCATATCTCACTAAAATGTAAATACCTATATAGACACCAAGTCTGGTATTGAACTGATTTTAAGCTTCTTCTAGGTTCAAGTCAAATAAAATAAATTCGTTTTGCAGACAGATATAACCCAATAATACATCATTATTGATTTAATCATGTTGTCTCATTATCAACCACGGTACATAATATAGTAAGGTAATCCAGCGCTGCACTCTTTACGTGCATTGGAAATGAAACCATAATGTACCACTGTGCGAGTGAAAAGCCGGCGAGAGAGATGGCCTATAAGGTATCAATTCACTAAATGCTATGCATAGTATGTTACCTGTGTACATTTTTAGAAACCGCTTTTTTTCATATAAAAATCGATTTTACAGCAAAACTTTTTAGGCATTTTTTGTTGCAAATTTCCTTGTCTTCCATTTTGTTTATATGAATATTTACAGGAAAAACTTCTTATTCAGTTTTTATATCGCACCGTTGTTGAAATACCGCTGAAACTATGAGAATTAAACAATTTTACAGGCAAGAAGGCACAAAATTAGAAAAAAATCGGCCACTGATAAAAAACATCAAAATTGCAGCGGTCGTAAGGTAATTGTAATCGTAAGTACTATATCGTAAGGTAAAAAAAAATAATAATATATTACTAATTATTACTAAATATTTAATTATTACTGGTCGATATAAAATATCAACGTGTTGGAAATGATAAGAAGGTCCTAGATGAAGTAAAATTTATTAAGGAGTATAATTTACGATTTTGGGAAAAATCAAATTTTCATATACTACAAGGTAGATTATATTATCAATTCGTCCGTTGTACAGAAGAAAAGTATTATTACGTAAATTTTGTATCGGATGGTAGAAGAAAAATAACATCAATCTGATTGATCAAAGATATAAAGAAAACAAGAAGATTATCATAAGAAAACCAGCCACTCCAAAATAGGGTTCAATTCATATCAGCTTTTTTGTGGACATACGCATTTGTATAAATTGATAACGCTTATATATATTTCCTTGAATATTGATTTCAATTATTTTATTAATCTTTTATAATTAATTATTGGTGAGTTGCATATGTTTGTCAATTGAACTTTTTATTAGTAAATTTTTGTCTTGGTCTACATTTTGCAGAGGCTAGAGCAGTTAATTATTTTGTTTTCTTGTGTTGTGGTAATTTTGTGCTTTTAGTTTATCAAGGAATACAGTCTTATTTTGAAAACCAGGGTATTCCAAGGAACGGTAAAACGAATTCGTGATTGCGGTGGAGGAATCTGCTTGGTTAATCGAAGACATTGTTAAAGTATTCCTTTTAATTCACAATATCTAATGGAAGATTGGTAAGTGCAAAGTTATCATAATATTTGAGATCGATTTAGTTGACGTGCTCAGATTTTATTACGCGAAATTTCTGAATCAAATGATCGATTATATGAACGAATGGTTCAATGTGATAATCAATTGTAGGTCACTATTTTGAGATATTATAATTTATTCAAACTTAGTTTTTTTTATGTTAGGCCATTCGGCATTAGAATAATTTGTAAACAAATACATTGTCGATTTAAAACAAAATAAAATCACAATTCTATCTTTACTTCTTTACTTGATCTTTAATTTCAATGAATCCTTCCTTTAGTCTTCAGGGGTTTATTGATGTTTGGCGCCCACCAATTAAGTTGATAAAGGATAAAATTAAATACAAAAAAAAAAGGAAGAACCTACCAGCATCCCTTGCTCTCACTGTATTTTTAAGTAAGTCTGCCTGCCATAAGAATCGCAGGTCATCGAGGCAAAATTATCAATAAGAGAATAACGCTTTCATTGGTACAACATTTTATAGTGTAAACAATTTATTGCGTCCGTTTTTCTTGGTTTTTCTTTCGAACTTTTGTGTATAATTTTAATATAATATAATATTATAATAGTTTTTTTACGGTTAATAAAAATTAAATAAAACAATAATTTGAAAAAATTATTTTTCTTTGAGTTTAAAATCATCTTACTACGATAAACAATGCTAACGCATCGCTCGGTTGCGTGCTTGCATGGTACCTTATGCTCTATCCTTGTCGTGGACGAAATTGTTTCATATAAACACTGCTCGTAGGATTACCTTACTATATTATGTACCGTGTTATGAACAGAATAGTACACAAATCATGTACATAATATGTACATATGTATGTCCATACTGAACTATCGTTAAACGCTCTTAACTACCCTCTTAACCCAAAATACTTATAGTCTAGGATGTAAAAAAATATATATCGAGGTCATGTACTGAGATACTCAGAAAGCAAAAAATATGTAAAATTACGAAATTATTCAATATATTTTTATAGTTTCACTATATAGTACGTCTTCTATTGAAATTATTAAAATTATTTTATTAAAATACGCTGAAGAATAAATTCCACCCTGCGATTAAACGAATTTTTTTAAATATGTATACATATTATAATATTATATAATATTTATTATTATTATTATTAATAATATAGTATACTAATAAACAAAACCAAATAATATTTTTAAATTTCTTCCTAAATAAAAAATTTTTAATTGCAAAAAAGAAATAAATATCATGACTTCACATTCGTAATATAAACGCGCATGTTATGTATAATTGAGCAATAATTCAATGGTGTAAACCAATATGACAACCGTAACAAACCAAACGGGAGAAAGGTAAGTGACTCAAAGGAATGCGACGGTCCTACGGGACATCATCAACGAGTACCAAATTAACTTGAAAATCCCTCAAGACACATAACTTTTGGTTTTATCTAACGGTCGTGTAATGTCAAATCTACCCAACTCGTTTACACTGAATGATATTTATAACTGAATAAAATGTTAGTTAATCAAAAACAAATTGTGTAAAATCAGATAATTACAAGTTATAATATTAAATTGAGATGTTTTCTTATAAATATAATTTTCGAAACACACTCTTCATTTTGCACAGTGTAATAAATCTAGAGGTAACGTGACATGATTTCTTAATATCCATTTTATATATTAGAAAATGGTTTTAATCAAGACTCAATGACAACATGTTTACAGCCTACAATTAGTAATCTTTATAATACGAGTATAGCTAACGGTAGAATTTTAATGCGAGGTTCACTTTAATAAGCTAAGCTTAAATAAATTTAACTGTTTCTATGATTTTCATTATAAATAAATATAGGATAAGTAATAAATAAAAAGAAATTATATATGCATATATGCAATAGAATAAATTAAATTATAATATAACAATAACTGAATTGTAAAGAGTATGTTTAGTAAGAATAATACAATAATATTAAGTAGTATTTTATTGACGTGAATGAATTGGTTCCATACATAGGCAATGGTTTGTAAAGTTGCTTTAATGAGTTATATTAATTTAGTTACTAGTTGTAACAACTAATTATCCAATCAAATATTAAGATAGAGTAAGTTAATTGTTAAACTTCATCTTTTCCAACAAATACAACCGTATCTACAAGAGTACTGAAGTACCTAAAACTCTCATTTAGCTGTAAACGTGTAAATTTTACAATTCAATTATTCCACTACTACAACGTATATTCTGCTGCAATATTCCTTAACAGACAGTATCTTGTCGTCAAATACTATAATTAAATCTGCCAAGTCTGTCTTCATTATCCATCTCATATGACAGTAACAATGTATTTCGCATATAATTTGATAATATCAGTAAATTCTTAGATTTGCATTTGATAAGTTATTCCTGACATAAATCAAAACCGTTAAAACTCGAAGCAAGAAATTCAATATAACATTAAGGTAACACTGTAATACATCACACTAATGCTGAAAAGTCAAAATATTCATTAATCAAAGTAGTTATTATAATTTTTATATCATTATAAATTTATTTGCGCGAATTTTTAGAGGGCGCATAGTTCTTTCAAAATAACTTTTTTTCAGATGACCTATAGTGGCTATAGCTACTATAATCCTTTTTCGTGTCTAGTATTTTAATTTTTGTAATTCAATTTCTGAATTTAGATGATTCTAAGATCATTTAGATCAGATTATTATAAAAGTTCTTATAAAAATTATACGAAAGACTGTTAGCCTTTAATTTGTATATATAACAAATATGTTATTAGTTATGATCAACAAGTATCGTACAGCAAGGTTGTGGAATCTGGAATACTATACATACCTGCCTAGTCACTCCCGCCGGCCGTAGCGTCTTCTAAAGGGGTGGAAAGAAGTTGTACGTATTTCTAATTTGATACACTAATATTATTTGTACTTGCCTACAAATAAATGTGTTTTTATTAAATGTAACATATTGATATTGTTTTAAAACACCCAAAATTTGCACACACTTTTTACAGCTATTATGTTTCTAAGTTTTTACGAATAAAATACACTGTAAATATAATTATTATCGCTAACGTTTTTATCGTGCTGCAGCATCATCAAACAATAAAATTTTAATTTACAAGTAACCTATAGCTCCTCCAGCTTAGGCCATAAAAGATTAGTTCAATTTTTCTACTTCTATCCTAGTTAACCTCTCAGAAATACACTAAAAATCCTTTTTTCAAAAAACCGTCTTCCCCCATCACTGTTTTTCTTTTAATTTGAATGATATTTAAACGGATTTACTTTATTTCTGCAATCTATTTCAACTTCCAATGATGTCGCTGTATGACGAAATCGTTTTCGATAATTATACTTACATAAAATAATGTGTGTTATTTGTGAAAACTTAAAAATATTGTTCTACAAAGTATGTGTGAATATTTTGGGTTCCCTAAGATATACTGGTTAATATTGAATCTTACGACTTAAATAAATCACATATTATCCATTTGTTATATATTATGCATTTGTAAATTCTGGACAAAAAAATTAGAATATAAATTAAAATGCTAATGCCCGTATTCATCAACTACAAATAGTGCTATTTGTAGTAGGTGAAAACGGGAATAAATAATATAAAACTGTTTTATTTCTCTTTAATAATTTTTATTGTCTTTTCCCTGTAAGCTAACAAAATATAAGTTACATAATATAGTAAAATCGTTTACTTTAAATAAGTAACTGATGTACCTACAAATAACGACTTAGTTTAACCTGTAAAAATAAAACTGTTTATTATAGGTACATAATATTGCTTACAACGAATTGGTGCAATGCAAATGCCCGTTCTTGTTATACCACAGAATGCAACTAAAAAACACCCTTAAAAAAGGTTAGGTACTGCTGTGGACAAAAAGGACTGGACGATGATAATGTTTATAAAAATTATTACGTAGATAATTTACAAATACTTATGCATCATTTCTTCAGTAAGAAATAATATTATAAAACATTAATTTACTATAAATATATTATGTTTTATAAAAGAAAAAATATAATAATAGCTCAATAAATATAAATAAAACAGAATATTGAAATAAATTAATGTTACATTAAATTAAATTAGCAAATTTTATTAAATTATTCAATGAAAACATTTAACGTTTAATTAATGTTATTTCTACTAAATAAGATTAAATAAAACATACTTATTCATCAAACCATTAAAACAAATTCATAGATTCATTTAATTGTTTGCCTGATTACTTTATTCCTTAAATTTTGAAATGACCTAAGTTAAAACAAATAAATTATTTAAATTCAATCAATTCTTTTGAATTTGCCTATCTTTTCGTTGCGTTTAAGTTTTAATTTTAAAACCACGAATGGGGAATATCTGTAGAAATCGATATCTTTTCATAGCATTGATCAAATTCAAATGTTTTAATTGAAGTAAATAAAGAGCTTTTCAACATATGCTATAAAATTATATATTTAGGTGTCACAAGATTCATACATAGAAGACGCTATTTGACATTTTAAAGTAGATGTAGCTGGTAATGAGATGAAATTTAAAATCCGATACCTACTAAATCGATATAATATTTTGTTTAAACAAATTTACTTAAATGTTATAGTGAAACTGAATAGTTTTAAAATTACAGCACCGTATAAATTATTCATATCACTTTTAATGATTATTTTAAATATTTAAAAAAATAGTACCTATTATGTAATAGTAAAAAGTATTCTGTTGTTATTATTTTGTTTTCAATATTAAATATTATGCCTTTATAAATAAATTACTCAATAAAAACATTTCAGTGAAGTATTATTCATTGAATAACTTTCAGGTGCCATTATTCATCAACAGGTGGATCGGTAAATAATGTAATTCCGTGAAATGTGTTTTTAAGTATAATCTCAATTAACTTGGAAACTTTTTATTTGAAATTATTTCTATTGCAGCGACTTTCTTCATAAATCGCATTCAAAAATATCATGGGCAACTCAATATTTAATTTGATTACTTGTTGTTTGTGTGCTGTAATAAAAATGGGCGAGGTTTGTCGTAATTCAACATTTTAAAAGTATATAAATGATAAGTAGGCAAACATGATTAAATTTTTATAAATTTATTGTTATTGAATAAGGAATTTTCGAAAAATCTGGTAAACTTGTTAAATTATTTATAACTTTTGGAATTTAAAGGTTAAGTAATTGAAAGTGCTTTTTTTTAGATGGACTCTCTTACTCTATATCAGTGTTTTACATTTTAGAATAACCAAGAAATACGCTACACACCCTTTAAAACTGATCAAAATATTAACAAATACTCGGGCATCTTTTACCAGGCAATAAAAAATTTAAATTTAAAGTTAAAAACTAATCGTATTTCAATTTTTAAAAGTTTATAGTGCATATTTTGTTGGTTAAAAATACTAATATTGTTAACATTATGCAGTTTTCTAAAACTGCTTAACCCAGGAATCTACATACATATCTGTAAAATTATTATAGCAATTTAGTTATTTGACCAGGTTATATAAAGCTGAAATGGTAACTTATGTGATCGTATGTACCGGTATAGCATCATAGTGGTAGTAACGTATGAGATAATAGTATATTATTTAACTAGAGGTTAAAATTGCTTATTCGCGAGGTGCGTCGTTTATTTCACGAGGCATAGCCGAAAAATACACAAGCATCCTCTAAAATATAGATAGCACCAATAGCATAAACTACCTCTAGAGGAGCACGATAACTTGGAGCCGGATTTTAAAAATAAATTATTTAAAAAATTATGGTAGTTATATAAATTTAAACATACAAATTACCAATTTATTAGTAGATTTTTCATTAGTAGGTACAATATTACCAATTACAATACCAGCAATTTGAATCATAAGAGTATGAGTTTTTCTTAGGATAGTAAATTTCGTGATCAGATATTATAACAAACTGTAATACCCAGCTTTTCTTTTTTCTTTAAACTTATCTACCACCTAAATAATGTGCATTTTCAGACCATAATTCAAAAATTCATTGGTTGTCATTAACGTATACGAGTATTACTTTATTATATTATAACCATCTTAAATTTTTGTTGTAGGTATATTTTATTCGATCTCAAACGGCACTTACTGCCTACACACCTACACAATTTTGGTGTACAATCCTAATAAAATAGTATTATTCTTACTATTTTTCTAATATCAGTACAGTCAGTTTGTGTTGTAACGCACTTGATTAAATTTTTTTATTCGATTAGTATGCTTTTGTTTATTTTTTTGCACAATAATTAAATCAGAACTTGGAGCATCTACATTCTATATAATTAATTTACTCACGTAATTAATGCCGTATGTTTAAATGATATAAACTATAACATGAAGTTGATTGATAATTCACTGATTATGAACTATGATAGTTTCATAATAATAAAAGCCCACATTTACAGATGCGCAAGTATTTAGGTTAAGATGGAAGTTTTGATTGTTAATGGTTTCAATTAAAAACCCAGGGGGGTCAGTGAATAGGTGCCATTTTAATCACGAAGTCGATCACATGAAAATTAGCGTTTCGCAGGATTCGAACCGGGTACCTTTAAATTACAAGTTGATTGCGCTAAGCATTACGTCAATGATATTCACCTGATAATTAAATTAGTAATAAATTATGTAATTACTCAATTAAAGAGAATATTGCCCTTAAGACTCAAATTATGTATGAATAATGTGACAGAATACTATAAGCTATCTATACAACATCCCAAATAGCAACAACATTTACTACAATACAGCAAGAAATTACGTAAATGTTGTTTAGCAATGTAATTTAACATTTTCATGATAATATAATTGATATATCACCAACGATCGCAACTAAATATTTGAATTTAATTCCAGGGTGCTGGAATTTTATCATCACATTTATAATAATTTTATTTTTACCATTATGTCTTTTTATATTGTGTCTACTTATGTAAAATTATAAATTATTATCCATTTTTACGTTAATTCTTTTTTCTGGCTTTAGTGTTACTTTGATTTGTTCCTTATATTCAATTTATGTCTATGTTTACGTTTATGTTTATGTTCTGATTTTCTACAAGTAATTATATTGTATTTTAAGATGACATTTCTTAAGTGCTTTATACAATTGTATAATTATCAATTGTATAAATCTATATTCTTCCATTATGTTATGTGTCGTTACGTTATTATGTTATGTAGTATTTAATAAAATATCAATAACCAACAGAGCAGATTACTTTCTAATGAGTATATTAAACAAATGGTAACATTTCAATTAACAATAGTGTTGTTGAAAGCGGCAGTGGGTGAATTCAAATGTATTCAATGGAAGAAAAGGTTCGGCTTTCCTGAAACTACGCACATTATACGTTGAGATAACAATGCCCAATGTGTAATGCATGTTGAAGTGCGGTCATCGGAAACTGCAGCCAATATGTGAAAATGATGGATGTGTTTTGTAATTCAAAAGCTCTCAAGGCTCAGAACAAACCGCATATTTTGCCTTTCGCAAGTTATCTATCATTTTAAAAGTGTAAATTTAAAATTCAAATAGAGGAAAGATAATATAAAGCAAGCCTAACTCGGCGTGTTACTCTTTACTTATAAAAAATTTGTTTTATTAAGGGCGTTTGCTTAACTAAGTTTAATTTACTGCTTTTTAAGTAACAGTAGATTACAAAAAAGTAATTATAACTCTTAATTGTGTAAATATGGTAATGTTTTTAAGTTTGAGTTAGTTCCCTTAAACAGCACTAGATGATAAGTTATCGATTAACAAAAACGGCAATCTAATTTTATAATAATTTTGCAAGTATCATTATATGAACAAACTGGTATATAATAATTTGACGTTCACCTCTACATAATATCGTAAATAATATCCTTATAATTTATTTCTCGAATTAACATAAAATTATATCTATAAATCATATCATAAAAGCTTTTGCATTTATTTCAATAAGTACCTATTGCATGATTAAAGAATAAGCAATAGATAACGTGTTTTCGGTTTATTAGCCATCATCAGTATGCGGTATTGAGGACGACTAATAAGCCGTTCTATAATAATTATTATATAAAAGTTACGCTGTCTATAATAGTGAGAAGACGTTAATAGTTAATTCTAAATAAAGTAAATTGTCTATCTAATATATCTGGGCTATTTAATAAGTTTTACTTAGTCTTAAAATTTTACATCGTCGACCTTGCATTTGGAGATCAGCAAAAAAATATTTTCAAATTGATCATCTGTCTAAATGCGAAACGCAAGTTATATTGTTTAACTCTGGTGATCTGTGATCTAGAAAGAAAATTCTCAAGTTCTGGTCTCAACAGGTATTCTCAACTGGTACTTTCTTTAAAGTTTCACAAAGTATAACCTGAGAAAAGAGACAATAATTGGGAGCTTCGTAAAATTGCAGTCAGAAGCTTTCATTTCTTTTGCTTTCAAATGATTTGTTGGAAATGGTTTTTAATGATATATAGCTTCTTCAATTGGGTCCAATTGTCTCTGATTTATCTTGTATAATGTTAAATCATATAGGTTTAGAATTTATAAAAAATATGTAAATAGTTTATTATAATATTATCTATTTAAATCTTATTATTATTAATTAATCGTGAAGTGGAACATTTTGTTCCACGGATGTTAATTTGCAAGCTCAAAGTTTGTTTGCAAACAAATATAATTATAATTAATATTTTTATTATTATATATTTAATATTTTTTTATTTATTTTATTATTTATTATATTTATTATTATAATTAATATAATTAATATTGTTCATGAAGAATATAGATATAGCAAAACAAGTATAAATGTAATTTCATATTACGTAACTGGTTGCATTAAGTACATTGTTGTCTAACGTAAAAAGGCTTAATAAAGTAATACTTTTTTATCATCATTATTATTCGATAAAATATAAATATTGCGTACTTACATTTATTATGTTGTTGCATATTTATGTAATGTTTAAATTATCTATATTAACTAGTACATAATATAATCTATAAGATTTGTTCTTAATTTTCTTTAAAATTAGTTTTATTATGTAATCAATAGTTATTTATATTAACAAAGTTCGTTCTAAATCTACTTAAAAGAGTATTATTAAAAAACTATGTAATAATATCACTATAGGTATACATAATAATTATTAGCGTATTAATAGTATGTACTACCTTAGAAGCTCCTTCTCAATCCAGTTTTAATTAAGTTTCACCAAAAGTTTCAAGTTATAGGTTCTAAGTTATCGATAGTCGTCAATAAAAACCACGAAGTCATTTTTTGTATTTTTTCATGATTATCTATTATCTGTTAAAACTATACAATTTTTATACAAAAATAATTAGGAAACTTATATAAATCTAAAAATATGCGCTTAAAGTTATTTATCGTGACTTTCGCCCTAGCTTTCGGGTAAGAATTCATTGTGAAAAGATTTTGACAGTGAACGCAAGATAGACTTCAAATCTGATTTTTTTGCATGCAAGTATTATGGTGAAATTAAATCAAATTAAATCTGGTCACAATCTTAATGGTTATAAGTATAGAAAATGTTATACTTGATGAAATACAATTACCTACGTGCATACATCGCTCTATGAAACATGGAACCAGCAGAAACAGCACTTTGCAACCTCTGGAGTACAGGTGCTGTTGTAGTTATTGACTCAATTATAATAATTTCATCTAGAACTTAATAGATGCAGATCTTTATATTTACTTTATTAATAAGAAACAATAATAGTGTTTCGGTATTCAAGCCAAGCCTGTAAGAAATTCTGTCTTCAGTTAAGCGTTAAATCGTCTAAGTTAGCTATAATTCTATTATGTCATAAACACACTTTTTTAAATTTGAAAATATGAAGACTATTTATTGTATAATTATATTTTTAAATATAATATATAAACGGTTTTAAGTATATATTCTAAGAATACAAAGTTTAAATCAGCGTCGTAAGCTTCAAATAAAAGCTCAAAAACAAGAGACAAAAATTTAGAATCACGTTAAAGGCGTAACATTAGTACGTGACATGCTAAAATGTTAAAATAACTGTTCATTCTTTCCTTTCACCATTTCATCTAAAATCCTAATAGATCGACATAATGTTATCTTTGTTTTCCTGCAGTAAACTTAAAACATTTGGGTTGTGAAAATTTATTACAATTACCGCTATTGAATTAAATCGACATGTAGCAGATTGCAATACTAAATAATTTTATTTAATGGATTATTAAACAGCGTTTGATCATTCCTTCCTAATTTGTTCATTTATGAATGACAATAGGTCAAAATAAGTAATGGCCAAGATGAACTTAGTAAATACATATATAAAACCAATCTACAGTGGGTACCTATAAACTATAAAACTATTATTGGCATAACATATCAAAATCAATAAATTTGTCACAATAATTACCATAAGATGGAATAAAATTATTATTAAATTAAATGTTTTTTTGCTCTTAACATTAACGAATAAGCTCTTCAACTTGAAACTATCAAGTGTTAAATAAATAAACTAATAATAAATGTTGGTTAGAGAAGTACCTTAATTTCAAAATATAACTTTAATTTTTAATTTTTTTAATCATTTACACATATTCCGTTGGGCCAAGGAAAAAGGTCGTATCTACAAATTTTATGGAAATTGATTTAATCCCATTATTCCGCAAAAGCACGCATTCTGATTCTTTTGCAGAAACTTATAACGTTTTATCCATATATTGGGCGGTATAAATTGCTTTAAAAATTTATCATATCTGCAAAATTTGCTAATAGAGTTAGAAGGAGTTTTCGTACTTGACAATTTTTAAAAGACGAGTCCTTTATTAGCATGGCAACTTGTGAACACAATCTGGGAACGCACTGTATACATAGCAAGATATCAATATTTTACTCTGAAATTTGAATTTAATGGACTTATATTAGGGTCAAATGTCACTCGTACCGTTGCCATATAAAATAATAATTCAGGTTTTGCTTTAGTGACCCAAGCTAAATTTAAACACAATGCCGTATATAGTAGAACTGAGTAGAACGAAGCAATGATTTGTGAAGCACTGAGTTTTAAATGCGTTAAAAATATTTCATGCCGTAAATTGCCTAAATGTACGAAATTGGAATTTATTTAACAGTCTAAATTTTTTACAGTTGATTTATATAACTTTTTATTAGGTTTTCTTTAAAAAATAAGATACCAGTATTATGTTTGCAAGATGTAAATACAGAATGTCAAATTTATAACAATACAGATTCCCCAAGATTAATTTAAGTAACGCGAACTAAGATGTGGCAATAATTAAATTTTGACATTATTTATTAATCTACATTAAAGACGTTATTAAATTAAATATAAATTTATATAAAAGATTTTACTAAAAGCTAGTGAAACAATTAAAGCAAATTGATGACGTTAAATTTTCGGTCTATTTTGTTTAAAAATCTAACACAGTAAATTTCTGAAAGGACGGGAAAGGCTTATTGAACAAAAAGTTGACAAATTGACAAAAGTTGGCATTCATTTCATATGAATTATAAAATATGTATAGGTATTAAATGTTATTTAACTATACTCAGCCATTTTTGAAAAAAAAAGTCCTGTAGGTACATATTATTTTTTTGTAGGATTTTTCTACTCATTCTATTTTAATATATTGTATGCATAATAATTACTTTAGAAATTTGAAAAGTTGTTGCAAATGTTTATATACCAAAATAGTGATTTTATATTTTTCAATAATCAATTAAAATATAACTTTTTTGTATGAATCACTCGTTATTACAATCTTAATTGAACTCTATTTATCGATACTCGAGGGAATCTGTTGCATGAATACATTTTTATAAGGTTTTTAAAAGCTTTAATTTCCAGTATCAAAACGAATCAAATACAAGTAAGTTAGGGTAGCTGAGCTGGTGAAACATATAACATTTTAATAATTACGTAGTCGTATATAACCCCTTTCTTATATTGTTTGACTACGTTTTCTGAAAATTTATATCGGGAGATACTTAGAGTAGGTCGGTTGTAAATGAACACAAGATTAAGTTCAATTACAATAAATTATTTTGTTAATTAATTGATTTATAGTTCATAGTAAAACTTAATACTAACCAGTTATCAATATTTTAAAATCACCAAAAAATGCATGAAACACTTTTTCTAATTAAATGCTCAATAACCTGCTACCAAGAACCTCACTGTAAATATATTAACAACCGTTTAAATTACAATAACATTATCAGATGATTAGTTAAATTAATCACCAGGGTAATTAATTGAATTGAATGACGAAAGCGATTGCAAATACCTATACAATGTATTAATATGTAAAACTTTTTTCATTATACTTAGGTTTAAAAGAAACCATGATTTGAGCATATTTCGATAATCTCAATTAATTAAGTTGTAACGTTAAACATACATATATGTTTATGTAAATATGTAAGGTTCTCGGAAGCCAGCCGTAAGAATTAAGTTGACTGACTTTGTAATATTCTCTTGTTTTGATCAACTTAACTATACTTACTCCAATTCCATTCAACGTTATAATTATACTATTGTAAATACCAACTAATAATCATATTCCAATAAGAAGTCAACACACAATGACTTCCTTGATATACATATTTGTGAATGTGCAACATAATGGCAATAATGAACTTAATCACCTTACCATAATTATTGCAGCAGTTCCACAGTATTGAAAGTGAAGGGAAAAATTTTTATAAAATGCATAGCTGTTGTTCTTCCTAATCGTTTTACTTAATTTTACTTTCCCATTTACGTAGTAAAGGAAAGTATTTACAGTTGACTTACGAAGTCTTGACGTATTACTTTTAATCATAAATTCAACAAAGTTTTCATATTTTAATAAAATTAATAGCTACTAGTCCTGGGGCACTTGTAATAATATAATTTTCCGTGAGATTTTGAATGGCTAGCTAGAATGCATTATTTCTTATTATATTGTACAATCATGCCTTACCAGGTATTTATTTACATTTATGGCAGGCGGGCTGGGTAACGGCTTAAATCAAATATAGAGCTCATTAATGACAATAACAATCGATTAGGTATAACTCTTTTCCGTATTATCTTATAAAAATTTTGTAAGGAGTATATCGAGATATCTCTTGTCGTTAAAGAGTTATAGCCAACCAAACTGCATGTCATACACTTACTAATGTTTATATAAAATTACATTTATTAACAAAATACTTTTATATTTCAAAATTAGAAATTTATTAAAGTTGTATTATTTTATAATATAATAATATATAAAAAAAATTGTATAAAAGACAATAGTGATTTATTTTCAAACTTCCTATTATTACCTTACCACTTTATATAAAATGTTTGAAATTTTTGTTTAAATGATTATATTAGGCGACCTTCTTTTATAGTTATTTGTGAGTTATTTTAATTATTCTTCAAAAGTGGAAAAAGTTGATTATTTTAAGTTAAAAATAACGAAAGAGTTAATTTAAAGTATGGCTATACTTGACGAAAGAAAAATTAACTTAATTGCTATGGGGAATTAATGATTCATTTGATGGAAATGTGATTATAAATAAAATCACTTCGGTTAATCTCAATTAATCCAGAAGTTTATAAATCTTTTTTATCGAATATTTTACCCTTATCCACATCTTTACTTACTGGACTAACTAATTCTGATTTATGCTCCCATATGTATTGTGCACTTACAAAATGGTTTGAAAACCTACCTAACTTCAAGAATAACAAATATTTACCTGTTATATCATAAAACTCACTAACTTGAAAGTTAAAGCAATATAATATTTATTTTAACTTAATAAAGCCAATTATACACATAATACCGTTTTGGCAGTTCAATATCAATTTAATTTAAATTTTAATTATCACAAGTAGCATTTTAGTATATCTCATAAAGCTAAAATCAAAGAAAACGAATAATTGTTTCATGCGTAAAAATTAATTAACTTTTCTGGGAAAACATATTCTTCTTCAAATAATTAAAGACGTCAAGGTTTTTTGTGAAATAGCTAATTAATAGGTACGTGATAATAAACTCTTCTTTAACAAAGCAGCCACCCGAATTAATAAAATTACGTTTAAAACGGAAATAAATGGAGTTTATTATTTTAAATTAATGTTTTTATCATATTAGTACCGTATTTCAATATGTGTGTTAAAAAGAATTTACCTATACATTTTCAACGTATAGATCTAAACTACCTTGTGGGAAGTATTAGAAATTATTCCCATATTTTAAAAACCTTTTAAAATTTCGTTTTCCCGCACTTAAATTTATATGCAACAGCTTAACTTGAAAATAAATATTTAACATTACATTTTTAAAGGCCATCGCATTATTAATAATAACTTTCTGCAGCAGTACTTTTGCGAAGGTTTATAACCCAGTTGTATAATTCTGCAAATTATTCAAACACAATATTGTTACAATTAACTGCATAGTATGTTGCAATTAACACATTTCACATTGTTTGGGTATTAAAATGTAAAATTTTCTGTAGCTACAAAAACGGTAATGAATAAAGGACCATTTCATCATTTTTATAGCATCATTTTCCTATTTAACAGCGGCCCCCGATCCTCGGTGTAATTATGCAGCACATAAAATGTTAAACGAATAAATTAATAGTTACTTTATTCCGGTAGTATTTATATAAGACTTATGTAGTAGTAGATTATTTTTAATTTATTTGTTACGTAGATCAGAGACATGTAAATGTACCGTGATTTGCTCAAATTTAACATTGTTTTCTACGTAGTCCTTGTCTAAATACAGGATACACTGGACAAGCGTGATCGAGATTTGTGAGACTCCTGCAAAGGGTTTACAGATAAAGCGACATGCAACTTGAAAAATGTAACTTTCGAATCAACTTTGTTTATTTTAGTTAAGATCAGCTATAAATTAAGGTTAATTATTAGATCATAAAAATTGATGCTACTTCTATCGATTGAGATATAGGCAAGTGGTTCGTATAAATTAAAATTTAAAATTACTCTCACTTGAATACAAAAAAGAACATTTCAACGTTGAATTTTGAAATATTTTTAAGTAAGTTTAATATAAATGTATATAAGTAATATAAAACAAACGTATAGTAGTATGATGCGGGAAAGATAAGCAGAAACTTTCTCAAAAGTTATATTATCTTGCAAACTGGCTCAGAAGAAGATGTTAAGTTTTGTAAATTTACAAATTTGTTTAGAAAATATTTTACTAATTTGATTAGGTTGGGACATCGTTTAATAAAAAATATCTATTCGGTTGGCTGGAGTAATCATTTTTATAAATTAACAAGAATGTATAAACTTTAAAATTTCAAACGAAGTTTTACCATATAATATAGTAGAAGTTTTACTTTTTTCTTGCCAATTTTTGTAGCACACAAGTTCAAACTAACTTTTTTATAATTAATTTAAAATAACTTTAATTTTATTATTACATATTTTTGTATTTTATAAATTATACAATTTCAATGAAACATAGGTATTGTTAGCATCAAAACACAAAAGTGATTTATAGGTATCACACAGTAGTAACAATTAAGCTATTGCATCAAAATTTGTTACCACAAAAAATTATAAATTAAAATTTTTCTGGTATTATGCAGATATAGTATTATCTACTTATTTCAATATAATGTTTTAATCTTTTGGAACCTTATAACTTGTTATATTAAAGTAAAATTTTGTTATGAAACATTTTCGTGATTTAAATTAATTTATTAATAATTAATACGGAGAACGTTCAGAAAGTAAAATTACAAGGACAGTGTAGGAGATTTCTTAAAAAGTTTTCAAAACTGAGTGTAGAGGGGTTCCTAACGGTCAAAATAATCCACCAAGGGTCTGAGTTTGTTGTGAACTTTTAGCATAATATCCTATAAATTTTATTAACATAAAGCCATCCTTACTTGCTGGAAATTTTGGTTATTTTCTGTTGCAAATAGTTAAAATTTGTAATTACATTTGAAATTGTTTTTTTTTTCAAATTTCAACAGTTTAAAAAATGTATGATATGCATAATATGTTCTTTCAAAAACTTTCCCATGTAAGGGTACATAACAATAACCTGGGCCGCAACTACAAGGCGCTCTCGTATTTCTGCTATACCTTCGTTGATATTTTGATTTTCGGTCTGAAATTTTTACAGTGTAATATTTTGCTTTCGAAATCTGTATAGAAAGAAAAACAATTTTTTCAAACGCGAAGACGAGAGAACATACTTAATTAACCCCTTAATGGACACATTAATTTCGAATTAATTTAAAATTATTTTTAATTTGATTGAATTTCAAACGATTGGGTTTTTTAAAGTATTTACTATTTATGTACAGGTTTCTATTCAAAAATTAGTAATCTACCGCATCAAACGAAAATTTGGAGAGTAAATATAATGGTTGCTCGTGTCCCAGTCGATTTCGTAACTGCCAGTATGACGCTCTCGTGTTTGACATAGGCAAATGCATTAAGGTGCTTATATAAGAGTATCAAATACAACTTGGAAGGAAAGATTCTCGCGATTTTATTAATTTGTATTAAGACGTATGTAGGTATAATCTAAACCACCAAAGAAAAGCTCTGGTCAATACCGAGATACCAAGAAAATACATATTATGCTTTTTTTGCCAAATTTCAGATTTATAAGTATAATTTTTTTACCATGTATTATTTGATTTATAAAATCTATTATACATCCAACTTTTACATTTGCAAAAATATTTTATACTAGGTTTAGCAACTACTAAATTCAACACAATCAACTCACAAAAATATTGAATAATATACTAGATACCCGCTTCATATATGAAAGAATTCCGCAGCGTAAAGTTTTATATTATTTCGAATTCCAAGGTTATTGCATCAAAGTAGTTCTGTGAAAAACAATTTTGTCGCCAGTTGTTATACAAATATTGAACGAATTATACTTTTCAATCAAAATTTTAATAAAACTTTTTAGGTATAAATTTTGGAATTGAATATTTTTGCGATTAGAATTACATTATTTGCCACTTTCAATAGTAATTTAAAAACGCTGTTATAATATTATATTGAAATATGCAACTAAAACTATATAATACCTACAAATATACAGAAATTTTCATGTAGGACAGTTTCTAAAAATCCCATGTTATTGAATTACAAAAATTATTTTATGATCTTTTTTCTATAGACTTTCTAGAGACGGTGTCGGTGAACCAATAAAAATAATTTTTCCAGACCTCAAACAATAGTATCGCTATTATAATATAATATTTATGTATTTTTGATAATATTTAATTACTTAAATTTTTTTTAATTTACCTAAATTTGTCCAATCAATGCATTTATTTATATTTTATGCGAATAATTAAAATATAAATAATCACTCCTGTTTTCGCTACCACTCTCGCAGTATGGCATTGGTCAGTGGTAGCCTAAATTTAACAACAGTCACAGTTATTTTCTAAAAGACATAGGTAATTTATTGAATCACCCCTAAACCTATCTTATACTTTTGGTTCAATTTGACATAGAATGCTCTTTATATATTTTTGAAATTTATATGAAATTTCAATTAAATGGATAATTAATTGATATAAAATTGTATCTTATACAATATTTATTGTAAAAATTTATTCCAAAACTTCATAAAATAATATGTAGGTATTGTATTCCATTAATCTTCTTCAAATCCATTTTAAAATTTTAAATCTTTTAATTAAAACTTTTTAAGTTAGATTTTATATTAAAAATTTGCTTTTACGTTTAAATTAAAGTGTAAAAGTATCAATTTAAAAGAAGCAATTGACTGCTTGAAAAAACTTGAAAATAAATTTTACATCGATAATAAGGAAGAGTTCTAAATACGTCATCATTAAAAAAGTTAAAATAATTCTAATTCAAAAAATATACTTATTACTAGGATATTTTCTATTTATGTGGAGAAAAATTATATAATACTTACAAGCAATGTCGAATTTAAATTCAAAAAGTTGTTTTTTATACTCCACAAAAGAAATCTTTTAGTCAGCAATTGCAATTTAAATTTTTCGTCTTGTAAGTTATAATAATTACAATCGTACAACAGCTGTTAATATTTGGGTACCTACTACAGAAGATAGGTGAACCGTCCATATTTAAGCTATGTATTATGCTAAAACTTGGAATATTAATTAAGATTGTTAAATCCCGAAATTAAAATCGATTCAATTGATTAAAAATGATTACAAATCGATTAAAAAATTTAAATTAGAAAGATTTAAAAAGAAAATATTAACATTTAGTACATTTTGTGCCACTTCTTAACCCTCAAGCATGCCCTCAAGAACATTTTTTTACATAGGCGTTTGCTTGGTATCAATTTTGATATCACCGCGAATATGCATATAAAACGAAAAAGATACACAAAAATATTTAATTAAATATTATTTGTTAACCCAAATAAATAATATATAAATGAATATTTTTTGTTTTCATTAAAAATAAGAACAAAATTACACAAAATTAATTTTCAACAGATGATAAGTAATAATGTTCATATTTCTGTGCTCTGTGCACACAAAATTGTCACAGGTATCACATCTCATTGACGTAAACTTATTTTTTAATAACTTATAATATGCATCATTATAAAAATAAACGTAGTTTTACCTAGAATAAAGTAGGAACACAAGATGGAAAAAATAAAACTTACTTGCTTGCTGTTGCTACCAAACGTGTTAAATTGTGTGTATTTGCAACACTTATAAAAATTGAATGTTTTATGCTGAAATGTGGTTTAACATCGTCCTCTATGAACATACTCAAGCGCAAAAGTTCGTCGGTCAATTCATAACATCCCTATTTAATAAATATATATTTTTGGTAGCAAATTTGCACCAGCGCGCGTCCTCTAAGGTTAAAATAGCTCGTGGTAATTTATTTTTGATATTATCTGAACCACCAAAAAAAAGCTCTGGCCAATATCTAAAAACTATGAGAACGATATGAAATATTTATATTTTAAAAATTATTTTTTAATTTAGTAATTATTTACCATTAAAAAAGTTACTAAATATAAATATTTTATAGCGATCGGATAGATTTTAGGTATTGACCAGGGCTTTTCTTTGGTGGTTAAAATTATTATATCTCGATTATCCTTTTAAATAAATAGTAAGTTTCTAATTTTTTGAAAAATGTTAGCTAAAAAGTTTTAAAAGTGTTATGTATCATAGCTTTGTTTTTCAGCATTCCAAACCGTTTGGAAACTGTCAAGCGCACGCTCAAATACCATTTTAGTTTTCGAATTTTAATCTGCGCTTGCTGAAGATATAAAACTGTTATATTTCTTTACTTCAAATGAATTTCTAAAGCAAAACAAAATGTAATACCTACTAGTTGGCCACTTTTGACTTAAGCGAAAGGTATTCTATTAAATACCTCCCTTAATATCCAAGCTATGACTTTGGCAGTTATTCTAAAAGAAAGAGCGATTTTTTTTCTATGGGAATATGTCGAAACCCCAATTTCGCAAAAACATGACTTAAGCACTTTTTCGCCGGCAACACAGAATTATTATTATAAGTTAAAGTCAGGTTCATTTTAAAATTTATAAACTGTGGGAAAAAATATAGTCGTGCTCAAATGTAGTCGGCCACCCTAAGATTTTGTCATAAGTATTAAGCCGTTCCGAATTTATAAAGGAATGCTACATATACATATACCTGACACCCTTTAATGAGATTAAAATTTAAATTTCCACCAAAGGGCGGTAAAATAAGATACATTTTTGAAATAATGTAAATTTTTAGTATTACGGTTTACATGTACCTGTCGATAACGGTATTGTTATTTAATCTAAAGGGTGAATTTTTACAAATTTAACTTTTAGTTTAATATTGTAAAGTGATAGCAACAAGTGATGCCAAAATGGCCGCATTTAAGGGTTGCTCTTCGGAGTCAGATTGTCTTTTTGGATTCGACAGGTATGTCTCAACGAAAAATTGCTTTAAAATTGAAGTGTTCGCGTGCGACGGTTCAAAATACCCTGAGGCGAGTGGCTGAGACTGGTTCTGTAGAAAATAGGCCAAAAAGTAGAAGATAACGTGTGAAAGATAACTAAAAAATCGAAGGAAAACTTCAAAAGATTTAACACGTGATCTAAGGGCGCAATGTGAGGTCAAGATATCGTCTCAAACAGTTAGACGGCGGTTGAAGGAAAAGGGGCTACACAGTCGCAAAGCTCGAAGGAAGCCCCTTTTGACTGAACAGCACATTAAAAAACGACTTCAATTTGCAAGAAATTACAAAAAGTGGAATGTTGCCGACTGGGCAAAGGTAATTTGGTCAGACGAAAGCAACATAGAGGTACGTATTTTATAATGTTTTTACATAATATTTTTGTATAATTGGACCTTAAACACTTATTTTAGTTATTTTTATTTATCATTAATATTTAATATTAATTTTGAATGTTACTTTCCAACTTTTTCGTCAGCCTGGATCCACCTATGTAAGGAGAAGGGTGGGGGAAGAGTTTGACCCTACTTGCGTTGTGCCCACTGTTAAATTTGGGGGTGGCAGTATTATGATTTGGGGCTCAATGTCGGCCAGGGGCGTCGGCGAAGTGAAAATCTGCGAAGGGAGGATAAACTCGGACACCTACATCGAGACTTTACAGGACCATTTAGAGGCTACAATAGTAAAATTATTTGAGGAAGATAACCCAAAATATATTTTTCGGCAGGACAATGCACCATGCAATTCTTCAAAAAAAAAACAAAGCGATGGTTTACAGAAAATCAAATTCCCATTTTGGATTGGCCGCCACAAAGTCCTGACCTGTCCCCCATTGAAAATTTATAGGCGATATTGAAGAAGAGGGTTGGCCGTTATAAAACTCCAACAAAAGAGGCATTAAAGCAGGCAATATTTGAAGAATGGGCAAAAATTACCCCTGATGTGTGCTACAAATTAGTAGCTACAATGCCTAATCGCATTAAAAGCGTCCTTAAGGCAAAAGGTGGTGCCACCAAATATTAAACATGATTAATAAAAACATATTTTCAATTTATATTTGTAATTAGTTTTATTAAAGAGCCTTCCAAATTTATAAAACTTAAAAATCTATAGGTGGCCGACTACATTTGAGCACGACTTATATACAACTTGAGAGTCTAAATAAGTATACTATTTACTGTTACTATAAAATTAAGTCTCTCATATAATCCACCTTTCCAAGACTCTCCGACCTAAATATATTTTCAATATAATATCGAATGCACTATTTTAATTAATTATAAAAAATGTAGGTATGTTTAGTTCATTGGTGGATTAGTTCAACTTATTGGTTTAGAAACAACTATAGTAATTCAGCAGTTTGGAAAGTTTTTGTTTATTTTGACAATAAGTTATTAGTTCAATTTATTATAGATTGATTGTTTCAAATTGCTTTCATGTTTATAAAATAATAATCGCATTTCGTGTATTAAACAAAATTTTAATTTAAAGAAACGTAAGCAAGCGAAAAAATTTGATTGATTTTATGTTATACTTCGCGCCTACAACTTGGTATTGTAAAGTATCCGCTCCATTAAACAATAGGCATCCATTAAGAATTTTTATTTATAATGTAATAGCATTTTCTAAGTCCAAACCTGAAAAAACGGAAATAGCGGATTTTGAGTATCAATACTCTAACTTAACAGATTTATTAATATTTATTTATGTAATGTTATATTGTTTTTAACGCCACTCTTTAAAAGAAACAAATATTTTCTAAAAACCTGAAAATAACTTGACTTTATGTCATTCAATTATTATGAAATATAAAGTTTCACTTTTTTGTGAAACTTATTACAGCGTAAGTATCGACTTTAGTTATTCAATATAATAACTAGGTGTTATGTCGTACAGCAATATTTTTTTTTACTTTAGTAATGTTCACTTTAGTGGAATTACCTAGTTATTATATTAAATAACGGTATTCACACTTTAACGCTAACAAAAGCAATTGTTTTATTTTAGTACCTAAACGATCAAGTAAAAGTAACGCTAATTAAATTTGTTTTCATTTCTTTTCTTTTCTTTTCTTTTCTTTTCTTTTCTTTTCTTTTCTTTTCTTTTCTTTTCTTTTCTTTTCTTTTCTTTTATTTTATTTTATTTTATTGTATCATTTATAAAGGTTGGCAAGCAGCCAACCTTACACCCCGATCATAGGAAAATTCACTTTTTTCTTAATTTCTGCTTCTGATTATAACAAATATGCATGATATAAAGTTATTAATTTAAAGAAATTTCGGTCCCGCGTTTAGATACCCAACACGTAATATTTTTTTCTATAATTATTGTTAAAAACTCAATTTTAAAATTGAAGAGTGCCGCTTTTAATCCAAATTTTGTTGTTTTGCTTAAAATTCGTGGCCATTGTTTTGCATCCTTTGCTCAGACAAGGCTATTGAACAAATTTTAAAAGCGCTACTTTTCATTTTATTATTGAATTTTAAAATTGAGTTCAATTATAAAAACTAAAGAACAACATATCAAGTGTTGGGTATATCTTTAGAAGCAGAAAAGAATCTCTTTTAATTATAAATATTATTTCATTCTTATCCGTTATAATGGGAAGCAGGAATTTTAAAAAAATTTAATATTCCTAGTTATTTCGCCATGTTCAGGTATAAGGTACACCGTAAAATATTTTTGTGTAAATTTATATAGAAAATCATTGGCAACTTTGTGACCTATGATAATCTATGTAAAATTGCATAAGGGTGTAATTTTACATAATGCTTCATGTAATCTAAAAAACAATAAAAAATTTATTGTACAAATTTATATTCGAAAATAAATAATAGTATAATAATACTCAATATTATAATATATTATTATTATTATATAAACTATGTAACACCTTAAAGAAGTGGTAAGGTCACTGCTGCAATTTTTTCTCTATCTGTGTACATGGACTAGTTATGTTAATGAATTTTGGAATCCTGAAAAATATGTAAATATTAGATATAAATAACTACATGGGGCTGCAAGTATGTATTTCTCTGTTTTCAATCTTTCAAAAATTTTCAAAACAAACAATTTTTATTAATTACAAGTTAGTGAAATTATCAATATTTTCTTACCTTTATAGATTTCACAATAAAAATTAAGTAATAGCAACCAACACCTTACTTATAAAATTATAAATGCTGTATAGGTTAGCAGCTATCGCGTATACTTAACGGACGCTGATGTTGCCAAAGGAAACATTAGGAATGTCTGGATTTGTATGTTTAATTGTAAGATAATTCACATAGTGGGCATGTTAATATTTATAAAAACACATAACAAACATGTAATTATACAGACACCATTGTGCTTTCACTAATTTTTTTGTAAATTTACCAAACAGAAATTAATTTTACATTACCTAAACCAGTAAATTTACATTGTGCTATTATTTTTACACAAATTTTGTAATTTTACACAAACGTTACTGTAATTATTTATTTACATAGTTTTTAAGTGTAAATTTTACAATGACAATCATTGTAATTTTCCATAAATTTTTAACAGTGTAGGTCACCCGATATCGTCGGCTTAGTTGGAACCCCTCGTAAGTCCAAACTGCACAATTTTACAAAGGAAACAAAAATTGTGTTTTTTAAATTTTTTAAAGTTTTTTAGCGACAAAATGTCATTTTCGACATATTATCGACTTACGAGGGTTTCTAAGTAAGCCGACGATATATTATATTCTATGTAATTTTATAAATTAGTTTTTCCGTTTGAAGGAAGCATATTAGGAAGCATATTTGATTTGGTAGAAATTTAATTTTTGTGTATTGTTCACCATTATTATTTGTTACTAATAAAACATATCCTTTTTCACTAACAAAACGTTATGTTACATATTATGTAAATGAAATAGTTCGCAGCTAATAATTTGAAATTATTAAAAACTTTGTAATATTAGAGTAATTTAAAAAAAAATATTTTAAATATGCTATTTTGAAATAATATTAAAATGAAATAAAATAAAAATAATGTATTTTAAATCGTCAAGTTTTTTTTTTAGAACTAACAATACGTTGTAATAAATTGGAAATAAATGATAGTCTCCCCACTGTAATATATCAAAACAATTTAATTTGCACATACTAATTTACATTAAAATATATAGTAATTATAATAATTATTAAAATGGGCGATTTTGTTATCAAATTAATTTAATAGTGAATACTATTAATAAAACTAAAAGCTGCCATCATGACTTATTTTAAAAGTTAAAACGTTTTAATTACTAGGGTAATTCTGAACAATGTTTTACAATTGCAAATATTACTTATGTATCGAATGGCGATATGGTGCACGCAACCATTTCCTAGTCAAGTTAAATATTAAAGGTGGCATACATAATCTGCGTCCGCGAAGATTCTAACACGCAAGGATAAGATAAGCTGATAACGAAACCATGATTCACCCTTAAACATACAAGGGAGATTGGTAGGAACGATATACCGTCTTAAACAACCCAGCCATATATATAACAATGTCAGAGCGAAACACTTTCATGGAAGTCAAAAAACTTTGCTCTATATTCTAGGATTATATGATTTTTTTATAGCCACCGCATAGCACTTTAATAAGTTTACGGCAATTGTAATAAGTAAAAATTTTTATAAAATTTTTTATGTTTATTTTCTTTTACATAAACTATTAGTATGTAAACCTGAAATACAGTTTATAAATATATTTTTCAAAATTGTTGAAAATAGAGAAATACAGAGATTGGTAATATGAGTAACGTGTAGATTACTTAAATTGGAGATTGATTAACTTTTACGATAATAATTTAAAATTTGCGTTATTAATTTTAAATAATAATTACAGCATATTATAATCTTGTAAATATAATTCTTGTAAAGAAATTTGTGTATCAACCGATAAATTATAATACATAATTATTTTGACATACTACAAAAGTTTTACTGAAACCTAAATTATTAAAATAAAATTGATTTTAATTGCTGGGTAAAATAAATAGGAGATTTTAAATATAACGCGCTCTACGTGATGAAATCCAAAACTTAATTAGATTCCAAGATTAAAATACGTTTAATTGGTTTCGTTCTGTAATGTTCTTTTTAATTTTCCATGTTCATTCAAATCATGTTTTTATTTCAATTTATGTATATTTGTAAGTATATCTTTTGTAAAATGTTTTTAAGTATAATTATGTATACCTACTATTATTTTATTTTTAATTCATTTTTTGACAACTTTTTTTCATAATATAATAAAACTATTAAGTTAATAATATGGATGATAAAAAATTAAACTAAATTACTATAAAAGAAAAGAATTTTTTAAAACATAATTTGAACTCACTTTTTAACCAAGTTCAGTTGAATTAATTCTTTGAAAACCCATAAAAACAATAATATGCCTGGCTATTGTTTAGAATTACTATCAATTCTAGGGTTATATGTATAAATCGAAGATAAAAGTGGTATTACTAAAGTTGCTGTTTTAGTAATGTGTAAAATGTGAAAACAAAACTGATTTATTAAACTTTTCAATAGTAAATGTCACAGCCAAACACACTTGATTGATGATATAGTTGTATTATTTTATACAAAAATTTATTAGAACCAATGATATGCCGTATATGTAGTTATTATAAAGCTGCTTATAGTTACATTAAAACATTATTTATATATTATATATCTAGACAATTTTTTTAAAGAAATTTTAACTAAACTAAAAAAAATTAATTACAGTAATGAGTATTTAATCATTATGTTTTTTGTGGTTTTGCTTTCCCTTATACTACAAATTAATGTATCTTTTTTTATATTGTTTATCAGACTTATTGCTGGAAAATTATAGTAGTAATAGGCAAAATAGCATATTGCTGTATAAGGAGCAAATGTAATTTTCTGTGTAGAGTTGACGAGTTGAATATTACACCATATCTAAATTTTTGTAATTTATAGAGTTTATAGGATACATCCTCAACTCTCTCAATATTAAATAATAATAATAAAAAAAATTACTCTTACTGTAAAATAAACTCGCTATATTAGTCACATCAGTATTTTAGGATAACCAAAAATTGCAGTGCACAATTTTTTGGAACTAAAATTTAATTATTTTAATCTTAATTTAAATTATTAAACAATTATAAGTAATAATTATAAGTAATCAGAAGTTATTATATACTAAAGTTATAAGTAAATAAAACTATAATTTATGAAAAATTTATACTTGTAAAAATAAAACTACCTTGCACAAAAATGTGTATTATATTAAATATAGCAAGAGATGTATTTTTAAATTATCATATTTTTAATCTTTATTTTGTCGTAACTTTTCCTTATCTCGGTAAACAGAAAAGCATTACAAGCAGTGATTAACTCTTTAAATTCTTTAATTTAAATCTTTTATAAATAAATTTTTTAATAAAAATACTCATGATATAAAACATGTTCTTTTTACTATTATAATCTATAAAAACGCTTGCATAAAATGAAAAATTTTTATTGCAAATTCAAATTATATTATAATTTGTTATATTATAAAAAATTAGTTATATTTAAAGCATTTTATATAATAAATTAATAACACAACATTTTTAATTAGTATAAACAAATTAAAATTTATAACACTTGACACCTTAGGCAACTTTCTGTCTATTAAATCTTAATATTTCCTATTCAGGATGTCTGAATATATATAATGTGCCAAATTATACTGATTTACCATGGCATATCAAAATTAATAAGAATGCTCTAGAAGAAATTGTAAATAAATTCTACCAACATAAAAGCAATAATACTTCCCATATTTTACCAACTTAACTAAATTAAAAACTTACCGACTTACATTTTGTTTATAACTTTGTAAACAACAATCTGTCTTGGTAAATTAAAGAATTACGAGTATGTGAAAAATAGGCAATTACAGTGTCACAAACAAACTGAGTTATTTATAATTAATAGACAGAGAAATAAATTAAGAGTAATGTATTCTAGGGTGAGGCAACCGCAGTTAGGTCGTTTTCAGAGGCTTCCAACAGTTTTAACGAGGTGAATCTTTATTATAAATAAAAGAGTCGATGTCGTTTACTAAATAACATAAATGTAAATAATCCCACAAAGTTATTTTTCTTAATAAAAGTTTTTCAAATTAAAAGTAATTTAGATTGAAAACTTATAATTTAAAACATGGATACATATCTTTCTCCCTCTACATATATATGTAGGTAACTATTAGTAACTGCTGATCGGAGAAGCTTGTTCGGTTAACCCTCCAGTTTATGTGTTTTCCTGTTGCTGGATGACCACATATATCTCACCATGAGACTAATTTGTAACGTTATCCTAGTGCTACGTAAACTTTTACTTTGACTGTGTTAACACTTGTTTTACAACCCAGAAACACAAACGACATAGCATTTAATTTTTTAGTTGCTTAAGTACTTATTTAATTTTTTTAAATAAAGTTATAGAAAATAAGTAGATACTACTAGGATACATTATATTATATAAATTATTTAAGATACCATCAAAACTAGGCTTTTATAACACAAGATTTTAATTATTAGTCTCTATAACTAAACTAAAAGGATGTAAGAACTGGATATTGCAAGTAAAAAGTGCGGTTTAAAATATACTTTATACAAAATCTAAGTTTAAACAAAAATATTTTTCCACCAGGCTCTCAGGCGATCGTCTCCATTACTATTAGTCTATTTTAAAATGAACTGTACTGAATGACGCCGCCGTTGCAATCGGGCCCAAATTTTCTGCATCTATCTACGGACCTTTGCCCGGTAATTTTTATGAGCACTAAATCCCCTATTTACGTTTACACGATATTTCAATCGAGTCAATCAATTTAATTTTTCAATGTTTTTTATAATTTTCTGTATTTATTTTAAAAATAAGAATAAAAACTAATCAAAGACGATTTTCAATGCAGCTCGAAACGCATATAGCCTAATGCCCGTATTAATATAGTCACGGATTAATCCGAGATTCAAGATAATCCTAGATTTTACCAATGAGATTGCTTGAATTTAAAAATTCCAGTGATCTCATTGGTAAATCTTGAATCTCGGATTAATCCGTGACTATTAATACGGGCATTAGTGAGTTATTTTTGAAATTCTCGCTCATTTGAACATATTCGAAATTTAGTTTTAGAGAATTGCTGCATGTGTTATGTCTTTAAATGAAAAAATGATAATAACTTTGGATAACGAAAAATGTCAACGTCATGTCAATGTCATGTCAAATAAATGATATATCAAAGCACACCTATATTTATTTAAATAGGCTGTAATTTTCATACAATAGTATATTGTTTTATTGGGAGCTAATATTTGACTTTTTGTGGTGAGTTTGAAAAACTGACAGATAAGTGGAGTTTAGCGGAACTAGCGGAGTGACTTCGTCACTTACCAAAGAATCTTAAAATGTGTATATTACGTTTACGAATTACGAGTAAAACATGCTATAAAAGCGGGAAAATTAAAGTCATTATCTTGATTAATTTAATTGAGCAAAAAGATGGCGGGCAGCATTAAAGTACCTTAAAACAATTGATCGTCACAAATATGAACACTTAAAGTTTAACAATTGATTTACATAAAGTGAAGAGAAACGTAATTTTTTACATCTGATTAATTAAAAATTAATAAGTGCAAATATTGTACAATATAATGTTATGGAATACAAGTATGAACGTATCGATTATGACTATGCAAAATATACGATTTGTTCTTTTTTGTATAATTGTCTGGGATGTCAGTCTTTCATTATTAGTAAGTTGAACGTTTTGTCATGGTACAATAACCTCGTATTGCATTTCACTCAATATTGAAGAAAAGGGTGCAGATGTCAGTGAGTAAATTAATGATTAGGGCGTGATTTGACGTTTAATATTGGGCTAAACGAAAAAATTACGATTGTTTGTTTTCAGTTACTTGTAAATTTTAGATTTATATTTAATGATGTTTTGAAAAGTAGTCACTTCTTAATTACATACATTTTTAATTTATAAGTATACCCTTTTTTTTAACCAATTGTATTGATTGTTTCGTTCCCATTAGTTCAATCACATGTCATTTACATTAACAAAGAACGAGTCTGGTTTCCCAGTAAGTGAAAAAGGTTATATAAATTAGTTTCCCACTAGTGATAAAACTGAAATGAAAGGTTAAAATTTTAATACTACCTTCACATAATTCTTTAGTTTTTATTATTACCATTATTTGAAATAAAAGAAATCAATAATATAGGTAATAATGTATATCGCTGTTAGAAATACCTTTAGTCATCTACATTTTGTCAAAGCGACCTTTTTATTGCATTGCTTAGTTTTCACACAATAGTTTTTCAATTTATCTGTTTTATCTACATTAATTCTTGTATTAACAATAACAACTCGGTAATATGTTTTTAAAAACTTTTGAAGAAGCATTAAACTAAGAGTGTTATTATAAGCCATACAAGGTTGTTTAAATTAAGGCAAAGTTACGCATTTTCATGCTGAACAATTATCTGAAAGAAAGTTAGATGTGTCATTTTTAGTTTTTGAATTATTGTAAAATAATTTTTTATTTTGTTTTTTTTTTATTTTTTCAAGCAAAAACCAATAGATAAATTGAAAGGTTTGGTGCAAGAACGAGCTATGTGCATAAAGCATAATAGTTTTGAGAGAAGCACGAAATTTTATCTGGCTCATTTTTTAGTAATAATATTAAATTTTTTTGTTACTCATGTTTAGAATACTTAATTACATTTATTTAAATGCTATTGTTGTAAATCAATTATTTGAAACAACCACAATAATTAATTTTTTACATTTCACATGGCCGGTTTTTGTTCCCAACCAGTTGAAAAAATAGTTTTTTCTTGCTTAATAATTTGAAAAAGATGAAAAAAATCACTTAAAATTATTGAAAAAAATATATGAGCGTCTGTGATACAGACATAGCTACATATTGCAACTAAGATTATTACAACCTTCTATTAAATTTGCGGATTATTGGTAGAAAAACTCGGCTATGTACACTATTTTTCAAGATACATGAACGGGTCTTGCACCAAACGATGCAGAATATTATTTTGGGCGAGAAAAATAATATAACTCATTTTCGGAAAAATTGGCGTTTAGCCGGTTATTGCACCGAGCCCTTCAATTAAAGTTATAGCATTGTTTTGAGTGAAAATAACCTTAAAAAATAAAATTCACAAAAAACCCACCAAATTTCAATTTACTAACCTTTAAACGCGAATGCTGTTTTATCGGGTGTTCTGCTATTGGTTTCGCATTACCATACATTTTGATAAATAGATAGGAAAGAAATTTTAATCAAAGCATATTTAGAAAAACATATAGTATATCCAATTTTTAGCAATCCGGTAGTTGTTATGAACACATCAATATGGTGAATGTTATAAGAATAAAGTAAAGATTACTACTGTTTACCGCTTCAGCAGTAAAAATGAATTTACTTAAAATTTAACACTTATATTTGCTTCCATTTTAATTTTGTAGGCAATTCGTCACGAAAGTTTTCAATTAAAAGTTGAACATAATAAAGAAACGCATGAGAAAACAAATGTGGCAAAATATACTGTTAGCAATAAAATAACTATTTGTTTAACTAGTGTGTTTCACATAATATTTTTTTTAATATTGTTTGAATAAGAAACAATTAATTTATTAATTAAACTATTAGAGAGAATTGGTTTGCAAATTATTTTTGTTTGAAATAAGTGGTTATACGTACTGTGTATACTTGGGTTGATAGCCGTCCTACTTGTAAAAGGTATGCACCGAGAATATTATTTGTAATCATTTGTCGGATTTGAATAGAGAATAGAAAAGTAATACTCACATTGTGCGGAAATGAAATTTTTCCATACAGTGTGAGAAAATAGAATTATGGACTAATGTTGGGTTTCACGAAAGAGATTTAAAATTTAATCCAGGATTGTACAGAGGTCGGCGCTCGAAATGTTACCAACTTCAGCGCTGTTATTTTTTGACAAACATCACTCTGTTATATTGTTGACAAGGCTACGGAAGCAAATCGTTTTACGTCGCAGTTAAAAAAAGTTATTGAAATTGGAGTTTTAAAAGAAATAAAAAGAAAAAACGAAAAATGCTGCAGATTCATTTCTTCACAGCAATGGCAACCATATACCACGGACTCAAACCCAATGAATTGTTTGATATAATCCATTTTAGAGGCCAAAGTATCCAGTAAAAAATATGAGACGGTCGACACCCTATAGATTGCTCTTTGCCGAGAAATGGGTAACATTCAATCAAGACATATTCGTCCAGCGTGTGAAACATTTCCGAACAGACTTAATGCTATTAACCGCGCTAGAGGTGGCTACATCAAACAATAACATATTTTTCTTAAAATTTAAAATATTTTTTCGATATACTAAAGTTTTTAAATAAAAAAAATATATAAATTACAAAATTACAGTATTTTTAATTGGTAACTCTTCGATCGCCGACCCCTGTAATTATCAAACATTATCAAATCGCAGGTTAAATTTTAAAATTTATTTAGGAAACCAACCATAAGTGTATTATAAGTACTTGCATCAAGTTGCAGCTCCTACGACTGATAGTTTATTTGTATTGTATGAAGTACAAAAAACTAGTTTTTCTTATTTTTATGGGTAATTTTTAATTTGTATGCAGTTGCTTTTTAACACTAATTAAATAGATCGGGTAAAACTATCTCGTTTTATTTGCTAAATTGATTTATCAAGTTATTTCCTATGTTCAGGTATACAAGGCGGGCCACCAGGCATATGTGTCTCGAGAGATTTTCCACTTTTTTAACACGGATAGTTTAAGTTATATTAAGAAAATTGCGTAAAGTTAATACTTTTAAACTGTTAAAACATAAATTATTGTGAGTATGTTACAGGTACATAATATAAAACTAATAATCACTCTCAAGAATCCATTAATGACATACATTAACACGTTTTGATCTAATTAATCTCTAAATGTATTGAATTGTTGCATAGTATAGCAAACTATTGAATGTTCATTAGTTAATTTGAAATATTTCACAATTCATATCGAGAATAATCGTTATTGCAGCAATAGAATTCAGGGCGATTTTTTTGTTTTGAAAAAGTAGAATATACAAAAACATAATTTTTATAAAATAAATAAGTATCGCAGTATAATACTTCTGTAAAATATCACCCTTTATCTTTTTTTTAGTTAGCGTAATGCTTTATTGTGTGGAGGCACCAAAGTAAAAATAGAAAAATTGTATGGTCTTAAAATCCGGTCGGAATAGCACTAATGTGCTAAATGTCAACAAATTCTCCAATCTAAAGCCATCTTTCTGACGTTTTACCAATCAAACGTGAGCTTGCTTTAACCCTAGAATGCTATTGTACGTAAAATTTACGTGCAGACGTTACGCAAACCGCTAACTACATCATTTACCGATAAAATAAATATAAATAAACTTTTATGTAAGAAAAGTAAAAGTCTTGATTCAATAAGATATTAAATTGTCACTTAAATATTATGTACGTAAAGTGCAGTTTACGTTATGCGATTTTGCTTCCAAGTTGCCGTAAGCAAATTTTTTGAAGTTCACGTTATACAGTTCGACCTGAAGATAAACTCGCAAACGAAATCGTGAATAGAAAACCACCAAAACCAGTCATACAAATGAAATCGTATGAAAAATCGTAAGCAAAATCGCATAACGTAAAGTGCAGTTTACGTTATGCGATTTTGCTTACGATTTTGTTTACGATTTTGCTTTCAAGTTGCCGTAAGCAAATTTTTCGAAGTTCACGTTATACAGTTCGACCTGAAGATGAACTCGCCAACGAAATCGTGAATAGAAAACCACCAAAACCAGTCATACAAGAGAAATCGTATGGAAAATCGTAAGCAAAATCGCATAAAGTAAACTGCACTTAAACCGCACTTAAAACTTACAAATCGATAACATTAATATATGTCTAAATTGACGATAGCATTCTAGGGTTAACATTACACGTTAACGTACATTAACACTATTCTGTCAGAACAGGTACGTCTCACAGAAATAATATTTTAGACTGTATAATAGCTTTTCCTCTTATTCTTGCATATATTTATTTTAGTGAATTTAAAATATATCTGATACCAGCTAAGACATACAAATTTTAAAGTATGTAATCAAAAGTTAAACTTAAAGCAAAATGATTTGTGTACTTAAAGAGCAGAGAAGTAAGCACGTTAATAATGTTTTATATGAATTTGTTAGAACCAGCTTTGAAGTCTAATTATTTGCTTCATTTTTATGAGTGCTTAATGAGCATTAAATATCTTCTTAAGTGAGTCCGTCTTCTCTACAAATAAAGTATAATTAAGTGGAATACAAATATTTATATGAAAGGGTTAGATAATTATTTGCTTTGTAAGCTATTCTCTTCGCTTGACATATTATGTGAAGAAATCCTAATACATTTTTATTATAACACGTTGAATATGTAAAATTTTGACTATAATTTCCATAAAGAACGCATTTTTATTGTGTTATTTCTTGATGTGCACGCAAAACGTATATCACGAAACCTTTTTACGGTTAGACAAATTACCATGAATCATAATATAAATTTAAAAGTACATTACAAAAATACAACACTTACAATGCTGATTTAATTTTATATAAAGTGTTAACAACACTGAATTAGAAAGAATAGGTTGTACGTATTACATGCCTATATATAGTAGGTGGTACCTGCTATTTTGTTACAAATCTATTTCTATAAGATATAAATATTTTATTATAGGCCAAGGAATTTAGCCTATATTTGTAATATACTGCACGACACTTAAATTTTCTCCTTAGATTGCGACAGATTATTCAATTATGTACCTGTTAGAGGTATTTTGATTTACATATCGATTGTGCGCCTAACACGCGGGTTTGCTATACTAAAATAAAAGCTCTTTCTAATTTATTTATTATTATACTATAAATCATTTCATTTAAGAAGCAAATGTAGGTATAACGTATTTAAACTTGGAAAAATTGTTTTTGTAGTCGACACAATAAACTTTTCAAACCTGTATGCACGCCTTACCGCCAATAAAAAATATGAACACATTAAATGATATTACGTACATGAATTCTGACACCAAGTTTCACCAAAATATTTATAACAGTTATGATATATAAAAAGTTTGATAGCAAACGTAGAACATGACAAATTCCCGGAATTTACTGTAATTTCTAAGAAAAACGCGCTTTTTATTTTCAAAACCAGGTAAGTGATAAAAATAAAGTGGTTTGACGGTAACTACAAAAAAAAGTATTAAAACAAACGTTTTTTGGGTAATATTAATATATACAAATTTACTATAAAACCGTACAATAAACATTAACATAGGGTAAGCAATTTATCTACAAGCTGGAGGCCATATAATATAGACATACAATTTTAGTACTTCGCATAATCATTTACCTTATTTGGCTTCTATAAACAACTGGGCTGGATATTTATATTTTCATTTAATAAAATCGTCGGATAACCAAAACCAGTGTCTTATATATTTGGATAAATAAACGATACATCTTTATGTACAATTACATTTTTTATATTTAATCCAAAAAATTTTGGAGAGTATAATTTAATCTTGTACATCGTTGATACATTTGTTATCAACGGGCGGCATTAAAGTACTTTTACTGGCATTAAAATAAGACAATTATTTCTTTTACAAGCAAGTGAATCTATAAGTTTGGTTTTCATATGCTAGAAATTAGTTATCACGATAGATTCTCATCTCGTTATTTAAAATTCGTTTGGTTAATTTTTAAGTTTGTAAGCAAAACAACAGAGTTTAAAAGTTGTCCACGTTAGTAAGCTTACCGTCAGCGCCCAAACGAAAGGCGGAAAATACGAGTATGTATTTCGTAGTATAATTTAAAGTTTTCCTGAAAGTGTTCTCATTATTTAGAGATCATTTGTTATTGACGGTCTTGTATTTAGCTTAAAATTCTTTTATTGATATAATATTATATTCCACTAAAAATTTCCAATTTCAGTTTTAGTTTCGAATCAAAACGGTATTAACCAGAAAACCCTTACAAAACACGTGTTTTCGTTGTATTATAGAAGATTTTGTTTTTTTCAGTATTTAAATAAATAATTTATTCTCAGAAGGAGACTGGTGAGAAGTGAAACTTTATGTTTTTAATCTATACATTTTTGGTAACTTATACAATTTGAAATAAAATGTTTTGATTCAGGTTCGATTCCCTCCAGTAAAAACTTTCTCTTTTTGAATATTTAACTTAATATATCTTCTCGAGAATGGTTCCATCCATACCAAGGATGGTTGCCGCGTGGGTATTGCATTGTTTTTCGCTTCTAAAAGTATTTTACTTTGAATTTTTAAATTTTTGTTTAAAAAAATGTGTAGTTTAAAGTATTTGACTCAAATGTTCCTTCCAGTTCAATTTATCTAAAAGTGTAATTTTTCAGATATATAACTATCTAATAATAACCTAAATCAAAAAGAGCTTTTTATAACTAGTTTTTAATTTATTTAACGCCGTTTTTACATTTCTTTAAAGTTTTTTTTTTCATTATACTAAATTTGTGACCATGGTGAAAAATTGACATAATTCAACATTAAAAACTTATTAATAAGAAATAACACTATATCTGCCAATAAACTATTATATATCAGTATTAACCATATAAATTATTTCGATATTTTAATTTTCTTCGAAGTTTCGCTCTTGAGGTTTTCACACCGGAGTACCATGTACCCATAGCAGCAATGCTAGCTTCGCTCTCCTTGCACCAAGATTTTGTTTCTTGAAAAATATGCGGTGTTACATAAATAGCAAAAATAACATGTTCTGCATTGTATTTCGAGAAATATAAAAATACCCAAAAAGAAAATATTTACTGCATGGAATTGAATTTCTGTTAGATCAACTAGTTAAATGTTTTTCATTCAAACTTCAAGCATTCAAACAAACAAGTTTTTCTCTTAATTTTAGTATTTTTCGAACCTATCGTAGCTTGTCCCTAAGCATAGAATTACATTTGGGGTATCCACAGGACAACCACATTACATTTTATTTATGTGGCTTGCAAGCAAAGAGGGATCAGCTTTCAGCAGATGCAATATCTAAGTTTTTGATTTGTAAATTTAGCAGTGTTTCTGTGCTAAACCATTTTTTTTTTAATTACTATAAGAGAACATTCGTAAAAACATTTTTATTAATAAAAAATGAACAGCAATAACACTTCGGATTCACCAAAAATCATTTTTGTATCTTTTGTAAAAATTGAAATTTTGAACTTGCCCCCTTTTTGCCTTCTGCCACTAATTTTATAATTGTCCAAGTTGCAGAAAATAGTTAAGTTTATTGAATTATTTAGCAAAATTATTATAGACAAATACAATGACAATGACAAAATGGAAAATATCGCAATAACCTAATAAATTATTAACATGCTATTTAAATAATATCGTTAATTTCATCACCTTTTCGAAAACATTAGATTAGGATACATATTAAATTAAAGGACTTGTAACCTTCTAAGCTAATTAAAATGCGGGTAAATCATAGAAATTAATATACATAGCTTCTATGAACTTTTTTTTATAGAACATCGACTTAGACATTAAATTTTCTCTCACATACATACATATCTGTATGTCAGTTCTTATCACTACTACAACGTAAAAAATGTATTTAAATTTAAACTGCACGCGATGCTTTACATAATATGACTAATTTATGCTGCAAAATAACGTTACCTGCAAAGTACTGTATAAGCGAGACCGAATAATTTTAACCGCATTTGTAATTTTTATCATTTGTTCTATCCATATTTAAACTGAAATCTTTTTGCATATTATACTAACTTCAAGTTGAGGTTTGAAATATTTTTACTACACTTTTTTATAGGTATTTTAAATTTAAATTAATGTAGAAAACCAAAAGTCGTAAGTATTTAGTTCTTAAACGCAAAATAAGTGTTATATTATTATTTTAATAAAAATATTTTTTTGTTACCTTACCAACTTAAATTTAATAATACTATTTTATAAATTTATCTATACCATTCACATTATGAGTAAATTATATTTCAAAACATTTCAGCTATAGAAAAATTATTATAAAATTTAAAACGAACATGCAAACATACTCAGTGACCCTCAGTATATCGTTTAGAGTGTACAAGTATCGAACAAAATTGTTGCGTACTATATAAAGCTTTTTTTTGGAATTTGTTTACGAATTCAATGGTAAGCTATGAAGTTAGGCAGACTTATGTGCTTATATCAAATATTATTTAAGTTATTTTAATATTGAAGCTTAATTTTGATAATGAATATTTACCAAAATGTGTTTAAATATATTTTTAGTTTATGTTATTGTTTGCTATGTAGACAAATGGAGTAAGTCGGTGTTAGTATGGTATGGACAAAATGATACATTATATTATTTTACTTATAGCGTGCAATTAACCTAGTGAAATTAATAAGCATTGATTCAATATAAGTCAGCAGTGCGGCATACAGAGTACACACATTGTAGAGCTACGAATGTAGATTTCTACGTTCCAATCTCGCCTGCGCTAGCTTTACTGCTACGTTTTGCATAATATATCCAATATCAATCTTTCAGTTCCTACTAGAACGGATCATTAATTTGTATTAACTGAAGCCAGCGTTAGAAATAATTTTGCAATGGGACCTTTTGGTTTACAAAATATAAATTTTAGCTATCTACTTAATATTTTTCGCGATTTACTACTAAAAATACCTATTTTTAAGAAAATCATGAAATAATTATTTGTTAGTTAAGGGGATCATGACTACACAGTGTGTAGATTATAGTGTCTTATAATATAATATGTTACAAAAGGTAAAATAATCAAATAAAAAAATTTCATTTAAAATTTAATATTTTAATATGGAATCACAATAAACCTAAATACAAATACAAATACAAATAGAAACTTAATTCAGTATTTTATAAAGCTGGAGTTATCCTGATATTAGAAAAAAATTAATTCACGCCATGCAGTTTAAGATTTCAATATTATTTGATGCTTTATTAAGCTTTTATTTGTATTTTTATTTCTTATGCGTTATACATATTTTTTATGTGTAATCTATTTCTTACGTTCATTGTGAATCCACGCTGGTCCACTTTGATTTTTGTTTTATGAAATTAACATTTTTGTTTTAAAAATGTATTAGTTAAAATTTTGGTAAATAGTTCGGTATTATTGTATTGGTTATAATGGCAGCAGTGAGTAGTGAAAACTAGGCTTTTCCCAACAATAGCTGCCAAAATCGTAGGACAAAATTTTGTTTTCTGAGTTTTGATTTGAAGTTTTATTAAAAATTTGTATTTTGGAGAATAAAATTAATTTGATTTTGGTGATTAAAATTTTGATTGTTATTAAGTTGGAAGTTATCGCAATTTAAACAAATTTGAAAGTTTTTAAAAGATGAATTTTTGATGATTGAGTTTTGGATTATTGATAATAATTGTTGATTTGAAAGATAAGCTTGAATATTGAAAAATCATAATTAATTTTATTTGGAAAAATTTATAAAATTGAATTTAGATTCAAGACATCGTAAGATTAAGTTTGTATCGTCACACCTGAGTCGACTTACATATCACTTACATTTAGCTTTAATTTTCATAAGTTATGAATTAAGTGTAATTTTAGTAGTTTCAAGGTGCCGTTATTATGTATTGTATTGTAAAAACGTTTGGAACGTTATGTACATCACAGACATCAGTGTATTTTGTAATATTTTAAAGAATTTTCACTGGGGACAAACAAATATTTTCTTAAAATAAATAGTTAGTTATAGTTAACTATATAATTTTATATTGACTCTACTATTATGTAAAGGCAACACAATATTTTCACTGGGCGACATTTATATTGCCTAATTTACTAATTAAAAAGATATAGAAGAAAATATAAATACCGAAAGGTTTTTCTCATAATTCCTTTTTCTAATAATGAGATACATACTTTGCAATTCGCACTCACGATCACTTTCTTACAAGCACTTATGTTTCCCACTAAGCTACTTTTTCTACGGACTTTATCAAAATAATATTCTGTCTATTACTGATCTAGATTTATAATTATTTATTTAAACGTTTTTATTAATTTGAGCCTCCGTTGTTTATATTTTATTAATAAGAATTTTCAAAGCTACGAACTTATTTGAAATGTATTTTTTTAATGTTTTAATTGCTATTAAAGATTCTGTTTTATGCTACGACTAAGATTCAACGAAACAATTAGTATTCTGTTTCATTATTTTATTAAACACCGTTTAAAACCATCAGCTTTGAAAGTTTATAATTTTTACTAAACACGTACACGTTTATGGTACAACATTGCCAGAGGCTATCATTAAAATAAACAAAAATTGCTTACAGTTTTAACTAGGTAAAATTCATTTTAAGTATATATTAGAAAAATTACTGCAATATATAGACTTTAACTTTAGTTCAGAATTTGAATTGTAAATATTAATTCATTAAAAATGCTGTTCATGTAATTAATTACATATCACAAGTATTATTTATAGATGCAATGCAAACTTACTGCAAATAATTTATTACTTTTATAAAATCTCAAAGCTATTAACGTTAACTTAAAAATAATTTAACTACTTTAATTACTAATTTTATATATCTGGTTGCATATAAAAAGGAATTTTATATTTCATGTTAACTTCATGCCAGCTATTTTTAAATTTCAACATTAGCTTAATTTTTGTTCCTTGGTTAAATTACCAATGAAATAACGCAATTAACCACCTTAAAAACTTCAAAACATTAAAGTGACATAAGTATAACTTGTTGAAAAATTTCAATAAGAATCTTTTCCGTCTTCAAAATTGTAACAGGTGGTCATAGTAAAAAAGATGGTTTAAAAAACTACTATTTTATGTATATGATAAAATATAATATATTATATAAGTTTGTTTTTGCGTGGTATAAAAATGAATGAAATGACAAAAACACAAAAGCAGTTCAGTATGTGAATTTAATTAAATTATGAGGCGCACAAACATACGATTTAAAAATCTCGAATACCATAATAATACGATATTGACAGTAAATATAATGTGGATACACAAAAGTTTTGAGATAATATTAATAACATTTTTAATTAAATTAGGTACCTAACTCAATTGGTAGGATTAATGAAATTATTTTACTATTGCAAAAATAATACTTTAATACTGAGAATATAATAAATTTGCTATTATATTTTGTATTTTAACTTTTTAGTAATTATTATCATTTTTTATTATAGGTAGGTATTACAGGTACGCAGTGGTGCTAGTAGCACACAATATCTATTGCTGAAAATTGTGGGTAATAAATTTTGGTAAAGTAATTGCAGTAATAAATATAATTGCAATTTTAAAGCACATTTAAATATCTCTCTAGCGTGTCGAACAAACGGTAATTAAATTTTAAATTAAATTTGCAAATTGTTTAAAGCTTCCATAATTTTGTTATAAATAATAAATTGTTAAACAAAAGTCTTTCTTTGTTTACCTTAGTGAGGAGAGAATTCAAGTGTAGTCTTCAAAAATGTTCTTATTTAAACTGATTTAGAAAATTTTAAACCGTCCGTACCTACGAAACAAAACAAAGTGCGGTATTTATACGCAGCTTTTCACGACACGTCAACTACCTCGCGTAGTAAACGACGGACTGAAGTTGGTATTGCGACGCCTGAAGTAAATAGTAATGCATCGCGACGCACGCGATTTTCTGCGGTTTTCCTCGATCACTTTCGGTAACTTTCGGTATGCAGTACTTCATCAAGTGACAGGAGATCGGCCAGGGAATTCTGTTGAATTCAAAGCCCTTACAGATATAAATTGTAGGTGAAAAATCTGTTTCAGTACAAATCGAATTTCCATTGATATCAGTAAATTTTGTTCTCTTCGACAGGTTACCGGTACGTGTAGGAAGAGTGATTTATTTATAAGTTCTAGAAAAAGCAATATAAACATAAAGTGCTCCGATATCACACAAAATCAAGTTTGAAAGTTATGATTTTCAGTGGATTTTAAATCACTTAATAAAATCTAGAATTTGTCGTATTTATAAAGTGATTGTATTATTCAAATTTTATTAAGAATTTATTTCATAAGAGAAAATAAATAAAATATTTTAATAAGCTGTTGCAAGTGGTTAAAAATGATGTTAAAAATTGTTTACACATTATAATTTGTAAATTTATAGACAATTCAAATTTAAAAAGTTTCACAAGTCAAGTTAAATAAATGTTTAAAAATTTTGCTAATGCTAAAAAATCACACAATACCAATAGTACAACTTTAAAAATTAAATAAATAATTATGTAAGTGCATTAATTTGTCAAATACGGAATAGCAATACAACCCAGGGTGGGTTTTAGTTGACCACTTCATTTTATAAAAAGTTTTCAAGGTAGATTACCATGGTAGTTTGCCATTGCCTGCCGAAAGATGACGGTTAGAATAAAGTTCTTGCTCTACTCGAGTGCGAACCAAGGATCTTTGCTTATAGTAGTCTACAGTGTAGACTCTACACACTTAAGCATCATACCGTAACCGTCCTCTGAAAATAATACAAATGCGTAAAGCGACAGGCAAAACCCGCTTCAGACTTATAAAAGTTTTGAATATATTTTTTATTTTATAACTAGTACCTATTGTGATGTCGAAATTAAAGTAGTTTTAACAACAAAATATTATTTAGATTTCTCGGAACTTGTGTAATAAATTAATTTAATTATTTTGATAATTAACGCTAAATAATAAACCAATCAATTGATAAATTTTGATTTTGATTTCCAGATGTTATTTACAAAAATAATGATATATACATTTCTCAGATAGATAACCAACTATAGTTAATGAAGATCTCTGTTTAATATCAATTATAAATTGAACTAAATTAATAATAGCTAATATAATAATAATAAATTAATAATAAATTACGACTACTAGTCGTATAGGCTATAGGCTAACATTATAACTTAGTCAACTCGCACGTGAAGTGACGCATTTTAGACAAGTGGTGAATAATTTTTTCATTATACACTACTAGTTAATAATGACCATATTGATCTTTTTCTATAGTTTGGCGATCATTTTAAGTTAAATTTGGTTAAAAATCGATTTTGCATCACCAAGAGATGCTATTTAATTGCATTTAAACGGGGTAATGTAAACTGGGCCAAAAAACTACCTGAAAGTGGTAAACTGGGCCAAAGACAAATATTTCTAAAATTTTAAAAATGGTAAACTGGGCCAAAGGCAGACTTTTTTAAGTAAGCTTAATTTTAAAAAACTCGATGTTATTTTAAGGAATATGGCAGGCTACCCAGTCGTGGTGGAGCCTCCCAGTCGAGGTGGATTGACTTCAGACATGTTTTTAACGAGTAAAGCGCCAGCCAAAACGGCCCGGAGCGCAGCGGAAGATAGCGTAGGGTCAGTTTTGGCTGGCGCAACCACGGCAAATCTCGGATTAGGCGTAACTTGAATGAATTATGTAAGTTTAAGAAAGTAGAAGTGGTAGCAAAATGACCTAGAACCCTATAAACATAAATATTCCGCTACTTCTATAGGAAATTAAACTAAATAAGCTAAAAGCAAATACAAATCTGCGCGAAAATGTAGATTGGGCGTGAGGCTATAGATCGGTCGGTAGGTTACCTACAGTTAGTTTCTGTTACTATTTTTGAAATAATATCAAAAAAGAATTCACACCGGCATACCCTGCCTGCATCCCTTCTTTTATCTTAAATTTTCCTTTGGCCCAGTTTACCACTTTCATAATTTTAGTTAAAAGTGCCTTTGGCCCAGTTTACCATTTTCTAAATTTGGCCCAGTTTACTATTGGCCCAGTTTACTATTGGCCCAGTTTACAGTCACCAATTTAAACTATTCAAAACACTTTTAATATTAAGTTTTCTTAATATATTAATTTTCCGTTTCAAACATTTTCAAATAACTCTAAATATATATTATTACATATTATCGTATATAAATATTCAGGTCTATTATGTATCCCAAACGTTATTATAAAGGTGACAGTTATGACATAACATAAAGGTTTTCGGCAAATTGGTATTACGTATCCATTTCACAAACCGTTATTTTAAGATGATCTTTATAATAATGGTTTTCTTAACCTTTATAGTGCAAAATATAACAAGTGCTTAATAGGTGCCGTTAAGAAAAATAGATTAGAGAAAAAATGGCTTTTAACGCCGAATTAATTAATATTTTTGTTCTGAATGTATTAGAAAATGCGGATTGGAAGTATTTATTTAAGTATATAATTTATTATAAAAATGTAGTTTATGTAGGTTTATACAATTACTTTCGAGGTTTATATAAACACTTTTTCTGACATAACAAATGATCTGATGCACATACTTAATTACCACATACGAAGTAAGCCGAAAGAGTAACAGCAGTGCCAATATATTTAAAAGTACGTTATTTATTTTGGAATATGGAATTATCTGCAGTTAAAAGGAATTTCAAACACAGTTTGTTGGGGGCGTTAAAGTTGTCTTCCAGGTGGGTAAGTTGAGGATGTGAAAGCTAATGGCACAGTTTTATCAAAATAAACTTTTATTGGCGATGCTGCTTGTTCATTGCAACCGTGGCCGTTAACTCCAGTAGAAAATGCAGAAGCAAACTGTCCACAAAGTAGGTACACCGAAGCACACATAAAAGCAAGAAACTGCATTGAAAGGTGCTTTGGTGTACTGAAAAGTCGATTTAGGTGCCTTCATAAACATAGGATCCTCAATTATAATTCTGTCAAAGATGCAAAAACTGTTTATTCTTGTGTGATTTTACATAACATTGCAGTGGAAATCAAATTACCACAAGAAATTCTGCAACAGTTTGAAGAAGAAGAAGAAGAAGAAGCAGTATAGCAAAGAGCTTCAGGTTAGCTGAAAACAGAAAATTTGCAACATTGTAATTCAAAATCTTCGTTAATACGAGTATAATAGTTGTAAGTTACCTAGTAGATTAATTATAAATGTAACTATTTTTATTAGTTTATGATATAATTTCTTAAATAAAACCATATACAGAAACTTAAGTACTGTTTATTTTATCATCATCATCATCATCATCCTCCTCCGGGCTTTGCTTATATTACTTATAATTGTTTAGGTATCCGCTTGTCGATCATTCTTTCAAAGTGTTGTTTCCAATTATTCCTGTAATTCTTAATGCGGTCGTTTATGCTGGAGATGTTTAACTCGTTTCTGGTATCGGTGTTACGCTTTCTATCAACCCTCTTGTACCCTGCAATCTCCCTCAAGAAACTCCTTTCTGCGGCCTGTAATTGCTTTTCTTCACCTTTTGTTAGGGTCCATGTTTCGCCTCTATAGGTTACTGTTGGTACTGAAATTCTTTTATAGAATTTTCATGCCGTATTCTGACCATTTCTGTTCTTGAATATTCTTTTAATGGTTCCATTTAAGTAGTTGAACTTTTCGAATTTCTTTTGTATATCCGTTTCTCCATTTCATTTCATTTTATAAAAATGAAAAATATTTTAAATTTATATGACATTTAATAGCACTGACAAATTCCAAATTATTATGGTTTCGTAGGATGTGCGTGAAGTTAGCCCCGCCATTTTTGAAAATTTAAAAATTGAATATTGTGCCGGGTTGTGCCCGATGTGTGCTACGTTGTGCCGTATTTTTTTTTTATTTTACTTTTTTTTTTTTGATTTTATCGAGATTGCTTATTTTGGGGTAGAAGTTAGCCCCGCCATTTTTGATGATTATAAAAATCAAAATTGTATTGAATTGTACTTAACTTGTGCCGTTGTGTGCCGTAAATTAAAAATTTTTATTTTGATAAATAAAAATTTTTTGGGCCAAAAACTATTTTATCAATAGAAGTTAGCCCCGCCATTTTCGATAATTCTAAAAATTTAAGTTTTATTGGATTCTATTCGACTTGTGCCGTTTTGTGCAGTTAATCATAAAATTTTATTTTGACAAATAAAATTTTTTTGGGCCAAAAACTGTTTTATCGATAGAAGTTAGCCCCGCCATTTTTAATAATTCCAAAAATTTAAATTTTATTGGATTTTACTTGACTTGTGCCGTTGTGTGCCGTAAATTTTAAAATTTTATTTTAATAAATAAAATATTTTTGGGCACACACAATTTTTCGCTATAATTAATTGAGATGAAAGATACGGTAATATAATATTATAAGCTCCCTCTTATGCAATGGTCATTTTTAATCTTCTTCCGTTTAATCTTTTATTCTTTAATCCTTTAATTCGTTTTTATTATAATAATAATTTATTATATAAGTAAAAAAATTGCAATTCAATAAACAACAAAATTTACAACGCCAAATATATACAAATACTTAAAAATGAGTGACCGACCTTCCATACGACAATTGCGAGAATTATTAAAATTAAAAAAGTATCGAGCTGTTATGCTTGATGATGGTTCGGTAACAATGCCGTCTTCTCAGGTATTCATTGAATTATCTAACGCTACGGATAAAACACACCGTTTGTTACCAAAAAATATATACACTATTTTAAAATTGAACCGCTATAATATGCATACCGATCTCTTAAAGTTATATGATATCGTTTATAATCCTCCACTCAAATATGAACCGATCTTATCCGAATCTGATAGTAACGAAGATGTTATTAAATTTACGATCGACATTAGATCCATTTGGGAAGACATCAAAATTGAAGATGTACAGTATAATTTCAAAAATCGTTCTCGAACTGTAGGTACTCTTACTCGAAAATCATGGACTCATTTCCTTTTTGATATGATATTTAAGATCACCAAAATCCAATGTCCTATAGCATTTAAAAGATCAAAGACGTCTGTCTCCGGATATGCAATTACTGTTCCTGGTTATTGTCCAGAATGTGAAGTTCAGTTTATGGGAAATGTAATAAATGAACCAACCAACGATATCGATCCTGTATATATGGAATGTTCTGTTACAAATTACGATGCATTATTTTTGCACAAGAAAAAACGTCAGTTGAAAGGATCGAAAAGAATTGAAGTGGCAAAAGAAATGATTGAAGGTAAAACTTTACCTGTTGTATGGAGACGTACAAAAATGAATAAACTTGCTGATATGTACGACCCAGAGCCACCGCATTTGTTTTCTTTAAACACCTTAAGAAAAGCGAAACAAGAACGCCAACAGAAAATAATGGGTTTAAAAAGTAATATATATGAAAGCTTACATTTATTAAAATACAGTCCACAAATTGAGGGAGCTATTAGAAATATAGGATTAGATCCTTTATATGCTCATTATTGGACTAATGAACAAATTGCAATTTATCAGAAATATCATGAAGTATTATACATTGATGCAACTGGGTCATTGATGAACTCTGTGAAATTACCAAATGGAGAGCGCAGTTCGCATATTTATTTATATCAAGCCGTAGCGAAGATTGGAGAAAAAACTGGTCCTGTGTTTCAAATGATTTCATCAGCTCAGAATACAAATTTCATTACTATGTGGTTAATGGAATTTCTACGAATAGGATCCTTCCACAAGTCTACTTTTCCTTTTCCTAAAGAAGTAATAACAGATTTTGACCGTGCATTAATGGGCGCAGTAGTAAGAGCATTTGCAAAGCAATATTCTCTGGCTGATTATCTGTCTTTATGTTTTAATTTAATTCAAAATAGAAATTTTGAAACTCCACGCTGTTTTGTACGTTTGGATATTTGCCATTTCACCAATATGACAGCAAAATGGAAATTCTGGCATGAACACCCTTCTAGAGTTAAAATATTCTACATTAATAGTATCGCTGTTTTAAGAAATCAGACAACTCTAGAAGGAATTGAGATACATGCTAGAACCATTTTTAACATGGCGTTAAATAGTAACGAAGGTCCTGGAAGTTCTACCGATAACGCTCGATCTTTTTTAACAATGGCAGTTAGAGGTATAAATATGAAAGATCCGGAAATCAATATAAATGATGAAGTTGGAAAAGTTGATGAAGGTGATGAAGGTGATGAATTTGATGATGGCGTTCATTTATCAAAAACAAATATTTTTACATGGGCCGTTGGTTTGTATGAAACTTGCAAAAATGATATTGCATTGGAAGAAGAAACGAGTAACGTTAATGGGTTTTATTGTCCTAAACTTGCAAAAAAATTAAAAACTTTGCTTCCTTACTTTCCATTGTTTTCCGAGGTAATGACATCAATATTTGGTTATGGATCGGTAAGACCAACGTCAGCAGCAGTTGAATCAGAATTTAATGATTTGAAAAATCGAATTTTAAAAGATGAGAAAAGACCAATGCGAGTCGATTATTTTATATCTCGTCATTTAGATACTCTATCGGGAAAATTAAAACTTGCTGTAGCTAATGAAAAGCCATACGATCTTGAAAATGAGTATAATAAGAAATCTGACGAAATTCTTATGTTACCCCAAAATATACCCGATGAAGAGATGAACACTTCGAATGGAAATATTGTGAATGACGACGATGTCTAATTTTCTATAAAATCAGAAAAAAATGAATCCGAACTGAACAGTTGTAAAACAGAAAAAAATAGCAAACTAGACGAAGATGAATTTTTGAATGAGTTATCAGAACTGCAATGCGAAGTAAATTGGCGTAACAAAAATCAAACTAAAAAATCGCATAGATATGGTGATCCTTTACCTCAATTTGATCCAACTCTCCCAACTAAACTCATGCTTCCCACTATCATTAATGGCAATTTTTGTAAGAATATTGATAACGATAAAAAAATTTTTATTGTAAAGAATACCTGTGGATTTGATAGTGCATGTCAAATATTAGCGACAAGTATAAGAAACAACACAGTATATGAGCAAGCTATTGTGGAAACACACGATTTGATTTTTGAATGTGCACGAACGTTAATCGATAATGGCTTAAAAGTCAAATTTTATAGGCAAAGAGCACAATTGCTTTCACAATTAAAACTATTTAAAATTGACTTAACTCAAGCCATTATTAAACTTAATGCTGCAGTAAATATTTCAAATTTACTAAACGAAATATTTACTGCAACTCCAAGCTGCATAACAACGTATACATGTAAAAAATGCAAAGCTAAAGAAGAAACAATTTCTCCTGTTGTAAATGTTAATCACAACATGTTAAAACAACAAGGGTTTTCAAATCTTGTGGAAGCTATTGAAAATGGGTTTTTCAAACCAAGCAAACCATGCTGCAATCAATTAAAAAATGTAATCAGGCATTATGGACCGACAGTAATGGTTGATACTGACACTGGCGATCGCAATTTCGTAAAGTTGCACGATATACCAGTTCAATTAAAATTATTGGAAGGTTCTTCAAAAGTTTGCCAAAGTTCACGCACACATGTGTATTTATACAATAAGTTAATCGTCTAAAATAATTTACCTACTGTAAACTTTAAATATTTATAATTATAATAAAATACGTAATAATAATAATATGTAATAATAAAAATATGTAATAATATTAATCATTTTTGTTAAAACTTTAATAAATTATATAAAAAAAATATTGCTTATTTTTAAATTGAATTCATTTTAATTTTTCTTAAATATTTTTACTTTTTTATACACCTCTATAACGAGGTTTTTTAAACACCTATTTTATAATACCCTTTCTATATACTACCATAAATTAAGGAATTTACCTTTTTACTTATCTGGAAGAAACCCTTTTTAACTTTTACCTGAAATACAAAGGTTAACAAATGACCATTGCATAAGAGGGAGTTAATAGTATTATATTACTGTATCTTTCATCTCAATAATTAATTACAGTAGAACCCCCATCATTCGACATAAACGCGACCCATTTCTTGTCCAAACATAGAATGTGGCGAATAGGGAAATGAAATAAATATCTTTATATGATATAAACATATCATGTTATTCTTGATTGCGATAAGAATTTATTTACACTATGCCTTACCCAGCCAACTTGATGATTTAATTTAAATATACAAATTTTGTAAAAAGAATAGTTTTGCAAAAATGTTATTAGATATTACATAATATAAACTTTAAAATAACTTTATATTTTACGAATAAATTTTATAAATTAAATGAAAAAATTGTGACGATACGCGTAACAAAATAACAAAACTATTATACTATTAGAATGTAAATATTTTATTTTTATTAATTTCTAATAACCTCTTTCAAATTTAAATACTCTTTATTTTAGCATTGAAAATGCTGTTATTTTGCTATTATCATGTTTCAAGCATTATAACGTAGGTAATCAATCTGTCTGCCTACGTCCTGAACTCCAGTCGTGGCGAGATAAGCTCACAACTTGTGCGTCATTACCTCATAATTATCTGTCCATTAGCATGAGAAATTCACGGAATTGTCGAATAAGGGGGTGTCGAATAATGGGGGTTCTACTGTATAGCGAAAAATTGTGTGTGCCCAAAAATATTTTATTTATTAAAATAAAATTTTAAAATTTACGGCACACAACGGCACAAGTCAAGTAAAATCCAATAAAATTTAAATTTTTGGAATTATTAAAAATGGCGGGGCTAACTTCTATCGATAAAACAGTTTTTGGCCCAAAAAAATTTTATTTGTCAAAATAAAATTTTATGATTAACTGCACAAAACGGCACAAGTCGAATAGAATCCAATAAAACTTAAATTTTTAGAATTATCGAAAATGGCGGGGCTAACTTCTATTGATAAAATAGTTTTTGGCCCAAAAAATTTTTATTTATCAAAATAAAAATTTTTAATTTACGGCACACAACGGCACAAGTTAAGTACAATTCAATACAATTTTGATTTTTATAATCATCAAAAATGGCGGGGCTAACTTCTACCCCAAAATAAGCAATCTCGATAAAATCAAAACAAAAAAAGTAAAATAAAAACAAAATACGGCACAACGTAGCACACATCGGGCACAACCCGGCACAATATTCAATTTTTAAATTTTCAAAAATGGCGGGGCTAACTTCACGCACATTTTCGTAGGACTGTTTTTTGATCCAAAAATTTAAATATTGCTATCCTTTTCCGACACTTGTGAGCTACAATAAAGCTTTCTCGCTTTAGAAGTACTCAAAACTTACTATTATTTTATGCTTTAAAAAATAACGTTGACTGTCAATGGTTATTTTAAAGGTGGATACGTAATACCAATGCTGTAATAAACGCTAAGGAACCAGTTATTTTGAAACTTTATTATAACATAAAGGTTGACAGTTATTTTTAACGGTTGGGATACATAATAGACCTGATTGCTGTAAATTAGCACGCGTATTTGTGATGAGGTATGTTGATGCACAGCTTTATTTTAAAATATTAAGTTGGTGACGGTCCGTCATCGCCAAGGAAAAGTTTAGAGGGGTTTAGATTACAAAATATTAAAGTGTTGCAGTATATCCACTCGTCAGGTTTGATGTAAACCCCATAGAAGACATGTGGGATTTTATTTCACGGCAGGTTTATCAAATTATTAACAGTTTAATCAACCGAATAGTTGAAAAACCGCATTCGGGATATGTGAAGAGAATAATAATCCCCGGAGATATTACAAAATTTAGAATTTTTAATGTCTGATATGTCTAAATACATGATATATTTCCAAAAAATGTCGAGTGAGGCTATTCCAATTTTGGAAAATGAACCCAAAATAAAAATTGTTTAAGTAAAGGCTATAGCCGGGTAAGCATGGGGAAATGGCCGTTACACCGATTTGGCTAATTTTTTTTTAGAAGTTCCTCTCTAAGCAACATTACATTTTCCAAAATCTTAGATCTTAAATGTTGATAGTTTCTTTGAAAAAAATTATTTTCGAAATTTAATAAAAAATGTTTTTCTCAGAAAGTATTGTTGCAAATTGAATGATATTGGAATATGTTATAGAGGTACTAAAGACCTACAAGTGATAATTTTTTTGTGATTTTAGCTCCATATAAAATGTAGAAAGAACGGGAAAAAAGTTTTCAAAAATTTAAAAAATTAAATTTAATAAAATTAAATAAAAAAAAAAGTGTGAGTACTCGGATGATTCCACTCAGCATATTTCTCTACTATATCTACTGTAATTTTAATTGCCTACGTTAATTTATTAGATGAACTTTGCAAACTATTTCTATATATGAGTTATATCGTAACTCACGTGATATTGTTAGTAGACCATCGTTCTAATGTCTATTTTGTCTAATATCTTTGATATACTAATAAGGAGGTTAAACTGCAGCTGCATATTCTAACGTGGCTTTAGTGCATGTTGGAAAGATAAATTGCATTCATGGACTGAGCGTTGATAGTTCAAAAAGCAGTACTAATAGTAAGATTATATTATATTACGTAAAATATAATACGTAGAAATACGTAGAAACTATTGATAATAGTTGACTAGTATTATAAAAAGTTTAAAACAATAATTAAACTGGGGAAAACTAAAACAACAAATCCAAATTTAATGTAGTCTAAATTAAACTTTAGTGTAGTAATTGAGCCGTTTATTTTAAAAGTGATCACTTTCAAAACGAACGGCTCAATTATCGAAAAAATTTCATTAAAATGGATAAAATAAAATGGATTAATATTAGCACAAATATTGAGAAGGTACATCTTCCAACAAGAAATAAGAGCTTAGAACATACGTAAAGAAACTTTTAGAGATGGTAATGCTAGAGACAAAGAAAAAGTTGAATATGTTAGTAAATGCAATAAATGAACTAATTAATAATTTATTGATAAGTGGCTTAAGTAGTGTACCTTGATATTGACCATATCAATATTTTAGAAAACCCAAAAAATGCAAAAAATGCACTAAACACTTTGCAAAACTAAAATGTTTTTTAAGTTATCACATGTAAAATACACTGTAAGTATTCGCAAACGACTACTTTTGCATTTTGCGAATACTTAGTGCATTTTTTGGGTTATTTAAATATTGATATGATTAACTAATTAGCCAGTTTGTGGTAAAAAAATGAAAGAAAATGGACAGTAGCAAGTCATTTTATATCACCTATTTATTGTAAAAGTTTAAATTTTTTACATGTTAGAAAAATTAATACTTAAATGAAAATCTTACTATTTTAATACGATAAAAACTGCTAATCAGTTGAATTAGCCTGTGATTTGTGAATTCATATAATATTTCGAATTTTTGGATTCTCACCAGACAAACCTGGAATAATTTATAACAAAACTAAACCAAATAGTATTAAAATTCAAATAATGGGTATAATAATGAAAAACCCGAACAAATAAATAAAACAAAGTAAAAAAATGTTGATTTTCCATAAAAGGATTGTATAGGATTCTAATTCAACAGCGTGTAACTTTTCATTCTTTGAAATTTTTTTTGTGAATTCTTAAATTATATATCTATAAATAAATGATAAACAGATGTATAGATAAAATATTAAACGTTTTTGTTTTATTGACCGTCACCCGTCAAGAACACCCAAACTCGGGTTTCTGGAGTAGAATACCCCCTTAATTTTTTAGTTTTTAAATGATTATCCATTCTTCAAAAGTGATTATTAAGCTTAAATGCATTTTTACACTAGTAATGTGATGGTTAAACCAAAGTGAAACAAGGAAAACGACATGCATAATAAACCTTTAGATTATTACATATAAAAAACAAGCTGTATTTTCTTGCATGTCGATCGCAATCGATAACAACAAAACCTCTATTCTTAGATACGAATACTTATTGCTGTCATGAACTTAATTTCATTATTTAAGTTCAATAGCTTGTGGTGATTTTTTAAAGTTTTATCGTTTATTTTTACTAGTCTATAAATTACATTATATTCAAAATAATTCTGCATAATAATATATCTGTGGTCACATGCAATAATGGAGGAATAAGTCGACTTACACCTAAATTTATTTTTTTCTTGAATTTAATTCCAAATAATAGGTGTCAAGTTCTGGTATAAGAAAAAGTCTGTGTCAATAAATAACAGAAAATCTATAAATTTTTTACAGAGAAGTATACGTAACCCGTCAAAAAACAATTTTTAATTTAAATTTTTTATATTACACTGAATCATTATTTGTTTATTATACCTTGACAACGAAATATATTAAGTATCCTATAATACCCAAGGGCGCATAAATCATAATGCCCGCTTATTATGCCCTCTCATTCGCAATTATACAGCCTTGGCCAAAAGTATTAGGTCACCTCTAAAATGTCATTATTATCGAAACGGTTAAATATTTCTTTAAAACAACCATGGTACTGTCTTTCTAGTAAAAAATTGTCTTGTATTAATGTTTTAGTAAATCTTAACAAATTTTAGTATAAATTCAATTTAATTTATATTTTCGAAAATAATTACCATGGAAACTTACATGGCCAGTGCGTTAGATGAAAATTTTAACAATTTCGAAAGCATTTTTTTGACCTTATAAGTAAATGCCAGATAAAATCTAATGATCTTATCATTCGTAATTTGTATTTCTGCGTTATTTTTGTATCTTTCATTTTTTCTCTAAAATAATTAGGGAAGCAGGAATTTGCATAAATAAGTTTTTACACACTGAAAAAAATGGTTTATGGTATTGATAAAGAAATTCATAAATTCATTGATTTTGTTCATAAATACTATGAATTTTTCATCAATATGATGAATTTTTTTCATCGGTGTAAAAATGATAAATTTTTCATCAATATGATAAACAATTTTTTTCAGTGCATGTTAATTTCATATGTTCGGCTAACCATGTCCTATATAGAAACTCCCTCTTATGCAATAGTCATTTTTAACCTTTTTATTTCAGGTAAAACTCTTTAAATATTATTATTTAATCCTATAATTCTTTGAATATTATGTTTTTTTTTATAATAATATAATATTATGTTAGCATTATTAGTCAGGAAAAACACTCCTGACCATGAACTTCGAAGGAGAGGACTGGTAACTGCATTGTTAAATTTAAATTTAATACTTTACGACACACAACGGCACACGTCGAATAGAATCCGGTAAAATATTCAGTTTTTAATTTATCAAAAATGGCGGGGCTAACTTCACGTACATTATTATGCGTGATACAAAAAGTTTTTACAAAAATGGGGGTTACGACGTATTGCAAATTCACCATAGATATGAAAGTTTGAATGCAATTCTGTAGCTAGTTTATAATGCAAAAGTCTTATATTTTTTTGTAAATTATTCTTATTAACACGAACCAATAAAACTACACATTGGGTTTATAAATTTTTTAATCTAAAATTACCAGCAATATGGCGTAAAGCTTCATGGTCTCATCGAATACAATGCTGGGATAAAAAGCCCAAAATATATCTCTGAGCTATGGGGAAGGCAACGGGAAACCACCCCATTAATTAAATTTAGCCAAGTAATCGCCTATCTAAAAAACTCCAAGTAACTCAAATCAGTATAATTGAAAATCCAACCTCACTCTACACATCAATTAATCTTTATGCCATTATTAATAAAGATATTGATATATGGTTTAAAAGGCTTAATAAATATATTCATGAAATGCTTAAAAAAATTTTTTTTTAATATATTTTATGCATTCTTTATATACAGAAACAATATTTGAATGAAAAGTAGCGCTGGTGTTAAAATCTTGAAAATGGGCCATCTAAAACAAAACAAATCAGAAGTTTTAGGTTCCATAATATAACACTAGCAACCTTTTTTTCATTTTTTATCAATATTTTATTATTTTTGCATGTATATTAAAAATTTTAGTTCAGTCGGTTGCTAGTGATATATTGAACCTAAAGCTTCTGATTTATTGTTTTAAATTATCCAATTTCAAGATTTTAACACCAGCGCAGCCCCACCTACTAATCGAAGCATGATATTTAAATAATGTTTCTGTATATAAAAAATGCATAAAATATTTAAAAAAATTTTTGTAAGTATTTCAGGAGTGTATTTTTGAAGCCTGACAAACCCCATATCAATATCTTTATTAATAAATTCACAAAGATTGCTTCTTTTTTGAGCTTCCAAAGTAGAATTTAAAACTATGTTTGCACAACCTGCATGATTACTTTATATCACATATTCGATTGAAGCGCTGATATAGCTCGTGAACGCACGTTGGCGCGATCTTTATTTTGTGTAGAGACGCGAATATATCGGTCCACATGGAATTTTAGACCAGTAGCTGATGAAGTACACTCAATTAAGTGATTACAACAAGTATGCGATACACTGATGACGACTAATGAGTCAGAAACACACGTCATGGTGTGATGGCTAGGAAGTCGAAGAAGCAGTACATGTATCTATCGCTCTTTGCCTTAATTGTGTTAATTATTTTAGTACCTATGTATATAATAAAATAATGTTGATAAAGGTTACAAATTCCTAAATTTTTATAAGTTGGGTGGCAGTTTAATACTTAGTTTATTATTTAGTTAACCAACCAATCACAAAGCTATTTTGTTTTAGGACAGAGGACAGGAAGTTATCCTTTCCTCATTTGAGATACCTATTAACTAGATAAAAAAAATTTTGAAAAAAAAAACTACTTATGTAGTTGAAAAAAAAAATTTTTTTTGTTTGATACCCACCTGTATCTTTAATACAGTTGGAACTCAATATTTTTCCTAAACTCCCTTTCCTTGTTTTGAAAAATTGAAAAGCTTTGTTTTGTGGAACAGTACTTTTTTTAAGGGGGGCGCTGATAATTTTTTTTGGTAGAAGGGAGGCGTGACATAAATAAGTTTGGGAACCACTGCTTTAATGCATACCGTTACAGTAATATAATATGTATTAGCATTCTCGACGTTGTAGTTATAGTAGAGTAATCTTTGAAAGGCATACAACGATATAGTAGGACATTTCTACAACATTCCTTTTCATTTTTTTCCAGTTTGTAAAAAATTTAGTTAGAATTTGTGTTTTAATAAGAAAAATAACCGCTTCAAAAATTTTCACACTGAAACATAACTGAAATTACCTACTCACTGCATGTAAAATGTTCAGAATAAGAGGTAACAGTGAATAATTCTTATATCTTACTAGATACAAAAAACAGTTTACATAGTTATTTATTCAACTCGAAATTTACTATCGGAAACTGTAAAAGTAAATTTTTTTGTACTTCAAACTCAACCGGAAGTAAACATGTATTTTTTTTTTCAAATAACAACATGTATTTTAATTTTTTTAGTGTGCTATGAAGAACAAATTATAGATTAGTACTATGTCTTGAATAAAATGGTGGAAATTTTGAACAATTTATCAGATTGGTTGTGTTTTCCGTACCATGATGTTTTGTTTTTCATAGCACACTAAATAAATTCAATAATTAATAAATTTATCATGCATTTTTCTCGAAAATTTCTTATGTAACCTTATAATAATTTTATATTTATGTATAGAGAAAAAATTGCAGATTACGAAAATGTTAAAAATAACGCATGTTGCTATTTGAAAAGAAATTCATGTTTACTTCCGGTTGAGTTTCAAGTACAAAAAAATTTACCTTCCCAGTTTCCGATGGTAAATTTCAAGTTGAATAAAAATCTATTTAAACTTTTTTTTGTATCTCGTAAAATATAAGAATTATTCACTGTTACCTCTTATCGTGAACACACTGTATGCAACATATTTTTGTTGGCAATTTTGATAGCTACCGACTTGAAAAAAATTTGTTTGATATTTTTTATGAATATATGGTATAAAATAATGTATTATATATTTTTTTTATTACTTTTAAAAAACCATGCATTAAAGGGCTAATAAAATTACTTACTATTTTTCTTTAATTTGTCATATTCACTGATTGTGAATAAAATAATATGAATATACACTTCAGAGTCAAGCTTCATTATAACCTTGCGTTTATATTGTAGTTTACTTCGGCGCTTAGAACCTCTTTTTCACATCGACACGTAATGTTTCTATTACCTTGGGACTAAGCAGCACCTTAGTCCCATGATGTATAATATACTATTAATTTGTTATAATGTAAAATAAAACTCCGGCAGCTTGAAAAGTTAATAAAAGGAAAGTCAATATTGGAACAGATAGAAGTGATGCATTTGCTGAAGTTGTATACCGATACCGATCATTGCGGGATGATTCTAGAGAATGTTTGATATTAATTGTCCATGAATTGAAAATTATTTTCATATTAGCAACGAACCCAACTACAAAGTAGTGGATAGAATAGAATTACAACATTAGATTTAATATGCATTTTTACTCCTAGGTATATTATTTAAATTCATGAATGCATCTTATCTTAAAGTGCATTTCGGATTATAAAGTTGCACTTATTAGTAAAACCAGTTTATAAAAATAGCAATCCAAATGGTTTTCTACTTAAAATTCTATAATTAAAAGTTTACAGCACATCACATTATTATTATTTACAGCGTTACATTCTACAATAGAACAGAGCTGGCCTTACGGACTTACAAAATCCATTTGTTGAGGTGGATTAATCCTCATAAATACATCTCATTACAGGTCCCGATGCGTTTTAGCTGTTCGCACAATTTCCCTCCACACCTCGCGGTTCTTCACCCTTTGTACCCAGTCCCTCACACCCAACTTTTCAAGGTCTCCTTGCACTCCGTCACTCCATCTCAATCTTGGCCTTCCGATCACTATCCCATGCTCTGGCTTCCATGCCATTAATGATCTTCCAATTTCCTCATTGTTTTCCCTCATTACATGGCCCCACCATCTTATTCTCTGAGCCTTTATGAATTTCACTATGTCTTCACCGGCCATTTCTTCAAGTAATTCTGAGTTACTTCTACTTCGGTATTGTCCATTTATTCGTTTGTGTCCAATTATCGTTCTCAATATTTTCCTTTCAAACACTCTCAAATATTCCTCTTCTCTTTTTGTTAAGGACCGGCCTTATTAATGTCTTGTATATCCTAATTTTAGTTCTTTTAGATATTTGCCTATCTTTTAATAGCTGCTTGTTTGCATGATACGCCCTGTTTCCTGCTTGTATTTTTGCTGTGACTTCCATAGCTCTATTGTTTCTGTTATTAATTTGCACCCCCAGATAGTTGAAGTCTTTTACCTGCTGAAATACGGCACCGTCTATATTTAATTCATTCACTGTGTCATTATTTTCTTTCGTGCATATATTTTGTCTTGTCCTGATTAATATACAATCCCATTCTAATTGCTTCATGTTTTATTAGCTGTAGTATCTCTATTAACCCTTTTTTCGTTCTTGATATAATGACTACATCGTCTGGATATGCTATTATTTGGTTTTCTTTATTCATTATGGATCCTGTGCAGCCCGTAGTTCGAATTATCTTCTCAAGGACAATGTTGAATAGGGTCGCCGACAATGCATCACCCTGTCTCACACCGCTATTCACTTCAAAGCTGTCTGTATCACCTTCGGTCATTCTAACTGTTGCTCTTGCTTCTGCTAGTGTTATCCAAGTCATTCTTATCAATTTATCTGGAATCTTGAATTCCTTCATAATATTTATCAATTGGGATCTCTTGACTCTGTCAAACGCTTGCTTAAAATCCACAAACAGCCCATGAAAATATTTACAACTGGGCCAGCATTAAGCCAGCACTTGCCCAATGGTGCTTAACGCTTGGCCAACCATTGGCAGTACTACTGGGGCAACATTGGCGCAACGCTGTAATGATAACCTCGTTCCTACGGTTGGCAACCAGCGTTGGTGCGATGTCGGCTCCCAGTACTGGTCCAGTGCTGATATGTACAACTGGCCCAGCATTGGCCCAACGCTGTAATAATAACCTCGGTCCTACGGTTGGTACCTAACGTTGGTGCAATGTTGGCTCCCAGTACTGGTCCAGTGCTGATATTTACAACTGGCCCAGGATTGAAACTACGGTGCTTAACGCTTGACTAACATTAGCAGTACTACTGGGAGAACATTGGCCCAACACTGTAATAATAACCTCGGTCTTACGGTTGGCAACCAGCGTTGGTGCAATGTTGGCTCCAAGTATTGGTCCACTGCTGATATTTGCAGCTAGCCCAGCATTGGCCCAACGCTGTAACAATAACGTTGGTCCTACGGTTAGCGACCAGCGTTGGTGCAACCTTGGTTCCTGATACTTGGCCGAAGCTGACTCAAGATTGGACCGGCATTGGCTCCCAGTACTGATTTCAAAGCTCAGCCAGTATAAAATTTTAGTACCGATCAGCTGACCCTGATACTATAATGTTCTCTACTACAGATTTTATATTATATATATTAAACAAGTAAATTTTTTTATTGCATTTACTATAATTTGATTTTTAATATTATTCCAGTATTTTACTATACAACGTTGCTTGTCTTGTGGCAATTAAAACATCAAATTTATTGTGATAATAATTTTTATTTCAAAATAATAAACATTTAATCATAAATTAATAAAAATTTTAAGACAAAATAAGAGCACCCTCACGATCAACCACCTCTTGTTACAATTTGTAAGTTTTAATTGCGCTGAACCAATTTTTCTACCAAAATCCCTGAAACAAAAGAAAAATATTAGGTATCTGATATTCTATATTATTAATTATTATTATACTTGCTTGTTGAAGCTTTTATAAAATCGGGAATTAATAATAATAACCTAGTCTACCACGCGGCCAATCCTAAGTTTAATGCTTGATGTTACATGTGCATCAACCACATCTTTATTGTTTGCTTTCGTGTCTGCACAGACAATTGTTTCTAAGTTGTTTATTGAACATATTGTAAACGCCTTATGACCTGTTCATAATTTCCTGATAAAGAAAAAAAAAATATAAAAATTAGAATTATGAACGTTTTCATCGCACTTACGAACTTCGGCAATGACTTTCGTCACAAGATAGTTTTCCCAATCCTTGTTAGGAGTCCTTTAAATGTTAATTCAATTTAAAAACTGCAATTCAATTGTTTATTTAATTTAAAAATAAAACCAAACATTCATTCAAAAATTTCTTAAGATTCTTTGAAAATAAAAGATTGCATATAAATATTCATTCGTTCCACAAAGATCTGAAAGCGGAGGTTCGATAAACTTTGCATTCATTGCATTAAACAAAGTAAGTATGAACTATTAAAGATCTTCAGTCTTTAACAGTGCAATACACTGATATACAAATACCACTAATATACCTACTTGAAATTTCTTATTTTAAATTTATATCCAATTCTTTATTAAAATATCGATACTTGCATTGTATTTTAAAAGCGTTCCATTACGTATTTATTTTTGAGTATCAAATTATCAATAACTTCCTGTTATTATAACCCACCAACTTTGTCTCCCCACTTTGAACTAACGAGAAGGCATTTCTTTCAGCTTATTACGTATGCTTTAAACAGGTGAATTATTTCACTTAGTTAGCCTACTTGCCTTTTTATGTTCATCTTCTCACGATAACATAAGGAAAAATTTCCAAATTAGCTGCACGGGTAGTGGTTCAATGCCCACTTTGTACTGAAACTCTAGGCTTATTGTACCCCGTTTTCCATGAAGATGTTAAGGAATGTTATTAGTATTTCGATCCACAGTTTGATGTTCACCAAAGGGCTGAGCTAAGAAATTCTGCCGAGTCCTGGATTTGAACCCAGAATTTCCGCTCATAACTCATCAACTAGCGATCACAACAAGCCACCACTGTGGTCCAACATAAGGCAACTACACCATCAGTTTTTCAAAATACACTAGTTGAATCCAAAACTACCATCAATAAGTTTGTATAACTGATGAGTTCTTTTACCTCTTAATTTATTAGAATTAAAAGTAAAGAAAAATTTTATTTTGTACTTCTTTGAAAACACCTGTACCTGAACTAAATAATATAAAAGAAATTTTAACAAACGGTCGTATATAGTAGCAGGTTAAATAATATGTATTCTGTATCACATTTGTATAAATATAGGTAATTGAAATACGAGAGTATTTTGATTTTGGTAGTCACTATTTATTTTAGCATAAACGATAACTGTTTACTTTGTACATATCATAGAACATTGTGTAAATAAAATTAGAGTTGATACAATATAGCTAAATTAACTAAACGAATTGATGAAATTACCACATACTGGCAAACTAATAAGAATTGTGGTTCTAACCGACTTTATTTCTAACAAGAAACGTATATTACTGATAAATTAAGGATGTTTGCCTTTCTGTTAAATCTGCATCATATTACAGTAAAACTCATCAAAGTATTAATTTAGGATGAAAGTTTTAGTTTACCCTTTATTAATTATATTTAAACAAATAAAGTTAATTTTAAGATATGTTATGTGTTATTCTGAAGTATATTAACACTATACGTGCTACATAAATTTAATAATAAGATTTATTATACTGAAATTCACTTACCCACTAATTTTCCAATTTTCACATTCGAGTATTTTATTTTAGAAATATGAAAGAGAAATTTAATTAAATTTCATATATGGTATGGTATGGAATAGTATAAAATTACAATAGTAGGTACTGTGGAAAAGAACGGAATTTGAATCAAAGTTTCTTGTTACTGGAATAATAATATATGTATATAGTAACGGAATATTATATTTTATTTTATTAAATAAAACAATAATGTAGCAAATTAATTTTTAATAATAAAATTAGTTACGTCAAGCAAAGTTGTATTTAATGAATATAGTAAATATATAAAACATGTGTTATTTTTTAAAATTAAAAATAAAAAGATTTTATCTTTACATTGCGAAATCGTACTGACTTACCGTATTTATTATATTAATTTTTAACAACATTAAAGGCAAACCACAAAAATATAAGTAATAGTACATAATAGGTATTTAAAAGTCAATCGGAAAAGTTTTTTTTTAATAATTAATCCCGATGTGTCTTATTTTGCTATACTTAGTTTAGTAATAGTTCATAACTATAATCACAAAATATTTTTGATAATTTAAGTTACAAATAAAAGTTGAAGTTTGGTAAAATAAACAAAAAATCATTTTCGTACTACTGAGTAAGGATTTTGGTGAATACAACGAAAAATTCTATATGTTGTAAAAAATATTATTGTTCTAGGGTAATTTTAGAGGCCATATCATTTTGAAAAGAAAATCAGTTTATTTATCAAACAGTTTTTTAAAATACTGCAAAATTTAATTTATATTTGTAATTATAATTGTGGTTTAAAATATTATATATTGTCATGCCCCCAGCGGTATAAATTTTTAAAAACCACCTACCACCGTAAAACGTCTCACTCCCTCACAACACTCAATATCTACTGGATATCCAGTTCCAGGCCAGAAAATGTATGTACTATATCCAGGACTTTATCTGGATATCTATTAGATATACGTTGCACAACATCCAGTGAATATAATATATAGCCGACATTTAGTAGACATCTATTTTATGAACGTCAGTATCCATTGGATATCCACTGGATATCGATACAATACATACACTGGATAGTCAACTTTGTGACACTTGAATATCTACTAGATATCCACTGTATTTAGCAGTCTAACATAAATATCCTCCGGATATCAGATGATCTATCAAAACATCTAGTGGATATCCAGAAGATAGGTTTGTCTTGTCTGGGCTGGAGCACATACATTTAAAAAAAAAACATGAGACTCTTCGATTTTTACTCTTAAATCACATGTTGTACCACTTCGTCCATTTTTAATTTTTAAACCAAATGTACATTACCATCTGCCCGATAACGCCATATACCTTGCTATACGCACGAATTTTTCTTTAGTATTATTGCTTTTTATTTATTTTCTTCGATGTAGTTTTATTTTTCAATTTTTGAATTTATCATTGTCCAAATTATAACCAATTAATTAATTAACTATTTAACCATAATCAAAATACTTCATAAATATTCAAATCTTCAAAATTCCATAAAACTTCCATACAAATTTCAGACAAATTCATCCAAACAATCAAACAACTTTTCACTTACGTCAAATTAATATTTTTATTACAAAGACTTTCAAAATTTTCTTAACGTCCGCGTTGTTGAGCGGTCACCCGGCAATATGCAAAAGTTATTTACATTCTCCCACCAAATCTACATTTCCGCGCCAAAAACATACAATTCCAAATATTTACAACATTTACACTAAACTATTTACAAAATTCAAATTCAAATTACACAAACAAAATTAAAATTCAGATTCATAAAACAAATTCCAAACATAAATAAAATTCAATCTCAAAACAATAAATGTAGATTATTAAATAATAGTTGTTCATATAGGTAATAAAATAAAAAATTAAAACTTTAAAATTTAAAAAAATTGATTTTGGAACACGACAATAATAACTTAAAATTTTAATTAAACAATGTCAATTAAACATTAAGCGGGTATTCTAGTTTAGAATACAAAAAAAAAAGATTTACAAACGAACCTAAAATTATTTTTACTATCCATTATTTTATCATTTGTTTATTGATATTTTAAGATTACATAAAAAATTAGCCGAAAAAAACTCTAAATTCACCAAGTTATGAGCTGGCAAAGCGGGGGGTCTTCTCAAGTTCTAATGAACCGATTTATTTGAAATTTGTTGTAAATGTTCTTTATACATTCCTCTATCGCATCAACCACGCTCTGATTAAAATTTTTGATTTCACTTAAAAATTTTTTTTTAATTTGGAATTGTTAATTAAAGCATGCCAAAAACAATTTTTTTTTCAAACGGCCGCCATTTTGTGAGCAAACTTTTGTTTTCCTTATCCAATGTTCATAGTATAGCCAAATACTGTAGACTTATAATACGTACAACTTTGCTAGTTTTACATACAATTTGTCGGACATACAGTTACTAGATAGATACAGTACCGCAAAGGCCGGCCATATTGGGGCCCTAATTTATGCGCGAAATTTAAAATTTTTTTAAAAATTATAAATATGTGCTAATTTTATATGCCAAGTTAAAATAATAGATTTCTTCTTATATATTACGTGATTCTGTCATATTGTTGTTTATTTATCATTTGTTACAAGACGTTTTTCGTTTATTTTGCGATACAAAAAGAAACCATATACATATTACAAGAAAGCAATGCAACAAATTAAGTGGGTTTAACATGACATGTTTGGAGAAAGTAATAAAAACATCATAAATAAATAACAGAATTTATTAATATAAAAATTGAACCTTTTTCAGTTTCAAGAATAGGCGGGGGTGATTCTATTAGTAGATTTTTTTGTGCTGAAAACAAATCTGACATTGAAATTGCTCCAGAACGTCAGGTTCTGCCTACTTGTTTTGTTACGAAGTGCAACAATAAGGCTTCTAGTGACTTGAGGTTATTCAGATTACCTAGAAATCCTGAAAGAAGACAACTATGGCGTACTTTAATTTGACTTTGAAATTGCTCTAGCACGTTAGGTTTTTGAAATTTTAGCTTAAATGGTCAAAAAATAGCTATTTTAACCATTTTTACGATTTTTTAAGAAAACCTCATTTTTTTTGTTTCAATTAAAATCCATTTTTCTAAATCATTCTAAGATTCTTTCAAGTGAAGATATATACAATTTTTAAGTCAAGAGGTTTAGCCATGCAAAGTCACCCGTTTTACCGCGCCGAACTTACTTTTTGACAAGTTCTTTGGTATTAATATTAGCGACCTCAAGAACCCATGTAGGGAGAATAAGAATTTGTCAAAAAGTAAGTTCGGCACGGTGAAGCGGGTGACTTTGCATGGCTAAACCTCTTGACTTAAAAGTTATATATCTTCATTTTAAAAAATCGTAGAATGATTTAGAAAAATGGATTTTAAAGCTAAGTAGTAGTACTATGCGATGCAATTGTGGAAAATTGAAACAAAAACATGAGGTTCCTTTAAAAAAAATCATAAAAATGGTTAAAATAGCCATTTTTTGACCATTTAAGCTAAAATTTCAAAAACCTAACGTGCTAGAGCAATTTCAAAGTCAAATTAAAGTACGCCATAGTTGTCTTCTTTCAGGATTTCTAGGTAATCTGAATATTGTTATTGTTGCACTTCGTAACAAAACAAGTAGGCATTTTTTATTAATATACTCCAACTCAAAGAATTTTGCAATAAGTATTGCAATACCAATTAAATTTATTAAATTAAATTAAAATTGATAGATTCTACGAATCTAGTGACTACAATGACAACAACAGATGTTAATTGACATTTGCGAAGGACGCCATATTGGGGCCCTAATTATCGTTCTCTCTCTAACTCATTGGCCTATAGGTTTGCGGTACTGCATCTATCTAGTGACTGTAGTCGGACATCGTTCATAGCGCCATCTAGCATGATGAAATGTAAAATTCACGTCAATTATCTAATGCCTAATACTACCAATGCCCATTTAAACTAATATTTAAAAATAGTGTTTAGATAAAAAGATTAGAAAAAATGACTTCTTTTCACCTTTTTGCTTATTATAGTTATTACAACCGTAAACGGCACAAATTGAACCAATTTTGTTTACTATTTTATATAATATAATTATAATATAAAGTTAAAACAAAATGTCAAAATGACATCACAACACTTCGACTGGGAATAAACCCTAATAGAAAATGTTAGCCTTCCAGATTGGGAGTTCTTCGTCGGGCCAACTCCTCATCGTACATAAAAACAAAAATGCTAAAAAAAAACCCTAACGACAAGCCTCTGACACTGGACGGATTAAATCAAAGACGACTCATGCTAAGAAAATGAATATGGAGAATAGGTACGTGAAACGTTCAAGGTATATTAAATAAACAGCAAGAAATCTGAAGCTAATTAAACAAACTTAACATAGAAATAGTTTGTTTCACAGAAACCAAACGCAAAGGCCATCAAGGACGGAAGATGGAAAACAATAATTATTATGAGATCTATTGGACTGGAGTCCCCATAGCAGAGCATGCTTAAAGCAGGAGGAGCAATAGTCATTAGGAAAGAACCACGAAAGAACACTCCAAAAAGATAACTGATTTTGCAGTATTTTGGAATATTTTATTAATAAGTATAATACCTACTCTTTTAATTTTATTTATTTGAGTTACAATAAATTGATAATTTACTGAAGTAATTTTGTAGTTTGAGTTTATAAACAGAATAATTTTAATTAATGTTTAATATTAATTAACAAAAATTCAAATAAATAGATAGATAGAATTGTATCTCATTTTTAGTTGGGACACCGACCACCATTAGCGCTATAATACGTTGAGAAAAAAGTATAGCAACTTGCCTATCTCTAACTCTCTCTTATCTATGGATTTAACCTAAAAAACGTATTTTTTGACATTACTCATTTCACCGCCAGCCGCCAGAGTTCGGATTCGTATTTTTTCACGAAGTTGAATGTATTATAGTTTAGAGTATTTGGGATAGCGGCATCTATACTAATTAAAAATCTGTTCGGCTTTTTTGTTTCAGATCACCAGATGGATTGAAATCATGCACGCCAGAACACTTAATAATAATTAATTAAATTAATTTAATTAATTATAATTTATTAATATTTTATTACATTCAATAATATAAATAATAAATATTAAGGTGCTAGATCAATAGGAATAGATCATAAAAATCAAGCAGTTGTCACCACAGAACATATTAGTTCACCAGTTGCTTTATGATATTTTTTTTATTCAAGATGCATATACCTTTTAACAAGGTATAATATTGTAATATATTTGACATTTGAAATTTGAAAAATAATCACTTTTGTGATGAAAATGAAAGTAAAATACTTAAAGTAAAATAAATGAAACTGACTAATTTTTGCCAATAAAGCAGGAATTTTGAAAGCCGGATTTTTTGCTCCATATATTTTAGCAATACAATAATAGGTAGGTTTGTGTCTTTGCTTCAAATTTAAGTGACGACATCTTTTTAAAAGTGCTTGAACTGCACATTTTCTCTGATTGGTTCAATGCCATGGCACCAATTTGAAATTTCGCGTAAATTACTCAAATTCTTGTGTCAAGTTTGCAAGTCAAACCAAGAAAGATAATCTTACTTTTTCTTTTCGATTAATTGGTATGGTAGGTTTACTTTACATAAGCTATTTTATATTTATAACTAAAATGTATTTTATTGAAAACTCAAAGAAAAAATATATTTTATTAATTTTTTGTTAATAAAAAATAGCGTATATTATGTGGTATTATGTTTTACGTATGTACTGAAAATTTCAACTTTCTGCAATTATTCGTTTTTGAGTTGAACTTGACACCAGAATACATTTGTAAATTTTACCAAAAAGTAAAAATAATATTAATTAATGTCTGAGAAATAATTTAGCACTACCTATTGAAAGTTTATCTTCAAATTAAATAAACACTCAACTCGAAGATATTGTTATAATTAACTTGTAAAATTTGAAACTTTATTTAATCATTTTTCAACTTCAAATGTATTTTTTCCGTTCTCATTGTCATGTTCATGTTTTTTGCAATTAGTATTACTTGTTGGTACATTACAAAAAGATTGAGAGCTGATTAGATTTTGGTTCAGATCGGTTCATAGAAACTTTGTTTTAATATATTTTTATTTTAGATAAAAAAAATATTTTTAAATTCAAAAATGATAAAACTTTTTTTTATAAAGGTAAGATCGAGTCATGTAAATGGAGATATCACATTTTTTATTTTAGTATATTGTAAGAGTAAGCTCATCAAGTTTTGAATAAACAAAATATTAATGTTTGAAAATTCAAACTTGAACATATCGAAACGACCGTGTTTTATTAATCAAGAAAGTTGAAAAAAGTGGATTTTCAATCGTGTGATCTATACACAATGCATATCACAATATATACTACATATTATAGGTACACATCCACAGCTTAATGTGAAGCTATATGTATATTGCAGAAGTAATTGGTTCAGCTCGGAAACATACACAAAATGTACATAATGTGCATACATTCTTTTAACTCTTTTGATTAAATTAAGAATAAATAAATTATATCCTTAACTATGTTTGAGTTTACACATATTGAATAAACCATGACGAACATTCCATAACATAGCGACTAAAAAGTGTTTTCAACCTCAGGATTCCAACTTGTCACAATCTTCAAGATACATCAGTGAAAAAAAAGCTTCCCAAGGTATCAAGTCTCCTGATGTTTTCCTACCACTGTGCCAATTAAAGAACTAATTAGGTAATTTTTGATATTATATAAATGCAATTATTACTTTAACGGCTACAATTGGTAAATTTATGAAAAACTAATTCAAGATAAATCCTACTTCATCAAAGAATTGGATAGAATCGAATAGCTATAAATTTAAACAAAGGCCACCTGTAAGTTTACTTGGAAAAGTTTATTACTTTTAAGAATGTACGGTAAACTCATCTTCACAATTTATAGATTTATTTATTCGTATGTAATATTTACATGTTTAACTGCTGATTTAAATAAAATGTAATTAGTTAAACACATTGTCTCTCGCAAAAAAAGTCAATATTGGTACAAAGTTCAAAATCAAAATTATCACATGATAATGTGAATATATAATAGTACATAATATCATTATTCACATAGTTATACATCATGTCTGGAGTTGTGAATAAAGTAAATTTAGTAATGTAATTATCTAATGAGCATAAATAATTAATTGTAATTATTTTTCTAGTTATATTCCTACTATACATATTTTTTTTATTTCAGAGTAACCTTTTATTCAAATTTTATTTTAGTGCTTTCTTTTCATTTACTCGCACCAGGCTCTATTTGTGAATATCTGCACTCTGCAGCTTGGTTTTCATCCCATTTTAATGCATAGTTAAGCAACACGATGCTGACTGTAAGCCTCAGAAGACCCATATAAGTTGGAAATATGCATTTCTGTTTTACATTTCCTTTTTTATATTTACGTTTAAATACAAAATGCATGCCTGTCCTTGTTCCGTTCAAGATTATACTCGGTTAGGATTTTTGGTAACTTAAAAATATCATTGGAAAACCCAAACAGTAAAAATTCATTTTATAAAAAATTTACAAAAATTTATACTATTAAGAACAAATTACATTAAACGCTTATATATAGCGCTCCGTTTTTACTATAAAAAGTTATAATTATCTAGTCTGTATTACTTATTATGTAAAATAAAACTATAATATTATATTTAGATATATTTTAAATATATTGTAAAATAAAAAATTTCAAAAGCAATCGTCACAGATTTTTTCAAAATTAAAATTTTTTATACTTATAATAATTCATATATCTAATAATCAGAAATATTAATAATAAAATTACTCTGCTTCATTGTTTTCTGCAATAAAATTTTTAAATTTAATAATATGAAATTCATTTTTCGCAACATACAAGTAATGCTTTTTGTAGTAGGGAATTACACTATATTGCACAAAGTAACAGTAGGGAATTATGAATAAGTAATTATTAATGTCTATATTATAACGTCCCGAAAATGTTTTTGAGAATTATACAGTAATAATTTTAATACTTTTAAAAGAATTCGTTATAGGATTTCTGAAAGCTAAGCCCGTAATGAGTTACACGCAAAAATAGATTAATGGATTAACCAAATTCAAAATATCTGTTTTTCTGGATTGAATGTAGAACTCAAAAAGACTGAAGTACATCTGGAAATAGCAAAATTAACTTCTGTATTCCATAAATGTTATAAAATTATGTCTTATTTGGTTGTAAATATAGTATTTATCTTAAAGTTGAAAAAGTGTTTAATATAATATACTCGTACAGTCGAGTCTCGTTTATGTGTGTACTATTCCCAGATATTATATTATGTTTGTTAGAAAATAATCAGAAGTCGATTATCTGGTAACTTATAGAAGATTACTTAAGAAAACAAAATTTTTTTTCTGCTATATTTGTCGATAACGAGATTCGAGTAAATATAATGAATTTATGCAGCCCACCCTAGAAACCACCAGTATATCGTAAAGCCCTTACTAACCAATTAGGAAGACGAAAAGCGCTGTACAAATCCTGATTCCATTTGATACACTACTAAGATTTGAAACCCAAGATAGATATGTGGGCTATGAGGAAGGTATCGGGAAACCACCTCCTGAATTAAATTCTCTAGTAAGTCATCTTGGCATTGCCCAAGTTGAATTTAATCAATAAAAATTACAAATATAACAGTACCTATAAGATGATATTCAAAACAAAAATTTAATTACCTTTACAAGTACTTCTCGTGAACAGACTTCACACTTGTAAACACCATCAATCTTATATTAAGTTTTACGAAAATATTGTAGCTACCTAATTCAGTAAAATATTATACACTTAATCCTCAATTATAAAGACAGGACTTGCAATTAATTATTCATATAACATATAAACGAGACTACTGATGTATTTGCAAAATACAATTTCTATGAGCAGTTATATTGCAAAATTCCACATTGTAAAATATCAAAAGAAAAAATTTCCAGATAAGCATAATATATGTTGCAACAATTTTATGTTGAAATAAAAGTGTGTGGAAACTGGTGCAAACCCATCTTGATATTACTTTGTTTCGGTACGCCTATCTTAAGTATCGCACTTCACCGGCGTGAGAAGATCGTCGCGAACTAAGGATATGCCGCAATTTTTGGTGGCGATGAAATTTTGCCAAGTTACGTCGTGTCGAAATTAATCCAATAATAGGAAAGCAAAGTTTTACCCAAGTTGGTAATAGAGTTGATGCATCTATAATTACCGATTATTTTTACTTTTTAAATAGTAAATATTTGTGCTTAGCAACTTCGAATATAGCTCCAATTGAATTTTAGTTCCCTGCTGGGGATGCAAAAGGGGTAAAGTCATTATTTTCGAAAATAGGATGAATTCATTTTTGAAACCTATAAGTGTTCATCTTTGCATTGGTAAAATAATTTAAGTCCTATCAATTCAATTAACGGAGATATTACACATGCATAAGGAGTTAAGTCATTGGAGTGGTCAAATACTTTTGTGTAAACCAGTGGTGGGAACCGCTTATTTATTTATGACAACTTATTTATGTCACGCCTCCCTTCTACCAAAAAATATTATCGGCGCCCCCCTTCAGAAAAAAGATACTTTTCCACAAAACAAAACTTTTCAATTTTTAGTTTAGGGAAAAATAATTTTTTTTCTCAACTACACAAGTGGCCCGCGTGCCCCTTGTGTAAACCACTGGTGTAAACAGAGACAAGTCAACTTAACTCCTTTTACGCAAAATTATTATAGTTACAAAATAACGGTGTAATGTGTAACAAGGGTTAAATCAATAATTATTCTTAATTATTGCGATATAATCCGTGGCTTTAAATTTAATTATAATCGGATAATTTGATAATCCGATAAAACAATTTACTTATTAATAAGTGGTCATCACAAAAGGTTGAAAATTTTAAAAATTAACTTGGAAATGAAATCAGATTCGGAAGACTCAAGTGATGTTCCTTCGATGACTTCGAATGTAGAAGAACAATTTGAAGATAGTTTGAATTGGGATCATGATGATTTATCATCTAACATTGAAATACATAGTACTCCAAAAGGAAAAGGAAACCTCACAATGAAAGGTATAATGTTCCAAGAAACTCTTTAATCGCAAAACGGATTAACTGCGATATGAAATCAGATTCAGAAGACTCCAGTATTGATGTCCTATCGATACCCTCAGATGTAGAAGAACAACTTCAAGATATTTTAAGTGACGATGGCGACCATTTACATCCAGAAGAACCAAGTCAGCCCTTGGAAAGTAGAAATATAAAAAACGCAAGGAAACTGAACAGAAATACAGGAAAAGAGTATGTTACCAGCAAAAAGAAGGTTGTTTTAGCAAAAAAACGACAAGAATTGAGCATGTGCAGAAATAAATGTGTGGAAAAATGTGACAACGACGATCTAACATCATTATTCAATGATCTTTGGTTAATGGGCAACTATGATAGAAGAACACAATATATAGGTGACTTAATTTCAATAGAAGATAAAAAAGTTACTAAAAACCATATAGAAGAAAGTAATAAAAAGCGAACGAAGACTGTATTGTACCATTTCAGAATTAACAACAAATTGATACGTACTTGCAAAGGCTGCTTCATGAAAACGTTTGATATCACTACAAAATTTATCAAAGTTATTATTCTTATTTACGGCATTACATTCTACAATAGAACAGATATTCCATTCCATTGTTCCATTTCTTGAACTTTAGCATTCCAATTGATTTCCATCGTAATCAGTTTTTCCTTTATTTCCATGTTTACCTTATTACCGTTAGTTACGATTTTGGTTAAGCCCAATCACAGTTGTAATGCGAAAAAAAAGACAGTTTGAATATCTCAGGAGTACTTGAGTTGGATAAAAGGGGGACCCACACAAATAGAAATAAAATTAGCAATGAAGATAAAAACACTCTAGATAAAGATGAGGATTTTAAAACTCTCAACTTAGAAAAACGAGGTCGTCAACACAGTCAACAAAATATGCTAGAACTAAAACAAGCGTATAGGAATCCAATCCCAATAACAACAGAAAAGAAGAAGCAACTACTGGAACTTCTTCCTTATATTTCGGAAGGAAATTGGGATTTCTATAAGAATTTAATAACCTCCATCGAAGAAATTGATGTGTTTCCGGATGCTTCTTCGGATGAAGAAGAATTTTAGTGATTTTTTTTGTTTTTTATTGTTTGTATTTAATTTATTATTAATTTATTTTTGCTTACTCAAAATCGACTTTTATCACTTAACTCCTTTTTCACCCCCAGCAGCGATGTTTATGTGAATGGGACTGCGGCCTAATACTCCAGCAAAATCCAAATACACAAATATCTGCATCGGTGCAAGATGACTGACTACAACATGGTTTGTGAATTCCTGCTAAGGGCATATAACCAGCAGATAACCACGTGTGTGAACTTAGCCCCGTACTTTTTATAAAAATAATTTTTGAAAGTTGTTCCATGTTTGATGTTCTATATTGTTCCAAAATATTTTTTCGCAAATTGAAAAACCAACGCGAGAAATCGTGAACAACCATTTTTTGAGTTGGCCCCGCAGTTTTAAAAAAATTAATTTTTGAAAGTTGTTCCAGGTTGTTCTAGGTTTGCTCTATATTGTTCCAGAAAATCATTTTGATATACTTATTCAAAAATAAAGTTGTGTGAGAGCGAACAATGTTTATGACCAGCCACGCACTTTAAAAAAAATTTTTTGAAAGTTCTTCCAGGTTGTTCTAGGTTTGTTTAGTATTTTTGTAAAATATTTTTTCAGTAACTGAAATATTAACATAAAAAATTTCGAAAAACCGTTTTTCCAATGCACTATTTTTGTAATTTAATAAAACATCAACAGATGGCGCTACATTAGTAGCGACACCTGTTAGTAGATTTTTAGTACCCGCAGAGCAGTAGAGGTGAATGCAGTCATAGAAGTAGGTGTCCCCGTATATTGGTAAAGATATCCGAAGACGAATTCGTGTGCAAGAAAATTTTAATAGTGCTACGAATACGTGCTGGCCAACAAGTTTGCGTGAGTCCTATATTTTATTACTTTTCTTGTTATCAGTAAGAGCTCGGAATTCTAAGCTTTTTGCTTATTGCTCTTAATTATAAGCAGAAGATATTCCTTTTGGACCTTGACGTTTCTTAAAAATTGCAATGCTTTGATCTAATGTTGATAGTGTTTTTTTTGATTTTTTCTCAAAATTTTGCTTAAAACGCACGTTAGTGCTTATTTGAGCTTTTTTTAAATGTTTTCTTGGGACTTTGAATAATTTCTTTTAAGAAAAGCTTTTAAAGAAAATTTTCCAGATACACCTATTCCTTTCGAACAAGTGTGAGGAACATGACTCAATTCTAACCTACAGTTACTCCAGAACTACCAGAAATTATTAATACACTTCTATGTTAACAATGTAAAGCGTACCTTTCTAAGACTCTTTTCTCATATAAAAATCGATTTTATAACAAAATGTTTCAGATATTTTTTATTGAAAATTTCATTCCCTTCATTTTTGTTTATATACATTTTGTTTATTTTGTCGCACCGTTTTTGAGTAACAGTGATTTTAAAAATACCGAAAAAAATTTAATAAAACTCCTATAAGAGCAATGTTAATTTTATTTAATTTATTTACAAAGGGTTTTGAAAGTAGCTGTTACTCAGAAAACGTTCAACAAAATTGAAATATATATAGAAACAAAAATGAAGGGAATGAAATTTGCAACAAAAAATGTCTGAAACATTTTGCTATAAAATCAATTTTTATAATATGAGAAAAAGGTTTTGGAAAAGTACGATATACTTTGTTAACATATTAGGAGTGAATTAAAAATAATTTCTGGAGCCACTCTGTATAATTTGCAACAAATTTTGAAAATTTTGAAAAATTTGTTTCTGAATTGTCAGAATCGCCGTCGGCAGTAATAAAAAAAGGTCAAAAATTTTTAAGAATATATTTTATTCGACATCAATAATTAAGTTATATCAAAGCTAACTTTTTTGAAATTTTTTACAAAAAATATTTGTCTTTAGAAGAATCGGTAAAAATTATTTATTAAAATTTTTTTTTGTATTATAAACAGGTATTAACAGACAACAATTTTTCAAACTGAAAAATTTGGAAAAATATAGTATAAAAATTAATTTCTTTATAATTATGAAGCGAATATCAATACAATTAATATTTAATAATAATTGCATTTTGATGTTTGACTTTTGGTGCTTTCTTTCAATTTTATATGACTTTTTTTTCTGTTTTTTGAAACTTTTTAAAGCGCTTATTTTGGAATTATAAGTGCTTATAAATCCAGGCTCTAGTTATCAGGTTGCAAAATAAATATCTTTTATTTATATCGTCTGTTTTTTATTGCCTACCATGTAATCATTTTACTTTTGAGAACCAACAATTTCTTTTAAAGTAAGAGCAGATATAAGAGTAAAGAGCACTACAATATATAGATAAAAATATTATTTTTACATTGGTAACATAGGAGTATCCAAGTTCTTTTACAAGTAACTGTACATAATGTTATCTTATCATAATCAAGAATAACATTATAATATATACAAAGACCTCAGCTTGGGAACCTAAAGTGGTACTATGGACAAAGGCGGGGGGCTTGAGCCCCCTTACCCCCTACGTCGGCACATCCCCCCCTTTATTAAATTATAAAAATATTTCTAATTAACAAAACGGTTTTTCGTGTTATTATTTCAGTTATTTAATAACAATTTCGGAACTATGCCGAACAAACCTAGAGCAACCTGAAACAACTTTCAAAAAAATTTTTTTTTTAATTGCGGGGCTGGCCAAAAATGTTGCTTTTATATTTTCTGGAACAATATAGAACTAATCTAGACAACTTTCAAAATTTGTTGTTATAAAATGTGCGGGTCTAAGTTCTCACACGTCAGATAACCATATAGACAAGAATTAGAGCGTAAAGCCTACACCTGTTGACTGGAAAGCGAGTAATTGCGATTCAAATTCTGGTCCCGTCAATACACTGCTGTGATCTAAAGCCCAAGATAAATTTGTGGGTTATGGAGAAAACAATTGGAAACTACCCCATTAATTAAATTCCCTAGTATGTACATACCCAAGTAACACCAAATCGTATATTAGACGAATAATAGTCGATTATTCGAAACGTTATTTACGTATATAAAACGTACAACAAAAACGTAGATAACACGCGTCGATGTCGCGACTGTAGACCAATATCTAGACATATATTTTTTACGTATAATGTACGTATTTGATCCAAGTATATTAGATTATAATCTAATATCAAGATTATAATCTTGGCTTTAGCCAAGTGATCGCCTACGCACTGCATAGTGTATATGCTGTATGGTATTTGAAGAAGAAGGTCATATAATCCGTTGTAATACGACTCTTAAAACTATTAACAAGAAAAATCCGTCAAGTATAATTCTGAAGTCGGTACACGCTATGGTAAGTTGAAAGGTCAAAACGGATATTTCCGTCAAAATCTGGAAACCGAAAAAAATCAGGATTACAATACATCCTTGTTTTGCAAGGAAGTAAAATAAGTAATTAAAAATCTATTTATTCTAAAAATACAGTGTAACCAGATTTAGAAAAAAAAGAAAATAAAAAATTTTAAATGAATAAATTAGAAAATCATAAAATGAATTTTTCAAATTTTAAAATATTAAAAATTCAAACGATAGCCAGCGCATAAGATTGTCCAACACAATTTTGTAAAATTAAATTTTTCATAAAATTTTTTTTTAATTAAGTGGAAAATTATAAAATTTAATCTTAACCTCCATACCAAATCAATGTGCGTCCGAGCTGGAGACTTTTCAATCCAATAATTAATAAATCCAATCTAAGTAAATTTAACTTTAAAATAAAAAAAACTAAAAATCAACATTAAAAATGGAACGTTATGAAGTCATCTTCATAACGTCGACAATACGAGTCGCTATCAATTTATTTTATGTTGCCTTGTACTTTTACTTTCAAATTTATAATTTTTAAGAAACTAAATTAAAAACATTATTATTTCAACTATCTAAATCATACTTCACCTTTTCTCAAGTTAATCGAAATCAATTGTCCAAATAATCGCATCCAAACATCCAAACTTCATCGTACGCAAAACAAATCAACTTAAATGATTTCCCAAAATTTTTAAAAATTCTCAAACCAAATCGCAAACATATTCAAATTTAATGGAAACAAAATTGGTCTCCAACCGCTCCCGCGGCTATCTTAGCGACAAACATCTGGGTTTGCTCTCCTAGCTGATGGAAACTCCACTAGTTGGCGAGAAAACCAAAACAATTAGATACATTTATACAGCAAGAAATCAAATTAAAATTTTTACAAAAATTGTAAAATATACAATGTTAATACAAATACAAAGAATGGAAAACGTCTGTATAGAAAAGCAATTAATAAATCTATATAAGCCAAAAGGCAAGAGGAATATAGGATAACCCAGGATAAAATGGGATGACTAGGAGTGACGTAAGGGAGAGTAAGTTCAATATATGCAGAAGATAAAATACAAAATAAGTATTTCAAAAATCTAAACAGAATTTGGAACACGATACGCGATTTATATTACAGCCATTTCCGCTTATCCCATCATAATCGCCATTTAAAAGCTGACTTTCTATTCGCCGCCTTCTATCAACTTCCTACTATTTAGACTACTATCCACTTCTTTCCACGTTCTTCTTGATTTCTCACTTTTCCGTTTTTGCTTCGACATTCACTTCAACATTTTATTTTGGCCATCGGTCATTTCCTATTCTAGACATATATCCATACCACCTTATAATTTTTGGTTATATGGTATCAATTATATTGATATGTACAACCATCATGTCTCTGATAAGTCTCTAGTAAGTCTAAAAGCTCTGCGCCAGAAATCTATCTCCACAGCTTATAATTTATCAACCGATTTGTTTATCGTTTCATATACTTCTGTTCCGTATGAATGTGTAACTTATGCTTTTCACAATTACTTTACATATTCTATGTATTTTTACATTATATTATAATTTTCGGTATAAAACTTATGAGTTAGCTGAAATCAATCTTCCCAGTAATAAGATCTATTCTTTGGTCGCATTGCAATACTTACCGTAAATCATATATTGAACTTAGCATATTTAGAACCCGTCATTTTATAAATTAAAAAGTATATTGACTACCTACCCCGGAAATTTTAGATATTACGTATGTGTAGAATATATATTATGTGTGTTGAATTTGTTGCTATTTTCAAAGGCGTATCTAATTTTCTAGTTTTTGTAGTAGTTTTGGCTGAACTGAAGAATATATTATTTATTAAACAATATTTATTTAGTTTAATACAATTTTTGATGGTCAAATATAAAATAAATATGTCAATGTCAAACAGCGCTACAACCCAGAGTGGGTTTTGGCTAACCACTTCATTTTATGAAGGGTTTACAAGACAGATTACCTCGGTGATTTGCCATTGCCCGCTGAGGGAGGACGGTTATAATAAAGTTCTTGCTCTACTCGGATTCGAACCAGGATTCTCTGCTTAGTAGTACCTACTTATAGTTTTCCAAAATTTTGTCCGAGTAATTGTAAACTTCGATTAAATAAAATCGGGAAATAAGCTGGTTAAATTCTTTTGCTTACTTCCAAATTAAAATATTTGAAAATTTTTACTAATATTTAATTGAATTTTGTTTTACTAATTTTACTTTTGTATTGGGTTTCTGTTCCCTCTTTTTATGTTTCTAAATACAAATTTTTTCCATATTGATATTTATATCTGATCGTCACAATTTTGATAAAATTCACTTGCAGTTTACTATAAATTATAACTTGATTGTTAAAATTTTACACGTAGTCTAAAAGCCGGATGGTTGCCTCAGTTGGATACTATGTTAGGGACGTTAGTGGCGTTAACGTTTTACTTTAATAATTGTAAGTACCCCTCCCGCAAACCTCAGTGTCGTGGAAACAGTCAGTATAGACCCACACGTTTCGTCCGTTCGAGCGAAAATCTTCCGCTGCGAAACTTATACAGGCGTTGAAACTATATTAGCAAGTCATTTTTATTGAATATTTTTTATTACAGATTGTAGTTTCAGTCCACTTTTGGTTTCTTTGCATGCATTAGAGTTTAAATTTCACTGTTTATTATGTTTTATTGCTGAATAATTTTTATTCACTTTGCAAATAAAAAGAGCACGTACCGTATCTAAAAGGATAGTCGCCCCAGTTACCTTTAGTTACTAGAGAAGAATACAAATTTACAGTTCTGATAGTGAAAATGAAGAAAATGTTTTAAGTCCAAAGTCATCCAAAGGAAAAGCACGAGAAGCTAAATCACGACGATTCCATGTGAACTGCGCATGCGCTAATTTCAGTTCAATTTCTTTTTCAAGTATTCCAAACAGTATATTATTTTATATTTGTTCAGAGCTCTAACAAGTAGGTTAACAACCCGTATTCTCTAAAATTTCTGAACAATTCTAAGCAATCCTTTTTTGAAATTGTTGATATTAAGGTCTTTTTAACAATTAAATTAATGGAAATAGAAATTAATAAAAGTATTCCTTTTCTTGACATCCGCGTTCATAGAGATGATTTTGATGGAAAACTTATAACCTCTTGGTATCATAAACCTACGTACTCCGGACGTTTATTAAATTTTTTCTCCAGCCATCCAAAACACCAGATTTTTAATGTAGCACAAAATTTTGTTAATAAAGTTCTCTCCCTATCTCATCCAAAATTTCAATCCGAAAATTATAAAAATATAAATCTTATTCTTTCAGCTAACAATTTTCCAAATTCTATCATAAACTCATTCTTTAAAAACAAAGAAAGCAATTCTTCAAAAAATATAAAACCTACTACGTCTATACCAGAACCCCCCATTTTTCAAAATTTCTACAGTTTAACATACATTAAAGGCCTATCTGATAAAATAACGTCAATCTTCAAACCAATACCTAACATAAAGTTTGGTCTAAAATGCCCTAATAAAACTTTCAAATTCTTCTCTAAAACGAAAGATCTTACTCCCATAGAGGACGAGAGTGGTTTGGTCTATCTTGTCCCTTGTCAGGATTGTGATTCTGTTTACGTAGGTGAGAGTTCTAGAAAGTTAGGTGTTCGCATAAAGGAACATATTAGAGATGTGAATAAAGCACACGTTTTCTTTAATAAAGAAGATGAGAACGCTTACACCGCTTTATGCAAACACATGACTAACAACTCTCATTCCATAAACCGTAAAGATATTACAGTACTAGCTAGGGAGAAGATAGACAAAAAACGTAAAATAAAAGAAGCAATCAACATTCATATGAACAATAAAGCGATGAATGATAAAAGGGATGTTCAATATTTTCATGGTGGATACAAACACATCCTAGATATCATGAAAACGATGCCATGACTTATGGTCAAATTTTAGTTTAATTTAATTTATTATGTTCAATTTTATAGGATTTAAGAGATTTTAAAAAGTTTTTATATAATTCATCATTTTTAGTCAAATTTTTTAATGTTATATTAAAACAAAAACATCATATTGACAATCTGTCAATGTAAGTTTTTAAAACCTTTATAAAATCTTTTAAATTTTTTAAAAATTTTTAATTTATTAACTTGTAGCTTTGAAAATGTGCCAATAAACGACACGAAACGTCAGACAATTTAATTGTTAAAAAGACCTTAATATCAACAATTTCAAAAAAGGATAAAATAAAAGGTCAACAATATTTAAAAATTATAATTCTAAGCAATATTTTGTGCGACAAGAAATCTTGAACTCGAGTTTATTTGAAATCTCACTGTAAGTTACCACTATTCACCTCCAAAATGACAAAATATAAGTAAATTTAGTTTTACATCTCTGTTCTGTGAACTAAATCATTTATATAAAAATGTGTGCTGGTGAAAAACCATTTAATATACAAATTTGTATTTTGTCTACATAGTTAAGCTGATACCATTGTTTATCTATTCTGTAGATAAACAATGCTGATACTATATTACATTTTTATACTAATACAGATTCATACTCAAAATAACAAAATGATTTGTAATTTTCGGTTAATAATAAATTGATTACCAAAAATTTAAAAATAATTCAAAACAACAAAAAAGGTTTTTATTACGAAATTCTTACAAGTTCACATTTGCTTCCATTAATTTTCAAACTACATGCGCAGTTTGTTTGGAATCGTGGGTGATTTAGCCCAACCCCCTGGCACTCCATGTTACAGAAAATTGCGTAATGTGGTCACATCACGCAAGAGGCGCTAGTAGAATAGTTCATCTAGTGACGTAACCAGTGACTAACATATAACTGTGACGTAATTAGATATGCGGAAGATTTAAAATTAATTTTATCATAAATTTCAGACATATATAAACAACCTTTCTTAGAAAATTGCACCGATTAAACACTAGTTGAACACAATTTATTACACAATTATCAAGTTTTATTTATTAATAAGTTAAATTACCAACACAACATCGAACAGCTGTTAGCAGCCATTAGCAACACAGAACATTTATTGTAACAACATTTCTATCTATCTCTCTTTACTATGAGCAACACACTTGAACCAAACTACTAACGACATCCTAAGGAACTAAAATTTGTGTGACAACTTACGACCGCTTTTTATATTTTCTCCCATTAGAGTGCTAGGGGTCTGATTTAGCCTCTCGTGGAAAAGCCATCGTAGGATTACCAACCAAAAGGACAAAAGATGAAAAATCGATAAAAAACCCTGAACAAATATTAAATATTAAAAATGATAATTTAATAATAAAAAATACAAATAAAAAAAATTCAGTTAATGATTATTGCGTAGGATGTTTTGAAAATTAAAATTTTACTAATTCCGAAGCCTTTTTAACGTTAGGCAACTATCCAGGGCCGGATTATTAATGTATGCGCCCCTAGGCAAAAGTTTTTAAGCGCCTCCCCCCATATAAATGTTTCTAGAAAATTTCAAGCTTAGACTCGATATTTCTAAATTTTTGAAATTTTACTTGAAATTCTTGTCTTACAAATACATATTCATTTATCTTAAAATCAGATCTCGCGGAGGCACCAATTTTTTCTAAAATTATTTTCTTATTTAGTGATAGTTTTATACTCCTGAGTCGATTTTACTTTAGTTAGATTTTTGGGATATCTGCTATTCATAACTAATAAAAAATATAAAACGAACATTATAGGTACCTATTCGATAATAATTTATTATTATTTTAAAAATTTAATTCTTTTTCGGGATTGCGTATTTCCAAATACTCTGTGATAACATTTTCAAAATCAGCAGTGTTGGTTAACTCACTATTTATAGACGCAGTTAAATTCGTTAAGTCCTTTTTTAACAATTGAATTTCTTAATTAAGTTTTCGTTCTCTTTAAAGATTGAAATGACCTTATTACAATTTCTAAATTGGGAAACATTGAAATCAATTTTTTCCCTTGAATAAAATTTGAAATTTCCTTCTAATTATTCTATACTTCCAATAAAGTATTTGAATTAAATGCACTGTTTAGAAAATTCCAAGTTCAACTCTTCACATGTTTGGAGATTTTGTGAATGATTGCGTAATTCGCCATCATCAAGGTTTTTCAAATTATTTAAAAATCCAAAATTATTTTCCATTTTGCTATAGTCAGTTATACTTTTTTTCAATTCTTCTTATAATCTGTCTATAAATGCAAATAAGTGCTAATTCACATTTCAGTTTTCCCACCAAACCTGACTTCACCATGCTTACTTTTGCCAAACTGTCTACGTTGTTATATTCATAAATATTCGACAATTCTTTTCCATGTTCTTCGTAAACGTCATACGAGTATACTGATCTCATAGAAAACGAAAGTATCTTAATACTGAACTGTAGAATTTGGTTGAAACAGCAATTAATTGATAAACCTGTTTCTATTTTTTGAAGAGATTTATTGGCTGACTTTGTCACATTTATTCAAAATGACGGACCAAAATTCAGTTAAAATTCAATAATCAATGGATTTCAATAATCCAAAATTTTTTAGTAACCTGTTAGCTTAAGCCTTTAAGTGGTTTTTCAGTTTCATTATGAGGTCAAATAATTTGAGCGCCCCTTTCCTACTCGGCGTCCCTAGGCAGTTGCCTAGTTTGCCTATTGGTAAATCCGGCCCTGCTACTATCCGCTAGAGTAGGCAACTATCCCTTTTTTGAGAGGTCAAATAAAGCAGGAGTTACAAATACATATTTTTTTATAATAGAGCTTATTTGAAAAGTGGGGCAACTATCCGGCTTTTACCCTATAAAGAAATTCGTAAAATTTTCCGAGTTGTAGTTTCTTCTTTCAGCTGGATTGCAAACATCTCGAAACGAGCAATTTTAATCTGTTTAACAGAAAACAAGAATACTATAAATTCAATTAATTGACTAAAAAATAACTTTTGTTTTTATAGAGTTTAATATGGAATAGTTATTAACATTTGAAAATATTTACTAAATACAATTACTGTTTTATATGTTAGAAAAATTAATGATTGAAAAATCTTACTGTTTTTTAGGATAAAAATACAAATACAAATACAAATTAGTTGAATTATTTTGCTACAGGGTCCAGGTGTTTCGAATTTTAGATTCTCATGAGGCAAACCTGGAATAATATTACTAACGCGAACAATATTCAATTTTTTAATTAAATAGAAAAAACAAAAATTCAAAATTATTTTACATTTCTTTAAAATAAAATTCTACCTAACTTGATTCCAAAATCACTAAAAATAATAATTTTTTTGAAAATGTATCTAACCCAAGCAAATAAAATAATAATAATGAAGGCGAAACTAATTGTAATTAAATTAACCCAAATTCCAAAATCTCGGGTTGGCGAGTATGTTTTAAAATATAATAGGCAATCCTATAGAACTAATAATATGAAATAGTTATTAACATGTGAAAACAGTAAGATTTTTCAATCATTAATTTTTCTAACATGTAAAACAAATAGTAATATTTAGAGTTCAACTAGAAATTTTTGTAATTCGTGGTGTCCATCCATAAATAAATAAGCCTGGATATTGGATTTTTAAAAGCTTGCCATTTTGCTGTTATCCAAGATAACTAGATAGGTATCAATCTTATTATTTATAGTCATGGATGTTATATTTTCTTAAATCATTTTATTTCAAATGAACCATATGGGCAAATTGCTGTTAACGAATCAGACCCCTTTGGCTATTGGCTCTCCTAACATACGAAAGCTCTAGGATCTAGGTATGTTTGTAGTTGAAAGAGCGCGTCTAATAAATTTATTAAGAATTCCATGTCCGGATAACCTGCTTGCACTGCGTGTGCACAAAAGCCCATAATGTACAAATCGATCTCCTAATACTCCACATACAAGAGTATGTTCATAACAAGCGGCTTCAATTTTAACACTTAGGCAAATCCGTACAGTCCTTTCCTATTAACGTAGGTACTTAGAGGGAAGAAGGGTACGCCGCGTATCCTCAAGGATACGCATCAGTTTTGAGATGAGTACATTTCATTTTGTCTGAAAACCTGTTTCAGATGCTAAAACTTCTGACGAACATGACGAACAAGAGACATCAAAATCTGTTACTAAGAAGAGAATTAATAAATGTCAGTACTATATTATATAATATATTGAAGTAAAAGCTAGAAGATAGACGCCACGTCTACCGGTTGTCTAGTATTCAAACCACCAAAACATTTAGGTAAAGAAACTTGTCCAATTGATGAGGCTTCTAATTTAATATTTAACAATTTTTCCAATTGGAATCGCATTGAAGGCATTAAATCTAAAAAGTTCCATATGAGATTTGTTCTCAATAATTAATTTAGTTGTTGAATAGAACCACAATTTAAAAAATGTCGATATAATGTTGATGCTTCAAAATACAGAAAGAGAACCGCTTGATCTAAATTTGGACGGCTAAAAGAATTAAACATCTGCTGCAGAAATAACGTTTTGTTTTTCATAATATTTGTGTATTATTTCTTTAAAAAGGTAAAATATATAATTTTTTGAATTTATTCATAATTTTTCTCCGTTATTTCTTGCAGAGGTTAATACAATTTTTCTGATAATTATTCATATTTGCAAAAACCTATACTACTATATAGGAGCCAAAAACGAAGGGCGAGACACATGCAAGTTTTTGTACTTTTACGAAATGTTTTCAAGATTTCCTCCTGAATTGCTTTAAGATTAATACTCCTATTTATAGAAAAACTTTTTACTTCCGAACTCCTTAGTAAGAAAAGTATTGTAATCTGAAATTGAAAAAAAAAATTGACCCCCCATTTTTTTATCAAATTTTTATGATTTGAGGTTCCCTTAAACCATTTTCATTAATTTTGAAAAATGTCTGTAAATGTGCATGTGTGTGTGTATGTATGTCTGTGAACACGATAGTAGCCAAACGAAGTAACGAAATCACTCCAAATTTTAAATTTATGTTTTTATCTGTTGTGGCACGAAGCCTATTGAAAATGGATGAAATCGAAAGGGGGAAACGGGGGGTTTACTTGAAGCGATAAAACATAATCCATCATAACTCCGAAACGCAATGAAATAGGTAAAAGTTTATTATGACAAAAATTATCCGTATAAAATTACCTTCAACTTTTGTTCTATAAAATTTTTTCTAAAGTAACAAAAATACTTTTAATTTTATAAATTTAAAAAATTAAAAAAATTTTTTTATAAAATTTCTAAATTGCCTATAAATAAGAACAAAATTGTTTACATAAAATTTTAGTTATTTGTCATAAGTATTTTTTTTTATTTGTATTTTGGTTTTTGCTTATTATTTCGATTTCCTGAATGTTTTTGACGATTATTGCTGATGCTCTGATAACCCTATTGAAAATTTCAGATAGAAACCGATAAAAATTGTATATGCTTTTATATGTTCCTATATGACCGTATTGGAATCTATATGAAATCATATAAGCTAGCAGAAACTCAAAGAATAAGTTTTATTGGTTTCTATATGAAATCATAATATTTAGCAACTATCTGTAATTCCACATAGAATTTTATCTGCTTTTATATGGATAATTCTTATAAGCTGGTTTATTTGGAATTCATCATAGAAATTCTATTGGTTTTTATATGTATAATCCATATAAGCTGGTATCATGAAAATGCATGTAGATTTTGTATTTGCAAATACCAATAGAAATTATCTTTTCTGTTTCTATTGCCGCTCGATAATGCAGGTTCCATTTTGTTAACATGGGCATTATTAAATATTTATGTGTGAGAGGCCATTATAGTGCAGTGCAATCTCAACAGCAAAGCGAAAAAAAATGTTAATTGTTATTCGTTATATTTATGTAAAAGGTTATGTTTTAAGTCATCTGTCGACTGTAAAATAAAGTACAACTTTCGACGTATGTTTTTCAAATTTTCCATAAACCTAAAGTGTGTAGCAAACAAACTAACACACTGGGAAAAAACAAACTTTCAAGACTGTTCAAATCACTGAATGTTAAATGTGATTGGTCGAATTTCAACGGTTATTTTTGATTTACATAAGATTCTGTAGATTATACAATAGGACTCGATTATTTTGAAATTCAAAATACACATTTGTATTTGTGATTGTCGTTGCCGTATTTGGAAATGGATAAATGGATTTATAATGACTTTGTCTTATCTATTCGCATTTCCAAATAAGATGTTATATGATTCTATCTGTGCCTTTACCAGAGTGTTATTGGTATTTGCAGATAAGATTTATTTATATGGATTTATATGATAATTCTATCTGTGCCTTTACCTGACTATTATTGGTATTTGCAGATAAGATTCTATATGTTTTCTATTTGCAATATGCGGTTTCACTAACCGAATACAAAACATATAAAAACATATAGAATTTTTATATGTTTTTTTTTATATGTTTCTATATGATATTTCCAATAGGGAAGATTTAGTAATTTAGTTTTTTCTATCCGAGGTAAATTGGGAGTTATTTTTAATATTCGGAAAGTTATGTGATGGCCACATCCGATTTTTAGGAATAGTTTCTAATAGAAGTTATAGGTTTTCAAACCACACCTCAATTTCCTTTCCTTTCCATAACGTTGGAAAAGCAAAAATAGGTTACTATAATATTCCTAAGATTTCCTCAAATTTCCCTTAAGTTGTAACCAGATTTCCCTTTCGAAAAACTAAAATTAAATTTATTAAAAAAACACTCGTTTCATACAGTTTATTCATTTGGTTATACTGTCAATATATAAAAAAAATTTATTTAGATACTCTTAAATTATGTTCAATTAGTGAGAATACGTATTTTATAATCAAATTACAAAAATCTTTGAACTCTTGAATCGAAAAATCTTTAAATGTTCTCTAAAACATCCAGCAAAATATATAAAAACTTTAATAAACCTGTTATCCGATAACAAAATATTTGGTGCAGTTTTCTAAGAAAGGAATTTATAAAATTGCACCAATTATTATCTATAATTTTTTATAGTTCGAAGAAATTACTTCGTAATGTTGTTTTGTGAACTTGAACGGATTAATATTTTTAAACTGCACTTTAGATTTTTAGTAATAAAATATACCAATACTAAACATTAATATTTGTACATCTATATTAGTTATCTAATAAATAATATTTACATTATTAGTTTAGTAAAATTTTGTTATTTAAGCATTCACATAGGAAAGTAATAACTATTTTAGACTTTTAATTAATTATTGGTTTATAAACCATACACAAAAAATATTTCATCATAGATGCAAAACTAGAACATCAACTATGTACACAAATAGTTAGATTGTAGTGTTTGAAAAATAAATAAGTTTAAATATTTGGCGTATGTGACATAAAATAAGTTTCATAAAATTAGTTTAGATTTTACCATTAAAATATTAAACTATTAATTATTATTCAAGCACACAGAAATTTGAATACAAACATTAAAATACCATTTTCTTATATTCTAATTATGTAATCTATACTAAGCATTGGCTAAATATTGATGGGTATGTCATCTGGCACATGATATAATGTAACTTGAGTAACATCCGATTGTGTCGCAGTAGTTATATTTGATTTACCAGAACCGGTAGAATGCTGTGAATTGGATTTCTCTAATGGCCAATGTATATTTGTTTGCAAATTATCGATGCATTCGTCGACACCCAAAGAAATATCAGCTATTATTCCACTCTCTAAAAAGTTAATGTCGTAAATTCTATATATAGACAATTCTACCTTCAATAAAATAACAACATACCTGTAGAACATTGACTATTAAGTGTTCCTGACCGTCGGCAAGGATTTGGACTGCCACAAATAGAATCAAGTCCCAAATTTTGCGATGTTCCGGAAGTTGCTATCACACCACTTCCTATGGATCCACCAGAACTGGTACTACTCGATGATATACTGGACATTGAAATTATTGAGTGTGGTCTCTTTACACTTTTGCAAAGATCTGCAATTGGACCAGCAATAGAATTACGAAAACGTGGAGCAGCTAAAAGATGGCAATTATTAAAACAATAATTGCACTAATTACTTTGAAAATGAGTAGTACACATTTCTAAAGTTATTAATTTAACATGAAAAGAAAAATTTTGAGTGTCAAACTGTAAAATATAATATAGCACTTACTTTTGGTAAGTTGTGCAAAACTTATAGATCGATCACTTATCTGATCAGCACTAGGCCTTATGTCTAAACAAGGTTTGTTTCCAATACCCATTGATGACATTTCAGCCATTCTTACTTCTGCAAATTATAAAAATCTTAGAACTTACGAAATTATTTATTTTTCAATTACTTACCTCTATTTTTTATAGCCTGCTTCCATAACAACTGTGAAAGTTCTTCAGCCCATGTTTTTTTAACTTCTTCAGAATTAGCTTGTATAATAAAAGTATCATTAGGTTTTCGTTTCCTAAACCAAATCTCAAATTTAGTTGGACTATCTCCAATTTTTGCTGTAAGACCAATATCTGTCAGTTTGATACTGTTTTTGTAAATAAATAAATCTAGATTCTATAACAACAGGAATTAATTATTTACTATTATAAAATTTGAAAACATGAATAGTACCTTTCTATCTGGAAACCTTCTAGCCTTACTAAACAATATCAAATCTTCAAAGAGAAATACCTGTCTTAAAGATTTTTTACCAGATTTTCCTTCCCAAACAATAAATTCATTTTGTCGCATCAGTCTACCTTGTTCCTTCAAGTTGACCTAATAAAAAAGCATATTATTGGTGGATTCTGATAATAATGCAAAATAAAAACTTACGTCACACTCACGTATTGAATCCATTGCTAGCAAATCATTTCCATGTCGTAATTGGAAACGAACCATTTCTTCAGCATGTTTTAAATCATCTTGCTCTGAAATTAATCGTTCGGGAGCACCTAATGGCAAAACAGGACAAGCTTTCATTAACTGTTGCAAAAGTAAGGCATATTTTCCCATGCGTTGCACAGGCTTTAATAAATAACTGGCTAAATCCATTTTATCCCCAAGTTGCACTTGTTTAGCCTGAAATTTAAAAATTAGCATTAATATTGTTTACGGTTTAACATAATATGTTTTACTTATTTACCTTAAAGAATTTTGAACCATATTCAGACATCAGTGAATCTGATTTTGGTTTATTCTTGTTATAAAGTGCATATAAATAGAATTTCTTGTTATGTTTTAAGAAAATCTGTCCAACTTGTAAAGGATTATTTTCACATTGTTCTAATTCTCTTAAAAAATGTTGACCATGAAATTCATAAATTTTTTCCACATTTCCAAATATAACATTACGTTGACCACGCAACGCTTGAGGAATGTCTTCTCTCATAAGTTCAGGAATATAATTTTCTATTATATAATCCAAAGATTTGACATAATCTCTTTCAGTGTGTACCATCTCCCTCATTATAAATAATAATGTCCTAGAATTATATAATATTAGATTTAACAAAATATTGTACTTGATTCTATATTTATATTAGGTATATACTATATAGTTTATATAATATCTATCGCTAGTTTAATATATCAAATTGGACAATTAGATTACAAAATGTACATCCACAGTAATATTGTAGTATAATACTTTGTTGTGTAACTTCCCAAATCATTTAACAATGCAGTCGATTAGATATCGAATTTATTAATGATCTGTTTATAATATAAAGAGTTAAGGCATTTTAACTTAAGAAATGATTTATTTTAAGGTAGTAGCCTGGCAACTTGCACGTTTTTTACGTCTTTATTGGAAATAAATGGTTTTTATATAATAATAAAAAAAATAAATAAATAAAAAGGATACAAAAAAAATTTTTTTTTACCAATAATAATAATAATAATAAAACATTGTAAAATTAAGTCAAAAAAATATTTGTTTGTATCTTTTAGATGTCAATAATAACATACTAAAAACCCAAAACCATTGAATTTTATTTTCTCATAGAAAAAAAATTTCCAATAAAGACGTAAAAAAACGTGCAAGTTACCAAACTACTACCTTAAACTATTAGATTGTCATCATCAAAAATCATTGCTTGTAAGAAAATAATTATTTATCATAATAAAAGTAGATACACCTACTTAGCAGTTCAATGATTTAAAAAAAAGTATTATTTTTTCGACAAAAATATGTGGGTACACAGGTAATAATAATTGAGATACCTACCTACGCACGAATATGTAGTGCAAAATATTTAAAATAATAAATTAAAATCTCAAGTATTTTAATTATTCTTTTAGAAAAAAAATCACTAGTTGTATAATTCATAAATTTAAAGGTAGGTAACTTTTATAATTATTATTAGATTACCACCTTTTTAAATTAATTACTTTTAGCTCCTTTGGCATTACATAATTTAGCCTATCTCAGGTAGTTCATCTTAACGAGTTAGCCATTAATTAAGTGTATTTCGAATTAATTATATTATATTATTTTGTGTTTAAGTAAATTCCGTTATGTAACCAACTTACTTCTGTGTTTTAGGATCACCGCTTGATTCAAATGATTCTGCAGACAAATGTAAATTAGATGAATAGCAATGAAGATGACTATTAGCAGATATAGGACCAACTTTTCTTCTTTCTTCCCCAAAGTGTTCCTCTTCAATATCATCACTACCACTATAACATATGTTAATGTTTTATTAGACAAAGAAACAGCAATAATATTTAAATTACCTTTTTCCAAAGCCTTCACTTCCTTCCTCTGTAATACTATCTTGTTGATGTTCCGTATGGTCTTGATTTGATCCTGCACTAGAACCTCCTACACTACATAAAGCACAACTGTCACCGTAAAATTGGCACGAGCAAGTTCTTTGCAACTTTTTTTTGTATACGCTATCATCACCAACTGAATTGTCTGCAGTTGAAACACCACTATCACATCTTTCACATCCACTCAATCTTGATTCGCCTTTGTTGTAGTTATCTAATAAATTTTCTACACTTTCCCGCACCTCCTTTATTCCGTCTAAAGTTAAACTATTTTTTCGATCAAGTAAATCTTTCATATTGTCCACAGGAGATGGTATATCATCACATCCGCAATTTTGTAAACTTTGCACATACTTTTTTCGAAGTTTATAAGATACACTATTTTCAACATCAGTTTCATAACAATTGCAAGATTCACCGGCAGCATGATGATTACATTTGTAGATGAAAGCCATAGAACTGACAGATCTTCTTCTTACTTGCCCTAATTGAGGTTTAACTGGTGTACTTGTGACAGGTTGTTCAGAAGATGAAGACTTGTGACGACTGAAATCCTCCTGTATCAAATCTGGTGGTTCTTGCTTGTTTTGCGAATTTGATGCCTAAAAATTTATCAATGAAACCTCTATCACATTCGGAAAAATTTGCAAATTTATATAATAGTTATTAAATATTAAATATTTATAAAAGATATACAATTTCGATATAATATAGATGACACATAGTCATTACAGTTATCGTGAAGTAAACAATTCCAACTACAATAATGCTTACCTTGCATATTCCTATTAGTTTTTCATTTCCCATTTTATATGATAATTTTTTAAATTCTTCAAACTCCTTAGAACCTTCTTGAAATTTATCACCATATGATTCCAATAATAAATAGCACCTACAGCAGTCTTCTATATTTTCTCTAGTTTCTTCAAGACCATCCATAAAGGCTTTAACGTGGCTTCTTAAATTACTTGTATTTTTGTCTTCAAAATGTTTTTCTTTAATTTCCGGAAAATGATTTAATTCGTCTATCACATCACTGGCTTTATCAATTTGTCTCTGTACATAAAAAATTGGTCAACTGTTGTTTCTAAATATATTTCGAAAATAAAATCGACATTGCGAAATAATTAAATTTGCACATAATAATTATTATAACACTTTTTAACGACAAACATTAGTGCAAAACTGAGGTAATTTAATTTAATTAATGAATTTATGAATTTTAAATGTATCATTGTGAAATGAATAATCTGATTTCTTATAGTAGTATTTGGTATCAGCAGAGGCGTAGGTAAAATTATATTCAAAAAGGAACCAAGAAGAAAAATGGTTTCATATCTTTTGTAGTCCTAAAAATTACTTTATTTTTAAAAATTGTTTTTCAATATTCCCTAATATGTCAATATAAATAGTATAAATCAGATCAAATAATAAAAAATCCATCTCAATATGATTTAACCTTTAAAATCTTTTATTAAATCCTACATCTAATATTTATAAAATATAAATAAACGTGGGGCGTAAATTAAATTAAAATTTGTTCTAGGAAGTGTTTCTATTGACTAAAACTGCTAAAACTAAGTACATATTACAAAATTAAAAACTTATTGACACAATTTCAAGTAAATAAGATTAAATAGCATACTTTGCATAACTAATAATAATATTATATTTTAGTATCTAATTAAAATTATTATTGTCAATTATAATTGAAGTATTTAAATTGTAAAATTTTAACAAAAACTATTACCGATAAAAAATGACAATACCATTTTTAAAACAAACTAAAGTTTGTTTTATAAGAAAAAAAAACTACTCACCATAGCATCGAAATAAAAAACTTCAAAATCCTTTTCTATAGCATTAACACCCGCGAAATCGCCAACAGTTCGATGTTGAATAGCCATGCTTTGAAGCGTTACGTTTCCGACCTTGCAAATCCACGCAAGTAACTGGAATTATAATTATAAATAGTAAAATTGCATTGTCATATTTGGTACCTTAGTTTATAATAATATTTGTATTATAAATAAAATGCTTCGGGTTAAAGTACTTTTGCTGGAAACTTGATGAAACATGACGCTCTTTATGAAAATTGCTAATGAATACTATATTTACCAATATCGATATTGCAAGTTTTTTTAAAAATTATTCATTAACGGTCTTGTTCAGGTTCGGATTGGGAAATGTTTTTTAACCAAGTTTAGTATTGTAGTTGCCCACTTACACAATTAACAATTTGAAAAATGGCTCATTTCTCGATTTTTTGTTAATAAAAATATTATTTGATGACTCTCTCGGATACTACTTAGAGTGGCCAACGGAGTTTTACTCGAAAACTCCGAAGAGGATTGGGTCGAAACTCAATCCGGTTCTAGCCTTGTGTATAACAGTCAGATAATTGCCTAGATCACAGTATATTACATGATCTAAGAGCAATTGCCTATTAGTACCATTCTACCAATAACATTGACCAGCAGTATAGCGCAAAGCCCACATCAGTCGACTGGAAAGTGAGTAACAGCGGTTCAAATTCTGGTCCTGTCGAATATACTGCTGTGATCTAAATAAGCCCAAGCTAGATCTGTGGGGTTCCCTCGGAAGGCAATGGCAAATCACCGAAGTAATTTGCCACGAAAGCTTATAATAAGACACGACGCTTCTATCAAAAAGCATAACGACTACATAGATAGACCATGGTACATCTGCAATAGCAACCGACTTATAAGGTTTAAGATGATGCTAGCTTTTTGACATTGTATAAAACTAAATGTATTTTTTTATTTAATATTTCAACATTTTCATATCGCATTACTCAATTTCAATTTTTTTTAAATTTTTCTTAATTTTTATAACGTAATATTCATTTATCTTCTTTTTCAAATATTTTGAGTTGAAATTAGTGTTTCTTTTTAGTTTTTTAAATAATAAATTTCTATATATTGTATTTCTTCACTATACTATTAAATTCTATGATTTTTAACGTTTTTGTTAGTTCTGTTAAATATTAAAAAAATTATTAATGCATCTTAAGAAATAAACTACAGTAAATGCTCTATTATCCGACTTAAACGGGACCAGTTTCCGGTCGTATGGTTGAAAAGGTCGGATACTTGCAAGGTTGAAATAAACATCAAAACATAAAACTGAAGCCTGAAAACGTATTTTTGTGATAAAAAAAACACAATGTACTTCCACAGGAAACTTAAGATGAATTAATTTCAAATATACAAATAAATTTTAAAATAATTTTATAATTTACAAATAAATTTTAAAATAATTTTATAATTTACAAATAAATTTTAAAATAATTTTATAATTTACAAATAAATTTTATAAATTAAATGTGACAATGCCCGTCACAAAATAAAACTATACCTATGATTAGAATGCAAATATTTTATTTTTATTATTAATCTCGAAATATTCTCTCTTTTAAATTTAAATTATTTAGTTTAGTATTAAGGATGCTGTTCTTTTCCATACAATGTAAGCATTTTAACGTAGGTTTATCTATATGTTCACCTCCGAGTCGTGGAGAAATAATACTCCTAATTATCGGTCGAATAGACCAATAAATTCTCAGAATTGTTGGATAAAAGCACGTCGAATAAGAGGGCGACTATTAATTGTATTCTTATTTTCGAATACATATAATTATATATGTATTCCTACTATGTATAATAATAATCAAAAAGTATACTATAAAAAGCAGTGGTTTATCTCTATGAAACAAAAGTTTTATTTTTACCATACATATAGTAATTCCCAAAGTAGGCACTGCGACACTCTGGGAAACGCAGCTCCCACAGAGGCGCACAATTATTTTTTTTTCTTCTCCATCACTTCCATCAGTAATTACAAAATTCTAAAATTAATTAAAAATTACAGTAAAAACAAAAAGTAAGTAAGAAAATTATCAAAACTGTCCTCCCCCCCCCCCATATCTCCTAATCTATAGAGTTTACCAAAAAAATTTATAGAACCATTTTTGTAGAAAATTTCACGGCCTTTAATTTTGTATACAATGGTATTTTCGGTATCTTCCATCATTTTCGAGATATTTGACAAAAACTGAAGAAACGTATGGTTTTGACTCCTTACTCCCCCCGCCCCACCCAAACCCGTCGCTCTAGAACGGGAGTACTTATTATACTGTACTGTAATGATAATGAATAAAAAATAAATTTTTACAAATCATAGCTGGCGGAACAAAGCAGAACTCCGAAAAATGAAAATAATGCAATGGATTGAATATATTTGTTTAGGTAAGCTGCCGTAAACTAAGTTTTTTTTTAATGAAACGCGTCTTTACTAAATTTAAAAAAGGGCTTGGAGAAAGGATTTCATTTTTATTCTTATAATTATTTATAATTAATGAATTCATTTGTTCAAAAAGTAGTTGTACGAGTTTTCATTATATGTTGTCAACAACAATGTTTTCTGGTGTTATACGGATTTACTTATTTTTATCTCTTACTTATGATTAGAGTCCGGATTTGTAGCTAAAATGCTTTTCCTGAACATTCAAAGCAGCTCAAAAATTTTAAATAATCTAAACGATTTATCAAAAAAGAGACCATTTGGCACCATGTTTTATATGCTTTTTTTAGGTTTTTTTTGGGTTTTTGTGCTTTTTTTAAAGTTTTATGCATTTTGTGCTTTTTATTTTAAATTTTTATACTTTTAGTGCTTTTTTTTAAATTCATGCATTGCTTTATTTAAAAATATTTAAGATTTGATTCTTTTTAATTAATACTTCATTTGCAAATGTAAAATTGATTTTAAGAAGATGGGACGTGGTTGAATGCTGGTTTGTATTATGTGTTAAAGAATCAAGAATTTTTGTGATTTAGGATTTGTAAGCGATAGGTATTATAAAAGGTTAGAAAAGCAGCCTTTAACTGAATCGCTTGATTTAATAGAAAAATTTAAAAACACCACGTCTGACGTTACAGCACAGGTTGGAATTGCCATTATATGAAAAACACTGAATGAGGTTTTCAAGAAAAAACAATATTTGGCGAAATATTTCTAAATTTGGAAATATATCCCTCGGTTGTAGCAATCACTAGTGTCGATGTTGAAAGTAGGTTTTCAGCTTACAAAATTTTTTAAGGAATGGTTGGAACAATTTTTAATAATCAATTGTTTCAGAAATCAAATTAATGCTTTTGATAACCAGTAAAATTTGTGCTTTTTTTTATTAAATTAATGCTTTTTTTATCGCTGTATCGCTCTTTGCCTTAATTAAGTTAATTATTAGTTTTTAAAACTATTCTAATGCACATGATGCGAAATAATTTCTATTCGTTTATATTGGATAGAGCGATAAGCTCGAAAACCGCACGTTGGCGCGGTCTTGTTTAGTGTAGTGACATGTATTTATCAGTCCACATTGAATTTTGGACCAGTAGCCGTAAAGTGCACACATTTAAGTGATTACAACAAGTATGCGATACTGATGACGACTAACGAGTCAGAAACACATGCCATGGTATGATGGCTAGGAAGTCGAAGAAGCAGTACATGTGTCTATCGCTCTTTGCCTTAATTGTGTTAATTATTAGTTTTCAAAACTATTCTAATGCACATGATGCGAAATAATTTCTATTCGTAATTATATTATATTTAAAATTTAATAAAATTTAATTTGTATAATATAAGCTCTTTATTACAATTCTAAGAAGCTGAACCCAATACATACCAGCAGTTGTCATTATAAATAACAATAGTTCAAAGGGCATATTATAGAAGAATGACGACAGCAACATACCGTTGTGTCATACAGCATAACATATTTATTTTGTTCAAAATACATTGCTAATAGATAATATTCCAAAAGAATTAAGAGAATTAAAAACCTACGTATCAAGTTTGCACCAAAATTTCAAATTAAAAATAAAAAGAAATTTAAAAATTAAACATTTCGAGTAAAATGCGGTATTTAGCATGCATTTGTAAAATAACAGAGTTTTAATCGTAAAGTGAAGAAATACATAGTACGTATAAAATGTTTATTTAAAAAACATAAAAAGAACATGTTCGAAACTACTTTTTGACAGGTTAGGTCTAAGAATATTTGAAAAACTAGATAAACGAATATAACTTTTAATTTTTTTAACCGGCTCCTCCATACACTCCCATTAATAACAGCATTAACATCGTAAGTTGTTCGAATTTTCATCATCGAATTTTGGACATCAACGGTTTCGTTTTAAAATATAAATTTTTATTATTTTTATTTTTATATTTATATTAATGTTATACTAACGCTATAATATTATTATTTAAAATTATTAGCTCCACTATTATTACACCTCCAATACAACTGGTTTTAAATTAATTCTACCCTGTTGCAAATGCCCAACAAAGCCCAACAATATAAAAATTGTTGGGCTTATGTTGGGCTGATGTGTGTTTTTGTCACGGGAATTCCCAGCATAACCCAACATAAACAATGTTGACAATGTATTGGGAAACACCAGCAAATCCCAACATAATTCCCAACAGAACCCAACAAAAACATTACTACATGTTGGGAAAACCTAGTAAATTCCAACATAAATATTCCCTTCAACATAACAAGTTAATTCAAATAATAAAATGGTTATTTGATTTGAGCTTTCAGTGATGGTTATTGCTTTCGATATTATTTCTAACGAAAGCGGTAACCATCACTGAAAGCTGAAATAGAATAACCATTTTATTATTTGAATTAACTTTTTATGTATAAGTTTTAATACTGTTGTTGTCAAAATTAAGATTAGTTAGTTCGATAATTTCTTAAATATATGTATTTACTATTTACCACGACTAAAGACTCGAATAAAATACACAGGCCGTGGTTTGATTAATTTAAACATAGATTAAAACATGGATTACTTACAATAAATTTATTAAACAAATGATTATGAAAACTATAATACAAAAAAACTATATATTACCTATAATTTAAAAAAATACAATTATAATTTGGAAAACAATAAAATTTAAATTACCCCAAATAGCAAATTAGTGGTTTATTCCCGGTCCGGTAGTTTTCCGACTGTTAGCACTTATACACTTTTAAATTAACAATATTTTAGCTTTCTTTAATAACTTAAATTTTTGACACTTTTGCAGCCGATGTGATGATGCTGAAGAGATGTGTTTTAGTGTTCCTCTCGTAGTTCGCAAAATGGTAACAAAAAACAAACTTTCTTCTTGAGTTCTCGACATATTTTTGTTATTCCGGTTATTCCGTCTTGGTGGAACCTGACATATGCCTTGGCATTATGCTGCCCTGAAATTTCTAGATTTAGAATATGAAATAAAATAATTAATTTATTGTTTCTAAATAAAATAAGCGAAATTATACAATTTATTTTTCGAAAATTATTAATGAGCATAACAATGAGAACTAAATTGATTATTTAATTTCGTTTATTGAAATCTAAGGTATAGAGTAGGTAATGCTTTATTTTAAAATAGGTAGGTACTTACCATCATAATTAATTCCTACACCTTCGAACATTTTCAAAAGAACAGTACACAAAATAAACTTTAATATCCATAAGTAACACAATTGGCGTCACCTACAAAACAACCGCCATTTTACAAATGACAACAGGGGACGATAGGGTGACCACTAACTTGCATTCCCATCAAAGACCAACAAAACCGTATACCTGGGAATTCCCAACACAACCCAATTAAAACTACCTGCTCTATAGTTGGGATATTCCAACAGTTCTCACTAACTTGCATTTCCCATCATAGACCAACATAGCCCATTACAAAAATTGTATAATTGGAAATTCCCAACACAATCCAATTAAAATAAAAACTGATTTCCAACATGTCCCAATGGCTCCAACAAAGCCCAATATAAATCTGAAGAAATTTTTGTTGGGATATATATGATTTGTATTGGGCATTTGCAACAGGGTAATCAATATAGAGGCGAAATTTATTTTTGACCAGCCAGGAACACTCTCCTGATCTTTACAAACATGCTGTCAAAAAAGTACGTCGCTACCTGTAGCCGTTCGGAAGATATGGTGACATATGTTAGAATAAGTAGGACATAGAGGTTGTTAATACGATAACATAATAATAAGTTAGTAATGCGAAAGGAACTATGAAGAAGAAAATATAAGAAGAACATTAACAATAATAATTAAAATAAGATTGCCGACAATAATTAGAATAAAGTTATGAAGAAGGTTGAGAACAAATCGTAAAACACAGGAATAATTGAAAAGATACTATCATTTGAAACGAAATATTTTTGAATACTTTTGAAATAAAATAATGATTTAATATAATATATAGTATTAAAGAGTTTGTTTGGATATTTATTCGTTATACACTTCTAAACCCTTCGGCCGATTTAAACCACACTTGCACACTTAGTGGGATTTTGATTTGGTTTGTGTCCAAAAAAATCGAGAAAAATTGAGAGAAGCGAAATCTCACGAATGACTAGTAAAATGTCGTCAACAGGTGGCGCGACAATAGAAAAATTACTAAAAGTCATTTTTTCGAAGTGGGGGTGCTAGCTTGACGTCAAATCAGCACCGCCCACCAAAGATTTCTGTTTTATCGCGAAACCGTTGAAGTCCAAAATTCTCGATTACTGTCTGAAATTAGCGCATAATTATAGTATAAATATTTTTGTATTTTGAAGAGGTGGGGGTGCTAGCTTGACGTGGGTGGGTTAATTATTCATTAAAACATGTGATATCGCTTAGATTTGATATTTTGTGTTCAAAGCAAGTAAGTAATTTTCGTCTTTTTTTAATATTAACTTTACGGTTAAAATTCTATTATTTTAACGTTTTGTTTAGTTTTGTTAAACATCGTATTCAAAATAAAAGTAAAAAATATGCTGCAATATAAAAAAACAATTTGATATAATAACTATAACATTATATCAAAAATTAAAAAAAGAACATACATTTCCAGTCCTTATTTTAAAGGGGTAGTTAACTGTTTTGAATAAACTAGACCATAAGCAAACCATAATTTTTCTATTGTATTATTGTTTTATAAACTATATATTTGTGTTGAGTCTGTAAGACAGTAGTAAGAACACCTCAGTACCGCTCCCCGAAGTCAGTAAAATAAAATAATTGCATTAACAAATCAGAAAATCATTAAATTTAAAAATTGAATGACAAAGGTTTTTGAAGTTTTAAGAAAATTGATAGGTATGCAGATTCAAGTGGGTTAAAAATAAAAGAAGGGTATTAATACTATAATGTTAATAAAAAGGTAGGGTCATGTAAAGTGGTGATCAAAATTTCTTTGTAAAGGCAAAATAGAAGAGAGGTCTGAAACATACTCCTTGTAAATTCGGATGTTGCGTTGTAATGTTGCGTCTTAACCTCAACATTTCTGAATAAAATCTAAAACAAATTTACCTGCTGTATATACAACGGCACTCGTATTATGAGTGCATACATACTCGTATGAAGTATGAAATTGAAAATGCAATATTCTAACCGTGTAAAGGTAGAAAGCCTAAAGAATTAGATTAATCTAAAATGGGTTATAAATGATTGCAATCGAAAAAAGCTTTAGACGCACAAGGAAAACAGATATTACGCTTAAAGCTACACTTAATTATTGTACGATTAAATGCTAATTCAAGTTTACAAGACGTTAATTGAATAGTTTCAAGTTTTATTTATATCAAATTAATTGGATGAATAAATGTATCGTATTATTATCATTTAATGGCAGCGTTTGATTTTTCACTAAATTAAAACAGAAAGTTAACAACGACACTTGTAAGTTAACTTTAATTGAGAGTTTAAGAAAAGTACTATCTGTTTTGATATAATAATGCATTAAGGTAATAAATTAATAATATACCACATATCCGGAAAAGTAACTTTTGACAGATTACAGGTAGGTGTACTAAATAAAAATAGTGATTTTAGATCATTTCGTTACATCCCCAACTGGTTATGTAAGTCTAATGATACGTTCCGACCTAAATTTATTATTAATGAAATATTTCTAAATTTTATACCTAGTACTATATTATAGGTATGTACATATATTTTTTATGCTATAATATAACTCTTTATATAGCCGGCATTGCTCGGTTCACCATAACTTTTAAATACTATTTGTTAAAACTATATGTTTTTTTATCAAATTAAACCAACCGATGTTAACCCCTAATCTGTTAAAACTAAAATATGAAAAAAAATGTATTAAATAAAGTGTTTTAAATTTAAAACTTCAACATTACTAACTTAAACTAGTTATACTCTATCTATACGATATTATGGTTTGTCCACAACTTTGCACTACTTGTTGAGAAGTTTATATTACCTGGATTATTAATATCAAATACATCTAATCTAATACATCTAATTTCCCTCACAAGATGCTGGCAACATCTTTGTTTTATTAAATGCCTAAATAAACAAAAATCTTCACCGAAAGGTAAAAATGGTTAAATTTGATTATGTATGTATATTTTCAGTTTTCAACCGATTTTGTTAAATAGCATCATCAGGTTTATAAGTTACAATGTATACGTGATTAATTAAGTAATACATTAATTGTGCATATTCACATTCAGTTCATAAATAATATATTTATCACTAAATAGTAAAAGTTGAGAAGGAAAAACCAAAAATGTAAAATAAATATCATATTTTTAATTTTACACATTATACATACGAGTAAATTTGTAAATATAGTTGTAAAAACTCATAAAGCTTCTTACTATACATATTACGTATACGAGTATTGTCGTACATTCATTTGGTGAAAAGTATTTTTACAATTTTGTTTTGTTTAACCTTTGAATTATTGTAAATATTAGTTATTCCTGTGCGTTGGTTGGCTTGGCTTGACTTATAATATTTTTAAATGATATTCATATTCCATATTATTGTATTCTTACTTATATTGGCAAGCAAAAAAGTTTTACTACAAATTAGTACATTGCATTGAGATCATGTTACTAACTACCGACTAACCACTACAAAAGGTTAATCGCATATCGCATTTAAAATCATGTGTATTTCATAATGCCATGTCAGATGTCAAGTGGTTTTGTTTAGATTACGACAATAGAAGAAAGAATATATATTTACTTTGTGGAAACATTTGGTTATGTACGTCAAAAATATGTTTAAGAATAGTATAACAGAGATATACAAAATTTGAAAATAATAACGTAAGTTGCTTACCGATAACGCTTCATCTTCGAGAGTTTTTAGTCTTGACAATTGTTTCAGTCTTTCCTTTCTTTCATTTGCAAGCTGTTCTAGCCTCTTTGCGACGCGATCAACCGTCGTGAAAGATACGTGGGCAAAATTTAAATGCCTTTTAACATCTCGACTTGCTGATAGCCATTGTGTTCTTTCCTCTAAACTTCGCAAAATAGTATTGCCCTCTTGCCGAACTTTTTGAATAACATCTAATTGCAATACTTTTGAAATTTGCCTGCAATACAAATAGAAATAATAAATAATGTTTTAAAAACCTTCTATCTAAAAATAGTTGTTTATGTATATGTATAGGTACCTAGAGCATAAAGTGGATTAGCGTGAAAGTTTTCGCTTTAGCTAAACAATCACGACAAAGACCACAATAACAATTGACTTTTCATCCGAAAGAAATAATATATAAAATATTTATAAAGATAACATTTAAAAAAAGAAGAAAATGCAAAATTTTACAGAAAAAATCTGTGATAGACGATATATTTTCAAAATAAAATATTGAATATGATTAGGTAGCTATTGAAATAATTAATTCACCTTTAGTCGTAAAAGCGAATGGCAATAACTAAAGGAAAAATTAATGAATTTAAAAAATTAAAAATATTACTACCATTTTCCAAGTTCCACACTACTTCTCTTGACTTTTTTCAGACTTACACTAACCTTGGTATTACTATTTTCTCAAAACAATTCTAAAAAAATTATGATAACCGTTACGCTTTAAGAAAATTTCCAAATATCACCAGATAATATGTAAGAAAATTATCGTGGTTGTACACCAACGTAAATCTCTAGAAACAAAACGTTCTAGAACCGATAAAAACAAAATAAAAAGTATATTACAATTTGCTGGCAATTAATGTTAATTAGTTAGAATACGTGGTAAAGTTTTGTTGACATTGATTTACCAAAACTCGCGTATTTTCATACTTTCATATAGATTACCGTGTTCCTTCCCATTCACGTGTTTTATTGATTTTTATTTATTTTTTCTAATAGATATTAACACATGTGTATCTATTCTAAATAACTTACTTGCATTGATGACTGAGAAATCTTCTGCTAATTTGTAACGGTATTTCTTCATTTCTAAGTTGAGACAACGCAGAAATAAGTGCTTTTCCTGCAGATTGGCAATCAACAATAAATGGTTCGAGTTGTTTAAAAAATTCTACCCATTCTAACTGATCGTGCGTGCATGTACCATTACAACTGGCAGGAGCTTGGCTTTGAGAGATGTACGATTTTAATGAAGATTCATCGTTTACTACGAATCCCTGAAAATTAATAATACAAATATATTATTTTTATATACTAACCTGCATAATAATAAACAAAAAATATGAAGTAGGGTAATAATTCTATTTCAATTCTAAGTTAGATTCCTCAGTATAGTTTCCAGCCCATAGTAAGATCAATAAACATCGATTGCTTTTGAACTTCATAATTAATAGAAATATTAAGCTCACTGTCGCAAGAGAACTACCGAAATAAACGCACAATACAATAATTTTATGGTTCTTATTGTTTCAAATTTGTTGACTTGCAGAGTGGATCTTTCTAAAGGTTTCTAGAAAGATGCATTAAAGTAGATATATGTAAATAGCAGTGATTTGTTGTGACAGATAGTTTTAGTTCAGACTCGGAAGTATTAAGATAAATATTATAGTGTAAATAGATTCTTATTTTATTCTTCCGTTAAGTTTTTAAGTTAAGTTAGTTAAGTTATTCTTAAGTAATTATTATTAATTGTAGTGTAGTATTATAAATCGTCGTAGTTCAATTGTCATTAATTTTATCTGCAAATATATTTTAGCCCTTAATAATTAAATAAACGTTTTCATTTACGTTAGGTACGTTAGGTTTTAACCAACTTAAAACTAAATTTTTTGATTATTATTGAAAATTTAAAAACTAAAAATATTGACTTACAATGAACACAAATTATCAATTCTAAGCGATGTCACATGTTTCAATGAATATTGAAAGAAACATTTTACTTAAAATTTCTTATTTTAAAGTTTTTTTTTCTGTTAAAATTACAAAATCTATTTATTGAACAGAACCCCTTCGAGTCATAAAAAAAACGTGTTCTTCTAGTTTTCTGCGTATTGAAGTAAATCAATAAAATATACAGCATTAACAAAATAATTAGAAACTAAATTAAAAACATTACTTCGATTCGCTTTGGTTTAAATTAAAATACTAAGCATATGAAAATTGTATGTTAAAATTTTCTAGATGAAGAATGATAAAAATGTGCTGAAAATTAGTTTATTTTCTGTAAGTTCCTTTAATCAACTATAACATAAACAGATTCTCCTTATAGAATATTTATGTAGTATGGTGGATGAGTTTGCAATAATTATTATCCTTATTGCGCATATTATTTATAAATATTTAAAAACATTTTAGTTATAAAAAGTGTGTGCATTTTTTTGGGTTTCTAAAATATTGATTTGGTTAATACCAAGTTTCACTACTTAAATTACATCATATCCAAGATCGCTTTACCCATTAAACCCAATTTACGTATGTCCAAAAATGCACCGTTTCGGAACCCTTTAGAGTTGAGTTTGAGATCGTACCTTCATCTAAACACTTCATTTTCTAGACGATAAACGTACTATCTTATATATAATGTTGTGTTCTGTTAAAGAAATGGAAAGTGAGTTGCGTAATTTAGAAATAAAGAACTGACTTTGCAACCTGATGAACAATAAAGGCAGGATTTTGTTCCATTTTCAAAATTATTTTCCATTTCATGTTAAGTTTGTTCGTTAGTTTTAGTTACATTGTTTAGTTTAAGTTTGATGTTGCAGTAAATTAATTCATTGTTGTAAAATTTTTAATGTGTGTATTTTATTTATTTATTGTTATTTAGCGACTTACACGAATGCAGCTGGGCAGTACACGAACAAGCACAAGCAGCGGAACATAAACAAAATTCTAATCTTGATTTTTTTGAAAAATAAAGGGAAATAGCAAGAACCAATAAAAATTGAACACGGAAAGAAAAACCAAGGAGATAAAAAAAAAAGATAAATAAAGAGGAGAACAGTCAGTCGTAAATTGATAGCCAGAGAGGCAAGTCGTATAGGGGGGTGGTAAATAGAGAGTCCGAGAGGCAAGTGGTAGTATAAAGTTGAAATTTGAGAGCTATAGAAGCAAGTCGTGTGGTTACAAACCGATAAGTTGGAGTGGAGGTGTGTTTTAGCCAAGGAGGTTTTTTTTTGGAAAGTTCATTGATCACGAAGTTTGACAACGCGAATACCAAGACAAGTTTCTGTAAGAAGATATTTGAAGAAAGTGCCCGAGTTACACGTGCTGTCTAGCGAATTTCGTGTAAGTCCTGCTTTTATGAAATTGTTCTTGTTTGTTCAGGTTGCAAATAAATACGTTGTTAGATTGTCAGTTTTTTATTGTCTTCCATGTAACCATTTTACTTTCGAGAACCAACGACCTATTTTTAGTAAGAGGACAGAGAGAAAGAGCACTACATAAATAAATTGGCGCACAACGTCGAGGCTCGAAAAAAATAGTTACATGCGTGGCAGTAAATAAATACAATTTTAAATTAAACAAATAAAATTTTTTAACATCAAAATAAATTAAAAATAAATTATACCAAATGAACCTAAGGAGTAAAGATCCAAACTTGATGCATGTTTGTGGTGATGAAAGCATGGTAGAAAGGGGGGAAACGGAGATTGAGATTATCGTTCCCGACAAGGAAGACAAACATAATCAATTGATGAAGGCAATATTGGCCATCAATACAAGAATGGATGAAATTAATGCTAAATTTGATGGGACAAATAAAAGAATGGATGAAATTAATACTAAAGTTGATGGGACAAATAAAAGAATGGATGAAATTAATGCTAGATTTGATGGGACAAATAAAATGATCAAAGAGGAACTGAATGAAAGATTTAATGTGGTTCATAAGAGAATGGAAGAAATAGATGAACGGGTAGAATCAAACGTAAATAATATAAAAGCAAACGCAGATTGCATAAAAATTCACATTGAATCAATGACCAAAGATAGGGAGAATTTCGAATGTAGAATGGATAAAACACACAAAAAAATCAATAAAATACAGACGGAAGTATCAGAAATTAAACGGGATACAAACGAAAGGACAGTGGGAGATATTGTGGAAGTATTTAGGACACATTTAAGTCGTGAAGGAGACGTTGACAGATATACAAAATTTTATGGGGAGAATCGGATCAATCCAAAAATATCTAAAAAAGACATGTTAAATTGTGTGGGGAAGGTTAAGGACGAAGAAAGGATAGAAATAGATCGGAAACAAATTACATGCGGAAGTTCGGAACAAAACACTTTTAGGTCCAAATTAGAAATCAATGACAAAATTCATTTTCTAAAAAAATTAAAAAATGTCAGTCAAGTAACGGATACGTCAAATATAAAATATAAACTAGAAAACAAATCAAAACTGCCAAACGTCAAAATAAATTATAAGGCAGAAGTCGAAAATATTCAATGTGGTAAGAGAAATTTAAAGCAAATAAATCACATATTAAACAAACGTGATGGATTGTTTAACGAAAATAAAAGGGTATGTAGCAAGATAATTAAAAGGTTACGCTTTTCTTTTACAAATTCTTGGGTAGCCAGGAAAAAGAAGAGATGGAAAGTCTCATAAATTAGTTCACAAATTTACATAAAAAAAAAAAAAAAACATATTTTAGTATAAGTTAGAAATTAATAACCAATTCAATTTTAGGCAAAAGTTAGAAAACATAATTTAAATAACAAACGTCAAATGTCAAAATAAATATGACAAACGTCAATAAAAATAGTCATTGTGCTAAAAAAATCTTACTTACGTATGAGGGACCAGTCAACGATAACAAGATAATTAATGAAAATCTATACTGTCAAGAGGTCACTACAAATAGAAGAAGAAGAAGGTAGCGAAGAGGGATTATAATGTTTAACCAGTAGTTCGCGTAGGTATCATAGTTAAAAAAAAAAAAGGGATGTATCACAAGTAAGTTAAAAGGTCGATTGAAAGTTGAGGAAGTTAAGAGGGAGAATAAAGGGGTGCAACCTAGTAATGTCAGTATGCAAAATTTAAAAGCCGGAGGTAACGACCGATCGAAGAAAAAGTTGAAAAAGCAATTGAAGTAAAGAAGAAGAGGTGATATTTTTGCCAAAGATTTTTATCAAATAGGAATTTGAATAGGAATATCAATAGGAAATAATAGGTTAAAGGAATGAATAGGTGGAAGGAGTGCATGAGCGAAGGAAGAGAATAATTGACAAAAGGTGTATAAGATGTTGAGAAAGAATGACGGCCCAAGAGAATAAGAAGAATTTAAAAAAAAAAATAATTTATTTTTAAAAGTTTTTTTTTATTAATTCTGTCAATATAAAATTTTAATGAAGATGAATTACTGCCTTACAAATAACTATCGTTCAAATTAAATATTTTAAACTACCATGTTTACGATTTCAAATTGAGAACGTTTTGTTGAAGAAAAGTCCGCGAAAATATTTAACATCATCCGATTTGACTTTTATTCAACACAACGGGGGGAAATGTTGTGTTCTGTTAAAGAAATGGAAAGTGAGTTGCGTAATTTAGAAATAAAGAACTGACTTTGCAACCTGATGAACAATAAAGGCAGGATTTTGTTCCATTTTCAAAATTATTTTCCATTTCATGTTAAGTTTGTTCGTTAGTTTTAGTTACATTGTTTAGTTTAAGTTTGATGTTGCAGTAAATTAATTCATTGTTGTAAAATTTTTAATGTGTGTATTTTATTTATTTATTGTTATTTAGCGACTTACACGAATGCAGCTGGGCAGTACACGAACAAGCACAAGCAGCGGAACATAAACAAAATTCTAATCTTGATTTTTTTGAAAAATAAAGGGAAATAGCAAGAACCAATAAAAATTGAACACGGAAAGAAAAACCAAGGAGATAAAAAAAAAAGATAAATAAAGAGGAGAACAGTCAGTCGTAAATTGATAGCCAGAGAGGCAAGTCGTATAGGGGGGTGGTAAATAGAGAGTCCGAGAGGCAAGTGGTAGTATAAAGTTGAAATTTGAGAGCTATAGAAGCAAGTCGTGTGGTTACAAACCGATAAGTTGGAGTGGAGGTGTGTTTTAGCCAAGGAGGTTTTTTTTTGGAAAGTTCATTGATCACGAAGTTTGACAACGCGAATACCAAGACAAGTTTCTGTAAGAAGATATTTGAAGAAAGTGCCCGAGTTACACGTGCTGTCTAGCGAATTTCGTGTAAGTCCTGCTTTTATGAAATTGTTCTTGTTTGTTCAGGTTGCAAATAAATACGTTGTTAGATTGTCAGTTTTTTATTGTCTTCCATGTAACCATTTTACTTTCGAGAACCAACGACCTATTTTTAGTAAGAGGACAGAGAGAAAGAGCACTACAATATATATATATTGATATTGTGCTCTTTATGGCGAATGCTATGAAATTGAATCGAAGACAAGTACCTACTTCATAATAGAAAAATGAAGATAATTTGAAATGTAGATCGTTACACTAGAATTGAGAACATGATGAAGGGACTGCAATGGTTAAATAATATGAATTATTAGATAAAATGCTAAAACTTTTGCGATTATCAAAATAAGTCAATACTGAATGGGTTTAAGTTAAAAAAAATAACATTTTAAATTAAAAAATTATTTAAATTTCATTACTTACAGATTACTTATTAGATCAAAACTATTAAATTGAATGGTTATAATGGTGCTTCGAATTTCTGATTTTAATATTTTACACAATAATTGTTATGGTTTATAGTTGCGATACAGTACACAGTATGCTATACTGATGAAGACTAACGAGTCAGAAACACATGTCATGGTGTGATGGCTGGGAAGTCGAAAAAGCAGTACATTTGTCTATCGCTCTTTGCCTTAATTATTGTGTTAATTAAATTTAGTTTTGAAAACTATTTATGCACAATCTGCGAGAATTTTATTATCATTATATTGGTTTATAGTTATTAACATGTGAAAATATTGTATAAGTTCAATTTAATAATTTTGATACACTTATAATAATCTGTAAGTTATGAAATTAAAATAATAATATTTTTTCTCCAACCGTATTACAAGCTACCCTAAAAATATTTAATACAAAACGACAGTTTAATATAATAATAAAAATCAAATCAAATTAATGACTTATTTATATTAACTGATATTTTACAATAAACTACCAAAAAATATTCGGGATGAAAAATAAAACATTATAAATCAATGAATGATTATTGATATATTTTAAAGTTTTTCTCAAGTTCCGAATAAATTTCGAAAAAGGTTAGTACTCATTTGACTCTAGCGTAGCGCATGAACATCCTTAATAACAATATCATAATAATTATTATTGTGATGAACTCCTAGAAAACGATCCTTTTTCCTGATAACCATTTCTATCCTCGAAGAAACTGTTATCATCAGCAACTGAAGTTATCAAACAAAGAAGATAGTAGAACGAGTCATACTATAAGTCATGTATGACTTATATGTATATATATATAAGTCATACAGCAACCATACTAATCTACTGATGTGGTTTATTATAATATATATTTTAATGCTTACCTTCAAATGACTAGATAATAACATTCTTGGTTGTTGAGCACCGTTTGGTTTCCATATAACAATATGTTTAATTCTTATTTGTTGCAGTACAAGTGCAATTGCTTGATCTAGGGCATCAAGTGCTTTAGATTCGTCCGTTTCAGCTAGAAGTAGTATTGTAAATCCATTTTCTCTTTCTTTAGCACTGAAATCAGAAAACATAAACAATAAATTTTATAGTCCCAATGCTCAATGTTGAATTATTTAATATACAGTAGAACCTTGATTATCCGGGTCGACTGGGACCGTGCTCAGCACGGATAATTGAAAAACACGGATAATAATAATTGCCGTTTTTCGTTAATATTACAAAATTTATACTTATTATTTAGTAGATTATAAACAAGGAAAATATTAATTAAAAAGTTCCCTTTGAAAAAATCAGATAATTTTGTTTGTTTTCCGATTTTTACTTAAATTAAGTAAAGTAGGTAAGCAGTTAATTTAGACGAATTGACACTTGAAGTACATTTGAACAAGTCATTTGTACAAAAAAATAAATTCAGCAAAATTTCATATTATGTATAACACAAAAAGATGCACTAAACCCCGCCGCACGGATAATCCGCGCACGGTAATCAAAGTATAACGCGCCCCCGGATAAACCGCTTTACGGATAATGCGCGCACGGATAATCGAGGTTCCACTGTAAATATAAGTACTACACAATATGTAGAAGGCTCGATCCTTATATTATGATAAGTCCTATAGCCTAAAATATTAAATCAGTAGCTACTATAAAAAGTAAACAATGTGAATCTAAAATTTATGAATACTATTTTCATATCATTTTAATTATTACGACACAAATAATTACGATAATAATTCTACTCATGTATAAAACAATGCATAAGAAACGTCAAACGTCAAAGTTTGCTAGCGGATAAAAATTGTACTTAAGAAGGAATAGAAATGCAAGTGGATAAACTTAGCAGATATTTTTTGTTTACCTTTTTTGAAATGACAACCTAAGTGAAGTTATAAGTTTAAATAGTTTTATGCGTATTTATGCACCATTCGCGGAATTATCTTATCAAATACAACACTAGCTTTGATTTCTATCCTGATAATTTTTAATTTCTGAACACTCATACGTGCTTTTAAAATTTGGCTCGAGAAAGCTGTTGGTTAGACAAAATCACTTTAGCAATCTCGCTGACGTTCGATCGATCTCGTGATTTTAGTCAGCCAAGTTTTCTCTCGCTAAATTGCTAATCACGTATTCGTTGAAATTAAAAATTATCCGGATGAAAGAAAGCTCTTGTGGTATTGCTTGCGATAATTATTACGACACATAAATATTCAAAATTTTGCATTTTGCCCATATTGTAGCCTATGAATTGTCGAATATATTAATCTACTTCAATATACCTAGTTAATTTAAATAATAAAATAGAAATCATATTTGAGCTTTCAGCGATGGCTATCGCTGTTAAAAATAAAGTTCTGACGAAAGCGATAACCGCCGCTGAAAGCTCAAATAATTATACTTTCTATTTTATTATTTGAATTAACTTATTATATTGAAGTTTTTAATATTATTAATTCTCACAAGTTAAAATTTATATATTTAAATATATTAATCTACTGTAAAAAATATATTACCTAGTCTTAGTGCAATAAAACGCTGCGTTAAGTTGGAAAAATGTGTTACGTGTATTTAAATAAAGCTCACCAAGCTTTCGGCTCGCAACTATCATCAATGTTAATCGTTATTTTGTCCCAAGCGTGATCCTAGTCTTAAGACGTAATCCCACGAGTGGTGTATTTGGCCAATACACTATTGATTGTGTGTTGTACCAGTACAGAAATGAATTATGATTCCGATTCAAAGACTAATATAAATAAATATTATTTAGCCAGCTTCATTGCTGGCTGATCTGACCGGAAATGGTGTTAATAATTTATAGCACTTTTGTAAGAAAAAATTTGATGAAATTGCAACGAGTGAAAAAGGTACATTTTTACAAGAAGACTTTTAATTAATTTATTATGTTCGCTAATTCCTTTTCCTCTAAGTTAGTAAATTTATGCTCAACCATCGAGAACCACACCTTTGATTCCCCTTTTATCGTCATTCTAACTAAATTATTTTTCACCATTTCATTCTTCACCTTTACCACATTCTGATCTAGATTTTTCATAAATCTCTTTGGATTTGTCCGATTATTCTCATAAAATTTTTCCATCCTTTTCCCTACAAAATCCCCACTCATACATCTACGAGTTTCTCCTCTATCATCTTTCTTTAACGTTTCTATTTACTGTTTGAGTTCCTCTTCTTTATCTTTAATCTGTTTGCCTAACCTATCCTCAATTTCCTCATATTTATTTCTACCCTGTCGCTCATTCAACTCCCTTTCCTCAGCCATAGTGTCCACTAACTTATTGAACGTCCTCTTTACATTATGTTTTTCTTCCTCAACTTCCCTCCTAACTTGAACTAGATATATTCATACGTTTATCACCATTTTATTACCATATTATATTCGTTTTCTTCGATCGTCTTAGTTACCATTGCTTCTAACCTCACCACTTTATTTTCCATCTCCTCAAACTCCCCTTTGATTCCTTTTACCAATAAACTCATCTCTTGCTTCGCTTCCTTCGCTCTCTCATCCAGTTTTTATTGATTTCTTCAATTTTCTTATTAGTTTCTTCTGCTTTGTCGTCCACTTTCTTATTGGTTTCTTCTATTTTCTTGTTGGTTTCTTCTGCTTTGTTCTCTATTTTCTGCATCGTCATGAGAAACATTTTCTCAAACTTGTCTTCCTTTTCTTCTGGCTCTTTCGGTAGTACTTTCACTTCGTCTCCTCTCGTTGTAATTCCTTGCTTTCCTGTTCTCGTTGTTCTTCAGCCATTTTCTTTTTATGTCCCCTCGTATTCATCTTTTACTTCTAGCCAAGGTTCACCGGAACCTGTTTCATGCCAAACTTGCTATGTTTTATTTGTTTATTAAATATATATTCAGAAATTTATAATTAAATTCAAATTTATAATTAATTTCACGTTTACAATTATTTGACAACTTGATCATTAATATTTATTATCTACCCTTTTTTATCTCCTTGATTTTTATTTATTACAATTTTGTTTCCCTTCCCTTCCCGAATTTAACTTTCACAACCCATCTTTCCCATCTAAGACGTTAAATATCATTGCAATATATTTAAATATTATTAAACTTTTTCACATTATTTAAATTGTGAAATGTTTTCTAGAAGAGCTAAAGAAAGATAAACTTCAATTTTAATTTGAAAAAAAAATCAATGACCTGATAAGATCACCAAAAATAAAAAAGAAGTAAAATCTAGTAAAATGGTAAAATGCATAATATACATAATCAGTAATAATTATGAATTTGTTTCACTTCGAAAGGAAAGGAGTTTGTATGCATCGCGATTGTATGTAAATCTGCGAACAGGTGACCACAGACTGCCGTCGGTGTCAGAGAGCCTACATACTATATGTATGCACTGCTAATATTGCAATAAATTTACTGTGTAATATATTTAGCTAAGAATGCGTTAAGCAATTTGGGGTTCAATAATTTACGTACATAAAATGTATGTTACACATAATACTCAAATGCAAGTGCATGATGTATATATTATTTAGCCGACTTGGTAAATTTTAAATATTTTATAATTTTCAAAAATATTAAAAATATTTAATCTCTTGGTTAGACAGTAGTTTTTGTAATTTCTAAAAAGAAGTTTATGAATTTCTGTTTTGAATATTACAGTGAATTTCTGTTTATGTGAAAATAAATATTCACCTAACTTCTTTTAAAGAAAAATAGTAAGATAGTATGAGAAATAATAGGTAGGTAGTTGGACAAGACATTAATTGTTATTATTAGATAATTTCGTGCAATTATATGTACATACATAATAAAATCTTCCAGTTGTAATCTGCCAACTTCAGACTTACATAATTAGATTTTAACTTCATCCAAGGTGATTACAAAAATCACTGCTTTTAAACATGTAATATGTTAAATTATATTATTACTAAACAGAAACATCAAAATGTAAAATAAATATTTAATTAAAATCCAAAATAAATAATAAACATGAATTAAGGCAGGATTCTACTTTGAAAGCTCGAAAAAGAAGCAATTTTTGTGAATTTGAATTTAAATTGAAACAAAAATTTCATTAATTTATCGAAGAAGAACTTAAAAATAAAATATAATCAACTTCGTAAAAGAAACCCATTTAATTAAAAATATTATAAATATTTAATGTTTTTATAGATTATTTATTATAATAATTTTGCGCGATGTTTTCCAATTTTGATTTTGTTTCGAGTGCGATGAAGAAATTGAAGTAGTGCTTTTTGATCTTTTTAATTTATGGGAAGAAGAACAATTTTTATACGACAAAGAATAAAAATTGACAAAGAATACGATATTAATTATTCTCGGTCTTATTCAGACTAAAATTTCCATCTTTGGGAATCCGATTTTTATTTTCGATCACGTGCGCTTATTTTTCAACCAAAGTAATTAAAAAATCCACTTCAGCGATAGAAAAAACCTTTCCCCTTTCTCTAACAACATCTTTCTTAGAAGTACTCATAATTATTAATTACTAAAAACTAATCGAACAAAATTTAACTAAAACGTCGTTCACAAAATAAGGTTAAAATACCACAATACACTCGAACAAGTAGTATAAAACTAACTATTTGCTGGTAGGTAATATGATCTGTTGGTTAACATGACTAGACGTTGCTCAAAGTTGGTAAAACCGGTCAACCTCTACAACTACTAGTTGACGTTAACTAATAGTCTGGTTAACTAATAGTTGAAGAGGCAATTGTAAAACCGGCCTTAAATCAACTAGCAGATTTTCTGGTAGTCAAGCTCTATAACCATTTAGTTAAGAGGAACATAACAATTTTTTAGATAACTTTCCGAATGATTTGTTAATATTTTTTTGGAATATGTATTGGTAATTGGAATAAAAATATTATATTTTTTATTTTTAAGTACTTCTTCGATAAATTAATGAAATTCTTGTTTCAATGTTTATTTTGACGACATGTTTCGGGTAAAAGCTTACACATTTTAAAGTCTTTGAAATTAGATTGTATTTTAATATTTTTGCAAATTTGAAATAAAAATTTTTTTGAAGTTAAGCTGAAACAAGAATTTCATTAATTTATCGAAGAGGTACTTAAAAATAAAATATATTCAACTTCGTAAAAGAAACCCATTTAATTAAAAATATTATAAATATTTAATGCCCGATTGCACCAACGTTCCTTAACCTTAAGCTTCACCCTAAATCGCTAAGTACGACTTTTTTTCATTGCACCACTGATTTAGGTGTTCCTTAACAGCTTAAGGACCACCCAAATTTAAGCTTCCGATTTCGGAGGCTTAAATTTGTTAAACTGCCACTTAACCTATAATATTAAAATGTTGGAACATAATTCATAATCTACATGTCATATTTTTCTATATAGTTGAGTTTAATTTTCGATTTTTCATAAAAGTATAAATCCAAAATATATTCAGATGAAGAATGACTTGTTTGAAGACGATTTGGAAATGTTAGACAAATGTACGAAAGAGCAAATTATATACATACTAAGGATGATTTATCGTTTTTAAAAAGATTTCGATTTCGAAAAGAAACGGTTATCATTTTCTTCCAAAGTATTGGTCTCATTTTCTCCTATGCTATTAACAGATGCAACTTCCACGCTTTTAAATGATGTTGATGCAACTGCATCTCCTCCAAAACGTGTAGGTAAAACCTACAACCGTCTTGGAGTTAATGATGAACAACAACAGAGAATCGTTGTTGTCCACATTAATCATATTGCCATCATCCCCTAACCCGGTTGTATTTTGTACCTTCTTGGTATCAGCAACTTTTTTGCGTACCTCTTTTTTTTTTGTTATATACCTTTTTAAGTGATTCGGTAGCTCTAGTATAATTATTACTGGCATTAAGAGGGGATCCTGCTTTAGGAGGACCAAAAAAACCATATTTTTCGGAATTTTTTTTAGAAGGAAAGAAATAACCAAGTCCATCCCTGGTCGAAATGTCGAAATGTTCCAATATTGGAGTTTTCAGATTATTTTATTGTGTAATTCAACATAATAAAAACTTTTTTTTAAAGAAAAATATTGAAATGCAGCCGGATTTACACATACTTTCGATACGCACTCCACAATCATTATCTTCAATTGGCGGGAAAGATGGAGCTTATAATTTTGATCTGAAACCAAAAAACCAGAAAGGATTTTAATTTTCATAAATTTTTCTTTTATGTGAACCCGAAGAAATGGTCAAATTTAGAATTTTTATCGAATCGGAAAAAAAGTATGTTTCTCAATAAAAAAAAATTTATTTAATTCGCTCAAAAAGTTGTTTAAACATTTATTTTCATGATTCTTTTTAGTTCAAATAGAAGAAAAATGGATGAAAATTAAAATCCTTTCTGGTTTTCTTGATTCAGATCAAAATTATGAGCTCCATCTTTCCCGCCAATTGATTGTGGAGTGCGTATCGAAAGTGTGTGTAAATCGGCTGCATTTCAATATTTTTCTTAAAAAAAATTTTGTATTTTGAAAAATACATTGAATTACACAATAAAATAGTCTGAAAACTCCAATAGACTTGGTTATTTCTTTCCTCCTAAAAAGAATTCCGAAAAAAATAGTTTTTTGGGCCTCCTAAAGCAAGATCCCTCCTTAAAGTTTCTACTAATTTCTGCTGAAGTCTTTTCCTTTTCCCTCCAAGTTCTAGCATCGGTTTTTTTGTTTTCAATAATACCTTTATATTTAGCTACACAATTTATAAGCAGGATTATATCTTCGGCAGTATAATTGCGTCCCCGGTGTCGCTTGATATTTTCCATGTTTTTAATGTTGATTCTACAAAAATAAATTATATTTTAATTCAATTTGTAAACAACTGCAGTAAATTGTTTCGCAAATAAGAAGTAATAACAATGTAATTCACCCCCATTTTCTAAGTTATACAGGTTATACCAAAGAGTATGTATACATACTCTTTGGTTATACATGACCACAGAATAAAAAATAATTAAAATTCACAAATAATGAAAATGTACTTATTTAATTTTCCTGGTAAATAATTAATCTACACCTTGTGAAATTAATTATAAATATAAAGTGTAACCAAAGTTACTTTACAAAAAATGCGATGTTGCTAAATTTATTTAAGGCTTTACTAAACCAAACTCAAATAGGTGTGGTGCAATGCAACCTACACTAAGGGCCACCTTAACGTTAAGGAAGGCTTTACTAAACCTCACCTTTAAGGAAAGTTGGTGCAATCGGACATAAATGTTTTTATAGGTTATTTATTTTGCGCGATGTTTCCCAACTTTGATTTTGTTTAGAGTGCGATGAAGAAATTAAAGTAGTGCTTTTTAATCTTTTTAATTTATGGAAAGAAGAACAATTTTTATGCGATTTAGGTTGACAAAGAATATTCTGTAGATATTATATTCTCGATCTTATTCAGACTAAAATTTGCAGATTTAGGAATCCGATATTTATTTTCGATCACGTGCGCATATTTTTCAACCAAAGTAATTAAAAAATCCACTTCAGCGATAGAAAAAACCTTTCCCCTTTCTCTAACAACATCTTTCTTTGGAGTACCTACTCATAATTACTAATAACTAATCGAACAAAATTTAACAAACTTCGTTGACAAAATAAGGTTAAAATACCACAATACACTCAAACAAGTAAGTAGTGTAAAACGAACTATTTGCTGGTAGGTTAATCTTTTGGTTAACATGGCTAGAAGTTGCTCAAAGTTGGTAAAACCGGTCAACCTCTACAACTACTAGTTAACGTTAACTAATAGTCAGATTAACTAATAGTTGAATAGGCAATTGTAAAACCGGTCTAACCGGATTCTACTGTACTAAAATTGGGTCATGATTAAGTGATACCTCCGTGGACAACCTATGGTTTTTAAAGAACTATTTTTAAAATACGAAAAAAAACGTGTAAATTTATTAATTTATGTTTTTAATACTTTTTTTGTGCCACCCCCTCCGGGATCCCGGGAATTAAAAATTGTTATCCCGGAATCCCGGGATTTGAAATTTGCGGGAAATGAGAAACCCTACTGCGGATGCACTGATCAAACAATGTCACACATTGTCAATTACTGCCCTTTAAGAAGATTTATAGGAACGATACGTGAAATGAGTGATGCTGTATCTAAAGCCTGTATGACACGACGTTAAATTTGACGTCAAATTTACATGAAAATTTTTATGTAAATTTGCTCATATTTTTGCCAGGTAAAATTTTAATTTTATGCAGGTAAAAATAATTTTCTGTTTGAACAATGTTAATTTTAAAAACTGGGCGGACTCTAGACGGGAAAATGTCTACACGTACATTAACACGCACTTTTACCTACAAATTTAGAACTTGTTCTAATGGATAATGGAAAAAGATCATTATGCTTTTAAGTATATCTACAGGTTTTCTTTTAGTCGTTGAATATGAATCTAAAGTCAAAACTGAGAAATTCAATATGGCTGCTTCAAATGTCTAACTTTGAACTACTCGGCGCCTAGCCGATTTGTTGGATTTTCTAAAATATTGATATGGCTAATATCGAGTTACATTACCTAAACCACGTATCATGAGAAAAACATGAGGTACCTAAGTCTACGCAATTACTAAAAACATCCCCAAAGGTGCTCAAACTCGGAAATCACGGGTCTAGAATAACAGGAATCTGTTTTTAAGTTAAATTAGGCTATAATTATTGTATTCCAAATTAAAATAAATTTTGTTATGTTAATCGAGGACTAATTAAATTAAATTCTACAGTTCCCTCAATTAATATTTTTATTTTATCAACTAGTTTCGTCTGTCTTTTTCATGTTACTATTTTTTAATTAATTTATTTAGAAAAATTTAAATTAAAATTAAAACTTCCCGTCATTTAATATAGTCTTTATATATTATAGTCCTTATAAGAACACTATAATATAAATTAATTTAATAATTTAAAAACAATAAACGAAAATAGCAATTTTTTTAAAATTACAAAAATAAGTGTAAAGCGTAAGTTAATGTAAACTTGCGGAATTAGGTTCATTTTGAATTTGATGTCGTGTTTCTAATAGATGTTGAGAAACTGCCGAAAATTTATTTAAAGAAACTAACAACAAATAAATTAAACAACATATGTTATAAACCATCATAAGAAGACAAAATAAGAAGAATTCCAAGCAAATACGACATTTCAACAACAATAAAAAGCACCAACACAATTGGAGATACCAATTGGAGAATGGATAAAAGCAGAATATACAACATTAATTGCAAAGAATGCAAAATAATATGTTAGTCACACAAAACGAAACTTAAAAACTAGACTGAAAGATCAACAAAAAAAATTTTTTTCGGCAGTTTCCAAATATCTATTAGAAACAGCACATCGCATAACTGCAAAAATATAAATATTTTACACAAAGAACGAAAAGGAAAGAAGATGGACTTACTTGCATTTATAGAAATACGGAAAATTCAAAAAGAATCTAATTCTGTAAGCCTAAACGAACAAAAACATTTAATCTTTACACCTATTTTTGAACTTTTATTCTTTTTAAATTACTTTATACATAAATGTCTTTAATATATTAATTTTCGGTATCACAGTAATTTTTAATTTTAATTTTAAAATTTTTAAATAATGTTTTATAGGAACATGTTGAAAAACATGAAGAGTCGAAACTAGTTCATAAAATAAAAATATCATTGAGGAAAGTGTAGAATTTAATTGTTTATGTTATAATTAGAGTGTGGAATTTATGCTCTAGGGTTTAGGGAACTCGATATTTAGTATGCGGCATACAATTTATGCATCGACACAATATACATATTATACTACATATTACAAACTATATACCACATACTAAATATCGGGTTCCCTAGAGCATATATTCCACACTCTAGTTATAATGTTAACAATTGAAGGACTAGAAGACAACTGCGGTCCCAGTTAGTTGAAAGTTCTAAAACATATTTACAAAATAGACGGAAAGTTTCCAATGGTTTCCAATCAAACAAATAATTTGGTATTAATAACAAAAAAGTAAATATATTACGATAGTCACTCTAATTAGATTAAATTGCTAAAAACCAAAATTTAAATTTTATAGTAGTTATAAGATTATAATAAACTCAATTTTCGTGTTTGAACCAAACAATATTCTTAGAATAATGAATCATTACGGAATTACTGAATTAATATTTGGAATCAAAAGAATTGAATAAATTAATATAATATTAAATACCTTATAATTGAGGAATAATATAGTAGTACTTGAGAAATTTCGTATTTGTTGAGGCCAGCTCGAGCGATACATTCAGCGTAACATAGTATAATAGGATTTCCATCAACATCAACAGTTCCTGAAAGAAAAAAGTTCAAAATATAAAAAAATAAAATTGTAAAAGTTATGTATGCAATAATACAATAATTATTATTTTAATAAAAAATTATTATATCGACACCCCCAACGAAGAAGGACGTAACTCAATTTTGCCTATTTTCCAGAAGAGCGATTTGAAAGTTTGAAAAATTCCAGAAGTTTTATTTTAAGCGCGAAAAAAATATTATAAATAAGAACACCTTTTAAATTGTTGGCTGCTTTATTTTCTATATTTTTACCTATTTATTCGCATAGCGAACTATGATTTCTATGAGTTACGACCTAGGGTAAAATCTAATTATCCCGTAGAACAAGGTCGATCTCAGACATACAACCTTCTTCCTGTCAAAATTATTTAATAATTGTTTATTAATAGATGTTAAAAAGACGTAACAAAAATAAAAATAATAAAAATTAACAATAAGTTGATTGGGACTACATAAATGTAATGGTACTTAAATAAAATAAAGCAGTAAGTTTAAATACGATCTTTTCAGAAACTTTTTTTCATACGGACTTCAATTATTTTAAGTGGAACAAAGACGCAACTCAATTTACAGCTAATAATATTACCAGCAATATTATCAAAATCCTAAACTGTAAAAAGCAGTAACTTGAATACCGTCCTTATTACAGCTAAATCGGAAAAAAAAGTTGAGATACAACCATTTTCCAATGGTTATCTCTGAGATTATGGTAAAAAAAAATTTTTTTTTTACAAAAAAAAAGACCTTTTTCCCCTGATTATAGAAATGCTCGTAACTGAAATTTTCAAAAACATGTAGTAGATAATAGGTATAATGTATTATTAAAAAGGTTGATTTGTGGTTCAAAAGCAATAAAACTTGATAATAATCATACCAGACTTAATTGTTAGCTATTTTCAAAGAATATTATGTAATTTCCACCAAAAGCGTTATTAAACCAAATTCCCTAACTCCTCGCCCAACCTTAATTTTCAAAATTTGATAATTATTGATCATGAACAGATTTGTATTTGTAATAAGTAATTTGAACCCCTGGTAATTTCATCCCCGGTGATTTTACCCCCAGGCAATTTAATCGCTTGGTAATTTTACCCCCGGTAATTTAAACTACGGTAATTTGATCCCCTGGTAATTTAACCCCTGGTAATTTAACCTTCGGTAATTTGGTCACCATAATTTCATATTCAGGTAATTCAGTCCCCGTCAATTTTGACCCCAATAATTTCATCCCCAATTGCGATTTACTTAAAATACATTTACCTATATATTTAAAATAATTTATTGAAATACATTATTTTATAAAATTGTTCCTTTTCATGTTTGTAATTTGGTCTTAGTTGTATTGTCCATAAAAAAGAGATATTCGCGCGAAGATATGCATCGGTAATATAGGTTAGTGTTACTTTATGATTTTTTTAGCAAAATTACCCGTAGAAAAAAAATTGCACGAATATATGCCTCAGTTATGTAGGTTAGTGTTAGCTTATAAGTTTTTTTTAGCAAAATCGCCAGTAACAAAAAGAGATATCCGCGCGAAGATATGCAACGGTTATGTAGGTTAGTGTTAGTTTATGATTTTTCTTTAGAGAAGTCGCTCCTAAAAGTGACATTGCCGTGCCGGGGTTGAAATTACCAGGGGACCAAATCACCTAGTACTATCACTTACCGTTATTGGCTTGAAGATCATAGGAGTTCCATCTCCACAATAATCCCTAGCATATATCGCGTCTGGTGTGAGAGTAGCTTAATGATCATAAAATTGATGTTTCAAAATAGTCTGCTCAAAGGCAAGACTTAAGCCCTATTCAGAATGTATGGGAGATTGTTAAAAAACGGGTGTCAGCTATAAAACCTAATAGCATTGCTGAATTATGGAAAGTCGTTCAATGGGATTGTGAAATCCATGGATCGGCAATGTACTGCTGTAATAGCTCAAAAAGCCTTTCCGAACATGGTATTAAGTAAGATTTCATTAAATTAATTCAAAAGTAAAGAGTTTTTTTTGTTATAATTAATTTATTTTTCAGGTATACTAATTATATTACCACAAAATGAATTTAGAATTTCTTGTGGTAAATTTTATATAAACTATTTTGAATTAATTATTGTGTATTATTTACTATAATTATTATCTTTAAATGATTTTATGAAAGAAAATTTGATTAAAATATTAATTTTACTGATTTTTATTTAAAAACCGGTAGTGTGCTAATTATATTTCCACAACTGTATAATATACATATACACCCATACACAGAATTGAACGTACACCCCTATGATAGCAACGTAATTTATGCCTTTTGAAGACATGTTTTCTCATAAAAATAGCTTCTACAGCAAAACTTATTAAACATTTTTTGTTGAAAATTTCAATGTCTTCATTTTTGTTTATATACATTTTTCTATTTTGTCGCACCGTTCCCGTGATAGTGACTTAAAAAACTCTGTAAAAATTTTAATAAAATTAACATTGCTCTTATGGGTATATAAACTTTAACAAAAACTTAAACAAAAATGAAGAAAATGAAATTTTCAACAAAAAACGTTTAATAAGTTTTGCTGTAGAAGCAATTTTTATATGAGAAAACATGTCTTCAAAAGGCACAAGTTACATTGCTAGTATAGAGGTGTACGTTCAATTCTATGTATGGGTGTAGATACTACTAGAGGTACAACAGAAATAAATAGTTAAAAATGCTAACTTCTATAGGTGTTATTTTTCTATGCTATAAACAACTTGACTTATGCACCAAAATATAAACTGAAAAACAAAAAAAAACAAATAAATTTATCAAAAACATAATTGTATCATTTATTTTTCCAGTCGACAAATACATGCAATATGCAAATCAATAAACTGTACAAATTGTTATGATGTTGTTGGCCTCGTAATTATTAATAATCGAAAGGATTCAAATGTGAAATCTAAAAGTTGCCGTATGACCAATGCAAACTAAAAATGTTTCAAAATATTTAGCAATTTTAAATTAATAATACATCCGATAAAAAGAAGATAAAAGTAAAGTAAAACGCCATGTGATTTCAGGTAAATATGTGGATTGAAAATGCAACAGCACAGGTAGTGGCGAGTTAGTGTAGGTGCACCGCGAGATTGATCTATGGTAATCAGCACAGGTCAGGCGTTTGCAGGCCGTGAGAAATGAAACTGTTCATGCACATATTCGCAATTCAATAAAATATATTTGATATATTAGAATTATTACAAAAAGCGCTAACCAGAACTGATATTAAATAGTGAAAAATATTACATTTGCAAGAATGCAACGTTCATGTGCGTTATGAATAAGGTACGCCATTTGGAATATATAGCCACATACCTATGTATTTCAACAAACGACTGTATGTTGTAAAAAGGAAATTTATCCTTCAATGCAAATTGAAATTTTATAAAATTAATAGCTGGTGTCCAAAGGAAAATTTTTAGATTATTCTCCCAGTTTTTCACTATACATAATATACTTAATATTATACCTAGTATAGCATGTATGTACGTTCCAATAACGTCTATTAATTAACATAGGACAGAGAAAATAGAAAATACAGGTCACGTTTATATTAAAGTTATCTGATAATTTTCTGTAAAACACAATGCAACTATTATTGTAATTAAGACTTTGTTTTCGTTGTTTTTTAAAAATATAGAAAACATGACAATATATACTTTCTATTATAGATAGGCACCTATAACATCAACTATATATGTACATATTATTCGTGATAATTGTAAAATTGCAAATCAATTTGATAATAATAATTTATAAAGACATTCAGTATTCGTTAAACATTAGTATAGTATTACATCCAGTCATAAAAAAATATTTACCTTACGAATATGTAGATATACAGTGCGTCACATATTATAACCGCACCCCATATTTTTAGGATTTCAATATAAATATAAAAATTATTTGCAATATTGCATTTTATTTTTAATTATTGTAACAGACAAGACTCCCGTGCATAAAATTAACTTGCAGTCTTTTCTTATGTCGAGCTCAGCACCATAAATAAAATTTTGCTTGTCTCAAAATTATAACCGCACGATGAATTCTTGGCACAGTTGCTACAAATTGATGAATATTAAGTAATGCCACGTGGAAAGAAGTTGAGTAAAAGTGATAAAGGACAGATTCAAGCATATTATGATTCCGAAGATAATTTCAGAACAATCGCAAAACGAATTTAGAGATCTGACCGTATTGTCCAAAATTGTATTAAAAATAAAGAAAATAATGGAACGAAAAAACGATCAGGATGGCCAAAAATATTGAAGTCATGTTGAAGGAAAAATACAAAGAGCTGCGTCAAACTCAACACGTTCGTTGCGTCAAATTCAAAGTGAGCTTTAACTAAATGTATCACGGGAAACGGTAAGAAGAACTATACATCGAAGTTTTAACATAGTTCGAGCTGAAATGATTATGGCTCCAGCTCTGTGAGCAGCTTGAAGCGAGACGAATAAAATTTGTTAGCGCAAACATGTCCTGAGATTGGGCAAAAGTCAGTACACTATTTAATTCTGTTAACAGTATTTTAAACTCGAGACTGGTTTCTTAGTTCATATTTAGCCATGAGAAAAAATTCAATCTAGATGGTCCAGATGGCTATAATTCGTATTGGCATGGTCTACGAAAAGAACCAAGGCATTTTTCTAGAAGGAGCGTTTGGGGAGCGTTTTGTGACAAGGGAAAACTGGATTTTTCCCATACATCGACGAAAATGAATAGCGAATTGTACATCACACTGTTGGACAATAATTTTCTTCCATTTATCTGTCGGAATAGACAATCAAAATTTATTTTTCAGCACCACAATGCAACCATACATGCAAGTCGCCAAACAAACAACTGGTTGTGTCAAAAGAAAATATGTGTTTTGGACTGGCCATCGAGATCTCCAGATTGTAACCCAATTGAAAACATTTGGGGCATACTTGTTCGCCCTGTATATGCAAATAATAGACAGTTATCAGATGTAAAGGACTCCGTAGAGCAATTTTAAATTGTTGGAACAAGTTAGAGCAAAATATTATTATTATTATTTGGTTGGAAGTATGAAAAATCGAATTTTTTCTGTAATTCAACAAAGTAGCAATAAAATTCGATATTGAACATGGTTTTTAGATTTTTACTTTTAAAAAATTTTGAAGAACATAAGTATTCTTTAAGTGAGGTTATAATTCTGAGACAAGCAAAATTTTATTTTTCGTGCTGAGCTCGACGTAAGATAAAACTGCAAGTTAATTTTGTGCACATGAATCTTGTTCGTTACAACAACTAAAAATAAAATTCAAAATTGCAAATAACATTTGTATTTATTTTGAAATCCTAAAAATATGGGGTGCGGTTATAATTATGTGATGCACTGTATACCTACTGTTTTACAGATAAATAAAGTATTATACTAGCGATATACAATTTCCCTAAACCATTATTCGTACCTAATAGTAAATTTGATATCAAAACAAAAAGTAAGTTTCTCAAGTTCCATAATACTAAAACCATACCTATTTGAAAAACTGTAGAATTTAAAGAAGTTTTATTTTTTACTTCTGAGTGACATCTCGGAACAAACATAATGGGAGTGTCATTTCGGGGGTTAACGATAAAGCAATTTCTCTTATGCTGAATTTATAGTTTGACGGACTGTAAACGTAGACGCACTGCAAAAAGATCTACTATAGAATTTATGCACTCTTGTTTATAAAGGAACGTAAACGCATTTCGGACGTAAACGCAAACGGACTGGAACGGAAGAGTTGGCCAACTTTCACCTTTTACACTGCGTTTCTTGCCTCCGACCAATCAAAAGAAAGAATTCTGTGTGATGTCAGCGTGACTGTCGCTGTCTCACTCACTCTCATCTCACACTCATCACCTCTGTCCATGCGCAAAATTTTGATCCGTCGATTTATAAATTTAATAATATTTTACAGTGCGTTTGTTACGCATGCAGTGTCTTTACGTTTACAATTCGTCAAACTATAAATTCAGCTTAACTGGCGTCTTTACTCACATCGACTACTTTATAATAATTATAAGTACTACTATTTATAAGTATTGGCCAATATTAGGTCTGTTCCAACAAACAGTTATCTCCAGTTCTAAGGACTATACGCATGCTCTTTAACAACATTTTTGAGTATTAAAGATCATTTTAGTAAAAATTTTAACTAAAGAGCATGCGTATTGACAGAGAACTGGAGATAACTGCTTGTTGGAACAGACCTATTATATCAACTAAATCTTGTTATACAGAATATTATAATAAATCATAATAACTATTGCTTTTTACTTCCTTGTAAAACAAGGAAGTATTGTAATCACGATTTTTTTCGGTTTCCAAATTTTGACGGACGTACGGACGTCTGTATGTCGCATAACTCAAATACAGTAGGTCGTAGGAAGTTGAAATTTTGGATTTGAGACACTTATAGTATCTAGTTGTGCACCTCCTATTTTTGTTTGCGATTGTCCGTGCCAAAAGTCGTAATTCATGACGCGCACAAATAGATTAACGAGATTCTTGTACAATCATTATAAACATTACAAGGACGTTATGTGGTGTCCACATCAGATTTTTAATTATGAAACAATAATTTGTTTCTAGTAGTGTTAGATAAAGAAGAAGTATTTTATTTGATAAAGGGACATTTTTAAAGATGTCGGTGAAAACAAATTTTCAATTGTTTTAAGATACCAGATTATTAATTTTGGCAGTGAAAGTTTTAAGCAAATTAACAAGTTAAAAAATTTAAGTTAAAACAAATTAGTTGTATCGCAAATAATTACTGCATATAAGCAGAGGCCCCAATAAAAATTTCAGAAAGACCACGAAAAATCACTAGACGAAGCGATAGATGCATTTCAAAGCATTCAAATCACCATTCAAACATTCAAAAAATCACCGTTTCTGTCATACTCAAGAATTTTGGCATATTTAAAAGAAATCAATCAGCTAGTGTGAATTCCAGGAAGTTTCGAAAAGGATTAGTAAAAGAAAAATAGTATATTGTTTCATTAGGATGGAAAGCTTAACTTTTCCTGCCTAGCGAGTTTTTTCATTTGCGAGGTGAGTGAAACGAGCCGAGCCAATGGAAAACTTGCGTGGCAGGAAAAGATACCTTTCCATCCGAATAAAACATGTTACTTTTTCTCCAAACGAACAAATTTCAAAATTAGCAATAACTCAGGAACGGCGCTAGATATCAAAACACGGTGTAAAAAATTCTCCTCCCTCGCTTAGTGCACACCCCCCGTGAATTATCGGTAGGAAGGCATATGCAAATATTCAGATCGATCGCGCGCAAAAAAAGGTAGATAATTTTAATCAGTTAACCAGTTTTAATTTAATCAAATTGTAATAAAAATAAACAAAAGTAAGGTGACATTTTGATTTAATCTGTCAACTATTTTCAATTTATGTTGGTAATTTTTAAATTGAATTCGCAACTGTCAACTTCAATTGTGACGTTTATTAAAATTTTTAGGTTAAAAGATCAAAATTTTTATTTATTTGGTTAAAAATAAAATTTTAAGTTGGTATATTTAAGGATTTAAATGTCAAAATCAAAGTTTACATTTATTTATTTTTAAATTTCACTCTAAAATTTTATAATTGAAATGGTAAATAAACTTAAAATAATTTTTAGCATAGGTAGATACCAAAATTACTCAATTTTATTAAAATAATGTCACATTTCTAGTTATTTTTTTACCTGCCGCCGACAGTTTTACTTTCGAAAAAACTCTACGCCACGTGGTTTTATGTATGTTGGTAAGGAAAAGTTTGACTTTGGTGTTTAAAATCGATAATGAAAGAGCTGACTTTCGTGACGTTTGGAGAAAAAGTATTTTAATTGTCGCGTCGTCGGCAAATAAATCATCATTACATCAAAGAAAAATATTAAGGCTAGATTAATATTTGCTAATAAATTGTCATATATTTCAATCCTGTTTTTGCTTCAATAAACTTTAACTGCTTTATATAACAATACTTTTAATATTATTGCATTACAAATTATTTTCAAGAAAACTGTCACTATTCAAATTAAATTACCATCTGACATCATTCATAAACAAAAACTAACTCGATCTGTTTATTATATTTTTTATATAATACAGTAGAACCCCTATAGAACAACAGCTCAAGGGACCACCCTACTTACTCGTTATAAGCAGATTTTCGCTATAAACAGCCCTCGACAATAAAAGTTTGTCTAGATAGATAAATGTATTAAATTTATTAAAAAGAAAGTTAAATGCATACTAACATAATGTTTAATAAGTTATCGAAAAATGTCGGTAATTTTGGTTTATTTCCGGTAATACAGAATTTTATTTTTATCAATTGCACTTTCTAATGATACTAAGTTATTAAAAAGAGCATCGTGAGATGTGCAGATGCACCCATTAACAAAATCTCCCGAACAGTTAAAATACAATTCCGATAAAATTCTAATATGTAATTAAAACCTGCAGGTGTCTTTATTTTTCTCGTAATATCCGATCTACTTCTGAAATTTCACGGAATTTCTCGCTATTACCGATCTGAAACTAACCAAAATTTCTTTATATCCACCTCAATACCAGAAACGTACTCGCTAGAGGGGAAATTTTACATGGAGTAGTATACAAAACAGCTAGGGACCAAACGATTTACTCGTTATAGCCGATTTTTCGATTTGGTGACATGTGGCCCTGAGCCACTAGGCCCTGCGACAACCCGCCTCGGACAACTGGCCTTAGCGACAAGTGACCCTGACGACAACTGGCCTTGGTGATCACTGGCTCTGGTGACAACTGGCCCTGGTCACAACTGGCCCTGGTCACAACTGGCCCTGGTGACAGCTGGCCTAGTCGACAACTGGCCCTTGGACTACTGGTCTAAAAATGTTCACGTAAATATAGTATTTCACTTCTTGTTACATATTTTATTACAAATTTTCGCTCGATCAGTGAAACTTCCAAAGTTTACTCTCAAAAATTTGGCAAAAAAATAAGATATTTAAATTAATTCGAAACTAATTATATATTAACAAAAATAATAAGAATATAATTATAAAATCATTTATTAAGAATAGGACAAATGCGAAATAGTTGTCAAGTACGTCAATATACTTCAATTCTACCGTGTCTAATAGTGTCTGCAGACCGAAGTGCCATCCATCAATAATGTTTACTGTTCGTGCAATTCCGTCAATAATTATACCAATGGTTATACTAACCAGTTATATTAACAGAAACAAAGAAACATCTTCTTCACTATTTAGAAAATTTTGGAAATTTTACTGATCGAGCGAAAACCTGTAATAAAATGTAACAAGAAACGAAATAAGATATTTCCGTGAAAATTTTTAGGCCAGTAGTCCAAGGGTCAGTTGTCGATAGGGCCAGCTGTCGCCAAAGCCAGTTATCACCAGTGCCAGTGGTCACCAGTGCCAGTGGTCACCAGGGCCAGTTGTCGCCAGGGCCTCTTGTCGCCAAAGCAAGTTGTCCGAGGAGAATTGTCGCAGGGCCAAGTGGCTTAGGGCCAACTGTCGGTACACCGATTTTTCGTTATAACCGGGACTCGTTATAGAGGGGTTCTGCTGTACTTCCATGACATTATATTATGTTCGCTGGTCACCCAATCATTTGAGAAAAGTTGTATTTAGTGATATATTAAAATTTAATCTATTCAGAAATGATGGAATAATGCCCGATTTCTTCACTTTGAGATATCTATCTGATAAGTATAGCTATGAGAATAACCAGTCAAACAACCGTAATTCAAACTTTTACGGTTGTTTGATTGGTTATACTTATAGTTATACTTATCCGATAAATATCTCTAGGTGAAGAAATCGGGCATTAGTCAAACACTACTAGCTCAAGGCAAAAGATTGGACTCCAAGTCTATATTTGTCCCACATTAAAACATGAAGGGCTGCTTTCCAGGTTATGATATGACAGCCGTGCATTGTATTCATGGAATAAAGAATCAATTTCTTTATAAAGATATTCTTTATTGCCACAAAATTATATATTTCAACACGACAACAACCCAAAGCATTCGACAATGTTAGTGAACAAGTGGTGAACAAAGAAAATATCAAAGTTTTATGTTCATTTGAAGTCCTGGCTGGACTTAAAATCTATAGAGAACTTGTGGGAAACATTAGATCAAAAAGTGCACGAAAAAAATTATAGAAACTTGAATGACCTTTTTACAGCAGTTCAAAATATTGAAAATTTAAAGTTTCACATTACTAGTGAAACTCATGTACGAAATTAATTGAATCTATGCCAAAAAGGAGCAAGAAAGTTATCAAGGCTAAAGGATATTTACACAAAACATTAAATTTATTTGTATTTTATTTTTGTTTCTACCAATTTTTTTGCCGATTTGTTACTATAATTTTGTCCTCTACTCTATTCATTTAGCACATTCAGTTGATGTAAACAATGATCGCTGCGTGATATCCACATGCTTGCTTTATATGCAATTGCGATTGGATGCTCATAAGGTCAAGACAACCCTATATACCGTTCGTACTTACAGTTTTTCATTGTAAATAGATGCATATAATTTTCACACGGCGTTTGAATTTCTAAAAATACAAGGCAACCTAGATTAGTGCCTCTCTGTCAAGTCCTCCCCATAAATCACGTGCAAACTGCATGTATTTGTTATTGTCCACTGAATGTGCTAACTGAATAGAGTATAGTATATGTTATGGTACATAATAAATTATTTTCTTTTAATAAGTATTACTTCTTACAGCTTACATACATTATTACTTATTTATTAACAGATTAATCTTTTTACATACTTTTTTTTTATTTATTTATTTATTTATTTATTTATTTATTTATCTGTCATACAGTTCTATGAGTTTAAAAATCTTATTATTATCTCGAAATTTGTTAAATACTTTAAGTTAATGGTAAATCAACAAATGAATATATCTCCATATTAAGGTGATCAAAGCCGCATCCGGTCAATCGGTTACGGGTGTGGACGAACTCCGACTTGCAACTTGAGTTTCCGCATAGCACACTAGTAGTATACATTGTTATATTTGTGGGTATTGAAGATACTATGTAAAATCAATTCATGTTATTTCCAACTGCGTGTCAAAATTTTTACTTTTGATATTTTAATGTATCTGTGAGCATTAACGATTTATTCCAATTTAGGTTACTTAACCCTTAGACTTAAACCTGACCAGAAAATCTCAAGATTGAGCTGCAATGTAAATCAGCGGTGCAGCTAATAGACCGACCGACATTCAAACGAAGAAATTATGTCCATAACTCTGGCATAATATAATGGTTTATAAGTTGAGAATTAAATTTTAAAATTCACTTAACACGTTTAATTGAAGATAAATTGCGAATTGTACAAAATGAGAATTTGTTTAATCTAATTCTCTGATAAGTGCAATTTGGATGAAATCAAAATATAAGCTTACAAAATATTTCTTCAACTTAAATGACAAAATTCGTAGGTAGTGAAACTTTTGGTGCGCAGCATATTGTTAATTAAAACGAAACGAATAAACTTGTTTGTTTTAGTACTTGAATTAATTATTAAAATTTAAAAATCATTATTTACCTGGCAAATTGATTCCACTCATTAATAGTTTTTCTGGAATATCCAGTATCCGTTTCGGTCGTAACGTCAAACATGTCATCGTTTCTGATGTTTCTATAACAATAAGGTTAAAATCGGTTAACAACTTAAAAAATTTTAACAAAAACAGGTATAATTTAAGACAGAAATACATATAATCTATAATAGCCCTAATAATAACATACAATGTATAGAAAATTACAGTAATAATAACCTACGTTTTGCTCGTTTAACTTTTATCATAATTATTATAAATACAACATATTGAATTTAATTATTAATCAAAAATTAAATAGTATAATAATTTTATTAAAAAAATACTAATTATACACAATCGGATTAATTTACCTTTCCCAAATTCAATTTTGTTACTGAATTTACAGGTTTATTTATAATATAGAAAATACAGCTACGGGACTAATCTCGAATGCTATGGTAATATAATTTTTAAAAATATAAAGATTATTAAATAGTTTTAGTTAAAAAACCAAGACTTGAAAATTACTCGATATTAAAATATTATTTTTTTTTTATTTAGCTGTAAGCCCAAATTTTCGGGTATTGAATTTTATTGAAAAACGAAAAACTGAAATATTATGGCATTGAATATTGAAATTCCATTCGTTGCAAACAAAACATGATAATTTTGCTTTAGTCCAGTCATTAGGTACTTATGAGTAGAAATAACGCGAGAATAAATACTCTTTTGCTTAAACCCTTTACTTTAGTATCAGAAAGAAGACTCCAAGTTTAGATTCTAACTGAAACAGGGATCAAATGTCTTCAAAATCTTGAATTGGCTATTTCCTGCTCATCCTATACCCAAAAACCAGAATAAGTCATATCAAAATTTAAGCACATAAATGAAATCTAATTCAAGTTCTAGTCTAATATGTAATCTTCAAATATATCCATTCATGAAACCCCGATTTTTATCAATTTTTTTCCAAAACAAAAGACATTGTTTTCAATTTTAAATTTAAAATTTATTTATTCTGCTCATCTAAGGCAGAAATACTTTCTTTAGTTCATCTTTAAATTACTAATTGTTGAATGAGTTCCAGTTCATAATGTATTCTTTCGTTCAAAGCCTTTCCAAAATTATTGATGTGATAAAAATTATGTAAGGAACCTACTACTATCATAAACATATGTACTATAATATTATGTCGTGTGCAAACAATGGAGTCCTTCAGTCATCACCTCTTTTGTTTATCCCTACATAATTTTGTACAAATTGGGTTAGTCTAAATGTCAGTGAAATGATGATGCGACACTGTAAGGTAAAATCAACATCATTGTTGTAATTTTGAAGTAAAGCCATACTATGTAGATAAGTACCTCTGCATGTTTTATGTAGGTACCTATATAAAATTTAGATCATGTTATTTTTATAATTCTTTTTTTATCTTTAACTGTTCAAAATTATCATTTTAAAAGTGTGCAGAAGTGAATTTGTGCAGAACCTGATACCGAACCCAATAAGTTTGGTTCCGAACAGGCTCCCCCCAAACGGTTCCAAAGCGAAATGTTTAATTTTCCAATTTCCTAAAATTAGAAAATTTGAATCTTTCAAAAAATGTTCAACGCTATACCTCCTTTTACGACTAGTATAATCGCCAGATGTAAAATAAAGCATTTTTCAGAATTAAATTTAAATTTTCAGCTATTTAATTATTTTCATAAATTCAAAAATCGATTCAAGCTAAGTTAAGAATTCTAATTATTTTAATTTTAGCAGATAAATTAGAACTTGGAATGTTTTTCTTAACTTTGTTCAAAATATTAAATTGAAAGAATTATTAGACGCTATTTTTAGTTTTATATTTCCTATATAATATTATATGTACATGTTTCAAAACGATACATGACAAAGAAATCTTCATCCCAAAGATGTTTAGTAAAAGGAAAAATTATAATGAATCCTTAAATAAATAGATCATTTTTAAATGTTTTGAATTAAAAACTAATTTACTTTGGATAAGAAGAGGTTGTTAATAAAAAGGTGTAACTATGTGAAAGTTATGTATCGAATTTTAGCGGTACGAAATGTTGAGAAGTTTGTTAAAGAAAAACTCAAAGAGGTCCATTCAAGCAAACTTCCAAATTTAGTATGTACAAACAAATGTACAACAGTCATGCCAAGATAAATAAGAGCTTTTGAGAAGAAACGCTGGTGTGTCTATATGATCCACAATATTATTTTACACAAATTATTGATCTTATCAATCTTTAAAATCGAGTAGGTAGGTACCTCTTTATTTCTTATTAATAACTTGAATTTTTTAATTGTTCCCATTTTCCGATTTCTGTAAATAGGATACGAATTACTTAGTTCGCATTATCCTTGAGAGGCATTGAGAGAAGAAATTTCGTGAAGTCTGCAATAATTAAAACCCAAGATTTCCACTTGGTAACTTATACAGTGGTCACCAACCAACCACTGTGTTTTACATACATCACACTCCATCAATGCTTAACAAGACTGTGAGCTTCTATGCATTATCTGTATTTGATTATAATAATTACTCAAGTAATAAGCACATTAAGTAATCATGTCATAAAACAAATATCAAGGTGATCGTAAGAAACACTGCAAACAGCTTCAATAATGATAAAAATATAATGATAATTGTATTTATGAATTGGACCAGAAAATTATGGGTTCTACTTGCATATTTCAGTATATTTTTTGAAATTAACAGCTTTAATATAGGATACTGTACGCTAAACGGTACACCTATTTTGTAAATGGCGCACAGTAAACAAACGTGCCCTATGTAGATACCTTATTTTAAAGCACGGTAAATTACATGTACCGAGTTTATTCTGTATTAATGTAATGAGTTCAGTGCACTCGTAAAATTCAACTAAATCTCGATAACCTTGAATGTAAAAGAAATGAGAACGTACCGCCAACATAATAAATCAATAAAAATTCGTTTAAGCAGGTGAATATAACGTAATTTGTATATATCAACTTAATTATAGGTTGGAGTTGATAAAGTATTATAATAAAAATAATATTTTAAATGTAAAGGTACAGTATTATAATTTTAATTTTTTAGGTAACAATAATTATTCTTAGCACATAAATTAACGCAGTTATTAGCAATTAAGTAGGTTTTAACTTATTCGTTCAACAGAATCACGCATCTAGTATGTTTCACTTTCAAATAAAACTCTCTTGACAAATCATGAAATTTATAATGTTTGCATAATTATTAACTGCACCTAAACGTGGGAAAAATAAAGTAGGATTTAAACACACCAAATTTTTGATGAAGTCAACAGCTGATTTCCGTCCGCTACAAAGGTACGGCGGCAAAGGATAGTACATCCGTAATAACCAAGCACGATTAACAGACAATATAAAATTAATAAAATAATAATATAAGCAGTACGTTCGTTTATTTAAAAGGGTACCCGGTGTACCTAAAAGTAGTTGTCAATATTTTATTGAGTAAAATTCGGCAAAAGTCTGCTGGCGAATTTTAGATATTAAATTTTTGAATTTAATAGCAAAGAATCAGAGTAAAATACATGTTTATAGAAGGTCGATTGGCTTCAAACGAAAGTTTGGTTATTACGATAGTAATTTAATGGCAAAATCACGAAAGCTGTGATTGACTCGTCAGGTTCTCGATCATAGAGGAATAATCTTTCTAAGCCATGCGGCTAAAAACAATCTATACTATTTTCATGTGTTTACTGGCTGTTTTAAGGACGTAATAAGTTATGCTTTAAGACTGCTATATCAATAACATAATTAAGGTAGGATAGCTACTCGAAAGTAATTAAAACGAAAATTATTTCATTACGACAAATAAATTATTGTAATAATTTAATTTGACTTTTTAGCTTAATTCAACATTTGACATTAATCTTTAATATTACAAAGTAGTAAACCTACAAATAAATTAATGTACATTAAGATTTATAACGCACCAAAATGTCTAATCGGGTAAAAATTACGGTACAAATAACTCGGGCGTTTGATTCCGATCGTGCTCTCGGATAAATTCAAAGCCTCGACTTCGTCTCAAGACTCCTACCATTATCCTCAACTTGAAAATTACAAAACTATTTATCCTATTTATGTTCTTCAATATTCTATTTTTTGTTGCCGATAAATGTTCTAAGTGATGGCGTAATCATAATATCGCGTTTAAAAAATATGTTCCCGATGACATTATAACTGCTACACGAGGGGTGATTCGCTGGGAAATTTTGGTGTACAATCTTTAGGAATTCGTAAGGAATTAGTAGGAAATTAGGGGAATTATTTGAGAAATTTGGGAAATTAGTAAGAAAATAGTGGAATTAGTGAGGAATTAATGGGGAATTAGTGGGGAATTAATGGGAATTAGTGGGGAATTAATGGGGAATTAGTGGGGAATTAATGGGGAATTAGTGGGGAATTAGTGAGGAATTAATGGGGAATTAGTAGGGAATTACAAGAAATTGGAAACGAATTAGTAAATCAATGTTGTGTCGCATAAATCTGCTAACGCGTAATCGCTGTCTTTGACCTCGATTTGCCAAACGGATGCTGTTTATTATTTCGAGCAAAAATTAATCGAGAAAAAAATTAATACTATCAATGGTATAGAGACTGTAGTGCAAGCGTTGTGATTTATCGCTTTGTATATTTATTTATAAGTAAATGTTTCTTAGCGTTATTCGGACTTTTGTTCGAGGGAGGAATGAACTATAAATAACTAATGTGTTTACCCCCAGGATTAAGCACCGCAGGCAAAATTTTTTGAAATTTTTAAGGTCAAACGCTCTAATCCACAGTTAGAAAATTGCGATACTCGCTGCTACATAATACTTAACTTCATAACAGCATTTCAATACAACGCACAGTGGGTTCGATTAAAATTTCCTGGCCAAAAGTAAAATAACTACATTTATTCGACTTTTGGAAAACTGGTAATTAGCCAAAATAAGTTGTGAGGACAAAGCTTAGGTATACTGTCCTAGATCAAAAGGTTAAAATCTCTATATATGCGTCACATTTGCTTTTTAGGGTTTCAGATGCAAATATGTGTTTAAGACCCAAGTTATACAGTAAAGTTTTCTCGACTGTGATTTCTTGAACATTTTCAAGTTTAATTTTCCGGAACTAATGTCGCGTCACCTTATGTCAAAATCTTGTTACTCAATTTTTAGTGGTTTTCAGTGTTTCTATGGTTATACGAGTAGAAACTTACTTTTCGCTTACCTAATATACCAAAAAATATCAAGTTTTTTATAATCATGGTTTGTATTAATTTTTATATTTAATCAATAGATATAACCAACAGATTAATTCAATGTACTTACTCGTATATGAGTATTATTTTTAAAATTGTAGTCAAATAGTGTCTAATAATATAAAGTTAATTGAGATGAGTAGTACACTTAAAATTTGGGATTAGGTATCTTAATCCTTATTCCAACAATGGGCAACCGAAATAAGTGGCACTTAAGGATTTAAAGATCGCTTAACACTAAATATAAGTGACGTAAACGAGCAAAAGTTTTTTATAATAGAAAAGTACAAATAGTTTTTTAGAAAATAAAAGTACAAATAGTTTTTTGCAGTTTCTGAAAACCAGTGCTTTTTGAGTTTTGATATCTATACGACGATAATATATCTTTTTACGATGTAGGTTAGAGCTTATGATCAAATGAACAATTTTAGCCGTTAAATTTAGGTAAGTAAATCTACTTTATATTCTCATAACTTCAGAATTTTATCAGTCCCACGCTGAGTTTTGGTTCGAATTATTATTATAGTTGCAAACTTGATGACTTTTACAAAACTTCAACAAACTGTAGGTATGTATTAGGATGGTCCTTAGTGTTATGAGTAAAAATTTTTTTTTCGAAATTCGATGCTCCCAAAATTATTCTATTTGGTGTTTCATCATATCAGAAAACAAATAGAAGGAATCCAGCAATGTTTCGCAACACAAAAGTTTTAATGTCTTGGGTGACCATGAAACATTGCTGGATTGCTTCTATTTTTTTTCTGATATAATGAAACACCAAAAGCAATCATTTTAGTAAGTGGGAGCATCGAATTTCAAAAAAAAAATTTAACCATAACACTAAGGGCCACCCTAGTATGTACGTATGTTAGTAATTTCGCTTTAAACATTGATATAGTTTTAATTTTTGAAATAATGAATAACTGATTAAAATTGACAGGTGTAATTTTGTTTCACTCCCAGCCCCTTCCCTGAATTTAAATGTTTTTAAAATTCTATGCATCGAAATTTGAGTCTTATTATGTTTTTATGTTTGATTATTGATTATTAATTTATTCTAACTGTTTAGATCTAGAGGCATGAATGGGGTCACTCAAGCAAAATAAAAGGAAAAGAGCGGAGGGTTCTCGACCCCCATAAAATAGATCATCAAAACTGACAGCGGAAAAGAAGGAAATATCGTGACAGCAAAGGAGAGGATATAAATATAAAATGTAAAATATATAAGAGTTTATATTATTGCATCCCTAAAACAAAATAAAAACATGGTTATAGCGCTGATTTGTATCCCCACCAAACCACTCCCTTTATCAATATAGTTTTTTTTTTTCTAGAAAATCTAGTAGGTATAATTCGAAGCAGTTTTATGTGTTTCAGAATTTTGATCATAAATGTCTTAATCAAATCCACCATGCCACGGGGCAACGGAAATTTGGAAATTTTATCCAAAATTCAATGCATTCCAACAGATTTTCTTGCATAATTTTTCTTGAAAAAATTTTTTTCTGCAACGATGAATATAGGAATTATTTTTCAATTTCCTAAAAATGTTGGAACAATAAAACCGAGAGTGAACCAAAAACCTCTGTATACAGGATACTGTTAATTTTTTGGCTTACAATTTAATAGCTTATCTGTGTGTGGATAATAAAATGTAATCGAACATACTTCAGTATTCATATTACTCGAATAATTTAGTACAAAATTGACGGTGTCCAACAACCCTTTAGATGAAACTAGTACTCATAAATTTATTTTCTGTCATAATAAACGTCAAAACATAATTAAAAAATGATTTTCAAAATTTATAATGCAAATTACACTCCAGTATTGTAAATATTTTAGATTACAAAGCGAAGTTTTATCATGGTGCAATCTGTTTCATCTGACGACACATTTATTCGTTTACATCCTCCATTGGTAAATCCTATTCGTACTGAAATAGAATTAGGAAGAGATTATCAGTACAAGAAATATAAAATTCGTCGAGACTCTCTAGCTGCAATAGGTCCCCCAATAAATTATCAACGCCTATGGGATAAATACCAACTAACCAAAAAAATTGATGAATTTCAAATATTGCAACAAAAATTTGATTTGAATAAACATTTAACATCAGGAAAATTAGCTAAAAGTAAAACAATTATTGATCGAAATGCAATAAGTAAAAAGAAATACTGGGAGTATCTAGCTACGCCACGCCGCCGTGTAATAACGCCTTCCGAATCGCCCAAAAATAATTTGATTAAAAAGAAATCTAAAATCAGCAACGAATGTTCTCCTCGGTTACTTCAACTGGCAAAACCTAGTCAACGGCGCATTTTGTTCAATTGGAAAGATTATGAAACAACTTTGCCCGTTCCGTGTATAACTCAATTGGAGAAATTGCTGTGGCAAAATATTAATGTTAGCCCGAAATTTGCAACATGCTATTTTAAAACTTTGGATAGAAAAAAGTATAAAAAACAAATGCTACTCAAAAAACGTCGCAAAAAGAACAGAAATTCAAAGCAATTGGAAGGCAAAATGTGGTTACAGAAACAAGTGAATACAACGGCAGATTTGATAGTTAATTTATTTCAAAACACTCCTACGCTTAGCTTAGATTTCAAACAAATGCTTCTATCTCAAACAATTTTAATAGATCTGGTAAAATTTGGCTATTTGAAACGTCAACCAACACGTGGAACAAATAATCGATATAGTAGATCACTTATAGACATCATTGATCAAGGATCTAGATGGATAGATGTTGTTACAAATTATATTGATGTGCAATATACGGAATCAACTAGCGATTTACCTCAGGTTCCATCATTATCAGATATAGAAAGTGTTAATAAAGAACGGGAAGACGAAGAGGAAGAAGAAAATGAGGAAGAATACGTTGAAATACCAGAAAAACAATTGACGGTGATAGAGCTGGATCATGTTGTCAATATGGACGAAGAATATAATAGGGTTGTCGATATGGATGAAGAATTTGATGAAGATTACATTTTTAAAAATTAATATTCAAGTATTAAGCAATTAGATGTTTGAATTCATTATTATTATAATTAACTGCAATATTTGGATTTCAGTTTCAAAATTGTACAGGTAATTCATTCGTTGCTCATTAGTATATTAATATTCTAAACAAATTACAATAAAAAAATATTTTTATGAAAACTAATCGTATAATTACTTAAAATAAATTAATGATTGAAAAATGTGTAATAATGAACAAAAATAAAAAAGTAATACACATTATGTAATACAAATGCAATAAACCGCCGCCAACGTTTTATGAAGAATTACATGAATATACAATATTATTTCATATGAATCAACCCACGCATTTGCAATTTGTAAATGTATATAAATTACTTCTTAATAGAGTGGGCCAAGTTGCTACATACTTTCGCTATTAAACAAACTTACAAGTAAATTCTTTCTAGATATTGACCTCTACCAGTTAAAAATAGCAAAATTAGAACAAAACGCATTTTTCTACCGAATAGCACAACTATTACAATGATTTGGTTTGATTAAGTTATTATGGCGTTCATACATATACCCACTAATCCATCTGTGCTTAAAGATATGTTTATAATTTTAATCTATAATCTTGTAACCACACCCGATTATGTCTTTTTTATTAAGAAGCCAATAGTGATACAATAAAAATTTAAATACTTAAGTGTATTATAATATTGTGAAACCAAATATTAAAATACAATTTTTGTGTTTTCACCAAAATGAACGACATATTCTATTTAAAAAATTTCTTTGTATCAATAATAAAGTCCTACATTTAGTAGATCAATTGAAGAAATACTAAACAAACAAAAATTCTTGCAATACTTTTTCTACGAGCAGAAAAATAGTATCTTTACAATTCAACCCGCTGATGGTATTAATTTTTTTCTCCGATAGTTTAAATTTGACAGGAAATACGCATGGAGTATAATAATTATTACATTATGTTTCATGTACACGGTCATCAAATTCATCTATCACCCTTGGCTAATGTCTTGTGCAAATATTCATATCCATATTTTTTTTAAATTAAAAATATGGAAATCTACACTCCTTTAAATATGTGTCTTCTGTAAAACGTTTAACTGTAAGAAATGCTAAGGGAAATGTGACATGTTGTATGAAGTTATAACCAATTAATTGTGTTTAGTTCTATTGATTGAAAATAAATACCGTGACTATTTAAATGAAAAACCGTAAAATATTATGCGGTATACTGAAAAATCTATACATCATGGAATACTTATACCAAAATCCATTTGTTTCATACTAGCATGTACTATATATTATAAGCATAATTATTAGTATTCTGTTATAAATGTTTTAAAATTGGTAAACTTTTTTAAACCGGCAGGTGTTTCACAACACATTTTACATTAACCGAGGGCCTCCTCTTAATTTCACTTGTTCCTCTTTTCGCTATAATCACATGAATATACTAGCAATTAGTCTTGGTATCGTTTTTACATGACCTTGTTTAATATGTATAAAAATAAATAATATAAATGGAAAAACCTTCACTTACTAGATTTTAGAGAGTCTTTATCTTCATCTTCATCACTATCGATGTGTGGAATGGTCCCAACAAACTCAAACGTAGGAGTGGTTTGTATTGAAGTGTCTTTTTCAACAAACGTTGATTCCGACAGTCGACATGAGCAACGACAGGTGCATGTGCTGCCAGTTGTAGGAACAAAATCTAAACATTGGGGACATGGATTCGATAAATCGTCTAACGATATTCGTTCTATCACATGTTCTACAGATACCAGAAGATTTTGTAAGAGATCGTATAACTGAAGTCCTTGAGTATCTGAACACAAAATATTTTCCAAGTCCATCGAAGACGAAAAAGTTGAACACATAATGTCATCAAAATTTGTTAATTCGGCTAAGGTGTGGCAGTGAATATCAGAATTTTTTTTCCAAATTAGAGCAATTTCTAATCCTACTGAATTTCGATTTTTAATACATAAGTAGCAGTCTTTATGTCGAATAACATTTGGCGAAAGTGTACCCAAGTGAATTATTACTCCAGATAATCCAAGTGATAAAGGCCACCCTGATAAGTATGTTGATTTTGAATTTTTATTCTGAAACAAAAAATAAATTAATTAATTCAGTATCTACTATAAGTAAATAGTAATTTTAGAATTGATTTATAAATTATTATAGATTTTATAAATAGATAATGGCACAAATTACTACTAGGAAAAATATAGATAGCAAAATACACGGTATTGTGTAGTATATACTACATAATAAAAGTAAAATTTGATTGTTGTAAGTTTTCATTTTATAAATGATGTAAAATACCAAATGGTTGGTTTTCATTAGTTTGTTTGTAATTCTTTCAATAAATATTAATACTTACTACCCTAAATGTCTAAATGAAATCGTCCCTTATTATAATATAAACAATTAAATTTCAAGCATTACTCCACTTTATTCAATTCGAATATCGAAATTATCTACCAATATTGTTTCGTCAATGTATCTTTTGAATTTAAAATTTGGAGATAAAAGAATTCTTGTTTGAGAAGAATTTTAAGTCTTGTATGAATATCTATGGCGGATAGTGTATAATGTAGTACACTTTAGAACAACTACGAAGTCTTGTAATAATTTGCATTTGTTTTATTGTCAATATTCATGGATTGTTAGAAAACTGAGTGTGTTGTGTAAAAGAGAATTTCTCACGTACCAAAGTGCATTAACTGCCATTCTCGAGATTTTATTGTAATATTATAATATTTACACTTTACATAGGTCACGTTGTTTACGTTACTCCAGATTGAGTGAAGAATTTTGTGAGGTTTTAACAAGAACTTATTTTCATTTTCGCAATACTGATCGTCAAACTGCAAGTTCTAAATATAACATTAAGCTTCCAAATGAACTGCCCATTGATAAAAACTATTGTCTCATTAAGAAAATTATCGATTGCGTCTACCGCTATGTCGAATTATTTTACTGTCATAAAGTTTGGCCAAATAAAAATAAAGCGATAGGTCAGGATAGGTTCTCAGCTAATTAACACTACGTAATTTAGACGTCAATTAATTAAAAAATGTCATTTCTTCTTTAAAAGTTAGTTAATAAAATATATAAAAATATATTTCAAGTCAAATGCATCAATGAAAATGAGGTTTTACAGAAGAAGTGACATATTTTCCTATTATATATTTTATTATTTTATGTAAGTGGAGTTCATTGGATGAAAACGACGCTAAACGGTTGATTCTTAATCATTAGATTTAACTTTAAATTTAACGAAAAATTAAAGCATTTTTGAATAATTGAACTGGTATGTTTATATTTATAGCAAAAATTCATTATTTTTATTGCATTTATTATATTGGTGATACTGCTAAACAATTGATCTAGTAAATTACATATATACGAAATTATCATAAAACCCATTGATATGAAAGTTAAAATGTGTTTATAAATAGTAACAAAAATTATAGAAATTTAGTATATGTATTTTATTGAAGTCAAGTTAATTTACGTTTACATTATGCCACGCACTCAAAGAGCGACACAAAATTAAACAACTCTTAAGTAAACTTAATTGACACTAATAGTCTTTAATTATCGACAAAATTGTCAAGAAATTATTAAAACGTTTGCAATTACAATAACTTTTGAATTAATGGTCTACAAACAAAACTACGAATGAACTACTAATAATGCGGAGAAATCGTTTACGCGTGGCAGCTGCAGTAGTAGATGGACAATTATACACCACGATTAAAAGAAAAACAACAAAATAAGATATTAATCGAAAACATTTAATTGCATAAAAATATACCTATTACTTACAACTATTAAATATTAAAATTATTCCTAAGTTAAAGTTGTATTAAATTTACAGTAATAATATAACTTTGAGTATCTTTTAAAATAATTTAGATTTAAAAATTTTATTCAAACATCGTGTAAGTTTTCCAAATTATATTCGCATTAATGAAAATGCTAGAACTTATAAAATACGAGTATGTATAAATTACAAATATTACCACCTAAACTTACTAACTGATTTCTAAATTGAATTCAACAGATGTCAAAAGAAGTTGATGATATAGATTATTTTGTACAGCTTATGGTTCGATATCTAGAACTCAGGTACTGTTTTACACAAAATTAAAAAAACTGTTTGTTTTATTAATTTCACTACTGGATATCATGGAAGAAATTGCCAGCCGAGTTATACCCTGTAGATATGTAAAGTAAAGTAATTGATTCCAATCGTGGGAACGTGCATTATATCTTTATATTAAAAGAAAAATATTAAAACCCGGTCACCTAAATATATCTTCACGAATCTGGAAAATTGTTTATATCGAATATCGATAATAAATTATCGTAAACGTTAAATGTACTATAATTAAAAGAAATATAATATTAATATAAGTGGAATCATAATTATTTTGGTAGATAATACTCGAGTATTTTTTTTTTTCAAAAATAAGTATATTTTCAATGTAACCTACAAGTAGGTAATAATTTTTTCACAATTCCGGGAGTAAAGTGCTCACTTTACTCCCGCTTTTGGGGAACTAAAGTAATACTTTTTTTCCCGCGCCATTATTGCTCGCTATTGATCTGAAATTTTGCATATGGCTTCTTACGACAAATCGCTGGGGGCTACTGTAACGAGGGTAAAATTTTTGCTCGGTTTTTCGATATTTAGCGCCGTTTTCGAGCAATTTCAAAATCTCAAATTTAGTTATTAACCAATGTAATTCAGCATTTTCAGCGAAATTATGAAAAATAGTATATACACCTTGGGACTAAGGTTCTTTTCAACCCGTGTGCAATTTTTGCACTCGGCTAACACCTCGTGCAAAAACCTTTACACGCGGGAAGAAAAGCAGCACCTTAGTCCCATGATGTATAATATACTATTTCATGTATTTTCATTTCAGTGTTAATTATAATTTTTCACATTTGGAATCAATCACACTACTATGAACCTTCACTGTACGATTTTGTTACTTTGAAATTAACTTTTTAAAATTTTTAGTAATTGCAACTATTTTTTGAAGTCACTACTAGTGTTTTTTGAAGAATCTGCAGTCCGAAGAACTAAGCTGAGCTTCACAACGTGATTTAATTCGTATAAACATATAGTTTATACATAACTCAAAAGGAAATCAAATCAACAAAAAAAGGTACAGACAAAGAGATACAAAACCAAAGTATGTACATTGTCTTAATTTGATTAAAAGTGAAAAGTAAAAGTTTGTTTAGCACGCAATTTTTTGCATTTGCGAGGCAGAGCGCTACCGGAGCCGAGCAGATGCAATACTAAATGATAGATAGCAATAATAGATGGTGTTTTTACAGCTCTAATAAATATGTAGTGCATATTTTATTTATTCTTTTGTTTTAAATTAATTTTGGATCTTGACACTGTCAATTGGCCAGACTTATATAAATATAGAACCAATACTTAAATCCACAACGTGTTGATGCACACCGGAAGGCCGAGCTAAAAAATTCTGCCAAGTCCGAGATTCGAACTCAAAATTTCCGCTCTGTAACTCAACCAGCGATTATACCAATCCACTGCTGTGGTTTTTATTTATTCTAAAATGCTGTTAGATTACTATGGTGTTTTATTACTTAACCCACGAATCTATCAATTACAAATTGTTATTATAATTTGATTTTATTATTAAAGCATAACATTGCTTTCTAGAATAAAGTGTCTACACCTTAGATAAATAACTTTGGCAAAATATTGAAAAATTTACATACCTAATACATTTTTTATTCGATTTTATAGTATTTTACGAAAACTTCATTGACCTAAAAAGTTTACATTCTGACCTAATTTCGCAAATAGTCTGCTATTTAGGTATAATATTTCTAAATTACTTACACAATCATTTCTAATACAGAGGAATTTTATATTAGTAGTCCACATTCTGTTATTTCATTCAATTTTGTTATGTAGTTCAAACTATAAATAAAATATTACTTTGAAAAAGAAATAAGGGAAAACCTACATACAGTAATTTTTATTAATTGCGATAGTGTCGTGAATAATTCTGTTGGAATCTGTAAACAACACAATTTTAAATCTTTGTTATGTATGTATGTACAGGTAGGTATATAATACATAATAAATTTAATAATACAGTCAAAGTTAAATTTTACTTTTACTAATTGGAATCAGTCTTTATTAGTATTAACTTGCTGGTTACTGCATATTCCCATTTGTTTTGTTATAATAAGAATTCTCACACTTTTATCATAAATAATACGTATATCGTAAAAAAAAAGTTGGAGCATATCTTTAAAAATATACTTTAAAATCTCTGCAAAATATAAATTCAATTGTTTGCTGATTTCGCAGATCCACTAACATATCAGTTTTATATATTACGAATAACATACGAAAAAAAGAATATCATATGTATACTTTTTATAGTATAAGAGAGAAGAGAGATTGTATATTAAACATCCAGATACTTTTTGTATATTTGAAATTAGATAAAATTTATTTTCTATGTATAAACGTAAATTATGCAGTATTACTAAATTGTTAACCTACATTTTTGAAAAATCGACCTCCAAATCAGTAAAAGTATACCCACATTAAACAATAAATTTAATATACGATATTTTCTCACATCACCCACTCATTTTTTCATTCAACAACATAGATGTCCTATAATTTGCTTAAAGATCTTCGAAAATCATAACAATTACATATGTCTCGAATGTTGACACTTTTTTTATTATCGGATTGAAAGTGAATTTCCTATGCTCCCAATACAAGAATCTTTAAATCGTGATCTTGACATTCATTTCTTGAAAGCCACGAGCAGTACAAGTGTTAGTTCACTAAACTACATAGAAAAGCTTGAAAATAAAATATATTGAATTTCAAGTATACATGTACGAATAGTACATTGTATCAAATTTATTATAATATTTTGTGATAATATATTGATTTTCGCAAAACTAAATTTAACTTAATTTTCACCATAAAATCGTGATTAACATCATATTCAGTATAAGAAACTTCTATTTGTAATAAAATAATCAATCTCGTGTTTGATCTGAAAAATTCGTTTACAAATAATAGCTACTTAGATAAAAGTAAGAAAAAATGACAAATTACTGACGAGGAGCAATGTTGAAATATGGGGCACTTTGTCGCAAGTATTTTAGAGCTCTGAGTAAAGTAAGACATTTTCCTGACATGTTTTGTATTAAATTTTATTTTAAATTTTAAATCACTAATTGAACAACGTTTATAAAATGGGCACAAATCAAGTTTGTTAATTTGTTGAATTTAAGGTTACAAACAATAAATTACTACTAATTTTTACCGGACTAGTCAGGGAAATTGAATTTCCCTGCGCATATAATATAAGCAGGGAAATGTTATTTCTATGACGATTTTCGGAAAAATTAATTATTGCCATTGCATAAAATCTATCCAAAAATTACAGCGTGTGCTGTTACTAAAACTCGAACCAATACACGTCATGACTCATGAGCATTGAAAACAACGTCACATTAGACCACCGATGTCAAAATTTTAAACATCATCCGATCAAAGTGGGCATTATACCGAACTGAACATACTACACTGTACATACAAGTTAATGGAAACAAACTTAAAGAATAAAAATCACTATACAATCGTAATTCGCATATTATGTGATAAATTGAAATTTCATTTGTTCAATCCTGTTATTGAAACATGTCGTTTCTTACTTGGATACGCCACTAGAAACCGTTTGTTTTACTCACTCAAATTATATCTATGGTAACGAGTGGGCGAAAGACTTTTCACCCACTAGTGAGTGAAAAATGCAGTCATTCATTAACCTGCCTACGTTCTTTATAATAATATTAAAATGTTTTAAAACCAAAGCTAACTTTTTTTTAAATTATTTTGCGCGCAAAATGCGCGCTATCGATCTAAGTACGAGCAAAGGGGGGTAAATTTTTAGCTCAGTTTTTCGATATCTAACGCCGTTTTCGAGTTATTGCAAATTCAAAATCTCAAATTATTGAGATTGAGAAAATCAATAATTATTGATGACACGAATTATAATAAATTGTATTTTCATAAATTTTTTAGATTTATAAGTGCAGGATTGAACAAAACGCTATACATAACTCGTGAATAAACCCTTTCGCTCACTTATTTGCCTCTGCACACTCGCCTGTCGGCTCGCGTGCAAAACTGGCAAATGCGTGAGCGAATCTTTCGGTTTCTCCACTAGTCATGTAATATACTATTTTATGTTGTGGTGATGACAGACGCCATACCTCTGACCTGTATTGAATTTTTAGACATCAATATAGAGTGCAGTGCATTATAGATTTCAAAAAGACAGTGTCCTTATTTGTAACCTCATTATTTATTAAATTTATTAAATTCATTGTAGAACATAATTGTGTTCAATGTAAGTCATTTAATCAATTTTTTAACATTTTTATTTATTTATGTATCTTTTTTAATATTATTCCAATAATTTAGTTCAAATTTTCCTTCTTATTTATTTACTTCCTTCTTCTAATGTAATATTCATTTATGTTGTTTTTCAAATATTTTAGTCCTAATATGTCAAATAGTTATTAATGTGATTATATTTCTTCACTTGACTGTTAATATTGTATTATTTTAACTTTTTTTTTAGTTCTGATAAATATATCATAATATACTTTATAAATACACATTAAATACCACAAATCTACTTGAAATTTCTTATTTAAAATTTATTTTATTAGTAGCATAATAATTTTCGTAATAATTATTTATGTAATTAAGCTAGCGATGTGTTATAATCCTTTTTATGTTATATCAATAAAAACTATAAAAGGTAAAAGTTGAGTCGTTTGTACAATAATATTAAAGAATATCGTATTCTATATCGTTTACTCAGGTTATCTTAAAAATTTCTTATAGTTAACACGTTTTAAAACTTTAAACGCGTTTTCTCGAAACCATGTTTTTCAAATCGGCAAGCAGTAGAACACAAGCAATTTTCATCCGATTGAGTTTTAATTTTAATTCTAGTTTCTCAGATAGATTCTCTAGAAAAGTTCACACGATTAAATTAACCCTTACTTGGCACACTGGGGTGTAAAACACCCCAAGCCCAGTTTTCGTCAATTTTAAGTATGTATACCAGAGTAAAAGCGGGTCTATAGAGCATCATCTCTTATTTTTGTTATTTTTATTTTTTTGTTATTTAATAATATTTTTTTGCCATATAACCCATATCACTACAAAAAGTTAGCTCTTGAGAAGTAATAAAAAAATTGGCAACTTAAAATATTTAATAGATTGTTTGAAATAACACGTTTTATCGCTGGGGTACAATGCACTGGGGTGAGTCAAGTACGTTACTTAATAGAAGTGTGGCAAGTAAGGGTTAAGGATTGATTAACAATTTTTAATTTTATAATAAAAAACTTAAGATCCATTTTTTGGTGAAAATTGAAAATTTTTGTTAAATCTGGTGCCATTTTGCAAAAAATTCAAATATTTCAATAATCATGTGTACTTCTCTCACAAATCTAATGTAGTTGATAAAAAAAAATTTTATTCGCTCTAAGTGGTGTTTAAAAATTGCACTGCTGCTTGCCGCGGACCTTCCAAAAAATAAGGCAACCTTCTTTTATCTATTGCCATGCCGCCATTTTGTATATATAATTTAAATAAAAAGTATTTTATTGTCGGTTTATTAGTAGTGTCAAAAAAAATCGTAAAGAAGCCTTATTTTTCAGCTCGTCAAAGTAGCCTAACCCCTTAAGTATTAATAGCTTTTCTTAGTAATTTATACAACTTAAAAATCTCATTTCTAATAATATATTATGATAAATAAATAAATATTATATAACGATAACCCTTATATTATTAATACTAATATTAATAAATGTAAGTAGTACCGTTGTAGTACCTTAACAGTTAATATGCGAAAATCTTATGAAATAATCCGAATTTTATTAAATTTATAAATAATAATATAGGAATTACGTTCAGCGAAGTATTGGTTGAATTAAAATAACGTATTCACGTATTATTAACGTATTTTATAATTATGGTAACATATTGAATTTAAGTAGAAATATTCTAATTTTATACTTTCATCGTACGTATTTAATTGAAACTCTTCTATCTTTCGATGTCTAGGTTAAATTACAATTTAAAAATGTTAGATATTACAAAATTTATCCAGTAGCGGTACATCAAATCCATTATCGTTGAAAATATTTAATATAAAAAATAAAAATGGGGGTCTGGATGCGCGCTTGTGCCAGTCTTACGGTTAAGTGGAAGAGCAGGCGGTCCCTCTAAGGACCTTCGCCTTTCGTCATAAGTTAACTACGCATACTATTATTATAATTAATTATTGCTTTTGAATTTTTGACAATTTATTATTTAATGTTTTTTTTCTCATTATTAATTTTGTAAATTGCCAATGTAATGTTGCTTTTTTATGTCTGTTCTACTAAAACTCATGAGAATAAAGATCATTTATTATATTATTATTATTAATAAATATTTAGAAAAATAGTTACTGAAGAAATACAAAATCTTCATAAAAAAAATTTGATAGTTCAAGATTATCAAATTGAAATGTTGCTAGCGTTACTCTAATGAAGTTTTTCAATTGATAACATTTTACACCACAAGTTTATAATTAACCCCAGTTGCATATCGCAGTCGTCCAGAGTTTAGGATTGATTATGATAGTATGTAACGTTTATTTTTACACCATTAGGTCTTCCTTTCATGCATACTAATAATAATTGTTTTGGGTTGCAGGGCTACGAAATTTATTGTTTCCAACTGTATATACACCAAGACGTCCATATCCTCCCGTTGGCTTACCCATAACCCACAGATCGATAATTGGGTTTTATATCAAAACAGTGGATCTGACGCAACCAGAATTTGAACCGCAACCCCATTTAGACTTTATGCCATATTACTGATATGGTGATATGGCATATGATATCTTATCATAATATAATCATACATTCTAATACATATATGTCTGTGCAACATAAGGTCTGATGCATTATTGAAGTCAATTCAAAACTGTGATTGCATCAGAGCTAAGAACAAATTCAAAAACAAAATCAAATTAAATTGTACATTTAGTTTTAATTAAATTAATTAATTAAACCTATAATTTTAATGAGTCCTCAGTGGGTCATAATATTATTGTTAAAATAAAACTAAAGATAGTTACATATAGCTGTTATTTAATAATCACCGCAAGAGCTTAGTTTATAAAATAAGTATAATTTAACTATTTGCAAGTTGCTTTAAATCACTGTAAAAACTCAATATCGCGTGGCTATTATAACCACATATGAAGTGCTAAGTATACTTTTTAAAACCCTAATTTTAAACACGTTTGCAGTTGATTTTATCCCACGGTTAAAAGACCGCCTAACGATTGAACGGGTAGGTACTCAAAATATATCATTCCTAATGATCTTAAATATTAATAAAACATAATCTTTTTATATATATACCTATAAAAATATTGTCCTTATATGTAGAATTTACTGTATGATACAATAAATAGTTTAGTAATAATTTGTCTGTTGTTCTATTCATACAGCATATAACTATAATAAATAGTATATAGTATACATATTATTATGGATATTATACCTATACTATATTGTATAGTTATAGACATGTACCACGAATTTAAACTAGCGATAATTGAACAATATTATCATGAAATGAAATAATTAAGTAGAATAAACGTATACAATAAATAAAATATAAAATCGATATTATAATAAAACAACCGAAATAAAAAAAATTCTGGCGTTATGATGTCACACCGGAAAAACATTACGGGGTTATTATTAAGACGAGGACATAATATTTAAACCTTTAGGTAGGTATATAGTTTTTTTTATTAGTAATATTATTTACGTAATGTAATTATAATCTAAAACAAAATTAGTTTTTATCTGACATTGTTAAATGTCAATTAAATGCATATTGATGAATTGCCAATAACATTTGTCGAAGACAATCGAGTATTAAGTAATAATATAATAACGAACTATAGCTGCAATAGAACAAAAGAAAAATAAATTTTAAATTGTGAAAATCAATTCAGATCTCTCTTATTAATGCTTTTAAATGTAATTTCATTATGAATTTAAAAAATATATTTTTGTGCTTTTTTAGATTTAATGATAAATATAAAAATTAAAAAATACTAAACTAAATAGAAGATAAAATTGTACAATTAAGAAAAGTGGTTTAGAACGTTCATGATTTATAACAAGGAAATAATATTGTACTACATAAAGGTTAATTTTCTGAAAATTCTTTTACAAAATTCACGCAGAGAGCGTAGGTATTAAAAGCATATTCAACGACAAAAGTAGCAATTTCATATTCAGTTCTATTCACGCGGCCACTGTTCTCTTAGAAGTATAAGTACAAATACGGCAAAGTAACATAAATATTACCTCTCGGCAATATATTTTATGTAGATACCATTTAATTATTTGCATACTTTCTATATTTATAGAAAAATTAATGTCTAACCTTATTTTAAGTTCCTTATAGGTAATCTTTGTAATCACACAGATCAGCATGTGTGCTGCGTAATCATTTACAATGTGAAACGTTTTCCGTATATAAATAAACATACCTATATAGATATGTAAGTACACAAAACAAATGTTTTGCAAAAACTCGTGGTAAATTTTCATTGCAAATCTTCCTCTTTGCCATAGGTAACTACATACTATCAATGAGATATTTTATTCTATATGTATACCTAACTATCCATGCCATATGCATTATTACCACCAGCAATAACTTATCAATTATCATCACGAAATTTATAGTCCTACACTAACTTATTGCATTATTATCCGAGACGCTTATTGGTCTGAAATCAGGCAGACGTAACAAAGCATAAAATTTTGTTTTACAAGCAATCAATAAGGTTATAGTGTATCATAAATTTATAGCTGCAATAAAAGTTGACATATGCTAAATACCTTTATATAGTATCGTCAATAATATAAAAATATGCAAATTCCTGAAATACTTAATTAAACAAATCCGATTATTGTAAAACTGAAAGTAAAACTATTAAAATGCGAAAATATTGATAACCAATCATTAACTAATCTAACTAGGTACTAGTAAGCTGTATAAGTGAAAACTTTTAGTAAAGCAAAACTAGTAAATTCAATGTAGAACACTGCCTAAAGTAAAAATGACAAGCATTAGAAAATGAAAATAGCCCACCGAAAGCGAGATCAGCAACAGAAAGTTTGAGAACACTAGGTACGTGATTAGATGAATCTAATTTTGCGTGATGTCCAAGACTATAATTACGCGAACAATTGATTAACCAAATCGTAATTTTCCATAAATTTTGCTATAAATAAATTAGCACAACCAATTTTTTAAATTATCCATGTGAAATAAATGTGAGATAATCTCTTACAATAAAATTATAAAATAATTTTAATGCCAAAAATGTGTTTTAATTATAAATATAATAATAATAATAATAATAATTATTATTGATTTTTTATTATTATTATCATAAGTTATCGATATTTAGTTTTACTATTTTTCGGGGTAATAATTTGCATATTTTTTTAAATATATTATGATATAGTATTGTAAACAAGCTGAAGTAAAATTACAGATCTGCCGGGGCCGGCATGGCATGGTAAAGTAAATCGCTCGCCGAACCTAGTTATTAGTTATTTTTCTTTCATATGTCTTGTCCGGGCGGTCTAATATTGGCTACCTTGTATTTAATTATTTATTGTTGTTATAAAAACTATGAGCAAATTGTTATATCTAGACATAAAGTTTTAAAGTCACGGTCACAGATCAGACTAACAATAGTCCCATACACATAGTTTCGAGCACTTCCAATGCAAAAGTTCAAAACAAGTTTTAAGCTTCAATATTTACTACATTACCAAAGTTTTTCTTTTTTTATTTGAATTGTTTTGGTGATTATAAGTAATCTATTTTTTAAAAAGGTTTTGTATTTGCAAAACTATTGAATGTACAGGAATAAATTCACTGAGGATCAGATGACTGAAACCACAACGGAATCCGATGAAAACCAAACCAAAAAAAAACATGAAAAATAGCGATCAAGTGATTAACAATCTGGGGAAGATGTAGAAAAAGAAGACTAATAAAATGTAAACAATACGGAGATTAATTTACGACAATAAATGAAAATACAGAAACAGCTAAATTCCGTCAATAAGGTAACTGGTAATAATAACTGGTAATAAGGTAAACTGCCGATTTAAAGCAATCAGAAAATGTACCTATCCATCCAATAATTTTGGTAAAATAGTTTAATACGAGTACATAGAGGACTTGAACTTTTAAAAATTTGTCACATCTATGTACGAAACACTCTCTAAAATTAATTTTTGAAATTACTATTTTATATTTATATGAATTTTCATAAATTGTTTTCATTTTATTAATATAAAAATTGTATAAATAAAACAAATTTATTTTTTAATTTTTGTGTTGGAACCTACAGAATTTCCCAAAGAACGCCGCGGCGAGATTTTTCAAATCACAATTTGAATATTGCTGGTCATATGGAATAAATTCTTTCGTACAATAGAATACTTTAATATATATATATATATTTTATAAACTTATATACAAGTAAGCTATTAAACTTTCAACATTTGCTGATGGTGGTAGCACCAAGAAGGTTTCCGCGTGCGGAAATCACGAATTCCGGTAATTATGGAAGACGTTAGCAGTGTGTGCAGTGTAACACTAATTTATGATACATTAACAGCAATTTATAAGGAAATAAAGAGTTATTACTACATAATGCATTAGCTCATAATGCTGGAGATTAAAATTAGAAAAATACTTGAGTAAGGTCAGTTAACCTTACGTTACTTGTCTGACCACAAATTTGAATTAATTTATTTTCTACAATAATTTAAAATATATAAGCGACTTAATTTACATTTGAAATATTTTCTTTATCCAAAGTCAATACATATAGTTAGATAGGTACTTATTTTTGGACTTGTTCATTAAGGTATTGTCAAAATAGTTTACAAAAATTTTAAAATTAACAGTATGTATAAATTTTAATAATAACACACATAATTATATAATATAGTTTACCACATAAATTAACATATATATTTATATACCTTCAGCAATAAATAATAGGAACTCTTGTGTTAATTAAATCAGAAATTATAATTAGGCACATCAAGTTCATTAACCGTATTTAATGAAATTTATTACGAAAAAGTTAGATAAATCTAATCAAATATCAAAATTTTCGCTTTGAAGTTAACAAGCAAGTGTACATTAAATAAAATGATAATTATTACACGAACGTTTTTGCCTTGAGGTACCATAAACTAGTTACAATCGTTAATGCATAGCACAATCCTCAACGTAGATATTAGATAAAGGTGTTAGATTCCTTTCAGATTCTTATAAATTGTGAGATCTGTCACCGATAATAATTCTAATAGACCCGCACTTTAAAAGCTTTTGTTTAATTTTTTAACATAAAATAAAAAATGTTATCGGCTTCTCAATTAGGCATACGAAAGCATCAGGTTCCGGGTTACTTACGATATGTGGTAAAACTAAAAACTATTACGCTACTACCAACCTCATATCGTACAAAGTTCCAATCCGATATTAAACAGTATATCTTATATCCGAAATAAGAATATTCGGCGTAAAACCTGTTTCGTGCAGTCCTCTTTCGAAGTAAAGCCCTTATGGCATCAGAAACCCTATTCACATCCGATTTGATTCGCATACGTATCATTATTATGCGACCAATCAGAGAGTGCAACTTCACTTGTATGCGAAAGTAACATATTTACATATGAGAAACATCATGTTAGATAGAGAATAAGGCTTCAGGTTATTATGTTTCAGATTTATTTTATTTTATTTATTCTCAATCTCAAGTTTTGCATTATGCAGGGAAATACCCTATATAAAAGCAAAAAATAAAACTAATACTCCTACGTCAAACCGGTGGGGCTTTGGTACGTAGTAATGGTTGAGGAGAAAATATTGCAAATAAAGTTTCTGGTGGTTATTATTTAAACAATTTGATAATTCAATTCTGTATGTTGATTACTATACATATGTATAGTATATCTATGTTAAAATTGAGTACTTATGCACAACATATGTATTAAAAGTGAAAGCTTATTCTCCATTTATTGTCATTTGATCTATTATACATATTAATGCAGGGATTTGTAAATTGCCCATTGTTATTAATTTTTTTATGAATCTATTATCAAAATGTTATTTATTGCTAATTCGATCTCAATTCTTAAACTCTATAATTAGACAATATCTTATCTTTATCTATATACAATTTTTAATAAAATATTAGTATTTCTGTTACTTCACGAAAACACCTCAAGATAACTAATGTAGGTGACTTAAAGCTAGCTACCCTATAAAGAATTTGTAATGAAATGTAATTATAATTTTTAGAAATTTAGAAGAAAAAACAACGCACAACGTTGTTAATGTCTTCTGTTAGTGATCTATATATAAATATAGCAAAAATTACAATCCCATTCCTAATACAAAAATTATAAGAATCGAGTGCTGTAAATGGAGAAGTTAAAGATAAATGCATTGTAGCTCTGTTAGGATATTTTTACCCATGATATTAATATCATAAAATAATGTTACATTCATACTAATCATCCCTTAAGGTTTGATCAACAAGAAAATCATGAAAATTCCGCTCAAGCATTATATAAATTTTTCTACCTACCTATAATCTACCTAAAAAATACCTAATATATTTTATTTTTTCTTTAAAAAATAATAATTATAATACTAATTAATAATTTAATTCAAATTACCTTTTATGCTGCTGATAGGCAACACTAAAAGTAAAACAAACGCATGACGAACGGCACTAACAAAGTGTAAAGTAAAAAGTGTAAAGTTTGAAGAGTAAAACAATTACTTTTATGACACAATGACACTTGAAATTTGTTTATTAAAAACAATTTTTAATTATTTATTTAAAAAAAATCAAGTTTTATATCATTCATTATAAATCATATTAAAAAGATTAAGCTGGTTTATAATTCACATGATAAAATGTGATTCAAACGACTAATAACATTTATGCCTTTTTAAACTAAAATCAATTAGCCATGTAAAGAAACTGCGATTTAAAAAAATTCTATAAAATTTTTTGATAAATGACTATCTTGACCGACATACTGCATATAAGGTCAAAAGGAAGATATTCTTTACATTTACAATATCATCTTATTAGGTAAAAGCATTTCTACATCTAAGTTTTTTTTTAGATTTCTATGTTCAAGATAACTCACTCACGCTTTTATAATATTACTTTGTTAAACCTTTGTCAATTTTGTCAATAATCTTCACAATAATAATAATTAACGAATTAAAAATATACTTATATAAGAAAAATAGGGCAGACACGTCGTCAATACACATTCAAGTTCATTCCGTGTGGATCACTTTCACTAAAGAAACAATAAAAATTTGTTATACATAATTAATATAGAATCCATAAATTAATGAAACCGATTATTAAAACTATTAAAAGTTGATAAAAAAAACTGCCCGGAAGAACAGACGACTTTCATTGTATTGAAAATGTGTAACACATTCTGAATTTTATTGGATGTCGGCAAAAGTAAAGTATACCATCACGTAAGTACTACGATGATTGGACATAATATGATGGTAGCTTATATTAGCTTTCAAAGTGGCTTTCCCAATTTATTAAAAATTTTTGGAGCATCTATAATGTACTACTTATAGAATATTTTGCATCTTGAAAAGTAAGTTTTAGTAAATTACTTTCATTTTTGGAAATCGTCAGAACAGAACTACAATAATTCATTTATATGCTTATCGAATGTGTAATACTATGCATTTTTTTAAAGCTTAGTGCATATTATGGACTATTTTTGTTAATTCATAAAAATCACAATAACGAATTATTTTAATTTTTGATATTTTTATGAAATAATTGACAAGTTTTTTAACAGCAGAAAGTAACACGCAGCTGCTTTTAATTCCTGACAAAAGTTAGAAGGAATTGATCACACATAAAGTTTTGAGATGCCACATGAAAAAGTATGTATACGGACGGAGGGAACGGACGTTGAGATAGTAGATAGTATGAAATATTTAGAAATAATCATTGACAATAAATTAAATTTTAAAAATCATATTGATTATATTTGCAAAAAAATAAAAAAAAAGTGGGTGTACTGAATATATGCAGTAACTTCACAACTAAACAAACGAGACTCACTATATACAATTCAGTTGCTTTACCACATTTGAAGAATATTGGGACAGTGTTTTTTATGGCTAATTCAACGGAACTCAACAGAGTACAAATACTGCAGAATAGAGCTATGAGAGCAATTTTGAAGGCAGATAGGTATACCACGATCGGTGATATGTTGAATGAGCTTCAGTGGTTAGATATAAAGCACATGGCGGATTACCAGGTACTATTATTTATTCAAAAGGTGGTATTAGGAAAGATGCCTCAGTATTTTGATGGGGTAATCAAAACCTTCAATGAAGTTCATCAACATGACACTTGGAATGGTAACAAGATTGTATTAAGACGAGCAAATACTACTTTTGCTCAAAATACAATCTTTTTACGAGGAGCAGTGTTATACAATCAGTTGTATAGCTGATAGTTGTATAAGCTGCACAAATATAGATAGATATAAAAGACAACTGAGGAGTTACCTGCAGAAGCATATGAGTGACATATAAAATTTTGTGCAAAATTCTTTATTTTAATCTGTAAATTTTTGTATTATATATTTTTTCTTTCTTTCTGTGTACATATTTATTATTTGTATTATTTTTTATTTTTTTATTGTACAATTATGAATAGCCAAAGTGGCTAAATAAACGATTATTATTATAATTATAGATTTCATCCTATTTCTAATAAAAAAAGTGAAATACAATATTAAAGTTTGAAATGCTAATTCAAACTTTAAAATATCGAAATTGAAATATCAAAACCTGGACATTAGCCAACCTCTAGTACCGGCGCCGTCAACCTATGACCCAATGGTTACCAAGTGACCCGCATTTAATCATTTCAAGTGACCCACTTGAGTTCCACAAATAAAAATAAGCTCTAAAAATAATGAAATGGTTTTGTTCTTACAAAAGTAATTCATAAGGTATTAAGTATATGTACATTTTCGTTTAATTAAAAATATAAAAATAAATTGTAATTGAGATTATTTCAAGATGTGTCGACTGCAAGTATGGACGTATGAAAATTGTGACAAAATGAAAATTCTCATTGACCCGAACCGTCTCTTAGTAGTGACATTTTGGTTGATTTTGATCCGCAGCCAAAAAGGTTGCCGACGCCAGCTCTAGTACCTATACGTAAGGAATATAATCACAGTGAGAGTTGTGAAGATACGTAAAAGCAATTGCTGAAAATACTTTTACTTCCTTATATTTTTTAATTTACAGAAAATTTTAAAAAGCATAATTTAGCTATATTAAGAGAAGTGAGCACCCTGAAGCGAAAAATTCGAATTATCCGAAGAAACCTACATCCAAATTTAGTTTCATAGACTTCTTAAATGACTTTTTAACATTAATAATTTTTTTAAGTTAAAATGGATTAAAGTAATTTGAAAAAAAAATTAAGCCAAAACAAGTTGGGCTAGAAGGTTTGTAACAGTTAGAATCTGTTAAACTGTTCAATTGAACTTATTTAAAAAATAGTTTTTAATAACAATTATGCTTTTATTTGACTTTTCTAGACAAAATTCGTTATAAACAAAATATAAAAAACTTTGAAAATGACCTCCGATATTTAACATTACTTTTGAATTGAGAATACCATGTAGTATCTTGATAAGTAGTACATTATATAAAATTAAATATATATATTTTCATTAGCTTCTAAATTAAATTTTTTAAAATCTTAATTCAATTTATTTGAATCATAATAATATATCTATTACTAGGACGCACAATTCCCGATCTATTAGATCAGTTAGAAATAAAAATTAATTACATTATTCAAGTATAAAGTTTAGAAAGAAGATAAAAGGGTCAAGTTGCTTCGACTTGGGACATTTATTCGTTTATTAAAATAGATACCACAAATAGCTATTATTCTGTAAGAACTTATGCTTAGGGCACCAAGGTGTTCTTTAATCTTTATAGAAAAAATAACTAGTACAAAGAATAACGATTTCAGATTAACAAACCAACTTATCAGCCATTTTCGTTCTGCACCCGATATGATTCATATTAATATGTACAACATTACATATTATGGCAACCTTTACGATAGGTACCGTATCAACAGAATGGAATTTAGCCAATAATAACAGCGAGAAGTTACGAAACAATCGATGGATGCCGATAGGTTCGAATCCCAGTATGGTAATAATAAATTATAAAATTTAAATCTTATTTTCAGATAGGTAACAGCAATGGGTTACAGTATCAACAGAATGGAATTTAGCCAATAATAGAAAAGAATAAGAATTATAAGAATAAACATAGATATATAATTAAAATTGTAAAATTCAATATGAAATAATAGCACACCCCAAGTAGAAAATAAATTGCAAAATAAAATTGACTAATTCAACGGAACTCAACAGAGTACAAATACTGCAGAATAGAGCTATGATCTGTTTTTCAAAAATTTATTATTTTGAATTAATTTAATTATATTGAATATTTTTTTACACGTGTAACCTATGATAAAAGTTAATTCTGTCAATCACCTGCAACAACTTCCTAGTAGATATCTGTGACAGAGACCTGGTATATGTATCCAACAGGGAAACCTGTTAGGTCTCTAACAGATACGCCTGGCTGATCTTTGTTACAGATCTCTGTGGAGGTATCCTGGTAGGTCTCGAAAACCTCTGTTACAATACTTGCTACAGAGCGTTTACGGAGTCCATTTTCTCTGTATCATATTATGTGACAGAGTCCTGTTACAATCCCATAACAGGGACCGAGCCCTGCGAGAATTCTCTGCAAGAGATCTAGCAAATGTCTGTCAGATTAAAAATGTTACTTGAGTACATTTAGGTAATCTATATTATTATTAAATTTAATTAATTGTTTTTGCGGTTTTTATTTAAGTTCAAAATTTATAAACAAAACACTAATGCCAAATGTATAAATATAATATGTAAGGTCTATATTATACAAATATATAACACTAGATTGGCTAAACAATATTATGCTGTAACTCGATTATTACTATACACCTCTTTTGCCGTGTAAATCGATTGATTGCCTTACATTTTTGGCTTAGTAAAAAAAGATAATAATCAATCAGATCTTTGTTTCGGGATGGTATAGAATAGTTGACCAATCAAACCGTGGTTGCAGAGAGAAATATAAAGATTTTGTGCGTAATTCAAATGCTTAATATTACAATAGCTACCACACTATCGAATCTTGATTATTTAGGAACGTAGGGAAAAACAGACCCGAATAATAAAAACTAGATAATCTCTCGAATAATAACTGTTGTATGATTTTTTTCTTTACAATATGGCGGCTAAGAATATGTACAAATATTATAAAATAAGAAAATATTTTTGCATTTTATATTATACAAGTATATGTAGGTAGGTACTTAATATTTCAAAATATTATTAAAAAAGTTACAATTTTTACAAACTCGGTGAAACCGTAATCGTGCTAATGCAACTTCAAATAATTGGGAGTCCACTTCAATTAGTTTTGTACTTAAAATTAATTTTTAGTGTTTAGATAAGCAAAATTCAAAATCATATAATATTAGGGAAACCGGGGTAAGTTGCAACACTTATTAAGTTTTATTATTTCTAAAGACAAACATGGAAAAAAAATTCCAAATATTGGTGGACATAAAAATATGTATATTAGTCCTTAAGGAACATAGGTAGGTATATACAGTTAAAATACTTAAAAACAATAATGGACAAATTACATAAAGTTAATAAAAAATATGATCGTGTTGCAACGTACCCCGTCTTCGGGGCATGTTGCAACACATGCTGGGGTAAATTGCAACACTTATTCAGAAGTACTATCATCACTATTAGGTACAATTTACAGATATGTATATACAACTGGTATTTTTCTGCATAGGTCCAGTGTGACCACATTTTACAAAGTCTATATTGCACCCATTCTTCATTAATTCAATAGGGCATTTATTTGTGACGCGCATGAATGGATTAACGAGATTCTTCCTAGATCCAATAGTTCTAAAACGACAAGTAAATCTTGAGATTTTTTGGTTTTGTTTTCTTAAAAAACCGCCAAATATGTAAACTGGTTACATTGCAACTGTTTGTTGCAACGTGCCCCTGCAACTGCAACGTGTTAATGCAACTGCATTGACAATAATAGTAAAATTACTTTATTTTTTTGAAAGCACAGATTTGACGATTACTCATATACTACAGCTATTAGGCGAAATTCTACCTGACATTAAAATAAAAAAAAACATTAAATTACACGTATTTTATATAGATATATATAATGACGGTATTAATTATCTTATGCGTGAAAAACTTATCTACACTTTTGCAACTAACCCCTGTTGCAACTTACCCCGGTCTCCCTATATACCCTTGCATTCTATTCAACAAACTGTCAGATCAATTTATTTTAATTTAATATGTACCTATTTATAAGCTGGTTAGCAGTTCAAATGTATTGCTTGATTCAAAGCCAAACTATCTAAAAATTCAGCTCAATGAAATAAGAACTTGACCGTCTGTCTTGGATGGGTAATAACTAATAAGTAATAACTATAAACTATCTCTAGAGCTACTTGCCGTGAGGTTACGTTACGAAACGCAGTACATAGCTTACGTTTTCCGTGGTTTAAATCTCACGTTAAACAGTAAGTCTCTCTATACTGTGGGTAAGTGAATCCTTTCATAGTAAATCATGATTTTTATAAGCAAACATACATAATAAATACATCATATTATATAAAAAAAATGAGCATGCATATATTAATATATTAATGAAGTTAAAAAAAGAACATCTGGATTTGTAAATGATTCAATATGATTTTGAGTGGGAATTACTATAATTATAACTACGTTAATAGTACACTTTTACTACAATTTCAATTTCAAGATCAAGGTTAATATATATTATTGTATGTGGGTTAGTAAAATTAATGGTGATAAAAACTTATAACTGTTTTAATTATTTAGTGATTCATAGATGTTGGTAATTGAAATTAAAAATTAATTTATTAAATAGGAACACACACATTATCAATAATTGAAAGTAATTTTTGTAACTATGTATTAGAATTATTAGAAAATTTAATATTCTTCATACAGCTATTCTATCTTTTTATTCAAAATATTTATTATATTAAGATATAAATGATGAATATTGTATATCATAGTATATTATTACAAGTATATACAGTACATTAAGGAAGAGAAACGCATTATTATTCTGGAGGTGTAAATTTGAAGCCAGAAGGCAAAGCACCGAGAGAGTAATCTCTCACGCATTGTATATTATTATTTTTTTACACGCCCAAGAGTAAAAGAAATGAATAAATATTTGATTAATTATTAAATAAATTAATAATGTTCTATTACTCTTTTGTCAACTTGTCAGATGTCAATTTGATATCTCCTATTTATAGGTTAAAATTTACCTCTGATGATTAGTTGAAGCGACCAAATATCAACTTTGTCAACCAAAAGTATACAAATTGCTAGTATAGAAAATATTATAGTTAATGATAAAGTGAATGCATAATAAATTAATAATAAAATGAACAAATAAGTATAAGAAATTTCAAGTAGATTTTAGTATTTAGTAAATATGTATTTGTAAAATATGACATTTAACAGAACTAAACTAATAACTAAAAAACTAAAACTAAAAAAAAATAGAATTTTAACAATAAAGTAAAGAAATACAATACGTAGGAAACCATTATTTAAAAAACCAAAAAGACATTAATTAGGTATACCATTTGAAAGGTTCAAGTGCAAGTGAAAAAAAACGTCATTCTGACTATCTTTCAGATGATGACAAACCACTGAGGTAATTGTGCGAAGAAAGCCTCTATTTTAGGTCATGAAGCTTCTGAAGTATTTTGCTAAATTAATTTTTTTTTATTTTATTATATTTCACAAGGTGTAAACTTTATATATTTAAAGGTTTTTAATTTATACAAAAGTATGTAAAATGTTTTCAGGAATACATATTTACTTGTCATGTTATTTCAATCAACTTGTTTTGTCAAATATTGATTTTACTATTTAGTAATTGTGATCGAAAATTATGTTTAACAATTAGTTAATCTGCAATTAGATTTGAGAATACTTTGATAATCGGGATAGGTGACTACATATATACTATCTGCTTTTCAGAGAGAGAATAATACGATTTGTATTTGCGAAAATGAAGTTTCTGGTGCCGAAGAGAATAAATTACTATGAAAGCAGTGATATTCAAAACTGAATTTCAAATATAATAGTTTGCCATTTATGCAGCCATAAAAATGCCAGTCCCATGGAATAACATGTCAGACAGAAATGCTTGAAAATCCAAAAGTAAGGAATTAGGACAGACACAAATAATCTTAAAATAAGTAATGATTATCAATTCCTTTATTTTATTGCTATTTTAACCGGGTACCCTGGGCACTGGCCTCGACGTTATTTTTTTAAATCCCTCTTTTGTAAATATTAATCATTGAACAATGTATGTATTTTAGGTTAATATTGCTTTAAATTTTTAATTAAACAAGAAAATAATTGCCTCGACGGAAACTGAGTCCGTCTCCCACAGACTTACGCTGTAATGTTTAAAATTTGGTATAGACGCGGATGTTGCCGAAAGAAAGCTAATTTGAGTCCAATAAAAATGTTTTTACATTTCTTATTTCCATCTTTTCGTTTGAATATACTATATAGTATATACCTACTACTATTTCACATAAAGTTAACACATTCCGGAAAGAAGAATATAAGCCTCTTGTTTTTCATTAGCAATATTATTTTATAACGCAAAAATGGTGACAAAACTTTTAATGTGAATATTAAACACCACATAAAAAAATTTATAAATAAATGATAGTTTTAGGTTGTTGCGGAGATTCAACTTAAAAGTAACACAAAACAATAAAAAATGCAAATATGTTAATTAAAGTGAGATTACATTAGAGTAAAAGAGATTATCAATTTAATTTAAAGTATTAAACCCGAAAAAGTGCTGGTATATACTTTTAATTTTGACTAAAAGAAAGCCAATAAGCAATTTCAAAAGAAACTTACTGAGATAGCCTAGAGGAACGTCAATAACAATTTAATATAATATTTTTTAATTACACATGACTTGACGGTTAATAATAATGTTTATACGTTTAAAGTGAGCAGTTTATATAAACTACAAAATAAATAAGAAGTACAGAAACGTTTCACTACTTTTAACTAATTTAAATAATTATATTAACTACATTCATTTATATTAAAATCAAGTTGTCACAATTATAAAAGGTAATAAAAATATTTATCTGTGTATATAGATTACAAATTTATTTTTCTATGATTACCCTCTATTGATATACATAACATACTACTTGGATTCTATATTTTAAAGAAGTTCCGGAAAAAAATAAATATAAAATCTTAACCGGCAATTTTTTTAAAAAGTACCCGACTTAAGAGGTATTCGCTTTTTACGATTTAAAATTATGAAATCTTTTATTCCTTAGTTCTACGCTGCAAATTTTCAAGCTTTAATTCTCAAAATTGGTCAACTTATAAGCTATAAGCCATTAATCTATGAAAAGTGTGTTATTGGCCAATAAAAAGCAGCCAAAAGTCTGAAATTTTTCTATCGAGATATTCAGTATTTGTATGTTGTGAGAAATGTGTTTGGGCGCTGGCAGTCAAAATACCCAATAAAAAAATTATGTATTCTACTCTCTGGCGCTCCCAAACATCTGGAGTGTTAAAACTATTACAAGTCGGGAGTCGGGGCTTCGAGGCTACAAAAGAAGCACGAACAAGGGTACAAATGAAAAAATGACAAACCAAATATTATGAAGACGGGAAAAGATCACTGTATGGTCTAATATTTATACCATATTATTAGAAAAGCACGGCAAGAACTTTATACGCCTCGGTAAGCTGCAATAAAAACTTTAATTCGATTTTCTGAAAACAGTATTTTCTTTACTGGTAAAACCCCTAAAACCAATGAATCAATCGAATTCTATTTTGGAATATATGTTTAGAAGATATCTTTTAGCGGTCAAAAATATCAGAAATCCGATAGGTTAAGTTTCTTTCATTTTATAGCAAAACATTTCTTGCAAAAATTTAATGATTTGGAGTTAACTTGTAATTAATTAATTGGTCTAGTTACTACTCAGTTGTGTTATAACAAATCCCAAAAAATACGTTTATTTTTGTTAAAAGAAGGATTCCTTCGTTAGGAAAAAGGATAACGTTATATAAAGAAAACGTTTTAAAATTTCGAATTTCAAAAAGTCAAAATATTTCAAATGTAGTACCTACTTAGTTGACCTATAGATCAAACTTATTGATTAATTCAGAGCTAAATACTGAACGATATTACTTTATTAAAATATTTAAAATTTTCGAAATTAGATAAGCTTATTTCAGATAAGCAAAAAGTGGTTTTTAAAAAAAGAGAACTAATTATTATTGATTTGAAGATGAAGAAGAAAATGCATTGTATAAAAAACTGCTTTAAGCAGTTTAATAATAAATTTATTTAACTAGTTTCAGTGAACTTTTTCATCATGATCACAAATTTTATTATATGATCACAAATACTATTAAACTTATTAAAATGAATTACCACATCTGCGAAGAAACTATTAAAGAAATTTCCTTCAAGTTGATGCTTAAGTTTTGAAGCATCTCAAATGGTAGAAACTCAAGAAATCAATTACGTAATATTTTATTACAAATAAAACTGATACCGCACAAGAAATTTTTAGTATTCCTGCACAAAATAGCATTACTGTATTGCAAGTGCAACGTTACTTATAAGCTTATAACTATTTGCAATAAATTTCTAAGTACTATCCAACTTACAATAATTTAAATTGTAAGGAATTCTTACAAGAATTCTTATATAGGAACTTATTTTAAGGAAAATAATTGATATCTAATTGTATTTATTTTAATTATTACAAAAATAAATACCTGAATAGCTTACTATCGCCGCATACTTCTTTCACTCGACAACATCAATCCATGCATGCTCTTAGCAAAAAACTTTTAATTTTTGTCTTTTTCACACATTCTGTTACAAAATTTATTAAATTTCAAAATAGTCTGCCTCTTCATGTAACTTTTTCATCATATATTTGTTTAGGCATTCGATTCACACTCATTTTTTCAACATGCCCAAAGCAATGTATACGCTTCCACAAGTTGATCTATTTGATTCACATTTAATCTTCAACCATACACCACCCATTCACAGTAAGTTGGACGACTTAATAATAAAAAATAAAAGTAGCTTCAAAATACTTACGTAAATGTAAATATTATGTATATCGATAATCTAGAATAACGAAATTTCCAGTAACTCAATAAACTTACCTGCAACAAAAAACAAACAATGGAATTTAAATAAAATTAAAACTGTAAAAAAAACGAAATTTGCAATGTAAGTATACTAATATAATTATATTCATTAAATTTGCGTAAAGTAATGCCTTTGTTTTAGTACTAAATATGTTTATATAAATTTAATGATAACAGCTACTTATCAACAGCACTATTAATTTATTGTTTGCTAATTTTTTCTGCTAATTAGTAAAAACGTGTTTCATAATAACTTAATAATATAGATTTCCATTATTCTTAATTAAAATTTATACAATAACGCTGAAGCGATTATTATAGTATATAACAATAAATTTTAAATAATAAGCTTCTATAATAATAAATTCGAATGCATTCCACTATACGTGGGAAAACAATAAACACTGTTAATAGATTCGATTACGCCTCCACATTTTACAATAAACAAATACAAAATTTAATAGCTTGCGAGCAACATCCGTTGTTTTATCTATATTTTCTTTTATAAATTATCTCTTACAGACACATCATTTAAGATAATAGATTTTTCTTCTTGTCATCCGCGAAACTACATAGATTAATAATAAAATATAAGATTAAATTTAACAACGCGTAGGTGGGCTAAGGTATCAACTTTTGATTTCAATTTTAACCCGTTAAGTTGATATTCTGATGTTTTTACCTAATGTATTTTACTTTATACTACATCAAACACAATATTGTGTCAAGATATGCGGAAATCCTTGGATAAAAATTAGTTGATTCACTTATTATCCTATACCGATAACCTCGTATAAATCATTTAGAAGGCTAATTGAAATATTAAGTTTAACAGGAAAATGTAAAAATTAGTAATGCAAAAAATGCACAAAATATGTAAAACAACGTTTGTATATAGAACAAATTTAAGATACCAAACAAGTAGGTACATAATATATATTCATTGGTACTATTAGTTAGCATCGCTTGTCCATAAAATTCTTCAATAAAGTTCATTAAAAATCATAAACACCAATTTTATTTTATAGCTTGCCACCTTTTAATATTAACAAATATTATGTAGAATTACATAGGTGTGAATCTTTTTAATATCCTGCTGTAAAACAGTAAAAGATTACACTATATTATTCATATTTTGACTAATCCCTCACATTAAGTAATACAGAGTAGATCCAAATTTATAAGCACATAATACAACCAATGACAAGGCTATATATATAGAAACAAGAAAAAGCTTAGAAAAATAAGAGCACTTCTTTTGATATAATTTAAAATGTTTGTCGTTTGTATTTTTATTACCATTTATTTATTAAATTTTTTAATATTTAAATTTCGTTTTCAGGAGGAAAATAGTAAAACGATACTTCTTAAATTACTTGTGAATCATGAGTTTTGATTGTAGAAATATAAATCGGCCGTTTATTTTGAAACTGTCATAAGTTACTTTTCCAAAAAAATCAAGTTAATGATAACATTAATTACAATTTAACGGTATCTCTTTATTTTAATAAAATTTAAAGAAAACAAAGTGACTTATGCCACTTTCTAAATAAATGGCTCATATTTTGTTGAAATTTGAAAATATTAATTATTCTCTTACTTTGATACAACATATAACATACATACCTATATCAAATGTTAAAAACTTTATATTTAGTTAAAGTTTCTGATTTTCTGATTGTTTATGCCAGCGCTTCCCAAACTATGTAATTTAGCGAACTCGCGAGAACCAGCATCAGCATATTTAAAATATTTGATAATTCAAATTTTCATACATACATCTACGACTCGTATTATAAATATTTTTAGCCCGAGCATTTTAGATGAAATTTTGTGAATTTTCTGCCCATAGTATAGCGTCCATATCTATATAGCGTAAATCTTCTACGAGCATGATTAAGAATGATGTTAATGATACTTAAGCCTGTAGGTTCTTGTTGACGTTTAGATAGTAAGACTTAAAATTTGACCTGTTAGTATTCAGCTTTTTAATATATAAAATATGTAAGTGATCCATTAATTGAAATAAACAACAATAATATTTTATAATTAAGATTAGCCCAGCAGCGAATCAAATCCTTTCATAGGAAATATTTTTAATTATTATGTTTAACTTCCGGAATGGTAATTCCGGATGAATTAAGGTAACTACCCTAATTAATAAAAAATAATAATTTGAGTTGCGTCCAGGTATATACAATTTCAAAAATCGAAAATTTATAACCTCGATATTCTAGTCCATAAATTAATTTTTGTAATTACGAATATTAATTTTTAATTAAATAACTTTCTAAACTTATAATTTTTTTTATACTATTAATTATAAATTTATGAACAATTCTATTAATAAATAAAATTATTAATCTTTTGTTCGCTCTCATAATAGCCTACAATTACAAAATTAATTTAAGCTTGATGATTGATTTGTGAGACATAAACCTACGAATTAATTTTATTGAAAATGCATTAACGATTTATGTGCATAAATTTATTACAATTTTTATAACAATAAATAATAAATTTAGTAAATATAAATTAATTTTACTCTATGAAGTGTATCATCATCGTTTATATTCCACATCAGTTTGAGTACTTCCTACATGCAGAAAAATTATCTCCATATTAAAACTTATTATTTTTTTTATTAAACGCAAAAGATTAATTTTACGACAAAAAAGTTGGATTTCAAAAATAAGGTATGTTGCGCACGACACTGCACATTACACTAGAATTTTCGAATTTAATATGAAATTTACTGCATATTTAATTCGTAACTAGTTATTTTAAGTAGTTAAGGTTTCAACTGTGCTAATATAATATATTATTATAGAACGTAAAAGCCATATGGCATTTTGAAGGAATAATTATGTACTATATAATCATACGATAAGTCATATAGTTAGTGACAAACAAATTTGAAAAGGGTTCCAACTGACACAAAACAAAGAAGAGTGGAGAGAAAATGTAACAAAATATGAAACAAATTGAGTAAGAAAAAAAATCGGATGTGGCCATCACATAACCTTCCGAATATTAAAAGTAACTCCCAATTTACCTCGGATAGAAAAAACTAAATTACTAAATCTTATCAGAGCATCAGCAATAATCGTCAAAAACATTCAGAAAATCAAAATAATGAGCAAAAGCAAAAATACAAATAAAAAAATATACATATCACAAATAATTAAAATTTTATGTACAAAAAAATTTTCTTATTTATAGCCAATTTAGAAATTTCATAAAATATTTTTTAAAATTTTTTTTTTAAGAACAAAAGTTGTAGGTAATTTTATACGGATGATTTTTGTCATAATAAACTTTTACCTATTTCGTTGCGTTTCGGAGTTATGATGGATTATGTTTTATCGCTTCAAGTAAACCCCTCGTTCCCTCTTTACGATTTCATCCATTTTCAATAGGCTTCGTGCCACAACAGATGAAAACTTAAATTTAAAATTTGGAGTGATTTCGTTACTTCGTTTGGTTGTTATCATGTTCACAGACATACATACACACATACACACAGACATTTTTCAAAAATAATAGAAATCGTTTAAGGGAACCTTAAAACATAAAAATTTGATAAAAAAATGGGGGGTCAATTTTTTCTTTCAATTTCGGATTACAATACTTTCCTTACTAAGGAGTTCGGAAAGTAACAAGTGTTGAAATACCAATACATAATATAGAAGTTCCCAAAACTTTATTATGTCAAAATAGAATGCATTAAGGAATCAAATAAAATAAACTTTGCAAGTAGTGGACTTGCAAATTAATTTGGCAGTTACTATTTCATCAATTAATAATTGTAATACCGCAGCAATACCAAGCGCCCGTATAAAAGTTTAGAAATTTGCGATATGTAAAACTGTATTCGGCATATAGAATATCAAGCCTACTTGGTGTTCGCACATTTAATTTGGACAACACCGATTTTGCATTTATAATAGTATTATATGAGTAGAATAGACTAAGGTATTTTTAATGCATTTGACTGTATATTATAAAAAAGTATAAAACGAATCACATTAAACATAACATTGAAGTTCATTAACATCAGTCAAATATTGTCAGTTTAAATTCTATATTCAATTAAAATACTAAAATTTAACAACTCATTAACCACAAGTATGTTAATGACTTACAAAAGTAGAAAGGATATTACCTAAAAATAATTTCTAGGATTGAAATGTAAGTATCTAACTATTTGTTGTATTAGCCAGTATTATTTACGTCTTCTTTGTATTCTAAATAAATAATAGATATATATATGTACGTGTTTACACCTTACTTACTATGGTACCTTACAAAAAGGGTATTTACGATTAGTGTCTTTAATAAAAAATAAACATATTACTCTATAAAGTTCATGAAAAAGAAATAAATAGAATACTAATAATTTGAATCTAAATATAGTAACGATAAACTGTAGGTGCCCATTTTTATTGAAAACAGAATATTACCGAAAATAAATAAATAAATAAACAAATAAAAATAAATCCTCAAGAATCACTGCACCTATCTAGAATGCCGATTATCAAGTAGTGGAACGATGAGTAAATAATGCATATGATAGTAATAAGTAATAACTAATAAGTAATAACTACTAAAATGTTAACACAAAGATGCACAAAAATATCCATTTTTAATCCATTCTCCAAGTGTTAATCGGGGTGTACTTCAAATCTTTTTGGTGCAATTGTACTCCTATACAGTAAAAAAAAATGTGGGAATTTAGTTAAAAATAATGTTAATTTGCCACAAAACTCATGGCAAATAGGGTCCACTTCATAATAAAGGCAAATCATCAACAACCTTAGTAGGCAATGTGTCTCTTTAAAACTATGATAATAATGATAATTTTCACTACCGGGTTTTCATATTATCATTCTAATCAAGTTGTCGGATGAATGTCAATATTCAAATATAATAATTTTATAGTTGCTTTGTAATTGTTATGGTTTTGGTTTTTCAATTCATATTAAACTTGAAAAAGAAAATGTCATTTTCCGAAAGCTCGTTCTAAATATGGTTTTATTTTGTCCTATAGCTCAATTTGATAATTATAATTTATATTATTTTCAAGAGCTAATAATTTTTAATTAATGATTGTTAATTTACCTGACTGATGTGAGTAAAAATGCACCAATCCCTTGTTAAATTTACCATCTAAGATTGATAAATGTTCCCAAGGTTGTTTATTACTTAAAATTACTTGATAAAAGTACTTTGCTGTAGTGGTAAATCTCTATAGTTTTTAGTAAAATGAATAAAAACCTTGACTGTTTTACTTTAAATGCAAGATAAATTGTTAAATGCAATTGTTTAGTTAACCAATAATTTGAAGGTAAATTACCAAAAGCACTAGTAGGTACATTTAAATGTATCTGTTTCTAAATTTCTAAATTATATTTTATATTATACAAATCGATCAAACACTTTTTATACCACATACATAGGTATTATTAAAATAGGGCTAACCGACTCACCCTTTACATACAAAGTTGACGCCCTGCTTTATGAAATAAGCTTGAAAATACAATAAAAATTTAATATGTTGTTAAAAATTATCTTGCCAGTCTGATTTATTTTTATTATATTATAGTCAGGGTCACCTTTTCAAGTTCTTCGCTTCATAATATATTGCATTATTTTATTACCTATTCATTTTATTACGTTCAGTTTTTGTGCACACTTATATTATATCACTTTCGTGACACATCCTAACGATATCCATTTAATGGTAATAATTCAAGCAAATTTAAAAATATTACTGAAAGAAGCATAAGACTAAATTTTGATTGAGTTTAACAAAAAATCTCGGTGGGCACTATACAATTAGTCTTACGTTCCTGTAGGAATTTGGCGGTCTCCTTCAAAATTTAAGAGGTCCGTTTTTTTAGAGGATTAGTCTTGATCTACTTTATATGTATTACTTCCTTTCTACAATCTACCGTCTATTCTTGCTTTCATCGTAATTCTTCTTAATTCTTGTCTAATTTCCAATCTCCCAGATCCATTCTGCTCATATTCTCTAAATATCACCTGATCATACCATCTTAGATTATGTCAACCACTACTCGTTTGTTGGTTGTTATCCGTGTTACGAGTATTAATTATAGAGTTCACATCGCTATTCATTACGCAATCAAACCATCTCATTCTTAGCGATTTATAGCAATCTCTCTCGTTATGTTGTGCTTCATCATAAGTCTATATATTCTTCATCTTTTACCGGTCCCAATATTACACGCAAAACCTTCCTCTCGAAAACCCTCATCCTCTCTTCCTATTTCTTATTAAAGCACATCGCCTCCATCGTACATGTACATCTTTACTAGTCTTATCGTTGTTTTATATTATATTATCTTTACCTTTGTTTTTCTTGATAGTTTTGTTCTCTCTTGTACTCACAGATAACTAAAACGATATACTTCTTCACAATATTTTGTCTTTTCAGTTTACTAATTATTTTACTGATCTTGATATATTGCTTTAGATAAACTACTAGTTATACTTTCTGAATAAAATCCTTAATATAAAATAAAAATGACTTCTAACATTCATAGCTGTAAAAATAAAAACTAAGAAACATATTACGTTGCTAATTAAATTTATATGTAAATTTGTTTTTATGATTACCTATAAACCATTTAAGAATAAAACTGAGATTTATATTTTAAAATATAACTAAGAATCCTTTGTATGCAGTATCAAGTAATAAATTATTATGGTCTTTTAGAATCCTTACACGTTTCGAAAAAATTTTCCTGGTTGCCGAAACATTATTCTCCAATTTTTTTTTTAAATAAAATAATAGGCTTCCAGTGATTAAATTAAATTTATATGACAAATATTCTAAACGTACTGATTATATTGCATCTGTTTTAAAAATAAAGAAATTGTTTTAATAAATGAAATGGATTAATCTAATTATTAAATAATATGAATACCTACTTATAATTATACCGGGTGCTGAATGAGTTATCCGAACATAGGAAATTGACATGTAAAAACTTATTTATGCAAATTCCTGCTTCCCTAATTATTTTAGAGAAAAAATGAAAGATACAAAAATAATGCAGAAATATAAACTATAAATGATAATAGCATTAGATTTCATTTAGCTGTTACTTAAAACTCCAAAAAATGCTTTTGAAATTGTTAAAAGTTTCATTTATCAGACTGGCCATGTAAGTTTCCATGGTAATTATTTTTGAAATAGTATATTACATGACTAGTGGAGAAACCGAAAGATTTGCTCACGCATTTGCCAGTTTTGCACGCGAGCCGACAGGCGAGTGTCCAGAGGCAAATAAGTGAGCGAAAGGGTTTCTCCACGAGTTATGTATAGCGTTTTGTTCAATCCTGCACTTATAAATCTAAAAAATTTATGTAAATACAATTTATTATAATTCGTGTCATCAATAATTAAATTTGAGATTTTGAATTTGCAATAAGTCGAAAAAGGCGCTAGATATCGAAAAACTGAGCTAAAAATTTACCCCTCTTTGCTCGTACTCAACCCCCCGTAGCAATTTGTCGTAGGAAGCTTTATGCAAAATTTTAGATGGATAGCGCGCATTTAATTTAAAAAAAAGTTAGCTTTGGTTTTATAACATTTCAATATTATTATAAAGAACGTAGGCAGGTTAATGAATGACAGCATTTTTCACTCACTAGTGGGTGAAAAGTCTTTCGCCCACTCGTTACCATAGATATAATTTGAGTGAGTAAATCAAACGGTTTCTATACTCTATTCATTTAGCACATGCAGCTGATATAAACAATGATCGCTGCGTGATATCCACATGCTTGCTTTATATTCAATTGCGATTGGATGCTCATAAGGTCAAGACAACCCTATATACCGTCCGTACTTACAGTTTTTCATTGTAAGTAGATGCATATAATTTTCACACGGCGTTTAAATTTCTAAAAATACAAGGCAACCTAGATTAGTCCCTCTCTGTCAAGCTCCTCCCCATAAATCACGTGCAAACTGCATATATTTGTTATTGTCCACTGCATGTGCTAAATGAATCAAGTATAGTTGCGTATCTAAGTAAGAAACGACATGTTTCAATAGCAGGATTGAACAAAATTATTAAATTCACTTTTAAATAAATTTCTCAAATTTAATAAATCGAACATCGATTGTCGGCGCGCCTTATCATCCAGGTGCGACGTGCACATACAAATTTAACTTTTCCTTCCAAATTAATAGATATAATTTGAGTCTTTCATTTTTTCTTTAAAATAATTAGGGAAACAGGAATTTGCATAAATAAGTTTTTACATGTTAATTTCCTATGTTCGGCTAACTCATTCAGCACCCGGTATATAAATGCACAAAAACGTAATTGTGATGGTAAAACCTTTAATATTTCTTTAAAAAATTGAATGAGAAAGTTATCCATTGAATTGAGAATTATCCATCAAATTTAGCTTTGAGACTCATAAAAATTATTTCGAAAAGTATCTCCAATACTTTTACAATAAGTAGAAATAAATACAATGAATATTAACATTCACACAATTATTATAAAATTATTGAGCTCCGTATTACAATTTTTAAGAAAATTAATTATTAAATCATATTGCAAGCCAATTTCTTTTATAATTTTATTATCTAAAAATTATACTAAAAATCCATAATATTTAAGTAATTTATAGGTATAATATTGAAATGCAAATAATTATAAATTATATATTTTTTTCAATTACGATAAATAATTGAAAACAAACGGTTAATTATGCATAGTTGAATCGCTTACACATAGTATCGATAATATTGTTATTAAATAACTACTTAGTCATAATAAGTGTCTCAATTAAAAAATGATAACTTTTAAGACTTGGAATAACTAATCCCCTTTTACTTTCATACGTAATACTTATATTATTGCCAAGGTAAAAGGTTACTGAACTATCTTGTTCTTTTGGTGTAATACAAAGTGAATTAAATATTTTTTAGCATCTGAAAGCGAAGATAGATCAGCATTGAATACAATTTTTATATTTAAGTTTGGTTCTTTTTTCTAGCAAGAGGTAAAAATTTTACATTTCTAAGCATATAGGAAGTTGTTAAAACCTCGAAACGTTTTAAGAGGAACCAACTACAGTACTGTAAAACTTACTTTAGTGTATCTATTTTCTATAATAATTATTATAATATTATGTTGTTCTAAAAGTTATAAATTTTAATTCAATTGCACAATTTTGAACTTTCTATTATGTCTTTACAAGGGTTTTGCATTGAAAAGAGTTTAATAAGTAAGTTTTTTAAAAGATCAATTGAGAAATTTGGGAATTATGGAACTATGGACTATGGTTACTTATTAAGCGACAAGATAAAATTCCATAATTTTCTTTCGATATTTTAATAAAATCGATTTAGAAACCTTTTGGAATTTAGGAACCATTACAAAGTCGACGATCAAAAACTGCTTGTTAAATTTCGTTAAAATTTGTTAACTTAAGGACTAACAGCCTTACTAATAAACGTTGTATAAATTTTATACAGGGCTTATACAGGGTTGCATAAGAAAACGTTACAAATAAACCGTGTATAAGCTCTACTCTGTATAAGCTTGTCATAACTATTCATAGATGTACTTATAAAGCTTGTATACAGCCTGTATACATGGTGTATAAGTAAAAACGTTACTAATAAACCGTGTATAGCGATGAGGTAGTCAAGGTTTTCATGAGTGTCAAAACACATTTTATACAAATCTTATACAACTAGAACTCTAGTTTAACGATTCCTTGTCATTTTCTCCATTTTTTAGGTTAAATATATTTACTTAAATGACTTTAATAACATAAATTCAAATGACAGTGACAGAAAAAGTCACAAAAATGAAATTTCGAGTGTATAACCATAGTATAACACAGTTATAGCTTATGCAGTACGTATACAATGTTTATTAGTAGAAAATTTATATACCCCTTATACAGTGCTTATACAGTGTATAACTATACACTTGTTCAACGCGTGTATAACGAATTTTTATTAGTAAGGCTGAAAATGTATAAAATTAGAATTTGTCTTTATTATATTTATTATGTTAGATTTTTTTATTATATTCTACATATTTAAATGTTTTAATTCAATAAAAATAAATTATACGTTTGTTTGCACCACTTTAGAAGTATGTTTTTCCTGATTCACACTGAGCAAGCACAAGAGAGTTTATAACCATCACATTGAATTAGGTATACTGACCATTTTATTTTAATCCAATTTTAGGTATTCTTTTCCCGATTTTTCAAGTGTTTTGTGACCGACTAACCAACCACACCAGCTGAATAATAATTGAAACATTTAGCTACCATTATAGTGCTTATTAGTGACTGTCCTATTGTTTATCATTTCCTTTCAACTTAGGTTAATTCCTATCCAAAGAGAGGAGAATCAAGAAGAATAATCCGATAGGTTACTACTTATCTCATAAAATCTTTAACACGATCCGAAACCCTAAATATAATTTAATTTTGTTTTCTCGCCACAATATTAGCTGAGGTGAAATTTAACCCAAACAACGCTAAATATACATTAATAACAATTTGCCAAATTAACTTCTAAAGCCCTGGAAAAGTATCGTATCCCAAATAAAATGTAGGTACTGATTGAAAAGTCATAATTTATCATAATAACCAAAAATATGAGGTAATTGTAAGTTTCTACACTCTGTCATAAGAATAAATTTTACATACTTGAATTTTCAACAATATTCACCATTGAAAGCTGAAACAACGTCATTTCATAAATTAATTATCGCTTATAAGAATAACTTCCATTAGTTTATAATATATAAGATTCTATCTTAACACAAAGATTTTGGACCACAAAAATTATTTGTATTAGTCACTAGATACTTATACTACCGCAACCCTATAGAGTTATAGACCAATGAGTTAGAGAGAGAAAACGTTAATTAGGACCCCACATTGACGTCATTCACAAATGCCAAACAATATTTTTGTTGTTATTTTTACGCTTAATTTACTTAATTACGATGTTTTTATTTAATAAATAGTCATTTGACTATCAAATGTTTTCTTTATGTATAATTACGTTACATGAACAATAATTCATTATTGAAGGTGTCATTGCAAGTAATTACGAGGCAGGGCAGCTCGTCAAAATTCCCTGAAACTATTAAAATTAAATAACAATATGCAGGAAAACACATTCATAAGAATAAATGTATTGTTTTTGCTCCATATTATTCAAAAATTAGAATTTAATTATAACTTTGTAGGTTTTTTAAATTACCCGGATAAATTAGGACCCCAAAAGGAGGGACTCGTGGTACTGTAGTATCTAGTGACTGTAGTTTGTACAGCAGAATCCGCTTAATGTGATCACTTTGGGCTAAGAATATTTTAATAATATTGGCTGATAACTAATAACTGATAACAATAAGCAAAATTTAAAAAAAAAGCAAATTTTAGAAGACTTGGATTATAACAAAATAGAAGAAAAAAAAAGAAAGAGGCCGGTTCCCAAAATAAAATGATCACAATAACCGACTGATAACATTCCGTTATCACATTAAGCGGATTCTACTGTATATTGTTGTTGCGCCACCTGTTGACAAAATTTTCCAACAGTAAAGTAACTTTTCCCTCAGTGTGGCCCTTTTTCTCCTACTGGTTGCTTTAGTTTGACTGATCTAAACTAACGCGGTGTACTATAAACGCCAATCATTTACAAGATTAATTGGCAGTAATTCAGCAACTATACGTACGAATGGTATAAGTAACCATAATTGTTATAAATAGGTTTTCTAAGCTTTAACTATATTTGTTTTTCCAAGATCACGATATCTTATGAACATATTTCACTAAATTTTTCTTTGACATTTCTTTTAAGGCAACCATGGTAGTGCTACCAAGAAAACGTTAGCGCGGAAGCCTCATTCGGAAGAGCTCCAAAATCCGTCCATCACTTTGAGTATGACTACTTTATGGTATTGTAAACACCAGAATTGTTAAATACAATGCGCACACTTATTAATAATTATGTAAGATCCAATGTTCCTTGACCTATTTTCTTGCAGGTAATTGATAAAATATTCTGTAGTTGTTAAAGTAGCAAAGTAACTATTATATAAATTTGTTTGTAAATAGTTTATTTGAGTAAGATAAATGTTAATAACAAACTATTATTACAAAATATCTCAGCGACGTTAATATTTACATATAGATGATTCCCAGAAGGTAGCAGATCATTCAACTTTCTGTTTTACTGGCGAACTAAGTCGGCATTGTTATAAATTATTGATTGGCTATAAACGTGTTTGTCAGACAGTGCACATACCGTTGCTTTTGGATGAAATTACAAAACTATGCAGCTTCTAGTATCTAAGGTTATTATTTCACAACAAACGACAATAAATCATTCGTATTTTTCAATAAAAAATAATAAGTTATGACATTGCTGAAGTACATGTTTTACAATTACTACTTTTCATGTTTTATTAAAAAAAGTAGTACTGGGGATAAAATCTAAGCAATATATTTATATAATATTCATATAGCAACTTGCTATAAAGAACTCAGTATAAATTTTAACAATTAAAAATATCTTTTGATACGGCTGCGTTTTATTACAAGTTTGCAAAAAATGTGATTTGGTGCATAACTTTAATGCCATACATGGAAGATTAATGCTAAAATGCATTCCTTGAACCACCTACACCAATATGATGTCCAAGTATCAGACCACACATGTATCGCTATAGCGAAACATAACATACGGATTATTTTATTTTTGGAGTATTGATGTGTTAACACCATTAAGAATTGTATAGTAAATATGATATACTAAGGTTCGCGAATGTATATTCCAAAGTAATGTTTCTAGATGACGCGACGTCAACACTCGGTGCCTTTTAATATTAAAATATTTTTTACTTGAACCAATAAAGCGGTGATCTATATAGTACCCAAATGTTCCAATTCGATCTCACTTAGTAGATGCTTGGTTATTGTCCAATTTGATTACACGGCATTTAGTCGCATTGAAAGGTTCTGATTGTTCTCAAATAATAGCAGTAAGAAATTATTTTTCTAAATATAGTTTCCTCATTTTGGTAAATTTCATGCAACTGTTCTGCCACTGTCTTAAATTCATTAATGCTCGTTAAGGATTACTTAACGATCGCGCGCTCAGTCAGGCTTGTCGAAATCGCCGCTTACATTATGTCAGCTAGTATTAGTACTTTAGAAGGCTATAACGACATTTTAGAAGTATTGAATGGCTTGGATATACAGATTAGTCATCAGTGTAAGATCTTCTTTAAAAATCAAATTACACAGCGATTAACACGATAGAGGTAACGTACCAAAAGTACTTCAAAAAAGGGTAAAAAAGCTCGCAGACAACTTCAGCTAGGTCAACAAAGTTAAATCTAACAAATTTAGACCACAACAACTAGTATAATAATCTAAAACTACTTTAACCCCTTCATTTATGATTTTTTCTTTGGTTTTGAAAAAAATATATAAAATATATTTTGGTGAGTTAAGTTAAGAAAAAATAATAAAAAAAAAAACTAAAATTGATTTTTTTTTTTAAATATAGGTCTGACATTAGAGATTAAAGTTGTATATTTAACCTTACTCTTGAGGGATTTAAATGCTTCCAGCTTTCTATGATAGTATAAAGAGTAGATTGACATGATTAGTTCAACAAATTAAGTACAGATGAACACTTATAGCACCTAAAACCGCTCTGTGCCTTAAACGGCACAAGATGCATCAAGGGGTTAAGTATAAAAAAATATATTTTCCATTCTTGTATACATACTTAACTTCAATTTTGTCGAAACTACACTTCAAAAGATGGTGAGCTCCATTACACATAAACTAAAAAATCAATCAATGCACACTTTGCAAATTCGAGTAAACCACTAAAATCTATTGTAGATGAATTAAAAAAATTCATAATTTTGTCAAGTTAAATAATTCTTGTATTAACACAACGAAAAACATAAAAGAATTACAGCATTCAAAAAAAAGTCTAGTTATAGTTATATGCATACAAAAAATTACCAATTTTTTGAGTTTTATTTAGATCGACTTCTTTTTAAAAAATGTTTAATTTAATAATAATAAAAACAGTATTGGTTGTATAGGTACCACATTCTCTGTTTATTACAACGTGTATATGAAAGCTATAAAAACATCACAACTGCAACCGAAGAACAATAATAGATTTTATAGATACGATAAGTTATTTTAATAGAATTTTAATAGGAAATGCATCTCCGTATAATTGCTATATTAACTGTGAGGCTGTGAGTAACAGACTTCAAAAAATACATTTAATAATAGTTATGAAAAATATTTTGCAATATAAATATTTCATAAACATTAGCTCCGACATCATCGTAAATTTAAATCTTAAATTTTTTTTAGATGAAATTTCCAATTACTTAGATGTCTAGTTATATTTAATAACATTCTCCGTATTATTAAACCTAAAAAAAAATTGTTTCAATTTGCAAAGTTGGTTGGTTCGAACTTGCAAAGAAATGCCATTGTTTGATTTTAAGAGCAATGGTTTGTTTTGTGGTAAAGTGTCTGAGAGAAAACAGTAAAAAAACCAAAACAACATCAGCAAAGAGTAGTCAATTGTGTTTGAACATTTGAAATAAAAAAGACAATAAATTATTGAAGAAGCTGATAAACGAAATGACGAAATACCTAGGTGTAGATAGAACCGTCTAAAACGTATTTGATTTAGTATGGGCTAAAGCAAAATAGCACACAAAATCCTACATCTTGTTTACTTAGATCGAGAGGACGACTACTAAATTGACAAAATGAAAATTATTTTCTTAAATCGTGTGATTATATTGACAGCAACAACGAATAACAATTTAAGTTTGAGATATTAATATATATCTATTGCTAATTTTGCAATGCAATAAGTGAATGCTTATTTTGAAGCATTATCTTATTAAAATATTTCAAAATTTAATTTTTCGATTAAACTGATCATTACTGATCGTTTCCTACAATTTGTCTTCGGGGACTTTTAAATGTTATACCAAGTTTTACTAGCTTTACCTGTTGTAGGTAATGAAAATTCATAGCCTCCAATTATTAATTGAGATCAAATCACCTCGTTTTCGGAAGTATAATATTATACGTAAAAATGTATGCATAATCAAACAATTTTCTGAATTGTAAAATATTGCAACTACATATTCTTCAGCCCAGGTTTTATCGATGCGAATTCAACTTAATTTTAAATTTAATAATAACACACATGTAATGAAACACCTATAAGTTCCGTGTCAGGGTCGTACCAAATATAAAAAATATGTCATGTTATATGATTTCGCTTTAATTTTCTTATTTATTTCTTGAAAATAAATTTTTCTACAGCTTTAAATTCAGTTATTCTACCATTCGTATATTTTATACATATAATACTACATATGTTTGCTATTGTCAGATAGGCACTTTATCTGTTAATTTTTCAATAAAATACATGATTTGTAGTCTATAGTTTACTTAATAAATTGAATTTGTACATTTTTATCACACAATTATTCAACATTTTATTAAAACAAAACCTCAAACACTGAACAGCTGAAAAAATGAACAATACTATTATACCACAACTTTTGATTAGTTTGGTCTCATCTATTATAGAAGATAATGACAGGAAAACATTTTTATTGTTCTATGCCTAAATGCTTTCAATTCCTTGACAATAGCAACACTGACAACTATTGACATTCTTCCCAGTAGTTGTTCGTTAAATCGACCATCGTTAAAATTAAGCATTTACATTACTCTTGAAATTGTAAAATGTTTGATGATGATTTTAAACTATCTCGTACATTGTGAATGTAAGTTCATTCATCAATAATAGAAGGCAATTTAATACTTGCTTATGATATTCTGGTTTAGAACCTGTAATAGCGGCGCTTCCTTGCTTAAATTCTTAAAAAGGAAACTTTATTTTCTAAACCAGCCATAAACTAACTGTATCTAATACTATTAGTACATCTTAACATCTATCTATACATTTAGATTTCGAAAAATTACACCATTATCGTTACTGTTAGATTATTAGTATTCACTTTTATTCAATCAAAACATAACTGTTTTTGTATTTTGGCAATTTGATTAACATAAAGCTCACCAATTTACACTTTCAAAAATTTTAACTTGTTAGCCAGTGCATAGTACTATATGAAGTTTGCTTCGAAATTTTAGGTCACTGACCGTATTCAGTACACCATGATTATGAACTATAAAAATTTGATGTGACTTTTAGAAGTTTAAACAAACAGCATTCTCGTACTTAATTGTAAAACAAACTACCTAATTTTCATTATTTATTTATCTAATTGCACTGTATTTATTTATAGCGTAGGCTATAGGTAAGGAAGGCCACAATTAGTATTAGTTAATATTAAAATTTATCAAATTTAAACCGTTCCGTAGAAGAAATGTAATAAATAAAATTAACTATTTGTTAAAAATTAAATAGAAATAATACTTTTATAGATAAATAAAACTGCATTAATTACAAGTATTGTGAACACAGACTACAATAACATAATATGAATTTCAATACGTCTATTTTGAGAAATCTTCGGTGAGGTCATTAAGGTAAAAATTTAAATATCGACATGGACGAGATGCAACACCGTTATGTACTACTAGTAGATGTGAATTTTAACAGTTCTTTAAGCACTTCATTGCGTATATACAATATTTTATTTTATAATTTCAAACAACATCAATGTATTTTCAAAACCGAGTTTTCAAAACAGAGTTGCAAGATCTATTATAAATATTTTCAACCTTAATTGCTTTTGGTATATGAGCGCACAAAATGGTGATAAATATATTTCAGTTCGCAATTTTGTTTCTCATTAATTAATTAAAGTAAAAATAAACTCGATTACTTTTTCACAATTAAGGAAAATTTTTTATATTTTCATATCAAAACGCGTGGACTCCAAACAGTATTATTACAATAAAACCAAAAATTTGGAAGTATGAGATCTTGGATAAAAATTGTTTTTTGTTTCACTACAATTAATTTCAAGTTTTAAAATCTCAGTTTCAATGGTACTTATGTACTTGAAGGACGATTAACAAGATTTCCATAGCAAACTCATTATAAAATCCGACTTCACCTCTACTTTTCATTACTGTGAGATAGCCTGATATAATTTTATACGATAATCAAATACCTATACCTATAAAATACTACATCAAATAAATTTCTTAAATTAAGTTAATTTAAAGACAACTAAAACAATTTGTAAGTAAATAAAGGTTTTCAAAATAAGGATATGGATTAATTAAATTGAAAATTATCACATTCAAGTTTAGTAATAATCCAAACATTATACCGATCATGCTACTATTTTTAATTATTTATGTAAAATTAATAATTTTCAAAGTAGTTTGAAAATGATTTTTCGATTTGAATCCATGTATAATAAAAAAATTCTACAATATACTATCGGTTTCAAAGCTTTGTATGATAATGATGTCGTTACAAATTTACAACTTTCTTTCAAGTTTATGAAGTTATACTTAATTCGCATTTACTTGCAGGTAATTACTTGTTCCAGATAATATTAAACTTTTCGTAAATTCTTAATAACAATCATTAACGAAACCATGAAACTTGATTGAATTATTTAAAATTAAGTACCTTTTATTTTTATAAAATTTATTTATTAGTTTTTATTTTATTAGTTCTTAAATACATAGAACATAATATATAATTATGGATATTTCTGAAAAAAGATTTGTAAATTTCATACTTCAATTTTCAAATTCTAGATCTAGACGATTTGAGTTAAAAAAATTATTTTATTAACCCAATTTACATCAGCATGTTGTTCATTTAATATGAAACCGTATCATTGACATAACGTATTGTTTGCATTTGACGGTAAATTTCAATAAAACCTAATATTTGTGGGGAATAAATGCATTATTTATTCAAAATATCCAATTCCATTGTGGGGTGTTTACTTTACTTTACAGCTGGTTGGTTCGGCACACGATTGAACGAGAACAGCTGCCACCATTCAAAGTCAACTTCAAATTAGGCAAATCATTACCGCCTAACTTTTAAATAACAATTAAAAAATTAAGTAGTAAATTAACTTATGATTTTAAAGCGTCCGTCGATAGAAATACTGTAAAATAACTGCCTTAAACCATGAAATATTTAGTAGATATTTCAGCTTTAAAATTTATTATTTATTCATTAAACAAGAGCGTAGGAAGAAGAGTATCTCAAGTTGAATCAAAATACAGTTTAGCTGAGTTAATCGATGGATACTATTTCTTATTGAATCCTATTTAAAGTTTTCACGATTATCTAGAAAAATATTGGTAAATTAATAGAACATACAATCTTGAAATTAATTTTGTCGGATTAGTAGTGGTCCAAATGTTTTGCTCAAATACGGTAGCAAAAATTTATGGAATTTTTAATGTAAAAATAATAAAATAATCATAAAAAATAAATGTTACAAGTATTAGCTGATATTAAAATAGATATATGTATTACATTAATTGATGAGCAAAATATGAAATACAAAATCAAACAATAAATTTTAAAGGATTAGAATACACTTAAAGATCTTAAAAGTGCCTAACCCAGTTCGCCTAAAAACCAAAAAAAAACTTTTTATGCAATTATGAGATTAATAAAATGAATTTTCTTCTTCTGGTGCCATGCACTAAATTACATAGTACGTTAGCAACCTCCTCTCCTATGTATATGATCTGCGTGCTAAATGTTATCGCATTCATAAGGAACCTATTACTTAACGTGAGTTCCGAACCACGGAAATGTAATACACTTTATTTTTAAAAGCTTTTTCAAATCGAACCGGATACTTGAAATTAATAGTCACGCAACTATCCGCTAATATAGTTATCGTTTTCATTTGAGATGTTCAAGGGCTCGATTACTTCTTGCGGTGACTTAATGTTAAATTAAATGTTTCTCTTGTGCGACCGATGTACGTATATAATAATTATTACGTAGTAAGAAATGATATTGTAATTAAATTGAAATCGATTAAAATTTAAAAATAAATAAGGTGAGCAAGCATAGAATAATGTTTGACTTCATAAACTAGGTACCTATAAATAATAATCTATTCATGAAAGCTTATAAATTAATTTTATTGGATTTTTATTGATTTCTATTATTTTTATTTTTATATAATTTTCTATTACATTTTGATATATATTATGAGCAGTAACTCCAAGGATGGTATATTATTATAAAATTATAGAAAAATTTAAATGCTTGGTTTTTATAATAAAACCATTAAGCATGAACATCGGTAACAACACTGGCTATAATATTAGCACAATACATTTTAATGAAAAATATTAACAACATAATCGATTATTAGTTGCGTGTCGAACAATATCTATATTAAAATAATAATTTGTCAGAGACACGACTACATAATACATAATATCTTGAAACACAGTGGCTGCAATCTGAATACAAAACTGTAGGTGGACACCTGCATACATTTATTTTACCTTTATTATCCTACCCAGCTTACCGTAGTTCTATGATCCTATTCTACTATAACGTTCTTGGAATGTATATTTATTATTAAGTAAAACCGTGGGTACTGTTTTTGCAAGTATGTATTAAAGTTTTGGAGTTTTTAAGATCGTCTAAATTCTATATAATAATAGTGCCTATCAGATGTTAGTCATAGTTGGCACAAAAAATCATAGCAGGTCAAATTCTTTCATAATAACAAAACCGTTTAATTGAAGTTTTAGATTAGCCTATTAGATGGGCTAGACTAATAAGTTTGTTATGAAGAGGGTATAAATGTGTGATTCATAGATTCAAACATTCGTCTTCTACGTACCTTAATTTAATTTAAAAAAATTTAGTAAATCTGGATTATTGACATTTCAAATTTTCAAGTTTTAAAGATTTCTCACCACTGAAGGAAGATTTATATTAAGGTAAATTTAAATATCTAGAACTGGAAAGACGAATAGCATTTAAAACAGGAAATCATACCTGAAAGGTCAACTTCAGAAAGAATATTTCCATTGTCTAGCCTTGTGTTGATTTATTTTAGTTTAGTTAGGAACTTTTTTTTGAAATAGCATTTATCACTTTTTTAATATTATACTTATTTATTTTATAAATTCCTTTCATACCTGCAGTGATTTTTAAAAATATTTAATTCTTGAGTCATTTTAAGTTCATTAATGCTGTGATTAACAAAAGTTTTAAAAAAACAAATGAAGAAATCAAAGAAGTGTGTTTAATAAATAATAATAAAACTGATTAACAATTGTTTTATTACAGAAATAAATAATAGTAATAATAATATTTTCTCATACATAAGTTCAATATTGAATGAAGTCAAGATTCATAATATTACATCTGATAAGATAAAGAAATAATAATATTCACATTTCATATAATTCCTTATTTTGGTCAAGATATACTTACAAGAATAGTAAAGTTTTTGAAATGTGTAAAATTAACACAGTAATATTGCGAACTCCAGCAGTTTCAAAATAATCCTTTGTTCAAGTTAAAAACACTCGGCATAACTTAACAGTTAAACAATTTCACCTTTTTTAACTATCGATTTAACTAAAAATAAAGTTAAAGTAGCAGAAAATTCATTTCTGAACAATTAGAACCACGGTAAATAGATTTGAGAATAACGATATACACCACACAACGCACTGCGCAATAATAAACGTAGTCGGACCGTTTTGCTCACACGTTGAGGTTGGTTCAGCGCACGTCGTTTGATCAAGAAATCGCTGTGAATGCACTCGGCGAGACATTCGACTCTTCGTCTCCCCCACAGCCAAGATTTACTCGTCAGCGTTTAGACCAGATAAAAAGCAGAGGGCTAAAGGCTAAAGAATCCTAAACAGTTAAGTGGTAGAAGTAACCTCTACAACACTACAACTAAAAAATTTACATTTAACTTGATGGTAAGATTTAGTAGATGTGCACGATTCGCAGAAGTAGATAGGTGTGGTCACTATAATATACTTCCATCAGTTAAAAACAATAAAATGCTTATAGATAAGCAGGCGTTACGTCCGTTCTTCTAAACATATTTGTTTATTGAATTACAATAATAATAAACTATTAACAGTAATCAAAATATACAGAATGTAGCTTCTAAATTATTATAAATTTTACTATGCAAGCAGTTACATCATAATAGTATTTACTAAAAGTAGGTACCTACATACTATATTTTATATTAGTATATACTATAGGTACTCTATAGTGTAGAGAATACTATACGCAAATACATACTTATTATTATGTAATATATTATGTAGAATGTAGATAAGAAGTTACTCTTTTGATTGGGATGTCATTGTTGTTTTTAGGATTAAAATGCATAGGTAATTAAAAATTTAGTATTAATCATCTTTCTCAAATTTTAAATTAACGTTAAATCTTAGAATACCATTAATTCCATATAACTTTTTATTAGCGAAAATCTCATAAAAGAATATGTTGATATTTTGACGCGACCGAAGAATAAATTTAATTTCTTTATCGATTTCAATTTCCTAAATATCAAATAATAAAGGCTTTTTAAATAGAATCGTTGTGGGTGTTGCGTTGGCTTTATTGAGGAGAGAATTTCTAGCATTAAAACCAAATTGTTTATTTATGGTTGTAAATTTTAACACCAGTTTTAAAAATTTAATTTATAATGTGTATTAGAGATTTCATAAAAATAGAAGGATAAACGGATAAACTGTCTGTCGACTTAATAAACTACCTTTATTAATTATGTAGTATGTATATTATATGTATGTACATACATATTAATATTATGTGCCTACATGTGCCTACAGCTAGACATATATATCTATATATTATTATGTACTTAATTGTTTGCAAAATAGCTCAATTTGAAATTTTCATTAAATAAACAGTAAAACACCAATTACCATTAAAACAATTATAAAAATTAAGCTCGACTGGGGGTTCCCTGAATATTAAAATAAAATGAAATATTCCCAATTAAAGTTTACTGCATTTATATAATTTTTATGATCCTTGTGTAATGATGATAATAATTGACATGATTCGACCGATATGATTATTTATACGTGCTAATAAGATAATATTTGAGAAGTGTGCTACATAGGTATAGCTAATATTTTCTGGCATTCTTTTATATGCCGCAAGATATTGGCAATTCTATTTCATTATTATTAATAAATTTTTTTTAAAATGAATAATGGGTCACGCAGTGTAAAGTCCTACCATTTGTTATGGTTGATCATTGACATTTAATGCGGGCAAAAGGCATTGTTCCTTATTGGTTAGTCACGCATTTGGAGTCGCCTAGAAAAATTAGAAATTACCGAGTAATTAATGAGATTGTTCCCAATGACTTACTTTCCAGATTTAGTTGTCTACATATAAAAAATAAATTTATTTGCGAGTATAAGGTAGGTATAAATTCATTTTCTTGTATAAGATATATTATAAATCAGTCACTTGCATTTAAAAATGTATTAACTTATAATCCAGTTAATAAATTTTCAACTTAGTAATTTATCATTTATACATACGGCCTATTTAAAACTATCTTTTTGACGAAATTTCCTTGCATAGAACGAATTTTGTTTTCCTATATGAATAGTTTTCTTTACTGTTGCATTACATAAGTTCTTAAAAACTATTGCTACTATTTTATTATATTATAATATGCAATATAATATATTTCATATACTACAATTATGATTAGTATATTATTACATTTTCGTAGCAATATTATTATTTATTATAATACCCATTACATAATATGTATTCTTATGTACTTAGTTTATTATACATAACATGTAATGTGTGCGGAATGCAGGACTAGTAAGGAATCGTACCCTACGTTGGTAAATTTATAAAAAAAATTATAAATTCAATATAAAATATATCGAATAGCTTTTTTGATAAAAATAAATCAAATACTGCTGTAATTTTGAATGCATGGTATATCTACTTCACAGAATCAAATTAGATAAGGCACATCAAGTCATATTTGTTTGATATAATTTCCAATCAACCCGATATTCCTGCGTTTTCAATCTGGTATATTGTTTTTTATTTCCTTTTCAACAGAGAGAGAAATATGTGTTACTTACGGTATATTCATAATTGTCTGACTTGATGTGATGTGATGTGTCAGAACAGTATCGGTTCCTAACATTTAGATAGAGGCGTTCATATTAGTGTGTTGTTATCTGATGTAGCTTGACCAATCAAATTGCGTTCTGACCCGTCACATCACATCAGACAAATATGAATCTACCTTAAACAAAGCAAAACAAGTACACAATTATGTAATTTTTTGCATACTGCAAATACTATATAATTGGACGTAGTTATGCAGAAACCTACCAATCCACAATTTTCGAAAAATGAGTTAATTACGAAAATGGGCTTATTAGGTACTATTCTTTGACTGGCAAAAATCTAGAAAAAATTCAACAAGCTAAAATGAATTTTATATAACTATTTATTATTTTGCATAAAACTGCCAAACCACATAATTTGAGTATTTTTGTACAAAATCAGGAAATAGTATTTTTGGCTGAAAGATAGCTTAAAAATAATTGACTTATGGATATAAAAGCACTTTCACAACTATCTTTCTCAGTGTTCTATCCAATGCCATTTTTAAAATTAAATCTTATTTATTTATTTTCTGAATAAGTGTTTTATTGGGTTGGTAGGTTTCTGCATAACTACGTCCAATTTATTATCATTCTAATGCTTTACTAAATTATAAAATAAAAGACAAAAGGTACCAAGGTATAACTAACAGGACATTTGAAGACAAATTCAAAACAATCCAGAACAATAAGGAAAGAAAATTATAATTTCAAAAAAATGAGATTGAGCTAAATTTTGAACAAATGAAGAACAATCAAGAACAACCACAAAAAATTAATTTTTTGAAAACAGAGGAGTCAAGTTTACGTACATCGTCTTTGAGCAATATTGTATAATTCAAATTTTAAAGATGTTTGTTAATTTACAACAAAAAACTGACTAAACAAATTCTAAAAATTGTGATCCTGTGTTAATAAGGTCATAAACCAATGCAATTACATATAAGTACTTAATTTTAATTATATCTTATTGATATTAACTAACACCACCCCATTCTTGGGATGCAATTGATTTAAATATAAATCGAAATTCTACTGCCGCATTATGTTTTTACACTATTTTAAATTAAGCAGATTTATATATTTTCTTTCTGTTTACAAAAAATATATTTAAAAGTGCTAAACCTTTTCTCGCACATAGGCGCCAAGTTGTCTGGTTACAGTACTGATAGATAACTTAAATTCAATGTTAAAAAATTTTCAAGTTATTTTTCAACTTTCTATATTTATTGTTACAAACAAACATGTTATAAGTGCCCATTTGAGGAACATTATTCCAAACGTTTTAAAGAAAAATATTGAGATTGCTTTATTTAAAAAAAAAGTTTTTTAAAACACAAAATTTTTATTTCTTATTTTTTAGTACTTCTTCGATAGATTTCTATTTTTTAAATGAGTATTGACGACATGTTTCGTATAAAATATTATATACATTTTCAAGTCTTTGAAACAATTATTATTTCTTAAATCAAATTCAAACTAACTTCAAAAAATATTTTATTTCATATAAACCAATTTCAATCAAGACTTGAAAATGTATATAATATTTTATACGAAACATGTCGTCAATACTCATTTAAAAAATAGAAATCTATCGAAGAAGTACTAAAAAATAAGAAATATATAAAACTTCGTTTAAACAAACCTATTTAATTACAAAATTTTTAGTTCTTTTTTTTGGATTAGGTAATAAATTAAGTTCTTTAATTACTAAGATCCAAGCACTAAATTAGTATTTCTTAGATTAGTTTTTACTCTGTTGTTTATAGTTTCTAAAAAGATAATATTGATTAAGTACCTAATATTCACAGGTTATTTTAATGTTCTTATGTTCGTGAAATTTGTTATTCAAATCAAGAATTTTCGCTCTGTAACTCAACAAGTGATCACACCAAGTCACTGCTATGACCTTTTTAGTTTTAATGGGTTTTAATCCAAGTCTTAATAAATTTAGTTCATAGTAAAGTGTATACTATCACCACGTAAAATCTACCCTTTAATAAAAAAAAGTTTAAATATTACAGATATATTATTTTTTTATATGTATAATTGTATACTTCGTTAGAAAAATATATTAACAGGTATAAATTTTGTTGTGATCTTAATTGGTCATTAAAATGATTTTCAATCAAGTTAAAATATTACCAAATTGTGTTCATTGTGCGTGTCTGGAAACAATTTTGTGTTAAAACTTATTTTTCCAGATGGCACTAACGCATTTAATTTTCAAGAGCAAACAATTAATAGAAGAGGGATGATATTATAATGAAACACGGTTCTATCCCACTGTTGCAAAATGTGACGTTGGAAGGCGGGAATCAATATATCCACTATCCACATATCAATATATCCACATAAATAATTTTTGCCAAAGCAAAGTACTCTTGGTATGACGTCCCTCAACTTCATGTTGTTAGTGGTTTATCGCCAGAATGATCGAAATAGTTTTTTGCATGTAGACGTTGTTATTGCGTATTATAATTTCTACCTTTCCTTGTATGCATTGCACACCATCTGTTCTTTTCCTGATACGACTGCTCATTAGGTATAGATAGACCTTTCAAAACTCACATTTCTTTTGCATTGTCGCTATTCCTCTACGTACTTAATTTTACCGAATGTTTACTCTCTTACGTATGTTTTATTACTTTTCTTCAGTTATTGTTTTATAGTTTTCAAGAAATTTCAACCACGTGTACAAGACTATTTTCGAATAATTGCCCCTCATTAAGTTCCTTCTAATCCCTTCAGATTCATTTTAAATTAATTTTATTAATTCCTTCGGGTTGTTCACATGACAAGTATAACAGTAACATAAGCAGAAAAATGAAGTTAAGAAATCAAAATTATATTTAGCGACAAAATGCATTTTTGGCTAAATGTGTATGTTAATAAGTAATTTTGCATTTGGAACCATAACAATTTATGGCCGATACTGGAAATTCCATATGCCATTCATATGCACAACCTGGAGAAGTTGTATTTAAGATTAAATAATCATCCAATCATTAAATTATCATTTAAATAGTCCCGAGACGGCTGCGGCAAAACGGCCGCGACGATACGCTTGCGGCGAAAAATCCTAGACCCGAGCAAAAATGCTAAGGGTGGTCAAATTACAAACCTCTCCCCTACTAGTTGACATTTTGTTTAACCCTTATTGTAAGCTTTCTCGGGACTGGATCTAGGATTTTTCGCAGCGAGTGTTTCGTCGCGGCCGTTTCGCCGTAGCCGTTTCGACACGTACCCGTTTTGACGCTAGCGTTTCGACGCAAGGATTATTAGACGCAAGACCCATTAACCGCGATCCCTTTCGACGCAAGACCTATTAGCCGCGGCTCTTTTCGTCGCAGAACCTATTAAGCGCGACATTTTTCCACGCAAGATAGGTGAATTGAATAGTCCGATAAGTTGGTATAATATTGATATAATATTTTTCTATGCACTCGTAAGTAGACCAATTTCATAATAACTCAGAAGATGGACTGTCTTTTTGGGTATTTTCGATCCTTAAATCAAACAAATGCTACTTTATGCTCTATCTAAAAATTGATAATCATAAGAAAAAATACATCAAGACATCAACAAATCACCTACCAACAAGCTACTATTATTGTAACATCTAAACATATAATGAAACACATTGGCGAAAGTAAAGCAATATAAGAACAATAAGAAACACCAGCAAACTGCAGTCAAAATGTCAAAATAGAATCCGACAATATGAATCCAACCTTAAAAATCAAATTGATGAAAAATTCATCATTTTTACACCGATGAAGAAAATTCATCATATTGATGAAATATTCATAGTATTTATAAACAAAATCAAAGTATTTATGAATTTCTTCATCAATATAATGAATTATGTTCATGTTCATTAATAAGTACAACATCACACATTCACTCAAGCACAGATCTGTCTTTAAAAAATAAAATATATAAGGTTGAAAGACTAATTTCATTTTAAAAAATAAATTAAAATAAATTAATAACAAACCCAATATTAATTAATTTTTATTTAATAAAATAATAAATATTTGTTTTGCTTTTAAAATTATAAATAATTAATTCCTTTTTTTTGCAATTTTGCGGCCAACAATCCTGCGGCGAATTGATTTTGTGGCCAACAGTCCTGCGGCAAATTGTCCATGCGATCAATAAATTTTGCGTCAAAATGGTTTTGCGACGAACCGGCTACGGCTGCGGCAAACCGGCAGCGACGAAACCCTCGCGACGAACTATCCCATTCCCTTTTTGGGTATAATTAACCAAAGATAATAAAACTTAAAGATGCCCAACGCTATACAAATTTATGTGTATCCTAATTACCTCCCTTAAGTAGATGGCGACACTAATTATATATTTTTAGGTTATATTTTAATTAGGTTTTTTTTAGTTTGTCATGTTTTTTGTAGGTTGTAACCATGGACTTCCATAGACTTCCATGGTTACAAACTAAAAAAACCTAATTAAAATATAACCTAAAAAAATATAGTTGGTGTCGCCATCTACTTAAAGGAGTAAATTAGGATACACATAAATTTGTATAGCGTTGGGCATCTTTAAGTTTTATTATCTTTGGTATAACTCATCTACAAATTATTATTTTGGGATATACAGTAGAATCTCGATAACGTTAACATTCGAATTTATGAACATCGCGGTACTGTGAACACCAAATTTTTCTATAGCTACTCGGTAACGTGAAAATTATTAGTTAAAAACAAAAACAAAATAAAATAACTACGTTTTTTCGTGAACTTTAATGTTCTTAAATCTTAAGCGGCGAAGTAATGTCTCACGACGGATACCACGCTTCTGCAGTCAGCTATAAGGGAGGGGGTTTCAGTCGGTAGGAGTATTACCCCTCGGCGTGGTGTCCATGAGAATTTCCCCCTCCCCAATGCACCAAAAAAAAAATTACCAACATTATGAATTATACGTTTAATAAGGAATAAAAAATATAATATGATAACTAATGATAACATTAGTTTTTCTACGCCCCCGCTAGTGTGAACACTTGCGTTAGTTTGAACATACCTTTGGATTTCTGTGTTCACAAAATCGAGCTTCTACTGTACTAATAATTAGTATAGTAATTATAATATAATTATTATATTATAATTTTTGTTGATATTGATTATAAATAACAAATGCTTTTAAGTGAAATTTTGGCAAGTTTCGTTGAGTTAACGTTCATCATAATTTTATCATATACTACCAATTTTAATAAACGTAGCTTACAGTCTTAGAAACTCATGCGTTATAAAAAATTAGAGTAGAATCATTATCGATTTTTATTATTTAAAAAATTAATAATAAAAATTTTATTTTTAAAAATTTGAATTACAAATTGCATTTTATATTATTGCCCACGCGTTTTACTGTATAGACAATTATTACTATAACAAGAGTTGATTGAATTTGATTACACTTTCACAATTAGATTAAGCATCAATTATCAAATTAAATCTTTGTATTCTACAGTCAAAAAGCATTTACGAATTAATAATTTGTTAGCACTTTAATTCAGAAGTTTTAATTTTATGACCCATTTAATTAAGTAGATTGAGTATACTTTGGATGACAAAAGTTCTTCATAATTGGCCTCACTTTTTAGTCAATACATACTAAATGATAATTCAAAATTACATAGTATTATACAATATTACATCATCGTAGTATGTATAACATCAATTTAGTAAGTATTTACATAATACAGTAGACAGCTCGATTCTGTGAACATAAAAATCCAAAGATACGTCCATTCCAACACAAGTGTTCACACAAACGGGGGTGTAGAAAAACTAGTCTTGTTATCATATATTTATACAGTGGCGGAACTACCGGGGTGCGGTGGGTGCGACGCACGCGGGCCTCCGACTAAAAGGGCCCCCAGTTGTACTGTGACCTTTTCAATCTTTTTAAAAAAATTTAAAACCATTAAAAATATAATGAGATAATTTAGTATTAGTATTTAATTTTTAATATTCACAATAATTAAAATATACTAATATTTTAGCAGTCTTCTCTTATTGAGGTAAACAAAGTGGGCATCATTTATCATCAATAATGCAATGTTTCCACTAAATTTTTAAAATGAAATCCTGGCATTTCCAAGTTTTCCTTGGCAAATCAGAAAATAAAAAAGCAAAAAAAATCTCAATTTTAAAATTGAATTAAGTAATTTTAATTGAAAAAAATAAATTTTTAAATAAATTTTAAATTCAATTGTTTACCTCGACTGGAAATTTAAGAATTAATCTATGGTATTCTAAAGATTTCTTAAATTTCCCAAGATTTCCATGGGAAATAGCATTCTTAAGTTTTACTAAGATTTCATAGAATATCCTCAGATATGTAGGCACCATAAAATTTGCTTGAATTTCTTTTCGTCTTTGTATATTATCACTATTTTCCCTTCGGTTTTCCAGTTAATACAAAACTAAGGGGAAATCGCCGAATAAATTGTGTGTACTAGTGAAGGGAAATCTGAAGAAACTTTAGAAAATTTAAGGCATATCAAGAAAGAAAATTTGAAGAAATATAGAAAATCTCAAGAAATCCATAGAAATCTCAGGAAGCTCTAGAAAATTTTAGTAAATAGGAAATCGAGAAAATTGCAGAAAACTCTAGATAATTTTAATGCCAATGAAATCTCAGAAAATGGAAAAAGCAATGAAAGGTAGTCAATGATATTTTACATTTCCTCAAATTTCTCTTTAGTTTTGAATATTTAGTTTCTCCATAATTTTTCCACTTAGTAAAACACGAGCTGGAAATTTGAAGAAATCCGGAAAAATTTTAAAACATTCCTGAAAATTTTAGGAAATCCAAGAAAATCCCATTAATTTTTCAATTAATGTAGAAAATTAGAGAAAATAGAAAATTCTAGAAAATCTTAGAAAAATATCCAAAAAATCCTCTGAAGTGGGGAATCACAGAAAATTTTAGGATATTTTAGGAAATCTTAGAAAAATTAAGGAATTTCAGAAAATTGAAAATAAGTTATATATTTTTGATAACAATTAAAGTATAATTTTTAGATTTTAATAAAATTAAAGAAGGTGGGTTATTCGTCTCTATATTCGCCCTTGTTTGGAAGCAATTCTTTGGAAATTACTGGAATTACATGGAAATCATCGGAATTTTGAGTCCTGTATACAAAATTGTTTTTTTTTGGTATTTTATAAAAGCAGGGCCCCAATTAACAACTTCGCACAAGGGTTCCTCACCTGCTTGTTACGCCACTGTATTTGTACCTTATAAAACGTATAAAAAAGCTGGTTCACACTATGCGATTTCTCATGTGACTTTATCGTACAAACAATCGTATCTAAAATCGTAAGCAACGCTTATACCACATGACCTACTGTTTTTATATTTTAAACAAATGTATGTAAATATATATAGAGATAATAGAAACAGTTTTATTCTAAAAATCGCGCTTATTATTTAGCTATAATAGGGTTGGGACATGAGGTTTTTTTTGCATATTTGGAATCTACGTACACTGTTTAAAAAAAAGTGTTAATATAACACAATAATGTCTTAAAAAGTAGTCCATGTAGACGACTATATTTTTATGTTATTTTGTCTATATTTTATAATGTAATTTATATTTCTAAATGTTATGTTAAAATTTTTACTATTTCGAGTAGAGATTTTATTACAATTAATATGAAATAGTAACATAATTAATAAAACATTTTATCTAAATGTTAAGTTGTTGTTGACTAAATATTAAATAAATTTGAAACTGTAATAAAAGTAATTTTTCTGTTTTCGAGCAGGTAATAACTCTTTTCTTTGGTGTCAATTTGTCTTAGTTATAATGTTGTGTTCTTTACTTTGGTGAGATAAGTTTGTCTACTGATTAAAGACGTTTTATTAATTCTATAAAGTAGATTTGTCTAAATTATTGAGTAAAAATATATCAAGTTTAAAAATATAAATATGTAAACTTTTCGGGATTTTTTGACCAGGATAATTAAAACGTCAACAATTTAATTACATTGTTTCAATTATCCTGGTCCAAAAATCCTGAAAAGTTTACATATTTATGATAAAAGATGGGCGAAAATAATTTTTCAACCTAAAAATATAAATTTAATTAGGAAAAAAGTATTTCTAAAATAAAAACATGTTCATAATGATTTCAAAATTTTTATTACATTTACTATAAAACTAAGTATACTTAGATAAGTAAGTAAAAAGTTGTATACAAAAGTATACAATTAAAACAGAAAGAACACTTCATTGAAACAGTAACACTTAATTATATTTTTTATAATTATTTATTTATTTATTTATTAGCAATAAAACCAAATAATTGTAACAAAAATGGTGGTAAAAATGATACTTTTTTGTACATAATTAATTTATTCATACATGTACCTATCGAGCGTATCCCTAGTTGTTGTACCTCTTCTCGAGGCGTTGTACAAGAATTACAAAAATTCCGTGAATTGTTCTGTCATAACCTGCGAACACGAAGTTGAAGAAATAAAATAAAATAAAAACTTAATCACGTACAATTAGGTCCATCTTCGTCAATATCGAAAGTTGGATTTGCTTCTGATTTCTCATAACTTCAAATAATTTACTTAATTTGCAGAAAAAACTGCCTAAAAGTTTGTGACCTTGTTCCTGGAATCATAATTTCAAATCCTTGATCTGCCTAAAAATATTTAAAGTTTTTTTAAAAAAGTGACAATTTTTTTAATGTTATAGAATATTACCAGTTCAAAAGTATCAACAAGTCGTTGAAATTCAGTTAAAATATTTCCTTGATTTTTTATTCGGTATTTGTAAGTTTCAAACATTTTGGCATTAATATCTTCGATTCTGAACAATGATTTAGAAAATTAATAGAATTTTTGGTTAAAATCTCTTGTTGATTACCTATAATTTCGGAAGTTTCAGTCCCCGCGATATCTGAGGTTTTGGTTATTTTTTTTTTCTTATGCGAAAGAGGCATTGAACGACGTACGTGTAGTAATCGGTTTGAAAAAATCCACTTCGAGTATCCGGATCATAAAAAGCAAGCCTGCAATTGCGTTTAGAATTTTACAATTTAAAAAAAAATAGAGTGAGGATTTTTAACTTACATAATATTTATTTAAATTTACTTTTCAAGTCGGCGAATATTTATTAGAACTAAATTTAAAAACTGCTGATTTTTTGGTTACACTAGTAAAACTATAAAATAAAACTGTAACTAACAAGCCGAAACATAAAATGAAAATGAATCAAGTTGAACGATGAAGATATCTAACTCGTAAGTATGACTTAAAACGAAGACAATTTCCATTTTTATTTGGACATTTTCTTTTTAAATGCAGTCAGTTTGAATGAGAATGCAAATTTGCTAATTGCCTGTAATGACTAAGATATGATGACTGTGATTCCTCAGAACGTTCCGATTTTATAAACATAACTGGTCGAATAAATTCCTGAAAGCTTACATATTACTGTGTTTTACATAATAGAAAGTCATCTTAACTTTTCAAAATGTAAATGCTTCTGCTTTTGTAGACAAACTTTTGCTCTGTCTAAAAAAGTAAAATTGTCTATCTTCTAATTTAGCATAATTGAGATTATGAGATATAAGGTAATTCATCTTTTTTTTCTGTGTTAAATTAACACCGTTTCGTTTATCTATTCGCATTTTGACATTTTAGCATAATTATTTTATACAGTGTATACAACTTTATTATTAAATTTTTTTTAACGTTTCTAAAACCATTTTTGAGAACGCTATAGCGTTTTGAAAACCCAGAGTTTTAAAACTCTGTTTTAAAACAGGTTATTGTATCATAAGTGGACCTCGCTTTGCAACAATTACAGTTGGCAGCGAGCACGCGTTGCTAGGGTTGCCAACCATACTTTGAATAAAGTATTATTATACCTACTTTATTTTTTGCCAATATACTTTCGATATAAATCGATTACCGATGATTTTTGTTTATTCAAACGACAGATGTCATAAAATTATTATCTTAAAACTTAAATTTTTAAAATATCTTTTTTTCTTAAAAATACTCATGTTTTCTCTTTCAAACGACTCTATACTTTATTTCTTTCAACCAGATGGCGACAGAATAGATAATTTCGTCGGCTACCGAATAAACGTAGGCGTTCTCCACTAATACCGTAAATGTCACGAAATTTTATTATTTTATGGTTCTCCTGTATTTATTTATAAAAATAAGTGTATAGTGTACGCGTATGAAATATTCTCCATAAAATTCCGCTTTTTGTCATGTGCACAAATTTTCAAATTTCAGTGTTACAAGAATGCTATTAAAGAAAAACTTTCCATTTTGAATGAAAAAAATTCATACAAATTTCTCATTGCTCGTATAATATTAAATTAGAGTTAATTAGAATTTAATTAATACATATTTTTATATATCGTTGGAAAGTAGGTATTTCAAGCTAAATAATAGTGTTAAAATCATCTTGGTGCCTACAGCAATTTTCAAGTAAGAACGAATTCAAAAGTTCCTCCAACTGATTAAATAAAACTAATTCTATTTTTCGTTTTTGGCTTATAACTTTACCCCTCACATTGGCAGATGTCCTAAACATTGAATTTAGGTCCTATAGGTCAATTCAAAAATTTTGATATATAATTCGCTTAGTTTACGTCATGATTGGGTTAGTAAACGATTTTGACGATCATCCGCTACAATAAACGTGGTCCCACTACGATCGTGACGTCACGATGCTGTAGCCAATCCGAGCGGCCCGAGAATTTATCAATTTTCAAAGTCATTTTTAACGAAAAATTGATGGCGAAAATCGTTATTTTAAATGGTATTATTGTTTTTAGTGAGTAATCTCTGTAATAAAAATGGTTTTACACTGATTTTTCACATCATGTCCCAACCCTATTTCTATAATACCAAATATCATTTATGTGAACGTAAAAATAATTCTAATTCATACGTATGACAAGTCACATGAAAATTGCATAGTGTGAACCAGCTTTAAATGCATAATGTTGGTGATTAAGATCATTAAAGTTCACGAAAAAACGTAATTATCATATTTCGTTTTTGTTTTTTAACTTTTACTGTTCATGTTACCGAGTGTAAGGACCAATTTCATAATAAAAGTTAACAGGGCATTAAAATTTAAAAGACGACTTAAGAAAAAACAGACCAATAAAACTCAACAGTTTTGGTTTAAGTCGCCCTTTAAGTTTTAATGCCCTGTTAACTTTTATTATGGAATTTGCCCTAATAACTAATAATGTTCACGTTACCGAGTAGTTATAGAAAAATTTGGTGTTTACAGGACCGCGCTTACGATGTTCATAAATTCGAATGTTCACGTTATCGAGCTTCTACTGCATAAATGATACATAATTTATCTCTGACATGATCGGTTCATAATTTCAAAACACTAAACTTACTATTAAGGGTGGCGTTCGACTTTTTTATAAGTTATTGAAAAATTACAAGCAGTATTCAAAACCGACATCATAAATTATGGGAGTATTTTGAATTGGAAAAAACCTGAAATTTATGTCAGTGTTTTTACTATCAAAAAATAAGGGTATGCAAGTTGATAATACGTACATGAGTTAATATAATTTATTGTACAAATATAACAGAAGCGGTTTAGCTACCGATGGGGTTGGTTGAGTATTATAGACCCGAGGTTATTTGGTTTTGAATATCAGACCTCACACAGTCTTTATTTAAATATATAACCACAGATAAAAATCTAGTATCTGTTACGATGAACATGAGGATTCATACTTTTCGTGAAACGAATATATCAATAAATGACCTACCTATAAAAAATATATATTATACTACTTATATTATCTACTGATAAAAAAGATTCTATGACTTTCAATAATGTTTTGTTGAGAACTGTAATTAAATTATAACAAAAATAAAAAAAGTGAAATAAACAATAGGTAGTTATTTTTTACACAATATTTTTGAAAAATATTAATTAATTATTTTTCACTAATCAATAATTAAATTTTATAGTCTTGTATAAAATTAAATTTTCTTCTATTGCAGATGTTAAAGAAAATGGATAAAAGAAATCCTAATTATAAATTACAATATTATTTAAGAGTTTTTATAAAAATTTGTTATAAAATATTTTTAATAAATAATAAGTTTTAAATAATTGAATCAAATATTTTTACTTTGCAATTTTATTTGATGAAATACAAAGGTGAACAATGTTTTACAATCGCATTGTAAAATTTTCCGACGTTCTGGAAAGTAAAAGTAAACAATTGATTATTTCCCAAATTATGAAAATTTGCTACTGAGTCGATTACTAACTGATCTACTCTTATTGGAATGCTATGTTAGCTATTCCTGTGGTAAAATCGTAGCTTATCTTCTACTATTTTCAATAAATTATTATCTTTTTTACTTTTATTCATTTTTAAAAAGCATATAACAAGAGTCAGAAAAACAGCAAAACAACTAGATTCGGTCGATTCCTAATCTGAATTCTGGAAGACTTCTCTGAATTTCACTTGATAATTTCAAAAATCTTGAAAAGATTTGTTTGATTGTTTGAAAATTTTGGTTTTCGGTATTTATTAATAGTTGAACTTACACACTTTTATATAATATCTACAAGACCTTTTAGCAATATACCTAATGTGTTTATTATGTGCTGAATGTTTATAGATATTCGTAGGACTACCAATTAATTATAGAAAAGCACTTTTTCTATTTGTAAGTCATCGCAATAATATGTGGTTGAATGTACCAATAAGAAGTCATAATAAGTTGAAAATTGGTAAAATACTGTTAGTCTAGACAAAAATAAACAAAAAAATTTTGATATGACAGGCTGTGATATACTGTTTGCAAATGTAAATGACCTTACAATTAAATAAAAGGTTATTTTGTAGGAGTAAGAATGTAGATTTTATATCCTGTTGTCGAAAGTAAAATAAATTTGATTTGGCCTTTGTACTATTTACACCTAAAAATTGTAATAATATTGAATCAGTAGCTTTCTTCTAACAGTAGGTAATATTATTGTTATGTATTAGGTACCGGAACAGCATCAATCAAAAATATGTACTAGAGGAAAAGAACCAAATTCTTATGAGCAACGTCTAATTTTGTATGTAATTTGATGCGACTGAATGACGAAATGCTCCTTTAAATATAAATTGTGGTTTCTTAACAAGGGTTAAAATTAAAATTGTATGAAACATAAAAGTTTCAAAACCACAAAAATGTGCTCGATTTAATTGTAAAACTTAAAATAAATTAAAAATTGCTCGAAAATAAACGGTTCATTTGCATAATTTAGGATGTCGTATGATAAAAAAGTAAACTTGAAATTTTATTTGTCACTTATAAGCGCTGATGTACGATGGTACTCTTGGTACTCAGATGATCTGATGATTACAGATCTTGGGCTAATATTTACATAATATGTACTATGTAGATACCTACCTATCTACTGGTACAAAAATTCTTGTTTCCTTATTTTTGGTCAATACTATACAATATTAGATTGATGTCGCTGGTGTTCTTACAACGAATTAAACAATAACAGGTACATATCAAGATTCAAATAGAAGAGGTTCTCCCTCTCTGTGTTTGAAGAATACAAGACGACAGCTAGTACACCTAGGCTACAAAGCTTTTTACTTCAATATAAATGATTATATAGGTAAAAATGTATAATTAAATACATATTAGATTTCTTACCTTAACATGTTCCAGCAATTTTGAAGCAGGAACACAAAATTCCAGTTCAAACCGGTGTAAAGATCCATGATATTCACATACAAGTAAATCTCTTGCTTGGCGTATCAAACAATTTCGGGAATAATTGTAATTATGGTAAAGGTGTCCAAAATAACGATCTACTAAACCAGCAACTTCTCCTTTTACCTGAAAATACAAGAATTTGTTGCAATTATATACTATATATTAAAGAGTAATTAAGGTAGTAGTCTGGTAATTTACACGTTTTTCTACGTATTTATTGGGAATTTTTTTATTTATAGGAAAATTAAATTCAATGGTTTTGGTTTATTGGTATGTTATTATTGACATCTAAAGGATACAAAGAAATTTTTTGTTTTATTATTATTATTATTATTATTATTGGTCAAAGTAAAAAGAATGTACGAAACTGGCTCGGGTGATTTCGGCTATTGAGGATATTGGAAATAAAAAAAATTAAAAAACGCATTAATATGTCGTTGTTGTTATCGCTGGAACTAGGATCTTTTTTTTCCATCCCTAACTTTCCATTTTACAGCCAGATTTGTGCCTGAAAATAATCAATTTTATTTTATAAGTCGGCCATTTTGACATTTTCTGATAAAATTTAATAATCCTAGTTCCAGCGATAACGACAAGTCCATAGATTAATAATCTTTTTGATTTTTTTATTTCCGATGTCCTCAAGAGCCGAAATCACCCGGGCCAGTTACGTACCTTTTTCATGAGACACCTACTTTGACCAATAATAATAATAATAATAAAACCTTGTAAAATTAAGTAAAAAACAATGTTTTTCGTATCCTTTAGATGTCAAAAATAACATACTAAAATACCAAAACCATTCAATTTTGTTTTCACATAGAAAAAAAAATTTCCAATAAAGATGTAAGAAAACGTACAAGTTACCAGACTACTACCTTAATTTATTAGATACCAACGAAATTAATATTATAGAAAATTTTAGGTGAGAAATTTACACTTCTCGCATAAATTATTTATTTTAGGGCTGAAAAATAATGTTTCCATAATATTATATTACTCGCAGACACTATTAAAATATTAATTTAACTAAATTAAATTTAAAAATTAAATAATTTTTAAATTTAATTTAAAATTAAATAATTTTGATAGAAGTAAATAAAAAGTTTCTAATGTTATACTCAACAATTTGATCAACAAATTGTAGGCTTAATTAAGTGTATTTCAAGCAATATCTATTTTATAAATTAATATTAATAGTCCAGTCATTTGCTACTTTTACCTGGAAAGTTTTCCGGGAGTTTTGAAAATTGGTGATTTTATAGATTACGACATGCTCTTTTCGAATTTCTACTTTGCCACCTTGTATTTTTGCCGCTCACGCCGCCATATTGAAAAAATGGCACCTAAAAACAGTTTTCTGGTAATATCTCCTTTCTGACTCATTTTACGATGAAAATAGTATATTGTTTTATTAGGATGGAAAGCTTAACTTTTCCTACCAAGCAAGTTTTTTCATTTGCGAGGCGAGTGGAACGAGCCGAGCGAATGGAAAACTTGCGTGGCAGGAAAAGTTACCTTTCCATCCGAATAAGACATGTTACTTTTTCTCCAAACGAACAAAATTCAAAAATAAATTTCAAAATTAGCAATAACTCGGGAACGGCGCTAGATATCAAAAAAGTGAGCAAAAACCTCTCCCCCCTCGCTTAGTACACACCCATCGTGAATTATCGGTAGGCAGGCATATGCAAATATTCAGATCGATCGCGCGCAAAAAAATTCGATCTTCCTGCCGATACCCACTATGAAATTTTTTGAATTAGCAATAACTCGAGAACGGCGCTAGATATCAAAAAACTGAGTAAAAAATTCTCGCCCTTCGCTTAATGCACACCCCCCGTGAATTATCGGTAGGAAGGCATATGCAAATATGCTAGTTCATTGTTTATAAAATCTATAAATTTTATTAAAAAACAAATTCCTTCGTTGAGGCACTAGATTTTTATGTTTTCAATAAACTGTATAAATTCTATTCAAATCCATCGAGTGGTTTTTGAATTACAGCAGTCACCGATTTTCAAAACGTAGTTTTGAGAAAATCAACTTTTAGTTTTACACTAGATTTATGTACATATATATTTAAAAATTTTTTAAAAAATGTTGTAAGACGCATTGAAAAATCGGCTCTCTACAGTCTACATCCTGTAGAGACCTTCGCAGGAAATGAGTTTTCTGGCCAAAACTCGTGTTGGAGTAGACTTTGCGCCGCTCGTACGCTAAAACTATTCATTTCACAAAAAAAAGGTTACTAGATAAATTATAGTAAATTTTCTCTAGTTTAATTTATTACATAACTATTGTCATAGTAAAATGAGACCGAAAGGAGATATTACCAAAAAACAGTTTTTAGGCGCCATTTTTCACATATGGCATCGCGAGCGGCAAAAATACGAGGTCGCAAAGTAAAAATTCGGAAAGAGCATGTCGAAATCTATTAGATCACCAATTTTCAAAACTCCCGGAAAACTTTCCAGGTAACCTCTTCTTTGAGCACCAAATGACTGTACTATAAATCTAGTGCAAGTTGGTCCGCTTTTTATAAATCAATCAATCACCAGCCAGGTCGAATTTTAATACAATATTTGATTAACTGCGTCAATATTAAAACTAATTACAAATGAAATAATCAAATTAGATTAAATTTGAGTTTGGAAATACATATTTAACAACAAATATTAGCATGCTTGAAATGCGCTGTATTAATTACTTATTTGTTCCTAAGTAAAAAAATTTACTTTATATCGTTCATTTTCTTTAATAGTTTGTTGGCAGATATAGTTGTACTTCACGTTAATTAGTAATTTAATCTCAGATAATCTATTCATATTTTTATTCATAATATAGGCATAGTTAAATTCAAATTATAAACACAGGGTGTTCTACGGAGCACTTTCCGAAAGGGTCGAAATGACATGTCATAAGGACAGTACAGGGGGTGTTGAGGATTGAGACTCACTTGCATAACTTTAAGGTTATTATGGCCGTAGCTAATTCTAGCTACTGAGAATTGTAATAATTCAAAGTTAAATCAATATAATCAAGAACACAACAATGATAGACATGTTTCGACCTTATTAGGTCTCATCAGTATCATATAGTTGCATTCTTGAAAATATTTTGTAAATAATTGTCAACAATTTATAAATAACAATAATAACTATTTATTATTTATAAATAAATTTCAAAATTCTCGGAAAAGGGGGCAAGCGCGAAATAAAATTTCGCGATTTACGCGACTTTAATTTTACAAACAATTCAAACTGAATACAACACAATACAAATTTTTTTTTAGTTTTTGATAAAAAAACGCACATTAATAATATATTATATAAATTTATGTATATAAATTAGACCCGACTTTTTTTGGCTGAAGAAAAACATTATTTTTTTTTAATTTCGTATTGCTGTGCTCTAAAAAGAATTTTTGGCGAGTTTCATAATTTTCTGATTTTTAAACACGAAAATACAGGTAAGTAAACTATAGTGTACCTAATTTTTAAACCAGTATGAAACGCATGATAACAGATTTAAACAGGTGACTATTATTCGTGGACCAAGTTTAGTATGATAACAATTAACAAACAAGTAATTATGCACTTACATACAATGATATTTCGCCAAGTTAGTCTTAACTAAAGTTATACTAAAATTAAGGTATTCTGCAACGGAATGTTTTATTACAATGTTTATTTAAATTAATTTATTATCATAGTTTGTGTTTGTCATAGATCATTTTTTATAATTCTATTGAATTCCTCGGAGGTTTTTCATTAAGAAATGATTGCTATCTGGCATCAAAGATAATAAAACGTAAAGAGGCCCAACGCTATACAAATTTATGTGTATCCTAATTTACTCCCTTAAGTAGATGGCGACACTAATTATATTTTTTTAGGGTATATTTTAATTAGGTTTTTTTTAGTTTGTCATGTTTTTTGTAGGTTGTAACCAAAGAATTTTATGGAAGTACATGGTTACAACCATGACAAACTAAAAAAAACCTTATTAAAATATAACATAAAAAAATATAATTATTGTCGCCATCTACTTAAGGGAGGTAATGGACAATTTGCATAAAATTCAAATTCACCTCAAAATGGCATTTATTGATAGTTCAATATACCTATAATCAGAATATTTGACTGATTTATCAAAATTTTGTATTGTCAGCCCGCAAAAAATTAATAAAATGTTATAATTTATTTGTAAAAATCACGTGATTGAAATCAGGATGTGACGACATGAGCCTCAACAATTGGTACCAATGTACCAGTATAATTTCCACTAAAGTATCTACCAAGTAAGTACCAACTGGTAATGAAGTTATGAAGTAACCAAATTTTAGTTACTAATCGCCATTTTGATAACGTCAAAATCAAATTATAAAATTTATAAATTATAAAAAAAATTTCAAATTAAATCAGTCATATTTATTAATACGATTTCGCGCGACAAATATTCATTTAAATTTCAATATTTTTTTCGGACTTTATTTGTGAACCAAATTTAAAAAAATTAAAGCACATTACATATGTTGTTATGTAGAATATTAATATGCTAAAATTAAAAATCATGCAAATTGTCCATTAGGATAATTATTATATATAATTATTATTAGCTCTTGAAAATACATTAAATATGAATATCAATAACGAGCTAAAGGGTACTAATAAATCTTATTATATGGATTTCGCAATCCTATACAATTAAATGTTGAAAAAAATTATTAATGATTGAAAGTGCTTACTGTTCATTAATCCGAAAAATATGCAAAAAAGTGAATTAGTTTGCGACACGTATGCATAGGTGTTTCGAATTTCGGATTCTCATCAGGCAAACCTGGAAAAAAAATTACTAACGCGCACAGTATTCAATTCAATATGATAGAAAAAATAAAAAATTCAAAATTTTATTTTATTTAAAATACTCTCATCCCATTTTGGGATAGCTTAATCACAATTAGGTTCGCATTTATTTTTTTTTTTTATTTGCTCGGTTAAACATTTTCAAAAAATTCTTTATTTTTATTCATTTTGGAATCCAGTTAGGTAGGATTGTGTTTTTATTTTAAAGAAATGTCAAATAATTTTGAATTTTTATTTTTTCTATCATATTGAATTGAATACTGTGCGCGTTAGTAAATTTTTTTCCAGGTTTGCCTGATGAGAATCCGAAATTCGAAACACCTATGCATACGTGTCGCTAACTAATTCACTTAATTTGCATATTTTTCGGATTAATGAACAGTAAGCACTTTCAATCATTAATAATTTTTTTCAACATTTCATTGTATAGGATTGCGAAATCCATATAATAAGATTTATTAGTACCCTTTAGCTCGTTATTGATATTCATATTTAAGGTAATTAGGATACACATAAATTTGTATAGCGTTGGGCATCTTTAAGTTTTATTATCTTTGCTAGCATATAAGTTTGTCACCAACTTCAAAATTATTTAATAAACGTAGGTACACTAGTGTACCCTGGGCCTGAAAGGGTTAAAATATAGTAATAATAGCTATACTGCTTTTATTATAATATGTACAATATTATTTAAACTACTTTTACTAGTATTGTATTTGCAATTAGAAGGCTGCAACTAACTGTTTTAATCAATGTTTCGTCAACTTTTTCCTGCATCGCTAACGTCCTGCAAGACCCAAACAGGAAATTTTAACTAATTAGAGAAACAGTAAATACCAATACCAAACACGTTGAAATTATTTATATAACTACTAGACACTATAAATTTAAGCAAATAAAAATTTAATTAAGAATTTCAAAATATTTAAAATAACATTTAGTAATAGGTAATAGCCGCAATCTAATTAAAATGAGTGGACAAAGCGATTCCATGAACTGTATAAGCTTAAGAATCACAACATAATAATTCATATTTAATTGGATTATGAATTTTAATGTAATTATTATATTAAACGGCTGAAATATTGCTTCGCCAACCGCAATGTTACTTACATACATATTTGCATTTTATAAACTTAACAATAGATTCTGAACGACGGCAAGAAATTAAACTAAAACTTGATGAACAATATCTACAATTCTTCAGAATATTTATGACTTAAAATCAAACTAGAGCGGTAATAAATAAGAATTTAAAACTTATATTATTTAATCTGATTCATTGTTTAAATTCTCAAGAGACGGGTTGCGACTGATTTATAATATTTACATACTTGTAAAGCGTTCATACAGCGCGGTCGCTTATGTTTATTACAGGGGCAATAAGTTATATGAACTGGGGGATGGGAAATTTGAGTAAGGATAAGGGTTTATTGTTAAATGCATTAGTATATGAGGGAGATTTTTTTATGCTATTTGTTACAGTAATTATCGAATGAACAAGCTGCGTGCTTTGTAATTATTATACTACTTTTCCGGTCATTTAAGATAAAGATCTAATTACATTTTACTACTATACAATTGATTATTATTAACGTTTAGTTGGATAATTGATAAAATATCTAATATTGTGTATAGTATAATAATCAAATACAATAGATGTCGCTTAGGTTTATTGGAATTATTTTTAAGGTTGCTTTTACCCATTTACCGATTTACCCAATTGCCGTAAAGATATTCACTATTTTTTGTAAAAGACTTGATTTTAGTACCTACTGTTATTTTTTTGTATTCAAGGTATTCTTAAATTTTTTCACAAAATATATGGCTTAATGATTTGCGGTGATTTCGTGGCGTTTCGTCAATCGATCAAGAAAATCAAACAGTCCAATCCAAGCATTTTTATACATGAAATAATTAGTAAATTAACTTTATTACTGTGCAGCTATAGTTGATCTGTCATTTTATGAGATTTCAACTTTCACATACATTACTTTTAGTACCAATCACTAGTACACTGATATGTTGAATATATCGTCGTTGGATCTGTAACATCTCCTATGTGCAAAAAAGTAAATTTTGCAGCAGACACAAAAAACTGTTAAATTAACAAGGACAAAATAAAAACTTTGTTGTGTTTCTCATAAATAAAGATTTTTAAATATTATTTGTAATATGTATCTTAAGTCATAAAAACGCAAAAATATAAATGTTATTAAACAATTTCAATTTTATTGACCCAAAAGAGATATTATACTAGTAGCATTTTGCACATAGAAGGTGATTGTTTTGAAATTTTGGTACTTTGCGATTTTTTGATATATTGGTGATTTTACCATCAGGCGATAAACCTCCTATTTTTAATTCAATTTCAATTAAAATCTGAAAACCGTTAAACTATGCACATAGGAGATGCACATACACTGAGAGAAAAAAGTTGGTAAATTGAACGAATCTGAAATGTGGAATCTTTTCATGTTGAAGTAAACAAAATTTCGTTGAATGAAACAATTTTTAGTGTTACAAGAAATTCAAAAATGTTGTTTCAATATATTATTTTTGTTAAATAAATATTAGTTCATTTAATGTTTATAATGGATTCAAATAAGCTTCTACGATATTATAGTTGAATTAATAAAATAGTTAGATTTGAAGAAAACCAAGGAAGTTCTTGAACGAAACCATTATTTTGTCTTGTTGTAGCATTTTAGTATATGTCATTTCAACGCAAAATTTGATTAAGCCAAGAATTTTAATCGGCTAACTGAACATAAAAGAAGCTTTTATAAATTTCATTCAGACTCGAGAGTATCAAACAAAGTCGTATATTTAAATTATTTTTGCGTGAAGGAGGAAATTGGTTCCGGTATATGTAATTAAAGATTTGTCATAACATCAACCAAGATTATTAGTCGCGCTAGTTTGATTGCGAATTAACCTAAACATCAACACTTAAAACTAAGTTGAGTTAATTGTGGCAGAAGAGATAATTATTTGTTTCATATTTATATGAATGTTTTTTTTTTAAACCAATTTTTATTATAAGATCACTGAAAACCTCATGCAAAATAGCTATCATGCGCGTTGGGTATACTACATTTTATTTTGTTTTTGATCACTCGCAATTAATTTTTTTTGTCTAGTAAGTCAATGGCGCCAATTAAAATAAATGATTGGGCAAATATATTTTTTTACATAAGTATTTTGCTTAAATTCCTTGGGGACCTGCGACTCGCTCTCCAATTAAAAAGCAGAGCTGCCGGCCGGAATTCAGGACTTTGATAAGTTTTTTTTGTTATAATGTTTACTCGAGAAATAATCCTAGCGTTATATTAACGTAATTATATTTTTCTAACAATTACACATAATATTTTACAATGACAACCATTTTTCTTGCTCAGCGTCCCCTGGAATGTGACTAACGCCTAACCAACCCATAATTCCCCATATACTACTAGAAGTTACATTAAAAACCTAAAATGATTCAAACAATGGAATAAATAATTAAATTAAATGTACAGAAATGGTTGATACAATATCCCTACTTGGTTAATTTGAAAAGTGCGGAATGATGAACCAACATTTTTAGTAGATTTGATTAACGTAAACTATATACAGCTTTATTTATACAGCTCATCGTGTTAAAATAATGCCAACAAGTTAACATTTTATTTACACTAGTTTAATGCAAGTTTTGCATTCGCCACCCGTAATGCAAAAAATTTGTTGATTGAATTGTTTATCGTTTAATCAAGCAATTTTTTTCTCAGTGTAGGAGATGAACCAACTAATGAGAAGTCATATAATAAAGATCCTTTTGAGACATTTGTACTTGCTAGATAGAATTAGGCTATACTCTATTCATTTAGCACATTCAGTGGACAATAACAAATACATGCAGTTTGCACGTGATTTATGGGGAGGACTTGACAGAGAGGCACTAATCTAGGTTGCCTTGTATTTTTAGAAATTCAAACGCCGTGTGAAAATTATATGCATCTATTTACAATGAAAAACTGTAAGTACGAACGGTATATAGCAGTGGTTTTCAAAGTGGAGGGCGCGCGGGCCACTTGTGTAGTTGAGAAAAAAAAATATTTTTCACTAAACTCTCTTCCCTTGTTTTGAAAAATTGAAAAGTTTTGTTTTGTGGAAAAGTACTTTTTTTTGAAGGGGGGCACCGATAATATTTTTTGGTAGAAGGGAGGCGTGACACAAATAAGTTTGGGAATCACGGGTATATAGGGTTGTCTTGGCCTTATGAGCATCCAATTGCAATTGAATATAAAGCAAGCATGTGGATATCACGCAGCGATCATTGTTTACATCAACTAAATGTGCTAAATGAATCGAGTATAGTACTTCCATAACAATTTACAATTTGCACTCTATGAAACATAGTGCTCAATGTTTAGTGACTCACGTATCGGTATTTATTATCAATGGCTTTAAAATAAAATTTTTCTCAAAAATGAAAAAACTGGACTGTCGTTTAATTTTTAAACCTAAAGATTCACCTTCGTCACTAAAGTAATAATTCTTTCATAATATGTTTGAATATAATAATCACATTTTATTGTATTTGCAATAAATAAACTAATTTTTTCCACAACACAATTAGCAATTTAGTAAAAACGACACTTACTTTCTTTAGTTAGTGATTGTTCACAATGAACATAAGACTTAAGAAATACAAAAAACGTAAGAATTACAAATACAAATAAATCCTTAATCGAATATGGAATAATGCTGGAATTATATTGTTATATTGAAAAAAGCATTCTAAGTTTAAGATTTTAATATTATTCGATATTCAATTATTACCTACATTACATTACATTACGAACAAGCACTTATATTAGGTACCTACTTAAATTTTTTTGAAAATTATATTGGAGTTTTAAGAAGTGCAAAAATTGTATGTATCCGACTGAACTACAATATTTTTGGGTGTATATTATTATATACTTAATACATATTTTCATAATTTTTACAAAATCGACATATTTTATACCAAGAATGTTTTTTTCTGGCATCATCGCATTGTATTGAGCAAAATTTAAAGAAAGATTAACATTAAATTACGCTAACTTATTCCGTGCAGTTCATAAAGCACCACAATACATCTAATTTTCAAAGAAATAATTAAATGTATCTAAGTAGGAGATAAAATTTGTCTAAACGGAAACGTCTGCCGCGTTTCGTCATGATGTTTAGGTTCTATATTGTGCCGAGGATATCCGGTGTACAACATTTAACAATGTTTAGAATTTTAATAAAGGGTCATCAGTATTTATCCAAATAGTATTGAGGGGTTTCTATTTCAATTCGTCATTTTAGCTAATCAACCAATGAAGCAGAACACTGTAAGAGTATAAGCGATATACAGAAAAGATAAAATGGGGTTATGAAGTTACCCATTATTGTACGTACATATTATATTATGTACTATTATATGAATGTCGTACATTTACCGTAGTAGATACATTCAATGATATACTTGATCTTCTAATATATTTTGTGCTTGATTTTTGTATTATGAAAGTGTTGAATAATGTTTTCATAACTACTGTACTAAAAAAAAATGAAAGAGAAGTAAAGCGATATCATGTATATGTATGCCAGTAACTATGCGTGATATTTTGTTCTTCATAATAATATTATCTCTATACTAAACGTGTATTTCGGATTTAATTTCGGATTCAATTTAATTGATCAATACAAGTTGAAAGACTAATGCTCGGTTTCACAAAGGCTGGTTAAAATTTAATCTATGATTAAGGATTTTCAACAATGTCGCAACAATGAATTTTTATTGTTGAAAACCCTTAATCATAGATTAAAATTTAACTAACCTTTGTGAAACCCAGCATAAATGCCCGATTTCACCAACCTTCGGCAAGGTTGTCAAAGCATTTGATCAACGTCAAATCTGTTTTAACCAATTATGAAACATATTTTCATAAGTTAACGAACGTCATACCATTTGACGTTGATCAAATGGCTTGACGAAGGTTGGTGAAACCGGGCATAAGTTTGTAAAATATTGTAGTCACTGCTTTATCAGTATCGTACTTACAGTGCCTCACAAAAGTGAGCATACACTTTGAAATCTTGTAATAATTATTATTGCATTATAATATGTATTTCAAAGAAATACGTACACCCATACACAAAATTGAACGTACACCCCTATGCTAGCAATGTAAATTTTGCCTTTCAAAGACATGTTTTCTCATATAAAAATATAAAAATCGCTTCTACAGCAAAACTTATTAAACATTTTTTGTTGAAAATTTCATTCTCTTTAATTTTATTTATACACATTTTTCTATTTTATCGCACCATTTTAAAGTTACAGTGACTTAAAAACGACGGTTCAACAAAATAGAAAAATATATAAGTAGTTTTTTCTTGTGAATTGCATTCTCTACATTTTTGTTCATATACTACAGATTAAATCTATGATTACGCTAATCATAGATTAAGCTTAACCTGTGTTAAAAATTATATTGCTGCAACCCAAATCAGACTTAATATATGATTAAATATTTAATCTAAGATTAAATTCCTAAATTGACGTTGCTGAAACCGGGCATATAATTATTAATATTAATTTATATTAACTTATAATAATTATAGTCCACTAAAATAAAGAAATTAAATTATTATAACAATAATACACAAAGCATATGTTTGCGGCCATATTGAAGTATATCTGACGTTTATACACTAAAACAAATTTTAAAAAAAGTTTTTTGTTTTTGTCTTACCATAATATACGGATATATATCTTACTCATTTTGTTGTATAATATTTGTTGAAATTTAATGTTATTTAGAAAGAACTTTCTGAAAAACGTCAGCTAAATCGATGCAAAGGCTATTTCCTTTGCACCGACTTGTCTACAAAGTTTAGATCATTAGAATATAACATCAATAAGTGTGTAGATCTTTTGGATCTATTTACCAATAAAGGCAAGAGAAATATTTATAGGCTTTCAAAATATAATAATTCGTCTGTTCTCTATGGGAGACTAAATCAAATGACCCGCTTAAATATCTTGAATAATTATAGTGTCACTACAAAACATTTTCTATACAAAAGAAAGTAACAAGATTATTAATGAATATCTCAATACTATATCGATATCCTATTATCACAATTTACATACGTAAACTTAATAATTAATTTTCGTAATCAAATATTTATTTAATTTTTCCTAATTGTTAATATTTTTATATCTAAATTTCTAAATTAATCTTTTAAAATAATTATTTTTGATTCTCTTGCACCTAATATTGTCAAACTATTCAAACAATCAAATTCGAATTAATTGTAATTTCAAACCTTTTCCTTCGTTCATTAATCTACGTTAATAGAATGAACGCGACTTTGCAGGAATACAAACAAAATAATACCAGGTTCTTACGCTGCTTTTTTAAATAAATATTTAATAAAATCTTTAAAAAAAATTTCAAAATATCAAAAACATAAATGGATAATGTAAACAAATATAATTATTCTCAGAGTGCCGACGTCTTAAAAAAAGTTTCCTACACTAAAGTGAATTATAATATTGGCATTACAAAAAGTTTACACCGACCGATTAAGAAGCGGTAACCGCGGTTCTAATCTTGAATTTTAATTGCGTCTGATACACTGAGTGCTGTGATCTAAAACCCGAGACAGATTATGTATAATGACAATAGATATGTGGGCTATGTAGAAGACAACATAAAATCACGCCATTAATTATATTCCTTTAACTCTCCAGTACTAACATATTTTTTTATAACACGAGTACTAACGTCAGTTTGTGAGACCCATTCTAGTTTTTAATTTATTTAACGCCGTTTTTACATTTTTCCACAAATATTCCACAAATGGAATAATATCAAATGTTTAGGTATTATTTTTCTTTATGATAATGTTAATTCTAGTAGGAAAAAGTCATATTGTTTTATAAAATTTCCTTGCTGTAAAAGTATTACAAATTCAATTTATATAGTTAAAACTAGAAGTCGTCTGTCTGTGAGACCGATTGCTAGTACTGGAAGGTTAAGAACTAATCAGAAAATGCTTGTCAGTTGACTATTAACAGAAAATTGCTATCACAAGCAGAAGAGCAAAGAACAAATGGCTAATAAATAACAGGGTTTTAAAATGAATCCCATGGTAGGCAAAACTGCCATCAGTAGTTAAAAAATATTTCGTAAATTGAATTATAATTGACAGTGACCAGGTCAATCCTGAATAAATTATAATAGTGAACAAATTATTGATTAGTGGTCAATGTAATGGTCAATGAACGAGTGCGCTTACACTGAGAAAAGTAAAGTAAAATTTTTTACTAATGTGTAGTTGTTATTTCAATTTATTATTACTTAACATTAGTAATTATAAGTTTTAATAGTTGTAACTTTATTTGCTAAACCTCTATTTTTATTAAATATTACTACTATATATTTATTTTGAATATTTATCATACACAAAAGAAGCGATATTGTTTAAAATAAGCGTAGTTGTAATCATTTAGAACTACTTGCAATAATTGCAGATGTATTATCATTTACAACTACAGTAGTAAATATCTAACAAGACTTCTAGTTATAATATTGCTTATAATTGTAACCTTGTGATAATATTATGCTGACTCCCGATTTTCATATGATGGCGTTCTATATGGTTCTATTTTGTACGTGATAAGTTGTTAGTGCAAGTGAAAATATTTTTATCTGATGGATCCATTATTAAATAAATGGAATTTACATGAGGTACATAGTTGAACTTATTTTTTGGCGGTAATTCATATTTATTATTTTTCAGAAAATGAAATTGATTATGAAGCATTTACTGCAGGAATGCGATTTCGTACAATTATAGTACCTAAACTTGGTTTCCGTAGAAAATGAATTCAGCGGTCGGTGGAAAGGTGTTCTTATATCTATATGTAATACGCCTTAATTAATCTGTTATTATTGTATTTAATAAATACTTATATAACAAACTAATATTGTTTATATTTATTTACCTCATCAAAACTTACAAATACCTTGGTTATTGTATAAATCTAGAATATTTAACTATAAACATAGCAGTTATTGCTAATACTATACCAAAGATAATATTACTTATAAGTTTATTCTATTAAATACTGCAGAACAGTTACAAAATATACAACTACAGTTGTATTTCAAAAAATATTGGATGATGTATAATTTACTCCTATATAGTTGTATTATTTAGCATAGTTACGTCATATTTAATATAACACCTTGTAGTTGTATTATGCATACCTAGTATGTAGCTTTATGTTATAGTATGGGCCGATCTTTTCACCTTCAAGTAAACCCCAAGTAAGTTCTAATCGACAAGTAAGCTACTTTTCGGTCTTTTCAACTAGTAGTAAAATTTAGTAGTCTAATAAATCAGCTTACTGGCTAGTAAAGTTATTAGCACCTTCAACAGGCCTGTAAATATTTATTAGCATGATAAACTTAGCGGACAAAAAACGAACTTGTGATTTTGTTTATTAAAATTTTACATCATAATGACGGTTTTAATATTTTCATTTTTGATTGAATTTTGAATTTTGAAAATAATATTTAATAGAGTTGTGCTGGTTCCACCAGCTCTGATTAAATACTTTAATGTCGGTTAGTTGAAATTTATCACGGTTAAATAAAATGAAGTGTTCCACCAAATGTTTAATCGTGGTTAAAGCAAGTTAACCAGTCCTCAAACTAATTAACCAATTTTGGCTGGCTAGAAAAGTTTAATCACTGTTAATGCCCAATGCATACGGATTGGGCCTGCGCGAAGAAAAAAAGCGTGTTATGTGTTTGAAAAAGTGATTTTAAAAGCGATCATTTGTTATTATTTGCAATAATCATGTTTACAATAATATTCTATCTGCAGCAGATGATGAAGATATAGATATAAATTATAGTAGACCGCGAGTGTTAAACTCAAGAATTAATTATCATGAAATAGACGACGATTTTGAATATTTTTGACGTTTTTATCTACAAAAATATTTTTATAATTATTTAAATTATAGTAATAAAATTTATTTTAATAATGATTGATTATTTAATAACTCGGTTTGCAATTTTTCATTATTAACCTTTGGGCTAATCTTAGGTGTACGTTTTTCTTTAAATCTTTAACTTTCTTTAACTTAGCAGTCCTCTTTTTCTCAGCTGCTTCCATCTTGGCTTCCATGGTATCGAATTGCAGTTTCTAGAAACATTTCTAGAACCATCCAAACCATATAAAATATTTATATTTTAAAAATTATATTTTAGTAATTACTTACTACTACTTTTAGTAATTACTTATAATAATTAAAAAAAATCACTAACTATGAATATTTTATATCTTTTGGATAGTTTTCAAGTTACCTTACAACTTGGCCAAATTAAAATAACACTTCACCTGTCAGGTTTCATATTTAAGCTTAAGTTAATCTGATCTACTAGTTCAAATGACGCTAAATTTTTAGTTTTAAATGTAACCGTACTATACTTAAAGTAGTTAATCGTTGCATAAAATTCGATGAAAAGACCCAACTGTCTTACTCGACCATTAAAAAGCTCAAGTAAAGTAAACGACAAGTAACTACTTGACGTATAACTTAAATATGAAAAGATCGGCCCTAAATGAAATTACAGCTTGGTAGTTGTATCTTATAAAAACTGGAGCTACTGGCGCCTATTTTACAACTACATATTTTAATTTATACAGTTTTTCTGTTATTGAATACAAATTATTTTTCTCAGTGTACAATTTGCAATTCTTCTATATATAGATATATATTGTAATTATTGTGAATAAATTAATTTTTGTCATAATATGTACAAGTAAGATCTCATATTGCCTTGTCGGATGGTAATCTGTTAAATGTGCCCTTGTTTTGCACTCTGTGTTAGTTAAACAAAGTGCAATAAATATTACCAAATTTCAAATCAATAGATTGAAATTTATTTTAGGTAATGTTTTTTTACTCATTTTGTAGCTGTAAAAAGTAATTTCGAAATGAACGTCTTTTGAACGCCTATAGCAACAAATTTGCAGTTCAAACTAAATTATATTTGATGCACCCACGGCCAAAATAATTTAAGCTGTTCTCATAGCAGTGTCCTGCTGTTTGATATATTAGTGTACTTGATATCCAAACCACTATTTTGCACTTAATACAGATCTTTTCAGTTTCTGATAATCCATAGTAAGCAAATCCGAAAGAAGAGAACATAATAAAATAGCTTAATCTTAAATTCCAACATATTAAAAAAGTTAGTCTTTGAGAAATAAATAATAGCAAATTTAATTTTATACAGAAGTTTAATATTATATCAACGATTATATTATGTTACCTATAATACTATTTATGTACATAAGTAAGCAGTATACGAGTAATCCCGGTTATAGTAGTTATATTACTTCATGACATTACCTTTACAGGAAATTCATATAATAAGTACATAAGTATAATCACGATGTCCGTGATGGAAAAATTATTACATAATTTTGTGTGACACTGAAACTATTTAATAAATTTGTAACTATCCGAGTAACATTACTTTACAAATCTAGAACAACCTCATTCATTGTTTATATTAAAAATGTGGTTTAATTTATTTTAGGTCAGAATTCCCAATATATCTATAACATCACAAACGAGAAAATCCGTAAGATCTAATAACTGCTCTGCCATTAAATAGGTATACGTATGCTTACTACTTACAGAGTATGTTTACTTTCGCATTAATGTAGTATAGCTGCATTGTTTAAACCATGTTTAAAACTCCAGTGGTTGTGCGTAGTGCCTAGCAGGCCCCAGAGAACATTTAAACGGATATATAAAAAAAGAACCGTTTAAATAAATTTCACCATATCATTAGCAGCTGTCTGAAATATGAAAAGATGTCGACATGTTTTTAAAAAACTTGAATGGATGGCCAATAAAAGGGTTTAGGTACTACTTCGTCCAATACAAGTTGAGACGGTAGTACCGTATGTTCCAGCTGAAGGAAAATTCGTAAATACTGTGAGAAGAGTGACAAATGCATTTATTTGCAACATGCTCATATTATTGTCCAACCTGTTCTGATAATATTCAAGAGAATTCAGGTGAAGTTCACTTTATGAATATTTCGTGATAATACATACATTATGCACTGTAGGGTTAAAAAGACTGAAAATAGGTTATTATTGAACATGCCAAATAGTGCGACCCTGTAGTGAGATTACGTGTACATCGCTTTGAAGCGATCGCATTGAAGCGTTCGCATTGAAGCGTTAGCTTTGAAACGTTAGTATTGAATCGTTAGTATTGAAGCGTTAGTATTGAAGCGTTCGTTTTTAAAAGCGAATTATGTACAAATGTCAAAAATTGGGTAATTATTATTTCACGGATTTGTGTTAATATATTATATTATGTTGCTTATTTTAATATCATTGCTCATCAACAGTCGAACATATTTTAAACAAATCTTAAAACTTTACATCCAATAGTAAGATTATCATACAAACGCTTCAATGCGGCAGTGTTTAGCTTATAGTTTCAATGCGAACGCTTCGTTGCGAAACAATCGCAAAATATGTGTACGTAATACCAAACTATTGAAATGCGAACGTAAACTAACTGGAATGAAGTTAGCTGTAGAATTCAGGCGTGAATTTATACTTTGACATATAGCTTCAATGCGAAAATAATTTGATAGGCGATCGTAAAATAAATGAATGTAATACAAAATATTAGAATTCTAACGAAAATTAACCAAAGTGAAGGTAGCAGTAGAATTGAAGCGTTAGCATCGAAGCGATCGCTTCAATGCGATGTTCACGTAATCCCACCACTGGTGAGTAAAACAAAAGATTTTGAGTTACTTGTCATATGAAATATTCGTAAGTTTGGTATCGTTAAGTTAGTAATTAAGAAACAGCGATAAAAGGAGAGAGACTTGACTTTCTCGGATGAAAATTAAAGTGTAGAAGTAATGGTAAATTGTGATTAAAACAAAATTAAAATAAATAAAGAATTGATTACTAGCTATCAGTAGCTAAAGATCGCACATATGTGTTTCCACTTTCCAGTTTTAACTTGCTGAGGTTACTTCAATCCCCTTTATCGCGATTTTCTGTTTTGAAGTTTAATTAAGCTCAATTCGAAAATTATTTTTCAGGTTGCTTTTATTTAAATGATTGTGTAAGATATCCACGTTTATAATTAAAGTATTTTGTTTAAAAAAATATAAAAAATAGACATACTTTTTATTTTTTTATGATTTAAAATGTGGGTTAATGTTACCCCTAGGTTGGTGATACTTTATGCCATGTATATTTTTAGCACTGATTTCTTTCATTTACTTGCAATTCCATACAGAAAACCTTCTATAATGTTAAAACAAATGTTCGTTGATTTATTTAACGTAAAATAAAATAGAAAAATGATTATTTTAAAAGATTTTATTGTGTAATGACAAAACAAAGACTTACAAGTACTCTCTCTGTGTTTTCAATTTCTGGAACTGAGAAAGCACCCCGTTTAATGAAAATAGGTACTGGTATCTTGGCTTGGCTCTCTTTTTCAAAAATTATTGATTGTTCCACTGTTAAATCTTCTGATCAATTATGTAGTTGTTACTTGGCAGGGAAATAAATATCCAGAAATTGTGATGATTGTACTATGAAAATCAGAAGTACCACTTTAAATTTGCATTTAAACTAATTATAATTAAAACAATTTAAACAAAAAGGAGCTGAAATTGTTTAATGCCAACTAAATTTGTCCCTTTGACCACAAAATAAAATTTTCAAAATTTGTTTTGTTGCATGTTTAGTAATAAAATAGTAAACTTTTTCATAAACCGAATAAAGCAAGTTGCTCAAAAACGACCAAAAAATTTGCTATATATGAATTAATCAGTAACAAAATTCGCGCCCCTCGTGACACGTTTGAACGTGAGAAGCGCGAAGCTCAAAATTTTTGTGGTGGCTCAAAGTAGGACCATAAGGAATAAAGTAACCCCGTGTTACGGTACATACATTAACAAATTAACCAAGTTAAATATTATATGGATTAGTTTTAACATGTGAAGTTATTTACTAAATACAATTAATTCTTCACATGTTATAGAAAAATGAATGATTGAAAATGCTTACTATTAGTTTACCAGAAATATATGCAAATTAAGTGGAATAGTTTGCTACACATGGGCACAGGTGTTTCGAATTTCGGATTCTCATCAGGCAAACCTGGAAAATATTACTAACGCGCACAGTACTTAATTCAATATGATAGAAAATATTTAGAAAAATCAAAATTATTTGAAAATGTATCTAACCGAGCAAAGAAAAATATATATTAATAAAGGCAAACCTAATCGTAATTAAGTTATCCAAAATTCCAAAATCTCATGGTTTTCCTGATGAGAATCCGAAATTCTAAACACCTGTGATGCCCATGTGTAGCAAACTATTTCACTTAATATTTCTATAGCATGTAAAGAATTAATTGTATTTAGTTAATACATCTAATTTAGAAATAAGTTTTATAAATTGATGCGTTCAAATAAAACGTTATATTAAAAATTTGGAATTTTAAATAAGTACAGATAATATATAAATTATTAAGTGTTACTAAACGACCTAACTGCTTAGGATTCTTATCATAGTGAAAGCTTATACATATTAAGAATTTATAGCCCATTATATTGAATGAAGAGGTTGATCACTACAGATTGGTATAAAAAAGAGATAAGATATTCGTATATTGAAATTTCTATAAAAGGATAGAAGTTTTTCTATTAGTTAAACTATTATTTTATTTATTAATTGCCGTATAATTTTTGAAAGGCAATTTTTAATTGTTTATAAAAATATAGACATTTTGTTTTTGGGGAAGTTCAATAAAAAAAAGTTAGGACGACCTCAATTTAAGAACTAAGAGGTGTTGAACGCGATACAATTTTTTATACTAAATTGCATTAATTTTAAGCAAGCTGTCTTGCGTAAGTTTTCCCAATTTATAAACTTGTCCAAAAAGTTTACAATTTAATTTGAAAAATTCTATGGTGGCATACGCCGATCAAGTGGTGTATTAAATATAAAGTTATAAATCACAAAAATTAGTTTTTGTGTATGTTAATCACTCCTTTTTCATGCAAAGTTGATGTAACTATTTATTTGATGAAGCATCATTAGCATAGTAAGTTTCTCAAAGAACTGCTGACGCTTAAAGTATCTTGTTCGATTCCAAGGAGTATCTGAATCTTCAAATCTTCTTATGATCGTCTCCGTGATCTGGAGGCACATAAAAGGTCTATATTTGTTTGCTTGCACTGAGTTGAACCGGGCAAGTTAGTGCAAATAAGAACGTTCGTTAATTGGTTCTTTGTTGCTCAGTTGAAGTTAGTGCAAACAAATGAACAAACCTAAAACCGTCGCGTCGGCGTCGTTGGTTCTTCTGGGTTAATGATTGCACCCTCAACTATTAGATAGAGTTACAGACATATTACCTAAACCGGTTTAAACTACCGCGGCATCTAAATGAGGAAAAAAATCTAAATGAGCGAAAAAAACTGATTGTCTTAGAGTACAGCCTCAAAAAAGCTGATATTCAACTATTTGATATACTGCACTGGGTGGAAACCTACAAATTTAAGAACTATTATCTGCAAAGGCTTAGAATAACATATGATGTGAATAAATACGAAAATGTGATAGGTTTTCTTAGTTTATTTTTTTATGTATTATAGTAAATCTTCACATCTGTTATGTGTCAAGCCTCTCAGACGATGAAGTTATGCGTAAATATGTTTGAGCAAGAACAACGCAAACAATGAAAGTCTCATATTTATATGAAAACACAACCAATTAATACGCATTTTCAGATTTAGACAACATTATCTTTGAAATTGTCAATAAAATATCAGTATACCATAATCTTTACATTTAACTTCTAAAATAAGAATAATAAAAATGTATACCATCTTAATTTCAAACCAGAAACAAGTTAGTACAGTGTGTCCAATCGAATAAACCGGTGTAGACACCAATATGTTTATAGTAAGACAGAAGCTCTTGTAGCTTTTCCGAGACTCTCTTATATTACAAGTGCTATGAGCAACCGTTTTTGAGAAAATAGTGTTCAAATGTCTTTAATTACAATTATGATCATCAAATTAATAGAACAATAATTTAAAAGTACCTTATAGCGGATAAGATAGTAATGCTTCCTCAAGTCGATTAAAAAAACCCAAATTCAATTTCACGCAGGAATAGTTTTTTTATGCCTTCCATCCACTTGCAGACGCCTTATCGGGTCAGCTAAAACACTTTTGGATTGCATGAACTAGCTGATGCATTGCATTATAACTTTAAAACTCTATTTTCTCAGAAACTGTTACTTGTAGCATTTTAAAAACAGCAGGTGTTAGCTTAATTTAAGTACTCTTTCAGTCTACCAAAACTTGTCTCGATCCTAGAATTACAATCGAGAGGTTTTCCTTGTAAGTATTCTATTTTTTAGGCAGGGCCTATTTACCATTAGGCGCATTAGGCACGTGCCTAAGGCCCAATGGCCAGAGGGGCCCGAAAAGAGAGAGCATAAAATCGTAAAATAAAAATCAAATTCTGATAAAATAACCCAAAAATTGGGCCTTCGATGCTTTTAGTTACACTCGAATGTAAGGGGCCCGAAAGTATGCCAGAGCCTAGGGCCCAACTCAATTAAAAATAGACCCTGTTTTTAGGGTCTTCAGTACACAAGCTAAAAGTTGACTTAGAAGTTAAAATTAGACCTAATATGTGTTTTCTTATCCTGAATATTGATTGAATGTACACTTTGTATATTTTGAGAAAATATACAGTACCTGTAAGGTTAACGTAATTGAGGACCGTTTTTTCAAAACTCAACAATTAAAAAATATTAATTTTTCAGAAGAACGTTTAAACGGTGTAACTCTATGCTTGTATATCTTATATAAGAAAACAAATTTAAATTTTATATTTGCCTGGTTATTATTCAACTTAGGTTAGTTTTGACTTTAACATTCAAGAGTCTTTATAAAACTCATACAGAAAACATGTATAACTCAATTTCGGCAAAATTGCAATTAACGGATTTTGAAAAAACGGTCCTGAATTGTAACTAATTCTATTTACCAATTTTGTTTATATTTCCTGTTTTATTATTTTGTACGATATATGTATGTAACCTACTCAAAAGTAAATATTAATAATTTTCAACATTTATAACAGTACACTAAGCTGAATACTTAGTTGATTGTAATGGAATATTTTTAAGAATAAGAAAAGGAAGAACGTGAAAATTAGATTTGAATTCAAAAATAATTTTGAATAACATTAAAAACATTGATCATTTTGAAACATATACTAATACAACAATGACTTTCCCTTAATTATATATTAACTTCAATAAAAGTTAAACCGTCACAGTTTTAGTAAGCAATTTTATAGCTCTTGAGGAAATTTATCTGACTAGAACAACAAATGTGAAAGTACTCTTGTGCTTATACAGCAGGACACGCCGTAGCTTCCAGGCTCACTTTAACCTTTGACTTTGTTTACTCCTATTTATTGTTGTTACCATATTAGAATTTTAATTCGCCTTACTTTGTAATTTAAAGAGTAAAAATGTTTTTAACAAAAAGTTATTTAAGTAATGTACCTATAGTCTATGATAATTTGTAAAAATTTAGATATTTAATAATTATTTAGAGTAATTTAAATAATATGCCATTGGTATGTAGACCTCAATCTAGAGGGTAGGAGATATTTCGCATTTTGCCATCTCCTCGCCATTTTAAATTTTTTACCTAAAATAGTCTAAATCGTTTAAAGCAAAATTGGTACAAACGAAAATAAAGAAGGTACAAACAGGTACAAACGAGATACGATTGTTTTAGACTATTTTTGATATCAAATTCAAAATGATAGAGAGAGGGCTAGCGAAATACATTAACTTGATATGTCGAGCACCCGACAAGTGGTTTCACTATCTACACTTAATACTGCTTAAAAATTGTTTTGCAATTGTTAAATTGTTATTCATTATAAAAATGAATATTTCCTAGAAAATTTCTATTTCAAAAGTTATTTCTAAACGTAAGTTAGAAACACTATAGGCACTGCTTAAAATTCATGTGCGTGAAGTTAGCCCCGCCAATTTTGAAAATTTGAAAACTGAATATTGTGCCGGATTGTGCCCGATGTGTGCTACGTTGTGCCGTATTTTTATTTTATTTTTTTTATTTTGTCTTGATTTTATAGAGATTGCTTATTTTGGGGAAGAAGTTAGCCCCGCCATTTTCGATGATTCTAAAAATCAAAATTGTATTGGATTGTACTTAACTTGTGCCGTTGTGTGTCGTAAATTATAAAATTTTTTTTGATAAATAAAATTTATCTTGATAAATTTATTTTGATAAATAAAATTTTTTGGGCCAAAAACTGTTTTATCGATAGAAATTAGCGTCATTTTCGATAATTCTAAAAATTAAAATTTTATTGTATTTTATTCGACGTGTGTTTTTGTGTGCCGTACATTTAAAATTTAATTTTGATAAATAAAATATTTTTAGATACACACGATTTTTCGCGATAATTAATTGAGATGAAAGACACGGAAATAAAATATTATAAACTCCCTCTTATGTAATGGTCATTTCTTAACCTTTGTATTTCAGGTAAAAGTTTAAAAAAGGTTTGTAGTATATGTTTATTGTAACAATAATATAAAAAATCTAGACTTCAAAAATAATATTGTTGTTAAAAAAAATATAATTAAATATTTTAACCAGGTAAATAAAAAGGTAAATTTTTTGATTTAAGATAAATAGAAAGCGTATTATAAAATGGGCGATTTTAAGTTCCACTGATCTTCTTTATGAAAAATATTGCTAATCATTTCTGTCACATTAATGATAAATAATCGGTACAGTAGTGGTTTATATTTGATTTTTTTTAATAATTCTTAATGGACAATTTGCATAAAATTCAAATTCACCTCAAAATAGCATTTATTGATAGTTCAATATACCTATAATCAGAATATTTGAGTGATTTATCAAAATTCTCTATTGTCAGCCCGCAAAAAATTAATGAAATGTTATAATTTATTTGAAAAAATCACGTGATTTAAATCAGGATGTGACGACATGAGCCTCAACAATTGGTGCCAATACACCAGTATAATTTCCACTAAAGTATCTACCAAGTAAGTACCAACTGGAAATGAAGTTATAAAGTAACCAAATTTTAGTTACTAATCGCCATTTTGATGACGTCAAAATCCTCAAATTTCAAATTAAGTCAGCCATATTTATTAATACGATTTCGCGCGACAAATATACATTTAAATTTCAATATTTTTTTCTGGCTTTATTTGTGAACCAAATTTAAAAAAATTAAGACACATTACATATGTTGTTATGTAGAATATTAATATGCTAAAATTAAAAATCATGCAAATTGTCCATTTCATAATTATTGGTTTCATGTAATTCATTTGTTTTGAACTTTAATAGTAAATAAAATATTTTGATAGTTTCATGGTCAATAAAAAGCCCCTTTCAAAATGAGTTTAATTATTAATCTGTCTATTGTGTACCTACTAATACTTTGTAATCCCTAATTATCATTAGCGGTGGAATTTACAGGTGACCAGCGGTGGAGTTTACATACGTCCACCTTGACCACCTCGACTTAATTGACCGATCGGTGGAACTTACATGTTGGAAAATAGTGACCCAAAAGGGACCGGTGGAACTTACATGTCGGATTAAAAAGGATTTGACCGATCGGTGGAACTTACATGTTGGAAAATAGTGACCCAAAAGGGACCGGTGGAACTTACATGTCGGATTAAAATGGATTTGACCGATCGGCGAAACTTACAATCGTTCTGTTTTACCCGAGTACCTTTTTGGCCATTGGTGGAACTTACATATTTAGCTTCAGCAGATTAACAAAAAAAGGCTTTTAAGCTGACCATTACCACTGTCCGTATATCCAATGAATAAGGATTATAACACAAAATACTATCAAGGTACACCAATTAGTCTACTAATATGATAAGTACTTAAATAGTATACAGGTAATTTTTTTTAATAGAACCATAAAAACTTAATTTTTCCACTTTTTTTCTCGTAAAATGTGAAAATTCGGAAATTTTTTTTGCAAAGTGTATTGTCATCGGGGACGAATCTATGTGCAAAATTTCAGCTCGATTGGATAGCGCAAATTGAGTCAAATTTGACTTTCTAAGTTTTGTCGTATTCAATCAAGCAAGCAGAAAGGTAAAACTAATATAAAGGATTTAAAAATGACCATTGCATAAGAGGGACTACATACAGCGTGGCAAGCATTTATCGTAACCGAAAGTAAAGGGCTGTCATTTTTATAATTTACGACACACAAAGTCACACGTCGAATAGAATCCAACAAAATTTAAATTTTTAGAATTACCGAAAATGGCGTGGAACCTCTACCGATAAAACAGGCACACAACGGCAGAAGTCGAATAGAATCCAATAAAATTTTAATTTTTAGAATTATCTTTTCTATTTACTTTATCAAGGAATTTACCTTTTTACTTACCTGGTAAAAACCTCTTTTTAAACTTTTACCTGAAATACAGAGGTTAACAAAAATGACCATTGCATAAGAGGGAGTTTATAATATTATATTTCCGTGTCTTTCATCTCAATTAATTATAGCGAAAAATCGAGGTGCCTAAAAATATTTTATTTATCAAAATTAAATTTTAAATGTACGGCACACAAAAGCACACGTCGAATAAAATACAATAAAATTTTAATTTTTAAAATTATCGAAAATGACGACGCTAATTTTTATCGATAAAACAGTTTTTAGCCCAAAAAAATTTTATTTGTCAAAAATTTATTTGTCAAAATAAAATTTTATAATTTACGGCACACAACGACACAAGTTAAGTACAATCCAATATCAATTTTGATTTTTAGAATCATCGAAAATGGCGGGGCTAACTTCTACCCCAAAATAAGCAATTTCTATAAAATCGAAAAAAAATAAAAAAAAATAAAAAAGAAATACGGCACAACGTAGCACACATCGGGCACAATCCGGCACAATATTTAATTTTCAAATTTTCAAAAATGGCGGGGCTAACTTCACGCACATAGTGAATTATAAATGTGCGTAAAGTTAGCTCTGTGCAGCTCAAGTATAAACTAACGGATAACTAAACAGCAAAAAACCCAGAAATATATAACATATCAAAAACATCATAAATGCTTACAAAATAGCTCATCTTAAAAAAAAAAATGGGTATTGAAAATATAATTTTCCGAACTACTTAGTTGATCAAATTATTAAGACTATCGCATGTGTGTGTGTATACATATACTACACACAAGCATAAATATTATAATTATTTGAACCAATTGAAAAATGTCGGTTGCTAATACACAGGTAATTATGGGCAAATTTTTCCATCTTTTTGGATATTTAAATTAACATTTTACTATAACTTAATTGTTTAAAATTAGAAAATGCAAATATTAAATTAGACGGTTACTTTTATAAATAAATGTATTAGGTTATAAATTTTTTATTTTAATTAAATGGGAATATCAAAAGTACTTTAGATTCTTAATTTACATGCAGGTTAAAAATAAAACTTACAATTTTTTCAGTAGTTGCATCATCTGTTTTTTGCTTCTCATAAGGTAATGTATTGTCAACCTGCTCTTGCGTTAAATTCAAGGGAGGAGACAAATGAAACTCTTGAAGTGGCATACATTTTCCATCTTCTTTAATAAAATTGTCAGTTACTTCAACTTGATCACTCGAATCAATAGATAAACTTGACTTATAGTTAGATTTTTCAATAACATTATCAAGTTCAGAATCTGTATTTTCATTTTGCTTTTCTGCAGTAGATGAAATTTCTATGTCAAGTTTAGAATGTTGATCATTATTAGTGGATTTGTTTCCGATAACATTTTTACATTTTTTTAAATAATTTTTCACTCGTTTGCATTTGCTTTGTCGTACTTCCGGAACCGATTGATTTTCATTTGATTTAGTAATGTCCTCATTATGATCTTCAGATTTAGGTTTCCAAGACTCTTCATCGTAGGTTAGAGCTGGTCTGCCCACTGGAGTAACCTAAAAAGTTAAAAATAAAAATTTTTAATAACAATTTAAACAATCGCGCATTATCTTTTATTGCATTAAATTACTTTATGATTTGACAGTAAAGATCATTCAAATAATATATTATCTAGGTAATTAAAATAAATATTCACTTCATTTTAGTACCTATCTATTAAAATTTATTACTAAAGTGTTGTAACGATGGATTTCGTTTAAGTATAATACTTAAAATTATATTGGTGAAACATACAACACAAAACATAATCATTTAATTAGCAATTAAATTAAACTTAAAAAAATAATATAAGAACCCGCACACGCATAAATATTAAAATAATTGGTGGATATTACATCACATAAATACGTAATCCGAACATTTATTTAGTATCATTTTTAATTAATTTACTATTTAATTTTTAATTATAGTTAGTTAAATGAGTTCTAAATTAAAATTATGAACTATTAATGCCATTTAAGTGAAAAATCAGATATTATTCATAACATCATATAAAATAAATAACACAGAGGAACAGTGATTCTGCGGTGCGAGATTTATGAGTCGATTTTAGATAATTATAGTCTCCTGAATGCGAAAAACATTTCAATTTGTCTTTTTTGAGATAAAGATAACCCTTTTATATTGAAAATAAAATGAAAATTTCTTTTTGAGATGTCAGCGAAGATTCGCTGTCAATGGCTCATTTCTTCATAAAAATTAATAATAATTTCACAGTATATTCTTCAAATGTCACTTTATTATGTAGTAATTATTGAAATAAATATAATATTAACTGTGTCGTCAAAAAGAAATTATCAAAATGCTGTTTTTGTTGCAAATTAATTGTACCCCCCCCCTAAAATGAGAACTAAAATCAATTCGAACAAAGTAACTACGTGCCGAGTACTTTACTACATTAGTGCGTAACTGAATTCATCCCAAAACCTAAGACCGCAGAAAATAGTTTTTGTTACGTTCCCCATTGTAATCATACAAAATTATTAATATAAATACTGTATTACGTAATATAAATACAAACCAAATAAAATTTTAGATTTAAGTAAAAAAAAATCAAATAGTAATATTGTTTTCAAAAATTTTTCTATATTTTTTATAGAAAGTACGTTTTAAAAGGAACATTAAAAAAACAACGTGCTCTTTGGCCAATTATTTGCGGAGTTATAAGAATTTCAAAAACAAGTACCTAACGTAATTTTCTAAAAACTTATATAATCTTGATAATTAAAACTTCTAGAAAAAAATAGATCCCATTGTTTGCCCATTATGAAACTAGGCTAAAAGTTTATTAAATGGATAACAGTTCTTTACAAGAAAATTTAAAAAATCGATCAATACATAAATTGTTAAAAGTGGTGATTTATTTTTGAAACATAAAAATCTAAAAGTAATATCGTTTTTAAACATTTTTCAATATTTTTATAGAAAGTACGTTTTAAAAGAAACGTTCTCAAAAAAAATGTTCCATTTACTCAATTATTTGCGGACTTATAAACATTTCAAGAATAAGTAACGTAATTTTTTAAAAATTTATATAATCTCAACAATTAAAAATTCAAAAAAAAAAATAGAACCCATCGTTTGTCCATGATGAGATTACGCTTAAAATTTGTTAAATGGATAACAGTTTTTTACAAAAAATTTTAAAGAACATCGATCAGTACAAACATTGTTAAAAATGGTGATTTATTTTAAAAACTTGAAAATCTAATAGTAATATTATTTAAAAATATTTTTTGATATTTTTTGTAGAAACTACATTTTACAAGAAACATTTTCAAAAAGAAAACATGCCATTTGGTAAATTATTCGCGGAGTTATGAGCATTTCAAAATTTATATCTCTTGAATGACATGATTAAAACAATTTCAAAAAGTCATGAAGGCTAGTCTCAACTATAGTACTAAAAGAAAAAAAATTTCAAAAGAATCCGAGATGCAAAAGCAAAATGGTGTCCGATTTGGCGTGGAATGCCCCATATACTACTTTAATTTAATTTCTTTAATAGTTTCTGCAGTGATGTAGTGGTACTTATAAAAATCTGAAATGGTGGTTAACATGAACGACAAAATTAAAAGAAAGCTAAATATTAGAGAAATTACCAAATTACAAAAAACAGACTAACTACAAAAATGTTAATAAACTAATAATAAAAAATATTAAAATTATTTATTAAATAATAAAAATTATGTAAAATTAATAAAAAAATAAAACTAGTTAATAAAATATTTATATATAAAAGTGGATAGACTATATTTTTTAAAAAGTAATAATTACTTTAATTTCACTTTTTATTTTAATAATTAATTTAGTAATTTAATTTTGTATATACTGGTGGTAGATCGTCTGAAAAAGTTATATTTTTTCGACCTCCTTTTCACTCTCTAAATTTTATTTTGCTCCGGCTATCACAGGAAATTTTTCTATATTAGAAGTGTCAATCGAAATTTAATTTTTATTTTAATAATGGAAAATCGTCAGTCCAACTTCATATGGCGTTAACCCGCCAGTCCTCATTAATCGCTCAACGCACATTCCCTTAAATGAATTCATACTTTGTTTCTCCAATCTCCAACATCCAAATTCAAATTTAATTAATATCCAATCCAAATTATTAATAATTGATATATAGTTCATAAAATTTGGATAAATCACAGAATCGAAATAATATAAATTCTAACCAAAAGCAAATTTATTTGTATAATAAATAAACTCAATCGCACAATTTTCCAAAAATATGCCAAAGACTGATGTGCCGCTCTCCCGTGCCAACTTTGGCAAAAAAATTTTTGAGCGCTATTATAAAATTTAAAAATTATTTACAAAAACAAAATAATAAAAATAAACAAACTCTTCTCAACAAAACCATATCAAAATTTATGTTTGAAACACGATACTACATAATATGTAGGTATATTGTAAAAGTACTTTTAAATAAAAAATATCGTCACTTCTGCCGCAATACCTCCAATCATCGTCATAAATTTTATCAATTTTTAGAATTAAAACTTATCATTACATACAGCACACAAATTTTCAATCGTTTTAATAATTAATTAAATTGCTAATAACTGTCAGACTGAGAGATATTGACAGTTTGTAATTTTTGACAGATGACAGATAGAAAGTTTATCTATTCTGAATAAAGCTTTTCAAGGTCTTTAAAATAATCTATTACAAGACAAAGTCGTTTTTAAAAATCTTGTGTTATTTTCTTGTAGTGGCACTCCTAATTGACAGATCGCGACGAAAATCTTATTTTTACCTTTCTACCGTAGACCTTACTACCATACAAAATTTGGTGGTGATTGGTTGGACGGTTCAGGAATAAAGCGAGAGACAAAATTTGACGACCGACAGACAGAAATTTTATTTTTATTTTTTGCAAATCTTGATGTTTCTGAAGTTTAAGGCAAAATTATGGCTAGTAGTAGCTATATGGAAAGTCCCAATCAAGTTGATCTGCTCCGAGGACAAGTCAGCTTGGCTCCTGAAAGATTGCATTACTTGTGGGACTTATTGTTATTTCTTTAATAAATTTATTTTGTCTTATGTTTTGAACCTGAAAGCACGTGGTTGTGTTCGAGTTTTTTGTGTTTATTTTTCTTTTGGAATTTAATACTTTTTAAGTACGTAATATTTTTTTCTACTTTGTATAATGTTGTATGCATTTAATAAAATAAATTTTTTTTCATGGAATCTCTCAAATTTTTGATAAATCGTGATCAGAAAATCACTTTGTCCCCTACACAAGGACAGTTGATATCTGAGTACTCGGGAATCTTAGAGTAATCTAATAAACATGAAAAATCTTCAAAAAATTAAATAAGTTCACATGCTGAGTTTGAAAATTTTCCTACAACCCCTTCATAATTCGTGTCTGAAAGGGTTAAACTTAAACTTATCCGATAGATATCTCAAGGTGAAGAAATCGAGCATTAACGATTCTAGGGTGTTTTTCTACGTAATTTGATGCACTGAACATGAAAAAAACAGTATTACGTCTCGCAAAGATCATCTTGAAGATCGTAAGGCCGAAAAAAAAATTATCTTAGTTCCTACCAGCAGGTTAGCACTTGCTTGTTTCTGTCTTGTAGAGGATTTCTTACTATTCCAATTATTATTATGGGCACTATTATTATTGACACTATTGTCAAACCAATTTGACGGTGTTAATTGGTTTTTATTTTAGAAAACTCTTTTGAAAATTTGACTTTGAAATGTGATTTTGAAGGTCATATATAGTATGTGCATCTAAAATTTTTTTATAGTTTTGTGTTCAGCGCATCAAATTACGTAGAAAAACATCAGAGGTCAACTTTTGACCAAATTGTTTTGTAAATAATTTTTACCTCCAATCAAAAAAAAATATTTTTTTTAAGGTAAGGTAATCGAAAAAAAATTTCAATTTTTTTAAAAACATTTTCGAGATTACCGTGTTCAGAAACGTAAAAATTTGCAGAAAATTAAAAAACAATTTCTGTGTCGGTCTGTAGGTCGTCATATTTTGTCTCTCGTTTTATTCCTGAACCGTTCAACCAATCACGACCAAAGTTGGTATGGTAGTAGGGTTCACGGTAGAAAGGTGAAAATAAAGTTTTCGTCGCGATCTGTCAATCAGGAGAGCCACTACAAAAAAATGACACAAGATTTTTAAAAACAATTTTGTCTTGCGATAGGTTATTTTAAAGTCCTTAAAAAGCTTTATCCAGAATAGGTAAAATTAACTTTCTATCTGTCATCTGTCAAAAATTACAAGCTATCAAAGTTGAAACTTCAAGAGTGAATAACTCATCAAATACTGAAGGGATCTCAACCAAATTTTGAATGTAGTAACAATGACCCCCTAGGACTTGGCAGCATATAAAACTATTTGATAAAAATCTAGAATTCAACATGAAAAAAAAAGATTGCGTTTTCTTTGCAAAATCTTGCAAAAAGTCCTTAGTGTCCCTCGATTTTCTTCGGCATTTCTGCGTCGATAGCAATCAAACTTTTTGGACGTATGTCTGGTGGGTTCTAGTGGTGAAAATAAGGTTTTGGCAGAGAAATCTTTGCCAGGGCTACCATAACAAAATAAATTTAAAAAAATGAAAATGTCATATCACATCTCCGGAAATGTACATCCGATTTTCTTAAATATTTGTGTGCTAATAAAGCTATTAAAGTACAAGTATTGGTGAGTAGATAATTGAGCTAAATGTAAAAGTTTGAAAATTACATAAAATATTAACTGAAATCTTATTTTATCTATTTTTTGTGAAAATTTGTTAGGTGGCTTGTAGAAAATTATGACATACGTTCGAAATTTAATAATTAATCGCACAGTTATCAGTATTTAAATAATTTAATAACGATTGAAAATTTGTGTGCTGTATGTAATGCCATGTGTAATGGTGATCAAATTTTGTAATAATTGGCCTGTGCATCGTAATTTTGATCATTACAATGGGAATTCTGTTAGGTTTCTCCAATTGAATTGAACCGCAAATTCAGCATTTCTTTATAGAACAATATTTTTGCGTTGAACGGTCAATAATATAGTAGAAAACGAACACATCCACTCCATGTTCCAGAAAGGATGGATTAAGTAAAGTAAAATATGAAAATTATAAATACCACTGATAAACAAATGATTTTTATTGAATTCAGAATCAGTTTATTTATGTTGTTCAATTGAAAATTAGAAATCTATCTTCATCACAAGAAAAGATCAATTATAGTCGTCGTGATTCAAGTCTGTTCCACTACTGTGAATTACAATAGTTAGACATCTTTTTGCAACAGAATAAACAGATAATATTGCAGTGTCTTTATATTTTTATATAATTTTAAACAAAATGGCGGCAATAGTATGGGGGGGGACAAATCAGATTCTCGTTAATGCTTTCATGCGCGTCAGTGATAAAGATATAACTGAAAGTTCCAAAAATTACAAAAAATGCAAAACAATACAAGCTATAGATATATACAAACAAAATAGTGCTAAAAGTATTAATTTAATTATAATTTTTCATTTACAAAACAATCTCCGAATTTCTTTTTATAATTTTTAGCTAGCACTTTCTCGGGAGAACTTCGATACCAGGGTAGAAGTAAAATATCATTATTATCTCTCCGAAATTAGAATTATGACGAGACTTGAAGTTCCGTGACGACTACTATAATACACCGATATACACCAAACAAATCTCCGAAAATCTTTAACAGATTTTTTATTTAAAGATTATTTACGGATATTTAAATCCACAAATAATATTGGCCAACTTTATATCAAATTGAAATTGAATTTTCTTGTTTTTAATTTTTTAATGATTATCTAACAGGTAGAAATGAATTGCATTTAATCCGGATTAATGAATTAAGTCGATTTCCTTTACATTTACTGTCTACTACTGTCATCGGAGTTCTACCTTGTTTATATAATAATTATCACACAAGTGATATTTTACAATGATTAAGCACTGCATCTAGCTATTAGAAGTTTCACTTATTGTAAGTGTTGAAGTTTGAGAAGGAATTTGGCTGAATAAAAATATTTTCTCCTTTGAAGGGATCATATTAAATTATCATCCAGTTTATTGTTTCTTTTGTTTAAAATACTTATGTATGTACATAAAAACCATAAATAAGTTTCGGGATTTTCAACTACGTATAATAAATTGGACTTTCGATTTTAGATTTGATATCAGCCGATGTCTTATTCTCTGTGTTTTAAAATATCTCAAAACTTTTGTAACCACTATTTGGGGTGTTTTTATTTCTTACAAGAGAAGGACAAGACAACCAATTCGTCAACCTCGAGTAATCCAGCTAATCGCAAATCAAAAGTCGAATTTTTTCGTATTTATTCTGTATTGATTTAACAAATTATTTTCTATCCGATTCAAGTATAATATATAGTTCTTGCAACTTCTAAATCGCGTGAGTTCTTACTAGCTTCCTATTTACCAATCATGCCCAAAGCAAAATGTTATTAAACAAGTTTCCAGTTTGGTTTATATTTACGGAAGGAAGTCCGCAGAGGTAACCGATGAAATATATTGTTGTATCATTCGGAAGAATAATATTATTATTGGGTAAGGATGAAATTAAAAAAAAAGTATTTGCAACAATCATATCGTAAGATTAAAAGTTTTTGAAAATATCATAGTAACGTGATATGAAAGTGCTATAAGGAAAATTACATAAAATAAATTTAAAACGTTTGAAACGTTAATAAATATCTACAAGTTATTGTTGAACGTTTTTTTCTAGAACAAAGACCATAATTTCTTATGTAGTAGGTACCTACCTATCTATTTGTAGGCCGTGGGATTTATTTGAAAAAGCAGGTTTCGAATTAAAACAAAGAAGAAATCTAAATTGTACCATGTTAATGTAAAATGAGACATCGCAGTACTTTCAACGAATTATACTATAATTTTCCAGTTTAGCTGTTATTAATTTGAAGTTAAATTTATAGTGTGATTTTTCTTTAGGTATTTCTATAAAATCGTAAAAATATAATTTTGCCCTCATTATTATTTTAATTTTTGTAGCAAATTTCAAGATAAGTCACTTACTATTGAAATTTGATACTAAAAATAAATTAAAGTAAATAATAATACCTAACCAGGATTTTCTCGAAGTGAAACTCGACTAAATAATGAGGATATTATTCATTCCTATGGTTAACTATCAAGAAAATGTTAGGAATAAATCTTAGACAAATAAAGCTCATTAAATGTTTTAAATTTCCGTAAGCTAAAATATTTGTAATTTAACAATAATACGTATAATTGTCACGATTGTTTGCGTAAAATACGGCAAAAGAAAGTTATTGACTGACATCTGTTGATTCGTGATATCAAGTGTACGCCCAATCTAGCTTCTGCCATAATAGTAAGAATCTAAGAATATATTTACTTCATAAACGTTGCACTGCCTTAATGCTATTATACTATATAGTATTTACCACAAATACCTATAAGAAAAATCATATAGCGTCTGTATCGCAATAAAAGATCGTAGCCTAAGATATTATGTCGTGATATCTCTACCATCAAAGCGAGCTCTTTAATTTTAATGATATTATGTCAAGAGTTACATTAGATACAGATAACAAATAGACGCACATCAATCAATGAAATTCATTAGAACCTCCATTAGAACATGATTAAAACAATATTACAGCGTTTAGTTTTTGTCTTTTCATTAATTTTAAATTTCACTTCTTTAAACGCCAATCGATTATTCTAATCGGTTTCATAGCTTTTTTATTTATTATTATCATTTTGAGCTGTGACGTCCGTAAATATTTTAAATAGCAATTCTTATCTTTGCACTGCACTGCATAGATTAACGAGATTCATACTGTCCTTTTTACATACAGTGGCTAACGAAATGATTTTGCACCCTATTATATTAACAATGTAAATTCCACATTTTGAAACCGTTTACGATTAGAACCTTTACGCAGTGTGGCGTAAAGCACACAGGTGCAGACTAGGGAGCGTAAAACCGTGGTTCTAGCACTGGTGGCGCCGAATACACTGCTGTGATCTAGTTGCAATTACTATTTCTAGAGTTTATAGCATATATTTTCCTCAACTCTCTTAGTTATTAAATAATAATAATAATAAAAATAACTATTACAGAAAAACTTTTTAGACATTTTTTGTTAAAAATGTACATGTCTTAAATTTTGTACCTATACATATTTCTATTTTGTCGCGCCTTTTTTGACTTACAGCGACTAAACGAGACTCTGAAAAACACAAAAAATATCGGCATCTATATCTCGGAAACGGTGCGACAAACTAGAAAAACGCTTATGAACAAAAATCTAGAGAACCACGTTTTCAAGAAAAAATAATGTTTATTCATTATTTCATTTCGTCGCACCGTTTCCGAGATATAGATGACGATATTTTTTGTGTCTTACAGAGTCTCGTTTAAGTCGCTGCCAGTCAAAAACGGCGCGACAAAATAGAAAAATACTATGCAGTGCGTACGCGATCACTTGGCTGAAGCCGAGATGACGTACTAGGCTACTAGGGAATTTAATTAATGGGGTGGTTTCCTGTTGCTTTCCCATAGCCCACAGATATATTTTGAGGTTTAGATTACAGCAATGTATTCGACGCGACCAGGATTCGAACCGTGGGCGTCGTGATTGCCCGCTTCCCAGCAGTCAGTATAAACAATAGTAATATTAAAAACACATTAAAAGCTACATAATAAATTCAGGTAAACTGAAAAGTTTTTGAAAGGAATCACTATACTACATTTTTTTTAGATCCGATCACATGAGATTTGAATCATTAGAGGTAGTCATTTATTTATATCGGGCACGTAACCTTACACCTAATCAGAGTGTAATCAAAAAGGATAAAGTGTTAATTCAAAGAGATTTTTTTTCTATCTAAGATACTTAGCACTTGATATTTTGTTCTTTAAGGTTGTAAAACAATTCTTTAAATTTTTGGTGTTAATATCTCTCGGTTTTACTTAAGTAAAGCAAATTTTAATAAAACATACTCTATCAAAATTTTAAAATGTTAAAGCATTTTAGCTCTAAAAGGTGTGAGTTCATTTTTCAGTTTTACTAAAATATTTTATAAGGGTAACATCGAGTTTCACTACCTAAACCACGTATCAATCGATCAAACCTTGAATTGATATAGAGGCACAGTTGATACCCAACTAAACATATGATTATCGAATCGTTTGGTTACCTACCTTTCTATTCCTTCGAATCATTCCAATAAGCTGCAGACAGTATTGTCCACGTGCGTTTAAAGTTAATTACCGGTACTTAATATCATTAGTTCAACTTCATATATACTTCTAATTTATTTTAAATTTAAGAGTCGTTTTTACACTCATTGTCAGTAAATTTTTAGTACATTTAATTTTTATTCAAATACATTTTCTTTTAAATTAATTAGTCCGATTTTCACAATAATTTAACAATGATAACACGGCATTATATTGCTTAAAGGACAATAAGCAAGGTTTAACTAACTTTTAAGAATTGATTCCACATTACAAAAGTCTAATAAAGGTAGGCCGCTCGATATTTTCAGAATAAATTACCTTTAATTCCGACCTGACCTATACACAGTAACCCAATAGCCTGGTACAATATTTTATAATAAATGATGTTATACTAAGTAATGACAACCATAAAAATTAAAATATTGAAAAAATTAGTCCAGTTTTAATAAAGATTATTTCGTTAAATATTTACTTAAAAGAGAAAAGAACTGTCTAGTTAAAATAATTATTACAGTTTACAATTTTTTTTACAAAACAAGAAACCATCTTTTTAATATAACCTCCAATTTTCACAAAATGGGTATTGCCACCCAAAATTTGTAAAATTATTTATAACTATTATTAGTACACAATCTAAAACATTCGAGCGTTGTTACACTTTTTCATATAACAAAAATAATTTTTAAATTATAAATTTGATATTTATAAATGTTACACGCCCATCGTAAGCAAACACGCATCATAATGCATTTGAATGTTTCTGTCAACTGCGGTATATAGATTTTAATGATATTGGAAAACTTATTTCGTGTATTTCACACAATAGAAACAAAACGAAATATAATTTATTTTCGTTCAAGTGCACGCAATGAGTAGACCTATATGCTACAACCGTTTGAGCAGGCGTCCCGATGCGCAAAGCTCAATGTCCTGTTTATAAAACGCGCTAGCGCAGTTACAACTAAATGTTAGCAAAAGAATAAGAAAAGAATTTGTAGGTAATTACTTGCAAATTATTAGCATATATATTTGTGGTAGGTAAATAATATATACTACATATAAAGATAAAATTAAATATGAATAGAATTTAAAAATTCTCTACACCGCGTACCTCTCTGTATCAGGTTTATGGCTTAAAAAAGTGATTAGTTAAAGTTAAAAACAAAATTATGCACTTTGTATTCATCAATTTTATTTTATATTAATTTTGAGGCATATTAGAAATATATTAAGGAAATAAACTTGAAAAATATGTTTTTAATCTAGAAAATGCTATTAAATGCTAAATACGAAATTGGTATAATATTGTAATATATTGGTAGATAGAGGTATACATTATAAGCTGAAAATTTTGAAATACTAGCACATTATACTAATGATTTTCTAAATATGGTAGTTTTCCACAATCTCTCTCAATAGTTTAAATTTTGACGAAAATTTTACTTAAAAATGTTTCTTACCTGAATATGTTTCATCCTTTCATCACCATTTAAGAGATTTCGATCACGGGGATAGTATACAATATTAATATTATGCAGAGTAGATTGTAAATACCTACTGTAACTAGTTTGAATATTCTGATATAAGAGTGTTACTTTTATATTCTTTTAAGCATAATAAATATATAGGTAGTATATGTAAATTTAATATAAATTTCCGTATACTCGTATTTAACATTTAACAAAAAGTAATTTAGAACAGCGTTATTAAGGACATCAACAATCAATGCAAGTAACTTTAGTGGGTAATCAATCGATTCTACAAAATATATTCAGTACTTATTTGAAAAAAGTGCTTTACTAAAGAATTTGGTGATTTCACAGTTGGGACTTGATATTTCAAACACTTTTGAAAATAAGTAGGTAATTGATATTTTATTATATCTAATTTAAAAATACCTAAATAAATTATAATTTACTCTCCGACTGCTTGAAAACCAATTCTTGGCATGCTTCCAGTATTATTTTACTACTGTAACATGGTTTCCCCACTTTTTTTTGTTCAAAGCATTGATCGTAATAATTACAAAGTAAGTCAATTTATAGTCCAATACAACATATTATAGTGGCTCCAGAAATTATTTGTACACTCCTATGTTGACCATGTAAATAGTAAGTACTTTTTTAAGCCCTTTTTTTGACACATAAAAATCGCTTTTATACAAAAACTTATTAAATATTTTTTGAAACAAATTTCATTCTCTTAATTTAAATATACTTATGAAGATTTTTCTATTTCATCGCATCGTTTTTTAGTTACAGTGACTTGAAGAAGACTATAAAATATAAAATTTATTGTTAGTTGTATCTTGAAAACGGTGCGACAAAATAGAAAAATGTATAGGGACAAAATTTTAGGGAATAAAATTTACAAGAAACAATACCTATTAATTTTTCCGTTTTGTTACACCGTTTCCGAGATACAGACGACAATATTTTTTGAATTTTACGGAGTCATCTTTAAGTCACTGTAACTCGAAATCGGTTAAAAATCTATACATCTTAAAATGAAGAGAATGAAATTTTCAACAAAAATTCTTGAATAAGTTTATCTATAAAAGCGATTATTATGACCCAAAAAAGGCTTCAAAAAGTACTATTTACATGGTTAACATAGGAGTGTAGGAGTGTACGAATAATTTCTTGATAAGTGGAGACCGGATTATATGCAGAAAGAAAAACTAAGCAATTTCCGCTAATAAGTTATTACTAGTTTGCCATTTTATTGGTGCACATAATCATTACATTAAAGACATTATAGTGCAAAAAAGTAATAAGTTATAACTAGTTGAATATTTTGATTTTGCATATATACCGGTCTCTAATGATAATATTTAATACTATAGTCTGACCCACGAGAGCTCGAGTGTGACTTCAGTGCAGTTTACATTATGCGATTTTGCTTACAATTTTCCATGCGATTTCTCTTGTATGACTGGTTTTGGTGGTTTTCTATTCACGATTTCGTTTGCGAGTTCATCTTCAGGTCAAACTGTATAACGTGAACTTCGAAAAATTTGCTGACGGCAACTTGGAAGTAAAATCGTAAACAAAATCATAAGCAAAATCGCATAACGTAAACTGCACTTTATACCTAAAAACTATCTGAACAATATGAAATATTTATATTTTAAAAATTATTTTTTGGTATATACTTACTAGTACCTATATTTAGTAATTATTTACTAGTCAAAAAAATTACTAAATATAAATATTTTATATCGTTCGGATAGTTTTTAGATGAAAGTCATAATATGTGAACCCTTGTGAAACAGACTATAATTAATAAATTGAATGCTGCATAAGGATTGATATCTACTTTTTATAATTATTATAATTTTCAGTTATAATATCGTGTTCCAAAATTCTCCATAATATTAGAATCGAAATTTTAGTTTGTAGATTTTATATATTTTTTTTAATTTTATTTTTATTGTAAAAATTAACTTTTTAAATTTTGTAAATATTATGTTGATTTGTATGGCTTTCGCCAACTAGTTGAGGTTGAAACAGATAAGTGGGAAAACCAGGTTTCTCGCCCCAAAGAATACCGCTTAGGAGTTTTACAATTCAAACTGAAAACAATTTTCAAACTGAGTTAACCACCTTCCAGGTTATATACCTAGAAGTTATGTTAACTTGTTAACCACCTAAACCACCTGGAAGATGGTTAACTTAATTTGAAAATTTTTTTCAGTCTGAATTGACTACCTTTTTGGGGTTAGTCTAATTTTTGTGTGAGATTTTAGTACAAAATGTCTAGTGTTTTGTTGAAAACGTGGTTAGAATAAGAGTTGTGTCCTAAAAAAATTAGTATTTCATTTAAAGGTTTCCAATATTTCCATTTTGACCCGAAACGAAGAACAATAATATTATTTTGTTTCGCTTGACCACAATCTTAAGAAATACTCCACCTCTGATATAATGAAAAATCAAACATTTTCAAATAATTTTATATTTTGAAATTGAAAAATTACATCTGAATATACAGGGTGCTTTAAAAGTTAGCATAAAAAATTTTAGCGGTAATTTTTAGGTAATGAAATTTGAATGAAGTAAGCTATTAATAATTATTGTACTATACTCAATTTCAAGAAGGTACTTAAATCTAAATGATATATTATTATGTACCTGGGTACCGTGCTAATTGCATATTCCGAAATCAGGTGTTTTTAAGGTTTGACTACGATCGCACCTTGCCAATATGACAAATAATAAATTCAATTTAATTAAATTTTCAAAATTAATTACCATGGAAACTTACATGGCCAGTGCGATAAATAAAAATTTTAACAATTTCGAAAGCAGTTTTTGACCTTTTAAGTAAAAGCTAGATGAAATCTAATCATCTTATCGTTCGTAATTTACATTTCTGCATTATTTTTGTGTCTTCCATTTTTTCTCTAAAATAATTAGGGAAGCAGGAATTTGCATTAATAAGTTTTTACATGTTAATTTCCAATGTTCGGCTAAGTCATTCAGCACCCTGTATATGAGCTATGTTCAAATATTAATGTCTGATAGTGTATGTTAATTTATTATTAAAACTTTTCTGATCGGTATTCAATAATTTGAAATGCAGAAGTCAAGAAGCTAAAAATTTAGAATTTTTGAATGATTCATTCGGACGTTTTAAGAATTTTAAGAAAAATAGGCCTACTGTTTAAGATTTCTCTTTAAAAATGTGTAATTACGTCTTTAATAAAATATAATTCAATTTTTTTAATCTTTTGCTTAAATCTACGGGTTGAATGTGAAATATTAGTATGCAAAATGTTTAAGATCAAAATTGAACTCAAGCTACAATTATTTTGGACCACCAAAGACGAGAAAAATATTCTTGTGACCAACACCTGTTTTCAGGATATGTATATCGCGTGACGGAATATTTGTTTGAAAACAGGTGATGATTGATTTGCATGTGCCACAGAATTATGCTAATGTTTATATGGGTCTGGAATTTCTGGAGAACATCTTTTGGCAAATGTAAATATTTTATTTTAAATTCATTGAAAAAAATAAATTCACTTCTAATACCTAAACATGTTTTTATAATTTATAATAAATTATTAAATTTATATGAAATCGAATTTGAACGTACGGACATTTTTCAATAATTTCATAATAATGTAATTTACAATTTCAGTGTGCATCATTAAGAAAATATTTAAATAAGAAAGAATTCGTACGCTTAAAGATATAATGCTTGCGTTAATTTAATACCTTAATTAATTTAAGAATCTCTTTGACTTTTTCATTTTGGATCACGGTAGCGGCAGTTATTCCTGGCACAACAAGACAAGAAATTCGAAGGCACGAAGAGGACGTTAATGATTGAAGTTGATCAATTTTTAATTTTTTTTATGGCTGAAAATTGTACGTTGAAGGATTGTTAAAAAAAATTTTAAAATTCAGAATTTAAATTGTGTTTGTAGTTTTCTTTGTATTGATTTAACAATAAATCACTATTTTTCGGTCGGTTACCGTAGTGTTTCCTTAATAGATTACAACTATTTCGACCTTATTGATAATTTTATCTGTGACATTGGTCTTTATAGACATTGGTACACCATAAGTCACCTATATTTCGAGGTCCCCTAAAACTTAAACCATATATAGTACCCCCTTTTTTTTGTTTGTGATGGTGTTTGCAAATATTCTTACCTAGTCATTTTCAATTTTATAGAATTTTAAATATAGTACGTTGTCTTATTCGGATCAAAAATTTGTTTAACACTCAAATTTTGAGTCTTATACTCAAAATTCCTCGGCTTCGCTAAACGCTTTGCATTGCAAATGCAATAATTGCACGTCAAACAAAGACACTTTTAATCCAAATGAGACAATACTTTTTCTCCAATCAAAAATTAAATATTTTTAATAGAATTTTAAATTTTTCATACAAGAATCGTTCGCATTTTTAAAATTTTGCTAACTAAATGAATTGCAAAACTGAATTTGTAGCAAACTTTTAATGTACAATAGTTTTATACTTGCCTTTCGATTTTTAAATCGTGTGTCATTTATTTAAATCAAAATTAAAATCGATAGTTGTTTTAGATACTAACTGGTTTTGAAATGAAAACACAGCTTTTAAAATTACATCACTTCCGGTTAAATAGGAAACCAAAATAAATCAAAATTTAAGTAGGTACAGCAAAAGAAGTTTCGTCGATAAATGATTTAAATAAAACCTTTACATATAAATTAAAGTGAATACTACAATAAAACAATATATTATAATTTATACTAGTAGGCATAATATTATTTTGAATTAGTTGTAATACTAATAGGTGTAAAATGGATAAACATTAAGACAAGAAAGAGAAATCGTACGTTTGCTAGCAATCATCATAATTTTTAATTAAAACTTAATATAATCGATATAATTAATCTTTATTGCCTATTCTAAAGCAGATTAGTAATATAGGTACCATGTAACCTACCAGTTTTTCGTTTTGCGCCAGTGTAATATGTTTTTAAAGTAAAATTTAATTTCTGCGTTATATAAATTATAAAATTATATAAGTTATAGAAATTTGCAAAAGTATTCGTATAAAATAAACAATAAATAGTTTTTCATGCAACTTCTAGAATCTATGGAAAAATTATGTTATGTAAAAAATAATTAAACCGTTTTCAAAATTATAGATAACTGTAAAATCTTTTAAAAATATCAAATTTCAGATTAGTGAATGAAAAAATTTTTTTTGCATGAGTGAATGTATTATAATAGAATTTAGGGTTCTACCCATCTTTCATATTACAGCGCAATTGAAAATTTTATAAATTCGATGATATTCAAGATTTAAATGAATATGTAAAATGGTTTAATAAAGCAATTTTTATGCACTGATAATTGTTTACATTTTATAATTTTCTCTGGTGAATTAAAATACTTTTTTCAATAAAAGACAGTAATCAACTTTGTAATAAACAGAAATTTAGTGAATAAAATTATACGATCTTTAATACCCACTTAAATATACCATTAATTTACCATTTACCATGTAAACAATAAAACCACTTGACCTGACATGGTCCGATAATTTGTTTCACAATCGTTTTGGACATCAAGTTTTAAGGTAATGGATAGTTCATAAATTACTTCATGTAATTTTCGACCCTATCAAACAACATTTTAACTTTGGTTAATATGGTATAACCATTAAAGCGATTGTTTTAGAAGATTTTACTGTAATTTCAAGTATTAAAAAAAGTATTAAAATTTTGATTGCAAAATTTAAGCAAGATTCTAAAATTAGTTCATTTACTAGGTACCTTTAACTATTACTATAAAATTTGTATTATAAATAATAATCGAAAATGTAAAGGTAAATAAACGATAGAACACAAGGGATTTCAGTGAAAATCCAAATTTTATTTTCAATTTTAAAAGTTCTTATACGATAAATTCTCATCTTTAAAATGCATTTAATTTATTTCTGTACAATAAAAACTAAAAAAAAGTTAGTGTGTATTTTTTTTCATTGTTTTAAATTTTGTCCCAACAAGTTTTCAACATGATACTGAAAAACTTCAGGAACTGTTACTGAAATGGGAATGGACTGTTAGTATGTCAGATAACAAAAACAGTAAAAGCACTTTACTTTAAACTAAAAGCGACTAACATAGTCGCCGCAATGAAAGAAACGTGTCTAATAAAAACAATAACTTTTAAATATAAATATCTCGAAAATAAATGGATAAACAACAATGTTGCTGTACTGATAACAAAAAAAAGATAACCTGTATAAAACTTCACAGTTTACAGGAAGTGTCGAAAATTGGAAGATACATAAGCACCATAAAAATTTGGTAGTCGACAAAATTCATACAAATAAGAAAGAGTATTTTGATAATTTGGTATCGGGAAACAAAACAATGGCCTTCTTTGAATGGAATATGAAAGCGCAAGATATAATTGAGTTCCGAAGAGTTCAAGAAATTCCATAGAACAGAAATTGCAATAAAGTTTTGGAAAGTACTTAATCAACAAGTAAAACAATGGGATACATTTGAACTCATAAGTATTAAAAAGTTTTGAGAAACATTAAATCAGAGAGTTTGCAAATTCCAATGAACAATTAAGACTTTCGATAGAGTAACAGAAATTAAATACTTGGAAGTAATCATTTTGCATAGTAGAAAAGTTTTGATTGAAAAATTTTACATCTGTTAAAAAAAAATATTTATCTACGTTCTTAAGTAATTCAGAAAAATCATTTTTTTATGTTTTTTTTTTACTATTTTTACTTTTTCCAATTCTTCTGAAAAAATGATTTTGAACACATTTTGTTTCTTATTTTTTACCTATATGCGACTGAAGATTAAAAATTATCGTAAAATGATCTTATATCGCATTACTATTTTTTCTGTATTTATCAATATTCTTTTTTTTCAACTATTCTTAGCCCTAACCTTTCAAAAAATGGAATTCAATGTCTTTTTAGTGTTTTTTTAAATAATTTTTTCTGTTTATGTTTTCTGTCTCAGTTTACGATAATTATTCTATAATTTTATTTAAATCAAATAATACCTAATATAAAAAAATAAATTATATGAAAATAATATTTGTAAATAAATTATTATAAAATAAATTGAATTTCATAATTCATCGCATTCTAATTTTTTGTTAAAACTTCACGTTTCCTTGATTCCTCAAAGGTTGTAATACAAAACATTGTAATGAGTAGTGGTGGTAATAGGTATAATGTTAAAAAATAATTTATTAAAAACAGCAAAGTTACGCAAGAAGATATCGCTAAAAATTATTCGTTACCTTGCACATAATGATTTCGTAATGTTATATTATTATTTATTTATTTTTTTAATAATGAATCATTTTAAATCAAATTACAATAATTAAAAAAATGTAAACAATGACTGTATAAAAAATACAAAACTATACACTACAGCGCCATCTCTTACGTATATACTAAACCTCCCGGGCATACATTTAGAAACTGTAGTAGTTTTGTTATTTGTCGTGGTTTACTACTAAACTGAAAGTTCTGCAATTCATTTACTAATTCGTAGGATTTCAAAAACTGTAGTTATGAAAGAAATTGGTATATCTAAACAACAAATATATCTTAAAAAATAATGTTTATTAAAATGTGCTTTATTTTGCCAAGAAACGTGAAAAATTAAATTTTTTTCTGCGCATAGTTATTTAAAGCGAATACAACCATTATCCTTTGTCAAAAAATTAACAGTATTTAGTATTATACCAATACTTCGAAACTGAAATCGAAATTTTGTTTAACTTTTAATACTACTGATAGAATTTAGTTGTTATTTTATGTTAATCTTTGAAAATTTTTTATCAGTAGTCATTTCAAATTAGGAATTCTACTAAATAAAAAACAACTTTTTAAATTTAAAAAATTTAATAGAATTTGTAAATTATAAATACTCACAATTACATTTAGAAAACCCATATTGTAACTGAAATCAGCGGTCACATCCAAATATTAAATTATACGCTGTGAGCCGTGAAATTAAATGGAAATTTTTAAATATCCAAATAAAAATTTGTCAAATAAATCTCTAAATAGATTTAATTTTTCCAAAAATTCTAAAATAAAAAATTTAAATAATATAACTTTGTTGTATAACTAAGGCAAAAATTTTAAATATGGTAAAATAAATTATTTTGCTACGAGTAAAAACCGGTGCCATTGTTGTATTTATGACCAAGTTCTTATATTTAAATACCTACTTAAATAAACTTAAATATATTTTTTGTCTAATAGTCGAATATATTGAAGTTTACATGAATTTTCACTTAGGTACACTATTTAACTCTTATTGTTGAAAAACCTTGACTACTTAGATATACAATGTCATTATGATTTAATTGCCAATAATATAAAAATGGGGTCCATAAAAGGTATGTGGTAGGTCCTCAATATGACACCATAACACCTACGCAAACGTCGCCGTCGCGTCGGTGCTTCTACGGAAATTCAACAAAGGTGCGGTCTAGCACTTTTGCAGTGGCAAAATTTACTATAGGTATACTATTTTACTATAGTTCATAAAAGTTTTATTCTCTACCAACATAAAGTTGGTTGATTAAAAAATTCTCATTCACGTGAACACATTATAACGATCTAAGAACTATAAATATTATTTTCCTAACATAACTACAAATTATTATATTTTAGCGAATTGTTGAAAATAAAACTAATAATAATTAACACATTTTTTGTAAAACAATGTATAATCGACAAAAAATAGTTTATTGGTTTACAAGAATTTAAAGATAAACTTTTCTTGATTTTTCAAACTTATCAACTTTGTTAAATAAAATGTTTCGAAAAAGTAATCTATTTCTAATCAACACTAAAATTGATTGTCGACATTTTTTCAACTTTTTCTGTATTTTTCTAATTGTGTGCTTCTGTATTTCATATTAAGTGTAATATTAAATATGTCTGTAATTGGTTAAATACTTATACCTCCTGATACATCTACAATACATCTACCTCCCTTTTATTCAAAATTCTTGACTACGTATAAATGATTGACAAACGTTTTGATGATTTTCTTTTTCAAAGATAATCAGAAAATAATTTATTTTACTATCCCTTAGAAGGAATCCTATTATAAACGCCCGTAGATTGTGATTGTGATTAGATAACCGGTGCCGGCAGCCCCGGATCTACGAATTTTTCGAACCGGGGCGGGGTAAGAATTTTATATTTGGCGTCCCTGTCCTCCATAATTTGCGTTTAAAGATTCAAAATATATTAATTTGGCATCCTCTTGAATTGCCGCCAGGCGCAAATACCCCGATTTGCTCCCCCCTAGATCCGGGACTGGGTGCCAGTAGACGGTCCCGAAAATTGTGAAATAGGTCTATAAGATTAACTGATTCTCAAAATTTTGTTTTTCTCCCCCTCAATCAATCCTTTCCTTTAATTATATTTCTGCTAACTATGTACACAGTTCATATTATAGGTATTATTGTAAAAACTAAAAATCTATCATTTATAACTACACGGCTCTGCGTAAATAATGTAAATAATTAATAGCTTTTTATTAGAGTTTTTAATTTAAAACATCTAATCGATAATGTACGGTTTCAATATTGCATTTAGTTCGATTATACTTAGTGTATAACAAATTATTAAAATTCACATAGAAACTAAAATTTTTATTCACACCAAAAGAAATTCGTTTTCATTTTATGATTAAACCACCTTGGTGGCCCACTTGTAAACTTTGCAATTCTCATTAATTCTACATGATTTACCTTTTGTAAATGATTTACCTTTAAGAAGATAAACTAGATGTATTAAATCGTAACTACCTGACAATAAATTATTATTTATTTAGATTTTTTTTTAAATTTTATTGATTGGAAATACTACATTTATAAAAGTGGAATATGTCGTATATACTTATTACAGAATACAGATCATTAAAAGTTATATCGATGAATGCATTATTATGTTATGGCAAATTAAAACCCTAAAATCTTTAACTAGCCGAACTTCCTGTTTGTTAAATTGCATTTTAAATTATTATTACGCGTGTAATGTCAACTAGTCGATTAAATAATTATTTTAGAGTTTAGCTAATACAAGGTTAATTTATTATAAGTTGATATTTACACGATCCGTAAATGACGACACTTATTTTTAGCTAAAATACTACTAAACTTTTCAGTAACCATTATGTGTAGGTATACTTTAAAATCACTAAACATTTAAGGAATGCTAATTCAAATCTAAAATGCATAAATTTTGACATTATGACCAATCGCGGTCAACAGACTAATTTCATTTTTCAATTTTCAGTTATGCACATCAAAGCGACACTTAACTTTTGTTTCAGAAATTTTCATATATTTTCTTTAATAGTGGATAGACTATAATTTTTAAAAAGTAATTTCATATATTTTACTTGGTCAGCTACTGATGAACTACATATTATTGATTTATCCTACATAAGCACTTGCACAAGTATTAGAAGACTTTAGGCTAGTCAAAAAAAGCAAACTACGCCGCGCTTCGAATTTTATTATACAATTCAAAACGACTTTCATGAGAAATAAAAAAAAGAACATCTTGGAATTTTGCATAATATCGCTAGCTGATTTAATATTACTTCTTTTTTTACTGCACCAGAAGAAAAAGATATTAACAACAAATAAAGATCTTTATTTTCAATTTATTGCGATTAAATTGGGAAATTTTTGTTGGTAAATTTTAATCTATTTATTATTATCATTATTTTAAGGTAATTATAGTTAGTTATACCTTAACCCTTTCAGACCCAGGGTACACTATAGTGTACCTACGTTTATTAATTTTGTTTGAAGTTGGTGACAAACTTATATGTTAGATAGCAATCATTTCTTAATGAAAGAACCACAAGGAATTCAATAAAAATATAAAAAATGTTCTATGAGTAACATAAACTATGATAATAAATTAATTAAAATAAAAAGTGTATAAAATCATTCCCCTGCCAAACAGCTTATACTTAAGTATAACTTTAGTTAAGAATAACTCAGCCAAATATCAATATAAATGCATAATTTTTTTTTTGCTAGTTGTTATCATACTAAACTTGGTCAACTAAAGTTTACTTAGCTGTATTTTCTTATTTAGAAATCAAAAAATTATGAAACTTCCCAAAAACACTTTTTATAGCACTGTAACACGAAATTAAAAAAAAAATAATGTTTTCCATCAGCCAAAAAAAGTCAGGTCTGAAAGGGTTAAAGAAGAATCTGGAGGTATGTTTGACGATTCAGGATCATATGGAAGAATAAATTGTCAATTAATTTTGTAATCGATGGATAAATGTTTTAGTAGCTCAGCCCTTATGTACATTTTTTGTAATGCCATTTTTTTTTCACAATTGTCAACCGCCCACCTTGAATTCCAAGGGAAATTAGTTTTTGTTAAATATTTCGCTCGTTTTCAACTTTTGCCTAAAAATAGTCATAATCAGACATATTTATATTTAATTCCTAATAATATTTAAACAAAATTTAATTCTTTATAACTTTGGTAACCTATTACTATTAGTGTGTCAACGATTGATATTTTTTGAATTTAACGTAAAAAGTGGTACAAAATTAAATTTTATTTAATTAACATTAAGCCGTTCGACTTCTTTAGATCTCCTTAATTTTTCGCACAATTAAACGGAATGCCCAATATTTTAAGGCTTCAACGACCTTCTAACCGACAACACCATAACGTAGCAATAGAACAATAACTGCTGGTATATTTGATTAAATGGTAAATAAAACACATTTCTGCACAGTTATATAATTTAATTTCAGTCTTTATTATAGGCTAAAATTACAATAATGACAATAAACGTAGCGTTAAGAGTTTTCATGTTACGTTATTAATATAATAATTATAATATTATAATGATGATAGAATTTACCTTTTCATCAATTTGAATCTAAAACCAATGTCCTTTTTGGTTAATCAGCTTATTATTGCCGAATATTTATTCAAAGAAACAATTATTTTTTATTATTTTATTATATTTATATAATATATAATATAATATTTTCCAGCAGAAGACGAAGTTTCGATGGTCAAATATTAAGATAAAGTTGTTTAAAATTGTGTTTTTTTTGCAAGCATGGCCGTGTAGCTCTCTGACTTTTCTCAGATTCCTGGGTCATTTGTACACCGGATTTCCTCAGTGACTTGTCCCTCATAACAAACGCACTCTTTTCATACATAATTGTCTGTATAATTTTCTACAAACTCTCATTATGTTTAAGTTTTTTACACCAATTCTATTGCCCGGAATATCACATAGGGCAGAATATAAATCGCTAGCTGAATTATTACTGAATACTGAATTACTCTTTATGATGTATTTTTGCTATTATTGTCGCTTGCTTTTTCGTCCAGCGCTATTAGATTGTTGTCTACTGCATTTTCAAAAATTCTTTCAAATATTAAAATTATTGAAACATAGCTATGTTCGTCAATAAAAATGTCTAAATTTACAGCCTTGATATTGAATTTAATTGTTTAATTCCCTACTTATAATTTACATTCTTGCAAAACAAAATCGTTTTCCATCTTCTGTTAACGACATTTTCCTCTAATGAATGTAATTCCTCTACTTATGGTTTTATAGGTTTTTCCAGAAATAGAAGAACCAGAATTGCGATTTTATAGATCCTAACTATAACTAGCTATATCATCAAAATGGTAGACCATTGTACTTGCAGGTAAATTTATTTATTTATTTATATAAATAATACTTCAATTGGCTTTATAATTTACTATTCATTTTATAAATGCACCCTTTCGAAGTAAGAGGCTTAGTTGTAAAAACAACCGATAACGTAAATTACATTCAAGGAATAGTAATAAACCAATTGATCCCAATTTTATCCAACACAACAGTGCACTCTTTCAGATAGACAGAAAATCTGTCGTTTACGACTGTACTAAATGATAGAACTTAAATAAGAATAGCTTAAATTATGTTAAAACCATAATTTATTTATGAATCTTCAATAATCTTTCCCTTATATCCTGCGTACATCCGCATACATCCCGTACAATACCCGTACTTCTCCTTACATCTTTACGAATTTACACTATAAATCCTTCGGTGTTTCCCCATCATAAATATTTCTAATATACTATTTTATAAAAAATATAATATAATAAAGTATAAACAACTTACTGTAGATATTCCGGAACCTTTATGTAATCCCAAACGAACTTTCGAATACTTTTTCATTACCACTCTCCATATCACGTACGCCATAGTGCCCCTCAAGAAAGTTATTGTACATTTAATCAATAACAATTTATTCACTTATCATAGAATTAATGTTGCAATAATATTTAATAAAATACGTATATCAGCACCTATGTATTTTACAAAGTCGTCATTAGCATTGCAGAAATGAAATTCCAAATTATTGCAATAAAAAATTATAAAACTTAAAGCATACAAATTTTCCGTTATTTTGCATGAAAATTTGATTTTTTTAATAAGTTTTAATAAGTTATGCCTTGATTAGATTTTTACCTAAATTTCTATTTAGTTTAAATACATCACATGAAAATGTGGTTTCCTGTATACGAATTGCCCATTACTTTTAATAAATTACTTTCTTTTATTGTTAACTTCATCAAGATTATCTTCCTTATAAGCAACATTTTAATAAATTAAATTATTTTTATACAATCCAAATAGCAGTAAAAAACCATTAACTATTTTTTTGAAATAAGAAGTTAATTAAGATGAATGTATAGTCAGTGGTGTGCTGTGAATATTTTATCACTGGGACTCAAAATTTTCTATTATTTTTTAAACTATGTAAGTAAATTTAGTAAATGCAAACTGTATTCCATTGGCAATAATTTTAATTTTTTTTTAAAGATGTCAAAATTAGTTGAAACTAGAGTAATCATTCAGTAAGAATAAAAGACAATACAAAAATTTTAAAAGATTGTTATTCAATAAGAGGGTAGTAACAAATAGAGCAAATATAAAGATATTATGCAAAATAACTAAAGGAGGGCCGCAATTTTTCAAACAATCTAACAATAAGCTCGCACGAGTACACCACTGTACTACATGTATATTAATAATTGTTGAAAAATCATGATTGTAATCGTCAAACAATTTTTTTTAAATATACAATCCAAATCTTTACAATTCAAACTTTTTTTTAACTATTATGCATTCTAAAATGGGTGTTTGATTTCATTATTATAATTTTTCATCACAATATAATTCCATCTAAATTGAATTTTATTACTTTATGCTGGACAATACAAATTATGAAGGTTTTAACACACAATCCATAAGTTTACAAAAATATAACATCGATGAGTAGATAAAATTTACATTTATTTATTTTTAATTTGTGATCATAAAAAGAAACTGGACACAGTTGACAAATTATCACTAACAAACAATAAATTGTTTTAGCACTCAACTTGAACCACGAATCATTACACGAATTTGCACAGCATTACAATGCAAACAGGTAAATTATTGGCTTCTAGCAAGGCTCACGCGAAACTGACGACTGAAAGCACACGTGCTTATTAGAGGGGTCGGCCGTGGTCACCGATAGACAAGAAATTACTACCGGAAGTATTATACCTAAAGAAAGGGTAACAATAATATTTTATACACAATTGTACGATTAAAAAGAGCGATAATTCAAATTAATTAATAGAAAGGCGTGTCAAAATATTAGCTTTTCTAATAATTACATTTTCAATTTTTATATAAATTATATTTTTCTAATTGAAGTTTTGTATATTTGGAATACATTTTTCTGCAGTCGTACTGCTAAATCATTCTGACTGACATAATGTACAATGTACTACATAATATTTTCTAAAATGCTAGCATACTAAATTTGTGAAATTTTACCTAAAAAATACTTAAACCAGTATTTCGGCATCATGTACCATAGAGCAAATATTTATAACCAAGGCTCATAAGAACAGCTCTATTGCAAAGTCCGCATAATATATCGGGCGAACTACCTCTAAAATTTAGAAGAGAACTAACCATATTAAATTAAATTATACAAAATTCGTCATTTTCGTCAAATTGTATGTACTATATCTACTCCAAAACTATAAAGAGCTTTACCCATCGCAATAAATCAACTACGTAATGGATATAAATTAGACAAAAATACAATAATGAACTGCTATTAAAACAGAAAATTAATGATAAAAGCTAAAATTTAAAAAAATAGAAAGAAATTCTCCATAATAAATAAATTAAATCAATCTAAAGAAACACAACTGTTTGGAAAACTTCAGAAGAACTTACCAGGAGGGAAGAAGTTTCAATTGCCCAACTTTGGGTTGGTCATACTATGCTTACTCACAGTCACATATTTGAAAGCAGCCTTCCAATTGTTATTGTGGCAACCTTTTCCTAAGCATTAGCCATATCTTAAGAGATTACCCAAAGTTTGAGAGGGAACCAAGATATTTTACTAAGCTGTCTAATAGCCTAGAAGAAAGTTTAGTAAATAAGAAAAACAATATACAAAAACTACTAAAATTCCTCCAATTATAAGGTTTATTTAATAAAATTAAAAAAATTTTCAGGTTTCATTAAAAATATATACCTACATAATTAATAATAATTAAATATATAACATAATGTTGATACACAAATTTTTTTCACTTTTTGTCTTATATTTGTTTTTATTTGTATTCAATATAAAATAAACATAATAATAATTTTTATTACTTATGCAATACATATTCAGAAGCCTTTATTCGATCTACATCACCAATAAATTATTTAGCATATCTAAATAGTTATTCTGCAATTAACGTGACAGGGTACAAAACAATAATTATGTATTATATTAATATTGTTTCCATGAAATTGTAAAGACAGAATCAGAAAAAGTTCTTTAGAAGTGAAAATTCCATTTTTATTATTAGTTTTGCGAATTGTAATCAGTGATTTATATTTTGTAAATTATAAAATTAAAAATTAAAATATATTTTATAAACGTTTTCGTAGTACTTTTAATTTTTGCTTATTGCCCCCTCTTTTGCAGCTTAAATCTAGTAGCTTAGTAAATAAATGTTATCAAAATATAAATAACGAATAGGGAAGGGTGTACAAAATGATATAGTGGGGTAAAATGAAAACGTTTTAATGTATCGATCAAAAAGTACATAACCAAAAGATGCACTTTACTATTCCCGTTACATTTATTTGGCGTTTGGTAGTCAAATAAGGTGCAAGTCGCATTTATCTGATTTTTGCGCTTAAGAATATTTAGATAATATAAGTACTATGATCAACGTCAGATACAAATATTTGGTACATATGTATGTCAGTAATTTTAGAATTAGTTGTAGTAGTTGAAGTTTTGTAATTCTCTATTTATTCTCTCTAGTTTTTGAAATAAAAACAAATATTTCACGAAAAAATTAATGATTATAAAATTTTGTTCCTGTATGGTAAAATTAAGTGCTGCAAGAATAAAATGCTATTTTATATAATTTTACCCGATTAGTAGCAAAATATTCACATTTATTTTTACAAAATTTTTACTTCCACTTCCGGTTACCTTCTTTAACATTACTTACTTAACTTAATTACTTCTTTAACAACAAATAGAAATAGTCGATTGATACGTGGTTTAGTGGTATAACTGTTAATCATATTAATATTTTAGAAAAACCCAAAAATGCACAAAACAATCAAAGGTGATGGCGATATTTTACTTACAGTGTATTTTATTTGTGATAACTTAAAAGCATTTTAATTCTGAAAAGTGTTTTGTGCGTTTTTGGGTTTTTCTAAAATATTTACATAAAAAGAAATAAGTTTGAAAGGATTAATAAAAGAAATTCAGAAGTATAAATGCAGATATAGCCGAAAAACTATTTGTTAAACAGGAAGCTACGTCTGCAGCGAAGGCCTATGGGAATAATAAGCATAATATTATTGCGTTAGGATGAACAAGAACACAACAATTTTTAACTACATCGAGGAATTTTATTTGAAAACTATTTAGTATGAACAATTATTATTGCTTTAAAGCGAAATTTTAATATAGCTAACCAGTAGTTTATGTATTAAAATTTATAGCTGGAAATAATGTAGATGTCAAGATAATTTCTCAAATTTACATATTATAAATACATATATGTATTAATATATTATTTTTATTTTTGATTTATTAATCTTGCAGTCATTTAATATTTAACAAAATTTAAACTTATAATATTAAAATATCCTAATTTATAAAATGCCAGCACGCTGCTGCTCCTACTGCTACAGCGTGTCATTTTGCCAACTTTTTACCGACCAAAAATAAAAGACACTCTGATAAGTTGACTTTTTGGACTGGCTAGCTACCCGTCCGTGAACGGGCTATATTTTATTAAAATAATTTTTACACTATTTAGATCACATTACTTTCATTACATGAAAATAATTAACTAAAATTTAAAATTTAAAAATCAAAAGAAATAATTATGTTGAGGTGTCAGGCAATAAAATCAGAAGTGCGCAACACGAGCAATTTTGGGTGACAAAAATGTATGAGAAATATTTTATAGCAAAATATTTTGAAAAAATTGTGTTAGAATTTATGCAGACTATTTTATATTGATTTTATAGATACTTAGTACATGCGATATTCATCATGATTATTTCCTGAATAAACAAAAAAAGTTAGACAGATCAATTGGTATTTAATTGTTATTTGACACATAAAATATATTGCCGTGTTTTAAAATCTGTGTTTGATTTGTGAATAATTATTTTGATGTTTGATTTTGTAAGTTGTAATAATTTTGTGAATATTTTGATTTTTGTAAATAATTTTGAATTTATTCATTTTCCCGCCAAGAGGTGGTGACAACAATGTAGGAAAAAGACGAAGCTTTTGCCGACAATGGCCATACGTGGTTGAACCGTAGTTTTGTATCCTGGCGTTATTAATTTTTATTTAAAATTTTATGATTTTGCGAGAATAAACTGTTTATGATAATTACGAAGTTGACTTACGATTTTATTGAAATTTATTTGTTCTGAAGATGAGTGAATATTTTGGTTGCTTTCATTTTAATTGGATAATTGATAAAAATTGGATAGTGGAAAATTGGAGAGATGGAAAATTTAATTGAAAATACAAATTTTAAGGTATCAAGGATAAGGTTTGATTGCAACGCGTGTTTCCATTTGAATTTAGAAATTTTATTTTTGTGTATCTTCGTTAACTTTATGAAGTGTTTAAACTTTGATATTTGAATTATCTAAGAAACTCATTGGTAACGTGTCAATCAAGCGTAATATCACAAAATTATTATTGAAAATGTAGCTACTTGTAACAAATTTTAAAATATGCTAATATAAAGTTTTGGACAATGCTGAAAGTTCATTGTCAGAAAATTTTAAATAATATAACATAAGTGGGATGTAAGATATATATTTAAAGACAAAATTAGCCTACACATAATATATTAAACACGCTTAAGCTATTAAAATTGGAAATTGTTATTTCTATAATACGTTAAATATGTCATGAAATGATTCTAAATAAATAATGCATATTATTATGCATTGCCTACGTAAAATACAATGATATTTTTCTTCAACATACCTTTTTTTTAGCGATTTTCATATGTTTTTAATGCCGAATGTGCCAGGTGCTTTTACGCATGTATATTTTTGACAACATGCGTAAATATTTTTACGTCAAATACTTATTTGACGATAAGTCGGTCAATTATTGTACTTTTTGAAAATTTTACCTATTTAGTAGTAGATGTTTTAATTCTATATAGAAAAATCATTTATAGACTCATTACAAATACTTACTTAGATAACAGTTTGCCCACTTCACTTCATTGAATTTATTTACAATTACGGCTTAATAAAATTATTGAAATTTATAGGTTATTACTTATTAACTATCTGACATAAATAAGTTATATGTACATGCTTTCAAAAATATGCATGGCGTAAATGCGCCTGGAAAATTCGGCCTTAACGGTGCTGTTAGATTAATTAAATCGGTTCGTTAATTAATGTTAGATTAACGTATAAATAAGTTTTCTGCAATGAAATAAACCAATTTTTCACAATTTTGGGAGTAAGGTGGCCACTTTTTTTTGGGGCGCAATGATCTGAAATTTAACAAAATATGGCTTCCTACTACAAATTATATGAGCAGATACGGCGATTTCAGTTATGAGGGCAGGATACAACTTGGGACTAAGGTTCTTTTCATCCCGTGTGCGATTTTTTAAAACCTTTGCAGTTTGCACGAAGGATAAAAAGTAGCACCTAGTCCCCTGATGTATAATATACCAATGTTGACAAGGGTTTATAAAATACCATTTCTGCGTTTTATATCATATTATATAATAAATGCATATTATTATCTTGTATAATATTATCGTACTGAATAATTATTATACGTAGCATGTGAAAGTAATTAAAAGTTTAAGCTGGAATCACTGCAATATCTATAACAAAAGTCGTTTGAATGCAATAATTTTAGAAAATAGCTAAAACTAGCAAAACAGCTTCAACAAAAGCTTTAACTAATATTAAAAAGTGAGATCATTATTTGATTTTATCGAATACGTAGTAATAATAACCTTGAAAATATGGGTGAGGTATAGGTAGCAAATTTCATTGAAAATTTAACGATTAACTAATACATCTTTATTATCAAACCTACATTGCTTTCTTATGTAACAATATCATGAAAGACGAATTAATTAAAGTGATTCATGTATTAGAAACTGTATTTGAATTAATGAAGAAGCTTGCAAATTATTGTTTTCGTTGCGATTATGTCAAACATAAAGTAATCATAATACACTCCAATTAAAAAAAAGATTGTTATTGATAGTGCTTGATGTGTTATAAATGCGTAAATTCATACTTTGGCGTTTGGAGTTTTGCAAGCTATGCAAAAAAAACTCTTGCATGTGCGTGCATTTGTACTAAAAATATCAGTTCTATTATTTTTTAGACTAAAATAGCACATTTTAGATAATTGAATCGCTAAGTGCAGAAAGGAAAGTACTACAAAATTTACATTTTGAGATAATCGATTTAAACTGTTTAAATTTTTAACCATAGTTTTTAGCTGCACAATTTTTTTACACATATTTAGAAATGGCTCTTAGCTATAGGAAAAGTGAAAAAATAAGTTAATTGTATAAATATCTTATCCAAAAAAAAATATTTATTATATTGAAGTACTTACCTTTCTGCACTTAATAATGCTGTTTAATTTAAACAATTGCAAAAACTTAAGTAAATGAAAACTTTATTCTATAGAACATAAAATATATTCATTCAAAGGCCAAATAAACATTATTTTTTGTTATGTACAGTGGCTAACAATATTATTCATCCAGTCCTATGTTAGCAATGTAAATTATAGGTTTTGAAGGCGTGTTTTGTCATATAAAAATTATTTTTACATCAATACCTATTTGAAATTTTTTATTGAAAATTTTATTTTCTTCATTTTTGTTCATATAAATTTTTCTATTTTGTCGCACCATTTAAAAGTTAGTGACTTAAAAAAAACTCTTGTAAAATACAAAATAAAATTTTGTCTGTATCTCAAAAACGGTGCAACGAAATAGAAAAATGTATAAGTAGTTTTTTCTTGTGAATTTTATTCCCTACATTTTTGTTCCTACACATTTTCCTATTCTTTGCACCCTTTTTGAGATACAGATGAAATTTTGTATTTTAAATCTTTTTTAAATCACCATAACTCTGAAATGGCGCAACAAAATTGAAAAATTTATATAAACAAAAATGAAGGAAATGAAAATTACAACAAAAAGTTTTTAATAAGTATTTCTGTCAACCACAAACATCTACTGTTAATTATGTAGGCGACGCGACGTTTAGTGCAGAATAGAAAGTATTGCAGCAGATCTTCCCTTTCTGCACCTAATGCATATTTTGCTGACGAATAACTAACTCCCAGATAACATGTAAGCTTACGACAAGGTTGTTGCTTTGCTTGCCGTTTCCTTGCCATGACAAGGTTTACGTAATAAAGATTGTAAAAAGCTTACAGCAAGGCTTTCGGCAACAAGCTTATCATGAAATACTTGTCACAAGCTTGCCTCAAGGTTTTCGGCTACAACCTTAAAATGAAACCCTTCTCAAAGGCTTTACATACGGTTTATACCAAGCTTCAAAATGGCCATTAGCCTTGTCACGACAAGGTTGTCATAAGATTATGCAAGCTTCTCAAATGTCAACTAGGAATGCTTAAGGCAAGCTTTTTTCAAGCTTGTAGGCTTATAATGACAACCTTGCAGCAACCTTTATCGCTTGTCCCGACAAAGTTGATGCAAGCTTACAAAAACCTTAAATTGCTATCTGGGCTAACGCTTTATGGTAGAACTTTTATTCCTACACTAAACGATCGGGCTATGTCGAAAATATATGACATGATGTATAATTCAATTTCGACAAATTTGTCGGTACTTCCCTTTCTGCACTTAGCGATTCAATTGTAAGTAGGTACGTCCGAGCTCTAACTGGAGGACGGGCGAAACGATGACTTTCACTCTATTTTAATTCAAACAAATATTAATTAAAAGCTAAAATATTTACAATTTTTTTATTTTCTTTAAGAAATGATTATACCGGGTGGTGAATGAGTTAGCCGAACATAGGAAATTAACATGTAAAAACTTATTTATACAAATTCCTGCTTTCCTAATTATTTTAGAGAAAAAATGAAAGACACAAAAATAATGCAGAAATATAAACTACGAATGATAACAGCATCAGATTTCAATTAACTTTTACTTAAAAAGTCAAAAAATGCTTCTGAAATTGTTAAAAGTTTTATTTATCAGGCTGGTCATGCAAGTTTCCATGGTAATTATTTTTGAAAATAGAATTTAAATTGAATTTATTCATGGCCAGTGCGATAAATGAAAATTTTAACAATTCTGAAAGCATTTTTTGACCTTATAAGTAAAAACTAGATAAAATCTAATGGTGTTATCATTCGTAGTTTATATCATTCAGCACCCGGTATATAAAAAACAAAGGTTTTTCTATGTATAGAAAATATTACTAAAAGCATAAGTTGGAAAACATGCATAAACTTACACGAAATTGGGCTAACTTCACTTTACAAATTTTTTTGCTGGAAATACATTTGAGATAGACTCAAATTGATAGATTTTAATTTTTTTGCGTAAAAGGATAGCATTTTAAAAGATCTGTCACAAAGATGATCTATCAAGACATCTAGTGGATATCCAGAAGATAGGTTTGTGATGTCTGGGTAGGGTGGTCCTTATTTTCAAAAGTTGTGTATAACATTAATTTTGCTCCCATCCTTTAAAAATGTTAATGTTCCTGTACAGGATACTAGACTTATCCTAAAATTTGACCACAATTAAATTATATTTAGGGGTCGTCCAAGCATTTTTTCCCATCCATCATAATATGTGCACACTTGCTGCAAAAGGTGCAGTAAACCCAGACTTTAAGATATAAAATCACTGTAAATTTACAATTTTCTGAAGTCCTTTTTGCTCTAAGGAAATGAGTTTAAATTGGGATCGGAACATATAAATCTTGAGGAAGTAAATTAACTTGGACATTAGGGTGGTCCTTAGTGTTATGGATAATTTTTCCTTTTGGTGTTAAATAAATATCAGAAAAAAAATAGAAGGAATCGAGCAATGTTTCATGATCGCCCAAGACGTTAAAACTTTTAACCCTCCACAGTGCATACGTAGGGCCTAGCAGGCTCGAGCAAACATTTAAACGAATATAAGAAAAGAACCGTTTAAATAAATTTCACCATATCATTAGTAGCTGTCTAAAATATGAAAAGACATCGACATGTGTTTAAAAAACTTGAATTGATAGCCAATAAAAGGGCTTTGGAACTAATTCGTCTAATACGAAAAGAGACGGTGTCTTTTGCTCTAAAAGAAGGAAAAATTGTAAATTTTGTGAAAAGTGTGACAAATGTATTTATTTGCAACATGCTCATTATTATTATCCAACCTGCTCTGATAATATTCAAAAGAATTCGGGTGTTGTTGACCTTTTTGAACATTTTGTAATAATTTGTTTGATTTATTCCAACAATTTTGGTAGTTTCTTAATATTTTATTTTTATATGTATAGTTTAATCGATTAGCAGCCTTACTAATAAAAATTCGTTATACACGCGTTGAACAAGTGTATAGTTATACGCTGTGTAAGGACTGTATAAGGAGTGTATAAATTTTCTACTAATAAACGTTGTATACGTACTGGATAAGCTATAGCTGTGTTATGCAATGGTTATACACTCGAATTGTCATTTTTCGTATGTAAGTGTGACTTTTTCTGTCACTGTCATTTGAATTTATGTTATTAAAGTCATTTAAGTAAATATATTTAACCTAAAAAATGACGAAAATGAAAAGGAATCGTTAAACTCGAGTTCTAGTTGTATAAGATTTGTATAAAATGTGTTTTGACACTCAATTGACATTAAACATTTTTGACATTAAAACCATGACTACTTCATCGCTATGCACGGTTTATTAGTAACGTTTTCTTATGCAACCCTGTATAAGCCCTGTATAAAATTTATACAACGTTTATTAGTAAGGCTGTATGTATATAGAAAATTATCATATTTTCCAAAAATATCCAAAAAGAATATCCACCGATCAACACCAAAAGGAATAATTTTAGAGGGCGGGAGCACTAAATTAAAAAAAAATGTTATCCATAACACTAAGGACCACCCTAATATAGATATTATATAAACTTAATATTATATTCGACCACAAATTGTATAATTAAGAAAGATCAGTAAACATCTGCTTCTGGCTTATTGGCTGTCTTCGGTACCGCGTGGTTGTCAACAACTTGTTGCTACCAATTACAATAAAATCACTTAATTATGCAAAAACCATACTTACGGTAGGTATTGTTTTTCATGATAAAAAAAATAGTAATGAAAGTATAGTCTTGGCCAAAAGTATTAGGTCACTTTTAAAATGTTTTTATTATGGAAACAGTTAAATATTTTCTGAAAACAACCATGGTACTGTCTTCCTAATAAAAAATTTCCTTGTTTTAATGTTTTAGGAAATCCCAAAAAGCCTTGATTAAAAAATCAATATTTTTGGAAACCTTAATGAGCTAAAATAGAAAATAAATTTTACCTAGATTATGTAGTACTAATCATTGCAAGCAAAAAAGTGTCAAACAAAATTTTTCAGAAACGTACCGTTTTTGAGTTATAAGCAATATTCGGGTACTTCTCCAAAACTCGGCTAACTTGATGTGTTCATATGTAATTTAGACAACTATTAAGTAAGTCAGTTCCACAAGAGCGTACGGTTTTGCATTGTATTAATAGGTACCGCACAGATGTTAGGTTAGGTTTTACCGATTCCGAGTTCGGAAGAATGCTTTGAGATTATATCGGTAATATGTGACTTGTTTTATCTGTAACATAGCAGAATAAACACAATGAGTACTGGCGTATGGAGGACGTTTTGAAGCAGTGTTCCTTTGCACACGTCCGAAAATGTCGTATGCAGCTGCTGGCCGCTACATGAAAAAGTCAGAGGAATTCGTTAAGAAGTTGTTCATCGTACAGTAAAACACCCAGGGAAAGTGCACGTGTGGGGATGCTTCTGAACACATTTGGTACATTTTGAGCAATTGGGATTTGGTACTTTATAACTCTTCACAGACAATCTAAATGCACAGAAAATGAATTTGATTTATCATTCATAAGTATATTTACTGAAGTTCGCTCAAAGATGGTTAGGCTCAGATAATAGTTTATGGGTGCTACAAGAGGACAACGGCCCAAAACACTGAATCCAAAATTCGAAACACATGATATCAGGTGTTACAAACAGTATTAACCAATTACTGCACTAGACAAAAAAAATCAAGTTTAAGCTAAACTTGTTTAATTACCTTGGTAACACATATTAAAGTTGCTCTATTAATCCAACTTTAATAGTTTAAACTCAATTATTTTTTCTTGGTGGAATTGGCCCGAAATCGATTTATTAAAAAAAATATTATCATAACTAAATTATCAAATCTACTCATCGTTCGGTTTTCTATTCCGTTATTTTTATTTGTAATGCACAACAAATTACAATAGTTATTAATAGCCCTAATACACAATTGTTACATCTTTTATAAAAGTATAGATTATACACATTATACATTTCAGAAGATAAAATTTATCGTAACTATTTTATAAAACAAACTTCTTAAATAGCATATTATTTTGAAAATTTAATAGCAATCTTTTTAAGTTCTTATTTTTATTGTTATTTTCATTAAGAGTGAAATATTACACTTTCAAATACATGTTTTTATAAGAGAAAATACTTTCAATTTTAAATTTTACATAATATTAAGAATAATGGAAATTTTACAGTCCTATGTGCATCTTCCAAAATTAAACTTAATGAATAATTTAAATATTTTGTAGTTAAAATCTGTAATATATTTGTATTATTCCTAACAGTATACATATTAATGTGTCGTAAATACTGGTTATAAATTGACATGTGTTCATAGTTAATTGTTTTTGTCTTTATTTGAAAAATGTTAGTTATTGAAAGTTTTAAGAAAGTTCAGAAATTCATAAAATATTGCTTTCAGTATAAAATGTATAAGTTATGTCTAAATTATTAAGAATAAATATTAATTGCCTGATTATATGACAATTATTAATTATTATTATATGACTAATTATTTAGACAGATTAACAAATATAATAAGAAAGGTTGTTTTCGAATACCTGTAATTGCATATATACCATAGTACTGTCGTTAAAGATTTCTTATACTCAAAAAATAGAGCTTCTTGCGATATTTTTGTATAGAAGTCTAAAAGGAAAGCAAAGCAAATAATTAAATATTTATTTAATAATATTGTATTGATAATGTATTATACAGGGTGTACATTTGAAAACGATTCACCTTAAGTTTCTCTGGAGCTGAGAAATCTATTGCCTAAAGATAGGAAAATTTCTTGGTACATAATATATAATTTTAATTATTTTTGATATATTTTTTTTATTTGTATTATTGGTTTTTGCTTATTTCGATTTTCTGAATGTTTTTCAAGATTATTGCTGATGCTTTGATGAGATTTAGTATTTTAGTTTCTTCTATATGCAGAAAGTTCTATAATTCTATAATTCGGAAAGTTATGCGATGGCCACATCAGATTTTTTTTTAAATATTACTAATTTTGTTCTTGAAAATAAAAAATAAATTTTTAAAATATTATTAATATTAATATTATTTTTATAAAACTTATACTACTAGTAAAAATACACTTATTTATTTAACTTATTAAAACAATTAATAATAATTATCCTTTATTAGGTACTCGTTTCGTCAATCATAGCTTTCTCGTAAATAGCTATTATACTGTTACCTATCTACTTCGAGAAAAATAAGCACCAAACACATTTTTACAGTTTTAAGAAATCATGTTTCAAAATGCTGTATGTCAAAAAGTATTGCTTATTGCTTCTGAAATACAAAGAAATTTTTTTAAATAATATGTTAGATGAGAGTTGATTATACGTAGTATTTTTACACTAAAAATAAATAAATTGTATTTGGTAATATAAAAATCTAGTAGATCGTATAATAATATTAATAATAAACATGGCCAATTTATCAATTTCATTAACGAAGAAGTGTTCAAGTTGTAGTTTTACTTACTATCTCAAGAGAACAATTCCTTATAATTTTTTTTAATATTACAATATTACTTCTTGCTTATAGCTTATGTAAAAATATAATGAATTACGTAAAAATTATGCAAACAGTTGGTTTTGATTTAATTCTAATGTTGTTCATGAGCAGCTATTTGTCTTTGACAGATAAATAAAATTGTGGGTGGTTGGTTTTAACAACGAATGTGTTCGTCATTTCAACTGAGTAAGAATATTTAAAAAATATTATTTTCAAGTTATACATCATTATTACGTAATATAATTATTCTGTTATAGACAAAATAATATTATTTTCATAATATACGTACAGCGATAAGAAATATATATATACCTACATTTAACTTGAACACTGATTTTAATTGCTGTTAATTGTTTGTGAATTATATTTCAGGAAATATGCTTAAAAATTAATAGATGATTAAATTAAATTGATATCTATGGGAAATTAGTAGTTAATTTAATTATAGTTCATTGTACAAAGTCAAGATCTAAGTAAAATCTTCATTGTATGTAATCAACCGATTGTATAAACACTATTTATTTAATTTGGTGTGAAATGACTTTTACTTTCACCTTTGTTTAAGCTACTGCACAATGAATATAAATTTTATAATCGAACTTGACATTCAAGCGTTTAAATAGTTTAATTAAATTATAGGTACAATAATATACCATGTTTAAATATTAACTAGGTGGGAAGGGCTATTAAATAAAAAACCATGTACTAAAAGAGCTAAATAAATTAATAGCCAAGAATTCTTAGAACTATCATGTATGACAGGAAATTTATGAAAAAGAACTTCTTAGAATAACATAATAATAAATTTTTTATGTTAAATAAAATTACCAAAAGCGTTGTAAATAATTTTTATATTTTCAATTTTTCAAAAAGTTAAATATACTGCATTAAGTCTTTGGTACTAAAGCACATAATATGTCAAGAAATGTAAAAGCGAATTATATGTCAAACTTATCAAATTATTTTTACTACCTGTAGAAAATTTTCAATAATCCATAATACAGTGTGTTCACGATAAGAGTGAATAATTCTTATATGTTACTAGATACAAAAAAAAAGTTTAAATAATGTTTTATTCAATTCGAAATTTACCATCGGAAACTGCGGAAGTAAATTTTTTTGTACTTCAAACTCAACCGGAAGTACACATGAATTTATTTTTTCAAATGGCAACATGTCTTTTTTTTAACAATTTCGTAATCTGCAATTTTTTTTCTATACAGACATATAAAATTAACATAGGGTTACATAAGAAAAGTTTCGAGAAAAATGCAAGATAAATTAATTAATTATTTAATTTATTTAGTGTGCTATGAAAATAAAATGATTATAGTATCTTGAAGAAAATGTTGGCAATTTTGAAGAATTTATCAGATAGGTTGTGTTTTCTGTACCGTGATGTTGTTTTGTTTTCATAATACACTAAATTAATTAAATAATTAATAAATTTACTTTGCATTTTTATCGAAAATTTTCTTATGTAACCCTATGATAATTTTATATGAATGTATAGAGAAAAAACTGCAGATTACAAAAATGTTAAAAAAAGACATCTTGCCATTTGAAAAATGGCTTACTTCCTGGCCAAAAAATGGCTTATGGCTTACTTGTTTACTTTCGGTTGAGTTTGAAGTACAAAAATATGTACCTCCGCGGGTTCGAATGGCAAATTTTGAGCTGAATAAAAAACTATTTAAACTTTTTTTCATATCTAGTAAGATAAAAAAATTATTCACTGTTACCTCTTATCATGAACACACTGTATAGGATGGTAGATAACACTTTGACGAATTTTGTCTTATTATTGCTTTGATATAAAATCTGAATTTCAATGACCTCGCAAACTTTAAAAAGCGCCTCCTGAAAAAACATATTATGAGGTTCTGCCTTAGTACCACAGAAGTTAAAAGTGAAAAAATTTGTAAGGATTTACTTTTTTTATGTTATTAATATTCTAATAAATTTAATAACGATTCTTTATTATGAAGTAATAGGGTTTATCGTGTTTTATCGAAAACTTATCTATAAATTTTAAGATTTGTTTCGAGTTCAGGCTGTATAAAATTGTGTAATGATGAAAACTGTTTTGCAGATTCAGAAATTCTATTTATATTATTTCTAACTCAAATTAAATAGAAACTTGAAAAGATATTTCATTATAATATTATAATGGCGAAATAGAAGATACCGATTCCTGCATGCTGTTAAGATAATATAGAAAGTATTGGGTCGGATTCTTAGCAGTACCTTATTAGTACCCTACACAGAAAGAAATAAATTCTAGTTTTCATCTAATCTAAATTAAATGAGTTAAAATTATATAATTTATTTAAAGTTTGCTTTAATTCGATTATAGTATTTCACTGTTTCATATAATCAGTGTAGTAAAAATATCTAATTTATATTAGATGATTTCTATTTAGTTGAATCATTTAAACTTTTGTTAAACCGTTTACAAGAAGTAACTATTTCATTAAATCATAATCTTTGATTCATTTAAAAAAATTCTGAATATGAAAGATTTAATTTTAATGAATTATATAATAAAACTCAATGTTTCATCTATTTCTTTATTATAACAATAATTCTTTTTATATGAATCAAACAATCTAATTTACTGAAACAACTAAGAAATAAAATGCTGATGCCATAGCAGAAAATGCGGTAGCATCCATAGTGTCGTTGAGTTCGAGTGTTGTTGTGGTGCCAGTTTTGTTCAAACATGGAAAATGTTTCGTATTTTATATTATATATAGTGGCAATTAACAATACAGTGATCTGTACAACTACTGTTAAATCTAAGGTGCTCGGAAAAAAAATCCAATGTTTAGTTGCTATTATGTTTAAAAATATCAGGTGTTTAAAGTGCTTCGTTTATTAAATTTATTAAAACTCGAAACTGATTTAAATAAGTAATATTAAATGATAATTGTACAATGTGTATCAATATATCTACTCATTTGTATCTGATATAATGTTATGTACCTGCATTTATACTTAGTATTGTAATTTCTTGACAAAAAGTAAATTAAAAGTTAAATGTTAAATTGTTTGCATTTCTCTTAATTATTTTTTAGGTATCAACTCAGAAAAGTTCATTTACTTAAATAGTAAATTGGTGTATTTCAAGTAAGTATCAAATATAACTACATACTAGCAGCTGACCAAGAAAATTATCTATGAAAGTGAATTCATCGTATAAAGTGATATGATAATAATAAAAAATATTTAATAAGCATAAAAGAACAATAAATAAATCAGTAAATAAAAGTAAATAAGTTAGTAAATTACAATAAATATATCGTTCAATTACAGTAAATGTATCATTTAATCTAATTAATTAAAATATCTAATTTTATTAAACAATTCAAAGAAAACATTTAAACTATCAGTTAATTTTTGTCTGAAATTGTCTATTCAGATTATATGAAACACATATTTAATTCATCAAACCATTGAAACAAATTCGAAAATTCATCTAATAGTTTCTATGATTCGTTTATTCTGTAAATCTTAAAATCAGCTAATTTAAATTAAATGAATTACATAATCTAATTAGAAGGCTAAAATTCAATGAATTTCTTTAGATGATTTCAACTAATGTTTAGTAGAAATCGCTAATCTTTTCTTTCTAAACAAACATTTTCAAAGAAGCCACCATATTCAGACTTCTTGGAATCGAAGAAATTATTATATTTTTAAGAAATTATTTCAGGTGATTTTCTATTGTTTTATAGATTTAACAAGAAAATGTGTTTCATAGAATTGTTGCTTATTTCACTTCTTGCAAAAATGCAGTTTTATGTAATATGCACGCAAATATTTTAAAAATAAAGGAACTTGATACATAAATATAGCAGATGATACTTTTAAGGTAATTCCATTACTTAATTAAATATTTTGAATTTTTGTGTGTAATTAGTCATTAGTAATTAATTAATAATTAATTAATATTTGTGGTTAAAAAAAATTTGTTGTTAAAATAGTATTGCTTTTTAATTTCGAGTGTTTTCAAGAATGTGGTTCACTGTCACACTATAGTCAAACTATGGGAGTTCGTTAATTTCTTCTTTATACTACCCACATGCCCACATGTCATATTATACAAAACCTGTAAATATGCATACAGAAATTTTTGTAATTTTGGAATATTTTAATCATAATCCTAAAAAAAACCTTTGACAACATTATGAAGTGCCAATATTTAATATTAGTATTTGTACTATTATTAGTAGAATACTTAAAAATTTGCAAATGCTTGTAAAATAACATTTTACAGATAAAATGTGAAAATAAGTATCTGTCAAAATAAAAAAAACACAGTACTTTGACCTGAAGTGGGAGTGCCTGAATAAAACGGCAGTAAAGAGAAGGAAAATAGTTGCAGTTTCGTGAGTTACATCATAAATAGGGTCTGAGGTCAAAAGTACCTTATGGGCTTGCCGTCTGGGCTTTAACAGTAATGTAATCAAAATATTTGTCTTTGTAAATAATAGATTCTCAAGAAATGATTGTTTTGTTATAATATAAATTTACTAAATAAAAGACATATTTATTAACTTAAGTTTCATTAATTTAATACAAAATTGTATACTATTATCATATTAAGTCTGTGATCTATTTAAATATTATATCCACTTCGATATCGTACAATACAGAAAATTTTAACCCGAAGTAACTTTTTCAACTACCTTATTTCAAAGCGATCAATTTTATATAGGTGTGTACTACTATCCACAATAAATTATAGGATATTACATTAACTAAATTGCTTTTAAAACATTAGACATTCGCATATGCCTTCTATCTAAGTTAACATTAAATAATTGATTAAATGTTAGCATGCATATTTTGTAATAATTAAAAAATGCACATACATTTTTTAAAATTTACAATACCAATCTCAAAATTGAATAGGTGTGGCGTATTATTACAAATGTGTATATTGTATGTAGGTCCCTATACATCAATTAACGTAACGTAATGATTATGATTTGTATATTGAAAAGGCCACTGGTTTTAAATTAAATACAAAATAAAAGCAGTGCCATCCCTTATACACTTTTCAGTTTTATTAGTTCAACATTTAAAGCTAAAATTTCAATAATAAAAAGAAACCGGCGCCACAACTCGTTAATTTTGCGGATTATAGGCGTCGAGTTTTGGAATTCTCATGAAGGCCCAATGTTTTTACTTTTTTGATTTTTTAATGTCAAACCGTTTTAATCAATTAATAATTAGGAACTTGTATTGAACTATATTACGTTAAAAAGATACATTTAGTAGAAAAAATATAGTTTCGTTTAACAAATTGTATCGTGTTTTAATTGCATAATATATTGAAAATTTACTGATTTCAAATTGATTTTGTATCAATTGAACAGAATGCAAATTTTTGGGATTTTAAATTGTATTTCATATCTAAAAAAAATTAGAAACTAGTTCATACTATATTGAGCTGACTAATGTCCGATTTCTTCACTTAGAGATATCTGTCGGATAACTATAACAATACGGATAACCAATCAAATTAATCAAGTGACCAAACAGACAACCGTTTTGATTGGTTATCCGATAGATAAGTGAAGAAATCGGGCATTAGTAAAATATGGAAAACATTTATAATACACTTTTATGTCATCTATACATGTAATAAATTTGATCAAGTAATTAAAATTAATTTTGTCCTGTATAATTCTTATGATATCTCCTGCTTGTGTATTGTTTTAACCATAATATCATTTCGGTATAACCCATAAACTATAAATATTTTTGCATTATTAATATTCTATAAAAAGTTATAATTTGATTTTTGTTGTTAACTTGTTTGTTTTGTTGTTAACTTTTTTACAAAATTTAATTAAAAATTCATCTGGATGTCTGTTTTGTAAAAACCGTTAAATAATATCTAATAAACTAACCTCATAATAGTATTTACATAATCTTAAATTGGATAGTGCAACTAAAATTTTAATAAACTGTTTTGAACATCCGGAGAACATATTAATAAATAGTCAAAATATAAAAATCACTATATAACGCTAATATTTTACTCACTAACTAGTACAAAAACTAATCATATTGCATGTACACGCACACTGTGATGACTTAAAAATGTATTATATTCCTACTTGTGATAATAAAACACGCCCAATACATTTTTCATTCTTACAACTACTGAATAAATGAGTGTCCAAAGTATGCAAAAGTTACTAAAACTTCTTGAAAATAGAAATACGTTTAAGTACAAAACATGAAATTCAAACACGTAAATCAGAATTTAAACCCAATTTACGTTCATGTTAGTTATATTTTTATAATTTTATTATACTATTATAATAAAGTAAAATAAAATAAAATAAAATAAAACATATTTTGGACACTCTTAGTTAGAAATACAAAAAATTAAAATGCATTTGTCATACTAATCAAATGTTAATGCTTTTTACGTGTAGCTTCTATTCGTTTGACAATCGTATGGCCGTAAACAAGGGGACGAGAATTACTTAATTGTACAGGTAAACGGTATCACCGATAAGTAGTGATTATAAATTAGTATTAACAACCTACTTTGCCTATGTCACTCACTACATTCTAGTAACCTACATAAATAGTTTGTAATATTGTAATGTTTACTATTTTTAAATATTTTAAATTTTCTAGGAATCTTCTAATGCTAAGTATTAAACAAACGGTTTGTAGTTTAAATTATAATAAACTATGACCCAGGATTTAACCCAAAGAGAAATTGAAGTTTCCTACATTTTATTAGAAAATATTCCAATGTGAACAACAAAATATTATTTATTTATATCATGGATTTCCGGGTGAACGTGTAGAAATAGTGAGTGAAAAAATTATAGCCTTTTGGAGTTTAATTTCATAAACAGAAACTTAGAAAGGACTACCTTATTGACACGTCTATGCCAATGAGCGCAATCCTCAAACTTTGAAAATTGAATTATGCATATTTCTGGATTCCAAATGAATAATTTATTAAGTATTGACTGTCTCCTGAAAACTCTGTAAAATGATGGTTACGTCTATTGGTCTACGGCACGACGCGCGACGTATGGTCAGACATGCTTTTATGGAAAATATACTAAACTACATAATATAACTAATTTTTATTTTTATTACTTATTTGACCAGTTAATTTTCAATTTAATAAAATGTTTTTATAATTTTAATTGTATCAATAATTTCTAAAAAAATACTGACTTTATTTTGATGTTAAAACTTGTATGGCGTATGTATATAGCATTTTTGCTTTCCCCATACTATACGTATGTATCCGTATAAGGGAAAGTATTGTAATTCGTGAAATTCACTCAAAAATCAAAAATCGAAATTTTGATATATTTAAAATTTTTCTTATCATGTCCTGATAAGTTTTTGATGAATTTTAGTTGGATGTTCGTTTTGTATGTAATATATCTGTAGGTCAGTGTGTGGTTAAGATATGAAAAGAAATAGTATCAATTGCACAGGTTAAACCATACGCAACCAAATGTTAGTAAATTCGGCATAAATGTGCATCATGCTTAAACTTAGAGGTCAGCTGTTAATGAAAATTTGTTAAAAATTGCAGAAATGATAAAGAAAATAAAAAAAAGTTCAAGTGTCAATTACTTTTGGACCACCATTTTTATACCCAAATCAAATGGAGAAAGTTATGCGATGTTTACATAACCAATTTTTTTATAACTAATCGTCCTTATTGACGATCAATTTTTTTACAGTAAAGTTTTGACGATAAGTTAAATTACGAGTAAGTACCTACTTACTAATTATTATTATAATTATAATATATTTAATTATTTTAAGTTAATTTTTTCTCCAAAATTTCCTAGTTTTATCTAAGTTGGCACTTCAATCGAATTTCTTCATTTATATGTAGATGTTGGTTCAGCATTTTGGTATCTTTATATGTGAAATATCGTTGAAAATCTAATTTTATAAATAATATTTTATTAACCTAAAATTGAAAGATATAAATTTCATTGAGTTCAGCTATTTTAAAAAATGTTTCTATTTATTTCATTACTGAAATTACTGTGATAATTACAAATAATTTGCATACAATCCTACCAAAATTACACAAACTTATTATTAGCAACCGCGAAAGAATGAAACTGAGAGATAAACAAACAATTTCGGATAATTAAAAGAAACAAGTAGCTCAATGAATTCTTTAATGAGCACATTTCCAACGATGTGCAACACAACACGGCTATGATAAAATTTACAATTTCGAGTTGATGAGTGGTGACTATTACGGAGAAGAGTTAATGAACGCCTCTGGTTTTTACGTAAAATTATTGCTACTTCGTGAAAAGATTTTCGAAAATAATAACTAATCTTGAAAAATACTAAAGGTAGGTATCTATACCCATTTTTCACTAGAACTTTGCCCTTTAAATTGAAAAATATGTAAATTACATTATAAAAAAATGTAAACTTAATTTTGATATTTTATTGAATAAACAGTCTTTGAGAAACAAGCGATAGGTTTTCGTGAAAAATTAATTATAATTTTTATCGAATGATGGGATGATTTTCTTTAACAATAAATAATGATTGTAATTTATTATTATTAATTTTTGTTATGAAGCTGTTTAAAATAATATGAATTTTTTTTAAATACAATCAATTTATTGTCACAGCTTATACATTACAATGAAGAACGTAACACAATCATAATTGACATCTAACTAACAAATAAATTTAACGTAATTATTATTTAACAAGTAATTAGTATTTCTTATACAGTCACGTGGTTTATATAATAATAATAACATAACATGAAATATTTTTCATTCTTAAAAAAATTAAATTGTTATTGAACAATATTGTTATGGTTATACATAAACTTTCAGAAAGTTCTCTCCATAGATGTAGGCAAAATTTCTCACTACTTTCGTTTAGATTTTTTTTTACCTGTTAACCATACTGGAAGCCATTTTTTAATTTCTTCCTTTAATTGACGATATCCCATAATCAATAATACAGGAATTGCCAACAATTCGTTTTGAAATAGATACAGCCAGCATGCCACTATGAACATGGCCAAATCTGTAATATAATCAATTGTGGATCTCACTTTAACTTCTGCTTTAGCTGTTAGTGCTTCTTGTCTAGATGCAAAGAAAAGTACATCTTTTTTTGGATCAGGAGAATAACCATCTGGATATCTTGCGGTCTGCGTTGTAGTTTCACGCATTTTTGGTTTAGGAAAATTAAATCCTGAACCACCAGATCCTTTTCGTAATTGTGGAGATGATGGGAGTATCAGTGAATTTCGTCTCATGGGCGTTGGAGATGATCTCCGACCTTGAGGACTAGGAGATGGTGTTCTCAAATTGCTCCAATTTTCTCCGTGAGCATTTGATTTTAAATTAGAAGGCTTTTTTGCTGATTTTGATAATTCCTGCTTATTTTTAGACGGACGTCTTTTCATTTGAGCACTTCCTCTTCGTTGATTATTAGATATTAGCATTAACTCTTCCTCGGGTGAAATAGTATCATCGGCAATGTCTGAATTCGAAAATGCTGCAGCTACTTTATCTTTTACAACCTTTAAAAAATCAGAGGAAGCTTCCGTAAAACTACGTTTACGTTTTACAGTAGGAACTGGAAGATCTTCAAAATGTTCAGGTGTAGTTGATGCAGAATAGTTTTCTATTAAATCGTCGATTTCGTCGGAATCATTTTCGGCTGCTGCTTTTAAATCATCTGTATTTAAATATACCCGTGGAATAACTTTCTTTTTCTGTCCATAGCTTTGAACAATATCTCCATAATGATCTACTACGACCTTTATTTCTTCATCAACTTTTATTCTTTTAGTGTTAGGGTTAGTTGGTAATTGAGGAGGCATATTATATGTTCGATCAGTTTCTTTTAAATTAAATGCGTAAGTAGTGCGAGGTTGAACTGTGGGTGAGTTTTCTCGTTGTTTCATGTCTGATGACTTATTCTGTATAGTTTCAGATACAGTTTTCTGTGAAAACAAAGGTACATTTTTTTTTAGTACATTACTTTTTATTTTAGTGTCACTTGGATTATTTGTTAGTAATTGTTCTTGTACATAGTTGTTAGAATTTGTGAGTTTTTTATTAAAACTTTCGATTGGTTTCACACTACTATGTTGTTTTAGTATAGGTTTTGGAACAAAAGCAGGATCGGGTAAACGACTTGGTTTAGTTAATATTTCGAATGGTTCGTCTTTCGTTAATACTGGATGATTCTTTTTATTCGTTAATTTAAAATTAGAAGAATCGTTTTTATCGTTTACATGTTTTCCATAAAGTCTTTTCATTTTATTGTTTTCTCGAGCATCAAAAGATTCGTCATCTGATACAAATTCATTTTCGTCATTCGCAAATTTTTCATGATCACTAACATCATCCCAGTCTTCTAATTTAGTTACATTAAGCTCTTTTCGTTCAGTTTTATTCAAGTGTGCCATTTTTAATCTTACTTTTTCAAATTCTTCTTCCTCTCGTTCTTCAGATTCTGATCGTTGTCTTTTATTGTATAATTCACGCTTATCTCTAACCGATAAAGAATTATTATTAGTTTTTATAGTAATATTTTCATTTGTTGAATTATCTGAAATTATTTGATTATTATTGTTATTATTATTATTATTTTTAATTGTTATTGGAAATTTGTGCAAGTTGTTTAGAGGTATTTCGACTGAATCTACCGTCTTAAAACTATGCCGTCTGTCCGCCCAATTTGATTGCTGACTAGTTATTGAACCGTTAGACGTGCGCCTTTTGTAAGAATTGCGTCTTTCTAAACCGATAATGGCTGGATTATCTTGAGAAGTAATAAGTATTTTAGGAACTTTAATTTCATTTTTACCATAACCATTATTTTCATCAGCATTTTGTAAATCTTGTAATGGTTCGTAACCAGTCTGTTCATATCCCTCTGAATTAAGTTCTTCATAAAATCTTGCCATTGTACGTGCATGCAGCAGTTCTGTCGAACTTACCGCCATTCTTAGCGGTTCGAACAATTCTAAATCGCTTCCTAGCTCAGGAGCAGATAAAGACATGGGAGGTGGTATAAGATTATTATCAAAATCAAATACTCGATGCGATTCTCTACCTAAAACATTATTAATACATTAAGAGAAATATAAAATTAATAATATACATAATAACTTACCATTTTTGTCTTCAGGTAGTAACACCAGCATGAATTCGGAGCTGTTTGACAATTCTTCGTTTCTATTGTTTAAAGAACTTTTAAGTTCATCTTTAATGCCAATTTCGGTTTTGTAATCGTTATTTTCGGAAACCGAAAGGTTTGTTTTGTCATTATGATAAATAAAACTTTCATTATTTTCCAACGAATTTGGATTTGGATTTGATTTTGGTACAATTGTATTAGATGTCGTAGCTTTAACGTCGAAAATTTTTGAAATATTTTTTGTTAATTCAGTATTACTAGAGGTTGTAGTTCCAGGTGTTGAAATTGTGCCTTCAAAATATGCCAAGTCGTTAACATATTTTTCTATTTTACTTTCAATTGGTAAACTTTTAAAATTATTTCGACTTTCAAATTGCTTTTCTAAATCATCATGTAATATTTTTATATCAGGAGTTCCGTATGCTAGATCTCTTTCCATTGAAGTTCTATCGAAGATACGTTTATCTATATTTTTGTTAATTTCTTTTCGCATTGGAATAGGAGAAGACTTGGGTGTTAACGAAGGACTTTTGATTTTAGTACGAACCGGTCTTATAGGAATTGCTGTTTCATGAAATTGTGATTGCACATTTTTAATATTATTTTCTTCCAATTTATTGTAGGATTGATTTCTACTTGGAGTTAAAAGACCTCTCTTAGGATCCGGTATGAATATTGTGTCGCTTTCATCACTAGGCTCACTTACTCCATATGGACTTTCAGCTTTAATTCTAAACTTATATTCACTTCCTTCTATTAGATCACCTATTGTAGTTGAAAGTAGTCTAGAAGTAGCTGCTTTTAGCCAAACGTCCCACCCTATTCGATAATATTCGACAATATAGTTACCAATTTTACAGCCACCATCATCTACAGGTAAATTCCAAGATATTGTAACAGACCTACCCAATGTCATTATAACTCGAGCTTGTCCTGGAGGAGAAGGTTTATCGGTAACTGTAACTAGAAAGGACGTCGTCGATTCGCTTAATTTGTTGATAGCTTTAATTTGGTATTCGCCCCTATCTGACCTTTGAGCATCTTCAATCCGCAAATAAGAATATTTATCTGTACTTTCAATACTAAAACGATCATTTTCGTGAATAGGCAAATTATCGTGAAACCAAAAAACTACAGGCGAAGGTCTACCAGCAATAGTTACTTTTAAACGTATTGCTTCACCAATTTCGAAAAGTAAACCATCTTCGTACTGCTTAGGTAATCTTATTCTTGGAGGAGCTTCTACAGATAAATTAGCTTTAGTAGAAGCATGACCTGCTCTATTTGTAGCCGTACATTTAATTTCTCCCTCGTCCGATAACGCAGTTTGATGAATAGTTAAAACACTTTTATCGAATTCCGTAATAATACGAATTCTTCTGCTGCTAAATATTTCAAATCCATCTTTGAACCAAGAAATATTGCACGATGGTTGACCTATAAATTTAGCAGTAAATTCTAACTTGCTATTTTCTAAAGCAACCGTGTCCGAAAGCTCTTCGATAAATCGTGGAGCAGTAGCGGCTGATTTTTGAAATGTTACAGTAAGTAATTCCGAAAGTTCTCCCGGATCCGATAATCCCACCGAATTTTCCGCACTCACACGAAATTGGTACCTCCATCCTGGTTCTAGCCCGCTTAAACTAAGTTCAGTAAATTTAACCAATATCGGTGTGGCTCTGACCCAATGTGGAGAACCATATCGTCTGTGTTCTATTAAGTATCCGCTAATAGGAGATCCTCCATCATATTTAGGGGGATTCCACTGAATTGTTACTACATCTGGAGTTGTATCGGTTCCGGAAACAAGTTGAGGCTTGCCTGGTGGTGATGGACGATCTAAACAAATTGTAGTACATTGTAGCATCACAATTAGTTTATATTCGTACTCCAAATTGTTTAACTTTGTAAAAAAAGCGGTAACGTTAGAAAACAAATTGTGTTTTTCAATCAATTACAAACAAAAACTTATACAGACCGTGCATTAAACGAACATTGATAAAACGCAGTCCAGAAATAACTTAACGTTCGGTAGGAACATCGTAGTCGTTATTGTTATATCCATAAGGTAAAGTTAAATGAAAGGATATAAAGGTTATTTAAAGTGGTAAAATGCAAATAATTTAAATTAATTTTACCTGCAGCTCTCCAATGCACTTGTTTCTTGTATCTAGATCGGTGTTGAGGTTTTACTGACGTATTCCCCATAGCATACTACACTCTCGTTTTAGCTGCGATCACCCAGTTTGTTTCAAAAATAGACATCCACTTACCAACTTGAAACGAATTATGAGTTAAATAAAACTATTTTTATTTAATTTTTAAACTAATTCATGTTTACTAAGACAAATAATAGTTTCGAATTACGAATAATATCTTAAATTTAACGTTTATAAATAATTAATTTCACTTTTCCAAACGTAAAAACCAATCAATGAAATTAATTTTACAGCATAAGAAGATAAATAATAATATTCAAATAATTCAGTACACTAATATGAAATTTTAACATTATTTGCCAAATTGTAAAATTTTGATTCTTAATATGCTCAATCATACTTCAATCATTTGTAGTATTTTATTGCAGTTTGGGTTGTCTAAGTATTCAGTAAACATTACCAGCAAAATTTTGACTAAACAACAATAAGTTATTATTAAAATGCACATTTTACCAAAATAAGTTAACATTTTATGCAACTTCAATTTGTTTTTTCACAATTCATAATTTATTTTTAAATTCTTCCGTTATATAGTTACAATAATTTAAATATTACGATTTTTCTCTTGACTTGTATAATATTAGTGGTGTTTGTTTTTGGACTTTTATTTTCGTTCTAGGTACTTTATAATTTTTTGTCAAAGTGCTCTTTAGTTATCTTATCAAGTATCATAAATTAAACCTGCTTAGACGCATGCTTTTAAAAGCCTGCAAATAATTTCAAATAAAATAAAAACCTGAGTCACAAAAACAATTCTTTTGAGATGGGAAATGTCTTGGCTCACGAACGACTACCCGTAAAATAAATGTTCAGATTTAAATGCAACTTTAAATAAACTCCAATAAGTAGTAATGCCAGATAGTTATAAAAAAAATATTTAAGTTTGAAGTTATTATTACTTCAATTAATATTTACAATCTGCTTTCCTAAAATATAATCCATTTTAATGAAATTTTAGTAAAATACTTTGTTGTCAGTTAGTTCAATCGAATAGGTATAGATCAGTAGGTTTGAATATTTTTAATCTTCATATTTCGTTGGTAGTATCCATCAGTTTATTCCGATTCTATTCTAATCTTTGAATCTGCTCTTGAAACTCATAAAACCTGCATCTTGTTGGATAACATAATCAGGCAACTACCACAGAGGATTGAAAATCATTTGCAATATTTTGTTTTGAAATCTTTGTAGTATTCCAATATTGGAAGTACTTATAACTTATATATGGGGCATTCCACGCCAAATCGGACAACGTTTAACTTTTGCATCTCGGATTTTTTTGAAAATTTTTTTTCTTTTAGTTCTAGTTGAGACTAGCTTTCATGACCTTTTTCAATTTTTTTTATCAAGCCATTCAAGAAATATAAATTTTTTGAAAATTACGTTATTTTTTATTTTATATTTTCTATAAAAAATATCAAAAAATATTTTAAAACGACATTAATATTAGATTTTCAAGTTTTAAAAATAAATCGCCATTTTGAAGAATGTTTGTACTGATCGATTTTTTTTTAAATTTTTGTAAAAAACTGTTATCCATTTAACAAATTTTAAGCCTAGTCTCATCATGGGCAAACGATGGGTTCTATTTTTTTTTTTTGAATTTTAAATTATCAAAATTATATAAATTTTTAGAAAATTACGTTACATTTTTTTGAAATGCTCATAACTCCGCGAATAATTTACCAAATGGCACGTTTTTTTTTCTAAATGTTTCTTTTAAAACGTACTTTCTATAAATTGATCAGTACAAACATTGTTAAAAATGGCAATTTATTTTTAAAACTTGAAAATCAAATAGTAATGTCGTTTTAAAATATTTTTCTATATTTTCTATAGAAAATGCCTGACTTTTTTTAACTATAAAAAGTTATATAAATTTAATTACGTTCTTTTGGGTTTATTTTATTTTCAATCTGAGGAAAAATAGAATGTTTAGAGTAAAGTTCAGAGTAGAGTAAAGAATGAGTAAAGTTCATTAGCTTCCTGAAGTGGATTGCTGATCTCATACTTTGGTCAGCCACGTTAGAGAGAAAATGACCCATTTTGTTTTCTCAATAAACAATATATATTTTTGTACTCGAAACTTGTTCTTTTTATAACTAAATGTTTATAAAAATATTATTTTAAATCCATCATTCGTTAAAAAATTATTTCATCGACAGCGTTATTACAGCCATATATTCTGCTCTCATCGCAGTATATATTAGTCGACCATCGGGTATAATTTAAAATTAACCTTTTGATTGCTCTACACGTAAGGTAGATGCGACAAATAAGGCCCGCCTAATATAAAATAATTTTATTAATTAAAATTATTAGCTCTTGAAAATAATATAAATGAGAATTATCAATATTGAGCTACAGGACACAAATAAAACACATTTTTAAACAAGCTTTCGAAAAATGACTTTTTCTTTTTCAAGTTTAATATGAATTGAAAAAGAAAAACAATAACAATTACAAAGCAACTATAAATTATAATATTTTAGTATATTGACATTCATCCGACAACTTGATCAGAGTGATAATACGAAAACCCGGCAATGAAAGAAAATAAAAAAGAAAACCTTAACCCCAATATTCGCAAAGAAGTTAAATCAGTAGTGGACTGTAAATTCTACTCAGTCCCTCGATATCAGTCTTCCTGTTCATTGAATTCTTATCCTTCTTTATCTCAATCATCTCATGTAAGATACGTTCTTTGTAGGACGGAATTGCCTTCAGAATGGTGGTGTTTACAAAGTCCATGTTATGGCCATCTTCTAGTACATGTTTTGCAGCTGCAGTGGAGTCGGCTTTGTTACATCTTATTGAAGAGATGTGTCCACTCATTCTTTTTTCAGCCATTGGTTAGTTTGCCCTAGGTTAGATGGCAATCCTTACAACCAACTTTGTACACCACACCTGATTTTTTCTCATGAGGGATCGGATCTTTGAGTTTCGAGAAGTGAACGCCCAGGTTATTCGGAGATCTGAAAGTTAATTTAATGTTATGCGGTTTCAAAATAAGTTTGATTTTTTCGCTGAGTCCTTTGACATAGGGCAGTACAGCGAAACCTGTATTGGATTCCTTGATGGTGGTGTTCCCATTGTAAAGGATGTTAACCTGTAACAATTTATTTTTAATAATTGTTTCTGCGCGTCCTTTTATTTTCTATTGCTCCGTACGCTTATGGAAAATGATACCCAGCGCTTATGTGAAAGTATTGAACTGGGGAGAATTGATAGGAACGTCGATTTAGGCAGTCGATTTTCAGTTGGATCGGAAAGTTAGTATTTTTTTAGTGCAGATCGATTAATTGTAAACGTAAATCTGGCTTAGTTTAACGCGTAGTGATTTATTGTGGATTTGAGTTGAATATTATACGTGACTTCCAAGATTCAATGCAAGGTATCCTACTGGGGAATGTTTTACCTGTAAACCAGATGTTTGTAATATTTGCCAACAACTAAGTCAACGTATTGGTTTTATTCGAGTTTGAAAACGACGGTTTTAGTCGAATATGTGAAATTGTGCTATTCTCTGATCTACATCCGAATCGACGATCATCCTGTGTTGTTGCGATTCAATTTTGTTGATTTATGGAAACAAGTGTGTACGCTTCCTGTCGGTTCAACTTCACCAGCGACCTCTCAACAATCCTGCAAGGTTCCTGCATCACTTCATCAAGAAGCAGTTGGTACACTCCATTTGTGAACGGCGTCCAATTCAGAGGAAGGACAGCTTGAGTGTTGTGATTACCATTGCCGCTACTTATTGTGTAAAACGATCCTTGAGTACTCGGGTGAGTTAAAATTTTTGATCAATACTTCTTGCTGTATTTTCGTGGGAACGTTGGAGTTCTTTGTGTTCAATTTGGGTTACCAATATTTGTTGCTGCGAATCACTATTGTATATTGGAAATTGTTGTATGCCGTTTTCGATTTTTGTTGTGTTTTTACAATCATTTTGCAAGCATTATACTTATTGCTCACGATACGGTGTTTTATTTAGCGGAAGCAGATTTTGTTTTACAGGATCCACGCTCTTGCCTCCGTATTATAAGAGCTGGTATAACATCTTGGGTTCCACCACGATATAAATTACCGGAGAAGACCAATTCCGGGTGTGGTGGGGGATTGCAATCGTCGGAGATTGTGGATTCCGCTACAAACCGGGTCCTTAATAATCCTGTTAACCAGCTTTTTAGAGTAGTTGATTTTTAAGAGTGTTCTTCTTGCAATATCAAGAGTTTCTTTACAATGGTCCCCATGAGTAAGACGGATGGATCGATCTATTAATCCGATGGCAGTATCGATTTTTTGGCTTTTGTGGTGGTGTGATTGAAAATTAAGGTATCTACCGGACCATGTAGATTTTTGTGCCCATCTGTATTAATTTAAGGGAGTTGTTGTGTCGTATGATTTCAATGTCTAGAAATGAAATTTTGTTGTTGATTTCTTTTTCAATAATTGTAAACTGAAGCCTAGGGTGGAACTTGTTGAAATGTTTAATGATACAGTCTCCTTTATCTTTGGGAATGGCCGTGAAAATGTCATCGACATATCTTTTGAACAAGGGAATGTCAAAAGGAAGTGAAGCGATGCGGTCATTTTCCAAAGTTTCCATAACGAGATTCGAAATGGTTGCAGAAATTGGGCTACCCATGGCCGTTCCGAATGTTTGCTGATATAGCTGTCCGTTGTATTTAAAATATGTTGTGTCTAGGCAGAGTCTAAGGGCATTAAGAAATTCGTGTTTGGGAATGTCAGTGTGAATCTGTATTTGGTCGCATTTATCTTCCACGGCTTTCATGGCCAGTTCTATGAGGATGATAGTGAATAAAGATTTAACGTCAAGGGAAACAAGTATGTAATTGTCAGGAATTGTGAAGGTTTTGACTTCATCAACAAAGGTCCACGAATCTTTTGTGTGGTGGTTACTTTTGCCTAAAACGTTAGTAATAATGTGTGAAAGGAATTTTGAAACTTTGTAAGTAGGAGAATTGATACTAGCAACTATAGGTCTTAAAGGTGTTTCCGGTTTATGTATTTTAGAAAGACAGTATATTCTAGGAGGAACTGCGTTACTTATTTTTAAGGAACTAGGAAATGTGTCCTCTATGTAACTATGTTTTATCCAGTTTGTGATTATTTGGTTATTTTTAATTTGAAGATTATTAGTTGAATCTTTAGTGATGGTTTTGTAAGTAGTAGTGTCACTTACCAAAGCATCCATTTTATCTCTGTATTCATTTTTGTACATTAAGACCGTAGAGTTACCTTTATCCGCTCGGACTACTAAGATGTTATCGTTCTCGAATCGAATTTACTAATCTTGTATGAGTCTTTGTAACGTAAGTTGTAACGTTCGTTGTACTTCATATGGAATGGTCACATTTGTAAGATTTTTTATCCATTTGTTATCAACAACGTCAGTTTCCTTTACCAGTTTGCTTTTAATTATGAGTCTAATAATTTTATTTTTGGTCAAGCATACCTATAGCTAATGACTTTAATAGAGAAAGGTATATTAAGGTGTTAACTAATAATACAATAAAGTTTAGATAAAAAAAATTATAATAAATGTTGAAAAAAAATTATTTCTTTATCATTGTAGATGGGCCTTATTTCTACCCCTGGATATTTTAAGGCCCGGCTACTTTCCTCAGGCGTTGAAAATATATACATCGTCATCTAATGATGTGAAACCCAAACATTCATCATGATGTGCTCAGCTTAAGCACTTAATACACCTTCTCATATTTTTTTCCAATACTTCCTGGCATAGCGGGCAATATCAATCAGTTCCTTCAAAAAGCTTCAATTTCATCACAAAAGTATGATTATTTTCCAAAATTCAATGGAATGGAAGTCAAAGTCGATGGCTTCGAAGTGGATGTCTTCGAATTCAATTCCATGGAAGTCAAACCTGATGGCTTCGAAGTCGATATTTTCGAAGGGCCTTATTTCTTGCATGCGGCAATTTAAGTTCAATTTAAAGAAAAAACATTAACCATCTCTAATTTGATGAAAATTTTTTTACCCAATAATACACAAGGACTGTACTTACAGTTTTCATATAAAACTCAGTTCCGCAAAATGTTTGTGATTATTGAAATTAAACAAACTTTTCCAGCGTAATTTTATAAAACAGTTGTCGAACAGTACCTTGATGATTTCAATAATATTTCGTGGTTACAAATGAAATATTTCCTGCCAGCACTACCTATCAGTTGATAGTCGGTACTTATATAAAACGGTATGACAATATTTGAGACTCCTAAAATTACGGGTGTCCCCAAACTTGCATATGAGCCTTATTACATGCCGGGCCTTATTTGTCGCATCTACCTTATATACTCTTAAAAAAAACATATGTGCCTTATACGCTCCGAACGAGTATTTTCGCATTAAAAATATAGTTCCCTAGTTCCCTAGATTTCAGTTCCGTCTGCGATCATGTTCCATCCTGCAAATTTTAATGCGCAATATGTACCTTATTGCAATGAGAATTTACCATAATCAATTATAAAAATATAGCTGTTAACTGCTCTATACACGAACAAACTAGCAACCACTGTAATATGACCTCACAGCGAGCACAAAATCTCAAAATGTATTGCGCAGTGAAAGAGTTAAATATGGGAAGAAGTTGAATGCATACTGCAGTCGTTGTCCCTAGCAAACCACTATGCAAAAATTGCAAATAAGCAGTGAACGAAAAAAGCTATATCCAACTGCACAATTGCGTTGGGTCAAGTTAACCAAAGCTTACCAGGTCTGTTATATATTTATGTAGTTTCCGCTTTTACGATACAATATACCCATGCAAATTTACATATTATTAGTATGTCTATGTAATATCGTGTTTTTATCAATATTATGAACTTTTTCAAGTATTTGCGTGTAACCAACATTATTGAAAACAATTTTATAAGATTAAGTAATACAATCTGCTAAAGAAATATGAGTACATAACATTGAAAATCAAAATTTATTTAATTTTTAACATTAATTGTAAGTTCAATTTTTTAAAACAGATTATTTTGGGTGCATAGGTTATTGATTACAAAATTACTACAATTGACAATGCCCGTATGCACCAACTACAAATAGCACTATTTGTCGAATAAAATCACTATTTCGTATTCACCAACATAAAATAAGCGTTATTCATCGAATAAACTCCTAATAAGTTATTAGCTCAAAGTTGGTCAAATAAAGTCCTTATTTGTCGATCAAAATTTGCAATAAGGTACGTGAATTTTACAAACAAACTTATATTAAATAAAATATTATTGAATACGCTATTGTGCAATATAACAATCATAGTTATTCTATGATTATAACAGTATAAACTGTTCACAAAAGCAATAATTAAAGAAAGAGGAATGAATGATAGTAAACTTCCTATCCCGCTAGTACTCATGAGTACATGATTATACAACCGTAAATATGCATACCTTAAGTATGCCATTCTTAAATTATTCTTGAATCAAAGTAACCGGCATGATTGGGTCAATTTCAAGAACTTTTATTCTTGATTTAAAGTTCGTTATTCTAGCTAGTAAGAATGGATTTTTTTGAGTGCACAATTCAACAATTTTTAACGAATCTAGATTAAGAGCTCACTTACAACATGATGTCTTTGGGGATTGCTATTTGCTAGGTGACAGTGCTTATCTCTGTAGGAAGTATTTATTAACACCATTGGGTCATTCCATATGAAATCAACTAAAAATATATAGTTTTCAAATTGACCATCACAGATTTTTTTGAAACTTTGGTTAATTATACTCTCTAACATCCTGAATTCAAATATAATTTTTTTTTAATTTTGACTGTTATAGTTTTTGAGCTATTCAATTACAAAAATCGCAAAAACGACACTTTCTTGGGGCACGCTCAATCATACAAATTGTTATAACTGCAGTTCTATAAGTGCTACGAAGTTATTTGATAACTCATTTTAAAGAGAATTTAATAGGCTCTAATTTGATACTAATCTTGACCATTTTGTAATAAAAATGAATTATTTTGGAAACTTCAAAAAATGGTTTTGAAAAAATTTTTGAGTTAGTGTTTTTCGATAATTATAAAAATAATATATGTTTGTAATAGTGACTTGGTGAATTCTTGATAAACATTTCAGAGTGGGACCATGATGGAATCAGCAGTTACGATAAAAAATTCAACTCAATGTTTTAGTTCAGTTCAAGTACTTTAATTACAGTACTATTAAGAAATCTACGAAGGAATCCTTGAAGCAAGATTAAGAAAAGTAATAGATTCGACATTGGAGAAATCACAAAGCGGCTTCAGGAAAGGATTTAGCATACAAGATCACATATTTACAATAAGACAGATCATAGGAAAACAAAAAGACAACGAGAGATGCACTTACGTGTGCTTTATAGACCTTGAAAAAGCATTTGATAGAGCGCCTAAGGAACAAATTTGGAAAATATTGGAAGAGAGAAAAGTCAAAGCAAACTTGATTCAGGCAATACGGAGTATCTACAGAAAAACAACGAACTATGTAAGAACGGGTAATTTTAAATCAGAGAAATTTAATACGGTAGAAGGCCTGAGACAAGGTGGCGTACTGAGCCCTGAACTATTTGTGATACTAATGGACAAGGTAATGAAAGAAACAAGAAATGAAACGAAAAACCTAAAAATAGGACACAGAAATATGCAACCGGTAGAAATAACGGAATGTGCCTTCGCGGATGACTTGATACTCTTTGCAAGTAGCGAACATAACTTACAGCATAATCTGGACATATGGAAAGCGGCATTAGATGGTAGAAATATGAAAATAAACGTAGCCAAAACCAAAGTAATGACATTAGGGAGATCAGAAGAACAGATAAAAATTTACATAGATGGGAAACAAATAGAACAGGTTAAACAATTTAAATATCTCGGTGTACTGATAGAGGAAAATGGAAGTTATGAGGCTGAAATAAATAACAGAGTGGGTGCAGCGGCAAGCGTATATCACACAATAGGTAAAACAATAGTCTACAAAAAAGAAATTTCTAAGAAAACAAAGATGACAGTATACAAAACCATTTACTTGCCGACACTAACATTTGGGTGTGAGTCCTGGAACCTAAATCAAAGAATGAAAAGTAAGATAAAAGCAACGGAAATGAAATACTTGAGAAGAGTGGAGGGTGTTACAAGAATGGACAGAATAAAAAACGAAGAAATAAGAAATAGGCTGCAAATAAATCCAGCAAGCGAAACAATAACAAGGCAACAGTTGAGATGGTTCGGGCATCTAAACAGAATGGAAGAAACTATACCGGTAAGAAGGGTGTGGCAATCGAAGACAAAGAGAAAAAGGTAAAGAGGTAGACCACCAAAAACATGGAACGACAACAGAGGACAGATATTGAAAGAAAGAGGAAAAACGTGGAAAGAGGCAGAAAAGGCAGCGTTAAATAGAAAAGAATGGAGAAAATTCGTAAACAAGTCCAAGTGATAGTGAAATAAAATACCTCTACACCTTCGGGTACAAATGAGGAATTCTGATTTTGATTGATGATTGACTATTAAGAATATACATACAGGGTGTCCCCGAATAGATTTTACAAAATTTCCGTGGTGTAGAGGACACTTTTACAAAAAAAATGTTTAATAAAATTTTTTTTCTAAATACCTTTTATTGTCTAAAATCAATGTCTTTCGAGTTATGAATTAAAGTAAATACAAAAATGTGGAAAAATTTGAGCTTTTTTTATTTTGTATTTTTTCAAAATCCTGTATCATTTAAATGAAACACTTTACAAAAAATCTGATGCCCATTCCGGATAGGAAATTTAACGGACTACAACTTTTGTCTAGTAAAATTTTTTGAAACGCCAATCCATTTCACAGATAATCAGACAATAATAAATAAGGTAGCTATAAAATAAAAAATTAAAATCGCAAAATTTTTATATTTATTCAAAATTTATTTGATTAAACTAATCTTAAACCAATCAATTATTTGAGTAAGTGTTCAAAATGGCAGGGTTTAAAAAAAACTAAAGTAAAGAATGCTTGAATTATTCAACATTTTTTTATTTACTTTAATTCATAACTCGAAAGCCGTTGATTTTAGACAATAAAAGGTTGCGAATCTTTATTGTAGATTATTTCACGCTCTTTATAAAAGCACTAAATTGTTTTTACTGAAAAATCAATATTTTCGGAGCTATGGCTATTTGAAAGTGAAAATTAAAAGAAAGGCTATAAAGAAGCCTAACTCTCAAGGGTTTGAATTTTGAAAATAAATTTTATTAAATATTTTCCTTATAAAAGTGTACTCTAACACCACCTAAATTGTGTAAAGTTTATTCGGGAACACCCTGTATGTATATTCTTAGTTCTGTAATTAAAATACTTGAGCTAAAGCATAAGTTGAATTTTTTATCATAACTGCTGATCCCATGATGGTCCCACTCTGAAATTTTTATGAAGTATTCACCAAAGCACCATTATAAATATATATTATTTTTATAATTTTCAAAAAACACTAGTCAAAACTCTTTTCAAAAACATTTTTTGAAGTTATCAAAATAATTCATTATTATTACAAAATGGTCAAGATTATAGTATCAAATTAAATCCCATTAAATTTTCTTTAAAATGAGTTATCATACAACTTCGTGGCATTTATAGAACTGAAGTTATAACAATTTGTATGATTGAGCGTGAGCCAAGAAAGTGTTGTTTTTGTGATTTTTATAATTAAATAACTCAAAAACTATAAAAGTTAGAATTTTTTTTAAATCATATTTGAATTCAGGATGTTAAAGAGTATATTTAAACAAAGTTTCAAAGAAAACTATGATAGTCAATTTGAGTGACTGGTTGGACATAGAATGACCCCATTATATAATTCTAGTACTCCAACAAACCCACCTCCCCCAAGCTTTACTTCCTTTCTCTCTCCAACCTCTTTCCCTCTTTTTGCAAGCATTTTTCAATGAGATGTCATCTCGGGTTAAGTAATTTTCCTACAAAATTACCATGCCACTGCTTGCCACACTCCTACCAGATGTAGGAGATTATGATGCTCTATTTTGCCATTTCACGTTTCTGTTTCCTAGTACTCCTGCTGGAATGCGATACAATAGAAACCATATTTGTACGAGAAACTCAATGGAAACAACTTTTAGTGTTCTCAAATGAAGATTTCCTCTTGGACTTCGTGTTGCTCTTGATCGAGTTCACGCAATAATTGTAGCAACAACAGTTTTGCTTATATTAGCATTGCGATAGATAAAAGAAATGAAATCCCACTTGATGAATACATCGTTCACAATGAATTTCAGGATAGTTTTAACATTGGAAATGAAGATATTGTCAATCAGAATTTTGCAGTTAGAAATGTTGTAAAAAATACTTTTTTTGATAGGTAGATTATTTTATAAATACAAAATATTAACATTGTTTTTTAATGTTGAAATTAAATTCTATACTAATTCCTTCTCAATAGCTGCCTTTTCCTTCAAAATTTGGAGAAGTTGTCATTAATGTTGTCAATTTTATAGGTTAAGATTTTAAATTTACCTAGTAATTTTACCACATACCAATCTATTTTGAATTTATTCTATAAATAGTTATTTATTTATTCATGACAAGTGGTTGGTATTACAGAAATTATTCATCGAATAAACTTTATTTATCGAATAGTTATTTACACATTTATTTGTAGTTGGTGCATACGGGCATAAATTAAACGTACTAGCGCTTGTGTAGTTACAATACAGAAAACACAGTGTACTCTGATTGTTTCTGGTGGAATTTTATCACAACCGTCTTGTTACTAATCAATTTCAAAAATGAATTTTTATCGGCATACTATACATATTATGTTTATCTAGTTGTATTGCATTACCAACAAAGCTTGGCTACGAATACTTCAATCGATATTTTATTCTTGTCTCTTGACCTTTTAATTTGTTTAAATTTTGCATAGTATATTATAGTGAATAATTAATTATTAGACTCTTCAATCCAAAATAATTCAAGAAAATATTTCAAAATTTAATTATAACCACGATACACTTATACCGGTATGCTCAGTAAGAAATTAAAACTCGTTTGTTCTGCGCATTGACGTCACGTTGGAGATATTTATTATAATACGCTTAAATTTTAATTATAAATCTTAAGATTATTTTATAAAAATAAAAGGTCAAACAATATCAAATTCAATTATATTATACCTCATTAACATAATAATTCTAGAAGTGGTTGAAAAAGGTAAAAAATATTGCAAATTTGACATTTCTGGCTCCAAGCTGACGTCAAATAGTGCGAGAAGGATAGAGCTAACCTGCTAGTGAGCATACCGGTAATAAGTGTATCGTGATTATAACTATTTATGGTACAAGTGTGTTATATGACAAATAAGTCACGCGAGAAAGTTTAGCCCGCGGGGCCGTTAGGCCGAGAGGGCTATTTTCTTAGTGACTTATTTGTTATTAACACACGCGTGGCATACAAAGTTTTGTCCAATATCTCGTAATAATAGTTTAAAATGTAATTAAATGTTTTGACATTTGACGTTTTAAAATGTCAGATTTAAATTATGAAAACTAGTGTAAAGTAGGTGTAATAAATAATTAGGCATAATTATTAAAAATCTGAGTGAGTTATAATTAGGCCCCGGATTCTAGGCAACAGGAAATGTGATATTTAGTATGTGGCATATAATTTAAAATATGTATAATGCCCTAGTTATAATATTAGCCCCACTCATAAGTTACATAAGTCACTAGTGAGTTATATGTTATTTTACTTATTTAAAAAACCATGGTTATACCTCTATTATTGCGAGATATTGGATAAAATTATTAAATTCACTTTTAAATAAATTTCTCAAATTTAATAAATGGAACATCGATTGTCAGCGCGCCTTATCATCCAGGTGCGACGTGCATATACAAATTTAACTTTTCCTTTCAAATTAAACGAATTAAATTTTCGTAGAAAAGCAATTACCATTTCCAAATCTTCCAAATCTTTTTTCATCAAAATAAAAATTAACGAATCCAAATCCAATTCAACCCTCCAAATAAACTCAATCTAGTCCCACTTCGGAAGACTCTCAAATTAAAATTTAAATTTGGTTTGTTTTCAAACCAAAACTTTCTATAGAAACCAAATATACTGAATATCTTATATACCATTCAAAAGCTAATGATCATACACAACTTTGGCTGTAGAAATTATGATGATTCCGTCAACCCAAAAAAAGTTATGAGCATTTTAGTGATGAGTTGATTTTTGACCGAAAAAAAATTTGACACCAGGATGAGACACCCGGTAAAATCTGCTAAATATGGGGAAGTATAAAGTAAAACAGCCATGAATACGGAAAATCTTAATGTTTATTACTCATATGAAGGCCTTCAGTGACCAAAATTACGAAAGAAAATGACACTTCTTTTCTATAATTTATATGTCATCTTTTTCGTCTTCATCTACGGCTCATGTTCAATTCGCAATGTTTACACGTAAAGAAGCTGGCACGCATATTTGCACACTTCAAAAATTGCATTCGATGCATTTGATGGAATTGGCTATAGTCTGTTAACTGGTACTATCAGCTGTCTCACACCCGGAACATGACGCCATTTTTTCAAAACGCAGAAAAGTTTATGTGTGAACATAAATCAGTCCAATTGACTACTTCATCGTAAAATATAAGGAAAATGCTGAATTTCTATGCACTGTAATCTCATATTTTCGTTGAATAACTAGTAATAACAGCAATTACAAAAAAATCAAATAAAACTTTTTTTATGCAATTTTTACTCGATGTTCGGATCACATACAAAAATTGTGACTATTGACTTCGGTGTCTTAAAAAAAACTAGCTTCCAACATGGAAAAATGTTGACACTAGTCAAAGCCGGAAAATTGGAATCGCAATATGGAAAAATTTGAGTGTCTCACATCTGGAGCCGTCTCATACCTGGTACATCTCCCTTACATAATTATATTTTTACAAATTGTCTCTTTAAAGTAAAATGTCCTAGACTTTCATAATTCTTAAGGAACATGTTAAAACTTATAATCTGGACTCTGGAGTTTATAACGTGAAATTATTAGATTTTGAACATTTTAAATAGAAATTTTTAAAAAACATAATTTCTTGCCGCGTCGTTTAACTGGCAAAATTCATAGTTCTCGGAATATAATTATAATTTATAATTATGGGATTAAGAATTCATTGCAAAGGGTATTTAATATTTATAAAATAAACAATAAACAATCTACTAATATATACCATAACTACTAGAAAATACATTCCTAACTGAGCTTGAAAGTAAGAGCACGTGCAACAACATTATGATATTATAACATACTTAATGCATTATTAGATTATTACTATACTATATTATACATAATATACTCGTAGTATAATATATTCATTATTTTATGTACATACTACATTGCAGTAATGGTAGTATCAATTTAATAAATTATTATACTGAATCTGTTTCTTGTGCTTGACAAATTTCTGCAACAATCATTCTAAGAGGCGATTTTATAAAAAAAATTGAGGTAGCATTAAAATTTAATCTATTTCATATGATCCTTCTGATTATTTTATTCAAAACCCATTGGAATATTTTTAGTTTTTGGTGAATTAGCACGTGTTGTTACTTATCCATAAAGATCATACATATCCTAACAAGAAATAGTTTTAAAAAATTTCCAAATCTTTATTAATTTTGAAAATATATTACCTTGTGTTCATATCTCTTATTGGTTCAATATTAATTTTATTTTTCTGGATTTCTTTTAAGATTGTGTTTTGTAAATTATGTTTCGCAGAATAGAAAGCGGTAAACAGCGGTAATTCTTTGTTGAGGAGATGCAGCATTCAAAAAAAAAAATTATTTATTGTTCAATTGTACAGGTTGAACTATAAAATTTATGTTTATCTAAATGATATGGGTTAACCTAAATTTATTTTGTGTTTAAATTTTATCCCAGGTTGTTTAGCAGCCACTGATAACAGAGCGTTAAAATATTGTTTATAAAATAATTTAAATTTTATTGGATACTTTATATATTTTAAGTAGATTAAGACCAACCCAGTATGGAAAAATGCTAAAAAATTAAATAATTTAACCTTAGTAGGCAAAGTTAAGGCAGGGCAATCAAGAAATATAGTACAAACCAGTAAATAAGGTATGCAAAAATAATAAAACACACTTTTACATAATAGTTTAAAATAATATACAAAAAATACACCTAACTATATAATACGGCTGATGAATAAAAATCTTGACAAAATTACTATAGGGTAAATTTATACTCATAAATGCAGATTTTCCACATCTCAGACAACAACTTCCAAAAAAGAGCTTCGTGCTACTTTATACGATAAAAGTCACTAAACAAGTAGTGGTCACATAAGTGGTTTATATTTTACTAAAGCGTATATGTATACTTATGTTTTTCATGATCGGTGTCACAGTACCGTTGGAATGTAGCCCAGAGGTACAGAGTTTTGTTGAAATTAAAAAAGTTAATCCGCCGTGAACCTGCTACTAAATTTATAAATACTTTTTATCAATTTGCAATTGTTGTTTTGCATTATATAGTTAATAAGCCATGCGTAAAAAACCATTCACTATTATGGTAGATATATTTATTTTAATTTATCCACTCATTTTGATTACATTTGTGCAAGCAGGGTCTAAACATGTAATAGTGCCGCTTATGTTACAGAAATTACAAAGTTTACAAGGTGAAATAATTTCTTTAAACACTAAGAAGATTTTACGTGATAATTAACCATTAGGTATACGAGGTATAATGAGACTACACCTAGCTGATTATATTGTGTTCGGCAAAACGCCGTGTTCAATGTGACACACTCCGGTACACGACCTGGAGTCGCAGTACAGCTTCGACAGCTGGAAAGTTAACTTTCAAATCATGATGGCATCGAATATGTTTCGTGAGTGCAACAGGTGACGTATCAAGTTGAGGTGAAGTATTTACATGGTAAGTAATCAATATGGATCAATTTAAATATTACTTATTTTAGGCTATGACATAATATATTTGATAGTGTAAAATAATTATATTATAATATTTTAACAACTCTTGAATATATTGCAAACATTTCAGATGGAACCTTAATATGACATACATAATATATAGTTTTAATAATGAAAACATTATCAAGCCTATCAAATTATCAAACATTACATTATTAGTTCAATTAGGTAATTATACTAAATAAAAATATTTTAAACCTCTTTTTAAAGACCAAATACATAGTTCACCGGTTTATTATAAATAATAATTACTTTAAGGTTTTACGTGTTTTTTATTTTTTAGTTATTGTCACTTCCGGTAATATCGGAAGCTTTTCTCTACTTCCTGATTTTAATTTTAATTTCAATTTCACGATGCGTTATTAACAATTCATTTAATCTTTTATAGTTTATACTACTCTCCTAATCATACTTTCTGAACTCCACTACACAAACTCCACTTTTAACATAATTATTTAGATACAATAATTATTTTGCTTATTTACGCCCATTAAAATTATTGCAAGTTGACATCTACCGCTTAGCGAGCAACAAACATGATGGGGCTTAACAAGTGGAAAAACAATTAATAATTTTCAAGTTTGCCTTAGAAATGGTTAAGTTTAATAGAAATAATAATTTTTTACATAATACATAAAATAGTGGTAAATTTTTACCTTACTTTTGGCCATTTCTGAAACGAACCTAGAAAAAATAGTATGCGTATTTCAAGTGAAAAATAAATTTTGAGGCTGGAAGTTATTGGTATCTAATGTGATTTTATAATTATTAATATACTTCTTGTTTGGATACACAATCACAGCCGAATACGACTTCGAATACAAAATAATTACTTTCCATAACTAATAGACTGCACACTATTTTTCACAAAACACTCAAAATCTAGCGGATATTCAAATTAAAGCCAAAGTATTTAATACGTATAACTATTATCTAGAACATTGATTGTCTATTCACAAGATATATCAGGTTGTTAATAATTGTGAACATCCAGCAAATGGCTTAAAACGGGAATGTATTACATTGTACAGCCTTGGCCACAATAGTAAAAGCTAAAATATCTTAATAATTTAATAAAATACAGATAGAAAAACAATTTAGGGTTTTATATAATTTATTGTAAATTAGCTTTTAATATTTTGTTGATTCTCTTTTGGCTTTTATGACTGCTCCAACTTTCCTACGCATATTTGTTATTAATCAGGTGCAAGTAGTCGGATACAATTTTTCCCACTCCATTTGCAATATCCAAACCATGATGCTTTTTCCTCCATGTTTGACTGTTATACAATGCAATCGGGATAAAATTCAATTCAAATTTATTGACGCACGTAAACTGCTCCAGGGGGAGAAGCAAAAGTTTAAAAAGTAGTCGTAAAATGTAACGTCGAAATTTTTAATTGCAATTTGTCCAAAATGATATATTAACTACTTAATTTTTTTTTAACTTAGGGGTTGTCCTTTAATCACGTGAGGTTCTAACAGGGGGGGAGGGGTTTAGAATAACATCACGATTGATCACGATGGGGGGGGAGGGGATGTTGTGACAATCACGTGTATATTTTCTTACGACCACGTGAAATCCCGAGCGAGAAAATTTATGCCTAAAAGCAACATAACAACAATATTTGGCTCTCAGCTGGCTTCTGGCACTGGACCTTGTGACTCCACTTGTCGCCCGGCTGCCCGCGGCCTTCTGTCTTGCCGTCTGTACTTGAAAAAAATTTTCAAAAAAAAATACACGTGATGTTGGGTAGGGGGGGTAGGGGTAGCCGAAAACCTCACGACGTATCACCAAAGAGGAGGGGGGGTAAAAAAATTGCATAAAAAACCTCACGTGATTAAAGGACGACCCCTTACAAACACTTATAGTTTGATTTACACAATCCAGAAATCTGGATGAGATTCCTTTTTCGTTACTTAATTTTTATTTGTGCCTAAACAAAAAGATGGCCTCAAAGTTTGATTCATCGGGCAATTTTTGTCCAATCAATGTTTTCGGACTCATTCGAAGCTATGTTTTTTCTTTTTCCTTAAAGTCACGGCTTGTGCTGGGTTTTACAACCCTCGGGACTTGCTTATTTCATCCTTTTCCTAGCCGTATGTGATAAACCGGATTAGCCTCCCTCTACATGCTGACATTACAGTAGCAAGTTCTTTAGACGCTATTCCGGAGTTTTTGAGGGAGTAGCATTTTAAATAATAGTTGTAATAGTTGTAACTTGTTTTCTTCAGATTTTAGTCTTAGATTTCTACACACCACTTTTACTAGGCCATTTTACATTTTTTTGAACAACACATCGAAAACAATTTACTTTGTTTACTAATTTAAGTTTCGTCACACCATTGCGAATGTAATAAAACGTTAGCTCTGTTAGATTCACTTAAATCTCTATTTTTACACACAGAAACATATAACTAAAATTTGTAAAATTTGCCTTATTTGACTGCAATTTTATTTTTTTATGCATATTTTTTAAAGAAAATATTTTAAATTCTCTACTGTAACAACTTTTAGTTACAAGTGCAATAGCTGCATCGTTTTATATCTCGTTTTATATATTTATTTTAATTTATTATAAAGTAGTTAATTGGCAAATTTTGTAAATTACACCAGAGAACCAAAATTGAAAATATATTGGCGCCTCAAACTAATAGTGTTGTAAATTGTTCAATCTTCAGAAAATATCATGTGTTGAATTACTTATACACAATTATTTTTTGTTATTACATTTAAATAAACAAAACAAGTTAAATGATTATACAAAAGGCAATATAGTTAATCGAAGTGGTACTACTTAACCCTACTTAACTATTTATATTATAATTATTAAAATAACTTCGCTTGACGGAAACATTTTATTGTTATAAAACAGAGCTTTAATATTTCTTTTAACGTCAACTTTGATATAACTTTTTTTTTTTAAATAGCCAACAAAATTTCTTCCAGTAGAGAATTTTTTCTGATTCCAATATTTAATGTTTATCAAGAGCCTGCTTTACATTGAAAATTCGTTAATATTATTTAAATTATTAAGTAAATATTCTCTAAATATTCTCCATGAAGACCGTCACTACCTGGCGCTTGTGTGCGTCGACTGCTAAACCGAAATCGCCAGTTCAATCCCGGCCGGAGTAAAAACTTTATTCTGACCGTCTTCCTTCGGCAGGCAATGGCAAACCACCAAGGTATCTACTTAGAGAACCCTTTTTACGTTGAGCGAATGAATCTGAGAGAGGCTCTCTAAATAATTAATGAGGTCACCAAGCTGTGTGTTTTTTGGTGCTTATTAATTAATTACTTATTAACTTATTCTAAAAACCAAAAATTATCTTCCAATGTTATTCATTGCTAATATTAATCTGTTAGTGCAGATTTTGAAATTAAATCTAAATTTATAATAATAATAATTAATCAATTTATCATTTATTCTAATAATATGGGATAATATAGGGGGCATTCCACGCCAAATCGGACACCATTTTGCTTTTGCATCTCGGATTTTTTGAAAATTTTTTTTCTTTTAGTACTAGTTGAGACTAGCCTATATAGCCTAGATTATTTAAATTTTTTAAAAATTACGTTACTTATTCTGAAAATGTTCATAAGTCCACAAATAATTGACCGAATAGAACGTTTGTTTTTTTGAAAATGTTTTTTTTAAAACGTACTTTCTATAAAAAATATTGAAAAATTTTTAAAGACGATATTACCATTAGATTTTCATGTTTCAAAACTAAATCACTACTTTTAAAAATGTATGTACTGATCGATTTTCTTAAAATTTTTTTGTAAAGAACTGTTATACATTTAATAAACTTTTAGCCTAGTTCCATAATGGACAAACAATGGGCTCTATTTTTTTCTTGAATTTTTTATTATCAAGATTATATAAGTTTTTAGAAAATTACGTTACTTGTTTTTGAAATTCTTATAACTCCGCAAATAATTGACCAAAGAACACTTTTTTTTAAATGTTTCTTTTAAAACGTACTTTCTATAAAAAATATAGAAATATTTTTGAAAACAATATTACTATTTGATTTTTAAGTTTCAAAAATAAATATTAATTTTTAACATTGTATGTACTGATCAATTATCTTTAAAAAAATTTAATTTTCAAAATTTTAGTTACTCATGTTTAAAAATATCCTTAAAAAAATGTATAGTACTCTGGAGCATTTGAAAAATATGTATATGTAAACACGGATAATAAAAAAATTTTAAATTCGAAAAAAACTAGATCCCATTGCTGGTCCATTATGAGACTAAGCTTAAAACTTGTTAAATGGATAACAGTTACTTTAAAAATTTTTTTAAAGAAAATCGATCAGTACATACATTGTTAAAAATTACGATTTATTTTTGGAACTTGAAAATCAAATAGTAATATCGTATTTAAAAATATTTCAATATTTTTTATAGAAAGTACGTTTTAATAGAAACGTTTTCAAAAAGAAAACGTTCCAGTTGGTCAATTATTTGCAGACTTATGAACATTTCAAGAATAAGTAACGTAATTTTTTAAAAATTTAAATTATTTCAACAATTAAAAATTCGAAAAAAGAAATAGAACCCATTGTTTGCCCATGATGAGACTAGGCTTAAAATTTGTTAAATGGATAACAGTTTTTTACAAAAAATTTTTAAGAAAATCGATCAGTACAAACATAGTTAAAAATGGCGATTTATTTTTAAAACTTGAAAATATAATAGTAATATTATTTAAAAATATTTTTCGATGTTTTTTGTAGAAAGTACATTTTACAAGAAACATTTTCAAAAAAAAACGTGCTATTTGGTAAATTATTCGCGGAGTTATGAGCATTTCAAAGAAAAGTAACGTATGACATGATAAAAAAAATCGAAAAAAGTCATGGAGGCTAGTCTTAACTAGTACTAAAAGAAAAAAAATTTTCAAAACGATCTGAGATGCAAAAGCAAAATGTTGTCCGATTTGGCGTGGAATGCCCCATATGTATAATAATAAAAATTATACATAAAATAAGCTCGTAAAGTTTAAAACAAATCCGAAAAAACATTTTAGAATAGTTTTTATTATGTTACTATTATTGCACTACCATTGCCAAGAAATGATTGGAGGTCACATTCAAACATTTACTTTTCTTGTTTACCTATCCATGTATTTTCGATAATTTATTATTTGTACCGAAGTCATAATTATTGTTTTCATTTATTATTTGATAATTTCAGTATATCGAAACCTACCGGTAATAGAGGGGAGTATATTGTAAAACGTCAACAAATCGTATTATAGGAACACTGCGAAAAGCGAAATAGAAAGTTTACTGTACCTTATATTGTTCATTACTTTAAACCTATCAAAATGTAGGTATGTATCTTCGTTTTAGTACAACTAGAAAGCATACTAAAATTAATAGTTTTTTTATAATATAAAATATATTAATAATATTTATAATAAAATAAAACATTAATAAATTGCAAGTCCAATATATTATGTACCTAGGTAATATGATATTATTTTTTATTATTTAATTATTTTATATTGCATTTGAAATTAAATTATTGTCTGCTGGCGCCAATGGTTTATAATTAAGGGAGTGTCTATGTTTAACATAGAAGTCTAGTGTCTATGCTTTAATGTCATTTACTACTTTTATCACAAACCATAAGCCACCTACAAGTATTTCGTATTTATCTTATACATTATTCCAATTCCAAGTATATTTAAAATATTTGTACAATCTATATTACACTCAAACATAATATACCACAATAAGGTAGGTATAGACGTGAAGAAGAGAAGAAAACAAGAGAGAAGTTCTTTTTCCAAAAACTTTTTTTAAAATCCTCGACATTATTTTTAATAAATAAAAAAGTTTAAATTATAATAATAACAATTGAAAATATGGAATGTAAGCGAAACTTATAACCGAATGGAATTATAACTCAAAATTTTATTGTAATACGAGTATAGTATATTATTATTATACTACAAAACCCTAACATCACTTTTTGCTACAACTATTTATGGCAACAAAATACCGATAGTGACTGCGCTCAAATTTTAAAATTTTGAAAATTAATTATATAATAATATAATTATATATAATTAATTATAAAAATAAATTTAACATACCTATAACAAACTAATTAAATATTAAATTATATACTTACTATAAAATTTCGACAATCTTGAACTTAACGGATCAATAAAGATTTATTTGCATTTATACTAATAATTACATAACTAAAATATGTAGTATACAGGGTGACCCAGACCAACCGTATCAGTACTTTTTTTCAAAAACGGTAAGTCGTAGAGAGTTGGGCTAAAAAAATTTATTACAAAAGCCCTAATGACGAATCTAATGGTGATATTATTATTTCCGAGAAAAGTCGGCATCCAGAGTAGTTTGCTCCAGAAAGTCCAGAAATCCAGAATTTTAACGGGCACCATATGTCGAAAGTGGTATCGTTGGAAAGCTCCTTAAAAAATAAGCAAGTTTTGTAAGAAAATTTTTTTATTACTCCCACCCCTTTTAAGTTATATTTGACTTAAGTTATTATTTTGATTATTTTGACTTTATTTTAAAAATTGGCATTCAAAATCTAGCTATCGGGTTACACAGTAATTAATAATTGCAATTGTTTTATCCCTCTGTCGTAAAATTATCCGTTGCCATTGTTCAAACTAATCATTATTTATTGTTTATTATTAATATTAAGTGTTTCTTTTGAAGTTAAAATTTATATTATTAATTAGTTTAATTAGTGAAATTATGCCGTTTTCGAATTTAGAGGCTTTCGATATGTTAATGATTTTGGGAGAATGTAGACAAAATTACAGAGTTTCTGAGCGTATTTATGCTGAAGGATATCCTCAACGTGCCCGTCAATCTTTCAATGTTTTTCGGAGATTGGCAGCACGTATTTGTACTAGAGGCCAGGTACGTGATGAAAGAGCAACTGATATTCTTGCTGCAGTAATTGTTGATCCGAATATTTTAATAATTCTATTCAAATATTTCGAGTACAAGTTAAAGCGTCCAGAAAATGTATAAGTTCAATGCATTTAAAAAGGATAACGAAAACTCAAGGAATAAAAATATATATGTACCTATCATATTATAATATAATGTTCAGATATACTCACTGTTTAACGACATATTAAAATTCGTACGTCATCCAGCTTAGAATATTCCCGCAAAACTGATAAAACCTGCGGGTTTCTATATTTCTATATTATCATAGGAAAGGAACTTCAAAAGTAATCGAAAGAAAGTAACAAATGTCTCTTGGTTGGGGTCTGATTGGTGGATACATAATAATTCATATGCGAATCAAGTCGAGTGAGTTCCAGAGTTTCCTGGCAGTTGTAGTTAAAGTTCGTTATAGTGGTCTCGAATACTTTTGATTTCGCTGTATTTTATATTTAAGTTTTTAATTTATTATATCAGATACGCAGCATCAAATGGGCCATTGAATGGCAACAAATATGATGGATATTTACATTATAATCTTATTTTCGCTAGCTGTATTATGTAAACTTAATATTATCAATAGGCATGATGACTAATTTCGAAAAGCTGTTCTGTGATGTTCGGAAGTATCTACTATTTCCAAAAAATATCTAAATTTCTGAAGAAAATAAAGGTTTGGTAGAAAAAATTACCATTTTAATTTGAAATCTAAACTTCACGCCAAAACGCTAGCTTGTGTCATGGTTCGTGTTTGTGACGTCACAACTCATAAAGGTCACTGTCGAAGTCTTGCAGGTTATAAACAATAATGAAAACCTAACCTAACTTCATAAAATATCGCACTACAAGATTCAAAAAACGCAGATAACAGCGCTACCACTTTCGAAATTGTGAATCGCGTATGCCCGATTGCACCAACTTTCCTTAAAGGTGAGGTTTAGTAAAGCTTTCCTTAACGTTAAGGTGGCCCTTAGTGTAGGTTGCATTGCACCACACCTATTTGAGTTTGGTTTAGTAAAGCCTTAAATAAATTTAGCAACATCGCATTTTTTGTAAAGTAACTTTGGTTACACTTTATATTTATAATTAATTTCACAAGGTGTAAATTAATTATTTACCAGGAAAATTAAATAAGTACATTTTCATTATTTGTGAATTTTAATTATTTTTTATTCTGTGATCATGTATAACTTAGAAAATAGGGGTGAATTACATTGTTAGTACTTCTAATTTGCGAAAAAATTTACTGCAGTTGTTTACAAATTGAATTAAATAATAATTAATTTTTGTAGAATCAACATTAAAAACATGGAAAATATCAAGCGACACCGGGGACGCAATTATACTGCCGAAGATATAATCCTGCTTATAAATTGTGTAGCTAAATATAAAGGTATTATTGATAACAAAAAAACCGATGCTATAACTTGGAGGGAAAAGGAAAAGACTTCAGCAGAAATTGTAGAAACTTTAAGGAGGGATCCTGCTTTAGGAGGCCCAAAAAAATTATTTTTTTCGGAATTCTTTTTAGGAGAAAAGAAATAACCAAGTCTATTGGAGTTTTCAGACTATTTTATTGTGTAATTCAATGTAAGAAAAAAAATTTTTTTTAAGAAAAATATTGAAATGCAGCCGATTTACACACACTTTCGATACGCACTCCACAATTAAATGGCGGGAAAGATGGAGCTTATAATTTTGATCTGAATCAAGAAAACCAGAAAGGATTTTAATTTTCATCCATTTTTCTTCTATTTGAACTAAAAAGAATCACGAAAATAAATGTTAATGCCCGATTGCACCAACTTTCCTTAAAGGTGAGGTTTAGTAAAGCCTTCCTTAACGTTAAGGTGGCCCTTAGTGTAGGTTGCATTGCACCACACCTATTTGAGTTTGGTTTAGTAAAGCCTTAAATAAATTTAGCAACATCGCATTTTTTGTAAAGTAACTTTGGTTACACTTTATATTTATAATTAATTTCACAAGGTGTAGATTAATTATTTACCAGGAAAATTAAATAAGTACATTTTCATTATTTGTGAATTTTAATTATTTTTTATTCTGTGGTCATGTACCTTATAACTTAGAAAATGGGGGTGAATTACATTGTTATTACTTCTTATTTGCGAAAAAATTTACTGCAGTTGTTTACAAATTGAATTAAAATATAATTTATTTTTGTAGAATCAACATTAAAGACATGGAAAATATCAAGCGACACCGGGGATGCAATTATACTGCCGAAGATATAATCCTGCTTATAAATTGTGTAGCTAAATATAAAGGTATTATTGAAAACAAAAAAACCGATACTATAACTTGGAGGGAAAAGGAATAGACTTCAGCAGAAATTAGTAGAAACTTTAAGGAGGGATCCTGCTTTAGGAGGCCCAAAAAAACTATTTTTTTCGGAATTCTTTTTAGGAGGAAAGAAATAACCAAGTCTATTAGAGTTTTCAGACTATTTTATTGTGTAATTCAATGTAACAAAAAAAATTTTTTTTAAGAAAAATATTGAAATGCAGCCGATTTACACACACTTTCGATACGCACTCCACAATGAATTGGCGGGAAAGATGGAAAATGGATTTTAATTTTCATCCATTTTTCTTCTATTTGAACTAAAAAGAATCATGAAAATAAATGTTTAAACAACTTTTTGAGCGAATGAAATAAATTTTTTTTTATTGAGAAACATACTTTTTTTTCCGATTCGATAAAAATTCTAAATTTGACAATTTCTTCGGGTTCACATAGAAGAAAAATTTATGAAGATTAACATCCTTTCTGGTTTTTTGGTTTCAGATCAAAATTATGAGCTCCATCTTTTCCGCCAATTGAAGATAATGATTGTGGAGTGCGTATCGAAAGTATGTGTAAATCCGGCTGCATTTCAATATTTTTCTTTAAAAAAAAGTTTTTGTTATGTTGAATTACACAATAAAATAATCTGAAAACTCCAATATTGGAACATTTCGACATTTCGACCTGGGATGGACTTGGTTATTTCTTTCCTTCTAAAAAAAATTCCGAAAAATATGGTTTTTTGGTCCTCCTAAAGCAGGATCCCCCCTTAATGCCAGTAATAATTATACTAGAGCTACCTAATCACTTAAAAAGGTATATAACAACAAAAAAAGAGGTACGCAAAAAAGTTGCTGATACCAAGAAGGTACAAAATACAACCGCGTTAGGGGTTGGGAATGGGATAGTTCGTCGCGAGCGTTTCGTCGCGGCCGTTTTGCCGCAGCCGGTTCGCCGCAGCCGGTTCATCGCATAACCATTTTGACGCAAAATTTATTGGTCGCATGGACAATTTGCCGCAGGACTGTTGGCCACAAAATCAATTCGCCGCAGGACTGTTGGCCGCAAAATCAATTCGCCGCAAAATTAATTATTTTTAATTTTAAAAGCAAAAAGAAACTATTTATTATTTTATTAAAACAAATTACTTAATTAACATTAGGTTAGTTTTTAATTTATTTTAATTTCTTTTTTAAAGTGAAATTAGTCTTTCAATCTTATATATTTTATTATTTTAAGACAGATCTGTGCTTGAGTGAATGTGTGATGTTGTACTTATTTATTTATAGATTAGAACTGTTGAAAGAGATTATACCTAAATTATATTGTGTATTGTTTATGATTTTTAAGGGTGAATTCATATTGTCCGATTTTATTGTGACATTTTGACTGCAGTTTGCTGAAGTTTTTTATTGTTCTTATATTGTTTTACTTTCGCCAATGTGTTTGATTATAAATTATGTTTAGATGTTAGATGTTACAATAATAGTAGCTTGTTGGTAGGTGAGTTGTTGATGTCTTGATGTATTTTTTCTTATGATTATCAATTTTTAGATTCTGGTGAAGGCCAATATACATATAAGGTTGAAACCGGTTAATAAGCATAAAGTAGCATTTGTTTAATTTAAGGACACAAAATACCCAAAAAAACAGGCCATCTCCTGAGTTATTATGAAATTGGTCTACTTACAAGTATCTAGAAAAATATTATATCAATATTATACCAACTTATCGGATTATTCAATTCACCTATCTAAATTAAGATTAGTTTTCGCGGCTAATAGGTTCTGCGACGAAAAGAGCCGCGGCTAATAGGTCTTGCGTCGAAAGGGATCGCGGTTAATGGGTCTTGCGTCTAATAATCCTTGCGTCGAAACGCTTGCGTCAAAATGGGTGCGCGTCGAAACGGCTGCGGCGAAACGGCCGCGACGAAACGCTCGCGACGAAAAGTCCTAGACCCTTAGGGGTTGATGGCAATATGATTAATGTGGACAACAACGATTCTCTGTTGTTGTTCATCATTAACTCCAAGACGGTTGTAGGTTTTACCTACTAGTTTTGGAGGATATGCAGTTGCATCAACATCATTTAAAAGCGTGGAAGTTGCATCTGTTAATAGCATATAGGAGAAAATGAGACCAATACTTTGGAAGAAAATGATAACCGTTTCGTTTCAAAATCAAAATCTTTTTAAAAACGTTAAATCATCCTTAGTATGTATATAATTTGCTCTTTCGTACATTTGTCTAACATTTCCAAATCGTCTTCAAACAAGTCATTCTTCATCTGAATATATTTTGGATTTATACTTTTATGAAAAATCGAAAATTAAACTCAACTATATAGAAAAATATGACATGTAGATTATAAATTATGTTCCAACATTTTAATATTATAGGTTAAGTGGCAGTTTAACAAATTTAAGCCTCCGAAATCGGAGGCTTAAATTTGGGTGGTCCTTAAGCGGTTAAGGAACACCTAAATCAGTGGTGCAATGAAAAAAGGTCGTACTTAGCGATTTAGGGTGAAGCTTAAGGTTAAGGAACGTTGGTGCAATCGGGCATAAACAACTTTTTGAGCGAATTAAATAAATTTTTTTTTATTGAGAAACATACTTTTTTTTCCGATTCGATAAAAATTCTAAATTTGACAATTTCTTCGGGAAGAAAAATGTATGAAAATTAAAATCCTTTCTGGTTTTTTGGTTTCAGATCAAAATTATGAGCTCCATCTTTCCCGCCAATTGAAGATAATGATTGTGGAGTGCGTATCGAAAGTATGTGTAAATCCGGCTGCATTTCAATATTTTTCTTTAAAAAAAAGTTTTTGTTATGTTGAATTACACAATAAAATACTCTGAAAACTCCAATATTGGAACATTTCGACCAGGGATAGACTTGGTTATTTCTTTCCTTCTAAAACAAATTCCGAAAAATATGGATTTTTTGGTCCTCCTAAAGCAGGATCCCCCCTTAATGCCAGTAATAATTATATTAGAGCTACCGAATCACTTAAAAAGGTAAAACAACAAAAAAAAGAGGTGCGCAAAAAAGTTGCTGATACCAAGAAGGTACAAAATACAACCGGGTTAGGGGTTGATGGCAATATGATTAATGTGGACAACAACGATTCTTTGTTGTTGTTCATCATTAACTCCAAGACGGTTGTAGGTTTTACCTACTAGTTTTGAAGGAGATGCAGTTGCATCAACATCATTTAAAAGCGTGGAAGTTGCATCTGTTAATAGCATAAGAGAAAATGAGACCAATACTTTGGAAGAAAATGATAACCGTTTCTTTTCGAAATCAAAATCTTTTTAAAAACGATAAATCATCCTTAGTATGTATATAATTTGCTCTTTCGTACATTTGTCTATCATTTCCAAATCGTCTTCAAACAAGTCATTCTTCATCTGAATATATTTTGGATTTATACTTTTATGAAAAATTGAAAATTAAACTCAACTATATAGAAAAATATGACATGTAGATTATGAATTATGTTCCAACATTTTAATATTATAGGTTAAGCGGCAGTTTAACAAATTTAAGCCTCCGAAATCGGAGGCTTAAATTTGGGTGGTCCTTAAGCGGTTAAGGAACACCTAAATCAGTGGTGCAATCAAAAAAGGTCGTACTTAGCGATTTAGGGTGAAGCTTAAGGTTAAGGAACGTTGGTGCAATCGGGCATAAACAACTTTTTGAGCGAATTAAATAAATTTTTTTTTATTGAGAAACATACTTTTTTTTCCGATTCGATAAAAATTCTAAATTTGACAATTTCTTCGGGAAGAAAAATGTATGAAAATTAAAATCCTTTCTGGTTTTTTGGTTTCAGATCAAAATTATGAGCTCCATCTTTCCCGCCAATTGAAGATAATGATTGTGGAGTGCGTATCGAAAGTATGTGTAAATCCGGCTGCATTTCAATATTTTTCTTTAAAAAAAAGTTTTTGTTATGTTGAATTACACAATAAAATACTCTGAAAACTCCAATATTGGAACATTTCGACCAGGGATAGACTTGGTTATTTCTTTCCTTCTAAAACAAATTCCGAAAAATATGGATTTTTTGGTCCTCCTAAAGCAGGATCCCCCCTTAATGCCAGTAATAATTATATTAGAGCTACCGAATCACTTAAAAAGGTAAAACAACAAAAAAAAGAGGTGCGCAAAAAAGTTGCTGATACCAAGAAGGTACAAAATACAACCGGGTTAGGGGTTGATGGCAATATGATTAATGTGGACAACAACGATTCTTTGTTGTTGTTCATCATTAACTCCAAGACGGTTGTAGGTTTTACCTACTAGTTTTGAAGGAGATGCAGTTGCATCAACATCATTTAAAAGCGTGGAAGTTGCATCTGTTAATAGCATAAGAGAAAATGAGACCAATACTTTGGAAGAAAATGATAACCGTTTCTTTTCGAAATCAAAATCTTTTTAAAAACGATAAATCATCCTTAGTATGTATATAATTTGCTCTTTCGTACATTTGTCTATCATTTCCAAATCGTCTTCAAACAAGTCATTCTTCATCTGAATATATTTTGGATTTATACTTTTATGAAAAATTGAAAATTAAACTCAACTATATAGAAAAATATGACATGTAGATTATGAATTATGTTCCAACATTTTAATATTATAGGTTAAGCGGCAGTTTAACAAATTTAAGCCTCCGAAATCGGAGGCTTAAATTTGGGTGGTCCTTAAGCGGTTAAGGAACACCTAAATCAGTGGTGCAATCAAAAAAGGTCGTACTTAGCGATTTAGGGTGAAGCTTAAGGTTAAGGAACGTTGGTGCAATCGGGCATTAGTGCTATATTTTATGAAGTTAGGTTAGGTTTTCATTATTGTTTATAACCTGCAAGACTTCGACAGTGACATTTATGAGTTGTGACGTCATTCGCTCTGATTGGTGTTCAACTTATCATGGCGGATTTTGTATTTTCTAATTTTATTTTATCAAAAAAGTTATGAATATTGCTCATAATATAAAAAAATACGTTTTTTATAATCCATAAATCTTATTTCATTAGATAAAAACATAATTTTAGTAATTTTTGGTTACTGTCTTTGGTTACTGAGTTTCCAGTTTGGTTAGCGCTTTAGTTACTAGAACAAATCAAACAAATCATTAGTATTCACAGAACTATACTTGTCATCACTAATAATGAAGCTAAGTCAGAACCATATGAATCAAGCACCAACAACTTCCCTCCAAACTCCCAAATTATTAATCAACAATACAGGTACAAAAAAAGGCACATCTATAATATGAATGTGTTGTAGGTATTTGTTTCATTTTTGACATATTGAAAATTGTGTAATTTCTGTATCCTGATAACAACTGTAATAAATGTCAAGTGCATAATAAAGTCTTGAAAGCTTCTACAAAAATATTCGCATAAATTTTGAAGAAAATATTACTGTTTTGTTTTTCTATTATTGAAATTTTTTATAGATACGGTAAACTATAAATTGTGTACCTAATTATGTTGATTATAAATAATTATTGATGTTCCACCTGACACAGGTTTTGTAAATTCAGTATATTGTGGCTAAAATAATAAATTCTTAATAAAGAGATAATCAGTATTAAAACAATATCAAATTTGTTTCAATGACGTATATTCCAAAGTGCAACATTTAATTTATATCACATTCTCAACATTTTTAAAATATAATTTCCACTTCTTGTCTTTTGAAAAATCAATAAAATTTTAATAGAAGTGTCTATTATACTGAGCAATTTGAGCAAAATGTTGATTAAAAGCATAAAGAAATAGAAATAATTTTTGCTGCAAATTAAATATTGCTATTTATTATCAATTTTCAAAATCTCTCAATATATATTATTTTATACAGAAACTACTTAATATTTTTTATTTAAGTGATAATTTTTTAGTCAATTTCTACAATTTATTAATGGAATTGCACTACATGTTTCGGGTTATTGAACCCATTGTCAAATTTTATTGAAAAACTAACAAAACTGTAACTACATTTTTAGATGGAGACAAACTCAGGCATACATTTAGTCAAACCGCCAGTTACAGTTCTCCCAGGTGGAAAAGATAAAGATGGCCATCCTATATTATTAATTACAGTATTACAAGAATCTCAACCACAAAACATAATTGAATCTATTCAATACCTGCTCTCAATTTTTAGGTAAGTTAAGTAATTTGTATATATTGACGTCAACAACCGGACAATGACGTCAATGCCCATTTACGCTGGCAATTAACGTTATTGACCGGCCATTGACGTCAACGCCCGTTAACCGTGGGCAATGATGTAAATATATTCATATGATTGTAATATTTACGTCCATGGCCGATCAATGACGTTAATGGCCAAAATGGATTGGACAATGATGATATTATAGAATAAATACTATTAGGAACAGCAAAGTGGCGATGCACTTCAACCCGTATAAATGACAGGAACTCGACTCTTTTCACGGCCTCATAAGTGTACTGGGATTTTTATTTAATTCAGACGAACGCAAACTTCACTCGATGGATTCGTGATTCGTCGTGGTTGCGCCAGCCGAAACGGCTCGGAGCGTTCTAAAAAGCTCTTTAACAAAAGCTCTCTTACTCGTTAAAAACATTCCCTAAATCAATCCACTTCTACTGAGAGGCCCGACCTCTCCAGGGAAGCCCGAATTCGGCAAAACACGAAACGTGTGTGACGGCTGTATAATATGGAATCTATAGAATAGTAGTTTCATCATTGCCCATCCAGTATTAAGCATTAACGTCATTGCCCGGGTAATGATGTGAAAACCACATATGAAATTTTAAATGTCAACATCGCCCAAAATGCATGGTCATTGACGTCAATGACGTTAATGCCCAATTAAGCTGGGCATTGACGTTATTGTCCGGCTATTGACGTTATTTTATTATTTATTTTCAGAGCTTTGCAAAAATTTAAATAATCGCTAGCATTTTAGAGCTTTTAATAATAAATTATAAAATTCAGAATAATACTTTGTAGTATAGAAATATGTACACATGGACTCGCAATATTTTTAGTCATTCAGCAGCGACAAGTATAAGGTCCATGTCACTGGCCCCCCCCAAATCAATTTTTAACAAAAAATTGGTGTCAATCGTTAGTGCTTCGTTAGTGCTTGTTTGTGCTTCCATTCCCGAAGTTTGTGCTCCAACGGTCGCGGATCTATTCGCGAAATCTTCTGGGAGGGGCTGTAGACACGATGCCCCCCCCCAAATCGATTTTTAATAAAAAATTGGTTTCAATCGTTAGTGCTTCGTTAGTGCTTGTTTGTGCTTCCATTACCGAAGTTTGTGCCTCAACGGTCGCGAAGCTATTCGCGAAATCTTCTGGGAGGGGCTGTAGACACGATGCCCCCCCCAAAGCGATTTTTAATAAAAAATTGGTGGCAATGGTTAGTGCTTCGTTAGAGCTTGTTTGTGCTTCCATTTCCAAAGTTTGTGCCTCAACGGTCGCGAAGTTATTCGCCAAGATATGGGCATTTATAGTTTCTGTGAACTCCGAGCAAGTTCCGCGCGAATGCATAGATTTAAAAGGTCTAAAAATTAATAAACAATAAATATGTAGTCATAATATTTATAATGAAGCTTAAATCTATTGTTATAAACAAAATATTTTTTAAATATAATAAAATGGTTACACCTATTTATTGAAACAAGATATTATAATGTTGCAAACGGTCGTCTTGGTGATAAAGGAGTCTGTAAAAATTCTGCTATTCATCAATTTTATGAAAACCATAAAGAGCGCATGTAATTTTATAAATGTAGCATTTGTTATAATTATAAGTAAGCCGCCAATTATCAACGTAAAAAGTAAAAATATTTGTTTCCTTCATCGATGAAGGACGGATTGGGGATTACCTCAAGTAATTCCTATATTTAAAGGTTAGTACATTTTCTTTAAAAGCATTAATTTTAGTATGTAGCGTATATACAAGTGGCCGTATCTGGTGGGGGTTTTAGGGGTTCACCCCCCCCCCCCCCGACATAAAACGCATGATTAAATTCTAGAATATACAATATAATATATAGGACAATAGTGCATTTTTATTTTTCATTAAAATGCATTCGAAAATAATAGTTCTTTTTTAAATCCATAAAATAAATTATAAACAATAAAAATAGAAAGTTACAGTTGATATTAAAAAATATATAAAAATATTTTTTTTACATGGTGTATTTCTTTCTGCACATGTATTTACTGGTAAAAGTATAGATAATTGCAGTTATACAATGAAAAACTCCGTATCTGAGGCGGCGCTGAATAGGAGAAAATATGTTTGACTTGCTTGACCTTGAAAACTTCATAAATTTTTGTCTGCGGCGCTTCATTCTTGGAGGTGTTCCCAGACCCTCTCAGGTATTCGGACTGACGGAACCAGTTATTTCTTTATCGTTCATCCCCCCCCCCAATCACAGTCTGAGATACGGCCCTGCAGTAGCTCACAAAAATAAACGTACAGTCGTATGCTAGCAATGTAAATCGTCCCTTTTGAAGACCTATGTTCTCATATCAAAATCGGTTTTACAGCAAAATTTATTAGACATATATTGTTGAAAATATAATTATCTTCATTTTTGTTATATAATTGTAATATAAGTACAGAGGCTTCAAAAATTATAAATCTGTGGTACTAAGGGAGAACCCCATATTATGTCAAGAAATATAAAAACGGATGATATATCAAACTTATCAAATTATTTTTACTACCCGTAGAAATTTTTCAATAATCATATATAAAATGGTAGATAACACTTGGACGAATTTTGTCTTACTATTGCTTATTGATATAAAATCTGAATTTCAGTGACATCGCAAATCTTAAAAAGTGCTTCCTGAAAAATCATGCTTTGACATAAGGGGTTCTGCCTTAGTACCACAGAAATGCACTCCTATGTTAATAATGTAAATCGCATCTTTCGAACATTCTTTTTTTTCTCATATAAAAATCGATTTTATAGCAAAATGTTTCAAACAATTTGTGTTGCAAATTTCATTTTCTTTATTTTTGTTTCTGTTGCCAAAATAGCAACAACAAACCAGTAGCCACCTCATTTTAAATTTCTGATCACGCCATCCAGTTTGAGGTTGGATTTCTAAAGTTTCTTATCAGAGACGGCCCTGCTCTCACAATTTGAATTTAAATTTAGCGGTGCCAACTATAACTAAAATTTAGGTTGGCAATTCAGGACCAGATTTCAGTATCAGTATCAGTTTCGGTGTCAGTATCAGTATCAGTTTTAGTGTCAGTATCAGTATCAGTATCAGCATCAGTATCAGTATCAGCATCAGCATCAGTATCAGTATCAGTATCAGTATCAGCATCTGCATTAGCATCAATATCAGCATCAGTATCAGCATCAGGATCAGCATCAGCATCAGGATCAGTATCATTTCGAGTAGTGTAGCAGTAAGAAACAAACTGAATTGGAAACTTGAAGAAATCTAACCTTAAACGACACGTGGACAGGAATTGTAAGTAGGTTTAATATTTAATAGTATATTATTTTATTTGTAGCAATTTTCAACATAATTCTCAATAAATTGAGATTCAAATACTACAAATGTTATAATATCACATTTTTGTTTTTTAGGCTTCTATACAAAGTATAGCAAGAAGCCTTGTGTTCTGGTACTGTGTCCGTCCGTTTGCATGTTTCAACTTTAAGAACTATTCCAGTATAGTTTTAGGCTTCCATGCAAAGTATAGCAAGAGGCCTTATTTAAACTGTAGGCATTGTTCTTAAATTTGAAACATGCGGACGGACTGGCGGACGGACACGCACTTCTCTTTTTTATACTATTGATATATTGTGTTTATTGTTATAGTATGAAAAACATAGGTACGTTATAATTACCATAGATAACTGTTATTTTCATTTCTCATCTTTTAATGTTCTTATTTATTACAATTTTTAAGTATGTACTTTATCGGATTCATTTAGTTCATTTAGAATTTTTCTGTATCTACCTTAAGTCGTTGTCTCACTGTGAAAATTCCATCCAAATTTTTCTAAAAATTTGTATAAAAACGGTTTTGATAGTGTAACAGGCCAATTGTTTTGTAAAAATGAGGCACTTAAAAGTGTTTTTATAGTGCTTCTATTTTCATGACGTCACGAAAACGTTTTTATAAAAACCAGAGTTTTAGAACAGTTTCTAGAATTTTGATAAAAGCAGACTTTCCATTGGCTGTTGACACCCCATTCAACTTCAATTTACGCATGAAGTATACCGGGGGGGTAAATCTCCTGCCAAAATATGTACACCACATCTCCTTTTCCTTAAAACCTCCCAATATATCGTCACATCTCCCCACATTTCCTTCATCTCCCCACATTTCCTTCATATCCCCACACCTCCCCATATTTCCTCACATCTCCCATATCTCCTCACATCTCCCCCACCTCTTCAAATCTCCCACACCTTTCAATTACCTGTTTAATTTATACTTAAATAACTACGCATGCCTAGATTTGAAAGATAGGTTTTATTAAATTTATATTTGTAAGATTTTATATTTATTAGTAAAAAAATTATATTATGAACGCCAACTTTAACAAAAATTAAAATTAACAATATTATGATAATCCAAATAGTCTTTCTTTCTTCAAGTATTTTTCATTTGGCATTTTTTCGAGATTTACTCAGAATATTGGGATTGAAAAGGCTGTGATCTCCCTTTGTTTCCTAGTTTTGTGTTTTCAGCCAGTTCACGGTACCTATTCTTGGTAATCCCTGAATCCAGGGTTTGATATGGTTCCGATATCCCACATCTCCCTTACACCTCCTTCACATCTCTATATCTCCCATATCTCCCTCAAATATCCGCACATCTCCCACACATTTCTTGCCCCGTGTACACCAAATCTCCCCGGTGATTTACTCCCCGAAGTATACCTTACTTTTCGGTTAGTTTATAACAGCTGATCGTGTTTTTATAAAAACTGCATTTTACAGTGGAACACAGCGTAAAATTTTTTTATGGCTCATGACGTCACATCATTTGTATACAAATTTTTATAAAACGTTTTTATACAAATTTTTATAGTCTGATACACCTTGTTATTACTTATAATTGTTTTTTCTTAGTGTACAATACGTAATCTCAACAAACCTATAAGAGAATAAACAGAATGCCAAGACCATCTACAGTTGATTTCGAGCAGCTCCATCTTATAATCCTTGCAAAAAAGAAAGAATATATGATCCCATAGGTAAAAAGATTTGGGGCCCAACAAATGCTTGTTGGACAGAAATATCGAAAGAATTAGGTAATACTACTAGTACTGCAAAATACATATATAGCCATGTAATTACGAACAGGCATAATATATTGGAAAAGTTAAATTTCCAGCCTGCGTCTAAGAAAGTTTCCGATACTTTGGATGAGAAACCAAACGAACATGAGAAACCAAACAAACATGAGGAACCAAACGAATATGAGGAACTAAACGAAAATGAAGATTACAGTTTGAAATTCAAAATATCGTTGTCGAAGGAGCAGTGGTCTAATATTTATTTACCCAATAATTGTTATAAACGATCAGATCGGGATTGTAATACTAGGAATTATGAAATATTGAAACCCCACTGTTGGACAGATATAATTCATACTCAATTCTACAAGGAAACGAAATTGTCATGTTGTATAGTATATGAACGTTGTAAAATTTATCCACATGGTGTTAATTTTCTTCGTATAAAAGGTCAATGCAAGTCCTGTCAAAGCATTTTTCAATGTACTATGGAAAATGCTCCTGAATTGGAATCCCTTGTGATGATGACCTGCACATACGCTGGAAATTTCAGAAATTGTAACCAACAAAAAAAGAGAAATATTTCTAAAAGCGAACGTGACGATTTGGTGAAATATTTGGTTGATGAAAATAAGGCGCCGTCTTATATTTTGAATGAAATGGTACAAAAGCATACAAATTACGGTGATGCACTATCCAGTAATTTACCGACCGCAAATGCCTTGAGATGTTTGAAATACAAACATTTAGCTAAGAATCGATTGAGTTCGGATCCTATTTTAGCTTTATCCAAGATGAAAGGAATGTCGCCTTTTAATGAATGTATTCGCGATATGGGAAATGATCGTTTATTTGTTCATTATTGGTCGCCAACTGAAATTGATATGTATAGAATATATGCAAAACAAAACAAAATTCCAACGATAACTATCGATGCAACAGGTGGTGTGGTCCAAAAGGTAAACCTAATTACCGAAAGAACAACGTCAGCCATATTCTTGTATGAAATTGGAGTTATGGATCACATGAACCAAAGCCAATTCCCCGTGGCACATATGTTATCTGAAAAACACGATAATATGTCGATAGCTTGTTGGCTTTCAGAATGGTTGAAGAACGCTATTGTACCGCCTAAAATTGTGGTAACTGATCAATCACTGGCTTTGATGATGGCAACAGTAAAAACATTTACACAATATTCCAAGCTATCCAAATATTTAAACGTTTGTTCAGATCTAATTAAAAACAAACCAAATGTTGAAGTACCTTTATGCATGATTAGGAATGACTTTAACCATGTAATGCATTTGTTTAGTAGTTGGCCAGAAATCAAGTCTACCACAAAACGTATTAAAAATTTTTATTTACGCTCATTTGGTTTATTGGTAGTTAGTACGAATTTTGAGGATATAAAGAAATTGTTATATAATATATTCACGGTGGCTTTACACGAGGAAGATGGAAATAATGCTGATGAAGATGGGGGTCCTACAAGTTGTGAAATGGCAAAAAGATATTTAAAAAGCAGAATAGCAACGCACGAAACCACAAATGAAGTATGGGAATGCCAAATGAACGATGAAAATGGTGATATAATTGAAATGGAAGATGGTGATACTGAAATTGAAGTTATGTTGGATATTTTCGAAGAAATTAAAGCTATTTATGATTTGTGTTGTAGGGAATCAAAAAGTAGGTCTAACGAAGGAGATCATGATAATATGCAGTACAACCCTGCAATTGCAAAAAAATTGTTAAAGTTTTGTAAACTCCTCCCGTGTTGGTCTGCTGTAATGATCCCTATATTTAAATATGGAAATCTTACCGAAACCAGTGCAACATCTGAAAGTCTTTTTAATCAGTTAAAAAATCGCATTTTTCAACATAAAACCCTGCCAATACGAATAGATGATTTTCTACAGATTCATATAAAAAATATTATTGGATCTATGATACTTACGAGATCCAAATACAATAATACGATGGAAATAAAAAATAATACGAGTACAATAGAATGCGATAAAATAGAAGATAATGCAAACGATAGTTCTTCGGTTCATGACAATATAGTCAACGATAATGATGATCCAAATTATTTTGAATTTCAAAGTGAAACCGCATTAGATAATGGGGGTGGTCTTGGTGAAAACAATAATACGATGGAACTAAAAACTAATGCAATAGAATGCGATAAAACAAAAGACGATGCAAACGATGGCTCTTCGGCTAATGACGATATAGTCAGAGATAATGATGTTCCGAATTATTTTGAATTGGAAAGTGAAACCGCATTAGAAAATTGGGGTGGTCTGGCTGAAAACACAAAAAACGAAAAAGAAGCAAAAAGAAGGAAACCCAATTACTTGGATAAAGATTACACAGTTTTACTATACAACGATCAAAGCAAAACGAAGTCGTCAGTAATCGGATTACTGAGAAATGGAAATATGTTGGATTTAAAACCAATTCTAATTGGCAAAATGCATTTCACTGTTATCAATACATGCGGATTCGACAGCGTGATACATATCATGTGCTGTTCTTATGCGGAAAGCAAAGAATATGCAAATTTTGTGGATGCTCAAAAAACATTATCTACATTATACGAGCTGGTTGCACATGTTATGCGAGATGGAGTAAACGCACAAACTTACAAGAAGCGTGCTTTAGTTTTGGATAAAGTTGTTGGAGAAGCCAACAAGAAATATTTATCAAATAACCACGTTGAACTAAACGCTGCATCCACATGCTATTATTTATTGAAAGAATTGTTCCATAATCAGCCCTCTATGACAGAGCGTAGGAAATGTCCTAAATGCAACAAGGAGACGATAGTTCCAACTCCACTATAACGATTAATTTTCCTACAGAACGTATTGGATGCCTTCAGAAAGCATTAGACCACCTATTTAAAGAAAATTCTAATAGTAGTCAATGTATTCACTGTCGACAAATTACCGAAAAAAGCATCCGTTTTGGTTCCCATATATTCCTGGAAATATGCGGGAATTTAAAAAAAAATTCGTCATTAGATTTTAACATTCCGTTACAAGAAATCCCTCAGGAAATTCAACTTGGTAAAAACATGTATTACCTCCGGGGAGGAATTAGCTTCTTGCCGCCTACGTTAGTAAATAATGTCAAAGCAGTTGGGCATTACATTAGCTATTGCTGGCGAGTAAGTTTGGGTCAGTGGGATCGTTATGATGATCTACAGCTATCATCTAAAACTGTAAGGCAGACTACAAAAGCAATGAACTGTCAATTTCTTGTGTATAGTATATAAAAATATATATATATATTGATGTTGATATATCGATATTGATATATTGATATAAAAATATCATCAGTTCTTAATATATTTAAAAAATATTTTTCGTACACTTTATTAATAAAAAATACTTTCTTTATAGCAATTGTTTTACCGTTTATTATAAATATTATAGCTACATATTTATTGTTTGTTAAATTTTGCATCTTTGAAATCTACTGTAACTTTCTTTCTATTTTTATTGTTTATAATTTTTTTTATGGATTTAAAAAAGGACTATTATTTTCGAATGCATTTTAATGAAAAATAAAAATGCACTATTGTCCTATATATTATATTGTATATTCTAGAATTTAATCATGCGTTTTATTTCGGGGGGGGGGGGGGGTTGAACCCCGAAAACCCCCATCAGATACGGCCTTGAGCCACTTGTATATACGCTACATACTAAAATTAATGCTTTTAAAGAAAATGTACTAACCTTTAAATATAGGAATTACTTGAGGTAATCCCCAATCAGTCCTTCATCGATGAAGGAAACAAATATTTTTACTTCTTACGTTGATAATTGGCGACTTACTTATAATTATAACAAATGCTACATTTATAAAATTACATGCGCTCTTTATGGTTTTCATAAAATTGATGAATAGCAGAATTTTTACAGACTCCTTTATCACCAAGACGACCGTTTGCAACATTATAATATCTTGTTTCAATAAATAGGTGTAACCATTTTATTATATTTAAAAAATATTTTGTTTATAACAATAGATTTAAGCTTCATTATAAATATTATGACTACATATTTATTGTTTATTAATTTTTAGACCTTTTAAATCTATGCATTCGCGCGGAACTTGCTCGGAGTTCACAGAAACTATAAATGCCCATATCTTGGCGAATAACTTCGCGACCGTTGAGGCACAAACTTTGGAAATGGAAGCACAAACAAGCTCTAACGAAGCACTAACGATTGCCACCAATTTTTTATTAAAAATCGCTTTGGGGGGGGCATCGTGTCTACAGCCCCTCCCAGAAGATTTCGCGAATAGCTTCGCGACCGTTGAGGCACAAACTTCGGTAATGGAAGCACAAACAAGCACTAACGAAGCACTAACGATTGAAACCAATTTTTTATTAAAAATCGATTTGGGGGGGGGCATCGTGTCTACAGCCGCTCCCAGAAGATTTCGCGAATAGATCCACGACCGTTGGAGCACAAACTTCGGGAATGGAAGCACAAACAAGCACTAACGAAGCACTAACGATTGATACCAATTTTTTGTTAAAAATCGATTTGGGGGGGGCCAGTGACATGGACCTACAAGTATAGTATTTTTTGTTTAATATTATTTGATTCTAGTACGAGTAATGTTGAGGTAAAAGGTTATAAATAACCGAGATACCTTATAGTTTTCCCTTAAAAATATCTATCTAATGCCCATATTCACAAAGGTTCTTAAAATATTTAACGAGCCGTTTAATTTTGCAAACCATGATAATGATCTTGTAGTACAAGCAAATAAATTTCATTGGTTGGTTTGAATAAACGGTTTGTTAAAATTTTTTACTAACGTTTGTGAATATGGGCATTAATCTACTACTTAAACTTACTAAATGCACTTAACTTATTTACCGCAAAATCTTAAAAATTTATAAAATTTATTTTGAAAATAAAGATTAAAGCAGGCAAACGAAGCTTATGTAGCTTTTCTTGAAATTTTGGACTACTAGAATATTATAATAGAATTTTCAAAAAAGTAAAAGTGGATTTTCGATGCTGAAATATATCAAAGGATAGATACTACTGCTACAATACATATCCGAAAAGTAACGTAAAGTTACCGCAAAAGCAGCACTCTTAGTCTGGAACACACATTCAAGTGGTTTAGCCAACATATTATGGACACCGCAAAGATTACTTCTAAGAGATTTTTAATCATTAAACACAGATTAAACCACATTAGCTATATTTATCGACTGAACCCTCAGTATAAATATATGCCGCTCCGATAACGATTTAATGCTATATAAGAAGAACTCAGTTCTTAACCCGGCATAGGTTTGGTGGGGTATACTATATCCCAACGCACTTTAAAACGTGTTAACGTCATTTGGAATAATTAATATTTTTGCCAAATTTTGTGTATCTTCAAGTTGAACCTTACTATAAGTAGTCAGTCGTAGGTCCGCTATTGTGCATGCAGTATTTATCTAATTTAGTAAATACGTGCTCATACCCCACCAGACCATATAAGATTAATAACTCTCATAGTCTACCAGACTCTTCATGTGACACATTTTTTTATTTTAAATTTTAATTGCATTTTAGTACAAAACAAGTCATTTCTTACACTTATTAGTTTTATATTAAATATTACAATTATGTATTATCGTTGACTGACAGAGTTATCAAGACACGCAGCCATATATGTTTTAATGCAATACTAAATTGTCGCGACAACTAGATGGCGCTATTTTTCAATGTAAACCCTCATTAACAATTATTAATCTCGCGATCCATTCCGTTAGAACGTGTGGACAGTATAGTGCGCGGAGTGCGTTCGAGTGAGAGGGTCATAGAATTTACAATTCTTCCATATGGCTGCGTGTCTTGATAACTCTGTCAGTCAACGGTATTATGTATATGGGAAAGAGCAAGCACGGTTATTACAACTTTGGAAAGAGGTGTAAGAAGAGAATATACCTGTTCAAGACTTAAATTCGGGTTCAGAAGTTGAAGACTTGAAAAATTGATTTTAAATAACATTAAACATATATCCTTCTAAAATCAACACAAAATTCTAATTCATTTGTCTATTTTAACTCATACTCCACCAAACCACTAACGTGACTAAAGTCCACCAGACCTACGCCGGGTTAATTTATTATTGTGAATCCATAAGTAACTCGTAGTTGAGCGTCAGTTCTTTAGTAAGCCGTGGGCCTTCGTATAAAATAAATAGCATTAAATAGCACTGAGTTAACTCTTTTTTAATAAAAAAAAAGTTGAAGTGGAATTACGCTCTTATACTATCCTTTATTATTAGCCTTTTTCAATGAAAAATCCACGAACCGCCACTGATGTTTATAAGTAATGTAATAACTAATAAGTTATTAATAGTGGCCGTCCGTTTTTACTATACCTGTTGCTCCACCGAATAATTATTATAACTTGCATAATTTCTATATTGTGTATTATAATACCCTTCAAGGACAGTTTTTGTTGCATAAGACCTTAGTAAACGATTAAAGATATAAACCGGAAACTAACAATATATTTAGTGGCAAACACGTTTCTAAACCTTATTCAAAGTATCCGTTATAATTTTAAATGTTATACATTTAGCTTATTGTGCGAATACTACTGGAGCGCTATATTCTGTGTTCAATATGGGTACCTATTCACAGTGCATTGTCTTATTTTGCTACGTATTTCTACAACGTTATATTTAATGTAAAGGTCTATTAATTTTTATAAGTTCTGTAAAATTGTTACTATTTTGACACATTCTGTTAAAAATATTGATTTTAACCCTTAAAGTGCATTGTTAGTAAAAATTACATTAAAGTGCATTGTGGGTGTTTGACACACCAACGTGTTTAACCCTTTCAGACCCAGGATACACTATAGTGTACCTAAGTTTATTAATTTTTTTTGAAGTTGGTGACAAACTTATATGTTAGATAGCAATCATTTCTTAATGAAAGGACCACAAGGAATTCAATAAAAATATAAAAAATGTTCTATGAGTAACATAAACTATAATAATAAATTAATTAAAATAAAATGTGTATAAAATCATTCCCCTGTCAAACAGCTTATACTTAAGTATAACTTTAGTTAAGAATAACTCAGCCAAATATCAATATAAATGCATAATTTTTTTTTTGCTAGTTGTTATCATACTAAACTTGGTCTACGAATAATAGTCACCTGTTTAAATCTGTTATCATTTGTTTTATAATGGTTTATATATTAGGTCAACTAAAGTTTACTTCGCTGTATTTTCTTATTTAGACATTAAAAAGTTATGAAACTCTCCAAAAACACTTTTTATAGCACAGTAATACGAAATTTTTAAAAAAATAATGTTTTCCATCGGCCAAAAAAAGTAGGGTCTGAAAGGGTTAAACGTATTTTATTCTTCCTCTATCGAATATTTTGGCACAAAAAATTTTTTATGTAATTTGATATATCTTTATACGATTTATAACTATTTATTATTTTTAAATTTCTTAAACAAAATTGTCGACAATTGAAATTATAGAAAAAATTAATTAAAAAAAAAAAAATTAATCGACACATACTCAATCTTTTTGATTTAAGTACTGTTTCTACAAGTTCAAAATTTTTTAGGGGTGTCTGACACCCCACGTGCACTTTAAGGGTTAAAGAAGTTTGTGGTTATTTTAACTAATATTTAAGTTTAAAAAAATCTAATATCGCAAAATGTAGGCGGCTGATTATTGTCAGCACATCGAGAGATACTGCAATTTTCGAATTTTGAATGCAATCAAGTGATTGTGCATCATATTGCGCCGTTCATTATTAATAGCTCAATTTAGAATAGTCCCAAAAATTTAGGGAAAGCTAAGCCTCCCTTGCCGCCTCTGGCGAGTCGCCGCTGAAATATTATATCTACAAAACAATTCCACTAAAAATTGAAATCCATTACGAAATACGCACAGAGGTGAAATACAACACCTGATTTTTGGAAAACCTAATAGATACATAATATCTAATTGCTGATTAAAATATATAGTATATTGTTTACATCAATCGTTTTTAGGTGGTTATTCTGTAACACATAAAGGAGCTTTACAAAAAGGATTCCTTTTTGAAAATATAAACTTATTTTATAACTATAAAGAATCCTTGAATGATAATTGGCAAAGAATACATTTATGTAAAGAATTTACTTATTCTGTAAATCGAACGAATTCTTTAACAATAAAGGCACTTCTTTGTAAAATCCAGTCCATAAAGATCGATCTTTAAAGGGAAGTCGGCCATTAAAGGATTCTTTATAGCTCCGGAATAACCACTTTAATAACCTTTTTGAATAATAGTATATTATACATCATGGGACTAAGGTGCTGCTTTTCATCCCGCGTGCAAAGGTTTTTGCACGAGGTGTTAGCCAAGTGCAAAAATTGCAAACGGGATGAAAAGAACCTTAGTCCCAAGGTGTATATACTACTTTTCACAATTTCGCTAAAAATGCTGAATTACATTGGTTAATAACTAAATTTGAGATTTTGAAATTGCTCGGAAACGGCGCTAAATATCGAAAAACCGAGCAAAAAATTTACCCCCGGTTAGAGTAGCCTCCCCAGCGATTTGTCGTAAGAAGCCATATGCAAAATTTCAAATTAATAGCGCGCAATAATGGCCCGGGAAAAAAAGTATTATTTCAGTCCACCAAAAGCGGGAGTAAAGTCAGCACTTTACTCCCGGAATTGTGAAAAATAATATATTGGTATAACTAAAGAATTTTTTTGCAATAAGTTATTACTTTTTATATTGATAATTTAGAACACTAATAATATACTTAAATAATGCATACCCGAGTTATGCATTTCAATTGATTTTAATATTTTTAGTAAAGAAAGTCGTAACTATGGAATAACTATATTACTCGATGCAAGGAAAGGTCCATGGAAAGTAGCAAGGTCATATATTCGTCAAATAAGCAAATCATTAACAACATCTGAATTAACCAAATTAATAGTGATACGGCCCGACGCATTTTGGGACAAACAACGGATGGAAAATTGTACCAGCAATCAAAATAATGAACAGGTAATACAATAATTATTAAATTAAACATAAAAAAGATTGATCTTGATATATACGATATGTACATATTATATAATTATCAACCATCAATTATTGAGTATTTGAATCTATAATTTTACATTTTTTAACAAAAACTTCCAAGACTATTCTAATAATTTTTTTCAATCCCAAACTTATTATAATCACATTTAGCATATAATAGTAATAATAGTTACCAGCTTCGCTATTATTTATGATCAAAATTTGCATTAAGAAAATAAATAGCAGTACCTATGTAAAAATTTCCTCTGAATTTTAATGAGCTATAAATAAATACTTACTCATAATTAAAAAATAAAATATAATAAATTATGCTTAGTACTTCCTTAAAATTTTTATCTACAACCCACTATTAATTATTATTTAATTACAATTTGAGTACTCTCAAATTTTCAATTAGGAATATTTAATATGTGATTTCTATAGTATTCTATACATAATAATATTTCTATAGTAAGTATACATAGGTACTAATTAAAATAATATGGTTATCTACTAGAATAAAAAGTATGCCATTAACTCTTTTATTTTAAATTTCTATCAAATGCTATCGTATTGACAGGGACCATATTGGTCGCTATTACCAAACTTGTCACTGGTTACTGGGTACCATACTTGTCACTTGTCACATACTTGTCTGATATTCGGTCTTTCTTGGGGTGGAAGTTAAAAATACATATTATATGTACCTAGTCAGAACATAAATCTGCCGTCATGAGGAAGAAGGCAGTAAGTCAATTTTTTTTCAAAATTATCCATTGAAGAGGGACAATGTGCGATTGGTTTTTTGCGATTTACTCAAAACTATCAAAAGGGTATTTACTGCCTTCTTCCTTATGACAGCAGAAAAACTGATAGAACTTTCTAGACACACATTTTGGGTAATAAAATTGAACATTACCCGACTTAAAAATTATACTTATTTCCTATTGTATTTTTTTTTCATCGCACGAAATGTGTACCTATATATTCAGTATTTATGCCACTACTAGGTACCATTTACTATATCAGGAGATGCAGCAGGCATCCATTTAAACCCAATATAATAGAAGTATAAAAAATATCCCCATACTTTGTTCTTCGGTACCTAATGCATTTTCCTTTCTTAAAGCTTTTGGAGTTTTACAAATAATAGAAGTAGAAATTTAAATTGTAAAATCAATGTTTCGACAAAATTAAAAATTTTTATTACTGATAATCACGTTAATGCTTCTACTGCAGTAATGATTGGTCAAATGTTTTTTACTGTATTTACAGAAGTCTATTGTGTCTATAGATAAATCGATAAAATATGACCAACTCACGTCAACAAACAATCGTTGATTAGCTACCTCTCCCATATACAACTGGTAACGGTAAAATATCATATAATGCGTTAATAAGTAAAAATGTAGATATTGTATATTATTATGTGACAAAGTATAAGCGTGTTTTATTATTTAAATGAATAATATTACATGTTTTTGTATGCATTTAGTTTATAACACAGACTTATAATAAGCAATCCTTCAGTAAAATCAATGCATTTAATCATAATCAATATACTATATAATATGTACGTAATTTTAAAAGTAACAAGTTTCACTTTAATTATTTTTGTAGTTGGTTTTTACTCCACCATCTCGCCTGAACAGGTTCGTTGAGCAGTCACAACTTCCTATAGAAATTGGCGGATGTTACATCTACAACCACGAGCAATGGATTCAAAACAGGCTTGTATGACCTTAGATAATACATACATTTTTAGTGTGTCCAGTTATGTATAATATTACTCTTCTAGTAAAGGTGCGACTAGTTTAATATTTTTAGAGGTACCGCTACTATAGATACAAAATTTATAGAAAAGAGCATATATTCAAATTTATTCAATTTTAGATATATGTACAATGTGTTTATAATATGTACATTTTATGTACTATGTACTTTGTACATTATTTTCATTAACAAAGAGAGCAATACATGGGGCGGCTACAATTACATTGACTTTTTTAGATTTCAATTTTGGCATTTCATCATTAACATAATAATTCAAGAAATGGAACTTTGATTAAAAGTACAGTAGGTACACTGGCCATTAAACTTGTGCCAAATGCTTTTCACTATAATTTTTTTATTCTCCTTTTCTTACGAAAAATAAAAGATTCTACAGCAATTTTTCAAGAAGGTCAATGTTGTCAATATTTTAATGAATTCCATTTTGCATAGATGTTATAATGTTATTACTTAATAATTTCCGATATTAAATACAATATTTTATAAATAATTCAATGGCGCACGTTTAATGGCCACATGCCGTAATCACGATTAAGGGGAGGTTTTTGTTTTTATAGCTGAAGAATGTATGTTTTTTCTAAATTACAAAAATAATTGAAGATAGATGTCAAAATGCATTAAAATTATTAGAAAAATTTTTTTTAAGTATGAACTATAATAGTTCAACTATACACGCAGGACATATTTTTTAGAGCAGAAACATATCTGTACTGTGTACAGTGTACACGATAGTAACTTGAGTTTTGATTTGAATGAAATGAATAACAAAGTTTCTAAAGTTGAAAGTTGTCTGAAAAATGCGAACTTTTTCAATTTAGTATTAGGTTTTAGATTTATCCTCCAACTGTAGGTGTAGAATTTACAAAAAATGAGTTCGAGCCTAATTGTACAAAAAAATGTGAAAAATATGCTGTGAAAAGCCTATTTTAAATTTTAAACTTAACTTTACCAAGAAATTCGGTACACTTTGAAATGTTTATCGGAATTTAGATTTATTCTGGTACTAAAAATTTCTTAATTTATGACAAAAAAAAGTACAAGTTAATCGGTACATTGGTTCTAGAGTAATCGTGTAGACGGACATAAAACACGTAGTTTCGAAAAAAAATTTATAGAATTTACCTTTTTAATTATTTATTTATTAACTTGTAAATTTTTTCAAATTACAACTGATCAGCTATTTCAGAATCATAAGGGATTCCTTTTATCGTGTTGTATTAATTTTGCAAATCGTATTCGGCTTTTGTGCATTTATTGTCTTTTTTGAAGAAGTTGACGCTTTAACCCTATGATTTCGTTAAAAATATTTAAAAAAGTTTAAATTGTTTTATAACGGCTTTAATTGACACCTGGCGACAAAAATTGTAATGATTTTTACATGAAACCAAAAATATTTGATTTTTGTTTGTTTATAAGTTTTTTTGTTACAAAAAATATACTCATAGATTCCTGAGGGTAATTTTGTAAAATCCCATATGCGGTACATTTAGGACATTTCAAAGATGCGAAAACCAATATAAAAATAATTAAATTTTTAGCTCAAAAACCGAAACCTATCCTTAAATGTAACACTAAAAAATTAATTGTGTATTATTTTTATAATTTCATTTGTCGAAGATCATTGAATGCCTTTATCAGTTACGTTGTATAATAAAAATGGTACGTTTAACTTATATATCACATAATATTACGTATTACCTTGGGGCTATAATTAAACGCAGTGCTATACTATAAGGGTGCCGAAGTTGAGATCGGCACAAAACCTCCTTTTTACATTTTTAAATGTCATGTAAAAGTATGATCAAGTCATGTGGATGACTTTATTCTTTTATTGTATTGGTCATTTAAATATGAAACATATCGTTATGTTAATTCGAATGCATTTTGTAGAGTAATATTTGATTTTGCGGACAACAGCTTTAAATATATATACATCTGCTATTTTACAATTTTAATTAAATATAATAATATATGAACGATTTCTTCTGATTTAATGTTTTTCAACTCTAATATTATAACAAAATACAACAAAATATTATAAGCATTAAAACTTCAATACAACAAGTTCAATTAAATAATATAATGGATATTATAGTTTTGAGCTTTCAGCGACTGTTATCGCTTTCGTCAGAATTTTATTTAAATAAATAAAATTGAAGTTTTAATGTTTATTTATTCTCACAAGTTAAGATTTATATACAGGGTGCTGAATGACTTAGCCGAACATAGGAAATTAACATGTAAAAATTTCTTTTTGCAAATTCCTGCTTCCCTAATTATTTTAGAGAAAAAATGAAAGACACTAAAATAATGCAGAAATATAAACTACAAATGATAAAAGCATTAGATTTCATTTAGCTTCTACTTAAAAAGTCAAAAAATGCTTTTGAAATTGTTAAAAGTTTCATTTATCAGACTAGCCATGTAAGTTTTCATGGTAATTACTTTTGAAAATAGAAATTAAATTGAATTTATTACATGGCTAGTGCGATAAATGAAAATTTTAACAATTTCGAAGGCATTTTTTGACCTTTTAAGTAAAAGCTAGATGAAATCTAATGGTCTTATCATTCGTAGTTTATAATTCTGCATTAGTTAGTTTCATTTTTTCTCTAAAATAATTAGGGAAGCAGGAATTTGCATAAATAAGTTTTTACATGTTAATTTCCTATGTTCGGCTAACTCATTCAGCACCCGGTATATACTTACATATCATGGTATACCATGCTTACATATTAGATACTGTTGTATACGGGTGTCCCCGGATACATTTACATAATTTTAGTTGTGATTTAGGACACTTTTCTAAAAAAACTATTTACCAAAAACTTTTTTCTAAATTCAAACCTTTGAGAGTTAGGCCTCTTTTTAATTCTTTTTAATTTCCACCTTCACCTAGCCATAGCTCGGTAAAATTGATTTTTCAATAAAAATGGTGAAGTTTTATTTTTTTTTATTTTTTTTATAGTAAAAATTTTTATTTTAAATTATTGTATTTTTTAAACGAAACATTTTACAAAAAATCTAACGCCCCATTCCGGATAGGAAATTTAACTGACTTTAACTTTTGACTAGTAAAAATTTTTTTAAAACCAATCAATTCACAGAAAATCGGAAAATAATAAAAAAAGCAGCTACAAAACAAAAAATTAAATTCACAAAATTTATATTTTGATTGAAAAATGATTTTATTAAGTTTAAACTACTGCATTATTTAGGTAAATGTTAAAAATGACCTCTCTCATTTATAATACGCAGATTTTGGGCTTCAAGTAAAAATTTTTTAACTGAAGCAAACCTAAAATATGGATCGGAAGAGGAGGAACTATTATTTGGTCAACAAGATCTTTTACTTAAATTTACTTAAAACTTACGTTTACATAACCTTAATTAATAATTTTATAGAAAGCAATATCGCATCACGTGCAAGGTATGTAGTTTAAAAACTAAAAATTAAACATCGTTCTTTTCCTTAATTGTGTTTAATTTTTACTTAATTAATAAAATAATTTTTCATTAAAAATAAAAATTTTGGGAATTTAATTATTTTCTGATTTTCTGTGAAATGGATTAGATTTAAAAAAAAATTTTACCATAAAAAGTTATAGTCTGTTAAATTTCCTATCCGGAATGGTTCGTCAGATGTTTTGAAAAATGTTTCGTTTAAAAGATACAGCGATTTGAAAAAAACCACGAAAAAAAAAGTTCAAAATTTTCAACATTATTTTAATTAGTACCTACTTTAATTCATAACTCGAAAACCGTTGATTTTAGACAATAAAAGGTTTGAATCTAGTTTGTAGATTATTTTACGCTATTTAAAAAAGCACTTCACAATTTTTACTGAAAAATCAAGTTTTCGAGCTATGGCCATGTGAAAGTAGAAAAAAAATGCTTAAAAGCGACCTAACTATCGAGGGTTTGAATTTAGAAAAAAAATGTATGTTAAATATTTTTTTTAAAAGAGTGTCTTCTATCACCACTGAAATTATGTCAAGTGTGTCCGGGGACACCTGTATAATTTATATTATAATTATTGCAATGCCTACTAAGTATACAATACTGCAAATGGAGTTTTACTGACTTTTCAGATAGCTATTACACACCACCTACATATATACACCACTATTTTAAAATATAATTTTGTCCTACACATAATTAATTATTATACTATCAAGTGTAAAGTACTAATCTTAAATATCTTTTGTACAGAAAACGGAAGAATATTTCAAAAATTCTCAAAATACTTTACAAAAATTAAACGAATTTCAAAAATCATTGGAAAAAATACAATGTTTGAATAAAGAAGAAAGTCGCAGTGGATTCAGTATTAATAATGACACAATAGAAGCTATGAAAGGAATGATACAAAACACATTAGAAAATGGTAACTAATATAATTTATTATTATAAAGTCTAGTCTAGTCGTATATTTAAATAATTAGGTTTATGTTTTTAAGGACAAGAACTACTTAAGAAGATCGAGTGTGACAACAGAAATCGCAAATATGCTTCTGAATCAGATTCCATGTCAACTCCACAGGACGTTAGCGATACAATAAAACAAATTGATGAAATTATTAAGACCGTGCAGTTAAAACATAATGAAATTGAAGAAGCCTGGAAGAAAAGTGTGAAACATTCGGACGATGCCCAAGACTTAAATATGTTAACACAAGGAATTGTTAACGTAACCAATTGGATTTTAGGACCTGCCGAAAATTTATTAAATTGTTACTATAAAGTTGGATGCGATGTAGCTTCGGCAGAAGAATTAAGACACGAACACGAAGCTATCGAATTGCAATGCTGGAATACTTACGGTGCTTATGCAGAATTACTGTTTAAAATCAGTACATTTCTAAGTAACGATATTCAAACCAATTATAAAAAAGATGTATTATGGCAAAAAGATTTTATGGATTTTGTATGCCGAAGCTTTGCTTCAAGACTTGAAAGGCGACGCAATATTTTAATTAATTCCTTAAGGTTTTTTCGTTTAGTGTCCGAATATTTTGATAGAACCAGCGAAGTTTTTGAATCTCTTATTATGGGCAACAAATTTGACGATTTTTTAATTGCTAATAATAAACTTAAACATCTTTTAGATAGTCAAAAAACATTAGGTAGGTTTACTTTTGATTTAAATAATTTAATTTTTAATACATATTTACCTACATACTTATATATCTGTGAAACTGTATTAATTTATTTACACTACCGTACTGCCATAATATGGAATAGAATTAATTAACACAATTAAGGTAAAGAGCGTCTTTTTCTTAATTATGTTAATTAATTTTAGTTTTGAAAACTATTTATGCACAATCTGCGAGAATTTTATTATCATTATGGAATAGAATATTATGTAGTATTGTATTCTAACATATCAAGTGTAAATTCTCATATTGTGGTTAAGGTGGTAATTTATGTTACTAACTATGGTGTTTTTAAAGATGCTATCGAGGGTGAAGTAATAAAAGAAGGAGAGAAACTTGCTGACATGTTATCGATGCCAGTAAAAGATGCTCTTGGTCGAGAATTGGCAATCGATTATTCAGAAGACATAGTAAATATTAAGGATATCTTAGATGCAACAACTGCTAGGAAAAATCTTTTTAGCGATAGCGTCGAACTTCAAAAATTGACATTGGAACAATATACTCATATTAGTGCATATGAAAAAGACGCAGAACAAGCTATACAATGGTTGGATGAGCTTTTTCAAGTTATGTTACAATTTCATGGCCATGTAGGAATAACTATATTTGAAATTCAAAGTCAAAAATTCGAACAAGAATCGTTTCAAGAAACTGCTAAGGTGAATTTGTAATCTATTAAATTGTTTAAATATTATATCATTACTTTATATAGTTATGTATATAAATAGTAATGTAGCTGTTTTATTCGATTTCCATAAGGATATACGAGTATAGATAATTAATGTCTCGACGATATTGCCAATACCCAGGGTCGGCTAAATAAGTACCTACATTTTGGGGTTTTCATTTCATATTTTGTGAGGTTTCGGATGCTATACAAAATTTTGTATTTCGAATTTAAATGATTTCTATTGGTTAAACTTCTTCTAACCATATCTCACCTGTTCTAATTCCATATTTACATACTTTTACTAAGATTGCAATTTAATCATAGAGGTGGCTTAGTGTGATTACTAGTTGAGTCAAAGAACGGAAGTTATGGGCTCGAATGCATGTTTCGAATGGTGAATTTCACAAATTTTCTTGAGAGCTGGACTCTCTGGTGAACATCAACACACTATACATATCAAGAATTGATTGTAATATTTACATAATTTTGTCCAATTGTCAAAAAATTAATTTTTGTAATTTACTGCGAATTTATAAAAGGAAAATTAATTTTAGGAAACCTTCAATTATGGATGTCAACTATTAAACGCATCATTAATACTTCGCCAATCATGTAAATTATCAACAGAAGAACATTCGAGTTTACTAAAAAGATTACGAATATCTTGGGAACGTCTATTAGGAGTCAGTCAAGAACAAATGACAAGACTTCGCGTATCTGCGGTTTTTCATCGTTCTGTAGAAGAACATTGCAACCAACTACGAGATCTACGCGAAGCAGTGGCTACAATGCCATTAGAAGATATGTCTAAGAAACAAATAAGGCTAAGAAATTTCTATAATTGCAGAGAAAAGTTGTTGCTGGAAGTTGGAAGAATGGTACGTTTGGGAAAACTACTTAGAAGTCGATTGAAGGAACCTCTTTCTATAATAAATAAGTAAGTATTACTGGAATATTAATATTATTATAATTACATAAATATGATATAAATTTATATCATAATAACTACCCAATTATGATACAAACAAAATTACAAATAAAATGTTTTGTCAAAATTGCCGCGAGACCCGATCATTGCCGCCGGATATGTTACCTACAAGGATTTCCCTGGGTAATTTTTTTAGTATTTTAGCAAACGAGCTTTTAGTCTGAGGCAAGCACAAAATATATATACCATTGAAGACTCCGGAAGGCTTCGGGTGACCCCCCCCCCTCCACCACAGAGTAATAATCAAGTATATATAGTTTCGTCTAGACAGAGTTCAAACCTCGACATTTGTGCAGATATTTGTACAAATATCTTGACAGTTCTAGATTTGAACTTTCTTGTCCAGATGTAAACACATTTGTGTTCAGGCACGTGTAACTGTTATCGTCATCGTATCGACCGCTCTTTTAGATTATTAAAAGTATCCAGACAGGATCCCTAATAAAATGTTCCAAAAAATCAATTTTAATAAATGTGGTGATAATAATAATGCATGCAAATTACAATTTTTAGGTACCTACATAAGTAAATAATTTATTATATTATCCAAATATTATTTTTAAAAATTTATTTTTACTTTTTCTTTAAATTTTAACGATCAACATTGACTTCATAGGTATATGATGTGCTGTTCATTTACCTGATAATTTTCTTTGAAATTTGAAAAGTTAAATATTAAATAGATCTTTTATAATAATTATTTTCACTTCTTCATTCGAATATTTTTATCACAAAAAGCAGAATACGGTATCATGTTATGCAATATAAATAGTTTATTGTTGAATAAGAAATATTAAAATGAACAACGACTGTACCGTTAATCGTTTATTTTTAATTAGTTACAATAATTAATTTTGTATTTAGTTCCCGAAAGTAACTGGCATTTCAAAATAAAAATCTAAACTAGTGGGGACACTACAGTAATTGACAGTGGCAATGTAACCGGTATGTGTTGAACATCTTGTCAGTAAGTTTTTATCTAAAGGTTTTTGCACTCATCAAAATGATTTTAAAGTTTTCATAAAAAATATCAATTATAATCACTTTAAAAAGTTAAGCTTTAATAACCATGATTTTATTATTGATATTCAAATTAAATTAAATTTTTATTTAGTTTCGATTATGTTTCAGTTGATTAGATAATAAATAATGATATTTCTATAATAATAATAATAATAACAATAACAATACAAATTAGGAAAAAATATTATTAGGTACAGTTTCAGGAGATCTCTTAAAATAAAATAATCTTTCGTAATATTAAAATTTATTACAAAAGAAATGTTGCTAAACATTAAAAGTAATCAATTGTTTCGTGGTTCATGTACAGAAAATTTATATTTTTACATAAAACTCGAAACATTCCAATTTAACTTTTACATTTCTGCTAGATAAACTTTTTGCATATTGGTTTTGGTTATTTGAACATGTTATGTCACATTTCAAAAGTAGTTTGTTTTTACATTAACTATAGAGTAATAAATATTAATTTTAACATTAGATAATAATTTGTTAACAACACATAAGACTTAATTTTTCTTTTGAACTATAAAGATTATCTATATTCGCCTAGCCAGAAATTTAAAATTAGAATCAAACCCACACAATTTTCATATTTGTAAATGTAAAGTTGCCACTGCTTACTGTGAAGATTAACATTTCTTATTATAATTTACTAAATAAATAACATAAACTTTTCTAAAACCATCTATACCTACATAATACAATATAATAGACCTGTACCTAATAATGATCTCCAAATGTTACAAAAATTAATTGATTAAAAAGTAATTTTTAATTGCTTAAGTCGACCATTTTTGTTTACATCTACTTATAATATTTCTATAATAATTTATTGGAATCAAATTAATACAAATATCGTCGGAAGATAATTAAAATAGCTATCAATTTAAATAATAATAATAATGTGTAATGATAACGAAGAAAAAAATATAAAGAGCAACATTACTTTATTTTAGATTAGTAACTGAGAAAGCAAATTACACGGATGCTGAAAAATCGCAAACTGTTCAAGATTCGTCCGTATTGGACAACATATTTGCAGTCGAAGCAGTAACTGAAAAATTGACTGAAGTAACCGATTTAGCTGAAGAACTAGATCAAGCTTTACGTAGTGCTCAACAAGATTGCGGTTTGTTTACATGCAGTTCCACTAATACCAGCACTTCGACAACTCCTACTACAATTATTAACATGGCCACCAGAAAAACTTTTGATGGAAATGCATCGACTTCAGAGGTTAGTCATAGTTTTACCTACGTATTACTTAATAATTTAGAAAGTCAAAATGCATTTACAAATTCTTATTTACTAATATAAAATTTTGGAAGAAATATATAAAATATAAATATAATCTCCAAATTTATAATATTATGTTTAATCATATATACTTTTTTTTAGAATACTCACCTTATTCATAAAATACACAAACAAGAAGATTTAAAATCGGACGAAGAATTTTTAACTGCATCTGACTGTACATTACAGCATTCTCGATCTTCATCTTACAATACTGCGTCAGAATGTGAAAATAGATATTCACCTTGGTGGGAATATGATAAAAAAGATTTAGATGAACATGTATCTAAAGAGAAGATGGTATTAGGTGTAGGAATTCCCGAATTACCACCGTATAAATCGATCTATAAAAGTACTTCTGATATACCACCTGGAAAGATTGTTCGCGAAGTTACAGAAACGACCCACTTGAAAGTACAACATTCACATACGATGGGTGTAGCATCGTATGTTTTAACATCTGAAATTGCTAAAGACAATGACAACACAAGTGCCAATGAGAAACCAATTACTTTGTCTGCAAAACACAACACATCCGAAAATGCCATTCCTATAAGAAATGTAGAAGAAACAAATTTTTTGAAAAGTATGAAAGAGGTAAGCAAAATTTGTGAGGATGACGCTTGGAACGCATACAGTTTAGTTACTAAACAAGCTATTAAAGGGTGTCTTTGAAAAACAAAATTTTCCTACGACCACCAAAAAGGTGACCAAAATCACACGCTCCACCACGTGTAAAGTTGCTGTTTCAAGCGGTTTGTCTAGTCTCCATGGCTGCATAAAAGAAACTCAACAAACACGGCGTACATAGGAGTAAATTTTTGAATAGTTTAAGTTTGACCTCGATTATTGTATAACTAATTAGTAAGGAACGGATTTATATGTATTTTGGTATATTTTGATGGCGGTAATTCAATAGCTGCACCTTTTAGGGACTCAATTTTGGATATAATATAATTTTTACGAACAATCTTATGGAAAGCCTAGAAGGCGACAAATTGCGAAATTACCAATAATGAAAAATGCAAAAATACATATAAATCCGTTTCTTACTAATTACAAATATTAATCTGTTTTATTTTTGGTGATAGTAGGAAAATTCGTATGTGCTTTACAAGAATACATTTTGTTGATCACGATTACGCACTTATACTACAACACACTATTATATTGCTAATATTCATATTATTACTATTATGTAGTAGTATTTGTTTATTAACATGTATATTGTAATTATTCAAAATATTAACTAGTCATGTATGTTTTGTTTGTTTTTGTTATTTGCAGAGTAAACTATTGTGTTCAAAGAATGACTTGAAGAATATTAAAATGTTACATTTTGATGCTAAGTAAAGAGAAAACACTACAAAAAATGTACCTAATTCATATTTTTTGGTTTAACATTATTATGCATATGCGCTTCTTTCATATTTTGCCATTATAATAATATAGTATTAATAGTTAGGGCCAATTTCATAATAAAAATTAACAGGGCTTTTAAATTTAAAAGGCGACTTAAGACAAAACAGACCAATAAAACTCATCAGTTTTGTTTTAAGTCGCCTTTTAAATTTAAAAGCCCTGTTAACTTTTATTATGAAATTGGCCCTTAATGCTTTTAAGTTAAAATTGTTTGAAAATTAATTATGAAATAATTGCATGCAGTTTTAAAACTTTGTAACATTAATTTACCTAGTTTAATAATTTATTAGATATTAGTGGAGTACTATCAATAATATCTACTTTGAAAAAGTTTGTTTTCTTAATGTGTTTAGTTGTGTTAATGTGTTAGATATTTTAAATAATTTTTGTTGTTTGTTGTTTTATTTATTGAAATAACAATTACCTAAACAAAGTCTTTGATTAATATAATTTTGTTATGATAGCATTTATAGTAAATTAATAAAATTATTCTTATGCCTGAATAAATTATTATATTAAAACTTGGTGAATATGATTTAAATGTGAATAAGATAGTTATTATTATTGAATATTTTAATACAAAAGTATTTATTTTAAATAATATAATTTTAAAGGTTCTAAAACTTTCTTAAAAAAGGATAAAGTTAAAACATACGTTATTTCTCGCAGCATTAAAAGGTAATTTAAATTAAGTGATAATGTTTTCGTACAATATTAAGCACTTGATAACCTTTTGACTTACAAACAAAGTATCCTCATATCCTTCACCGATTACAAAAGTTTTTGGATATGCTGGATGCATAAAAAAAAGACTCTTAATTTTTTTAGCTGTTGGTATGCGGATTTAAGGGGTGCAATCGTTCTTCAAAAATGAGTAAAAAATCGAATTTTTGAATTATTATGTAGGTAGGTACTAGAAGAAATTTTTTGATTTCAATGAAATTAACGCCAAAATACTTCATTATAAAACTAATAATACAAATAATTCTTTAGTAGCGATTACTTAGTATTTTCGGGGAGGGCCATTCCTCAAAATTTTAAAATCCGCATAAAACATCCCTGACAATCAAATTTTTTTGAAAAAATTATATTATGTTAAAATGCTACTTTGCACCCTCAAATCGGGGTGTAAAGTGAGTACTTTACCCCCGGAATTGCGAAAAATATATTATTATATGTTATAGGGGAGAGAAAACTGTAAATTAAGTGCTTTTGGATTTTTTCTTAAAATGATAAATAAGTGAAATCAAGTTAGAGAAATATTTATAATGCTTTAATTCGGCAGCGGCATCGAATTAAAGCAGTTCTACAAAAGTCAATGCGGCGTTACTTGATGGTACTGTAATGATTAACATTATCAATGTTATTGTGATATCAATGTATAAATCAGCGTTTCCTCATGGTGGCTATATTTTTTTAGAAATTTAGTTTTCTTAAATACATTACACGTAATCGAGACATAAATTTTGTTACCATTAAAGTACCGCTAGCTAGTTTTAAATCCTATATATGGAATTCAGTGGCTTATGGGTGCTACTTGTAAGTAGCAAACGTGTAATATTTGATTTTTAACTATAAGCAAAAAATATGAAAAGGGGTGTTAAAGAAAATCGGATTATAATATTTGCGGCATATGTATGTAATGTTAGTGATACATAACTTTGGCAAACTATTAATTATAATTTTAAGTTTGCGCTTTATCCTTATACTTTTTTCGGATTTCTTTCAAGATCTGTAAGTACTATAAGGTATATTATGATATATTCTATCATTAAACTTTTTAATTGTTAAAAATAAGTGAGTGAATATCCATAAATATATTTTTTATAATAAACTATCTGGATAAACATTATAATAAACTAGCTGGATAGCCAGCTTCGCACGGGGCTCACTAAAAATAAAATTTTTTTTCTGTCACATTTTTGAAGATATTCCTGCACAAAAACCTTCCCCAAGTCCTACTGAGTAAGTGTACCAAGTTTGATTGAAATCGGTCAAAGAGTCGATGAGTTATTAAAAGACGAACAAACAAACTTTCATTTTATATATACTATATCGTATAAAGCTTGAGTGACACTATCAAACTTTAGTTATATTTTCGTTAAACTTTCTTGTCAAACATTTTGCTTCAAAGTTTGATGAAAAATTTTGGGTGGGGTTATGTTTGTAGGAAAGATATGAGAAAGCCAACCTTACTGCATAGTTTTGCAGCAATGCGCATGCTTGCGCATGCTTACTCAAAAGTTGAACGGAAAAGTTGAACGAAAATATGACACGCGCTACTTTGTATCATACAAAGTTTGACGAAAATTTGATAGCGAAATTTGGCTTATATTATTTTCGTCAAACATTTGACAACAAAGTTTGACGAAAATATAACCAAAGTTTGATAGTGTCACTCACGCTTTATAATAGATTATTATTTCCTCAATTTTTTATATATTATTAATCCTAATTATCTGTCAAGTGATAATTATATCTTTCTTAATTGTTTGAATAATTACTTTTTCTACATACTGTATTCTTAACTTTACTATTGAATATTACATTTTCCAACTAATTCACCAAATTTACTGATTAATAATCACATTGGATTATAAATTGTGGTCTGTACTCCACAACATGTTGATGTCATGTCATAAAAATAAAGCACCATAAAAGTATAATATTAAAAAACCTATTTAAAAAATGAAAAGTGAAATATGCAAAAGGACCTAAGTGCCAGATTTCCTAAAATTGAGATTATTATAGTTTTAGGTTATAAATGCCAAGAATGCCAAGTTTTTGAGTCTCCTGAAATAGTGACATAATGGCACTTGGTCCCTTTTGCATATTTCACTCTTCAAATGACCACGGGCATAACACATAATATAAATAATTAGGTGTTAATAATTATTTACGGTAGTAGTCTGGTAACTTGCACGTTTTTTTTACGACTTTATTGGGAATTTTTTTTCTATGTGAAAATAAAATTCAATGGTTTTGGTTTTTTAGTATGTTATTATTGACATCTAAAGGGTACTAAAAAAATTTTTAGACTTAATTTTACAACGTTTTATTATTATTATTGGTCAAAGTAAAAACAAGGTACGTAACTGGCTCTGGTAATTTCGGCTCTTGAGGACATCGGAAATAAAAAAAATTAAAAAGGTTATTAATCTATAGACTTATCGTTATCACTGGAACTAGGATCTGCTTTTTTACATCTCTAACTTTCCATTTTACAGCACGATTTGTACTTCAAAAAAACAATCAACTTTAGTTTAGAAGTCGGCAAGTGGGCCATTTTGTTATTTTCTGATAAAATTTAATAATCCCAGTTCCAGCGATAACGACAAGTCTACAGATTAATAATCTTTTAACTTATTTATTTCCGATGTCCTCATGAGCCGAAATCACCCGGGCCAGTTACGTACCTATTTTTTTACTTTGAGCAATAATAATAATAATGAAACGTTGTAAAATTAAGTTAACAAAATTTTTTTTGTATCCTTTAGATGACAATTTTTTTAATTCTAAGATATACAGAAATTTGCCCGTAGGCATTAGGCGTCTATATTTTGACAATAAATAATGACATGTGAAGAAAAGCATTCCAATGAACAACGTCTATGTCTATCTATCTATGTTAATTTGAATTTTCAATGTTAAGTCATTATAAGATGACGTCATGTTCTAAAATCCTCCATTACATTTTTGTATTTAATTTGAAAATTTGGTATTTTTCTTGTAAAAATTTTATTTGTACTTAAAATTTGCTAAATTTGAATTTCTCGTTTTACCGCATTTTTGTTAGGGCTGACGCCGACTAGCGGGATAAACGAGGCTTTTGCCGATAATGGCCGCCGAAGCGGTTGAGACGAAGTTTGTCTCCTAGTTTTGTTTGAAATTTTGATTGCGGATTTGTATTTGCGAATAAATTTATTTGAGTTTTTGAGTGAGTGATTTTTATTATAAATTTTGAGAGTTGGCCCATATTTAAAATTGGATATTGTTAATGAGATTGAAAGTTGGATTGTTTTTTTTTGTATGGAAAAGATTTGGATTGCTTATAATATTAATTGGGGACTTATTGTGAAGATAAAAATAGAAGAATTAATTGGATTGAATGAAAAATTATAATATAATTGCAAATTAAGTTGAAAGGCAAAGTGGAATTTGTATTAACGGCGGGCACATGCGGTGATAAGCCGTACGCTCCTTTATCATTCCATTTTTACATTAAAATTTTATTGAACATTAAAAATTAATTTAAAATTTGAATTGAAGAGTCTCATCGCTCAATAGTGCAGTAATTTGGTTGGGGTTACAGTACATTTTTTTGAGATTACACGACAATATATTGAGTTACTGGAATGTTTGGACTAGGTCAGTGAGTTAGTTTGCAGTCTTTGCACTTCACTTGTATTCACAAGTAATTTATTTACATAATATATGTGTTAAGGTGGTGTTCAAGTCTATCACTGCATTTAACACTATGTTTTGATCACTTCGCGAACGGTAGGCAGTGGTATGTCTCCTTGTATTAGTTTGTTAGTCACATATCTGGGGACGTCAACCATCACTCGTAATATCTTATTCTGAAATCGTTGAAAAATCTCTAAATTTGAATTGGATGCTGAGCCCCATAGCTGAATTCCATACGTCGAAATTGCTTTGATGATTGCCTTGTATAATCGGCTTATTCTCCAAGGTGAGCTTTGACTTTTTACCAATTAGCCAATACATTTTACTGAACTTAATGCCGAGTTGTTTTCGTTTTGCTATTATATGTTTCTTCCATGTAAAGGCGTCTGTCCAGGTGAATTCCAAGGTATTTGACCTCTTGGGTCTGTGAAATTTGTTGGTTATTCAATTCAACCGGTGGGCTAGTTGTTCTGTTCATGGTGAATGTAATATGGAAGGATTTGCCTTCATTGACTTTTATACGCCAATTTCTTAACCCGGGCAGTTACGTACCTTTTTTTTACTTTGACCAATAGTAATAATAATAATAAAACGTTGTAAAATTAAGAAACAAAAAATTTGTTTTTATCCTTTAGATGTCAATAATAACATACTAAAAAACCAAAACCATTGAATTTTATTTTCACATAGAACAAAAATTCCCAATAAAGACGTGAAAAAACGTACAAGCTACCAGACTACTACCTTAAATAACTAAATTAAATTATTTAAAATTAAAAAAAAAACTTCGGTAGAAGGATTTAATCAATCGCCTTTGCGATTATTATTTACCAAACCATAGAAATCCATAAAAAAAATTCAAAAACCAATTGTATTTATTTATTTAGAACTAATTTAACTCGAACTTAGTATCAAATATTTCATTTCGAGTTGCTGTAGTCCTTATACTTTCTAGTTGTATTTTATAATTTTATAGTTTTACCTTAAATATACTAAAAGTTAAAAAAGGTTTTTTACCTTCGGTGGGGTCTTTTGAGACTCCCGGGTGATATTTTTGCACATAACATTAAAATTTAAAGATATTTCAAGTACATCTGTTTTAGGTGTTTAATGTTTATCTAATATAAATAATATAATAATGTTGAGCTACGATTATTATGGTTGCGAAAACAAATATTCAGAGACCCCAGAAATAATTTTAATTTAGTGATCTGCAAAATAGCTTATTTGTGGCATAATTAATATATTTTGTTTTAAAAAGGTTTTAATCCTTTAATTGTTTAATAAATTGCTAGCAACTTGTATGTACTATTTCCTTCATAATATTTCATAGAAATCCTAAGACCCCAAGTGCCTATCTGTGTAACTTTTTTAACGTGTCTAACAAAATTTGAAAACATTCTACTTTCTTAAAAAAAAAACTTTTATACATAGGGAGTTAACAATTATTTTTGTTTAAATTAATGATTATAATATATCAAAAACAAAATTACACAACTTTTATGTGCTTTTATACCATAAAATTCTTGGGGTCTTAAAAGACCCCAAGTGCTCATCGGTGTAACTTTTTTAACGAATCACCAGAAAGTAAACAAAATAAAAACTTAAGCGCCCTTCACACTATGCGATTTATCATAGGATTTCTCGTACGAGTTTTCTTAGGATTTCTCTCGTGAGTTTTACCCTTAGGGGTTATGCTGGTTTTCAGTTCACACTATATGTTTGCTTACGATTACGGATGAACACGAACGAGTACGGGTGAGCACGATCAAATATTTCAAAATTTTGAGTTTAGGTTCAGTGTGGCCAGATTGGCGAATTTATTGTAATTTGGGTTACTTTTGCCCAAATTTTTCGACCAGTTTTTAGCACAAATCGCAAGTCACTAAATTGGGCGACTTTATGTTATTGCATGGGTGATTAATATTTTTTAATATTAAAATTTTAATATTTAAAATTTAAAAAAATGTAAATACAGGGTTTGCCACACTTTTTTATTTATCAACTGCATATAACCACATGTAACCTTAAATTTAAAATGTCAATTTTAACAATATTGATAAAGAAGGTTTTAGACGTTAACGCCAACCCTATGCAAACTCGTATGAAAATAGACACCGCCCTAATCGTAGGATTCGGTTAAGATTTTGTTATGAGTTGCTTACGAGTTCAGATTCGAGTCTTTCCGTACGACAAATCGTACAATGTGAACTGAAAAATATCTGCTTACGACAACTCGTACGAGAAATCATAGGATAAATCGCATATGAAGGGCGCTTTACTTTATATTGAGAAAATATCATTAAAATGTGTAGTTTACTTGGGACTAGGATGCAATTTATTAATAAAAATCAAACTGTATATAGGTACCTTGAAACAATAACAACCTATGAAAAAATTTAGAACTTTCAGATAAGTACAATTAAATTGAAAATTCATGAAATGTTTGACGACGGTTTCCAATCGCAGTTGTCTTTTTGTTAGTTGTTTGCATTTAAAAGAATAAACTTTCATCTATGCAAAGCAATAGAAATCTTATTTCGACAAAATGTGACTTAGGTTGTTATTGTTTCAAGATACAGAAAAGAAAACACTCTTATTCTGAAACGATTCTTTATTGTAGAAACTTGTTTCAAAGCAATGTATAGGCTTTAACTTTAGTCCCAAAAAAGTATAAAATCGACATTACAACAGATTTCCTTTTACAAAATTACAATTCATAAGATTCGTCAATTTAACATTTGTACCGTGCACTAAGAAAAAAGTTTTATTGTATTTCAATATGAGCTAGGTACAACTTATGTTATTATTTTACAAAGTTTTGTCTTAACTTTATTGTAACATTAAGTAATACAAAATTATACGAAATTTTTCAAAACGCCGTAACAGTAAAACGTTCTACAAACGTGTATGATCTTTCAATATATTTTAATATCATAAAACCATAAGTTTGCTATCCTTTTCACTAATATTTTGTATTAGGCATTTATAAATAAAATGTTACTGTTTACTATAAATTTTAGCTTTTAGTACAATTATTTTTTAGGAAAAGATCATATTCTAGTAATAACATTTTGCTATTACTTCTCTCTTTTTCTGCTACAATATTTTGAGAAGAATACTATAATTGTAGTAATTACAAGAGAAATTATAGAACAAGGTTACAAAAATTATAGTACTAAACGGTAGTACTTTGTAGCAAAAATGTGTATTTTCGTTGTAGGTTTTATACTTAAAAAGCTTCTTGAAGACCTTCCAAATTCCACTTAACTAATTTATTGGTTACATATTCATCCATTTTAAATAAAATAGAACAACAATCACATGCTAAAGCCGACTAATTATGCCATAGAATAGACCATAAAGACGTTACATAAAATGATAAGTTAGCTGGACGATCCACCTACGCGTCTGTACATACAAAGTTATTATTGTGTTCCCTCCATTTGCATTTTTGCAAAATTTGCCCATAAGTTTGATAAAGTAATACCATTGACTATACGAGTTATCAAGACACGCAGCCATATGGAAGAATTGTAAATTCTATGTCCCTCTCACTCGAACGCACTCCGCGCACTATACTGTCCACACGTTCTAACGGAATGGATCGCGAGATTAATAATTGTTAATGAGGATTTACATTGAAAATTAGCGCCATCTAGTTGTCGTGACAATTTAGTATTGCATTAAAACATATATGGCTGCGTGTCTTGATAACTCGTATAGTCAATGGTAATACGATGTGTAGGATTATGTAACACATCTTACTGTAGGGATGTACTACAAATTTTGTGTTATATAAAACATTATAAATGTGTAGTAAAAATTATGACTTTTTGTTTTGAAGTTTTAGAAAGTGAAATAATTTTAAACTACAAAAACTGTATAAAAAATTGCATAACTAATACGATACAAAAAATAATACATTGTGGTGGTTTTGTAACAAAATTTGTCACAATAACATCAATACAATATACATAAAATTTCTGGCATAACGTTTGTAAATTCTTCTCATATTTAGAGTAAATAGTTACACATTTATATAATTTCTTTCTACAAATTTTTTATTACAAAATTGTGTTAGTTCATTTTTCTCAGTGTGAGCTTTCAAATTATGAAATCGTGAATTTTATAGTTTTCTCGGGCTGCAAATGAAACTTACATTTGACCAAAATATTACTGAAGGAGGATATGATTATTGTTTAGTATAAATTCCAATGAAATTGAACTTTTAGACTAAAAAAGTTAAGAACTGATTATTTTATGAGTACATGCAGAAAATAATAAAAAAAACCCTGTTTTTCTAGAAAATGTTATTAAAAGAAAAAAATTTGACAAATATAAATACAGTATTTTGTACTTATATTGATTTTGTAAGTATATTTTGAAAATACTTTATTTCGTCAACTTTGTAACATCAAATTTTAACTTAAATTCTATTAAAATTGTTAGTTTTTACTTCAAAATTTCTTTGCCTGTGGTCAATCCTCTTTTATAATGTGGAAGATTGATCGACTAGTAATGTAAAAGTACACCTAACAGTTAAATTAATTCAGTTTTTCAATATATACTGCATCAAGACTTAAAATTTTAACTGTTAAATTGTCTGAAATTATAAGACTTATTGAAGAAAAGTTTTTACCTAGTTATTATGGATACTTTTTCTTTCAAATAGTAAAATGAAAAGACAATACGAATACATAAATATTTTGCAGCGGCATAATCGAGAGTTTAATGCATTTTATATTTAATATTATCTTAAATAAAAGGAAAAGTTGCGGATTTTGTTATTGTTATTTTTACAGTAATAATTATAAGATTAATGATAACGGTATTTTGTTTATTATTAACATTTAGATGTTATTAGAATATACTATCATACAATTGTTACCACAATATTAATTGGGTTAGAGTGTCACATAATAATTTTAAAATTCATCTTGCCAATTTATAGGTTACGAATCAACCAACGTCAACGTTTTGGCCATTTTTCAAAACTTTAATGTTCGTTAAATTTTCTATTAATATTTACTTATGTATGTAGGTGTATATTTAGATAGCAATGCTGTTAGATGGTTGCATTTATGATTTTAGATAGGTACTTGAAAATAAACGATTATTTTTCATATTTGTTAGTAAGTTAACAAACTCCAGGTGACGTCGAAATTATGATGCCGCTTTCGACACAACAGACAACGTAAAAGAGAACATTATACAGATACATTAACAGAACTCGAGATGATGTGGTCATCGTAGCGCCACGATGAAGGTTTTAACCGAGGCTAATCTGCTTAGTGTGTTTCGCGGCTCCGACGTGCAGCAGGTTAAATCGAACGAATCGAACGATCTGCAAATTTAATACAAAAATTAAAATTGCTAAAGTCTGTGTAAATGTGCAATAACTTTGTTATGAAATCAACGTAAATTTTACGCAGTATTAATAAATATGTATTTCAACAGTTACTATAATATTTTACCTAGCAAAATATAAAACATATTTTAATTTTAAAACATACTAAGTAACAAAGATAAGTTCGTGTTTATAATTTTCCAATTTAATTCAAAAAACATGGAATCAGATACAGAAACTATAGTTGAAAATGCTAGCGCTGCTACAAATGCAGAAGCACCCGCACTTCCGGACATCTCTTCTGCTATGTCGAAGACTACCACTATTAGTACAATTGCAGTACATAGCGGCAAAACCCGGCTTGTCATAGCTTTACTTCACGTATGTGTTTACTACTTATAATATTATCTTCATATTATTTTTTATTAATCGAAAATTTACTTGACAATTTCAAAATAAAATTCCATTGTTAATACCAGTTGAACAAAAAAATATTGCATTTAAGTTAGGTATTGATAAATTGTCAATTTTAGCGAGCACAATAATTTAAACTGTCTACGCGCGTTATTATTTACAGTTGAAATGATATAAATAATTATATATCTAGTATAAGCAAAGTTTATTTTTAAAACAGAGCTATTGTTAATTATATAGCAATTTATCGAATATAAAAACAGAGAGACAATATATTTTTTTAGGAATGTATATTATTCCGATAGTCCGTTTTTAAGACGTGACATAAGCATTGAATAACACCTAAATATAGGTTAAATATGTACAACAAACAATAAACCAGAAATCCTTGAATTAATAATATATTTAATATACAAATATAATCTATCTTTTCGAACATTTTGTAAAAATACCAAAATAAGGTATAATTATTATAGTTTTTCTTCCCATTTGGCAATATTATACATAAGCAAATTACTTCTGAGTGAAAGAGGTAAGATTTTAACAAAGCCTTCACCTAGTGCTTATAATGTATGTCGAATAAATGCTACTATTCATCAACTTTTTTGGGTCACCACAGTAATGAACCGATACGCACTCCTTTTCAACCAATGTTATGTGGTACAACCGTTATGTACGTACATATGTGTAGGTACACAATTTATAAAGTACCAGCAAAACCAGTTTAATATTGCCACCCTGTTAATTTAAAAAATTAATTATAAGTATAGGTTTTGCAAAAAAAATATTTTAATGTAAGAAGTATTGTTTCTTGTAACTTATCAAATATTTTTATACTTACAATAATTTTAATGAGAAAAATTGGGATAACGTAAACTTTTGTTTTTGTGTTATGCGTTTGTTTATTTTATTATTAACATCATGTGTTTTAAAACTTTTGTTTCACTCTTCATAGACTTCCTCCTATAATATATATGTAGTACATCTATAATAATATATTAAAGAGGAACAATAATTCTTTATATCTTAATTTAAAAAAATCTAGTTGTACAAGCAATCAACACTCTTGTCAAGTATATAGGTTTATAAGTTATAACCACAACAACTTTTAAATATTGCGGATTTATCTATCACTGCATCTATCTTAAGATATAACCCAATGATTTAGAACTTCTAATCAGGAAAGTCTTCAAGGAGTATTTTTTAATTTCAATAAAATTTCTTACTGGCTGATTCTTAAAATTAAATTAACCAGTCTTTTTTTATCAATTTTAACTTAATTATTATGTTTTATTTTGTTTATTGGAACTTAAAGTTATTTTTAATTGAAGTGTGCATTGTATAAAAATTGAGGCCAGCTAAAAATTTCTAATTCAATATGAAACTTTCAAATAATGCTACATAATACTGTATATAGTAGAACCACCTATGGTATAATACACAAGGTAGGTTACTATACATATTATACATGCGTCTATTCGTAATAATATGAATCTAATAACAATAATAATTTATTTAATAATAAATAAAGTATACTACAAAATGCAGAATATGTGTCTAATATTCTCTAAGAACGTTTACTATCTATGTAAAATAAAACTTCGTAATTAATAATATAGTAATTAGTATAATTATTATGTATATAGATATATATTTTAATATTCATGCAATATGTATGAGTTGAGAATTTTTAATCATTTAGAAATATCAAATACATAAATAAATTCTAAAACCACTTTTTATGTTTAAAAATTAAAAAAAACTGATAAAATTTTTGCCATTCGTATGCACCTACATACAGTATGTATAAACCAAATTTTAATGTGCTTGACATTCTAGGCTATTTTCAGCAACTAAAGCATAACAGCGTTAGTATAGACTCCAAGAATATCTAAATTGGAACGGAATATCCATATAAACCTACAATATTCAACTCTTTTAAAGTAACCAAATCAAAATCCAACGAAATGTGTTAAACCTAACATTTTTATTTAAAATGTTTCAATCTGCAATAAACGGTTTGATATGTATTGCAAACATTATTACTACAGTTTATTTCAAATAATATTATATGCAAAGAATTAAGAACGGATATTTGTTTTTGAAAGTAATATAATTAACACTTTTATGTAAAAATATATTTGGTGTGAGAAAAAGGTCGGTTACATTAAATTAAATATGTGCCGTCTTAACGATGACCTTTTGTCATTTTTTAAAAGCCATTATTCCATGCTACAGTTTGTACAGTATACAGACGGGTATACAGTTTGTAAAAAAATTTATTCAAATGCTTTTCACAGTGCAAGAGAGTACCTACTCTAGAGGCTGAAACAAATAGTAATCTTACAAGTTTTCCAAACATCCAGCAGCATCACAACATAACATGGTAATATAAGAATCCGGTCTACTGCTATATTTTCTTTGTTAATTCTAGTAGCTCAAACTTCTATCCGTAGAAACTTTTTTTACATTTTTTGAGGCATAGGCAATAGGTTTACGGACTTTGCTAATAATTTTAAGCAGTGAGTAACATAAAAGTATAAATTCATTTTAAAAGATATCCTAGTTTCCTCCATGGAGCTCACATTTTTCAAGTATTTATGGGAAAACAATTTTTTAATAAAATTTTCATTACTTATGTAAAATGACAACACTAAGTTTGGTTGCACGATGGTTTATTATACATAACGTAGAATGTTTTAGTTTAGGACAGAAACAATAGATTTTATATAATTATATATATACATACGTATATCCATTGTTATCTATACCTATTAAATACTCTTTAATTCCATCTTAGGAAAAGTTTTATTGTTGTTCACAGTCTTACAGCAAATACCTCTTTGTTTTTACTAAATGGGTTTTAATCCGTAAGTAATGAGGTGGAGTGTGGGAGCTTCCAACAGATTTTTAAATTGCCGCCAGTTAACGATATTGATAGGTGGAATCAGCAGACTCCATGTACCTCTCGGGCAGTGTGTTTTACAACGTCTAAGTGTATTTATCTTCTTTTCGTGCGGCTAGTGTTTATATATCAGATAAGAATTACTAAATATTGGGAGTTTTCACACCCCTCCGCCTTACTTACGTAACATTTTTATTAGTAACGTAAGTAGCGAGGTGGGGGGTGAGAGCTCCCAGCAGATTTTTAAATTGCCGCGGTTAACGATATCGACAGATGGCATCGCCAGACTCCATGTACCTCTCGTATAGTATATGTTTGCAGGGTGTGGGCACGTGCCTTCCCTGTTAATCGGAGTGCCCAACTAAGTATCCACCCAAATATTTTAGAATATTTGTTTTATTTTTTATTTCAGTAATGTGTTTTTTTTTATTTATAAATTTTGTGTACCCTTGCCCACCCAAATATATTGCGCCTAATTTATGTCCACTCATTTCATAAATACTGGCGCCGTTACTGGTGTTTCGCATTGTCTAATAGTAAGGTAACCATTTTTATGAAATGTAAAACCAGTACATGAAAAACGGAGTAAAAGAGGAAGGTGTTACCGGATACTAAAATAAAAAATTTGAGAGAAATTTTAGTTCCTAAAATCACCACAAAAATTGGTATCTTGATTGCCGATATACTGACCGTGATAGCCCCCTGTAATACTACCCATAAGAGGAATTATAATAATTGACTAATACCTATTAACAGGTAATAACTTTTTTTTATTAGTCAATTCTTTAATAATAATATTCATATTATTTCATAAACAATTTAATAAGAATTACACGTGCAGAAGTTAAAATATAATTTTTAATTTATTTAATCAATCGTAGTTGTATATGGGATCGGCTTTAACTACTAATTCATTAGCAAGAATATAACCACAAAAATCATTTCAGTGTTTTTCATTTTAGAGGTTAATAAACGAACTACCGCGTAACAATTCTTGTACAAAAAATGGGTATAGCGTGTTAATCATTAATTAACACAAGCTTTTGCGTTTCACATAATAATTAATAGTTGAAAATCAAACTTACAATTTTACATAATACAGTAAGCTACAATATATATTATATACAAACGAGGAAGTTAACTTAGTCGTGAATAAGTATGTTAATAAAAAATATAATAATTTGAATTGACTCAAGTTTGTGGTAAAATCACAATATAAATCATTTGTCTGATCTGTCGGGTATTTCATTAGCTAATTTGGTGTTATTAAGATTATAAGTAACAAATATAATATTATAATGAAATAAATTAGGAAATAGCGAACATAATTTTAAAATTATCCAGTTTTTTCTATTAGAGAACTATCAAGAAACAAATAAAAAGTAGAAAATATATTTCTAATCAATATACGAAGTAATCGCCACATTTTTCGCGGGCCGACATAATAGATCAATAATTTTTTTAAGACATTTAGACCAGTGCTAAAGCCTTTGGAAATGGTAAAAAGTGAAAAAAAATAATAGTAGGATGAAACCCATTGGAAAAGGAACACAATAATTATATCAAATATGAAAGGAAAAATAATTTACATGCGATCTGAGTTCGGGAAGTGGAAGGAGGTGAGATTTTAAGGGTAAAAAACGATTTATCTCGATTTTCGGCAAAACTACAAGTCCTATGGAAAAAAGTTAAATGGCAAAGTTGTAGGTAATAAAAAGATCTACCGCTTTTGTATTTACAGTTGAAATCTCTACTTTCTGATGGTGTAAGAATTATTATGGTAAATGTGCTCTAAAATGCAAAGAAACGATAAATAATCGAATCAGAATTTTTTTTTTAATTATTATCTACAATTTTAAGCTATTTATTAAAATTTACACTTTAATTACCCGAATTTTTTTTTTTTCGTTTATCAATGTAACATGGAATCTTACGTTTTTTTACCTGCTATTTATAATTAATATACAAAAATGTTTAAATTTTGGTTTACTATCTTGTACAAAGTAAAAAAAAGTAAAAGCAATTCTGGCTGCATTGTAAAAATCTATTTGATTTGAAAAGTAAATTGATTTACTAAAAGTTAATATATTCTAATTTTATAAACCATGTGTACACGCCAGAAATAAACCATCTAAAATCATGACATATCTATAGACGAATTACACTAAATTACTTGAAATGTAAAATTATATTGTTGTTATTAAAACATTAACATTATAATTTATTTAAATATTATGAATAGATTAATAAGCATAATACGGTTATTGGCCTAGTAACTAATGCGATCAATTGCTGATGTGCTTGGTAATATGACTAGATAAAGAAATAGTAATACATTTTAATTATTTATTTTTAATAATACAGTACAGTGTCGGTAATCCGCACACGCGCTAATCCGACCATCCAGTAATCCGAACACAAGAAGAAAAACTCAGTAGTCCGCACAAATAGTTATAATCCGAATACATATAACTAATAAAATTTTTGGATTATAGAATAATGTTTGGATTGCAGAAGTAAGGATAAGATGAAAGATACTACGTACTTGCAATACAAGCACTACAAACTGCCGAATCTAAGTAATAACTACGAAAGCTGTCGATAGTTTTAACGTTCGTATAAGATGGGCATGTTAAAATGATGTCCCATCTCCTAATTTTTTTTTATAGTTAGGAGTAGAGGCAATTTTATTTTTTCTAAGCACAGTAGAAAGAAGTTTGTTTATTTCTAAAATAAAAATTATTCTAAAAATTTCGTGTTTTAACTTCATCCAGCAATCCGAACTTCTCTGTAATCCGAATGAGGCCATGTTACCGAGACTGTAACTGTAATTTAATAATGTTAATAAGTGCTTGTGCCTTTTTTTTGTAGAACATACTTTACTTATGCTATAGTTTCAATAACGATAAGCTTTTTTCACTATTATTAGATTTCCTTTGGTTTTTCAATAATTTCACTGTAAACTATTGATTATTTATGATTCTACACATTCTAGTTACTTTTCCTTCTATATCCACAGTGAATGTGTTAAAATTTCATAAATAACCAATTTTTTGGATGTGCGTGAAGTTAGCCCCTCTTTTTTCGAAAACTAAAAATTTTTTTTTGTATTGTGTTGTATTCAGTTTGTATTATTTGTATCGTAAAACTTTTTTTCATTTCGCGAAGCAGAAAATTAAAAATCACAAAAAACTACTTTTGGCGCTAGCCACCCTTTTTCGAAAATTAAAAAAAAAAATTTTTGTATTGTGGTGTATTCAATTTGTATTGTGTTGTATTCAATTTGTATTGTTTGTATTGTTAAAAATTAAAATCCTAAGTTTAATATTAGCCGTGTAAATCGCGAAACAAAATTTCGCGCTGGCCCCCCCTTTTTGAAATTTTTGAAAATTTTTTTTTGTATTGCGTTGTATTCAATTTGTATTGTTTGTATTGTTTAAAATGAAACTTTTAAATTTAATATTAACCGCGTAAATCGCGAAACAGCTCCCCTTTTTTGAAAATTTTGAAAATTTTTTTTGTATTGTGTTATATTCAATTTGTATTGTTTGTATTGCTAAAAATTAAAGTCTTAAGTTATATATAAAGTGGCATTCAGATAAAGATTCTTGTCATACCGTGCTCAATATAGAAACTGGCAAGATCCAATCAGATTGAAGTATTTTACAATAATTTATTTAATCCTTTATTTTGGTTAAATCTGATTGGCTCATGCTCTCGCAACAAAAAAATCAAAATGCATTTGTTAAAGGAGATCTTTTTTGGAGTAACCCTGGGAAGATGCTTTTTTCGATTTTTCAATTTTTTAAAGTTCAGATGATTCTGTTGCGAGTTATGATGTACATTCACTCCAAAACAACTTACTTTCGAGATGCCTCCGGAAATTTTCTGTCACTAGCTCAATTTACAATATTTTGCAATGAAAATTTGGGAAAAGATTGTTCAAATGTTGCTTTATTATGAAAATTGACTGAATAAACTAATGCTGCCTGTATCGCCAAAAACATTTTTAAAACATACCTTTTTTCACTTAATTACCTCCCATTCATCCCCCCCCCCCCTATTAACGGAGTTTTACCAACTGAGAATTTCCGGTATACGAGTATTTTATACGAATTATACGAATTTCAAAAAAGGGGGCCAGCGCGAAATTTTGTTTCGCGATTTACACGGCTAATATTAAACTTAGGATTTTAATTTTTAACAATACAAAGAATACAAATTGAATACAACACAATACAAAAAAAAATTTTTAGTTTTTGAAAAAAGGGGGGGGGGGCTAACTTCACGTACATTTTTTATGGCCTGTATTCCTCCATTCTTACTTGAACTTTTATTTTTTTATGATGTCGTAATTTCTTCTTCATGGGTGTCTAAAGTATTTAAGAATAAGCGTACCTAGTCGAAGTTGTTTTTGTCTTTAAATTTGAGATAGAATTATTTGTTATTTTTACCTATATTCGAACATCACAATTTTAAATGCATCGATTGTTCTCTTATCTTGTGACTTGAGTGTACACAATTCTGTTCCATAACGAAACAACAGGGTTTTAATGATTTCGTTTTCTATCAGTACATATAATGTTCATTTATGTCTTCTGTAGGTTTATCATTATACATAATTCTTGCCATCTGATTTTTGATTGCCTGAATTCTTGTAACAATCTTTTAGTTATAAATAATAATTCACAAGTCAACACGGATTTTGTATCTAGGTTCTTGGTATGAAATTATTATGGTTTTAGTTATATTAAACAGAAAAAAGTTATTTTCGAAATAGTTTGCGTTTGCAGCCAGGAGAATTGTTTTCAAAATTTATGAAAGTCTATGATTTTATTTATTTATGTGAAAAAAAAATGGAAGAAATATACTTTAATATACTTGTAATTGACTTTAATTATTAAGATAGTAAACAAAACACAGAAAAAAATTTTAATGTGAAGCCTTTACTCGTTCTTTTATGTTCAAAAGAACTTTCCCTGACTAAACTTCAAATATAGTGTCCCGTTATGCTTTGATATTATTAGCATATATTAGCCTTAATGAGGTTCAAAGTTCATAATGTCTTGATGGAAACGTTCTTCTTGTTCTTCTGACTATGCTCTCATGTTGTTTTTGAATTTATTTTAAGGAACATGCAACATATACAATACATTTTCAAAGACATCCTGCAACCCGTGGCCTTAAAGTTATTTATCATTTTAGCAACTAGATCTTGGGAGTTGTCAGCTCCAGAAAACCGTCGATTACTTTCTTGAAGCTATGCTAACTATCAACCTAAATGCTTCAATACCAATCTTAAATAAGTTTTAAGTAATATAAATACAAATTTGCTTACCTCAAACTAAACTACAAACTACTACCTACGTGACAACTTCAAATTGAAATAAAACATTAAAAAATTGATTGAATATTTTTTTATTACTTTTTATGAAAGTAAATTTAATGCAATTTATGATTTGAAAATGATTTCCGGCATGTGACCACTATGGCTAATCGTTCCGAAGCGCATCACATCAGTCCAATTTTTGACCAGTTTTTCCAATATTCGTAGCTTTATTTTATAAATGGCTTACTAAATATTGACCTTCAATACTTCCAGAGTTGTTGGTTTGTTAGTATAAAACTATGGATTTGTTAAATTATACCCCAAAAAAAAATCTGAAGGCAACATAATATATTCCTCACTCCTCAGAATAGTATTTTCGTTATTGATGACCCTGTATTGAGTATTGATGTCATTGTCGGGCCATTGACGTTAATGGCCAAATTTTCATTACTGACCGTAACATAATATTATTTTATATTACATTATTTTATTATATTATTATTCCAATATTATAATATAACATATATTTTATATTTTTGGAGATATCCGACAATTACTCTAATATTGTTATAAAACATAATATACCGACGCACAGTGGTCTGAAATCCTAAATTGTTGGACAAAATTACAATTATCACTGTAAATTCATGAAAATTTGTATATAGCGATTTTTTGGGTCGTTGATTACAAATCTGAAATTATATTTTGAAAGAAATGAAATGGATACCCAAAAATGCGGATTTCTTTGAAAATATTCATAAAATATTTATGAAATTAAATGTACGATATTTTTGGAGTTTTTTTATTACAAATCCGTTAATATATGTTTCAAATACAAAATGGCCAAAGCAAAATATCAAATTTTTTGGATCTTAAGTCACGAATTTGGACTTATTCTAATGTTATAGTAGTTATATGCATAAATAAATTGATAATTCCACTATAGATAATTGGTGAATTTATTGAAATAGATTACCAGTAAATATTTACATTAAAATAATAAAATACAAATAATTAAATAATGTCATCAGCATCACCTCCGTATTATGTATGTATCAAATTCACTCTCGCGCTTCCGACTTCAAACTTATTTTATGCGTACTTAGCGGGTCGAAGAGGATAATTTCCTTTCACAGCTGAATTCCTTACACTTTTTTACATATAATGAAACTTAAAACAAATTGGGATCTCTCGAGATCACAACTAATTCTCTACGTGCTTATATGCTTCTAATTAAAGTATAGAAATTTGCGAGGGTCACATTCAAATACATTTTTCGTAAGATTGATCATAAAAATATTGTAATGAATATATATGGAAATGTTGTACATGCCTTGTTGATCATTTTCCAGTTTATTGGGTTCACTCTAAACAAATAATAACTATAGTACAATATTTCTAACAGAGCGCTCGAAATAAACGAAGCATTAAGTAAAATCGCGGTTATTAAAATGGGTAAGTTGGAGCCCCTCTACAAAGTACAAGTTTAAACTTTTAAGTATGAATTTTTGAAATTATATGGTTTAATGTCTTTTCTATGGCTATCAAAATATACATGAAATTGTAAAATTCATTTTCGGGGTTTTGTCTAAGAATTTCTGATTTCAGACCACTGTGCGAAGTCTGTTCAATTTTGAGCTGTATTGCTTTTACATAGGATATAATATACCACCCAACTATACTATAACAGATAACTATAACTCAAATTTGAGTTTTTTTGAGTTATGTTAGTATTTCATTAGTGGTACGAAATGATAAATATGAAACTAAAAGTTATAATTAGCTAATTCTACAATAAGGTTTACTGTTTTAAAATTTCAATAGTTTTATATTAATGTCCTTAACCTTAACACCTTAACAACAAAATATATTAAGTAGGCTAAGTTAGTATAATACCCTAGTGCGTATAAATCATAATTCCCGCTTATTATGCTCTCTCAATCGCAATTATATATGTATACAAATCAACGCCAACTAGGATATTTAACAAAATCAAATTCAAAATTTATAAATTTTTTAAATTTTCTCAAATTCAAATGCAGTGTAATATAAAACGTTGTATGCATCACTGGCATTACTCGATGTTTATGCTCTCGAGCATATCACATTATAATATATTATGTTTGCTTAAATTATTACCAGGTAAGAAAAATTGGAAATTTTTGCATTTTGTAATGTCACATTATACAGTCTATCACATTCAAAAATTTTCCAATTATACGTAAATATGATCAATAAGTATCTTTATTCGCACCTGCATACGTAATAAGCAAATTAACACGTTATAAGCATACTCTATAAGTTGACAATTAAATACAACCCTGATAAAATATAAAGTTACCTACTTTAAGATATAATTTGCCCACGCATTTCAACTACATTAAACGTTACCTCTATTATAGCAACATAATATTACGTCACCCCTTCCCGTCGTCGGCGTCGTCTATATTATTCTCAGGTCAGTCTTTTTTCTTATACTGCATAAGTAAGCATAACTGTACATCAGTATATCGAATTACTTAGTTATTCGCAAAGCTTACCTACAAGCAATAAATTATATTTCAACTGTTATTTTATTCCACGAATTTTTTTGTTATTGCTCATTAATTTGTTAAATTGCTTATTACGTCTACAGGTGCGAATAAAATAGTATAATAAAACTCAAATTTAAACTGCTTATTAAACGCGAGGTGGATCGGATGTCACGAGGCGCAGCCGAGTGATCTACAATCCACCTCGCGTTTAATAAGCCATTTAAACCTCTTGTTTAATAATATACTATTAATTTTTTTTCTTAAAATACAAATTGAGGTTAATTGTATTTGGATGACTGTATGTTGTATGTACATAATATTATGTACTCACTTCAAAGTAATGGATGCAAAAAAAACACTGAAGAATTTAGATTTCTTTTACTTTATTTTACCACACTTTCACAAAACTTCATTTTCCAACAGTTTATTCTCCCTATCGTACATAACACTTCTCTCAGATTCCACGTTAATAGTCTACACGAGAACATAGCTTGTGTTCTCACTAATTAGTCAGCAGATGGCTTCTTCAGCTTTAACTTCAGCTGCTCGACATAGCTTTTGGTCTTTTGTCATCCAAAGCTATTATAAAATTAAATCAAAAAATGCTTGAGCGGTGTATGCTAATAATAAATTAACGCCTCCACATTTTTTTTCAATTTTGTAGACAACAGAAATAAAAGTTAATTTGAACAGCAAACAAACACCTTATTGTTATGATTTTTCTTTATAAATATTGCAGCTCATTTGTTGGAGTTACTATATTATAACATTATAACCAATTATTGTGAACTTACTATACACATTATGAGACTTGGTATTGCATCGGTAATATAAGTAGTGCTTATTATTTACCTGTGGATGCGCGATGCCGTAAAATTTTTTTTAAAGATAATAATTATTATTATTATTCTAATTCAAAATGTTCTAAAAAATTTTATGTTATAAATTCTAAAGGAATATTTACAATAATTATTAGAATCCTCTCTTAAAACTAAACGTTAACTATATATTTTTTATAATTAAATAGGTTTGTTTTACAAAGTTCAATATATTTCTTATTTTTGATTTATGTTTAATGTTTATGATTGATTAGTTCTTACAGTGAGTGCATAAACAATAATTACATAAATATATAAAATAATGCCTCTTGTAACCTTCGCATAGTTTGTATAATTTTATTTCTACTACATTGAAAAATGAATGGTCCATCACGCTTTCTTAACAAACAAATGAATATGAGCCCAAATTGTGTATGCACAATGAGTATTGAAATTGCCAAGTATCTTAAAAATACGTTTGTTCGAGGTTATCATAAAATTGTTCATTTAAATATTTATACAATAATCGTTAAAAACATAACTATTTAATGTAGATATAGCAACTAATGTATTTTGAAATTGAGTTATTTTTTATTATTTTTATTTTTCATTTAAATTTTTTTTTGCAGTGTGGCGATTGGATGCAATTAAAAATTTTGGAAGTAACCCCAGAATTAACTAAGCTTGGAAATACAGTAGCAGAAGCTTTGGAATTACAAAAAGCTCATGATGAAGTCTTACGCCAATTACAGGTACTTTTTGTTATTAATTAATATAGGTACTAATTATAATTTTAAATTAACAAATGATAAAAGTGACTTCTTTAATTATTAAATGAAATACATTTTCCAGAAATTAATTATTTCCAAACGGTTTATAGACGGCTGTCGCGTTAAGCGAACTTTACTTTTTCCGGTACTGAGCAAATTAACATTTTTTTAAAGTTGCATTGCCAAAATTAAACTTCAGTTTTTAATGTTTCAAGTAAATTTTTATTTAGTTTATTTATACAAAACGAGTTCGAGTAGTTACATTAGAGCTTCGGATAA